>OY986055.1:5458781-6759952 GCA_963920205.1 Stenodema calcarata | reverse complement strand
TGCGGGTATGAGTTGGGAGTTGATCATAATTTGCCACGGTTTATATTTCTAATACGTAAAATTCACGTATGCAGATTTGATAACTTTCAAGGTGATTTTGCAGTCCCCCTCGGCCGTGAATCGTCAGAGAAAAACGAGGAAAGATAATGAAAAAGAGCGCCCCTGACGGCGGAGCAACAAGCTCCTTGTGAGAGATTGTGCGCTCCCTGATTGTTCAATCTCACAGTCCCGCCACATCCTAACCGGAACTTGTTAGGTAGAAGTCATGAGGAAATATGAGACAGGAGCAGTTGCTCCGAGGCGCTTCTGATTGGTCAGGTGCCCAATGCCGGTCTGTTTCACGCGTCGATTCAAATAGTAAAATCCTATTTTCTGTAAATATCCAACTTACTCTTCAAATGGGATGGGAGTATTCGGTTATTAGTGTTGGTTTATTGGCTGGGGGTGCACAAGCTCCTATCAGCAGCCGCCACTGCTATTGCTGCCAAACCATGATTTGAACTATACTAGTACTTCTAAGAAAAGGTTGCGTTGTTGTAAAACGACTGAGGTTGTAAATGGATAATGGGATAATTGAGACGGCAACCTCAGACAAATTTTTGGAACCACCATCGCTTTCAAAACTAGGTAAGCTTGACCATTAAAATTACATTAATTGGTTAAATCATCCTGTTGCAGACAATATGAGCTTGGCGATACCTTCAAGATTCAGTCCTTTACCCTTGGCGTCCACTTGGTTCGGAGAGACCGACGTGACGTCTCCAATCTCTCAAAAGCTGTCGGCGAAATTGAAAAAACCCGTGATCCTCAGTTTCAACATCCAGGGCCAAGTTGTTTCTACCATCGAGCAAAAATTATTCACTGACATAAAAAACAATCCCGAACACTATTAACTATTTTTCTACTCTTCTTATTCAATGGATTCATTTCATGTTTTACGATATTTGTTTAAATTATATCACCAACTTACTTTTGAGTGGTTCTTCGTAGTTTAGTGTTTTTCCTTGGTCATGTACAAATGAGTAATTTAATGGATTTTACTCAGTGACTAAAGTTATGACATGAAGTTCATGGGAGGAAAGGTAAACCTGTCAAAGGTCAGGTGAGGTTCAAAACCGGACTCTTTCAAATTTAAATTGGCAGTAAATGATTGCTGGGGAAATTTAAAAATTTGAAACTTGGCATGAGTACTCACCTCATCTATGTAGAATTGCAGCAAATCCAAAAATATCTTGATAGTGTCTTTGTAAAATATAGGGGCTGAATAAAAGGGGCACTAAAAACGATTACAAATTTGAAAAGGAACGCAACGCAATATATTTCGGACAACTCTTTTACACATTCGTCTTTTGTCATGCAACTTTTTTTGAATAATAATAACTTCACAAGTCAGCTGTTTGTAACTCTCATATAAGAACTCAAACAAAAAGGAAAGTGAAGTCAATCTTCCGAATTCCTCGACAGATAGTGAAAACAATAATTGGTTTGGCCCTTCCCTTAGAGTGGCTCAATTTTGCCCATCTACGAACTTCGCCTTTCGATTGCCTGACAGATTTTCTGTGCAAATTTGAATATTGGTTTAACAACGATTGGTCACCCAGGAGTGATGGATATTTAGTTTAAGATGGTTTTACAAGTACCTGCCAATCTATAATGTAATTTTACTTTGTTTTCCCTAATCGTTTCAGTTTCGAACACAGCAATCGACAATGTGATATTACAATGTAGGTAGGTTTGTAAACTGTATCCAATAACTAGTCTCATTAAACACAACTGCTGAAACTTATTTTTTAGGAAGGTAACAAAATTAAGGCATATTGCCAACCAGTTATAAAAGGTTATTAAAACTAAAGTTTCTCGGTATCAAGTGATTTTTTTTCTCCAATTTTCGACCGTCCACACATCATGCACAATATTACTGAAATCAACAACACTGGTTACCAAAGTACCTACTATTCTTGAAAAATAGGGACCCAAAAAAGTGAAGAGGTCTATATAGATTCTTCTTCCGAAGGTCGGAACTAAATTTATGCAGTTCCTTAGAAATGAGGAAGGTGCAACATAGCCGACCTGCACTTAGGCCTCCAGCAACATGGCCTATCTCATCAATTATTTAAATTAAAATAATTCATCATCACTTAAGTTGTCTGTATGGTATAATGGCACCCAGAAGTGTCTGTAGTTGCAATAATTCACGTATGTTCTCAAATTTAAAAAATAAACAGTTTTTATTCGATTTTCTGAATCTAAGTATCTTGAAACGTAAACCAACAAATTTTGAGGGGGTTAGCAATTTGTTGTCTTTGGTCGATTCCAATGGTCTATTATCGAAGATAATAAACCAAAAGCACTTAGGGCATGTTGTACAGCACTTTTTGAGGTAGGCCATGTTGACGAGCCCTATCTCAGGTAGGGCATGTTGTACAGCACTTTTTGAGGTAGGCCATGTTGACGAGCCCTATCTCAGGTAGGCCTTGTTCCCCCTTCACCCTCGATTTCTTCTATTTTCGTCAAGGTATTTCTGGCTACTCAGAACCAAATTGTTGAAACATTCGGAACGAGTGGACATTTTCATTTTAGAGTCTTACCTGATTAAAGATCACAATCCAATCGCAACCTTGGCTCATTCCGTGGTTACTCGACGGAAAACTTGGAATTGCCCAAGTTTTCTACTGAATGAGCGTTCAAAACCTAGAAGAGCCAAAGAACAAAGAGAGTAATTTACAATTAAATCAGACTTGGCTCGGTAACATGATTAAGTATTATAATTTGATATGAAAGAGTTTGGTTTTTCACTGTACACTGTGATCTCAGTCCGTTAAGATAGTCTGTAGCTGCGACGGAGCTATTGAGCAACAGGCATCTGTAATTTCATCTTCGATCAGGGCGAGGCAACCCCTTGACACCGCCACCTGACGCCCCGATGCGCTGTGGTGGCGGCTTCCCTCCGTTGTTGCTATTCATCTTTGGTCCTTGTCCTTTGACGTCCTGAGGCTGAGGTGGCAGGAGAGGTCCTCGAGGTGGAAGAGGTTTCCCTCCTAAGGGAGGACCCAGCACCAGAGGGGCACCACCATTTTTACCGCTGCAGGCACCTGCAGTGAGCTCTAGGTTGGGCTCAGACATGTTGAGCTGCTCGTTGAAGACCATGCAGAATTCACCCACTTTGTCAATTTCGCAGGACTTGCCGTTCAGCAGGGTCACGCAGTTCCTGTACACGTTCACGTGTGCTTTTGACAACCTGAATGCATAGAAACAAGGAGATCCATGTTAAATTGATACTAGGTTATACATTCATTGAAACTGTACTCAACTTTCCACAATCGAAAACCACTGGGGAAGAACGTTTTAACTCGGATTTTTCTCAAAATGGAGGTTCACTACCCATGTTTTTTAGCGATTCAATTTTTTCTATTGCATATAGAGCGTTTAGGGAATACCTAACTCAACTTCTACGTAACTCCTGCTAGTAACGTAGTCAGGAATTTCTTCGCCTCTGTTAATATGTTGTGTTAATGTATTACAATAGTGAGACAAGAAGAAGAAGAAGAAGAAGAAATACGTTTATTTGATATAAATGACAACATCAAATAACAAAAAACTAGACTCAATTTGAGTATAAACATTACGGCATGGTGTAACCGTCTGCCGGAGGTTCGGGTTCTATTTTTGCAATAAATTAAAATGAATTCTTGGTAGATTAAATTATACAAGTAAAATTATATATGTACTTCATGTGCTTAAAGAATAATTACAACTAAGAAGGAAATCAAATATAAACACTGTATTAAAAATTAAACTGTTCCACAAGGAACTTTCTATACCCCCATGCAGATCTACAGAAGTTTATAATGCAGGGCCACCCCTTTCCACCCTGCAATATGAAAATGGCCTCGTCTCGCGAAATGTTGCCACAGCCAAAAGCCTGCCACCTAAACTCATTTAGAACAGGGCAGACACAAAAGAAATGAAAAACGTCCTCACGCTCATGGAGGTTGCACAAGGAGCACTCCTCACTCAGTCGGGAACCGAATGGCCTAGCATTCACGTTAAGTAGCTCACAACGGAGCTTGAAGAGCCAACGGGCTTCATGTAATCCCACGCCTTGAGCAGGTCGCACGAAACTTGCACACTTTATGTGGGGATCCAATTCTTTATAAAGAGTGTAAGTCTGCGATTCAATTGCTCGACGTCGGAAGTCTGCACGCCGACCCTCCCTGAAGCCCTCAAGAATCCTGGTTTCATTTCTTTTCAATAGCGCCACATCCAATGAGCTCAACGGGTTGGGAAGACCGTATCTTGCCGTCAGAGTACCATAGTGCTCAGCCCAAAATAGCTCCTCTCGCCCAATCTCCCTCGCAACTATCTTAGGAAGGCGTGAATCTGGCATACCCGCCACCCTTGAGATATATCTGAGGTGCAAGCCCAGGGTAAACAAGGACAGCGTGTCCAGTTCAGTCTCGAGGTAAACCAAATAATTGGGAGCACTGAGAGGCAAGTAGAAGAGCTTTTTTAGAAACAACAACTGCACAGCCTCAACGCATGCATACTCCAAATAACCCCACAGCTGAGCACCATAACCTAAAATTGCCCTCCCTATCGCATTAAAAATGTTCAGCTTCGCTTGCAAAGGGATATCTGGGTTTGCAAAAGCCTTCCCCCAAACATAATTCATGGCAAATTTTGCTGTCTTAGCCTTACGCTTCAGGTGCTTCGCAAAAGAGACCCTCGGAGTCAGTGTCACGCCCAGGTAGATGTACTCAGAGACTGTCTCAACAACCTCGCCCCTGTAATACCATTTCTCAGTCTTTCGCCGTCTTCCCCCGTTTTGGAACACTAACACCTTAGACTTCTCTAAATTTACTGTAAGACCCCAACGACTGCAATAGGTCTGGAGGGCATTTATATTTTGCTGCAGCTTACATGGATCATCAGCAAGAACCACCAAGTCGTCGGCATAAAGGAGCACCCTGACCACAGTTGAAGACGTTCCCACTCTGACACCGTTCACCAACTCCTCAACTAGATCATTCACGAACAGTGCGAACAATAGTGGGGATAATGGGCAGCCCTGCTTAACCCCACTCTCAACCGTGAACTGCTCAGTAGCCCCATCCTTCGTCCAGACCGATGAAACCACCCCCGAGTACAAACTTCTCAAAACCGCGACAAATCTGCGAGAAACCCCCAGGGCAGTCAGCTTGTAGAAAAGGTGTCCACGGTCAATTGTATCAAACGCTGATTTTAAGTCGACGAAAAATGCGTAAACTTTTCCTCGTGGCTGACTCAGCTTGAGCTTTACCAGACCCGTTAGCGTGAAAATTGCATCGACCGTTGAATACCCTTTTCTGAAGCCTGCTTGGCACTCGGACAAAATATGACGATCCTCAACAAAATCCACTAGCCGGTTGGTCATCAAGCAAGACAACACTTTTCCAATACAATTTATAAAAGACAGGCCCCTGTAGTTTGCCACATTAGTCACATCTCCTTTCTTAAACAAGGGGAAGATTACTGATTCTTTAAATGAACTAGGGACCGAACCAGACTCGAGAACATGATTATATAAGCTCAACACCACCTCCAAGAACTCCGGGCATGAATACTTGAAAAACTCGAAAGGGACACCATCTTTACCTGGGGCCTTGTGGCACTTGACTGTTCCAAGAACTCTGTCCAGCTCACTAAAAGTAAAGGGGTCGTCTAAGGCAGGGCAAGTGAAGCTTGGTTCAGCGTACAATACCGGTACTATTACACCAGGGGGATTCAAGAGTGTACAGAAGTGTGTTACCCACTCACTAGGAGGTATTGAAACTTGTTCCCTAAAGTTTGATTTCTTGAAAATTTTGACCAAATCCCAGAAATCCTTACTATCCCTAACAGCCTTAAACTTTTCGGCCATACCACAATAAAACTGACTTTCTTTATAACCTGTCAATTTCTTGTACGCAGCCTTCGCCTCCAAGTACCTGACCCTCACATCCTCCGAATCCGTCCTCCTCCACAAATTCAACAGCTTCATCGATTTATCCCTAGCTTTTTGGCAATCCCAGTCGTACCATGGCTGTTTGCGGCTTACGGGCGCTGATGCTGAAATCGTAGCGGCCTGCTTGATTGCGTCAATTATAAATGCTGCTAATTGATCAATATTGCCAAGGTCGGAATCCGCCCTACCTAACGCCTCCCTCAATTTTTCATTATACAAATTTTTGTAGTCGGGATTCCATCTAAGTCGTGGCAATAATTTGATAGAAGGATCCTTGCATCCGAGTGGAATAGCAAAAGAAATCGGCAGGTGGTCCGAAAATGCCTCAGACAACACCCAAAAATCCGAAATGCAAGACAACACATCCACAGAGACACACGCCAAGTCACAAACAGACGAGCCCTGCCTCGAAACGAAAGTGAACTCACCATGAGAATCACCCCCAGATCTGCCATTGAGTACCACCTGGCCAAAATCGGAACACATTTCCAGGAGTCTTGTACCCCTCCCATTCAATATTTTGTCCTTTGAGCTCCGATTAGCGCTGAAACTACTCATTCCCAGCCCACTCAATTCGTGTTCCCCCTGTTCTTCCGCAATTCTAACATTAAAGTCTCCAGCCAACACGTAATTCAAGTCAACATGCTCAGACAAAAAAGTGTTCAACCTATTGAAATCGTCGTCCCAGTTATTGCAATTCACATAGACCGGCAAAAAATTAATGATCGATTCATTGCAATGAACTCTCACGAAGTCCCATCCGTCAATATTTACAAACTGAACTCCTCTTGTTCCCCTCTTAACTCCCATAACCATGCCACCACTCGCCCTTCCAAAAACAGCATTTTTCTTAGCACTTATCCATCTTAATTCAAAATTATTAAAATAATTATCAAATAGAGAAAATCCGTCATCAATTACATGTGTTTCTACCAAAGCTATAACATCAAAAGATTGAATAAAACTAAAAAACATTAAATCATTTTTTTTATTGACAAGACCGGAAATATTATAAACTAAAAACCGTAGACATTGCATATTATTCTCATCTCCACCAGCAACCGACCGACAGACCGCTCCATCTCAGGAAACCCCGCCGCCATCGACATCAGATCCAGGGAGTACCGCACGAACATTACCGCCACGCTTCCGCCAAGCCTCCTCCTCAGTTCGTAATCGTGAAACCAGCGCCAGAACATCCAAACCCATGATCTCCGCCACTGGGGCGCCAGGACGTCCGTTCGAATCTCTGTTGACGAATCCGGATGAATCACTCCAAGAATACGTTCGGTTTTGCACAATCAAATTATCCATTCGTAGAACACACTTGACGCCAGTGTTCAATTTCCCAATCTCCGACTTGAGGCGAAGCAACTTGAAGCGCCTGTGACGAACCTCCGGTGAGTAGTCCTGTGATACTCCAAATCCAGTCCCCTGCAATCGTCCCGTCTTCCCAATGATCCTCCATTTGTCCTCCAATGACATCACGGATACCAAAAGGAGACCTCCAGAACTCAATCGAATAGTGAGACAATAGTACATCTAATAGAGGTAATGAGGAAGAAAGAATAAAAGAGAAGCCTTGGGAACTAGAAGGGGAGGAGTTTTATGGCTGACCCTACTTGGGACCTGAAGGATTGGAGGGACCTATGGATTATTATAGAGTAATAAACATTTGCATTGGGCATCTCACCGTTTTCTATTAAATAAACAAATAAACAACACATGGCGTGTATAGACCAAAAATTGGGTGCAAGTTTTCAAAGAAGAAATGTGTAATCCTAAGCCATTCAACGTGGAACAAGTAGACTACTTCATGGTTCGGGACTGGAATTTTTTAAAGATCAGTATGTCCACGAAAAGGGGTCTGTAGTCTTGCTGGACTATCATACTTTGGAAGAAAAAAGTGCATATTTTCCGGGCTCTACGAAAAATCTGTTGTTTATTTTATTTATTTATTCATTTCAAGTTTCAATACAATAATATACATATAAATCGCATGAATTCATCATTAAACCTTATTGCGGGGCTATAGGCAATGCCCGTCTCGCCCCACAAGAGCCGATCTAAGAAAATACTTATCATGCAAACAACATATTCAGTAACATCTCATTTTTAGATTCCGAGAACATTCATCTCATGAGTTGATACTCATAATGATATTCTCAGCCTCTTTTACCCCTAGCTCAATTAGCCAGAGAACAGGATTGGAGCGTTCGAGAGGAAAATACTGCGGAGAATCCTCGGCCCGGTCTGTGATCGTGGTTGCTGGAGACGCCGAAAAAACGAGGAGATCTACCAGCTGTATGGCGATATTGACGCTGTCAAGTTTGCCAAATTGGGTCGCCTTAGGTGGGCTGGACACGTTGTGCGACTGCCGGATGAGGAGCCGTCAAAAAGGCTCCTCATAACGAAGCCGTTTGGAAGCAGGGGAAGAGGAAGACCCAAGCAGAGATGGATCGACAACGTGGAGGAAGACACGGCCAGGACTGGATGTCGGGATTGGAGAGGTGCAGCAAAGGACAGGACGCGATGGAGGGCCGTCTTGAAGGAGGCCAAGGCCCACCCGGGGCTGTAGAGCCACAAAGAAGAAGAAGAAGCTCAATTAGCCAGGAAAAAATTAATTTCTTATAAGATGGGCGAGAATAAAGAGTAGTCGATCTTAACCCACTTGTCAAACGGCGATGCAACATGTAAATAATAAATTGAGGGCTCCTGGTTGTCAGCGTCATAGCTGGCTTAGGGTTACCCACATTACCGACCAATCTAAAGCGCGTAGCATAATCACGGCTGTGCAAGTCCAAAATGACGTTAGGAGATTTATAATACAACAGTAGGAGGAGGGACTTTATGAATAGTTGTCTAATCGTGAAAAGAAAATTTTCAGAATTATTCTTATTAATAGTCTCTGAAGCACATTGATCTTCCCCAAGCTGGTAGGATACGCCCCCCCCCCCCCCCCCATGCAACCTACTATCAATTATTGTAGGTATGTAAAACCTACTATCAATAATTTACAGAAATCTTACTCCGGAGCTTAAAGGTCCGGGGCAGTATTCAAGATCGGTGTACAAACAACTGATTTACTTATAGTTTTATTATATCTGTGGGGCCACAGGAAATTG
Source organism: Stenodema calcarata (assembly GCA_963920205.1). NCBI lineage: Eukaryota > Metazoa > Arthropoda > Insecta > Hemiptera > Miridae > Stenodema > Stenodema calcarata. The sequence continues at coordinate 6,750,844 of OY986055.1, read as the reverse complement.
AGAACCTCCTAGTCAGGCTGGATGTTGTATTAACTATTTATTCTCTTTCTAATTCGGTGGTTTATTTATAAAGGTATGAACTAATATACAAAACGGGCGTGAGTATAAGTAGATATTCTATTTGAGATGAGCTCTGCAGGGTGAGCAAACAGCGATCTTGTCTAGCGTTGCGGGATCAATTGGCTGTAGTGCTTATTTATGAGAAGTAAAATAAGAAGTTTAATTTTCAAATAAGAATGATGTTCAGTTTGTTTTGGTCAATGAAGTACTTTATCACTCTCTATTCATGAGCCTTCGCCTAGGTATTATATGTTTACAAGGGACTGACTTGTGTGAAGCCCGTCGCAAGGCAGGGAATTCTACTCGGAGCCCTTTTCCAAGTATAATTTGAGTTATGACTAGATCATGAGACCCCATGACTTTGTAGAAATAAACAAAACTGCACGTCTATTTCCCAGTACATTGTAATGGCAGGTGTAGATCGCTACATCTGAGTGTGTTGACTAACATAACATACCTGTGGGATTTAAATTGAATTAAGTACTTGTTTAGGTATACCATACCTAATGATGTCTCCGGGTACTACGTGGTTCCCCGCGTCGCCCCAAAGTGACAAATTTATACAAGCAGTCCCGTCAGCTACTTTCAAAGTTCGGACTTCACGTTCTTTCACTTGCACTGCTGGACCAATATCCAGTACGATCACTGTCATCACCAGGTTTTTCATCCCTTGCCGAATATCTTTAATCATCACACTCTGGTTTTCCATTTCTGGATGAGGAACTACAGAGCGCACGACTTGACCTCTCATAAACATCAGCTATCGGACTCGAAACGTGAAAGTAGGGATGACGCAAAAATTTCCAAGTGACGTCATGGATACTACAACCAAACCTTCCTCTACTTCCTCTTCGTCTTGTTTTCAAATCCCACATTGAAGTGGTGTTACGTTGGACACAGGTGATACCATGGAAGAAGGAACATTCTTCCATGTGGTGATACACTGGGCGACACTGGTTCACAAATTTGAGCTTGAGTGCTATCGGAATGCATTGATATCAAAAGGAAAAAAAAATCTGCTAATCTTGACACAACGGTTTATTATCTTCTTTGTGCAGATCACCCTTCTGTATAATTCACAAAATTATAGATGAAACCAAGTGAATTGTCTTCCATCCTCGTCCTATGTTTAAGATTTCGTTCCGATGTTTATGATTTCTCATCGGAAATTTGAAAAATAAAAACTTTGTTCAAACATGAACTGAAATTTCAAAATTCGTTTTGAACCCCTTCTCTTTGACCTACGATGATGAAAATTTTCAAGGATCACTGTGGGGTTGGTCCGAACCCGTAAACCGAATTTCGTAATTTTAGCTCAAAGTACTTTTTTATTCGATTTTTGAAATCGACGTATCTTGAAACGTAAACCTTCAAATTTTGAGGGGGGCAATTTTTTTTCTTGGGCGATTCCAAAGGTTCATTATCGAAGATAATAACAAAAAAACTCTGCATATTCTTGACACAACGGTTCATTATCTTCTTTGAGCAGATCACCCTAATCGAATTTACGGAATGTTACATGAAACTCTAACTCATCATCACCCAAATTTAATTTAACAAGTAGGTATTGTTTAAACAACTTCACAGACAAGAAAACTAGTGAATATTGCATTGCCATTCATCCTCGACCCATGTTTAAGATTTCAAGACTAGAGCTCTTCAGCCAAATTTAATTTGTTTAAACAAATAGGTACCTAGGTATTGTTTAAAAAATTTTACAGACAAGAAATTTTAAACATGGGTCAAAATATTTAATATTCACTCGGTTTCTAATACCCCCCCTCAAAATCCTCAAACCTTATAGATATTTCAACGCTGAAGTCAATGGTGAATTCAGAATTGCGATATCCCATTCCGTTATCAGATTGGAACAGATAAACCATGAAGGACATCCCAAGTTTCAGCAAGGTTTCTTTATTCAAAGTTTGAGAACGGAGTTAATCGATATCGCAATTCTGACTTCACCATCGTGTTTAGCGTTAAAAAATCTTTAAAATGAGGTGTCACTCGACAGACTGTAATTTTCACCCTTAAAACTCCCCTAAATCCCCCTTAGATTGGCCCAGATTTCACCACAGATTTTTTGTGGTACTTTGAACTTTTTATCTCAATTCTATCGAGTGTTATCGTCCTGAATGACGCATACCTACATATGATTTTTGGTGCCTTTTGAAAGTGAATTCAGGATGTTCTGAAACGGATTTTGGTATAAAAACTTTTCGGAAATTCAAGTTTTAAAAATTTTGAACCAAGAACCATAGAAAATTCGCTGATAAGAAGGAAATTGAAATTTTAAATAATCAAAACAAGCTCACTACACAAAGCCAACGTTGTGTACTTGTGCAGTTTTCAAGACGCCTCGGAGTGTTAAATCCGCCGTCCGATTTCCTGATCCGTCCGTCATGCTGAACTGATCGGGATCTGCGGATCTTTCGTGGGATATCCGCCGGGTTTCCCCCATACACCAACGAAGTGTTGACGGATATGGGCTACGACAAACGTGAGATCGGCAGATATGATCCGCCGAAAAAATCCGCTCGCGTATGGTGGTGGGCGGTGGGTGGCGGGAGGAGGACGGTGGGTGGATGATGGTGGGTGTAAGGAGAGCAAGAGGGAGGAAGGAGTAGGGTGGTTGATGGTGGGTGGTGGGAGGAGGGTGAACGGTGGATGATGGTGGGTGTAACGAGAGCAAGAGGGAGGAAGGAGTAGGGTGGTTGGTGGAGGGAGGAGGGGGAACGGTGGAAAGTGGAGGTGTCCCCACCAGACAGACAATAAATAATATGATTACTACCACCTTCCGAATATTCATTGGCCGACGGGGTTTCCCCACTATTCCGCCAATATTCACTGCTCTGTAGGGACCCAAATGACCACCCCCAATCTCGTTATGGGCTTCAGATCCTTTTATGGGCTCTAGGTCTCTATATGGACTTGAGATCTCTTTATGGGCTTGAGATCTCTTTATGGGCATGAGATCTCTTTATGGGCTGAAGAACTCGTTAGTCGCTTGAAATCTCGTCATTCACTTGATTGCTCAAGCCCTGTTGTCCCATTTGCTTGCCATACAAGCCCGGTGTCCTCAACCCTCCTTCCTCCCTACTTCTTCCTTTTATTTCCCTACTTCTTCCTCCTTACTCCCTCCTCCTTGCTCCCTACTTCTTCCTCCTTACACCCTCCCCCTTCCTCCCTACTCCCTCCTTCTTCCAAACCAGACGTGTTAACCCTTCATCTCCTACGCACGAGAGGGGGACCCACGTTCGGCACCCAGGCCCATGAAACCAGAGATAAAGAAACCTACAGACAAATTAGCTACGATTTGGGCGGAGCTAACAACTAAATATTTAGCTATTAGCTGTTCAGGAACAGATAAATTGCCAGCAAAATTAGCTGTTCTTTGATAAGTGATTAGTGTTCTTTAGCTAACAGCCCTGATATCATTGAAATTATCAATCTGAATCACATCACTACAACGGAAAACACAAAAAAAGAGAATCCGTTTGTTACTTTTCTGGTAAGTACTCGTATTTTTGTAGGTGCCTACTGTTTGTCCGCATTCAAACTTAAATTTCTCCATGAAATCGAAGAGAAATCGCAAAGTAGACCATACCATTAGAAAGCTGATTAAATTTTCAAGTTTTCATGAGATTTGCCAGTTTCCAGCAGGTTTTTTGATAATGCAGTTAACGTACAAGTATTTTCAAAAATTTAATTTTTTTTAAATTGTCAATGTTTGAACTGCAATTGCGGACCTTAGGTGTTTTGATTACTGGTCAATGACCTCTTGCTGCGGTGGAAGGATTGCAAGAGAAGTGAACCGAGAACGGGGAAACAATAATTGTATCTATTATTCAACTTTTCTGGGTTCAGATCAATCTGACCAGTCCCTTCTTGCAAGATCTCGTCTTCATCGTTTTCCACCCTGGATTTATTATTATTATTATTGCATCTACCAAAATTGCTGTTGAGCTCGAAAAAAATCCAGGGTGGAAAACGATGAAGACTGTCAACGAGATCTTGCAAGAAGGGACTGGTCAGATTGATCTGAACCCAGAAAAGTTGAATTGCTTGAAGTTTTGTCCATCACATCTGTCGACGTGGAAAGATCCTTCTCATGGTTAAAATGAACCACAGTCAAAGGTCGTAAAACCGAAATTAAATTTATTTACCTACCTACAGTTAAAATGCATATTGGTATCTAGGTATATTTCATGAAGGGTTTAAATTCATTCTTTTCACAAAGTTTAATTTCGTTTAAATTTATTTTATCAAAAGATTCGTCATTTGTTGGTTGTGTCAACATTATTCGTCTTAACATTGTATGTGATTTAATCAAACTTAATATTTCCCACTTGGGTGTTTTTCTATCATTATATGAAACGTTTTTTAAATGAAGCAATGTTTAGTGTAAAATAGAAGAAATGAACGACTTAGAGAGAGTACCTACATGCCGATTTTTAATGGATATTTGAAATGAATAAAATGCTTATTTTTCCGTGGTTCTGGTTTGCATTTTTTATTTGTCACCAGTGAAACTTGGGTAAAAAAAAATGCTAATTCTGATTTTGTTAGTGCATATTTAAACCTCGTAATGATACTCAAAGAATTCTAGGCACTTTAAGCTCTTTAACTTAAACAACGACTAATTCATCCATCAGATGTCTAAACCTTCGGTATTTGACTTATCGGAAACACTAATCCTAAGCTCATTAACACTTAATGGGAAATAGAATCACGACACAATTAGATAATTTGCTGATCAAGTGGGAAATCACTGTATTGTCACACGTGGAGTTAGTAGTCAGACAATACCGATGCTGAGAGAGAGGCGGAGGCATAACTGACCCTATCTATAGGAGAAGGTACCGCCCGCTAGCGATTCTGACATTGAATCATCGGTCATAAATTTCCCCAACTGCTGGGAGCAACTTCCTAATTAGCTACCGACCAACCCAGCAGGTTTTCCGATGACTTCAGATACAGCCTAATTCACTACGGCGATCCGCATTATCTGCCGTCCTGCACATCCAGTCCGAGCATCGAACCGTCAAACGCAATCGAAACGAATGCACCTCAACTTGTTGTTCTGGACAGAGCTGCTCGCTAAATAGAATTGTTTCTAGTGCAATGTGTCCAGGTGCAGTTATAGGAGAACGGTCACTCGTGTAACCATGAAGCCATGTGATGATAGAAATTCACTGATAGATTAGTCTAAGAACTGCTGGGTAAGTTATTTCATTCGTTGTGAAAAACATGGTCCTAGCAACGAAGTTACCGATATACTCGTACGCTGGAACCTAAGAACCCTCACTTACTGGCAGTGTTGCTGGCATCTCCTTATGAAATTACCCGCTCAAAACCATCCAAACAACCCGATCAAAATTTTAATTACCCACCTCATTACCCGCACTATAAAATGACTTTTTAGTAGCAATCAACCATTTTTTTTTAATATAAAAAGTAAATCTTAAAAAGAAATACTTATAAACCCTCTTTCATTTTTGATAGCTAAAGAAAGCCATAAGCCAATTACTAAACTCGATAGCTGAGTGAGTGAGTCAATCAATAAAAACTGCAAATTCTTGACACAACGGTTCATTATCTTCTTTGTACAGATCACCCTTCTGTCTAGATCACTTGGTCTAAATGTCTAGATCCTAAATGTTAGATTAATTATTATTATGAATTATCACTAATTATTAATAATGTTATCAAGTACCTAGTGAAAATTATTATAATTAATTGTTATGTATTAATAATTTGTATTTATTATTAATAATAATTATTGATGTTGAGGGATGTCGAGGGTCGGTCAAATGAACATCCCTCAACATCATTCTTACTGACGGTAAAAAAAATCACACACAATTATAATAATTATTATTAATTGTGATTAATTCATACGATATCCGGCTGTTGGAATCGACTAGGTTCGATCGACAGAAGGGTGATCTGTACAAAGAAGATAATGAACCGTTGTGTCAAGAATTTGCAGAGTTTTTATTGATTGACTCACTCACTCAGCTATCGAGTTTAGTAATTGGCTGATGGCCTCATCAAAAATGAAAGAGGGTTTAAAAATAAGTATTAAATACTTTTTTTAAGATTTTCTTTTTAAGATTTACTTTTTATATTAAAAAAAAGTCGAGACGAGACCGCTTCTAGAGCTCCCTGTATGTTCATGTTGAACTACTTTTGGCGGCCAAATCGCCCAATCACCCAATGGACAGGAGCCAGAACCGAACTTCATGGCGACAAATTCAAAATTACCAAACCGAAGTAAAATTTTTTGAATTTCCCGAAAATTACGCGATTTTTGCACTACTCAGTCCATTGACCACCGTGGTTTCGATTACCCGGTAATCGGGTAGAATTTCACGAATCGACAACACTTCTTACCAGCAATACCTAACGTCCTTACTAAAGTACTAAAGTACCTAACGTCCTTACTTGGTAATCAATTTGTTGTACTTGAAGCCACGTTAAGATTCTATTTGGAACATTCTATTTGGAATTGGGTAATGAACAAAATTATCTTACTAGATGTCTGTATTTGGTTCAAATCTACGGTTGAAAAGGTTCAATTTGACTTTATTTTAGGTAGTACAATTCATGTAGCTTGGAACGAATCAAAGTGTGTCAACGAAAATTGTTTTCACCAAAATACACAAATATTCGGAAGGAAATGTAGTACCTGTATTTCATTAACGTAGTAGGTACCTGCGTAGGAACGACAATGAAGCGTAACTAATACACTGGTAATAGTTCCAATTGGTGTAATTCAAGGAAAACATGCAGTCAACTCATATTGTAAGGTAGGTACCTAGTACTGTTGACGATTAGCACCTTTGAAGCCTTCGAAAAGAAACGGAGAGAGTCCTGAATGGAACCTCATATACTCGTACCAGAGAGTATCAACATGGTCTTTGAAAACGTTGAACGAATTTTTCATTTTTGATCAGTGTAGGAACTTGATATCGTTTCTTCTAACACTAATTGGTAAATTTCGAGGAGGCACCCACCACAAAAATAATGAAATATCAAGTATCAAAATAATGAAGATCAAGTTTATGAATGCAAGAATAGCGGTAGAATTGTTCGGTAATACCTAACATTAGTATTTGATTCCACACAGCTCCGAATTCAATTGGTGGTTCTATTTAATCGATAAAGATGGAGTTGAAAATCGAAGTTGGTACAGGTCCACACTGATTTCGTAACGTGGAAGTGAACCACCATTTGGGGGGTTTTCGGGTGCGCTGAATCCGAATCTGACATCAGATTTTCCCTCAGCTTTTTTTTCGGCGTTCTGGTTTCTATAATTTTTAATGCTTTTCGGGAAAGATACGTTGTGATTCGTGATAAGTTGATTCGGCTTTGTAAAATATATACTTTAACCCAAAAACATGCAAAAAATTCTGCAAAATGCACATTTTTCGAAAGTTTAAATGAACTTTGTACAAAATATAAAAGTGATAGAGAAAATATGATAACGAATTCGAATTCTCCATTAAATTTCATCCATGAAACAGCTATTGTAATTTTTAAAATTACAAAAATGAGTTGATAAACAAAATTTGTGGGTTGACTTTTGGATTTTTCTGGGGGAAAAATATAACTATTAGGAGCTCAATGATGAACTCTTACAAACCTGCAAACCTGTAGGTTTAAAAAAATAAGTCAATAGTATTTTTCTGTCCTAATTCTGATTATGTTAAATAATTAAATCTGCAAATTGTTGTAACTCATACATTTTTTTGTTGCGGAATTAGGTAGGGGGGGGGGGGGTTTGAATAAAAAAGAGCTAGTATGCTTTTGTAATGTAGGTAATATTTGTTTAATATACATTCCTATATGAGTGAAGTAATTCTAACTTAGTAAAATTTGCAATGTATTTTATTATTAAATTATTTAATAATTTCTCATTATGAGAGAATATAAAACGTAAACCTTCATCACATTACCCCTTTTCAATAACCAGCAGTAGTCGCCCAACATAGCTGGGCCTTAATGTAGCCGGAGCATTCGCCTGTTTCTCCCGTACAGGATACCAATTTTGTAATTGTAAACATATCAATGGCTGTTTCTTAAACGTAATTTGACGGAGAATCCGAATTTGCAATTAGATTTTTCCTACCACTTTTATATTTTGTACAAAATTCATTTAAACTTCTGAAAAATGGGCATTTTACAGAACTGTTGCATGATGTACGGCTAAAATTATTATTATTATTATTTTTTTTTACAAAAAGATCCCATTTATCACAAATTCAACTTTACATCCGTACTCTCCACCCCAAAAAGCATTGAAAATTATAGAATCCAGAATACCGAAAAACTTTTTATTGGCACAGAAAATATTAAAATTCAGCATTATAAAAAAATAATGTCAAGCCCTATATCCTGAAAACTAGACGTGTGAGGGAAAAACTGATGTCAGATTTGGATTCAGCGCACCAAAAAACCCCAAAATGGTGGTTCACTTCCACGTTATTTCCAAAAACTTTAAATTTGTTGACCAGCGTAATTTGCGCACAGTGTAATTAGTCCACCTGGTTAAACTTGGTACACCGTGTCTGCTCGGGTGATTGCCAGTGATACCAGGAGTTAAGTGGGATTAGTATCACATTTGGGTCAACTGCGAATCGAATCGGGAGCAGTGCGTATCGTACGTAACAACACTAGTAACAACTAATAGGTAACACTAAGTATCAACTACAACCATAAACCTCTGACAGATAATGCAATAGATTGTTTTATGTAACAGATCATAGGTCTTTATTCTCTATTAATAATAGTAACCTCATTATGTTATTAATTGACATTTAGAAATATTAAGTGGCTAGTATTTACAATCAATTCCTTGTGTTTAGTTAACAGTGCAAGAAGCACCGGGCTGAGTTAGGTCATACCGGGATGGAAAGTTTGTCTTATCACATAAAATACGTCGGAGTTTGAGGAATTTAGAATTTAGGAATAATGTGACTGGCAGTGGTCGATCGTGGAGGGAAATCACGGGGAACTTGTAGGTTTGTATTTACAGCTCGTTATTTCAATCAAGGGATAAATCAAAAGGAATCTGAAAAATAACATTATTTGTGGAAAATATTAATTTTTGTGTGATTTATTTGTTGGAAATGAATATTTTGATACATTTCATCTCATAATAATTAATCTCTAGTAGGTGGGTGAGTCACAGTATCCCACCCAAATGAAACAAGCAGGTCCTGAGTGAGGGGGGTATGAGGTCGTGTTGCCATGAAGGAGTGACACACCACAAGTCAGCGTTCCTCTCCTTTAGTCCTTGATTTTTTGTCAACTTCTTGAGTGTCTCACAGTATGCAGTAGCATTTATGGTGGTTTAGGCATAAAATTGACTAATAATATTTCTTCCTGGTACCAAAATACAGATACCATGATATTCCTCTGTGAATTTTGGTTGGTAGTGAATGGATATGGCGCCACTGTAGAGACTGCCCTTTTGACTCAAGAGTACAGTGACACACCCACGTTTCGTCACCAGTCACAATTTCACCCTCGCTTTTCCAGAGGTACCCTCACACCTGCGGTAGGTGGAGCGATTGGAAGACAAACTGTTTGACGCCTTTGGCTGATGTGACGGCATTTCGTCACGGACTGAGGCGTTTGATGATTTGTTTGGACCGTAAGGATCCTCTCTACCGACCAGTGATGACAACTCTGCAAAACAAAATCGCCCTGAGCAGCCCTTGTAACCTTAATTTTGGACGACCTTCGTATATTAGAATTTTATTGTGATGTGAAAGAACGGAATTCCTTCCCATCAGCCAATACATGCTTTCGAACTTTCCTCAGTTCCTGCTCCTTCTTCTCGATGTGCTCATTCCAAGCAATGGCTATAGCATTGGTTAGGAGTCAAAAGTCATCCCCATGTACTTGACTGTATCAGCGTACGGTATTTTATTAGAGTTGATCTCAACATCTAAGGCTGACATTCTTCGGTTTCTACTTCTTTTCCAACAGAGAGGAGTTTCGTGTCATCTGCAAAATTAGCAGCAGTTATGTCGTCTAGTATGGGTAGGTCCCGAGTGTACACAAGGTGAAGTGCGGGACCAAGAACACTTCCTTGTGGGACTCCAGCTTTTATATCCTTCAAGCTGGAGTAATGATCAAATGTCAATTCTGAATAGTAGGATTTTAGGAGTAAATATACAGTCGTGGGAGATCTCTGTGCAATTTGTACTCAAAGCCCTCGCGCCTAAACCTTGTTAAACGCTTGTGCCACATCCAAGAAGATACCTACTGGCACATATTTTTTGCCTTCCAAGGCCTTTCCTATAATGTTGGTGATTTCAGGGGATACAGTTTCTAAAATATCAAAATCATCTCTAAGAAAATTACCAGCGATGGTCAAGTTGGAATTTTAAATTGTTCGAAAGGCTATGCCACATGGCTCTCCAATCTGTGCTGAAACCACTCATCCCCTTCTTTAAGAGAGTGCTATTCAAGTTGAAATGTAAGCATGAATGGTAGGCGTTTCGTATTTCTAGATTCGGCTTTTATAGTTGTATTATAAATGAATAGAGGGAGTTGGAGAGAGACCAAGTAGCTTTACATTAATGGGTTCAGTCAAAAAGACCTGAAGTTTGAAAGGAGAATTGAGTGAAGAGAAATGAGCTTCTGTTATTGGGATTTTCACAGTTAACGACCGAGAATCAATACATTACATTAGGTAGGCAATGAAAAAGATGGGTCAAATTTGTAATTATCTTCGCGATTGTAAAATGGCAGAACTCCAGGATGGAAGACCAACGCTGATTGGACATTGATGCCAGTAATTGCAAGAAGATGATACCATCGGGTAAGGCCACTTTTATTTCACCAACGTTTTCCTATGTTTGGTTGACTCATACTCCTACTCAGACCTACAGCTTGAGAAATGAATAACCGAATGAGAAATTCACCTACCCGATGAGTTCCGCCAGACGAGCTCACTAACTCAGGATAATTATTCCATCCCGATATGAAATTAGAATTAACATCTGATAAGTCAGTCGGGTTATTTATTTACAATTCTTAAGAAGATTTCACACTGTCATAGACTATCACGCTACCATAATTCTTTGACTACTGAGAGAGTTGTAACCTCATGCTTATATTTCCAAACAACAAACTGCTGCTATATTTACAAATCATGAATAATAAAAAAAACGAATAAAAAGAATAAGAAATTTCTCAACAGTGAAATATCGTGTCTTTCCCAGACTTGATTAAAATATTTTACACTTATAATTTGTTAAAAGGGCATTGGTTCTATCGTATATTTACATTTTCGTTGTGAACATTTATTGTTAGAATATCTTGAAATAATAATTCATGTATTATTTTCAGAGTTCAAGCTTATAATATATTCGAAGTTCACGATATAATACGTATTATTTCCTAAAAGATGGTGGTAACAGTAAATTCGACGAAAAAAAAAAAAATTCTTGTAATTCAGGTGAATAACGTACATTAGGTACTGGGAGAGGATTGATAATATTCTTACGAGGGACGATCAAAAAGTCAGAATACAAAACGTTTTGCGCAGCAGGAAAAGTTTTGTTTTCGAATGCGGCACACCTGCGTTATGGGCAGGATCATTCTGAACAAAACGAGAGGTCCCGCGTTAAAGTGCGACCGTTAGTTTGCTTTTGAGAGCATTTTGAAATGTGCGCTTCCGTGCACGTTCCCGCCACCTCCGACCTCTCGCCGGCCAGATGCTGTGTGCGCGACGTGATTTGGTAAAATTTTTGCTAAAGGTGAAAAACCAGTAGAAATCCATCGCCTGCTTGTTTCTGTTTATGGAGAGGAGGTAATGAACCGCATAACGTAGCCAAATGGTGTAGGGAATTCTAAAACGGGAGAACTGGTGTTCATGACGGAAGAAGAAGTGGTCGTCCGTCTGTGGTGACTCCCGAGATCGTGGAAGCAATCAACAATTTGATCCCCGAAGAAGAGACGTGGACATTTATGGTCATGTTTCTGATCTCTCATATGGAACTGTGAAAACATAATTTTAGAAACCCTTGGGTATTGCAAAACTCGAGTTAGGGCGATGGATTTCTGCTGGTTTTTCACCTTTAGTAAACATTTTACCAAATCACGTCGCGCACACAGCATCTGGCATTTTTGATCGTTCCTCGTGCGTCCTGGGCAGTTCAAGGATAATCATGTTATAGAAAACAGCCACTTAGAGTTAACTATACATTTTATTGGACTTGAGGCAGCATCTCCTGAAATTTAGGAAACTTTAATTAGGGCACCACATCAGTAGAGTTTGGACGACCAGGTCCTTTGTTCAGAGACCATTACAAATGTAAGGAAAGCTTTTTGATATCATCACTGGTATCAAACTGCCTTCCAATATAATCAGTCAATCTAATAAGATGGAGGATTTGTTTAAGAGTCGAGAATTCTCGACTTAAGTTGAAGATGGCACAAATAGTTGGAAGGAGGAATATAGTGGTATGAAAATATTTAAAGAAGGAATCTATTCTTAACATAGAATTAGCCAGACACCTGTCTCCGGAAGATTTACACACCATGTTAAAAGTTATCAGTATCGACTACACTTTCTGGTAAGTAGGAAAACTGAATACATAAAACTCAACTATATGACTTCTTGGTTTCGGTGATCAGACCGTCGCCTGTAGTTAACAATTGGTAACTGTTACAGAACTGAGGTAAAACAGTCCTGAGTGGGTCTGGGCTGTTGAAATGAAATGGATTGGCACGAGTCAGAGTGGTCAGGATTGGCAGGATGGAGGGAGGAGTCAGAGTGAAAAGAATCACAGATATAATTTGTAACTGGAACTTTGAAACTTCAAAGAGTGAATGAACTCAAGCCAAACAAGTCATATTAATTTCTGTGGGCTGAAAAGGGAGACAATCAACATACTATCCATCGGCCAAGTGACAAACGTTTGGGCCTAATCGTTCAGCGAACTTCAGAAATGTCTATATTTTGGTCGGGATCGAGAGAAATCGTGAAACACTCACATTCATGCAGCATGGCTATAAGAGCGAATTTTCGAAGAAATAGCTGGTTTTATGTAAAATGTCTCCATTTTACTGGTTGAATAACAAATTTCGCCGAGTGACACCTCAGTTTATAAATTGTTCAACGCTGAACACGATGGTGAAGTCAGAATTGCGATATCTCATTCCGTTATCAGATTAGACCAGACTTAACATGAAGATCATATCAAGTAACAACCACGTTTCTTCATCTTCAAAGTGCTCCAGTTTGAGAATGGAATAAGATATCGCAATTCTGACTTCCCCATCGTGTTCAGCGTAAAACAAAACTTTAAAATGCGGTGACACTTGTCACACTGTTTGGATCCCCTGTATACAAGTTATAGGATCAATCCTAACCGACTCTTCAATTTAATTGCAAACGTTGCATTTATCCCCCCTTAGCGAGACTGCCCCTCGCCAGAACTATCATCTACAATTGTATAATTGCATAATTTTTGGTGTATTTTGACTGTGAACTCAGGACGGTCTGAAACGGATTTTGGTATACAATTAATTTTTTTACGACATTCGATTTTTAAACATTTTGAACCGAGAACAATAGCTTCCTTTTCTTCGAAAATTCGCTAAAAGACGATGATGCAATTTAACCCTTAACTTCCGGACTCAACAATTTGCCTGGATAATTGTTAAGGGTTATCGTTTAAGTTAAGGGTTAACCCTTAGTTTCCGGACTCAAGAATTTGCCTGGATAATTGTTATAGTTGCATACCAATCGTTCAGCGGTCAATATTACAATCATCATAATAATGTTGAGGGATATCGAGTGTCGGTCAAATGAGAGATGTTTTATGTGCCAACATTTCGAAGAATTTATTTCTTCATCAGGGCATTAGTGTACAAGAAGCTTTTGCCTCTAGATTAATGTTGCATCTGAGATCTAGAGGCAAGAGCTTCCCTCTTTGGAGTCCAACTCCATCTTGTACACTACTGCCCTGATGAAGAAATAAATTCTTCGAAACGTTGGCACATAAAACACCTCTCATTTGACCGACCCTCGATATCCCTCAACATTATTCTTAGTGACGGTCAACAAATCACACACTAATCAACATAATGTTGAAATTACCTTCATCGAGCCCCTGTTCTTAAAATGAGTTGTGAACTATGATGTACATATTACGACGTTCAAATGAAAGAGATATAGTCTGGAATTGAGGATCACATCGACCATACAACAATCCTAAAAGAGAATAATGTTTTAATCAATAATGGAGATTTACCCCAGTGGACCCAGGAACAAAAGGATTGTCATGGCATATTCAACGTTCTCCTTAATCAATGAACGAGAGCTCATTGGTTTTCATGTCAGTCACTGGAAGACGTCGAGGGAAGTGATGAGCGAAGGGAGAACCTTGCGATGGGACCAGGGCCCATTCTGGGAGACCCACGAAGCCTCGGGGTTCGGCTGTTGTGATTGCAGCTGTGACTGCTGCAGCTTTGGTCGCGTCGAGGCCGCTCCTCGTGTACAGCAGCCGGCAGGAAGTGAGTTCCGCGAAGGTGAAGCTCTCCGAGGGACCGGACATCGCCAGAAGTTCGGTTGAGGAGGCTGCGAGGGAGCGGTGGAACTGCGGGTGACAGGACGTCGTCGTCCCAGAAGTCTGTGGACGTACCGACGTGAAGAAGGAGTTTGGGGGCCGACGCGACCGCTCTCAGCCGCCCCCGTCCGCTTCAATCTCAGTCACTTGAAGAACTCGAAGGAAGCGGCGAGTTCGGAGAGAACCTGAAATCAACACAAAATGTACCATGAAAGCGCTTATCTAAAGCATTTACCAAGTCAAATTCACCATTTAACAAGTCAACAAGTTCACCGTTTAACAAGTCACCATTCAACAAGTCAACAGGGCAGCTGTTCTGGATGTTCAGTCGGATATTTCTTTAGAATTTAAATTATCTAAGGAAACCAGCAGTTTTACAGCGGAGGTAATAGGAATTTCACAAGCTCTCCAATATGTTTTGTCTAATGTAGATCTGCTTGCATATCATAAGGTGGATGTCTGTACGGATTCATTAACTACGTTAAAGACACTATACAGCCCATACCTTAAAAAATGCAAGAACCCCTTTATTACTACTATAATCAAATTAATATCAACGCTAAAGGATATGGGAATATCCCGCTCTTATTTCTATGGGTTAAGTCTCATGTAGGTCTATCGTTCAATGAGAAAGTTGATATCGCGACAAAGAGGGCATCGCGGGAAGGTCTGCCATTGAATAATCCGATACTAAAGGAAGAACTGTATATTGAAATGAGATCTCACCATCATATGAAGTGGCATTCTACAAGCAATTAAACCCGAAAATCAACACAGTACCATGGTTCGAACGAATAGATAAGTCGAAGCGATTTATACGTATTTTCTGCAGACTGAGAACCAATCACGCCATAAGCCCTGTATATCTATACCGTATAAACCGTAGAGAAAATGCTATATGTGACTGCGGTCATCCGACAGGTAGCTGGGAACACCAGGTGATGGAATGCCCTAGTTACAGTACCTATAGAAAGAAAAGTCATGTTGGACAAGCTAGTAAGTAAAGTAACTAGTCCATTCAATTACGTAACCTTGTTACTCATTGAAAATACGAGTATAGAGGCGTGGAAATGAATATTATTCATTTTCATTGAAGATAACAACATAAAACGTACGTACGGTCCTTTGTTTGCAGTGTTATGGTCGGATATGCAGAAAAAGGGAGATGATTTTTGTCCTAATCTTTAAAGCTAAGAGTGGGAATCTTCTGGCGGCCAATGAATAGTTCACCGTCTACTTTCCTCCCTCCGCCAATAAGAGTCACAGACAACCCCCGCCCCCTTCCCACCAATCGCCCCTGTCCTCTTTCTCCGGCACGTCCAATCAAGATCACCAGGCCCGGCCACACAGAAGGCGGTCCATCGCGGCGGGAACGGCCATCGCGGCCACACAGAACGTCCAGCCCGGCCACACAGAACGCCACCTCTTGTGCGCAGTCGGTCTAGTTGGCCGACTTTTACGAGGAGAGTTTACTAGCTGCAGTAGCTAGTAAACGGCTACTGTTGCTAGTAACTGCAGTACGGGGGAATTTACTAGCTACAGTAGCTAGTAACTGCAGTACGGGGGCATTTACTAGCTACAGTAGCTAGTAACTGCAGTACGGGAGCATTTACTAGCTACAGTAGTGAACGAACGGCTGGTCGTACAAACCTCCGGACGGTCTTGAAAAGTTCTAAAAAATAAACTCTATCTAAATGTGAACTAAAAACTATACCGTTCCGTTTGAATTTACCGAGATATGAATTTTTCAAAATTTCGAAATTTGGTTTGAACCCCATCCCATTTACCTAGGGTGGGGTACCTACAAAATGAGGGCTCAAAGTTGGAGCAGACCGAAAGTCGTCAACATGAGGGTGAATCATGAGGCAGCGTGTCGGGTCAATGTTCATACTGTCCCAGCTGATTCGAACACCACATGGTTTCCAGATATCGAGTTAATTAATAATAATAAATGATAACTATTAATCATTAACACTAATAAATAAAGTTTTAATTAAAACCCTCAACAGATGTGTACAAAGAAGATAATAAACCGTTGTCAAGAATTTGTTTGATTTTCTGAATTTACGTACCTACCTTGAAACTCACTGAAAGTACATCGAAGTATGGACATAAATTGAACAACAATTGTTAGTAGGTCAATATAATTATGTTTGGTCAGGCCTGCAATCGGCTCACCTTGCTATTGGCCCGGAGCCGTTCTGGGTCGGCAGAGCTTCGTGAGTCGGTGTCCTACCTCCGCCAGAGGTTTTCCAACCCTCTTCCACGTACATCAGATTCTCGTCTCCCTGATCCAGTCACAAAACAAACCGTTTACATTAGTTAAATACGTAAGGTGACAGAACAACATGCGTCTGATATCTTTACTTTCGTTATTGGGCCAGTTTTCGACAAAGCATTCACAAGATTCAAGAGTTAATTGAATTTCACGAAATATTTAACTTTAGATCTCCAATAACCACAAAATGATTTGATTTGATGTAATGATTTGAAGGGTTCAGGGGAAAAACGACTCTAGTCCATTAAAGCTGATTTTGAGAAAATCATCAATTCATAGTTTTCCTACTCTTAACATAGTTCCAGCACTAGGAAAAAATTACCTAAAAATCAGTATTAATTCAGAATCCTGTGTATTAGTGGGTCGTAGAGCTTTTATTAAAAAAAAAAAAAATAAATAAAAAATAAAGATCACACTTTAGTTTAACACATTTTAGCAGAAATGTATGGACTCGTGTCAGTTTTCCCAAGGGTCTGGCGTCAATATGTGGTTCGTCCACGTAATCATCTTCACTGTCTTCAGGTTGATTGATGTAGGTCAATCGCTGGAATAACTCTTTGGCGTCTGGTCTTTCAAGAAATTTCGTGAGTTCTTGCAAATCATCCCATTTGGCCTTCTTGAGGGGTACTAGTGTTGAGTACTGCTTTTTCAACGTCACCTTTTTCTTCTTTGTTTTCACTATTTTAGAATTGTTTATAAATGCCCAAAAATGTTGTCTTGTGAAAAAAACTTATTGGGTTGCTTAATGTCAACTTTCAGCATAAGGATGTAAGGACAGGCCGGGTAGGGAAGGAACAATTCACGGGGTACAATTCATAAAATCAAAATCATTACCACAGTCAATAATTTGAAAAGGACTGGGTTTCACTCTACAGTTTTTAAATTCCTCTCTCCAGTCACTTGGGGTCTCAGTATTATAATATTATACATACCTCAGTATAGTATATTATACTAAGTATTATGGTTTTTGATTAATCAGGCCCTTATTCCTATCACACTCCACGTATGAGTGCCCCTAACCGGAAATTTCCTAAGTTATATTTATATAACTTATGCTTATGATTAACGCATATTATAGTACCTACTCTGAAACTGCTATTAGATGGCATCTCAAGCTCATTTTGAGGTAAAACTGGACTGAGGTCGTTTTTCCCTTGAGCCTTTTCGTCTTCTACTCGGCAGATTCATATTCAATAGTTACCTTCTATACTGGACGTAAATGACATTAATTTCGGATTTCTAATCCACATTTCAAGATTCGTAGTATTTAATGTAATAAGGAACTTCAATTTGTAATAAACTAGATCTACTTAGCTGGTGCGTGCGGCCAATCATTCAACAACAATTACAAGCATCGACTGCACACTCACGTGGCGTTGAAGTGTAGGTCAGTCCATCATAAAACAGGTGTCAGATATTTTGATACATTCAACAGTAAATTGGTCAATGTTGCACTGTTTCATCTCCACGTGGCGTTGAAGTGTAGGTCAGTCCATCATAAAACAGGTGTCAGATATTTTGATACATTCAACAGTAAATTGGTCAATGTTGCACTGTTTCATCTCCACTTGAAGCCAAGGGAATTAACAAAAAATTGATTCAAGGTAAAAGTATAATTTTTGTTAATTTTTTTCAGTAAGTAAAAACTTCAGTAAATAACACTATAGTTGGGATGGTTGGAGAGCTATAGTAGAGGAGTCCTCTAATTGGCGTGTGACGTGATGAGTGGGTGCAGTCCATCAACTGGCCTCTCTGCTGGATGTGGGTTGCGATGGTGTCAAATAGAAAGAAGTGTTTGCTGTGCTTCGTGGTGATAAGGAATATTGGGGTCTCTGGTCTTCTGAGGATTGGTTCCAGTGGATTGTTGACTTGGCTTGTTATTAGCTGATTTGTTTCATAGTATGGTGAAGGTTGTTATAATTGTGTTGGTGACTTTTCGGTCAGTATGTAGGGCACTGACTCGCGCAGACCACGGTGCTGACGTGATTAACCGAAGCACCCTGTTCTGAGTGACTTGCATCTAATTGATGTGTGCAGCAGCAGCTGCCCCCCAGATTCCGCAAGCATAGGCCCATATTGGTCGAAAGAGTGTTAGGTAAATCTGTCGTTTGTATGATGGTGGTAGAGTGGATCTGTGGTCCAGGAGGTGTCTGAGGGTTCTGGTTCTGTGTCCTACTTTGCCTACTTGGTATTTTATGTGGACTGCCCAAGTCAGACGTTGCTCTAGGATGCAGGACGGTAGGATATGACTGTTGTGGTGTTCGTAATGTAAACATGATTAATGCAGATTTGTTGGTGTTAATGTTCAATCTCCAGTGTTGTGTCCAGGTTTCTACCCTCTCCATGAAGTCTTGTAGGGGGATTTGTGCTCCTTTTCCTCTGGCGACTGAAAGAACGGCTACATCGTCAGCGAATTGCGCTGGACCAGGTATAGAAAGGGGCCTAGCACACCTCCCTGGGGGACACCTGAGAGAATTGGCTTTGAAGTTCTTGACCAAAAAGGTTCTTTTGTTTAGGTAGGATTGCAGTAGTAGGTAGTAGTTGTCTGAAAGGTGTCGTTTTAGTTAGAACAGTACGCTGTCTCTGCAGAAAAAATTAATAAAGCGTGTACCGTATGGAGTAAATTCAGTAAATGGGATGACTAAAAGTTAATAGTGATGATATAGATACGAAGAGCAAATGAAAATGCGAATACACAGATATTAGGATTTGATAAAATTACCCATTAGATGTCCTGCGCGACACATACCTATGCTCGATGTACATCAAGTATACATTACAATCATTTGTTAAGCTTGACAATAAATTTAAAGTGACGAAAATCGTGCAGGAAATAGATAATCGTGCAAACGGTATGCAGGCTGGAGTTGGAAAAAATTAATTGATTTTATTATTATCGCGCCTCATGTCTGGTACGTACGAGGTTCTTATCTGGTTTGTGTACATTGTGCCACGAATGTTACAAGTGTAAACTTGTTGTAGACTTGATAAAAACGTGTTCTGCGTAATGTTGAGCTGGTGGTCACGGATCGCGTTTCTCATGATTATTCATCTCGCTATGATGTACATTTAGGCTCGTCGCCGCGGAAGCGGCCGAAGTATCAAGTTTTCAACTTTTTTAACAGTGTGTGTGTGTGTACGTACGATCCTCGAAAATGCGTATTCGACTCAGTGTAACGTGGTAGTTGGTGTAATAGGATTAGAGGGGAAGTACGAGTAATTGACACAGTTTTTGTCCACGTTGGTAGTCGGGTCGAAGTACGAGTACAAGGGGTAAAAGAGGCTCTATATAAATTACATGGGTATACTATCTACAATACGAACTATTATTCTCAAGTTATGTACCTCTAGAGGATTCACGAGTATTGTACGCATGCTGACGAAAAAAACTAGAAATAAAATGGAGAAAAAAAATAAAAACTATTCCTAACGACACAGAAAGCAAGCCGTATTAATAGGAAGCGGGCTAAGGGTTGAATGAGAGGAAAAGAGGTCAACAACAAGGCTCTTTTGAATTAATGGAAAAAGTCTGCCAGCGAAGGCTGAGCTCTATCGTTTCATCATTTGGGGGTTCACGATGTGAAACCAAGTGGTATTGATATTCTCTTTTCTCCATTTTGAAAAAATGCTCTTATTCATAATAATGATAGATGCACCTCATTCACCGCTAGGACAAATTTCAATCGAAAACTAAGCACTATAGTATTATATTTTCGTTGAAAAATGATCATTTATACACATTGTATTTCTCTTGGCTACATTAATAGTTGTGGTAGAGAGTAAATATAACTAATAGGCTGTCGTGTTGTGTTCAGCCTTAGCTTCACAATGTGTCCGGCACTGCTCCTGGCGGCCAGTCAATAGTTATAGTTCCATGAGCTTTATTGTATCCACCTGTTCATATCACTCACTATGATCCATGTTTTTGATTGTATCCATTATTTTGCTGTTATCGCTGAGTTTTTTCGTGTTGCATTTATTATTGTACTTCTTTCATACCGCGTGCTTTGTCTTTCTACGTTCTATCAACTTATATCAGTTCATCAACTTATATCTACGTTCGACAATTATAACAGTTCAGTTCAAATACGTCGTTGTTCTTTTTTCTGCCCGCGGTCATTCATTTGGTGCCGAAAACCTCGAGAATTTGCGTCGGTTCGAGTCTTCCCGATCGACGCGGGGTTAGTTCGCAGTTCGTGGTCAAATATTGTTCAGTTCGCGTATAACATGGCTCAAGTAGAGCCCCTTTACGTCAAAATAAGCGTGGCCAAAGAGGTCGTTGCGCTTCTTAACGAGGACGATCGACGGTTTCTGAAACTCATCACACATTGGTCAAGTAAGGTTGATACCTTGCTGGCCCTGGATAATTGGCCTCAAGAAATCAAAGGAACGATCACGGACTACCTCCACGAAGGCACGGATATTTTAAATCAGCTTCAGGCCAATAAGACAATAACAGAGGACGTCATCGACGATGTGTTCGAGAAGGTCAACATAACTATCGCGTGCATCGCCAAAAAACTGAACGCTATTGCCTCGTCCGAGCAACCTACAATCGGTTTGCCTGATATTCAGATGGGCCCACGTTCTACGATCGAAGCAGTAAGTTTCATGAACACATTACTTCCCACAGTGCCCTCATATTCCGGCGATGTCACCGAATTCACATCATTTAAAACTCTTTTTGATCGGGCCGTGCACAATGTGCCAAATTTGCCAGATGAACTGAAATACCAGGCCTTGGTCAGCAAATTAAATGGTGAGGGCGCGCTCATTGTTCATCGTTCGGGATCGGCCCAGAACTACACTCAATTATACCAGACTTTATGCACTGAGAACTCTGGCCAATACATTGTAGCTCAGCGGACCCTCGCCAAAGGACAAAGAATACCATCAGTTCGTCAAAGGGAGGTTGGCCAACTCGAAATTTTCCTTTCAGCGGCCCGTACTTGGGTTCAAGCAGTCCAAGCGTTGCCAGTAGCGGATCTGTCGTCCTACCTACTATTTCAAGCTCTGTTTGACAAACTCAGTTCTGAGATCAAGGAATCTTTTAACCGACATATCATGGAAGAACACGACCACATCCCTGTGTATGAAGAATTATTGTCGTTTGTTGAGAAGGAGCTCCGACTTATTCAGATGGTTCCTCCTATTCGCTCAGAACGCTCCACACCCACCAAACAGTTCTCTGACCGCCCAGTTCAAGCTCGTAACAGTTCATCAAGTCCAAAATTTGGTAATTCTCGTCCAGACAACCGCTCCCAGTACGCCAGCTCGTCGTCTACCTTTCCATCTCAACGCAGTTTTGGCTGTCACTATTGTGGCCAACAACACTTCTTATATCATTGCCCCAGTTTTCGCGCACAGACAGTTCAGCAGCGATTTAACTTTGTTCGGGCAAATAATCTTTGTACCAACTGCCTGTCGTTCCGTCATCGTCTGGAGAACTGTAGTTCCAGCCGTTATTGTTCGTGTGGGGAGCGTCACCACGGACTCCTTCATTTTGACCAGAGGCCTCATGGGGCAGGTCCAACTCCTACGCAGAAGAATGAATCTGGTCCACGGGAGTCTGGATTTTCTCCCTTTCGAGCTGTTAGCAACGCAGTCTCTAACTCACCCAGAGCTCACCAGTCTGATCAGTCAAGCTTGCCTGATCTCAACGCAGACCTTGATGCCAGTGTAACTCCTGTCCTTGAAGATCGTCGTCAATCAAGAAGCAACCCAAGTTCACCCACCTTTGGATTCCAACCGGTTGCCAGGTCTGTAAGTGCCCAGGGGTTTGCCCCCACCTTTAATTCATGAAATTTTGCTGTCAATCAGGCTTCAGTTCAAGTTCATAGTAGTTCTCAAAATTGTTCAAATAAGCGTCAAATGCCTCTTGAGTCAGGGGGATCTCTGGAGCAAAAGCCTGTTGACATGCCACATGTTAGACCCCCAAGATTAGATCCCATGATTAGGGTTAGAAATTTCAGTACTCAGAGGACTGGTTTGTCTTTAAGTTCTCAACCGTCCAAGTCCACTGATCAAGCATTTAGTTCATTTAGTTCCCTTCATTATTCTGGCAAAAATTTTCCTCTAACAAATGGTCTACTCCCAACTGCTCTAGTCCCAGTATCCCCAGATGGGGTTAATTTTTTGATAGCTCGTGTTCTGCTAGATTCTGGGTCTGAGATCAACCTTATATCTCAGAAATTCCTCTCAGGGTTCTCTTCTCAGGGAAAGCTGACCCAGTTAGACGTTCACTCATCCCTCAGTGGGGTGGGGGGAGAGCCACAGGAAATAACCAAGGCTGTGACTGTGCATTTTTGTACCAAATCACACTGCATTCAGAAATTTACTGCTCACGTTCTTAACCAGTCCATAAATGTTCCTTCATTGTCTGTCAATCCTTATCAATGGCCCCACTTGCTTCAGGATCCCAAGATGCTTGCTGATCCACAGTTCCATAAGCGTGCGCCTATAGATATTCTCATGGGTGTGGACCTATTCATTCGACTTGTTCACATGCAAACCATACCATCAGTTGGGGGTTCTCCTTGGATGCTGTCATCTGACCTTGGTTGGCTTGTCCTTGGAGGGTCTGCCCAGTGCCGCCAACTACATAAGGTCCGTTTTGTTGATCAGCCACATGTTCAGTTTTTTGACATCTCAACACCCCCTAATTCTATTGCTAGACACCCAGTTCTCTCACCTAGGTCACCCATTTGTCCGTCTAAAGGGTCACTGCCCCAGCGTATCCATGGAATCCGTCCATGGCGTTTGCCTGAACCTCCACTCCCCAGTTCTAATCCCCACCCCCCGGTCTGTACACCCCCCCCTGTCAACTGTCCATCAATCCGCAATCTTTATTCACTGGTTCCCCCAGTTCAGCTGAATTCTACTAATCCACATTTGTTTGCACTCTCTAGTTTTATCTCTCTCAGAGACCTGTCCACTATCACTCCTACTATGGTCAGTATTGCTCAAGTCCAGTCCACTGACCCTGATGCCTCCCTGGCTCACCCGGGTATCAGTCCAAGACAAGATCTGGAGACAAATGACCTGCTGCGGAGGATGTTTGAACTTGAATCGGTGGATGAAGTACATCCTTGGACTCCAGCTGAAATGGAGGCAGAAAATATTTTTGTCAATAACGTCTGTCGCAGTTCTACCGGTCGCTTCGTTGTTCCCTTACCGTTTTCTGAAGATCGGCGCTCCTTGGGTCCCTCCCGTCACATAGCTGTCAAGCAATTCATTCGCCTTGAACAGAAACTTGAGAAGAATCCCATTCTTGCCAGGGCTTACAGACAGTTCATGGCGGAATACCTTGAGCTTGGTCACATGCGGCCAATTGGCTCTCCTTCACTTTCTGTTCCACATTACTACATCCCCCATCACGCTGTTCATCGTTCCAATGATCCGCCTGACAAGATTCGAGTGGTGTTTAACGCCTCTCAACGTACAGCAAATGGAAGGTCCCTTAATGAAATTTTACACAAAGGTCCCAAACTTCAACCTGACATTTGTGATATGCTCATACGGTTTCGATCTTTCAAGTATGTTTTCATTGCCGATATTAGGCAAATGTTCCGACAGATCGAGCACCCTCCCTCAGATCATGATATGTTACGTATTGTATGGCGGGATTCTCCCAATACCCCTATCCAAGATTTTGCTCTCTGTACCGTGACATATGGTACAGCCTGTGCACCATTCTTAGCCAATCGGGTCATTCGTGACCTTGCTGAAACTGGCGCTAAGCGTTTCCCTCTAGGTTCAAAGCTGCTTCTGGAGCATACATACGTTGATGATGTTCATGGAGGGGGTGCAAATCTGTCAGATGCTCTTCAGTCCCGAGATCAGCTCATAGCTCTTCTCAACTCTGCCAACCTCCAGCTCCGAAAATGGGCCTCCAACCATCCTCTTGTTATTAAAGATATTCCTGCAGAACATTGCCTGTCCAGTTCTAGTGCTGTAGATCTCTGTTCTGGGGAGGATTTGTCACTAAAAATGCTTGGCATAGCATGGCGTCCCAGCACTGATTCTTTCTTTTTTCAAGTTCCTGCTACTCCCAATGTCAAGACCAAGCGAGAATTGGCTAGCCAGGTTGGACGAATATACGACCCTGTAGGATGGGTCATGCCAGTCTCGGTATTTGCCAGAACCATTCAGCGTGAGGTCTGTCGTGCAAAGTACAATTGGGATGATCCTCTGCCCCCTTCCCTTGTTCATGACTGGAACAAACTCACCCGGTCAATTGCACAACTAGAAAACTTGTCTCTAGTGCGGCATACCAATTTTTCATCTCCAAACCAATGGCTTATTGGTTTTGCTGACGCATCAGAAATTGCTTATGCTGCTGTCATATATCATCTCAGTTATGAAAATTGTTCCAGTACTGTTCGCTTAGTCATAGCTCGCGCAAAAATTGCTCCAATCAAGACAGAATCAGTTCCTCGCCTTGAGCTCCTGGCTGCAGAACTGCTGGGCAAGACCATGTCCAAGATTCGTCCAATGTTTGATCATATCCCTGACCAGCACATCATTGCTTGCTCTGACAGCACCATTGCCCTTTCCTGGCTCACTGCCAATCCAGCCCCACTGTGGAAAGTTTTTATTGGAAATCGGGTCTCCAAAACCCTGTCCCATATCCCCTATGATCGCTGGTTTCATGTCTGTTCAGAAGACAATCCTGCTGATGTTGCCTCTCGCGGTTCCCTTCCAGATCAATTGCTACATAACACTCTTTGGTGGCATGGTCCTAAATGGCTTGTTCTGGAGCCACATGAGTGGAAAATTCGACGTATCCGTCCTCAATTGGAATCCCGTACAGTTGCCAGCGAAGTTCGTAAATCACAGGTCACCTTATTAGTTAGTTCTCAGTTCAGTCCTGAATTTGAGGAAAATTACAGTTCTTTTGAACGCTTGCGTCGGATCACCGCTTGGATCTTGCGGTTCCTCAGGAACTGTCGTTCTCCCCGTTCATGTTCAGGTCCCCTCTCGTCCTTGGAGCTCCAGGATGCTGATGTGGTTCTGGTCCGACGCTCTCAGTTGCGACATTTTGGTGACATTTATGCAGCTCTGAAACGGGACAGGCCCCCAAATAAGCTCATGAAGCAATTGGCAATCTTTTGCGCCTCAGATCAAGTCCTCAGGGTGGGAGGTAGGCTCAGGCATAGCTCCCTCTCCTTTGAGACACGTCACCCCGCTCTTTTACCTCAGAAGGATCACCTGACAAAATTGATCATTCGACAAGCTCATGAGAGATGTCTCCATGTTGGACCTCGTGCCACACTGGCTCACATCAGGACCCGGTTCTGGATTGTGGATGGGCGTAATTTGGTTGCCCGCACCCTGGCAGGCTGCAAGCGTTGTTTTTCTATCAACCCCAAACCTTTTCAGCCACAGATGGGCCAATTGCCTGAGGGCCGCGTGGAGAGGTCATTCCCATTTGAAAATGTGGGAGTGGACTATGCGGGTCCATTTGTGGTGTCTGTTGCGGGGTTGAGGGGAGCTCGATCGGTTGAGGTTCATCTAGCTGTTTTTGTCTGTTTTGCCACGAGGGCAGTCCACTTGGAGGTGGTTATGGATCTCAGTTCAGATGGCTTTCTCCAGTGCCTTGAACGCTTCATGGGGCGTAGGGGGGTCCCATCAGTCATCTGGTCGGACAATGGTCGAAACTTCCTTGGTTCTTCGAACCTTTTGAAGCTACTAGGTCTATCACCCAGTTCTAACTCAACGGCCACAGCGGACCATCTTGCGGTGCGGGGAATTCAGTGGAAGTTTATTCCGCCTCGTGCACCTCATTTTGGTGGACTGTGGGAAGCAGCAGTCCGGTCTGCCAAGAGGCTTCTCAAGCTCAATTTGCGCAACCAAGTCCCCTCCCTCCAAACCTTCAGTACCATTATTGTTCGCGTTGAGGCCATTCTAAACAGCCGTCCCTTAGTTCATCAATCTGGTTCTGTGGATGATATACTTGTACTTACCCCTGGTCATTTCTTAGTTCAACGTCCACTAACTGCTCTCCCTGATCCATCACAGTCCCAAGTCAGTACACGCTTAGTTCCCAAATGGAGATTTGTCAATCAGGTCATAGCCAATTTGTGGTCCCGTTGGCATAAAGAGTATTTATCAGAGCTGCAATCCCGGCAGAAATGGTGCACTCCTGATCGTCCAGCAAGGGTGGGAGATGTAGTCTTAGTGCAAGAAGATGGCAGCCCACCTCTCACCTGGCCTATGGGGATTATTGACACCCTCTTCCCTGGTTCTGATGGCATAGCTCGTGTTGCGGATGTACGGATGCAGTCAGGCATTAAACGTCGCCCCTTGGTTCGGCTCTGCCCCCTACCCCTGGAAGAGTGACTCCTGTTCCCTTTGTTTTGTTTTTTTTTTTGGGGGGGGGGAGGATGTTCAGCCTTAGCTTCACAATGTGTCCGGCACTGCTCCTGGCGGCCAGTCAATAGTTATAGTTCCATGAGCTTTATTGTATCCACCTGTTCATATCACTCACTATGATCCATGTTTTTGATTGTATCCATTATTTTGCTGTTATCGCTGAGTTTTTTCGTGTTGCATTTATTATTGTACTTCTTTCATACCGCGTGCTTTGTCTTTCTACGTTCTATCAACTTATATCAGTTCATCAACTTATATCTACGTTCGACAATTATAACAGTTCAGTTCAAATACGTCGTTGTTCTTTTTTCTGCCCGCGGTCATTCATGTTGTTTTAAGGACGTATATTTACATTGGCCGAAACGTCGTAACCCAGTTCTTTTTCTGTAACTTCATCCTGAGTAAGTTTCAAAACATGAGTTAGATGACAGTTTATCACCGATTGTTCTCGCAATTAGCAGGACCAGCAGGCTTACGTTCATTTATATTCAACTTCAGTTAATCTGTATTGGTGACTTGTGAAGTCCAATTGTTGGAAGGAGGTGTCGAATAGTTAACGCGTCATCTACCGCAAAGCAGCCCAACACAAGGAGCACACGACGTCGTTTGGTCGACACGATGTCGTCTGGTTGCAAAACCGGCCAACTTCTCCATTTTCGAAAAATCACCGTTTTAATTGTATCAAGTTCTTTACTAACATTCCCATCCATTGGCAAAGAGAAACCATAGCAAAATCGGTCAAATCCGTGCGTTTTGGAGGTTAGAAAACTCCAATGTGCTGCAAAGTCGGCCACATCCACTCACCAGTGTTTTTCAAAATCGGTCATCTCCAAATCCACTAGAGTATTCCCGCTTATATCAAGTCTTGACGATAGTAATGTTTACATCCAAGTAAAGAAAGTGCGTACCTAAGTAAAGGAATTTTATCTCTAAGAAATGGAGAAATTTGTTGATACAGTGCCTGCAAATCCAGCAATTCTCCCCGACGAAGAGATTTTTTATAACAAAAGACAAAGATAAACCGTTAGTGCAAGGGGAGGTCTTCTACAGAAATGAGTTGGGAGCCAGAAAGTCAGTGTTGAAGAGTATGAGGAATATTATGAGCAGCAGGCTTGATAAGCTTGTAAAGCCCCTAAAACTTCGTGATGCGAGAAACTTACTGACGAAACCCCCGTGGACCAGATTGGGACAAAGACACCGACTGATTTTTTACCAAAACATTTTGGTTGACGAGGAAGTCTACGAGGAAAGAGATGACGAATACTTGGAAAATAATGACGACATTATGTGCGAGCCTGAGGAAGACGATTAAGCAGCTCGAGTGTGACGTTTCGTTTCTTCTACGATACACATATCTTTTCATAACTTTACTGAACCTGAACAAAGTTCAGTTACAAGAAACATTGTGAATGATTTTCTTGGCTGTTTAACGTCAATTTTGTCGATATTTTCAGCTTTAGTTTGTTGCAAAACCTGCCAAATCCTAACTAAAATTTTGAATTTCCCCCTCTTTGCACCTTCCTCAAAATTCTCTTATGGTGCTTCAAAACCTACTATCTTAGTGACACATTAACAACAAGAGATTTGGATCGAAACACAATTTCCCGATGTGTGACAGTAAATCGACTCTCCTGAAAAATTTTCTGTTATGGAGAAGACCGGTTTTGCAACCAGACGTATCTGACGATGGCGGATACAGCCACCTCGCTTCATCCTGCCTTTTATTATAAAGTGTTTCCGAGGGCATTGGAAGTCTTTAATTTTGGCATTTTCCTACGTCCATTGGTGAATCGACCTCTTCAGCAAACGGCATCCCGAACCCTTCCAAGACGCATCCAGCATTTTCGTCCACTTCAGAGGCTCTGACCACCTGTTTCGCCAAAACATGCAGCAGGCCCATGAGCCGCAAAAAAGTTTTAGAAACAAAAAACCGAAATTTTAGGATAATATATTGAAATTTTGACGAGTCTGCAGCCTGGGTTCACCATTATTTACAACAAGACCAAGGAGAAATTGAGGTATCTCTATTACTAATACCTCGGGTAGAGATCCCATCCTCGTCGCCAAATGAAAGATCTTTGAATCTATATCTGTATGTAATGTTTTTCTGTATACCTATATGTTTACTCAACGTTGAACGTGGAACGTAGTAACCAAACTTGGTGATTACATAAATATTACGGGTCTCTACAATTTTTGTTCTTTGAAAGTACACAGATGACTCCTGAAGCTTTCGATTCTATTCCAGTAAGTGATGTCTGCTTGACACCAGGTACCAAAACGGTTGAATGCATATTGCGAAGCTTAATTCCCTTAGAACATTCGCTAAATGAGGGTTTCAAATAGGAATCATCGCCAATCGGAGGTAAGGAGGTGTCCTGAACGATCATCGACATCAATCAGTTGACAGCTACAAGGGAATAATTTCCATCAATAATCCTTCTTACGACCCGAACTACTTGTATATATTTTCTACTTCCTTCCCACTGAAAGACGGCTGAAGAAAGTCCGGCAAATAGTGAGCGAAGCAGAAGCGGGAAGTATAAATCAGAGGCGGAGCAAACCACCACTCAGCCAACTGGCAAAAAACCCCGTCCGCCCGCCAAGACCGTCCTCGACTATTATCTGGAGGCAAAAACGTGTTGCCGACCCACTGTTCCGCCCACAGGCTCCAAAGGAGCTAATTTTCAGCCTTTCCGGACGATGAGGCCTCAGAGAAGGATCTCTCAAATGACCGGAAAAACAGGACAATAATTGACTCCCACGACAATAATAGAGGCACAGGAAGCCGAGCGCTTACAACTCAGCACCGAGTGACCTGGAAATACATTTTTAATTTATAGGATTCCTGGATTTGTGTTGATCTCATCTGTTTTAAGCCAGAAATTTTTTCCCTACCGATAGATAGATAGAAAACGTGTACATTTAAACAAAACATAGAAACAATGTTATAACCAAACTCGTGTTTACATAAACGATATGGCAATGTGCCATGCCCGTCTGCCAGAGGATGCACCACTATTTATCAATCAAATTTAACTAGAGGTGGAAATTGTGAAATTGTAACAACAATAACAATAAAACATAATATGTTAAAGAGACCAATGATACTAGGTCGAAAATAGGGGAGGTGGGTATACTGGTTCAGTCCCAATTGAACTGAGCTACCAGCTCGGCTCGATATGGCCATGCAGCTTGGCTAAATCTTGCGAGTGGGAGCCAGTTTGTGCCATTGAGCATACGAAGGACGGAGTTATATGACAATCTGGCAGTCCCAAATTGTGACATCCGGGACTCGGCAAGAGCGGGGCAGCGCTCCAAAAAGTGTGCCATGTCCTCGTGTTCCACAAGGTTGCAAAGGGAACACAACGTCCTGTTAGGCCCGTCGGCAACTTGGGGCATGTCCAGTCGAGAATTGAGCGTCAGGAGGTCTCCTCTGGTTTTACAGACCCAC
The DNA here is from genome assembly GCA_963920205.1 of Stenodema calcarata. Lineage (NCBI taxonomy): Eukaryota > Metazoa > Arthropoda > Insecta > Hemiptera > Miridae > Stenodema > Stenodema calcarata. The sequence goes on along the minus strand of OY986055.1, from coordinate 6,720,084 downwards.
AGCCTTTCCCATATGGAAGCCTTTTCCTCGTTTACTGTCAGATCGATGCTCCGGAGTCCCACATCCAGGTGCCGATATATTCTGTCTCGTGACGCCAAGGCCCTCGCCACCATCTGCTATCTCCATTGAGATTCCAACCTCCCCTGCAAGGCTCCAAGTTTGCTTCTCCACAACGCCGAATCGTCAAAGCTGGCACCAAACATGCATCCGTTCTCCCTGCACAACCCCTCAAGATTCCTGTACCAGAACAGTCGTCGTTGAACAATCTGCGAGTAGTCGAGGAAACCAGCTCCCTGGCATCGCCACCACCCTGAGCAGGTATTTGCAGTGGAGAGACAGCGTGTAAAGAAACGCAGGAGTTACACCAGCCTCCAAGTAAACTTTAATCCAGAGCATTGAGAGGGAGCCCAAATAACCTCTTGACAAAGAACTTGAGAACCCGTTCAATGGCCTGATATCTCTGTGAACCACACTTGAGTGCCATACATCAAAATGGCTCGGGATATAGCCTGAAAAACCTGATACTTGAAGTGGTAGGTATTTCGGAATATCGCAGAAAGGAACCGTAAACACACGCTATGTCAAACTTTGCAGTTGCGGATTTTCCCTATTGTTCCCATTCCCCATGAAAAACCATTTTTGACCAAGGTTCGGATTTACAGGGTGTTCCAGAATAATCTCCCTCCCTTTACCTACATAAGGAAGCTGTACTCTACATGTTCAGAAATGGGGTTTTCACGTTATGTTCGGCGCAGAACCGGATAAAGCAAAGTACCTAACTGTCTTATTCTGAAAACCGACGTTTCTCAAAAATCTGGAGAACTAACAAAACACTTTGGCGTCGTCTCAAAAGCAATTTATTTCGCTCTCTTGTGAACTTTGAGATTCTAGGATAAGAGGTGTTGCCGAACATGTAAAGATTTTATCTCATGTGATTCTACCTTCTCGTCTCCCAGACCTCCCATTGTCAGAGCAAGTCTCTTCGCCCTGAACCTCGTTATAACGGTCCTTTCCGAGCCGTCTCCACCTTTATTTGGAGAAGAAGAAAAACCTAAAACGGCAACTTTTCAGCTGAAGGACGAAGGACTTTTGTTTCCGCTCTCGGACACCCTCGGGGGATAACTTATTCCGGAGCTGTAACGCAAAAAACGCTTCCACAAAGCGCTTTCACAATCCCTACAATTCCTGCTCTCACAGTTACATCACCCTCAAAGGGACAACGTTAATATTGTATACGTCGCAGCTGTACTTCACTCCCAGATAAATCATTAATGGAATCAACTTTCCTGTATTCCTCACCCCCTTGATAAATCTGTTTTTTTTTTTTTACTGGAAAATCAGAAGCCCTTCACTGATTTTTCCTTCTCCTTTATTATGCCATCCATTTTCTATAAGTAGTAAATTCATAATTAGACTTCTCAGGTCTGATGCAATTAGGCCAAACCCAAACATTTTCTGAGGCTTGAGTTTTCCAACCAACTTCTTACATGGAACTGATTACCATACAAATCATCTCTACAGGGTGTCAGGGTTAAGGTTGTACCACCACCCAGGGATCGATTCTACAACTAATGTCTGATGAAAAGTGTCCTCTAACTTTTTTTTGTACCGGTCTAAATCCGACTTTATTCACTTGTTTTTCGTGTTTTCGACCTCAAGTCACTAAAATGGCCATTTTAAAATTCCTCATTTTTCAGCCAAAATTCGAATGTGATTATACCGGTTTCGGACAGGAACGAGGATTTTACACCATGGGTCCTTTGTAAACAATTTTTTGATCATACCGTTGGAAAGCTGAGTTTTTGGGCCAACGTTGGGGGTTACAGTATGAAATTAACCAGCAGATTCAGTTAGGCAGTCAAAATTTTGAAAAAAAAAAAAAAAAAAAACTGAACATTTCCGAGACTTTACTATTCGGGCTCATTTTTCAAAATCTGAATCTTCTTAAAAAATTTCCCAGGGTATAATCACATTTGAATTTTGACTAAAAAATGAGGGTCTTATGGCCATTTTAGCCTTAATGAACTAGGAAGTCAAATGGAGTCACTTAGCCAATTTCAGGGTAATGGTCGTTATGTTTCATGAATCGCGTTACGTTTGGGTGTCACGGATGGAATTATCAAACTCAACGATTTTTCTTTATGTCGATGAAAGTCACAAAAAACATGAACTTATTAAGATTTGTTGATAGAAAACCTTAAACCTTTACATAATCGATTACCACGATGCTTCAAACGACCCAGACTCCAAAAATACAGTTAAAACTATTTTAAGTGGTAAATAGATCGGATGTTTTCAACAAGAACATAAGTAGATGAAGCTTCTCACATTTTGTGTCCAAATTAATCGATAACATGAAATCTGTCCTTGAAGTTGTGTTAGGCCCTTTAAGCAAATTCGCTTTGTGTATCCAACCATATCAATTCTAATGAGATCGACTCATCGACAGGGGGGTTGAGAGAGGATTAATTTGGAATAATACAGTATCCCCACAGGGAATAGGATATCAGGACTATATCGATGGGTTTAGCTGGGGAGTAGAACGGAATTTGGTTGTACCCGAGTACTTAATGAATATTATGGTGGCACAAACGTGAATCAAGTGCCGTAATAAACAAGCAGAGATTTCCATATAATGACTACGTTATAGTCAATGAAACGAGAGCTAGTGTGAATTGTTAAGGATATCCAAATCAAGCACGAAGGCTATTAGTCTGGATAATGCAGAAAATCAGTCGGTGAGAATTTGGATAAGATGATGACCACACGCCTTTCACAATAGAAAACCTCATGGCAAAAAGTCGTGATTCCACCACCGGTAAAAATTAGCTCACCTGATTGTACGTCAGAGCATACAACATACAAGTATGTAACAGTAGGTCAGGTGGAAGAGAGGGTCGTTTGACCCTAACCTACCCTGAAGGTAAAATAAAGAATTTCAATCAATCAATCAATCAGAGTTGAGAATTTTTTCTTTCGACAAAATAAGGCGCTATTTTGGAAAATTATTGGTTTCTCTAAACTTTTGGGTGCGAAATACGATAAAAATATATGAAAATCCGTTGGCATTAACTGGGTTTTTCTTGCCACTAGACGATCGATTCGGATGACCCACTGAATACGTGGAGACTCATTATCGATCAAGAAAAACTAAAGGACGATTTCAGGTTTTCTAGCTGTACAACGAAATGTGAAAAATCCTAATACTCAACATAATTACATTCCTTTTAGTACTCAATATCAGTCAATAGCTCGAGCAAGAACGCCAGAAAAGGGCCATTACAAAATGCAATATTCCTCTTTCGACATATTGCGAAAACCTCTCTATTGACATATATCCTCTCCATTCACGTCCTTCCATCTCAATTTCTCTACTGCTGACAGACCACTTGCTTGGGAACTGACAGCTTCCTACAGTTATATTTCAGGGAACAGCAGGAATTTCGTCGGATCACTTACTTTACGTCTGTCAACAGGGTATCCGGGCGGTCCCCGGTATTTGAAACTCCATCTTATTTTTTTGAAGGGCGTACGAAAAGCCTGACGGGGGGGGAGGCTTTGAAGTCACGGAATTCGATTGCAACGACCCTTTTCACTTATGCATTCATTTAAATATATATGTGATACTTGCATTTTTATGTATCCAAGCTGCGTCCTGTCAAACGGCGCTCGTTTCACCTTCAACTCAATTTTCTGTACAAAGCTCAGATTTTTATAATTTGCTTCTCATTTGTAAATAATCATGTGCCACTTGGTTCATACCAGGATGACCGATATGAGAATTCCTTCATCTTGTACCGTTCACAGCCAGTCATTTACTGATTAATATTGCTGTCTAGTTGAGCCCTCTAGTCATTTTTTGAATGTTTATGAAAAGAGAAACTGAGGGGTTTTTGGCAAAAACACGATTAGTCAAGAAAATCGAGTTTTGAATTTGTGATGCCAACTTGTGGCCACTGAAGGTATCTGCGATCCTGCGGCAAGGACACGACAAGTCAAAATAATGATGAAATGGAACAAACTGCTTCTTCTGCTTCCCATAGTCTGCTCTACTTTGCTATGAATCTTATCATGCGTTATCAATCCAGTTTCTGTGTTTCCCATTATGTGTGGGTGAACATGTGGCATGTGAGTAGCCTCGAAAGCGCAAACCGAAGAAGAAACCTACGACTTTAAAAAAGGCAAAAGTGGTTGGAGAGGTGCACGAAAACGATGTTGGAACAACGAAAAAATCAAAAACTTCGACGGCGGAAGTACCAAAAGTGAGGGACAAAAAATCTTGGCGGCTCGAAACGTCCCAACCCCATTCAAGTTACGCCAATTCACCCTCAAAGATTTCAAAAATAAGAAAGCAGCCACTGAACTTCTCTTTATGACACTGAAACCACCATTCGAACTTCAAAAAGTTCGCATGCTTCAGATATCTTTTGAGGACAAGTCAGTCAGTCCAGCTAAAGTGAGACACACAAACCTCCTGAACCTGTCTCCACTTTACTCATCACCTCCTGAGGTACATCATCCCATATCTCCAAAATCTTCGGAGTAAATCGTTCTATGACAACCTTCTGAATGATCTTACTCATATTGATGATCTAGAAGAAGAGGACTCCAACAACTTCGATATCGACAATGATGACAAGTATGTGATGGATGTGCTGATGATAGACCCTTAATCTGCTTCTTGTTTCTTATGCATTCTTTGAGTCATTACCTATGTTGAATAAAATAATAAAAAGAAGAAAAGTCATCATTTTTGTTCAATTAACAGCATTCCATGAATGGAGCAATGTTTGAATTGTCTTCTTCTTAGTGGAATTCTTCAAAAACATAACTAGTCAAATCGTTTTTCGCCAATCCCATCGAAAATAATGCATTAAGCTCATCCAAACTTATCTGGCATTCATCCTGACTGTAAACATCAAGTACAGAATGAAATTCAAATTCCTAGTATAGTGTGAAAACACGGTAAACAGTTTTTGTTTTACTAATCGTGCTTTTGCCAGTTACTGTGTTATCCTCCAACATCTAGATTTACATTCGCATTTCAAAATTTCCGAACAACCCTATTTCCACCCCTATCAGCCCGCCCTCAATCCGGTTGAACCGAACAGTATTTCATGAATTCTTCAGGGACCGATCATGAGAGTTGATCTCCAAACGGCCCCATACGGATTTCACGATGATCCTAGAATTCCAGTCCCTTAAATATTCGGTTGGTGAGTGCTCTCAATGACGACGAACAATGTGAATTTGAAAATATAATTACAGCAGTTGTTATGTTCTTAATAGATTAAAATCTGAACTTTAATTGACTTTAAAGAGAAATCAATAATCAAGAACAGAGTAATTCCCAATAATGGGCCAATCCCAATGAAATCATCCACCAATCACATTTTGCCCAGCTGATGCAATTATAATACCACAACGCAGAACCGTAGGAGCTAAAAAGTCAAAGATTCGACGATAGTGGAGCTTGCCTTTTGCAATTGGTCAATATGCCTCAAAAACGTATTTGCAGTAATCATCAAAACACGATAACATAGGCTCCACTGCTTTTGCATCTATCGTTTGAAACATTGGAAATTATAAAGTCGTGTAATAAGCAATTCATTACTACATAAAAAGTGCACGAGGTGAGCGATGATAGCGAAACTGCAGGTGAGTCATGAAGCCGAAATATCCTAGAAAAAAATTCAATTATATTTTATTTGCAGATGATCTAACTTCTTAAAAGTGGGCCATTTTAGCTACTAAGGCCTGACTGCCTGAAGAGCTCCTCAATAGGTTTTACACATATTTTTCAACAAAAAATACATCCTAAATTTCTCACTAGGTATACCTCATACCTACTCAATCCTTCATTTTTCGCACGTATCGATTTCTTAACCAGAAAACCCCCAGCTGAACTCATTTGACGCCTAGATGTTTTTCAACTTTGCCATTTCGTTTTGCCTCCGAAAAAACTCGTTAAGACCGAGCCAGTGACCCTAAATATACGCTATTCTTGTGTTCCGTGAGAAATCCCCTACAACATCTCAAAGTTAAGTAGAAAAATATTAGTTGAACCCGGTCTAATCGGGCCGAAGAGGTCGCTAAAATCAACTTTGCGCCAACTACAGCGTGCGTGGAGCCAGCCAATACGACACTGTCTAATTATACCACATCAAAACACTTGAGCACCAACTCTAATTTACACACCTGCAGTAAATTGATGTACCACTCAAGGAAAGAGCACAATCATCAAAACACCATTTACCAAATAACATTGACTTCAGTTCATTGCGTTAGCCTGAAAGATGTCCCAACGTAGAGATTTTTGATTATACAGGGTGTTTCATTTCGTGACGGTCACAGACTAGGAATCGATTCTAGAGCTAATTTCTGGTCGAAAATGTCTCTTCGCAATTTTTTTTACTCTATTAAAAAATAGAGTTTTTCAATAATTGATAAAGTCGAAAACAGGAAAAAATCTTATAATTATTATAAGATTTTTTCGTGTTTTCGACTTTATCACACTAAAATGGCCATAACTCCCTTAGTTTACATGAAACTTCAAATCTGATTACACCGTAATTTTCCTTTTCAAGTTCATTTTTCACTCGTTTTGGCGATTCGAAAAAATATTTTTCATTATGAAGATAGCAAATTTTGTTTTCTTTCCAACGGTGAAATCAGATTTGAATTTTCATGTAAACTAAGGGAGTTATGGCCATTCTAGTGTAATAAAGTCGAAAACACGAAAAAAAAAATCTTAAAATTGAAATAACTGTATTTTTTAACTGAGTAAAAAAATGGCTAAGATACATTTTCGTCCAGAAATTAGCTCTAGAATCGATTTCTAGTCTGTGACCGTCAAGAAAAGAAACACCCTGTATTTTTTTCATTTAAAGAGTCCTAATTGGTAATGTACCTACCTACTGTCGATAATATTGGGTCAAAGTGATTTTTCAGATTTATGAAGATGATTGCTGATTCGAAACTAGTTCTTGAAAAATACTTAGAGCATCTTGTACGTTGTTTCATGTACGGGAATTTTAGCGCTGTAGAAAGGTTTGGCCAGTATAACAAATTGTCATGGCGTTTCCTTCACATTTCCATTGAACACGTATAATCCCGATCTAAATGTAGGATGAATTCTACTCTTTCATAAAACAAGAAAATATAATATGGAAATTCAGAATCGTACAGCTGATTGAGCTTTTCCGAACGTGGTACTTCTATTTAATGACAGCAGTGTTTATTTTAGTGACTATTGTAGTGTGATGCGGGATATGTGGCAGAGAGGACCACGTGAGTGTCACTACCTGCAATGCGGCATTAATTCCGAAATATAACAAAATGATGCAATATTCACGGACGAATGCCGCATCGTGGGACCTTTCGGCACCATAAACCTTTAGCACACTACCCACACTACCCTAATATTAGTAGGTTAACATGTTTCTGTTGTACGAGTAGTTGTAGAGAGAGAGATAGGCGGAAGGCATGCGTGGTAGGAAGACACGGATCTCAACACTCACAGATAACACTTGATTACCGCATTGTGTTTGTAGAGGGGCGGGGCGGGAGGTGGAGGGAAGTTGGTCGGGGGTGGGGGTGAGCTCAGTGACGTCACCCAGGCTCCGATGAAGACGCAGCAGCCGCAGCAGAGCTCGAGCGCTGCTGTCCTCAGGCCTTTGTGCAGGACCAGGAACAGGCTCGGGTTCACGAAGGCGTGGACGTACGCCACATGCAGCGTGATCTGTCAAAATAAAATGTATTTTGTAAATTCATTTATTTAATGTAATTGTACATTGTCACTTGATATATTACAACACATTCACAGGTGATGTGCTGCCCACGAGCCACAGGCTGCCTACCAGAAGAAGAAGTAGATGAAAAACTCTGCAAATTATAACTCTGCTTATATTTAGATCTGGATATCGAAGCCCTAGCAAACCTTGGTTTTTAAAATTTGTAATTCTTACCTCTCGACTTACTTATGTGCCAAATTGACTCCAATACTACTATAAATATCAACTTTCTAAAATCCCTCGATTACATGGTATCACTCGACTTCACTCGGGTATTATGGTACCAATCCCTTATCCCAAGTGTAATTGAAATGTTTTCCTATTTAAATTACACGACTTTCCTACTCGAAGGGATAATGAAATTTTTTTTTTAATCCAACTCATCAAAACAACAATAAGTTATTACTTGTCGCGGGCCGAATTGAGGACACTGGCGGGCCGAATTTGGCCAGTGGGCCGTAGTTTGGAGACCCCTGGTTTAGATCATTGTGTACAGATACCATAACAGTGGCCACTCAAAAAAAAGTGTTGTCTGGTGCAGAGGAGATGAGTGTTGGTGTTGGGGTCCAAATTTGAAGCCCGTTTTGAGCTCAATAACGATTCAATTATTATTAATTCTATTCGCTCATAACTCCTAGATGGCTACTGAAGCTTCTGAGACTAATCAAAAATACGCTTCTTCTCATTAATTCTTGGACCCCGTTAATTCTGGGACGAGGTCTCGGTTGATGAACTAATAAGTGCACCTACGCCGCGGGGAGCCATTTTAATCCCACTCTTCGCTTCCCCCTGTACTTTATTATCTCAAGCGTCTGCTAATATACTTCAGTTTAGAGTAAAAGCAAATCTTCCACCATCTGCCCAACCCTAACCAGACCCGACTCCCAAGTCCCCATGTTTACTTTTTCCCAAAGTCCACCTTTTTCCGTAGAGGGAAAGGGAGCCTCCAAAGTTTTCCTCCTCTTACTTGCGGATCTGAGGCAAAAGACGAAAAGTTGGGACCGGATAGAAGGCGGCTTTAAAAATAAATGTCTTGGTGCTTACTGCGTCCCTCCTTTGCCGAGTGCCTCACAGAAAAGTAATTTACTTCCCTCGTTTTGGTTCCCCATTCTAGATTCCACCTAACTTCAACACTGGTACCTTTGAGGTCATTACGGCCGTCCGTTTCCCGTTCAGTTGATTTAAATTGAGTAATATTATTTGTTCACGCCGCTTGGTAGGTGCTGCGACCTAGCGACCTGCCTGCGATCTTATTCTCTATCGCGCTCGCACCTTCCTTAACTTCTAGTAGTCGTACGTTTCGTGTCTCACGTAATTGCTCTTATAACATGCGTTTCGCATAACCCTTTTTTATATATAAAAAAAAAAAAAAATAAAATAAATAAATAAAAATAAAATAAATAAATATCATACAATGCGGTTTTCCCAAAGAAGTTCAAGTCCTTTTGTTAGTTTTATTTTTACCACTAAGTAAGGTGCCTCTTCCGACGGTCTAAGGTGCCTCTTCCCCCAAAGTATTCAATTTCCTTCAATTCAAACGACACGGATCCTGAATCCCATACCGGCTTTGATCATCCGCCTCCAGTCCAGGATTTACGCCCCAGGCCTGGGGAAACGCAACTCCAACATCGTACCGGTGAGTCAGCGACAAAATATTCAAAATCCCTGTCAATTTGGAATTCCTTATATAGTCTTTTTATCGTTATTTGTATTCCCAGCGCCGCGTAAATTGAAGATATTCCAATTTATGAGCGTGTTCTCATGGTGAGAACATTATTACAGTTCCAGTTTAATGGTAGTTCCTATTTATTTATCTTTCAGCGAATTTTCGAAGAAAAGGAAAGCTATTGTTCTTGGACCAAAATTGTTAAAACTCGAATTTCCGAAAACTTTTTAAACCAAAATTCCTTTCAGACCATTCGGAATTCACTGATAACACACCCGGCGGGTATTTGTGGGGGTTTAGACTGACCTAAGCCTAACAGGTGGACCGTAAGCAGAAACTGGGACGAAGAGAAACAGTCTACTCACAATCCCTGAAGATGGTTTAATAAAGCTAAAAGCTTGGGACGAAGGATTTTTCTATTTTTTATGTCACTAAACCTTCTACAACTCCACAAATACCCGCCGGCCAGGTAATCCAAGGAGGAATGCACAAAACGTTAACCAGTTCTGATCAATATATGACCAAAAATGGTGTCAAAAATGGTTTTTGAGGTGTCATTATGTTAATGGTACCAATAATACCATTTTTATGGGCCATTACAGACGATAACCATCGGTAGAATTGAGATAAAAAATTCACATTTTCACAAAACTCTATCTTGGTAATCGAAAGGCTAAGTTCGTAGGTGGTTTAGGGGAATTTTAAGAGGGGAAAAATCACCCATGAATTCTAAAAATAATACAAGTGACACATCCTTTTAAAGATTTTTTAACGCTGAACACGATGGTGAAATCAGAATTGCTATATCTCATTCCCCTCTCAAACTGGAGTATTTTGAAGATGGAGAAAAATGATTGTTACTTGAGATGTTCTTCAGGGTTCAACCCTCTTTAATCTGAGCGTTGAAAAATCTATAAACTGAGGTGTCCTTTGGCAAAAAAAGGGACAAAATTTGTTATAAAACCAGTAAAATGGAGACATTTTACATAGAACCAGTTATTTCTTTAAAAAATTGGAATTTTTTTCCTAAATTTTTTTGAAAATTTGAAATTTTGTTGAAAGTTCGGCGCTTAGGACTTGTCATACGTGATTTACACCCAAATGTATCAGTTCTGAATGATATCTAATGGTAATTTAAGTCGGTTACAGTTTGGGATCAACACCAGTGGCTAATTAGTGAGGCGTTGCACCTCCAAGTAGAACAACTACAGACTAATGGGCCAACAACCAACTAATTGAAGCAAGCGATGGAATTGGTGCCCGGGAACGTGGGCACATATCCCTACAACAATATTATACCACTCAAAGGAAGATGAAGGGGACGGATAGACGCTGGAGGGTAGTCGGACTCCCGTTATTCCCAGAAAGCGGTGTATTCGATTATTAGTTACAAAATCCTTATTCACGTTGGAACACCAGACAGTAATTGACAATTCCAGTGCATTTACCGCCCAAAATGGCAACAGTCGAAAGGATTTTCGCGGAATCGTTATAAAACCTTCATGAGGTACATCAACATTGGTTGGACTCACTATTGCACGTCTAAAAACCTACAAACTATCAACTTTCATTAATGTTATTAGTAAAAGTTCAGAATACATGTACTTAAATACATATACTTAAATACATGTACTCAAAATGGCACACGTGTATGGCAAGGTACAAACCCACAAGAAACTTAATAGGTAATTTCTTAACGAGGAATGGAGTCGCTGGCACCAACATTTTCCAATGTCGCCATAACGCCTCCGCAATTTAGGAAAACGTATTGGAGAGTAGGTACATAATAAGTTAACAAATTTATTTAGAACTTTAGCTTGGTGCGATATTCGTATCTATAAGACAAATCAATGTTGAAAAATGTGCTGCATACTAGAAAAAAAAAAAATCTTCGAGCCCTTCAATTCGAGACAATTACAGACTTCTTCCTTGTTCTTTTATTTTTAGAAGAGGAACAAATCCAGTTAGTCCTTTTAAACGTTGGCCTTTTAGAAAAGAGAAAAAAAACTAATTTTTTCTCTCTCAAGGGCTTGCGAAAGAATTTCCCCTGGAAGCCTCTCCTGCTGTTGGCTCTTCTTTGACCGGGTCTTCATTAGCCGTAATGCTGTCAACTATGTTTTTGTCCTTCCTCGGTAAATGAGGACGGGAGAGGGGGAAGAACGAAAAGGGCGGTGAAAATATCAGAAAGATGGAAAGAGGCAAAAATAACTTGAATGGGTTTCTCTCTGATTCTGAATTTAAGAGCGTAATAGGATTCTCTCTCATACTTACCAGCTTATGCTTATTGCTGATATTGTCTTCGTGTTCTCATTTACATTCCTGATAGTACCTAGTAATCCTACTTTACTTAGTTCCATTATCTGTGATAACTAAATTTAATGAATGGGGAACTTCTAGCTGCCTAGTATGGAGGGAATAAGGAATCAATAGTGATGAGGATCGGGAAATATTTTGGGAAATAGCCAAAGTGAAAGGAAGTACATTTAGGGGCAAAGACCCAAGCTGTACCCAATGAACACAATAGTGGATGAAAACTAGGAGAGGAATGTACACCTACATTTTAATCCTTTACAATTTTTTAACCATATAACATGCTTCATTCGAAACAGAAATTAAGCTCCGATAAGCCGAAATTTCTTGCTTACTAGATTGGTAGGTACTATCGTCGATTAGAATGAGGGGTCGATTGAGAGAGCGAGATGCCAAACTATAATATGGTTGTATGAAAATGAAACCATATATTATATTATATCGTCGGCAAAATGACAAAGGGGCATATCTGAAAAATGGGCAATTTGAGCTGCCATCACTTTTGATATCACCTCACCTGTGGCAACCCCTTGACGTTCGGTTCATTAGAAACTTCAGGAGAGACTGAAAAAAAGGCGTATCTGCCACGATTGCAGACACCACACTGACAAAAGGGCGGATTGAACCTCGCTCCGACAGAAAAGGCGTAAGTGCCAATTACGCCCTTCTGTCGGAGCCTTGAGTCTGACTTGTGTCAGTTACGTCCACGTTCAATGACACATATATAGAAACCACTTGATTAGTTATTGCGATTCTGGGTTATTCTAATGTCTTTTAAACCATTAGGATGATATCGGACTCTTGCGGGGGCCAAAATAAGAACTCCACCATCTCTGCACTGTGCATTAATTTGCTCAACACCTCATCAATAGAAGCCATACAGAAATATAATATAAAACATAATAATATTATGTTATGGCGGTGGAAAGTAAATTCCTCACGAGACGTAACTGAAATTACCACAGATGGTGCTCTGACAATAGGGCGTAACTGCGCTGGAAGTACCCTTGAAGTGAATGACGGCGTAGAAAGAAGAAACCACACTTAAAATAGCCTATTCCTGATCCAAAAACTTCAACAGGTGATTTTTCAGACAACTGACAACTTTGATCGATGACTATGATTCTGCAGATACGCCCCTTTACCATTTTGCCGACGATATATTACTCGTATATGAAAATCAAACATAACAAATTGTCTTAAGACTGAACCCTGGAGGACATCTACTTCATCAAAAAGAAAGTCACTAATAGGGACTGCTTGGAGAGACAAGGTTGTACAACATTGAATTTTGCTTACATCAAACACCACGTTTTGTCCCTTATCGATGTGCTCAGACAATAATAATGATAATAACATACCAACCAGGCATGTAGCGTGCAAGTTTAATTAAGCGTCAACTCACACCAACAATCTTGCCCATAATCTGAGACGAGTTGAAGAAGTGAGAGGGCTTTTCAAAAGTGCCACAAAGTAATTATCCAATTCATTAATCATGTTTTCTGAATGTGAGTGAATATCACGATCGCAACTGTTGTATCACGCTGTGTACAATTAACAATCACCTTATCGATAAGGAGCACAGCTAACTTGAGGCTGAATTCAAGTTACCAGAAAAACTCCTTCCTTGACGGTGTTTTAGGGTGGACAAACTTCAGGAACGCAATGGGGGGGATGGGATTCGATGTGAACGAAAGAGGAGATAAACGTAGGTGGGAAGCCAGAGTTTGCTCGCTACAACGAGTTGTGTGTAGTTCAGTTAATTTCACTGCAGATAGGAAAGCAAACAATGCAAAACAGGTCCTTCATCGCCATTCTTTGCCCCACATATCCACCCTTAAGGCAGCGACAGAATGGAAAGCGCTTTTCGGATTCCTCTACAACGACCAGCACTTTGTTTTACTCTACTTTAGATGGGACGGGCAAAATTACTCCGCGGGAACGTGACATGCGAATTTGACCTCATTGTTCCTTTTGCATTTGCTAACTGAATATCGGAGAATGGGAGGCTATGGCAGGCTAAGCGCTAATATAATAACTTTTCACTAGTACTACTACATGGGTCCCGTATTACAAAATACTTCGGCATTGCGGCACGGAATGGTACGACTCGCAGATTGAAGAGACAGATTTTCTGTTTTCGAGGTTTTGGATGTGTACCGCCTGATTTTATATTCTTGACATCATTGGTTGGTACAGATAATGGGGACCTTTCATTCAACCACGTGAATTTTCGACAACCACATTTAGCGCCTTCTAAAAGCTCCCTATACTCCAGGTCACAAATTACTTGTAACTTAAAGTAAGTACGTGGTAGCTAGTGTTAATGTATAGGGTGGCACGTATAATGAACTCAAAATAATAGGACTAAAAATAAATAGAGACGGCGGAGAACCACTATATTCGATATAGAATTATCACAATAAATATCTACCAAGAGCAGCACACCAACGGTCGAGGACTATTTTCAAACCTTCTCATTCAACCCAAAAACCTTTCCTCAAAGTTAGCCTATTTCGTCAAATTCAGCTCTCCTTAAAATTGGTCAGTTTTTGGTCAGCCTTTCCTCTCATACGAATTGAACGGTGTGTGCAGAAACAAGTATCTGGTAACGACCGCCAACTTATTTCGTTGTGAGGACCAGTTTCTGTGATGCAGTATGGCACCTCACTATTTAAACTTGTCCTTCCAACTTCAATAAATTGGAGTAAATTGGTTCAGTAAATTCAGACAACTCTCATAAATCAATACTGCAGGACCTCTTCGTTTTAGCAAGGCTCGAAGAGGACATTAGTTATGTTAGAGACAAATATGAAATTATAAAATGTCTATCTTCCATCCACGCGACACGATCAGAGACTCAACTCAACCTTGGAATTATCACCAAAATCAGTTCAGTAACCGCGGAGTCACGAAAGATTCATAAATTCCATAGGATTCTGACGACATTTACTTTTATCATTGAACGAGCCGTGTAATATCAGTGTCCTCAAACTCTCATTTGGCTAGTTCTTCAAGTAATGATAAGATGATAAGTGATGATTGAGAGATGATAGATACAATGTGATGAGTGCTATGAAAAGACAATTGACTCAAATTTGATCCTGGGCGTCCATGCCCCTCTGGTTATAAGGAAGAACATTTCGCTTAGTCGCCGGATCTTCAGAAAATAAAATTAAAAATTGACGCAAATACAAAATTTGACGGTTTCTGACCTCGTAGCCCAAAGGGTTGCCGATGAGCGGGTGATGGACGAGCGTCACGAAGAACAGCGGGCCCCAAAATATGACGTAGGCTGCAGTGATGACGAGGAACATTTTAACGCGTTGCACCCCCTCCCTCTCGACTCTCAGGATGTAATTCCGCATCCTCCGGTGCTCTTCTACAGCTCCCGTCTGAAACAATAAAATATATTTTCAATGACCACGCAGCATCTCATATCACCACTCTAACGATAGCCAATTTACCTACTCAACCATGATTTTTTTTTGAGCTGACGTGAATCTGGCAATTTACAGTAGGTAGTTTTCACTACGTAAAAATGACCTAGATGATCCATATAGTTGAAATACATCAGATAGTCACAAATTCGAGTATACCAACATACAAAGGGGTTTTCATAGAATCACTACGGAGAGAGTTGGAGCGATTTTTCTCGAGTAAATCCGTTTGGGAGTTTGATTTCAAGGGAAACCACCTTCTTCATTGGGGTGGCGTGATCGTCCCTTCAGTGCGAATTCACACCTACAATGAGAACACAATTCATGTAGTATTACACAGGAATTCAACCTCTCCACTAATCAACCTCCCAACTGGGGACACGTACCCTATCCTAATACAATAATTTAGAAGATGCAACCTACCAGGGATTTTTGAATGAATGATGATTCCCGTGCTGATGGTTTGGTTTATATTTGGATTATTTCCATAACCGGTCTTCAAACAAAAAAAGAGACCCTCGTGCGAGTACCGAACATTGACATGAAAATGGCTTTGCTTGACACACTATTTTTTGTGTAATTTTTCAAGTTCCACTTCTTCTGGTTCCCGTGCACGCAGCATACGCAGAGGACTGTAGTCAAAGCATAGAGAGCAAAGAAATTTTCATGTCAAAATATTCTCAGCAGAGGAGTCAATATTCATGCAAAAATCCCTGAACAGTGGATTTATTTGAACTTCCCCCAACGATATAATTTGTATAATTCTACATTCACCCACTGTAATATGCATCAAAATCACATGATGTCCTTTTCAACCGGTTATACCACAAACCAATCCATTTTCAGACCATTTATAGCGATAAATTGCAAAACCATCCTCATTTTTGTGGGTTTAGGATTTGTGGACATGTTTAGGTTTTGATATTAGCTTACATCATAGATTGAAGCGAATTTACAAGGCAAATAGTAAACTAGGCCTTTCACCAAGGCCTAGGGGCGAACTTAGCCCACGTTGTCATATTCTTCTGGGCAACTCCAAGTATTATATTATAATACTTGAGGCGTTCAGGATCAAAAGCAGACAACTCTAAAATGTCAATAATTTATTTTTCACAATTTTGGCAAGTTTAGTAAAGCCAAATTACTAATAATTTACAATAATAATGATTATTAATATGGCTTTACTGAACGTGCCAAAACTGTGAAAAAATCAATGTTTGAAATTTTGGAGTTATTCGCTTTTCATCCTGAACGCCTCACTTGGAGTTAACCAATGTACCTTCTCCGTACTACCCACCCATTTTCTGCTGTGCAAATTTATTAACGAACTAGAATGATTTGAGTGTAATTGAGGGACACCGAATGGACGGAACATTTTAATATGAATCGAATTGAACGGTCCATTGCGAAGTGATTGACGGCCCTTACTGTACTATCTGATGCAACAGCCCGGATCGAAACAACCGACACCTGCAACCGATGTAATATGGCCAGCGCCGGCGACTGTGGCGCTGTTTAATTACGGTTTAACCCGGTACGGAAAGTAGTTTCCCCTCAGTTGAACCATAGCTAATTCCAACTCTGAAATTCACTTTGATTTCAAGCGGCTAACCAGGTCCCCGGATTCTAATTAAGGAAACGGGAGCGACATCTCAATCTCCATTGAGGCCTCGTACCTTCTCCCCTTCCGATTGAAAGACTCTCGGAATCGTTTTTTTCACCCCAAGCTCTTTTGTTTGAAGGGGCAGAGTGTTAAATTACCGGGGAATCAATCCAGGATTTAATTCCGAGTGCCCCAGAAAAGACTGAATAGGGTTAATGTAGGGGATCGGAGACCTTCAATGGAACCGTCTAGCTACACTTATCAAGGAGTGGATCCGATTTGTCAAGTTTGATTGTCATTGTAGCTGGAGTAGTCGGATATTATTCTCTTCCCTACTTGACCTGAAATTGGCATCAGGTTTCATCAGCTAATGGAGTTTTACATAGGAAATTTTTCTACGTTAGGCCTCCCGCAGGATTGTCAAAAATGGTGACAAAAACTGGTAAAGATGATTCGTTTGGCAGGGTTCACAGAATATAATCCCATCTGAATTTAAATCGATACAGCTGCCGTTTTTGAGAAATGGCAAAAATCCGTTCGTAGATAAAAAATAAATTTTTGCGTGAAACTACATCAAAAATGCAGTGAAATTCCGCCAACCGTTTAATTTTATCTCAATCCGTTCTCGAGATATATACTTTTCAAGATGATATATCATCTTTTTTTTTTCTTTCAGTAAAGCCCGGTTTTTTCTCTTTTAAACTCAAATTTCTCCACTTCAATCCATTCAATTTTAACTTTTGGCCAAATTGAGCGAATCAACGTTAAAGTTGCTATAGGATTAGCGCACTTCAATTCTTGAGAAGCACCACCTAATGACCATGAAGCATAAACGAATTTGAAAACATAAAAATTCGGAAAATCTATAGAGCATTACTACTTTTCCACTCAAAATCCTGGAAACTGGCAAATCCCATGAAAATATCTGCATTCAATAAGCTTTTCAACGGTATAGTCAACTTTGAGATTTTCTTGTTTTTTCACGTTCAAATTCAAGCAAATTCAAGTTTAAATGTAAAAAAAAAGTTAGTCACTGTAAAAGGGGGAGTGTGATCAGAAGGTAGAAAAACTGTAAAAAAACTCTGCAAATTCTTGACACAACGGTTCATTATCTTCTTTGTACAGATCACCCTTCTGTCTAGATCACTAGGTCTAAATGTCTAGATCCTAAATGTTAGATTAATTATTATTATCAATAATTGATAATTGATAATTGATAATTATTATCACTAATTATTACCAATTTTATCAAGTACCTACTGAAAATTATTATAATTTATTGTTAGGTATTGATAATTCGTATTTATTAATTATTATTAATTATGATTAATTAATACGATATAATTCTGGGGTTTTTAATACTACGTCGGTAATAATTTTTCTATAAAAGAACTACCTACCAACAAACATTCGAAATTACCTTCATTTCCGTAGCACGAAACGCACCTCAGAACAACAAACTCGACATCACTTAAGCCATATGATGTTCCAAAGAGCTTTTAGTATGAAAATGGACCTGTATTTCAACAGTTTGATTCACGATCGGGTTGTGAGGCACAATCTTTGAGCCGTCATTGTGAACGAACGGCTGGTCGTACAGAGCTGCGGATGGTCTTAAAAAATTCTACGGAACAAACTCTATCTAAATATGAAATAAAAAACATACTGTTCCATATGAATTATTCGAGATATGAAATTTTCAAAATTTCAAAATTCGTTTTGAACCCCTTCCCCTTGACCTAGGGTTATGAAAAGTTTCGTGGATCATTGTGGTGCTGGTCCAAACCCAGAAACCAAATTTCGTAATTTTAACTCAACGCTAACAGGGCAAAGTGCCTCGGACGGCGGACGGCGTACGGCGGACGGACGGATTTTTTTTTATTCGATTTTCTGAATCTACGTATCTTGAAACGTAAACCAACAAATTTTGAGGGGGGGTTAAAATTTTTTTTTCTTTGGGCGATTCCAATGGTTCATTATCGAAGATAATAAACCAAAATTAGAATCATAATCGAAATCAGAATTGCGGTATCTCCAGAATTGGAGCACTTTGAAGATGAAGAAAGGTAGTTGTTAGTTGAGATGTTCTTCACGGTTCAACTGATCTAATCTGATATCGCAATTCTGACTTCACCATTGTGATACAGCATTGAAAAATCTATGAACTGAGATGTTATAGACAACATGTTTTATAAAAACAGTAAATGGAGACATTTTACATAAGACCAGGTGTTTTTTTCGAAAATTCGCTCATACAGCCATGTTGCATGACTGTAGATTTTTATATTTATAGATGAAATATGATCCAGTTAACCGTTTCGTATGATGACATGAAACCCTCAAAAGTAATATCAACTGCTACTTGCACTCCTCGCTCTACTATATTTGACTCACGTAATGGAATTGTTCATTTTCACTGAGAGAGAATGCCGGCAGGTGGTAATAACATGACAGCGCACATTTAATTTATATTGTGTCGTTGTAAAACCGGAGCTGAAATTAACGCAATTAACCCCCTCTGACAATAATAAATTCCTTCGTAGTCTAATTATATCTCTATACACCATAAGGCCGAATTAAGTTACAATATAGGGAGAATTAGTAGGAAATTATAAACGGTAGGGAAATATTGAAGGTAAATGCGGTCGTGAAAGAGCCACAACTAAAGAAATCGATATTTCGACAGCCCCGCTCAAAAGCCTGTTTGTTCAAAAAACAGCCTTTTTATTCACTCCAGGGAATGTTCGGGAAACGATAATATCTTATAAACGATAATAATATTATGTTATTGATAATAATATTACGTTACATATTATGTTATAAATATATTATAAATATATTATAAATATATTATAATATATTATAAACTGTTTCCCAACAGTCATTGCAACCAAATTACAGGTTAAAGCCTATTTGCGTGAGCACAAGCCCAAAATTTACCAGTGAAGCTCAATACCTTATTTTTGGCAAAAATTGTTCTTTTTGCAGCGGGACATTGCTTTTGTTCTATTCAGTCGCTGGGTGACATTGCTGTTGTTAAAGAGTCGAAGAACGTCCACACTCATGTGTTCATGAAGCGCTGTTAATGTTTTATTGCATGTTGCTTTGCTACTTAGCTGACAGATTCCATGTTGAGGTGTCGATGGAGGTACATCATTTCTGATGTACCAAGGGACGTTGACAATACTGCTAAGTACCTTGTTCTGGAAAGTTTGAATAATCTTATGGTTAGCCTTTTTAGTGCAGCCCCAGAGCTGGATACCATAAGTCCACACAGGTTTTAGGA
Organism: Stenodema calcarata; assembly: GCA_963920205.1. Taxonomy (NCBI): domain Eukaryota; kingdom Metazoa; phylum Arthropoda; class Insecta; order Hemiptera; family Miridae; genus Stenodema; species Stenodema calcarata. The sequence continues at coordinate 6,699,986 of OY986055.1, read as the reverse complement.
TTTGCTTGTGGATGAGCAATTTGTTATGTAATGATAGTTCACCATACCTAACTAGCAGCCAGTACAATTTTTTGAATTTTATATTTAATTGTTTTTGTTCTGTTTTAATAATATGTTCCTTCCATCTTAATTTGGCATCATGAGTCATCCCTAAATACTTTGCAGTATTGGAGTAGGGAATATTAAATTTTTTTTTTCATTCATGATGACTGGTATCGTTCTTATTTTCTTGTTCGTGAAGTTGGTATGGGTAGATTTCCGTTCATTGACTTGAGGCGCCATTTTTTGGTCCAGGTCGCCTTCTCTACTGAGTCACCAACCGCTTGTATGGCCGTATCATCAGCAAAGGTTGCAATAGTCATGTTCTCGTTGTTTGGTACGACACGTGTATACAGGTATAGTAAGGGCCCAATTATAACTATTGCCAGCAATAGGTAAGTTGTGGCGAGAATTATTCGCTCTTGCTTGGCGTGCATCCAGGAAAACTACGCAACTTCCACAAAACACAAATTTTTAAAAGCATCCTAAAGAGCAGGTGAGTTCGATACAGCGGGGAAATAGGCAACATCATTTACAGTCATATCGACCTCTCTCGATGTTTTCCTGCCACAAAGCCCCATTCGTACCCGTCTACTGTTCAGAGGGTTATCGGGTAGAAATAACCTCACAGCGTAGTAATGGTCATAACTCGACGGTGCAGTCCCCGCTACTGGTTGTAGCAACATAACGGCCGAAGATCAATGTTTAAACTCAGACTGGTTCCCCTTGCCTTTCCTTGTTTACACAGATATCCTTTGAAGGTTGTTTCCAAGCCTGTTCCGGATTTCTGCTTCGAATTTCGTCGACCCCGTGTCTGGCCCTTCTAATTGTAACTTTCTGCGGTTCGGCCTCGACAACTCCCCTTGAGTGGCTCTGCTAGAAACAAATGGAGTTGGTGTCACTAATAAGAAGGTTTAGAGAGGACGGATAAATTAGATAAGCCGGATCAAAAGACGATTTTCGTTCAACCACTTTCAACGTGAAGGCACCATCAGACGCCGTCACGAGGGTGATAAGATCAACAAATCACTATAAACCTGGTTAACAGAAGTTGAAAAGGGAGAGAGAGAAAAAGAAAAATAATCATTTCAAAGTTATGCAGCATGGCTATAAGAGCAAATTTTCGAGGAAATAACTGGTTTTATGTAAAATGTCTCCCTTAAAACTGGTTTTGTAACAAATTTTGCTTTCATGTTTAGCCGAGTAACTCCTCAGTTTATAGACGTTTCCACGTTGAAGACGACGGTTGATTCCATGTAAGGCTTCGGAACACGATGGTGAAGTCAGAATCGTCTCATTCCGTTATCAGATTAGAGCAGATGGACCGTGAAGAACATCTCAAGTGACAGCCACGTTTCTTCATTTTCAAAGTGCTCCAATTTGAGAACGGAATACTATATCGCAATTCTGACTTAACCATCTTGTTCAGCGTTAAAAAATCTTGAAAATGAGGTGCCATTGCAAGTGCACTTGTCAGACCGTCTCAAATTTGGACTTTACGGGTAATTACCCCCCACCCCCCCTTAAAATTCCCCTAAGCCCCTTTAGAGTGGCCCGATTCTGCCCATCTACGAACTTAGCCTTTTGGCAGTGAATTCAGGATGGTCTGAAAGGGATGTTGGTACTTATACAAAGTTTTCGGAAATTCGAGTTTAAAAAATTTTGGACCGAGAACAATAGCTTCCTTTTCATCGAAATTCGCTAAAACATCGTAGATAAGAGTATTATCTTCATGGATACAACAATAAATACACTAAGTAATATGAGAAGCTGACGAATAGATTATTTCATTACAGTGATTATTTCATAATAGTAATTGTAAAGACTATTAGAAATCAGATCACTCTCACCAGTTGAACTCAGTTATGGATGTGAATCAGAACCTTGAAATCACACGGCATCGAAGATCACTCCCAGTGATAGGTTTCTAATCTCATAAGCCCAGAATGATCCTCTGATACAATACGTGGATTGGTGATCAAATATGAAGTAAACCCATGAGCCAATTCACAATAATACAATATTGTAACAAATTTAAAAAACGCTCTGCATATTAAGTGTTACCATTAAAATTTTTAGGAAATGACACAAAATTCACATTTTAAAATCCGCATCTGGGAAGGTTTAAGAACGAGTTTTGAACTACTGGGTAAAGTGTATATAAGGCAGCGGGAGTCCCATTATTACAATTTATTTAAGATTGTATTTGTATAAGGAAGCTACTCGTAGGCGCCGTGTAATAATGATCGTTAGGAAAGCGCGGTCTCACTAAACCTTTCTTGAGGACACAACTCCTCTGACTGGGAAATTTTCAACAGGCCTTCTCCTTATTGAGGACTCTCATTTCTGGAAGGACCTCTTTCTCCTCGCTGATTTCTTGTATTCCTTACTTAATAAATGACAATTATTGTTATTTTACGAGTAATTTTTTTTTCATTATTTGTTGGCGCTGAATAATGGGATGAAATTGAATTATCACAAAATATTTACACGGTTGATAAGTTTTGCCGAAGATTCAGTGGCACCAGAGACTGGCAGAGTACTGACATCAATTTAGTGAATACCAACAAACCTCCTTTCGCATCTTTAAGCTCGGTCTCAAAGGTTCTATACCCTTGAACCACCGTCATTACAACATCCCTATTCAATTGCTCAAATACGGAATATCATGAAGCCTTGAAGAGAGACCAAAGGGGTTATGCAGGTAAGAACTGGAACGAATTGAAGCTCCCATGGGCGGAGTTCTCCTGAGGGAACTCATTTTGTACACCGCTGATCCTTTACAGAGTTCACTCCAAAATTGGTTTAATTATGGTGAAATGCGAAAGAGTGGCGGAGCACTTTGGATTATTCCTCCGGCGGTATTTTCAAAGGTTTTACTCTCTGTAAGTCTAGATGAAAAGGTTCGCTTGAATTTTGCACAGGATCACTTTATTGCGGGCTCCGTTTACCTTCCGATATTCCACGGTGGTCGTGACAGTGGATGGAATGAGGTACGTGTCGTTTATTGGGGAAGTTGAAAATAAAAGGGGATCGAGCGCATCAACGAGAGTCGAAATTGAAGTTGGGAATTCAAAGGGCGGGAAACTTTTTTGACGGCGATACTCCCGCTTGTTCATAGAAAAACTATGTGTAGGGACCCTACAGTAGGGTATTGTTGGGTTTGTTTGTGACGAGGGTGTTTTAGTAGGTCGCACGGAGCATTCGTATTGTGATAGGGGAACTTGTAAATCTTGTCCGTTACAAAGAAGTGTTCGTTGGGGATCGCACAAATAACCAAAAATCTATAAAATATTACAATTTAATTAAATAATCGAGGCTTCAAAATTGACGCACGTCTGACAGATGGGGACCTGATCAATTTGAGTTTGTCTAAACATGAGTGTACACTTGTCAGGGGAGGACCATAACAAGAAACCACCACATATTTACAGGGAAAAAAGAACACTAACTTATTGGCGTCATAAGGAATGGACGAATTTCCGGGATATTCTCCGTTTGGACGGCCATTTCTGGGCGAGTATGGGCAAAACCAGAGACTGTTCATAGAGGTGGTTATTGTAAATAGACGAAAAAATTACACGTCAAATTATAACCTCACAAAGGTGTTCAATCCAACGATTTACACAAGCTGTGTGAATGAAAAACGCCCTGTTAATGAAAAACGCCTTTGTTATCGAAAATGGGATTTTTACGAACTCCTCCTTAATTGAACTTCACCATTCTAATGGTCGTGTGGAAATTTCAAAATTCAACCAGGAAGGGGTTGAAATTAGTAGGGGGGGGGGGGGGGGGTTGAAATCTTAAATAAACTTGATGTTGGGGGAATACGCCTCTATTGCATGTTTGTTGAGTAGAAACACATCAACGCTTCGATTGAAACACCTTAACTAGCATGTTTTAATGTTATTTGTTTAGGAAAAAACACCAACTCGCTGAAAACGGAGTTAGGCGTTTTACCTTAACATCATTGGCTTCAGATGATGGGTTGAGGTGTTTCAAATGGTGCCTGGGAGGTGTTTTACGTATGTAATAATGAAAGCGTATTACACACTTATAATAAGTTATTTCAGCATGTTGGTGACCATCTGAGGTGTTTTTCATTAAAATCCTTCAAATAAACCCACCTCGATTTCTGAAGGTAAAATGCCTTGACTCGATTTGAGGCGTTTCAATTTAACAAATGTTCGAAAAACCAGCCAGAAATAATCGATAATCGCCTCAAATTTCGGATATCGATAGGAAAAACGGTTATTTGAGGGATCCTTCGCACCCATCGATCTAACTGAACATCAATCGATTTTTTACCAAAAAAATGGAGATGCGGGACTGTTCAAATCAGTGTTTTACAGTGAACAATGATCAACTTCACGACGTAACTACGTCCTCAAGAGAAAGGATGCAGATTCAACAAACTAAAAAATGAGAAGCAAGCAACAAGGCCCAAACGACGATATGAATATCGTATTATATTACATGATAATATCATAAATAATATTATTATTATGTACAAAGATGGATCTTATAATCTAAACTGATTATCTACGATAAGCCATACAGGACGATGTGAAATTGGAAGTAATAAATGACAGCTGCGGGGATGCTTGTACAGGTAAGAGAGATAATAAAGGATGAAGATACTTGAGAATCCCAACATCGTACATACTTCACATAATATGTGATCATCATATTATGAAGTTCAAACATTCTTCATTATAAGGTGAGCAAGAATTTGCCATTAAACCACGGTTTTTGCAAACTTAACGAATTCCACTTCAAAATCCCGCTCAGCCCTCGTGGCAAGAGGCGCCATTCATGAGGAGAAAGTTCGAAGGTACTTAACAAACTTCTAAAATGCCCGACGTTCGAAGTTTAGTTGGGTGGGTACTTTTTCGTAGGCTCTTTCAATCTTCCAAGTTTTACTTAATGACGCCGATCAAAAAGGTGGGTTTCGCGCAGTAAGTACACGTTTTTTCAAATCTGAAGCGAGTTCATTAAAAATGAAGGGTGGTCTTATTGGCAGGAAATTGGATACGGGAGAAACTCTCTTAGTAGAGAACGGGATTTCCATATTTAAATATATTGTAGATTCATTATCCGAATTGGTATCTCTTGGATAATATCCAAGATCAATATATTATATTGATCAGATTCTTGGAATTTCTCAGAAATGATTTGAATAAATTTTTCTTCTTCCACATTGTCATTAATTTTTATAGTGAAATTTTATGTGAAATAGTGAAATTCCAGACAAACCTAAATACAATATTTATATTATATTTAGGTTTGTCTGGATGGAGCAATGAAAAAGGATGCAATTACATGATTTCCGATAACCTCTTGTGAATAACTCGATTGGGTCAACCCATAAGAATAGGTCCCACGCTTGGTGAGGATCATCGATGTATATACATCGATGGTGAGGATTCAGCCATTGTCAGATTAATAAATAGGTAGGCCCCATTCATATCTAAGGATAATATGGACCTAGATGGACATTGTGAAGAAGAAAAATGTGGACGATTCATCATGTATGATATAGAGGCCAAAAAGTAACGTATGTAATAAGTATTCTCCTATTTATACCGCGTCAACTATGCTGTATATTTTATACTTTCTTGGATTAAATGCAAATTTTGTTCGAATATGTATTTTTTCTGTTTCCTAATGACACCAAATTAATCAACATCCGAGAACAACACAAAATCTGATGCTCTTGATATTTATGGTGCATGTACCAAGATCAAAAACAAATTTTGATTTATTTCTCTATACAGTAAACCGCGTTTGCTTTCAATACGCATCAAACAATGTAATGGTAATTCACGTGAATGTAACTCCAAAGGAGGAATTTGATCGTACTGATTTCGGGGGTGAGATGAATGATGGAACTTGAGACGTTCGGATATGATGATGAGAGGAACTGGGCTGAATGGGAGAGTCGCGGACAGTATGGTAAGCAGTTTAATTACGGGCCAGCACGTTGTGGGTAGCAGTGTCACTGAAAGCCCTCGCTGAAATCGAAGTCCCCTCTTGAACACAATCGCTTCCCTCTCAACATCAAACCATCAGCCGGCTAGCAATCACCGGTTGACCCGTTGGCCAGCAGGGTCTACCCATCGAATGGAGTACGGTGCTGATGAAACCATCTTCAACGCGACGCGATAACCGAGCGGCGCTCCTAATAGGGTGACGGAAGCAGTGATGGCTTTTCACTATATAATGGGGGCTTATAAATAGAACGCCGCAGAATTATGGTCTAGCAGTGGGGTTTACCATAGAAATTCTCACGATGAAAATCACCCTTAAGAGCTTCAGAAATGCATAAGGTGACGGCATACTTTCTGTGATGCAGTATGGTACCTACCTCACTATTTAAAGTTTTCCTTCCGATGAGCAAGGAACCAGCTGGATTTTTGGTTCAGTAGGTTTGGAGAAAGGTTTTTGAATTAGCGAGAACGATAATCTGTGTAACCGGTGGTACCGGTCCCAACACTCCAGATTAGAGGTGAGGGTTATGTGTATCAAGTGTTACCAGATATTTAAATCTGCACGCCTTGTTACATAGAGGAAGAAGGTAATGAGAAGATGGTGAAGAGAACGACCGGTGTTATCGACGATGGTCACCTCCGCACTCCAGATCGTAGGATCAAGTGCTGTATAACAAGTGTTACCAAATATTGATATCTGCACACCTTGGGGGACGGGGTAGTAGTTGATCTGTCTTGGGGAAACCCGTGACGGGGGGTTCTCGACAATTGGTGCGATGCTCTTTGTAGATATTTATTGTGGTAATTCTATATCGAATATAGTGGTTCCCCACGTATAGGATAGAATTAGGTACAAAATATTTGGTGCAAGACGTTCATGTTGAGCCCTTGATGTCCAATAAGAGATTTCATAACATTCCAAGCCAAAACACCTACCTACAAGAAGAGGTCCTTTTGTAGTAAAGGTTCCGAGCTGGGCTTAACTGTTTGATTGTTCTTCGAACGATCAATCATCGGTAATCACTATCAATCACGATTAGCCACTAAACATGATCAATGTGATTGATCATGTTCTACCGCATTCCATCGAATGACTAAGATCCATAGCCTTCAACCCAAAACGTTACATTGACCAGTTCGCCAACAGGAAATGCTATGATGGTACTTCTGCTCCAAACTGCCACTACACAAGATAGCGTTAATAAAATCTTCATTTTCACGGTCTCAACACCATTAAGATTTTATCGTACCAAGCTCCTATCGTAAAGCTCTGCTATTCTGAAAAGATGATGGTGGGGGTGATGTGATGAAGGAAAAAGTTGAAGCGGAGGTCACCAAATGGGAAATGGAGGACTTGAGTCAGCACTTCTCGGATAGGAAACTAGCAATTTCCCGAGTATAGAGCTCCATCCTTTTGAAGCAACACCGCCCGAAGACAGGCCTGGTGGTGTGTTTGAGGTCATAGTTAGTTAACCCTAGACTACATGGGGTCCTCTTGTTGCGTGTGGGAATAAAATACAGGTCTCACCAAACTTGAAGTAATTAGTGATCAAAAAACGTGTTAAATACATGATATATGGGACAATTTTTCTTCAGATACTGATTCTACTTGAAAAATCAGGAAGAGATTCTAGAGATGATTTATTAAACTTTAGGAAAATGGATGGGAGAGTTACAGTTCTGGGACATCCTGTATAGAATCTTGCTCCTCCGATAGACCTTCCACGAGACCGTTCACACAGCTGGTGATATTTGAGACCCCTGTTCAAATGGCATTCTTCCAAGTTCCTCCTCCCGCCGTATATAAGTAGGGTAGCGGTTGAGTAGTATTATGGGAGAGAATAAAGTTGTGATTTGTTATCACTGAGGGCTTCTACGTGCTTCGTGATAACTTCGAGGACAAGCAGCGAGTCCTCACGTGGCCCACTGAATGCAGGCCGGAGTTTAGACCTTTTCCTACCGGCGACGACGACCCATTGCTCCCTTTGGCACGCTCTGCCTTTGATGTTTTTTTCTCAGTATTACCTAAATAAGTATTAAATATCAATCAAGTATTAAGTCATAAATTGTATGACATTTATCGTCAAATCCCTCACTGATCACATGGTCTGATATAGTTTCGACGGTTCGGAACAAACCATTCTCTCAACTTACCAATCAATTGTAATGGAAAATATACGTTAGTGGTGTTGAACTATCGGTAGTTTGGGATTCCGATAGTATCGATGGTTTTTCCAAAACTATCGATAGTATCGATACTACTATCGATAGTTGTAACACTCGTCTCTTTTCAAATCGTATCAAATCTGGCCTCTGTTGTCGTCAGTTGTCGTCTTTCGTTAGTCTTTTAGTGAAGTGAAAGTATTCCTGATGAGTTAAGTACAAGAATCAGATGCGTTATTCATGCAAAAATGTATAAGTTCCTTGGTAACCAAAACGACTTAATTTTGTTCAATTTCCACCTGCATTAAGTTACTTGTTTTTTTCTGGGAACATGTGGGTTTTCAGTTGGTTCCGATAGTACTATCGATAGTCCGCTGACTATCGATAGTTTTCGATAGTCAGAAACTATTGATAGTTTTCGATAGTCAGAAACTATCGATAGTATCGATAGTTCCACACCACTAATATACGGGAGTCCACCACGAAAGGATGACCCAATAATGGAACTAACAGAAAGGATTTGTGGATTCTTATACTGGGAGGGGGGGAGAAGAAAATTAACTTTTTTATATCTGGACAATCGGTGGAAATTAAAGGATTACTTGCTAACGGACTTTGTTGATAGTAGTATTAACATATTTAGTACGTAAAGGTTTTCATTTCCACGTTATATGCGAATTACCGAGCTCCTCTCTTCCACACGAACTAATGGCCTGGATGGGCGATCAAGGATTTATTTCGTCCCGCACCGCGCTTTTTCTGCCGTGTGCTCCGGCCTTTATCTCGTGGGCCACGGTCAAACCTCCTCCCACACATTCATAGATTCGCCCTCCGGAACCGACCTTTCCCTATTCCTATCAGATTTTCGTCTTTTTCAAGTTATACTTTTCGAGTTCTTTCGCATTCCGCCCACTCCCGAGATTACGCTTGTGAGGGATCATGAGTTAACAAATGTGTTTTATATATTTCCCATTGAGATCCTCATGGAGCAATAACGGTTTCATATCGATATACTTTTACCCCGTTTTTCTACCAACTTGTGGCACATTCAGAAGTTATAGATAGTTCCTTTAAAAATGCAATACGAACCCCTCCTTAGAAATTTCCGATTATAATTTCACAATATGCAGCAGTTAATATACTCGTACAGTGGAAATAACTCTCGTGCTATTTAGAGGTTTGGACAATTAGTTTTAGCCAAGTTTAATAGATGGGAAACCTCTGGTAAGAGTGGAAAACGCCACTTAGAAGCGGTGGGTTTGGTTGACAACCAGGAAAAGTGTTCCATGGGTCATCAATAGAAAATAAGTTTCTATAATACAGTACCTACGTCGGTTCATAGTCAGCAAGTGGAACCGACACTTTGACAAGCGGGCGGGCGTCGGAAGTGAGATACTCCTATCACACTAAAGGTTTGTGGTAATAAGTTATTCATAAAATGTCTATGTTCAGAGGGTAAAACCAGGAACTGCTTGAACGAGCGAGCGGGAGATGCTAGTATTATATGAGATTATGCGGACCAAGTGAAGCTCTGCAATGATCATTAAGAATAATCAGCAAAAATCTGTAATAACCAGGTCTAAGCCCGTTGATTAGGTAGTTACCTACCATATTGGACGCTATCTCAAAATTCTCATTCAGGTTGTTTTTTTGGATTTTTAGCTGATTGAAGCCTGTATGTTATTATAATTCATGCCTCGCACTGTCTTGCGATTGACGACAAAATCCTAGTGAACTTGTGGACCAGTTACTGTACTGTAGTACTTGTTAGCGCTGTACTTATAGGCACTAACACATAGAAAAAGAATGCTCCATCAAAGCTGTGACTGCCGTGCAGAACATGGAAGATTATGTACGATATTCTCTTACAGCCGGTTTGACACCAAGCACTATCCACCAGCGTCTTCTTGAAAATGTGGCACTAATTGTCCCAAGCCGCCGGACAAGAGAGAGTCTAATTAGAGATAGCTCAAATTAACGCCCAAAATTAGTCCTGGACAAGCGGGGTTTCGGCGGCTGCTGAAGCTGGGAAAGAAGAAGACGAGGAACTGACAACTGCAGCTGTTCGTACCAATGGCCTCTGCTTCTGCTGAAAGAAATGGCATCTTCGCAGTTAATTTCCTGCTAATGGAGAAGAGTGTAGGAATCGTGGAAAGCTCGGACGTCTAACTTCAGTCTGTAATCGAAGTCCAAGAAAGTACCATCAGCTAGACGTCTAGGAACCTTGTCAGTCGCTGAGGCAGCTGTTCAAGTTAATATAGAAAATTTTCATTGTTCCACTTTAGTCGACATATGCAGTGCTAGATCACGTCCTTGTACATAAATGTAACGCTCACACATCACCACCAAAAGAGCGAATCACGAGGCAAGTTCAGCCGTATGTTCTACAGTAGAAGGCAGTTGAAAAGTAAACGTGGAGATGCAGGGCCACAGGTACAGAGAAGTCACATTGTTGATAATGAAAAATCGATGTGCCGATGTAATAGTAGGTAGTGACTTATTAGCAGCTCATGCTTCTCTCGAAATGAAATTAGGGGGATCTAAAGCCTTTTTCCACATATGCCTTGTGGAAGCGGCTAATGTAACACTAGTCTTGCTTTTCACAAATCTGACTGAAGATTGCAAGCCCATTGCTGTGAAGTGCCTTCCTACTCCAAAGACGATACCGAGTTCATCAGGTCAGACGTTTCGGAGCTGACTGAGTGCCGTGTGATTGAAGAGATCACATCACCATGCCATGCTCTGTTTGTTGGGTTTTTAGCTGATTAAAGCCTATGTTTTCAAACGGCTGTATTATTACAACCAGAAATGACTGAGACTGTATTGAAATGTTAAGTTTAATCCCTTCAATCCTAGTGATATATTATAAAAAGCTCACATACAACGATAATAACGCTATCTAAATTTTTGTAAAAGAAAGGATATGAAACATAACTTTCAAACAAATAATATTTTATGAAAAACTAGTGATATATTATGAAAAACTGGCGCCTTTTACTTTTTTTTTTTTTTTAGCAAATCACGGTTATTGCAATTCCATCCAAAGAAACTGTTTATTCCACCAGCCAAATCAAAATCCCAATCCAATCCAACCAATCCAATTGCTGTCCGTTTGGTGTTGTTCTCGTTTCGTTATGCGAAGTCTTTTCAATTAACAAAACGCTCCGCGAACAAACCTTGGAACCGACGATATTCGCAGTTTTTCTTCTCGCGAACAACAAAAAGGCTCGAGGAAACCCCCGAGCAGCATAAAGGCCAAGATGACAAAACAATTTCGTTTCAATTACGCTCTCTCTAAGTAGAGAGAACTTTGAAGAAAAAGAAAAGAAAACAACTTCCGACTCGAGGAGCCTTCAAAAGAGTTTTGCAGCGCCAATGGTTCAGAGGGGGACCCCTTGAGGTATATTAACGTAAAAACATAAAAATGTACTGTAGTACTCAGCTCAACGAAACAGAGTGGTAGCAGTAAAATTCTGAAGGGGAGATATTTTTGGGGTGCTTAACCTCTCTAAGGAGGATTTCTACTGTACATTTAAGAAAAAGTAAGAATGGAATGGCAAAAAAGATACGTGAAGTGTGACAAAGGTCGATTTTTCTAAGGCATTCACCCGCAACTCCAAAGTGATCCATGGTTCAAACATACTGAATCAAACAAGAAATTTGTGCATGTAGTATGTAGAATGAGGAGCAATCATTCTCTGTGTCCGACGTACTTGGCTAGAGTGACTAGGAGTAATGGGGATGAAATGATCGATGATTCATGTCCCCATTGTGGGGGGGGGGGGGGAGGAAGTGTAGGGCATATTGTGATTTCAATTATTGAAAGGTGTCTCCCATATTTTATACAACTTCTAAAACAACCAGTCTCTAACGACAGCATATCGATCGCACTGCATCACACTATGTGCTCTACACTTCCTTTACCCCCCCCCCCCCCAATAAGGAAATGAATCAACGTTCATTTCATCTCCATTTATAATTATTATAAATTTATATTACGAGAAGGAAATGCCCATATCCTGATATGATGATTTCATTGAATGCAATCCTACTTTCAATTTTATCCCTATTAGGCAATGGTATGTTTGAACCTTGAGTAAACAGTTGTGGTTTTGTTTGTATTGAACAAATTTCATTAAAAACTGGAGGGGTTCTGGATCACAATCCCAAAGAGTAGCAGTGTATTTTACACAAATAGTGGGGGAAGATCACTTGGTATATTTTGGCCCAGACAATGTTTGTTTTGGATGGGCCCCTCATATCGCAATATGGCAAAGAAGACTGAAGCTGACGCATATAAGTGAACAACCCATGGAATCACACTATGGCGAACGACCCAAAGTTGAACGTTAGTTATTCAGCAGGCAAATCCTCCCATTCCCTTCCTTTAGTCTCTTCGGTCACTTAGGTGTTCCCCTCTGTAACGCTATGAATAATAATAACGATTTAAATGAAACGCGACGGTTCAAGCCGCATTTCCAAAACCTGTCTGCTAGTCCTCAAGGTCTTCTTATTTCAATTAGGTTTTCCATCAAGTTCCTTTTCCTTCTTGAATACAGATTCCATTTTGCGGTTCATTGTGCGAATTGAGTGAGGAACTGGGAAAGACTCACAGACTTTCTAAGTCGATAATCAAGCGCCCCTTCCATCGTCGCGGCTGATCTCTTTCACGAATAAATTCAACTCCTAGGGACGAAGATAAAAAAGTAACGCTGAGAATTAAACGAATGCCTGAAGTTGAACTGAGCACCTGGGCCTAAAGAAAGTAATCCAAAGCATTCTACTGCAATTTCTGGTACAAATCTCAACCATAGCGGTGCAACCGCACAAAACGTGAAATGCTGCGGTATATTCGTCTCAAAAAGCTTAATTTTCAGACCTGGCACAAACAGCGATTTCAAAAGTTTCTCTCAGCACGAACTTTATGATTACTACTTTAACTCGTCTTTCAAGAGACCATTAATTCTAAAATATGGAACACTGGGAGCTACCTAGTTGGGTGGAACTTGGTGCAGAGCTTACAGAGCTTAGAAGCACACTAAAGGTGCGTTTCCACCGGCCGAACGAACGAACATATCCGAACGAACAAATGTTTGTGCGTTCACTGCGTTGGGCAACGCAGGTTAACAACCGTTTCCACCGGCCGAGCGAACGAACATATCCGAACGAACAAATGTTTGTTTGTTCACTCAGTTCGGCAACGCACGTTGGTAACCGTTTCCACCGGCCGTGCAAACGTTTCCACTGGCCGTGCCCGAACGAAGAAATGATGAGGCCGAACAAACATTCGTTCGCTTCGGTGGAAACAGCTCATTTTGTTCGTGTCGTTCTTCCACATTTCTCATTTCAATTTCCACGTTTTCCACATTAATCATTTCAATCCTAGGAAATTTCAATTCATTTCAATTCTAGATGGACGAAGATTTAGTTTGTATTTCGGCCGCTTTTGTTGTAATCTCTTTGTTGACTAAAAAGAAGAGGAAAAAACCATGCCTGTGGGTTTCAAAATTTATCCAGAAGAGGGTGAAAATCAATATTGACACTCTCCTTCAAGAATTGAACCACGAGCCGGTGTAGGCGGACGGAAGTACCCACCTACCCTGGGTAGTTCTATCCTAGGACAAATGTACCCACCTACATTGGGGTAGGGTACTTCTGTCCTAGGACACAAGTACCCACCTACACTGGGTAGTTCTGTCCTAGGCCAAATGTACCCACCTACATTGGGGTAGGGTACTTCTGTCCTAGGACAAATGTACCCACCTACACTGGGTAGTTCTGTCCTAGGCCAAATGTACCCACCTACATTGGGGTAGGGTACTTCTGTCCTAGGACAAATGTACCCACCTACACTGGGTAGTTCTGTCCTAGGCCAAATGTACCCACCTACATTGGGGTAGGGTACTTCTGTCCTAGGACAAATGTACCCACCTACATTGGGTAGTTCTGTCCTAGGCCAAATGTACCCACCTACATTGGGGTAGGGTACTTCTGTCCTAGGACAAAAGTACCCGCCTACACTGGGTAGTTCTGTCCTAGGCCAAATGTACCCACCTACATTGGGGTAGGGTACTTCTGTCCTAGGACAGAAGTACCCACCTACACTGGGTAGTTTCTTCCCTTTATCTGCCCTAAAAATTACTTTTCATGCATTCGTGTACTCTGAGCTACTTTTAGATCATTTGAGATGGCAATAAAGTCAGTATGCGACTTATATTTAGATCTAAATATCGAAGCCCTAGCAAACCTTTGTTTTTACCCGTGCTCAAAATTTATGTTCTGAGAACATGTCAATTTCTCAAAAAATAATTTTTTAAATTTTACAATTCTGAAATAAAAATTATAAAAAATTTACAATTCTAATTATAAAAATTTTACAATTCTGAAAAATAATTACAATAATTGTAAAATTTTTCAGAATTTTTCTGAAATAAAAATTATTGAAATGAGCGATTCCCTTGGAAAATAGGTAATTATTACTTTCGACCCTCTGGAAAAAACCATGCCGATGGGTTTCGAAAATGAAAATGATGAAAATGAATGTTGACAGTCTCCTTCAAGAGTTGAAAGAGTTTCGAAATTTTTCCCGGATGGAATCACGGAACATTTTTCACGGTTTTATTAGCTCCAGAATTAAATTCATTGGTCCACTCCATAGCAAAATATAACGAATGAAAAAGTAATGAAAAAGTCGAGAAACCCGAACTAGAAAACCGAAATCAACAACCGAGCGAACGATAAAAAGATCGGCCTGGGCCGATCGCTGAAAATAGTTGACGAACGAACGTTTGTTCGCATGTTTGAAGGATCACCTGTTTCCACTGGCCGAACACGCCGAACGAAGATTCGCTCGGTCACCTAGTGAACAAACGAACATTCGCTCGTCAGGTGTTTCCACCAACCGAACGCCGAACGAAGATTCGCTCGGCCACCTAGTGATGACGAGTGAACAAACGAACATTCGCTCGTCTGCTGTTTCCACCAACCGAACGAACACACATTTCTTCGTTCGCCGGTGTTCGTTCGGCCGGTGGAAACGCACCTTAATATAAATTCATCAATAAAGATCTCAAGACATTGAAATTGACGTCTTCCTTAAACGTTGAACCCCAAGCCCTTGGGAGAAACAGGCAAGGACCTCCGCTTCTGACTATGGATTATAAACACAAACAAATTAATAGTGAAAGTTCCAAGTGATGATGGAAGAATTGAAACTTTTCGAGAGGCAAATTGGGAGCAAGTCGTTGAGGCTTCACCGAGTTGGAAATATTTTTCCTGATTTGATTATGAAGACAATGATTTGTTTTGGAAGTTTCTCACGCTTTAGTTATTGAGAGATACGAAGTTGACTATCTCTCCAATTTAGAATATAAAGCTCTACGTTTTTAGGTTTGTTTGGTACATAGCCTCTTGAGACCATGGGGGAGTTATTGGGAGGATGCAAGATCTGCTTCGTAAGTAATACAGCTGAATTTTCTCCTGATCACCTTAGGGCACTGAAATTTGGTACATAGCCTCACGAGACCACGGGGAGGGAGTAAGATATTGGGAGGAAGATAAGCTTCGTGAGCAATACAGCTGAATTGTCTTCTGTTCACCGTAGGGCACTAAAATTTGGTACACAGTCTCATGAGACGACGGGGGAGTAATTGGGAGGGAGTACGATCAGCTTCGTCAGCCATATAGCCAAATTCTCTCCTTTTTAGACCTAGGGCGCTGAAATATGGTACACAAGCTCATGATACCATGGGGAGTGAGTGGGAGAAAGTCGCATTACCTTAGAGAGCGATAATGCATGTGTTATATCATAAGACTCTAAGTTTGGCTGTTTGTTCTCTATAGACGGCCAAACCGCTGAACCGAGTTTGATAGGGATTGTTCCATTGCGATCAGCAAGTTACAGGACCAAGGATCACACTGCCAAGCAATATTGGCCAAGGTTCTAAACATCACATCGATTCTAACCTTTCTCCTGTTCACCGTGATATTTAATACACAGCCTCATGAAACCACGAGGGAGTGATTGGGAGGATGTAAGATCAGCTTCGTGAGCGATATAGCTGAGATCTCTCCTGTCCACCATAGGGCGAACAGCCTCTGGAGGCCATGGGGGAGTGATTGGGAGGATGTCGCATCTGCACTGGTAACGGCTAGTTATATCTAAATGTTATCCAGATTGGGAGTTCTCTAAAATTGATCACATGCTCGTTTAGTCGAACATTTTAATAATCACGTAAAAGTGAGAACAGATATTACCTAAAAGGAAGATAATCCCAACCTTTCAACAGAAATTACTTTTTAATGTAATAAAAAATATAAAAATAATAACTACCACGACAGGTTGAATAGAGAAATAAGTAGCTACCAACCCTGGACGGCGGAGCATTGGGATCGCTAGAGTTGGGCTGTGGAACTCCGAACCCTCCGCCTCCAGTCACGCTAACGAGGGTCGTAACGAGACCAGCGACGCGAACGGCCTCTACGTTGGCCTTGGTCAAGTCTCTGTGAAGCTTGTGAAGATGAAAGAGCGTGAGGAGAACGCAGATGACGTTGATAATAATCCACAAAACGTTGAGTACGTAATGGCGAAATGGGCCGTGGACGAGGGGGCAGGACGGCGCATTGTGACTTCCCTCGGAATTGGCTGCCAAGGCACCTGCGAACAAGGATTGGAATTTAATTCATATTCACATATTTGAAGTTGAAATAGGTTTGCAATCCCTATTGAATATCAACCACAGCAATGCATATATCGATTATGGTGACTTAATACGTTTGAAGCCAATTGACCAACTACGCGCAATAATACACGTCGACACGTAGTCCATAATTATAACTATTGGATGTTTGAGAGGTTCTGTGCTTGCATTATAACTGAAATGATTCTTTTATCCAGTCTTGTAGCCTCAAGAAAATCGATATACCCTTAAAAACTCCTTAAATAATATCAGTCTCAAATACACTACATCTGCTATCGTTCGTTTGACCACGTTTCTATGCTGATTTTTGGCGTTTTGGCTAAGGACGGACTGGAAATGTAAGTGTATTTCACTCTTATTACCTGACATTTAATAATATCTTTCAAATTTCTGTGTCGTTTATTGCTTCTAGGCAACATTTATTCAGTTTATTTGCGTATCCAATGATGTTTTGATTAGTTCGGGGAGGGTGTCGACTACTGACATTAATTTCGGCTCATATTTATTAGTCGACAGGGGGTGTCGACTTCTGAAAATTTTCAGAATTTGCTAGCATCAGTAGTCGACACTAGCTGTATTTTCTTCGAAAATATACCAACTAAGTTCATTGAATGGTCTCAAGGTTTAGAGGATGGAATTTTATTAACTTTGTATTTTCTTTTCATGGCAGAAATTTAAAAAATTGCTGGCTCGTCAACGAAGAAGAACACGAAGGAGGCAAGGGAAAACCCGAAGGAAACATGCAATCCCAATAGGAAGGGAAGACGACTCCTCCAGTACACAGAGGACCGAATGGCTAAGGCTATTCAAGACGTAAGAAGTGGAGTAAGCATCAAGGAGGCAGCAAAAAACAACGATGTTCCTAGAACCACTCTACTTGGCCACTACTTTCAAGGCCAAAGTAGAAGATTCTCAGCTGTGTTGTGAAACATATTACAGATAAATTAAACCCTGTATTGATTGGGGAAGACAACGTTGAGGACAGGAGATACATTTTGCCAAGTTCTTCCAAGTGATTTTGTTCATTTAGTTACCAACTTGTGATTTTAATTAAACATTTATCTTGTGATTTTATTTATTTCGTAATGTGATTTACTAATAGTCCACAGCTAGTGTGTATCATGCAAAGTATTTCTCACATACAACCGATTCGTTGCTACGGAACTTTAACTTCGCCAGATATCATCGTACAAAAATCGTTCACCACTCGTTGGATAGCTCTCGATTTACCTAACCATATAACGTTAACCACTGCGGAATGCGTGGCCGACAAGCTGCGGTATGAGCGTGATTGTTTAAATAATTGTTTACATACAGGTGATCATTCTCAATCATTTAAATAACAATTAAAAAAAAAAGTCAATCAATCAGTTTATTCACAATATTGCCTGGTAGGCTAATGTGGGGAGGGAGTGGTGTTTGTGTTAGTAATATGTTGCTTGGATTGTGTCTTGATATGATGTGTTTATGGGAGTGTTGCGTCTGAGTTGTTGTCCCTCAGCTGTCTCCTCTTCAGCCTACGACTTTCGGTTGGTGGAGGGCCCGAGATCGCTGCGACTTGAGGGTTGGAGTGTCCCACAGCTCTTTCATGGAGTGCTCTGTAGGCCACCTCAATCTTCTCCCTCACCGTCTCCATCTTCAGGTCCTGATGGAGGACCTCATTCCGGACGAACCATGGTGCTCCGCAGATTTGCCTCAGTACTTTATTCTGCATGGTTTGTACTTTTTGTACTGTTGTTGCGCAGGCGGAGCCCCAGATTTCGCACGCATACGCCCATATTGCGAGGTACGTGGTGTGGGTGTGGGCGCAGAGACATAAAATGTCCCTCGGGGTTGCGTACTTGTACGAAAGCTGTACATTTTATGTACAGTTTCGTCGAAAATTCGCTCTTATAGTCATGCTGCATGACTGGGGACTTTTTATCTCAGTTTGATAACCCCGAAACAGAAACACTGTACTGAGAGTGAGAGTTACACCGATAACCCGCACACAGATGGATGTCAATGCATAAGGGATCTACTAACATTTTCTGGATTACTCAATCTTTATGTTGCTTATGTATCCCAACCGTTGTATAACGCTATTTACTGAAGTGTTTTCCTCAATAAAAGATTTATTAGATGTCGATGGGCAGACTGACCAATTTGGGTGGACAAAAAATCTGCAAATTCTTGACACAACGGTTTATTATCTTTCTTGTGCAGATCACCCTTCTGTCTAGATCACTAGGTCTAAATGTCAAGATCCTAAATGTTAGATTAATTATTATTATCAATTATCACTAATTATTAACAATTTTATCAAGTACCTAGTGAAAATTATTATAATTTATTGTTAGGTATCAATAATTTGTATTCATTATTAATAATTATTATTATTAATTATGATTAATTAATACGATATAATTCTGGGGTTTTTAATACTACGTCGGTAATAATTTTTCTATAAAAGAAGTACCTACCAACAAACATTCGAAATTACCTTCATTTCAGTAGCACGAAACGCACCTCAGAACAACAAACTCGACATCACTTAAGCCATATGATGTTCCAAAGAGCTTGTTAGTATGAAAATGGACCTGTATTTCAACAGTTTGAGTCACGATCGTGTTGTGAGGCACAATCTTTGAGCCGTCATTGTGAACGAACGGCTGGTCGTACAAAGCTGCGGATGGTCTTAAAAAATTCTACGGAACAAACTCTATCTAAATATGAAATTCGTTCGATATGAATTTTTCGAGATATGGAATTTTCAAAATTTCAAAATTCGTTTTGAACCCCTTCCCCTTGACCTAGGGTTATGAAAAGTTTCGAGGATCATTGTGGGGCTGGTCCGAACCCAGAAACCAAATTTCGTAATTTTAGCTCAACGCTAACTGGGCAAAGTGGCGCGAACTGGGCCCATCTGACGTCATCACCACCTCCCTTCGCTACCACCTGATCACCTAGCCAGCCAGCCCTCTGACGTCATAGGCTCTTACGGCATGGGCTTTGACGTAGGTACTAGTTGCCTCCTGCCAGCCGTCTGACGTCATAGGCTCGTGCGTCATAGGCTCTGACGTAGTGGCCCGCCTGTCGCTTGTGTTCTGACGTGATCTGAGGGAAAGGGTGAATCAAGGGAACAAATTTTTCCCATTTCAGTTTATGTGCCAAAGCAAAGACATGAAAATGTCAAAAACTATGTAAATAGGTACCTAAGCCCAACTGTAATGTCAATTTTCTGACAATGAGTTTTCGACTATAGTTTTCATACCTATTTACTTAAGTACTTATTGCAATTTGAGACTGATAATGAGCTGTTTGCAAATAAAAAGTCTGATAACTACTTCATTACATCTTATTAATCTATTTTCAAGTTCCGATTCACAGTTGAATGTATTTTATTTAGATGGAAGTCGAAAAAAGTGAAAACGATGGAATGACGAAACCTGTCGACTACTGACTGAATAGATACTGTCGACTTCTAACACATGTAGGTCGACTACTAGTGCAAAACCATGTCGACTACTGAAGAAAATGTTGGTCACTGGTGTCGACTACTAGAGCATTGGGATTTTTTACAAAACTTGTTTAAGAACAAGTTTTGTAAATTCCCTTTTCAAACCATGTTGAATAATATTTCCCGCTGCCAGGTCTTTTAGGGAAGGATCTTCGGTACACAATGAACAGGTTTGCAATGAGAAAAACTATTTTCCTACGTGAATGGTAAGCTCAAAGTTCAAACTTCCTTTAACGTGTCGACTTCTGACGCATTACCTTACAGATACAACTCTAGGATTACGAAAATCAGTAGAAAACACTCCATTTTCTTTTTACCATTCCAGATACCATTCACTCATTTTGGCCAAAAATTCAGATGACTTCTTCTCCAAGTACGGCAGTGTAAATTTCGATGTCTCAATAGCTCACCAGAACGTTCCTACTAATCAATTTGAGACCTCCAAGTTTGTCTCAGCATTTACTCGTACATGGAGCGATCTATGGTCAGCCCCCAATGTCGAGGAAAAGTTGCAACTATGGTAATTAACGTTAGAATTGTTTCGAATATTTGAAGTTTGATCAAGTCGAAGTTGAACTGTTTGCTTCAATGTAATATCAATTACCTGAAAGAAACGTAGGGCCAAGGTTGATGGTGATGCTCGCAAACCAAATCATGAAAGTGCCGAAGAGAACGCACTGCGGCGAGTCCATGAGGAGCGGCGCCATGAGGTCCTTGTCTTCTTCCTCGTCCTCGGGGAACACTGGCGAGTCGTTGAGAACTGTCGTGAGCATATTCACTGTGCTCACTGTCACCAGAAGCAGGAACGCAGTTTCGACGAGCGAGCATTTCTTCACGGGCTCGCACCTGTGGATCATATGATTGGTTGTATGCCAGTTTCACCATCGTATGATGGAACAACTTGAGTACACACAATAACATAGTCATTAATAAAATTGAATAATTTATTGATAACACAGATCTGCAAGGATTGGTTGTTGAACAGCTGGAGGTCATTTCCGAAGTAATTTTATGCGTTGAATCTGAATCCGAGCTCAGAATCGTCCTATCAGGTCTGAATTTCGAGATAATTGATATTATGTACACGCAAAAAGGCGGTTTTTGAGGTTGGATACAAGCTGCATACAATTTTTCTACACGTTACATCACCTACCACTCTTTTCCTTTGAAATGAGACTTTGAATGATACTGTAGGATGTTTCTTCCGGAAGTTATGGCGATTTTAAGGTGAGATTGTTTTCGCTGTCTTTACTAGCGTGGATCGAAAAAACTATTGCAGATGGTAAACGCCCCAGAATCCGATTAAAAAACGTAAAATGTCCTTTTTTGAACTTTTGATGAAATTTAAGCTTTTTTTATTGATTTTATTGGCGTTTTTTAAGTTAAAATATATCGGTTCATGTGAGTGCATAACCTCAATGCGTTATTTCGCATTATCTATTCCTCAAAAAGCATTAAACACTAAACCCATGCCGAAAATTCCCTTGGAAATAAAACCTCTTATTGGAAGACATGCTTTTGTCGCCTATTTTCAATAATACTTTATATAATATATATAAAATAATATTATTGTAGCCACCATCTCAAATTTTTGTAATCTGACCTCAAATTCGTAATTAGCACCTTCGGAAACCCCATAGTTATACGTTTGACAATATCATATTATGGTTTAAATATTGTATGACAAAAAAGGGTTGGTTTAGCTCCGTAGAAGTTTTGTCATGTCATCCCTCATCTAAAAATCGCCATAATTTTCGAAAGAAACATCGAAAGAAGAAAGGCTTGCTTCACACTAGCCCGGCTGTCGGGTGCCCGGTTTTCTACATGGCAACGACACGGTCGGTTATTCACATGTAGACGACAGGATATAGGACGACAGGGTCGTCCTGTCGTCCTATATCCTGTCGTCTACATGTGAATAACCGACCGTGTCGTTGCCATGTAGAAAACCGGGCACCCGACAGCCGGGCTAGTGTGAAGCGAGCCTTACAGTCTCATTTTAAAGTGAAAGAGTAGTACTCGATAATGTAACGTGTAGAAAAAATTAGAAACCTTTTGTCCAGTCTGTATCTAACCTCAAAAATAGCAAAATTAGCCATTTTTCGTGAACATAACCTCAAATATCTCAAAATTCAGACGTGATAGGATAATTCTGAGCTCTGATTCAGATTCTACGCAGAAAATTACTTGGGAAATGACCTCCAGCTGCTCAACAACAACCAGAATCCAATTATTTGCAGATCTGTGAAACGTAAATTCTATACTATAGTACTACTAGAAATTGCATTATCGATATTTTTTTTTCAATCCAACTTAGTTTTGTTAATGACAATTTTTCTACGTTGATTAATAGAGCCTTTCCTGGAAAAGAATTGTCCACCCTGCCAGTTCTGTGGCGTAAAAAATAGTGACCGTTGTTTCAATCTTTCATTGTGAAGCAGTTTATTCATTATTTTGAATTTTTCAAACAAATAAACTCAACACGAATAAACAAATAAACTCAACAAATGGTCTACCTATCGAATCAAACGACCCATTTCTCTCGAACTTTAATTTTAACATCAAATGAACCTCATAAACATTTGCTCAAGCGAAGATAAATTTCCTCGAAATTCTATTTCAGTGACAAACCTCACAGACTTCAAGTAGAATAACCATTAGTATCTCCCAGCTACATTGGTGGATTTAGACCAGGCCACGTGAGGTTAGGAACCGGGGAAGAAAATTTAATACAAAATATAGGTACTGTTAGATAAGGATTTGTGTAAAATGTTGTCATGACTTGTTAGATAAGGATTTGTGTAAAATGTTGTCATGACTGCATTATGCTCGCCCTAGGCGATCAAGCTTGGTTGAGCGTAGAAACCGGACTGGAAGGTGACGCATTCGAGAAAAATGGTATGAACAGTTCGGTCGTCTCGCCAAAGTTTGCACTAATTTCATAATTTTTCTCTCTACTTCTTTTATCAGAAGTGGGATAAACAACCCGTAAAAGTCTTACCGTTTTTGTTATAAATGAACTAATAAAGCCAAGCCATTAGTCGGGTTTTTATTGCTATTTGTGTTGGTGCCTGGGATCAAGCCTTCGTGTGGTGAGTTTTTTCAATCTCCTTACGTTATGGAAGCAAAATTTAATGAGAGCTCGATTCTAAGCCAGCTGATTAAAGCTCTCCAACAACATTCGACTGCCCACCAACCGGTCGAACTGCCAACATTTAATCCCGATAAAAATGATTCTGTAAAGTGGTTAAGCCAGGTGAATGAACTCCGGTCGGAGTTTAAGTGGTCAGATGGCGTCGTCTTTCTGGCTGAACTTTGTGCCATTTATTTTGTTTTTGGCTGAACTATGTGCCATTATTTATTTTATTTTTTTTGGCTGACCTTTGCGCCATTGTTTATTTTATTTTGGCTGAACTTTGTGCCATTGTTTATTTTGTTTTTGGCTGAACTTTGCGCCATTTCATTTATTTTTTTTCTGGCTGAACTTTGCGCCATTTATTTTGTTTTTGGCTGAACTATGTGCCATTATTTATTTTATTTCATTTTTTTTTTTTTTGGCTGAACTTTGTGCCATTATTTATTTTATTTTGGCTGAACTTTGCGCCATTTCATTTATTTTTTTTTTTTCTGGCTGAACTTTGCGCCATTTATTTTGTTTTTTGGCTGACCTTTGTGCCAGTATTTATTTTGTTTTGGCTGACCTTTGCGCCATTTGTTTTGTTTTTTGGCTGACCTTTGTGCCATTATTTATCTTATTTTGGCTGAACTTTGTGCCATTTATTTGGGTTTTTTTGGCTGAACTTTGCGCCATCGTTTATTTTTTTATTTTTGGCTGACCTTTGTGCCATTTTATGCATTTTGTTTTTGGCTGACCTTTGTGCCATTTTATGCATTTCGTTTTGGCTGACCTTTGTGCCCGTATTTATTTTAATCTGGTTGGACGTTGCGCCATTTATTTCGTTTTTGGCTGCACTTTGTGCCGTTATTTATTTTGTTTTTGGCCGAACTTTGTGCCACTTGTTTTGGGGCGAACTTTGGGCCATTTCTGGCTGGTTTTGTCTAGTAGAGGTTGCTTTTTCCCCTTGGAAAATGGTTATTTTGGCTTGATTTTGCTGATGCCCTTGCGCTCATACCTCACCGATCTTGGCCGGGTGTCGTTGAGGATGGTACGCTTGATCTCTGATTTCTCATGCCCATGCCTGACGCACGTTGCAGATTGCAGTAAGTATTTTGATGCTCCCACAATTCGTGTGTGGATGACCCCATGGTGAGTCTCCATTGTTCCTCATTTATGCTTATACTCCATGCTGTTGTCTTGATGTAATGGTATGTCGCTTCGAGAGCGAAGCTGCTGTCAGAATTGGCCGTGTTAGATAAGGATTTGTGTAAAATGTTGTCATGACTTGTTAGATAAGGATTTGTGTAAAATGTTGTCATGACTGCATTATGCTCGCCCTAGGCGATCAAGCTTGGTTGAGCGTAGAAACCGGACTGGAAGGTGACGCATTCGAGAAAAATGGTATGAACAGTTCGGTCGTCTCGCCAAAGTTTGCACTAATTTCATAATTTTTCTCTCTACTTCTTTTAGTACCTTATTTAGTATAGATCTCACATAAATGAAATCAGTAACTATCAGTAAAATCAGTAACTAGTAATAAATGAAATCAGTAACTATCAGTAAAATCAAAAACTAGTAATAAATGAAATCAGTAACTAAACTTGAAATCAGTAACTATCAGTAAAATCAGTAACTAGTAATAAAATTTATTACTAGTTACTGGTTTCATAGTTTAAGTTTAGTTACTGATTTCATTTAATGAACTAAATAAAAATCAAACTTGAAATCAGTAACTTTATCTACTTGAAATAATAATTCAAATAAAAATCTGGTTTAATTATTACCTGAGGATGCTGAGCCCGAGGGGTATTAAAATGGCCGCCCTGCAGCAGTCAACCATCGCCTGATGGAACAATAGTCCTTGCGACCACCTGAAACACCAGAGTTAGTAACTATCAGAGTTAGTAACTATGACATTTATAGGTTTATTCCTAGTTGTACTCAGTCGATTGATACGTTGACTTGAGCGTTATCAGGGAATATCTAAGTGTCTTCCTTGTTTTGTAGGCACTCTGAGTATCAAACATAAAATTTATTTTATTAATTAATTTATTTACCTAATGTAGGAATATGAATTCGAATTCAGCACCCCAAATTACCGATGTTTTGAGAAGTAAAGAAAACGATTCAGAAACCCTTGAAAGGGAAAATATGGAATGAGCTCACACAATCATTAAGTGATTCTGTTCCTCATGCTTCAAATGATGCAACAAATTTTGTTGCATCATTTGAAGCATAAGGAACTAAAACAGGCAGTAGCGAAATAATTTATTAATTTTGAGAGGTGAGCGATTGAATTTAAATAGTAAGCTGTGGACTGAAGTATTCAAGAAGCAAAGTGCTCTATGTCCAACACGGGACAGAACGAGGATAATATCATATCCGTTGTGATATATAAAACAACATCACTTGAGTATGGATCTTAATATTTCCACTACATATTATGGCCCATCGAAAAAACACCTATCAAAATACTTTAACCTAAATTCATACAAAATTGAGCATCTACAAAGGCAAAATAATAATAATATATTAATAATATATTAGAAATAGAATATAATATATTCTATTTCACTGCCTTTGTAGATGCTCAATTTTGTATGAATTTAGGTTAAAGTATTTTGATAGGTGCTTTTTCGATGGGCCATATGTAGTGGAAATAATAAGGTCCATTATGGATATGGATGATACCTACTCAATTGATGTTGTTTTATGAATTCGTGAGAGACGGACGCAAGAGCGTATAGAAATTTTTTGGTGGTGGATTGTGGGCCAGAAATCCAAAACTTCCTACTCAGCTGCATTTTTTTTTTTTTTTTTTTTTTAGCACGATGGCGAAATCAGACCTGCGATATCTTATTCCGTTCTCAAACTGGAGCACTTTGAAGATGATGAAAACGTGGCTGATACTTGAGATGTGCTTCATGGACACAAGTCCTTAAATAGAGACATTTTTAAATAAAACCAGTCATTTCCCCGAAAATTTGCTCTTATAGACATGCTGCATGGGTGTGGATCTTTTTTTTCTATCAGTAGTATAGACTATACGTCTCATCCAGGGATTAAATTTCGCCATATGAGCCAAACTGAAGTTCATAACGATTGGTTCAGTATTCATTCCATGAAATTTCGAGTATAGGGCGGACATAATTTGATTGGCGTAGTAAACAAAAGTTTTTCCTTTCTGGGGTTGTATATCAAAAATCTTGACGATAGCCGAATCTGGTGTTTTTATTTTTATGTCATACTGGGAGAGTTAACCACAGAAAACCCTACTATACTACGTACAGAAGGGACACTCAGGGTGGGGGGTGGTTGCCAGCATACAGGTGGCGCGACGCGAAAATGAGATGGCCGAAACCTGAACTAAGACCCCCCGAATCCTCGCGCATGCGCCTGACACCTTGGTTACCTCCCCACTCCTACTTCGTTGCTACAACAAACCCCCGCCACCGTTCCTCAACCACCACCCCCCCTCCCTACTCCATTTCCATCCGCCCCTCTTCCACACCCTTGGTAAATGTACGAGAAAGGATGAAATTAATACAATTAAAGCAAATGTACGGTAAAACAATATTTATTCAACAATATGGATTGAACAGTTATTACGATTCGAACATATGACATCACAGTTCGTGGATAGTTGATATCATTAATTTAATTGCATAATAATTATCTATTGTCACAATGAAATTATTAGACCATCGTCAATATTGATTGACTAGTTATTACAATTCGAACATAACATATTGACATCGCAACTCGTGGATAGTTGATATCATTAATTTAATTGCATTCTAATTATCTATTGTCGTCACAATGAAATTGTTCGACCATCGTCAATATTGATTGACTAGTTATTACAATTCGAACATATATTGACATCACAGCAGGTGGATAGTTGATATCACTAATGTAATTGCATTCTAATTATCTATTGTCGTCACAATGATCGGATGATGCCGAAGGTACACTCCAGGAGGTCTTGATTGAGGCGACGCACCTGCAAGTCAAAGATGAGCATAAACGGTAAATCAAACATGAATAAACAGTTAAATAATATCACGTTTGTTTGATCACAAACGATCTGTCCCAACATTTGACCCAATTTTTTTGACAAAAATTCCCATCGAAATACCTGCACCGTCCCCTCAAAGTCCGCCACCGTCGCCATCCCACACTTCAGGTGAATAATACTTATTTTAGCCCTTAATACCAATTGTTCATCCCCGAAAATTCTAATTAGATCCCTATTCTGTGTGAAAAGCAAATGAAATGATATTTTTGTCTCCACTCAACCTTCCATGCCACTTTCAGTGATTTTATATATCATTTTCAGAACATGAATGTTTGAAATATTTTTATAGGCAAATCCGTTTCAGAGCATCACCATTTCATCCCTAAATTTAAAAAAATGATGTATATCTATGTGCCACTCCAGATAATATCTGTCCTTGGGTACATGATAAAAATTCCAAATTTCTCCAAAACGTTTGTACCTATTGCCAAACAAAAGGTTGAGTTCAAAATTAGCAATTTTAAAACATTTCAAGGGGGTCAAATTGGACTTTCTAGGGGTCAAAAATCGGTAAAAACGGCTAAAATTGCAATATAAAATGACTGGAAGTGTATGGAAGGGTGAGTAAAGACAGAAAAATGCCATTTCACTTGTTTTTCGCACAGACTAGGGGTTAGAGATATTGGTTTTTGGGGGTAAAAATAGGTATTTATGGCTAAAAATTATTATTAATTCACCTGACGTGTGGGGTGATTAATCACGACAGAGGGACCCTATTTTTCTGAAAAAGAAGCGGGTCAAACTTGACTTTAGAGTCAAAAATCAGTAGCAGGAATACTTCTTTGAAGATTCGCTCTTATAGCCATGCTACATGACAGGAACTTTTCATTTCATCAAAAGTTGCGAATAAATGTGTAATGCTCGTCATACAATCGTAATTGGGCGTGCTATTGTTATTGTGTGTAATCACCTGTAGGTACTTCACATCAGGAAGCTCAATGCTCAAGTACTCCCAAAGGGAACGAATAGCTTTCAGCGTCCGGAGCCAGGCGTTGACGCATGGAGGGGTCAACGTCTCGGTCCCTGAGGCGTTTTTCCTGACAAACTGAAGTTTCTTGAGCTGAAACAGGAAAATTCCACCAGTAGATCAACATTATGTCATATTGTACTTCAAGTCTGATGTCCACTCGACTTGATAGTAAGAGTAGGTACTCACAAATTCTTCAGCTTTGTCCCATAGAGAGTACAGAACAGGTTGAGTTCCACTATTGGGATTAAGCGGTCCGGTACGATAGCTGGGCACACTTCCTCGGACCAACCGAAGTCTATCGCTGTCGTAAAATTGCTTTGCATCAAAGTGTCTTTGGCACAGCTTGTGTGAACGTAACGAGTCAGTTTGCCCCGATACCTCTCGCCATATTTGCAACCTGAAAATGATGGATGAACAATTTATTATTCCATGAAGTCTGAAAAAGTAGACGGTTGGTCGCCTTACAATCACCCTAACTTTACTATAATTATTCTTGACTTTGGTAATTCTGAGCAATTGTCCGGTTAACCTCAATTCTTTCTATGCATTACTATACTTATGTCACTAAAAATAAATATTTAGAGTAACATAAGTGTCGGAAAAGGGAAATCCACATCACTTATTCTGCTCAGAACAAAATAATAATCAATTTAGAAAAGGTAGGTAGTATGATAAGGAAAAAGTGTAAAATGTAAGATCGCTTCCCTCCTTATCAGTTCACGTTTGCGACGTCTGCATTTTATTGTCGTCAATTTATGCCAACAACATCGCAGTGTGGAGAGTATTTAAGTTGACTGGATTAGGCTCAGAATTACCCTAACTTTACTTAATAATCCCATTAAGGTTACTATAATAGAGAATAATGTAGGTAAATAATGTGTGCGGTGCGGGTGAGTACGGTAACCAACGAGGTACGGGGTCGGAAAGTAAACAAGCAAAAAAATTCACTGCACAATGAACGTGTACCTACTACGAACGTAATTTAAAGTAGATTAAAACGAAACCATTAGAATAATTTAACAGACTCACCTCTTCTGATGGTCGGGCTTGGTCACATTCGGGTCGGGAAAGCAAACAAAGGAAGCAGTTGGATGAGTCTTAAATCGAACGTCACATCCGATAGCGGCGCACTTTAAATTTAAAACCCAACTCATCTAGAAAACGAACGACTTCAGTTAATGAAAAAATACGAATTCCGTACACGACAGCAGTATTTTCAAATTTCACGAGCCTATTACGTACGTAAGTTTTATTACTAACCTCGTCGCACGTCTGTGGATGAAATCGTAGGTATAACACAGAAAACCCTACTACACTACGTAGGTATTCATCACTACAATTTTTACATTTTAACGCGCGAGAAGGTTTTAATATTTAATTTAAACCTACGAGGAATAATAATGAATACCCCTATTGTCCACAGAAAACCCTACTATACTACGTACAAGAAAATACAAATGGCGGAACGGAGTCGGACTGTCGGAGCGTCTACATGAGTTGGTGGGTGGTAGGGTGGGAGAAGACGTGCGATCGCAGCGATAAGTGAAGATGAATGCCAGAACCGTGAACTAGCACCGGTGTCCTAGGGCTGGAGTTAACGTGATAATCGATAATTTAGTTCGATAGTTCGCTTATTTAGTCTGAATCGATACCTGAACTACCCACTGAGCGGCAGCGAGTTGCACCGGCGCAATAATAATCTTTCATCCATCTCTCTCTCACAACTATCAAAAGTTGTGTAAATCAGGAACACAGAGCTGTTGGGGGTCGAAAACGTCTACCTGTCATTCCGGGAATTGAGGGGGATCCTCCCCGCGCCCATCCGGCGACCCGTTGTGTTGTTGTTGACTGCTTTCTAGCGAACTTTCTCATAGATTAATTGTTTATGCACTGAAAATCTATTATTTGACTCTTCATAATTCGTATTTGAATACCTGTGTGATGAACTCTGCGATGGCTGAGACAGTCTTTTTTTTCAAGTGGGCGGCAAGTGCTGATCGCACTTTCTGATGTGGGAGAAAGAAAACAATAACATCCGTTTTCTAGTAGGTACTGGTCTTTCACTTCTCCGTCTTTGAGGTCTTGATGCATAATTACAACGCACTGATTACGGAAAGAACTATATTGATAATAACTATATGATAACTGTGAGACGCACTCAAATAATAACTAAACGCTAATAACCACAGGACGGCGAAACTCCCGTCACGGTCCACAGTCGACTCAATAGGGATGGCAATCATACATCGATGTTTTTGAAACATCGATGTTTTCGCGGGACACATCGATGTTTTTCCATCGATGTTTTCTGTGTCGATGTTTTTGGAACATCGATGTCGGGGTTTCGATGCATCGGCACATCGATACATCGATGTTTCAATTTTTTTTTGCCATAGGCTGCTGAATGTTTTATTCTAACGTTTTTCTCACATACCTAGGAATATTATTTCTGAATTTTTATTTCCTTTAAATGAAAATATCGAGGCGTGTTGGCTGAAAAGTATCGATACTTCCAATATTTCGCCTGTGGGAAAGCAGCTAAAACAGGCTCTAATGTCAGGATTTCACTCGAGATTTAAGGGGCGGGAAAACTGTCACTTGCTGACCCTACCCATATTTTTGGACCCCGTTTCAAAAATATTCACTTTTCCGATTCCATCGCATCGTCAAAAGCCCTCACTCAAATTAAAAAACTGGTGGCGTCTGTTGATACTTCTAATTCCCCGTCATCTCAGTCATCTTCAGAATCGGACCGTGGAAGTCCCGTTGACATAATATGGGCCCATCATAAATCGTTGGCGTTCAAAACCAACAAGAAAATGTCATCTTTTCAGAGCTTATCGGTGAACTTGGACACGGAGATATCAATGTATCTCTCAACTCCAGTAGCATCAAACATACGTTCAAATCCCCTTGAATTTTGGGAAAGACAGTCTAACCCAAGCCGTACACGTTATCAAGAGAATACTTGGGGAGGGTAGCCACCTCTGTACCGGCAGAAAGATTATTCTCCAAGGCTGGTGCAGCTCTTACGCAGCAGAGAAATCGCCTGGGGGGCAAATTGCTTTCAAAATTACTTTTCTTGAATGGACTACCTGCCAAATACTGGGTGGTAGCCAAGCCTTCGTTTATACGATTTTTTTCTTGGAACTGAATTATAATGGTAACAAATAAAATAAATTTATAGCTTATAAATTAAATAAAATAAAAAATTGATTGAAAACCATCGATACATCGATGTTTTTTTAAAAACATCGATGTTTTTTCCCCATCGATGTTGTTGGGGTCCGATGTTTTTGGAGTTTCGATGCCGGCCTGTCGATGTATCGATGCATCGATACATCGATGTTTTCATTTTTTTTTGCCATCCCTACGACTCAAACCATGACTACCCCTATCGAATTCTTGATATCGATACAAATATCGGAAGTATCGAAACAAATGTATCGATATTACCGATATTAGTAATATCGATACATTTGTTTCGATACTTCCGATATTTGTATCGATATCAAGAATTCGATAATAGGGGTAGTCATGGTTTGAGTCGACTGTCGAGATCGTCGCAGTCGAGCGGGTCGCAAACGTATAGTAACGTCCCCTTCGATGACCGTCGAGTTCCGAAGTGAAATCGTGGTTACAGCGCTCCGAGCGGATGAATGATGTACTAGATATGCTTTTTTTTTATGACAACGCCCGTGTAAGTTTCCTTATTACACCGCTAGGAAGCGCTGCTGCATTGTACGACCAAGCTCGACCATCGCTTCTCGATTTTTACGGGACCTCCGACTCCGGTAAATCGACTCGACGGATCGAGTCGAGAATCCCAAGCCGCGCATGCGCACTCATCCCGTTTCCCATGGCAACGTCGATGTTTGCGACATTCTCGATCTCGAACGACCAAACCATGAATACTCATAGGAATACCCCTAATATCGGGATATCGAATGAAGCTTTACAGTATCGAATCGAAATATCGAATCCAGACAACACCAGAAGGAGGCTACTTACGTTCAACATAGCACCAGCCGTGACACCTAAGAGAAGGAGAAAGTAGAAGAAGAAAGAGGAGGTTACATTACATTATGTATAATGTAATGTATACAG
The DNA here is from genome assembly GCA_963920205.1 of Stenodema calcarata. NCBI lineage: Eukaryota > Metazoa > Arthropoda > Insecta > Hemiptera > Miridae > Stenodema > Stenodema calcarata. The sequence goes on along the minus strand of OY986055.1, from coordinate 6,667,323 downwards.
GCTACCACCATTGTGCTGTGCGTTTGCCGTTTGTTTATGTTTATTTATGTATGTTCGTCTTTCACCGGAACTTTTGGACAGATTGTTGTTTTTGGCGAACTTTACTTCTGAAGAGTGGGGTTTGTAATTTTTTTTAAACATTCGCCACAATATATTTTCCATTCCACTCTTTTTGTACTTTTTGGACTTTACTTCCGAAGATTGGGGTTTATAATATTTTTTTTGAACATTCACCACAATATGTTTTCCACTCTTTGTACTTTTTGATATAGATAACAATAAAAACTTCAAAATCTACCCAAGGGTTTATTATTTCCACTCCTATAGTATGTACCGAAACTGATCATAATGCTGAGATAGGTGGATCATTGTAGGCCTAAACACGATTTATTTTTTGAATGGAATTACAGAATTTGAGGATAATAATATTATCCTCAAATTTTGTAATTCCATTACTTATATTATAAGTATTGCAAAAAAAAAGTAAGAATTATCGATATCAAATGATACTTTCAATATCGATATTTCCTTTCGATAATATCGGAGTATCGATACCGTGCTTTCGATATTGATTTGATACCAAATATCGGATCGAAAGGAGTATCGGAACGTCACTACTCCTACCGACTAACTGCAGACACACGAGAATGGACTCCTGAAGTAAAGGACTTCTCCTACTCCTTCCTTCTTCCTCCTCAATGCTCAGGGTGCTCCGCTAGACGATCGTATACGATAATCCTGTGAACTCCAACATATATTTTCTGTATCCAGTTAAAAAGAACCGTTTTGAGCCTTACGGCTAAATTTCTATAAGCACGGAAAATGTTTTAGCCACCTCGTCATCATGGAAGAAGGATTTCCTTCTTCCATGCCTCGTCATCTTAGCTTTAGAAGCCACTCGGCTGATCCAGGCCCTATGCTGCTTAAAGTGAAGTCCTAAGGAGCTACATATCAAATTACAGCTTCATAGAGTGAATAGCATAGAAATTAGCTTTAGGAACCACTCAGCTGACCCCGGCCCTATTCTGCTTAAAGTGTAAGTCCTAAGGAGGCTACATGACAAATTTTAAGTCTCTACCACCACGGGAATCGGCGTCGGGTGAGAAAGTGGACGGACGGATGGACGGTTTCACCCAGTTAGTTGAAGGCTAAATCATGTTTCATGTTGAAACGTTCAAAAGGGTGTAGGTACCGATTTCCCTTTTTTGCAATCACTTTTCTCTGCACTAATGTAGTTTTTTTCTCCTTTCTTCGTACATAAATGTAGGTAAACTTTTGTATGTTGGTTCATAATGAGGCGTTTCTAAAACGGCCAAAACAATATTTTTTCGGCCATGGTTTGAATTCTTGGCCATGTTGTTCAACTCACCCATCAATACATCAGGTCCTGCATAAATAAGATTTTTTGTCGTTCTCTCAGACGTGAGGTGAGAGGAGTTGAGGGTCGACTCCCAAGTGTTTTTGGAGGAGGGCCAAAGAAGGCATAATCCAACTGGAAAACACGGTGCTTTCTTTTCTCTTACTACTTTTCATGGGATGCTGTGTCTGTACCTATTTTCTACAAACTATATTCCGCGATTGGTGTGATACTATGATAACAATCGAAATGAAGGGTGGCAACTGATGATTCGTATCATTCTGGCAAAGCACGCTAACTTGAAGTGATAGATAGATAGATAGATAGAAAGTCTTTATTGCCTTTCGGATAACATCCATAGCAAAAAAAATACAAATTATACTATAATTGTTACAAATTGTGGAGTGTCTTAGCCAGTTCAAAAGAAAAGAAAAAGAAATCATCCTATTAGGAACTTACAATAAGCAGTCTCACTTCGCTAGCTTCGCTTAAATAATAAAACAACCTGTTGGCTACATTTCGATCACTCGACGTCAGTATTCGCTTGTACTGTTCTTGAAACGATAGGGGCAAGGCGAGAATTGGCAGCAGAAACTTCAGGCGGGGATTAGACAGCATAGGACATTGGAGAATAAAATGCATAGCTGTATCGCGTACACCCCAGTTGCAGATGGGGCATGCAGACAAAAGGAAATCTATCCTGACGCCCGCAACCAGGATCCTTGGAGCGTGTTGGCCAAGAACCCGTAGCTGAGCTAGTGTGCGGAGGACGAACATTGGCCAATCGTGAGTTAGATACCTCTGGGGCCGGAGTGAGGATTCCTGGAAGGCTATTGGTCCATAGTCAGGGCAGGCCCTTGAGGTTGTTGCCAGCTGCAGGTCGATGTTACGAGAGATGAAAGGCAGGGAAGTCAAAAGGCCATGTATCGTGCGAGAATCCGGTGTCAGTCCAGCATCAGCCGGCAGGCTCATTCCAAAAGACTCCAAGGCATCCTCAAGCTGTCTAAACCAGTTGTACCTGGGATTACATGATGGCAACCTAGAAAGGTTGAAGAGGCGCCTCAGACACAGAGCAGGCAGTCGGTCAGGAGGCATACCCATGACCTTAAGCAGCCATTTCATGGCGTCCCTCAGCACGAGGGTACTGATTGAATGCACGCCTGTCTCAGCACGCACCACAGTGTTCGCTAACTTGAAGTGGTTTAGATTGTGAGTGTAACAGCTGAAACGAACTATTTAAAAAAATCCTTTTCAATGTTTGTCATCAAAGATCATTAAAATTTCACCCGATATCGATGCCATTTCCAGGTCCTGCTATTTCCTATTGTCCCAAGTGAACCATTCAAAAGTTAACGCTTTTGGTTCGCCCTCGTTACATTGCTCTCTATAACTCCCGCACTCGTGGAAACCATTTTTCAGGGCCCCTAATTAACATTTAGATAGAAGTAGATTTAGGTAAACTTTCTGGAGAATGAAAAATAAACTTTCATCAACCTCGAATAACACAGTCTCACCCTCTGAACCACTACTATCAACTGAATTAATAATGGTAACAACTCGAAAATGGGTTGTTATCTAAAGTGGAGGGAAAACGGGGGGGCGGAACCTAAAGTTGAGCTCCTGAGAAATGAGTAAGAGAAAGCGGTAAAAGACGAAAGGCTTTACCTCAACACCACTCAGAAATCTCCACGGGATGCAGAGCGGTTCTGTTCTATCGTCAATAAACTGATTCCCCTTTAAAAACGGAAACTGGGTCTTTCGAGAGGCCAAAAACGGATTTCCTTGGAAAGTGGGTCTCAAAATATTATGATTATATTCATTTATATATGTTTTAATTTTTTGGGCTCTCAGTTTTCCCGATTCTTGAGGAGGGCCAAAAAACTAGAGTTTTCAACGCTGGACGTGACGGTTGATTCCATGTAAGCCTTTGGTCAAAGATTACTCCCACATACTTTGCTTCTTCGGCGTATGGAATCTTCACATTATTGAATATCGGGGGGTTAAATCAGCCCCTCAAGATCCCTTTTCGTTGTACATGGGGAACGATGAGGCGGATACACTGGCCAAAAAATGGTAGGAGACCGCACATCATCGGACCCGAACCCTACTGTGGGGTATCCAAAAGCCTCAGTAAAATAACGGTAGGCCTACTGACTGGACACTGCCGAGCATCTCTGCAGGATCGGGGTGGCCGAGGACAGTGAGTGCCGGTTCTGCCCCGAAGATGAGGAAACGGCAGAACACGTCCTATACCACTGTGAAGGACTCGCCAGGTCCCCGTTTTTGTTACTGGGCAATGGAAAACCTGATTCAGAAATCTACATGGGGAATCTTAATAGCCTCTGTAAGTTGGTAAAACAACTGGTGCTCACAGAGGAGCTCTAATTACAGGGCGTGAATTCAGGATGGTCTGCAACGGATTTTGGTATGAAAATGTTTCGGGAATTCGAGTTTTAAAAATTTTGGACTAAGAACAATAGCTTCCTTAGAACTTAGATTTCTCGAGCTTTATATTTAATTTAACCTGACTGCAATATACGTTTAATTCTCAATTGAAAAAAATTCAGTTGCTGTCATTTTTATTATAAATTAAAACATTGTTGGAAATGGGATTTTGATCGCTTCAAATCGTTGGGGAGATACTCCGGTAGAATCCAAGTTAAAGCATTGTTTTGAGCCTCCCACTATGTACCTAACAAAAACCCCAAAAATACTTGACCTCCTCCTTTCACACTCTCATATTCTCAACTTGGACTGTGGAAAACGACTTGTCGCTTAAACAATATGTTTTTCTGGTAAGGTTACAACTTTGTGGGCTACCAAAAACTTCACTCAAAACTTCGATGGCTAAGAAACTAGAGTTACCGTTTGTTGAATGTAGTAAAGAAGTTTCGAATTGGTTTTAAGAGTGCGGTAAAATATCAATGAGGCCAGAGTGGTATCTGACAACAATGAACCGACGTTATCGAAACTTTGCAAGTTTGGAAATACAATATCTAAAGCGTAGGTATCAATATCCCGAATCGAAATTGGTGTGTAAGTTCATCAATACGGACGTAAGAAACTCCCTTGTCTAATCATTAGATCAGGGGAGCAATCGCGCGTAGTGGGCGATGCAGGCGTAGGTTGGTAAAAGATAGTATACCCCTCTAAATAGATTATCGCGAGCAACGAATTTTATTAAATAAATTTTATGGTTTCTGGTTTTCTGCTGCAGAAAATTTATTTGGTATGCCACCAACGTAATTTACAACCTGTTGAGAAAGTTGAACATTTAACTGAAAATCATACATTCTGATATTCGCGCAATGTACACATTTAGAGTACTTATTATACTGTGGCTTATATAGCGCAGTACGGGTTGTATAACATATTATATTGGTTGTAAGTAAATCTATGTTCTATTGGCTGGAAGAAGGAGTTCGGTGTGAAAAGTGTAAGGAAACCCTCCGGCCATGAGAATAATTGATGTCACAACATACGAGTAGTAAGGCCCTTCGTTAAAGATTATAAGTGGACAAGAATTCTCGTAGTAAGGCCCTTCGTTAAAGATTATAAGTGGACAAGAATTTATCGGGAAACGGTGAATTATGAGATACCTAGCAGGGAAATTTAAACTTCCGGCTCGCGATTACGCTCGATGGATGAGAACTTCGTTGGACGATTACAGTCTGTTACGGTTGAAATAGTGAGGGCCGAGTGAGGTCTGGAAACAGTCTAGTGAAAGCAGTCGCATCGCCGATCGGAAATATTATACCCCTATCGACGTTCTAGCGGACCTCAAAGCCGAAGTGGGATCAATAAATTTGGTGTTACGCCGGCAGATACGGAACAGTTCAGCGGAGCAGATGGCGTTAATGAAGAATTGATCATGTGCTGGTCGTTACCGGCCTTCAACATGTGAATTTGATGTGAGCTTAATATGGAGTCGTGAATGGTGGATTGGGCCTCACAGCTAGAGAGAATGAAGTATTACATGTATGTTATAGGATCAATCCTAACTGACTCTTCATTTTAATTGCAAACGTTTTATTTATCCCCCCTTAACAGACTGCCCCTCGCTAGAACTATCACCTTGCGGCAGTCCGTCATCAGTTGTATCACCAGTACCTTCTTCATTTGTAAAATATTGTAACGTGTGATTTTAATTGGAAATAATAAACAGTTGTCTTTAAAAACTCTTTGAGAAAGCCCCCGACTTTATTTGGCGCAGTCAGTAGGACCAGTAACTTCTTCATTTGTAAAACGTTGTAATGTATGTTGTAGTGTATGTTGTTCAACAGTTGGAAATAATAAATAGTACTTAACTAATAAATATTAAATAATAAACAGAATCAGTATATAATAAACAGTAAACAACTGTTGTTCTTAAAAACTCTTCGAGAAAGTCTCCGAATTTATTTTGTATGTACCTATATTTTTCGATATCATGTACAATGTGTGATTACTGATTTGGTTTCTATACTAATAGAGTCTATACCAAGGACAAGCTAACTTATTGAATAACTAAAAGAAAATCCAGTCATGCAGCATGGATATAAGAGCAAATTTTCGAAGAAATAACTGGTTTTATGTAAAATGTCTCCATTTTACTGGTTTTATAACAAATAGTCTCCTTCTTTTTATCATCGCAATTCTGATTTCACCATCGTGTTCAGCGTAAAAAAACCCCTTTAAAATGAAGTGTCAATTGTCAGACTGTTTCATTTCTTGGAATTTATGGGTAATTATTCCCCCTTAAAACTCCCCTAAACAACCCTTAGAGTGGCCCGATACAGGCCATATAAGAATATAGCCTTTAGATGCAGGGACAAATTATTTGTGCAAATTTAAAGTTTTAATCACAATTCTATCGAGAGTTATCCTCTGGAATGACACATACATAATATAATTGTATATTATACAACTATAATATATTTACACATGTATTTATATAAATAAACCCCATGGAACCTTCCCCGCAGTCTCGTGATCACGGCCACCAGCCGAAATATTGAGGTATATTTTTCTATGATTTTCGCTTTAAATGTGATCTCCATTTCATTTTCTATTTGCAAAATATTTATATAAATATATGCTTAATATGTATTATACATATTAAGATATAAATATTATTTGGTGTCTTTTTTTCAGTAAATTCAGGATGGTCTGAAACGGATTTTGGTAAAAAAAAAACCTTTCGGAAATTCGAGTTTTAAACATTTTGGACCGAGAACAATAGCTTCCTTTTCTTCAAAAATTGGCTTAAAGTTCTAAATACATTTTCCTAAGCTCCTAAAAGGTTAATTTCTGTGATCACCTTAATGCTCGTATTCTGGTATTCAAACTGAATTTCAGGACCGGTGGAAACCAGGAGTGGAGAGTTCATAATAATCTCAGAACGGAAGGATAAAGGACTATAGTGTCAAGGATATAGTACGATAATGGACTAACAGTTGACACTATAGAGAGAGTGATATTTCTATTACAAGCCCAAATTAATCCCTACTGTATCAGAAGATACAGAAGCCATTAGCTGGAAGGCTTCAGCATAATCGTTTTTGTTTCTTACAAATTATCAAATTTCCACCCTTAACCGATATACAGGACTATTCAAGACCTACCGAGCAAGGCAAATACGGCTTTTCAAGTCAAAGGAACGGTTATTGGCAGTCTCCCTTCGTCCTTACTCTTCCAGGCTCTAAGTTGATAGCAGTTTAATTGAACTCAACCCTTGACTGGGCCTTATGAAAAGTCGTTTTACACATCAATACACCCAGCAGTCCTCATCCGTACCAAAGTAAGCTTTATCCTCCGCACATCTCTCCCTACATTTTATTTTCTTTTCAGAAATGACCGTTGAGGTGGCTCAGCGGTCGGACTTTCATCCTTTCAAGCCATCTTTCAACTCCCTTAAAATCATAAATCAACTCATCCTTCCGGCTTTTCCTCTAGACCACGGGAGCCTTCAAAACTTGGTGTTTCAATCCCACTGATGAGCGAGAGATCCCGCATCATTTTTAACCCTGTATTCTCTCCCATCTTCATAAATCATCCCGCCTTGGTGTCAATATATAACACCCTTAATAAACAGGCGTTTTCTCGGTTTTGTCGCGTTGTCCATCACTGATTTAATCCCTATCCATCACCGAGTAAATGAAGCTTAATTGAATTCACCTTAGTAGCTTTGAATTCACTTTAGTAACTTTTCTTCACCGGTTTCTTCAGGGCACATAATTACGTTGTGTATTTATTATGAATTCTCTCGTGCAGTAGAAAGTTGGAGTTTCATTACTGTGCAGTACAAAGTTGGGTAGTTGTTCGGCTCAAAGTCAAATGGTTAACTCGTCCCAAAGGGGACGTCCTGAAACGTACAATAAAAACAATGCCTATAAAGAGGTCCTGTTAAGTAAAACCAGTAAAAATGATCAGATACCTATTATAGCTATAATAGCTATTATAGAATAATGCTCGTACATTCAAAATTTCAATTGGTATTTACGTCAATCAAAATACAACCACAGTGTACCATTGAGTGCACATAATTTGCATTTAGTACCTCGTCCTTGGGAACAAATGTGGTTCTCAAACTGTTCAGAGGAGCCCGTATCGCACAGTAATTTTCTCGTTAAGGCATAGAAACAATAATAAAATAATTGGGAGGTTGTGTGAGATCATTTCAACGGCCTGTATGTCAAACTTTTTTTTTTTACGTACCCACGAAAAATAGGCTTTTCTACGCCCAATGTACAGAGTTTTAATCTGTGTTGTTCCATATAACGAGCGTACAGGCGGAATCATGCCTTTTCTACTCGTGGCACGTGAGATGGTCGTATGGGAGAATCACAGGGCGCTGTTAGCTTCATTTCCAAATGGAACAGACACAAGTAAATTGCCACGAAGCTCTATACAAACTCAGTTTCCACATGTAGCGATCGCTGATTATATAAAGCGCTGATATTGGATTAAAGCTCGCAGAGTGGGGTTAGCGTTCATTCGACAAGACTCGGGTTGGGTTCATCAGTGGGATCAAAGGATCAGCATTGAGCTCTTATAGTGCCAGAAATCCTCTCTCCAGACAAGTACGGAGGACTGGAGGGACGTCGCCACATCTTGACGTCTAACCGCCACTTCACACACGGTTAACAATCAACTCCTCGCGAGGCACTTCAGAAATGAATCGTTCATGTGCAGTGACTATCGTTTCTACGATGATTCTGGAGTCTGCACTATGTACCTACGATATGCCCATTTGAACTATCATTTTAGATTTTAGATAATTTTTTATATATTAAAAAAAAAAATCCGAACATGCAGCATGGCTATAAGAGCGAATTTTCCAAGAAATAACTGGTTTCCTGTAAAATGTCTCTATTGAAGAACATGATGTCCATGAAGAACATCAAATAGAAGAGGGGATTATATTCTTCATTTTCAAAGTGCTGATTTACGTGTCCGTTTCGTAATGAATGAATATGACTAAATCTGCATGGCTATGGCATGGTTATAAACACTCGTGGGTTTTGAGCCTATAACAGTAAATTTTGAATTTTCTCAGTGAATAGTTAGGTAGGTAGAGGATTTCCATTATTCCGTAGGTTGGGATTCCTTCTACAACGCGGTTCTACAAAATTTGTCACCTGTCAAAATTTATCACCTACGTACTTATTTATTAAGTACGTAGGTGATACCATGAATGATTTTCGTGTTATTCATTTTTCTGTTTTCTATCAATAGGTTTCCGTAGGTTAATATGTGCCAAGTTTGTAAATTTGATGGTCATATGGCTTTACGTAATAACAAAGAAATTGTACTCTAAGAGTACTAAAATTGTACTCCAATATAAAATTATCGTTAAGGTATGTGAAACTCCCCGGCACTGTGTAATTGAGACACAGACGTCGATATTATTGAGAGATAATAATATAAAGAGCGTAGGGTCTTATGTTGACCACGTACTTCCAAAAGGGTGACAAACAACCTGTCGAATACCTTCTCGGACCAGAGCCGCCTCCAACAAACCCACTTTGGTTCTTACACCATATTCGAATCCCTACGTTAATTTATGTGGCATTGAACGGGATTCATTGATTTCCATGAAAAACCTGCCAAGGCACACTGAATTTCGTAGGGCAGGTGGGAATTTGTCAACACACGATAAGATCGTTTGTGGGTTCCTCTAGCCGACCGATCCAGTCCTTAGTTGGAAGGAACGTGAGATATGGCCTCAAAAAGTATGTTCGGATGAAACTTTCAACACAAATGCGTCAGTTCCATCCAATCCGTGAACGTCACAAGGTTGGTAGTTGGTAAGTATGGGAAATTAAAAATTATCTTCCTTTGGCAAAACAAAAAGAAAACTAAATTATAAACTAGATTAAACTAAATGTAAAGCAATTGGATTGGTCTCATTCTTCCAGGTAATTCAGCCCCTAGAGAAACAAGAAGAACTTTTCCCTTCGAAATCAAGAGTTTTATGAGAGTTTATTCCTTGAATGCTTGTTTTGTGTTGGCCAGACAGAACTTTGAAATGATGACACCTAGGATTTTATATTTATTCGAAGGGTTTTTTAATGACTACATATTGCCACCATAAAACTAAACTTAAAACTTATGTGCCATATTGCTGAAATGAATTTCTTCTAACAGTAGATTTACACATCATTAACTTCCCTGTGGAATTAGGATGTAATCATCTAAAATATCTAGATCTGTTTCCCTCCGAATCTCTCCGTTTCATTGATTAATGCAAAACATAATTTCTTCATTTATACGAAAGATAATTATAGCGTCATTACCATTCATAATTTTTTAAATCATCCAGTAGTTCACAAACACGCCGCATTCCATTAACAGGGCTCTGTCTGTACCGAAGGAGGAAGAAAGTTTGGCCAAAGACAAATTAATTAGGTATTAAAAGTATAGCAGCGAGAGATAGATGGAGGCCATGTTGATTCAATACGGAATAGGGTTCTTAGGAAAAAGAGTAGAGAAGGAATTTTAAATTTAGTTAGGGATGCTACAACTGAAGAAACATTTTGGATTAGCATTCCGTTTTATGGGAAATTTCAGTAAATTGGTAAAATATTAACATTTAAAGGGATTAAAGTAGGGTACACAACTAAAAATAATCTCAAATCTTTATTAGGTTCAGTTAAGGGTTAAATTAATAAGCAAGATAAAAGTGGGGTTTATAAATTAAAAGGTTTTTCAGGCCTCGAGTATTGTGGCCAAACGGCCAGGAAGTGTAGGGCAGAGAGTAAGAAACACGAAAAAGATTTTAAGGATCGTGAAGAAGATTCAGCTTTTGCACGTCACTTGAACGAATTAAATCATACAATTTTGATCTTGCAGACAGGCAATTTATTAAGTTCCCTTATTTTTGCCAGAAAGCATGTTGGATGTACATGAAAAGGTCAAAATTACTCGTATTAAGTGACATGGTAGGCAAATCTTGGAATTATGTAATTCCTTCAAGTTTTTCTCCTATAAATAAGCCCATTTTGGTTTATTGTCTGAAATAATGAACTGCAGGAAAAAAAAATCTGCAAATTCTGGACACAACGGTTCATTATCTTTTTTTGTGCAGATCGCCCTTCTGTCTAGATCACCAAATGATTGAACAATTATTATTATGAATTATCATTAGGTACCTAGTTAATAATAATTATTGTCAAGCTTTGTAATTAACAATATCTAATTATTTGTTATTAACTCGATATCTGAAAACCGTGTCCAGACGAATAAGCTGGGCCAGAATAAACGTTGGACCGATAGTATGCCGCATGATTCACTCTCATGTTGACGATTTTTTGATCTGCTCTAACTTTGAGCCGTCATTGTGAACGAACGACTGGTCGTACAAAGCTGTGGATGGTCTTAAAATTTTTTTAAAATAAACTCTATCTAGATATGAACTAAAAACTATACCGTTCTATTTGAATTTTTCGAGTTCCTTTGAAATTTTATCGTTAGCGTTGTGGTAAACCAAGGTCGAGGGGAATGAATTCAAAAAGAATTTTGAAAGTTTGAAAACTTCATATCTCGACAAATTCAAAAGGAACTCCGTAGTTTTTTGTAGACATTTTAATAGAGTTTAATTTTTAGAATTTTTCAAGCATTTTTTTTCCGGAGGCTCGAAGGTGGAGCAGATCGAAATTCGTCAACATGCGGGTGAACCTGGCGGCAGCATGTCGGGTCAATGTTCAAACTGGCCCAGCTGATTCAAACTAACCATGTCATGGTTTCAGATATCGAGTTAGTTGTTAATAATAAATAGGTAATAATTATCAATAATTAATAATAACCCATAAAAGTATTGATTGATTATCGATTATCGATTATTTATCATTAATCGTTATAATTATAGTATCGCTATATTATTACTTAATTCCCTTCAGCTCAAGTGCCACTAGCAATCTCGTTCACCTTTCACTTGTATGAGCCAATCCCATTCTGCAATGCACCTTCAGTATTGTTTTGTCTAAACCAGACTAACAGTGTAGACGTATTAGATGAATTTTCAAATCCTACTCTTGTTTTTCTTTGCGGAGCAGGTGCTTAATACTGAACGTAATTTGTTCTATTCCATGTATAGACGAGTTTCAGCTCGAGATATCAAAATGTTTGACATTTTATGTCTTTGCTTTGGCACATTAAAATAAAAAACTGTCACGAAAAAGTGTCCTCAAAAAGCGTTACCTACATTTTACGATAATTTTCACTTATAACCAAGCCGTTGCTAGGGAAATGAAAATGGACAACAACCGTTCTCCATTCGATCGAAAGCTCTCAAATTATAACGCATTTCTTGCGTATTTGTTCTTGGTATTTATGTCAGACTTATATATATTTTTATGTTATAAATAGATATTAATAATAATGTTATAAATAGATATAATATATCTATTTATAACAGTGAACACTATAATAGTGAACACTGCCGTTTGTTTTGTGATCAATTGCTTGAGGTAGTTTGTTACTGAACGGTTTATTAAGATTGGATATTATTAATATGTATTGACATAAAAATTTAATGTCCCAATGTTTTGCAGACTCGTATGCAAGCATGTAGTTATAAGAAAGTTTGTTTCTTTGTATTTGTGTAATCACGTTTCCTACCAGAGTGGTAGAGAGGGACTTATGGCCCTAATTTCCGCGCATGTCAACAAAATAAACAGTCAAACAGTCTCTCCCTCTCCACCCCTCGCCGCAACTGCTTCAATATAAATTGTGGGTGAATGTGAATGTGGAAGTGGGTGAGAAAGACGAATACGGGCAGATGTGGGTGATGATGAGGTGATGGGATGCGAGATGAGGGGGGTGTTTGATTTGGGGGAGGCGGGAGTTGTCTCCCTTATGCTCTCCCTCTCCACCCCTCGCCACAACTGCTCAAATTTAAATTGTAGGTGAATGTGAATGTGGAAGTGGGTGAGAAAGAGGAAAGCGAGCAGTCGTGGGTGGTTGATGAGGTGATGAGATGCGAGAGAGGGGGGGAGTTGTTACATGAGGGGGAGGCGGGAGTTGTGTCCCTAATGCTCTCCCTCTCCACCCCTTGCCACAACTGCTCAAATTTAAATTGTAGGTGAATGTGAATGTGGAAGTGGGTGAGTAAGAGGAAAGCGAGCAGATGTGGGTGGTTGATGAGATGATTAGATGTGAAGGGGGGGGGGGGTGTTTCATCATGTTCGTTCTGGTTGGTACAACCAACAACGACAGCGTTTTTCGGTAGAGTTCATCGGTTGAGTGAAAGAAGAAGGCACACCCTGGACTTGTCCCGCTCTTTTATACACACGTCGTCCATCAATTTTATACCACTAAAGGTTACGGGGCGTGTCTATTTGGAGCAGTTTGAAATAAAGCTAAACTGACGATCATACAGCGTTCCTACAAACGAAATAATATTATATCCTTATTCAAGTTTTCCGTTGCGAAATGGGACCTCTCGTGTATCAACAAGGCCGTGTGAAGGTGTATTTGGACGATGTGCTTGTCGACAATGGAGACTTTGAGGAGCATCTGCAGTGGCTGAGGCGGGTGATGAATGTAATGAGAAAGGCTGGAGTGAAATTGAACCCGAAGAAGTGCCATCTCTTTGCCAGAGAAGTAAAATACCTCGGATTTGTGATTTCAGGGTAGGGTGATGTATGAGTGAGACATTTGTACTGAGCGTGTGTTTCATCACGATTTTATTCCGTCAAATTGGGACATTGAATTTCTTGATTTTCAAAATTAAAGGTGTAAAATAACGAGTTCCTAACTAATGAGAACATATTAATGTTCTAGTTCATACTCTCATAAACTCAAAATTAAACTCAAAGTGAAAGTGATTTCAACTATGACAATTTAATTGAATATGACATTGTATTTCATACCTACTATCCGACGAAGTGTGACCCACAATTTGAACGGAAGACGGAGGTCATATAATGTAGAGACGACCCAATTCCATCTTCAAAGAGCCCCTCAGTTAGAGCCATATCACCGCATCATATTCCGCTCGACGAGTTCACGATAAAGGAAAGAGCGAGCAGGGAGCGGGAATGTATCAGAGAGGGAATCTGTGTGGCAATAGGAAACCCTTGTTTAGCCATCCCTTATACTAAGCAGAGTCGAAAGTATTTTCTCTTCCAGCCGAACAAAGGCCCATTATTTTCGGCAAAGCGTTTCACCCTTTTTAAGGGAGGCATAGAATCTGGGATATTACTTCCTTGTTTCTGACACTCCGGGAATATTCTAGTGATTCAAGATCGAGGTTGTCGTTCCTTTAACGGTTTACGGTGAATCCGCTCCTCACGGCGGAAAAACATGCTGAACCCGTAAATCTGAGTTGTTGATGTTTTGAAGGTGGATGGAGGTATCGCCTGAATGAAGTAAATCCCTCGCGATGAAATGGGTTTCAAATAAGAAAAGCGGAATTATTGGAATGTTGACTATTTCCAGTAAAAACAAGACACCACAGTGGAACAGTGTGACGCCGGTTTCGGATCTTAAACCATCGTCAGTAACAAACACTAACCTAAAGCTTATAGGAGAAACGTGAGTTTATTTAGTGCCAATAGGAAAAGAGGTCGATTGTGATTTACAATTGACGTCAAGTGAGAAGTTTTCGAACTGAAGGGGATCAATTGTTGATCCCCTTCAGTCAATTATTGTACTATTATAGCACCGCCACAGAAAAAAAGAATTCTTTTTTCCACCAAACAAACCTACTAACCCTTTAGTTTTTTGGGTCACTGAATCGGAATCTGACCTCACATTCAGATTCAGCGACCCAAAAAAGTAGAGGGTTAGTAGGTTTTGTTGGTGGACATTTTTTTGTTTTTGTGGCTTCGTGCCTAGTTAATGGATTTTATTTTTAGAACAGTTAGATCCTATTTAGCGAATTTTCGAAGAGAAGCAAACTATTGTTCTCGGTCCAAAATGTTTACACTCGATTTTCGTAAAAATGTTTATACCTAAATCTGTTTCAGATTATCCTGAAGACACCAAAAATACTTCCAGAAGACACCAATTATACTTCCAGAAGACACCAAAAATCATATAATATGATGATATATGATTTACATGTACTATATAATATATTATATGATATACGTATTATATGATAATATAATATATTATCATATCGTCGGCGTACAAGGAAAAGCCACTAAGTCCATTTTTGCACAAAATGAGATTTAGCTTTATTTAGACCTCTATGGTTGCTCTCCAAGGTTTAAAATGGTCCCCAACCCCATAAACATTCTCATTTGTTACAAATTATTATAATACGTATTCATATAATATTCTGGAATGACTCGCGATAGAATTGAGATAAAAAGTTGAAATTTGCACACAAAAAAATCCGTCTTAGCAATCGAAAGGCTAAGTTCGTAGATGGGCAGAATCGAGCGATTCTTAAGGGAGGGGGGAGTTTTAGGTCGGAAAAACTACACATAAATTCCCAAAATGAGACAGTCTGAGAAGTAACAACTCATTGTAACGGTATTGGTACGGTTAATACGATGTTG
Organism: Stenodema calcarata; assembly: GCA_963920205.1. Taxonomy (NCBI): domain Eukaryota; kingdom Metazoa; phylum Arthropoda; class Insecta; order Hemiptera; family Miridae; genus Stenodema; species Stenodema calcarata. The sequence goes on along the minus strand of OY986055.1, from coordinate 6,651,975 downwards.
AAGTCAGAATATCTCATTCCGCGCTCAATCTGGAGCACTTTGAAGATGAAGAAACGTGGTTGTTACTGTAGATGTGCTTCACGATTCATGTGATCTAATCTGATAACGGCATGAGATATCTATACAAATCTATAAAATCTATAAACTGAGGTCTTCCTCGACAAAATTTGATATGAAATCACTAAATCAATTTCTTCGAAGATTGGATTCTCTTTGTGGCCCTTCATTCACTCAACAGCCAATTAGATTCGACTTTCTGTTCATTTTGCGCTACTTAACTTCCCTTTAGTATTGTCATAGACGGAAGAGACCAACTATTCCATAACTCCGTATTTCATCAATGAAAATCTACGTACACGTATATAGATTGGGAGTAAGTCCACATAGATGAGAATAATGCTAGGTGTCCACGTCTATCTTCCTGTTGTACGAATTGTTCAACACGTTCGAAAGTTCTTGATGTGTCAAACATCACACCACATTTCCCTCTGCCAATTACCCTCTCCTTACCCTCTTGTGTTGTACTAGTTACGCACTTGGTTATTTCGTCAACAACCAAGGTTTATATGGATTCACCAGAAGTGCTGTACCTGTGGACAACTTGGACTCAGAAGATCAATCCCAATTTTTTGGCCATCTTCTATCACGGTGTTATGTGGATTTAGACGTGGGGAAGAGGCTTCCTCGAAAATGGAATTACCGAGCTCTTGTTGCGAGTTAGTTTACCATCGATCGTTTTGAAGGACTATGTATGGACAAATATGAGGGGGATGTAGGTACACATGGGGGTTGGGGGGGGGGTTGGGGGGTTGGCTTGTGCACAGTAAAATACGGATCCATTTAATGTAACATTCTAGTTCAAATAAGTAATAAGTGAGGGCTGAATTGATAAATTACTAGTTGACGGTAGTAAACTCAAAGCTGAAAATGTGGACGAGATTCTAGTGGATATAAAATTAACCCTGGAACAGGGATCCAATTCCCAATCCACTCGATGAGATTAGGAGGCATATTGCAGGGAACTCATGCACCATATTTGCGCTTGTTTTCCTTCCCCGATCTCAATCACAGCTCAGTGAAAAATCGATCTGAAAGCACGACGATCCTGAAGTTGCCTGAGAAGAAGTCGCTCACAGATTTATAGTACTCCGCGCTCAACCTGGCCTTGTATTTCTAAGGTTTCCTCACGTAATTTTTTTCTCCCTACCCCCTTCATTCCTGCCAGTCAATTCGTTCCAATCCCTGTATTCGGTTCATCTTTCTTCCTTCGGCACCTCGAAGAAAAACATATTGCTTAGACTACAACTCACGTTCCGCGTTGAGGGAGGTTGAAGAATGTGCCCCGTACAGTTCACACTCAGAAATATTAAATGAGAATTGGGCGACACATGAATGTCAGAAAGACCCGAAAATGCCGCATTACCTTAAAATCAAGGATTATTTGTAGGAAATTGTAAGGCCTATGTAAGCTGTGCAAACATGGTTCCTAATATACCTACCTCCATTTTATTCATTCAAAGAAAAACAAAACTCAAGGTTTTCCTATAACGGTTAATTATTTTCGGTCTACATCATTTTGAAGTAATAGAAGTAATAAGCAAAAATACATTTTGTTTGTTCGAGAAGGTAACCATAAAATAATTTATTTATAACAATACCAGGAATAGCACTCAATATTTCGCCACTTTTTCTCTGATTGTGTAAGCATTTCGACTAACCAACCAAAGATCCCAAATTTTGGTGTCAGACACAATTTACTGCTCATAGTATCCAACGTCTTGCCACTTACCATAATATAATTTTATTTATTCTTGTCTGAATTGTCCGAATCACTGAGACATGAAGTATTATGTCAACAATTTTCTTGCTTGATATTTTGGACAATTGGAATTCCGAATAAATGACAGGGTACGGCATGATAAATGCTCCATTACCAATCTGTTTCTTTCGTTTTCATTGATATTCATTTTAGCATGCGGATTTTACCATGTTTGAGTTTTGATTAAAAATTATTAACACCAAGGTGATGTGTTTGTATGGAACGTGATTGGTGTCTAGTTTTCCCGAGGTCTCAACACAAATCTCTCCCCAGTAGATCCAATACCTAGATTTTCATCTGATTCGATTAGAGGACTCAGTGGAGCGATAGGCGTAATGGGCATCCCTTCGAGTGTATTGGAAATACAACGACGCGTAAGAAAACCGCCGAGGGGCAATTTGAATTGCGAAGGAGTTAGTGGTTTGTTAGGAAAGCCAAGATGTTTGTAGAACCAACAGACTCCCATCCCGACAAAGGACTTGAGCGAGAGTATGACGAACAGCAAAATATTTGCCTAAGCTCGACGGGTTGAAGGACGGATGTAAAGCGGCACGGGCTTCTACACTGGAAACGGGGATAAATCTTACGTCTACTGATGACAAGTTGTCTAAGGCTCAGGATCCTGCTGTAGGGGAAGGATAAGCTGATACCAGCCCCTGCCTTGAGAGACAACGCGCGATCGATTCCAACTGTACAAGTCATGTCATTGCATTATAACTGAATTCTCAATTGTCTGCACGAAAGCAGCCCAATTGGTGTTCCGATCATGAGTAACAAGTGATCAATAAGAATATCGTACCTCGAACTATTATTTCCGTTGAATATGTTCATATTGCACCCGTAGATGTGCGTAGGTTATTATTATTCCCTACCCCCGAGAAACAAATTTGACATTCCTTCGAGATGGAAGAAGTCTTTAGTATGATTTGCACCAAGGAAGCATATTAGGCCCACTCCTGTATATCTTCTTCACACATGACTACCCAAAAAGTCCATCTATACTTACCGCTCACTTCGCAGATGACCAAGCCGTCCTGGTACGCCAGGGTACTGCACAGCAAGCTCATGCCGTCCTCCAAGAATACGTCGACCAACTAAGCCAGTGGACAAATAAATGGAAAATTCAGCTGAACGCCACTAAAACAACCCTGGTGTTACACCTATTCACTCTATAAACCTATAAATTCACCTATAAACTCGCCGTCACTGTTCCTGATGTAATGCTCGATGGCCAGGCAGTGAGAAAAGACGAGTCAGTTCGTTACCTCGGGGTTACACTGGACAGCAAATTGAACTGGAATATTCACATTAGATCCATAAGTACCACCATTCGATCAAGGATTCAGCAAATAAAATATCTCCTGGCTAGCCAAACCCTTCCTCTCCACATCAAACGCACGCTCTACCTCTCTCTTCTGCTATATGCATGTGAGATATGGAACTCAGCAGCCATCACGCAAATTAAAAAAATTCAAACCCTCCAGAACCGCATTTTGCGCATAATTACACATGCCCCTTGGTATGTGCGCAATGCTACGCTTCACACGGATCTGAATATTCCCTACGTGCAACATATGCTTAACGAATGCTACAATAATCTAGCCTACCGCATGAGCCTCCACAGAAATCCTCTAGTCAACTCCATGCTGAACGAACCCCGACCACCCAGAAATCGACGTCGACTAAAACGTAAATGGCATAGTGATCTACTAATTAGCTGGCCCAAACTTTTCTCAAATTTATCTTCTATTTTTCTTCTCTTTTACCTTTGTTTATGTTATTGTTTCGCTACTTAAATTTGTTGCTAAAGTCATTCCACATGTACCTGTTAATTTAAATTTTCATGTTGAGTTCCAAAATTCTATTAGCTCGCCGATGGGTGAGAAATAATACTGCAAGTGACATGTGATTTGTATATATAATATGTTAGCTCACTTGATAGTGGCTCCCACAATAAAGTTACTATATTAAAAAAAAAAAAAAAAAAAAAAAAAAAAAACGATTTGCACCAGACCTGTCAGTCGTTTTTGCTTAAAATTGCGAACAATCAGATGTGTTACACAGTCTTGCTAGCAGAGATGCGTTTTGGTATATGTGTTTTGGATTGCACAAGAGTGGGGTATACTGAATGATTCCTTATTACCCTAGACAACAAAACTTATTCTACTTATTTTAATTGTATGAATAAACCCAGTTTCCCCCCTTACTTTTCGTCATCTTTGACTACACCCCATCATCCAGTACCTACAGGTACGTTAATCGTAATATTCATTTCTCATATTACAGATGGTACACTCAGGCTGATGGTAAATTAATGAGTGTATCAGGTGGGATTCTGCCGACCCAAAAGCAGAGATGAGAATATAATGGTCTGGAGAAGGGCTGAAGAGAGACTGCTGGCACGAAAACGTGGATTGTGACGTCGTGAGAGGGATAAGGATAATGCACGATTTATCATGATAAAGATTAGTCTTGGGATCACGGACCACCGGTTCTACTTATCTACGCACGATATCACACAACAAAACATGAACATGATAAATGAAACAAAGTGCACTTTGGCGCTAACAATATCCTCTCTCTTCCCGGTGTAGTCTCTTATTTCTAGCAAACGAATCCTTCAAGGGGCGTCTCCAAAGAATTCCTGGCTCTGCCAATGTTTTGATCGATAAATACCCGGATTTGACAGTAAATAATGGCTTCTCGTTCTAGAGACAATAAGTGAGCATCAACTCCAACTTTGCATCTCTGGTCTTCGAGTTGGATTTCTAAGGGAACGGGACTTTACTCGGAGTGAACACTGAATAGCCTTCGGAAAAACCCTCACCTTTTCGGTGCCGACGAAACGATAACACGGAAACGAAAGGAAGACTATGGGAAATTCGGTGGAATTTATCGAGAAAGCATAAGACTGATAAAGATGAGGGAGAGGTGGAGTCGAGGTAGTTGAAAGAGAAAAAGGTAGACAGAGCCCAAATGAATTGTGGCGAGAGGCGTCGGAACCTAATTGCTTTCTACCTCGAAGGAAATAGGAAGGTTTTCCGTTTCCACCTCATCAGCCGTTTCAACCGAGTTCGCCTCAGCCGTTTCATCTTCAGGAAGAGCCTATGTAGAATATCGACGCCGCTCGAGCGAGAGATGGATTTATGAAGTTCCTCTATATCTCAAGCCTTACCTCAATGTATTCCAACGTGCCACCAATTCAGAATTAGTGGTTCAACCATTTATTTCAGAATGGCCCGTAGAGTACCACCATCAACCAAAAAATTGGAAATATAACGGTTTGCAACTCCAAACCTTTTGAATCTCCTCTCATGGATATGTGTGATGGCCCCAATCAATGTATCGAGTCGTCCGAGTTGCCCTAGTTCACCCGTATGTTTTCCTTTCAATTGCCCTTCTGTCCTCCGATGCTGGCGACTAGCCAGCACCTCCCACAGTCAAGACCTCCCTCAGACCGTTATCAAGGCATTAATTAATTCCTCCCTTTCACCATATCGTCTCTAATTGATTCGTTGAAATTTCCAAGTCAAGTAGCTTGAGAATTTTTCCCAATTCAAAAACGCTTCTAATTCTATCACGCTGGTTCCTTTTGGTTTATTATCGGTTTGGTTCAATCAAATCTATCAACAACAAAAAATTTCAACTCCCCCTTAAAATTTGTGGGTTGACGTGTCAAGAAAGGTAGAATCAGAAAACCGAATTTAAAAGAAGTCCACCGTCCGAAGTCCGCGCCGCATTGCCTATTTAGAACAATAATTGGAATAATTATTAGAACAATAATAATAATAATTATTCTTAACTTATGAAAGTCAAGATATGGGAGGATGATCCTTGTAACTTTTTATAACCCTAGGTCCACAAGAGAGCATACAGTTAATAAATAGTTGAAAACAGACCATTTTGTAAGACAGTCCGGAACGTTTGACGTTCAGCCCTATGTTCACAATGAGGGTTCAAAATTAGAGCCTATGAAAAATCGTCAAAAACCAATTTCCGTAAATTTCAGCTGATTTAAACAGCGACTTTTTATGGTTGAATCCAATGGTTGAAAAATTTTAATATTGAGCGGACATCGATTCCAGACAAATCATTCATTGCCATAGAGCAAATCTGAAGGCAATATGGAAAGAAAATCAAGTTAAGGGAAACACTCTAAAATACGAAGTGATTTTTTGAATATACCTAATAATATTAGGTTCATGTTCATTTTATTTAAAAATTCTCAGAATTGAAAAGTGTTTTCATTAACAAGGTGACAATTACACACGAGTTTCTCTTTTGAAACAAGAAATTTTGAAACTGGGATTTCGCAGTGTCATCGATGATGTTACCAGAGGAGAGTTTTCATCAAGAAACCCCCAAAAAGATTACAATGAAGGTTCAACTTTATAATCATAAAATTTCATTAAGTCGATTTGAAAATGAAGCAAATCTCCCAGGACAAGAAACTGGTAGGTTTTTTGGTCCGAAACCCTTTTGGCGGTGGGTTGGAAGGGCGGGGGATGAAAAATAATTGTTTTCCCAGTATATAAAAACAACCCCTGCCACGCCCTTCAGCTTTTTCAACTGATGGATGGATGAGGGAGGATCAAACATGCGGGGTGTCGTCGTTGAGCTAAAAACAAATAGCCTTCCATCCGTAAACCTGACTTTTTTTCTTCATATTTTTCATTTTTCAGAGCGTGAACTGGAACACTAAACAGAGCTTGTGATGAAAAAAGTATTTTCGTATTTATTACTGTCACCGTTCTCGTTCGAATTGCATTCCTTGCTTTTTGATCCGAATCAGAAATTAAAAGAGAGGTGGGTGAAGCGTTAACGTTTAATACACCAAAAATATAATCATATAATCTACACACCTGAAATAGACAATTACCACTGTTGATTATAACTATAAATAATCAACTAATTTCAATAAGCTTTTGGGAACCAGCCACAGACAGGTAGGTAATAAGTTATGTGTCAACATCTCTCACGCAGTATAGTCCCCTCGCTAAGGGAGTTCTCATTATGTATTCTCGATTGGAAAAGAACCTGTTATTTATAGGATAATTGCCCTACCCAATTACCTCCAACGTTCCACTTATCTTTTATCTCATCTATTCAGATTGATATACTGAGTTTTCACCAGCCTTTACGTGAATAAGTCACATACGACCGCGGTCATCTATGAAAACGCAAGATTTTTCAAAAAACCAATAAATCAACCGAATATACATTCACTTTTGTATGTATTTGAAAAAACTCTGCAAATTCTTGATACAACGGTTTATTATCTTCTTTGTGCAGATCACCCTTCTGTCTAATTCTCGAAATGAAAGATGAAACGTTCATAGTGATGGTACCGATAATAATTTGTACCGATTGATTCTGGGGTTTCTACTTCCACCTACCTACTTCAGCTTAATTATTATTAATTTCTCAAGTTATTAAGAATCATTATTAATTATTAAAAAGTATTATTAATTATTAATAAAAATTATTCATTTTTTAATTATTATTATTAACTAGATGTGCTGTTTGAATCAGTCGGGCCAGTATGAACATGACCCTACAGGCTGCCGCAGAAGTCGTTATTTTTCTCAGACTCAATTCCTACCCTAACTCGTTGACCTCCAATTAGACTCAAAATGGGTCTAGCAAAACTCTCGCGTGAGGCCATAAGGCCCAATGTGGGTCTAGAATGTTACCTACACCTTTATGAAGTTTTAGCGCTCCTATTGGAGTTTTTTGAGCAAACCCGAAATGTATCTCCGTTCTATGGTATTTTTAGCATCCATTACAACTCCTCGAAAAATATGTTGGGAGGATATTCACAGTTATTCCATGTTCACAGTCCACTTCAAACAATTATTGCTAGTTGCTCTGTTTACTTCAAGAAGGCTGGTTTGTTTGATTAATCTTTTACTATTCATGCCACAGGTGACATTAATTCGACTTGCTTGTGATAATAGTTTACTGTACATATTAGATTGTAGGAGGTAATGGATTATCTTATAAGACCCATTTTGGGTCTTATGGCCCCGAGCCATGAATTCCTTTCCTGGCACTAATAAGACCCAAAATGGGCCTAACCGAAAAACTGCTTTCCTGTTGTAAAATATGGACAAATTTCACATTTTGATGAATAAATTCCACTTAAAATAGCTATTTGAAAGTTTTACAGGAAATTAAAATTTTGGCTTGAAGCTAAGGTTCCGTGTATTTTAGCTTGGGACTCGTTATTTTCATCAGACTCAATTCCTACCCTAACCTTGATGAAAATTCCTCGAGCTAATACCACGGCGAAATCAATGAATCCTTTCTCTCCAGGAGCCCTTGTGCTAGACGATGTCAGATAAAGCTGAATTCTATCTGACGCCTCTTCCTACTAAATTCTCCTTCAGCCAACCGACATTCACTTCATTCGCGTGTATTTAGAGACACTCCGAGAGGAAAGGAGCACATTGTGTATATAAATCTTCCCAACAGTGCAAGACCATCCTTCACCCTCTGATCCTCATGTGACTCCAACTCCGATACTGCTTTGTTTGTTCTTCAGACACGAAAATCCACAAACTTCCTTCGCTGTTATTGTCATTCGGAGTATGTACTGGATATAAAACAGGTGGCAAGAGTTGAGAATTGGAGCGTGCTGTGATGGAGAGGTTGCTCTGAGAACTGCTTTGTAGATGGTACTTTCAGCGTCTTCTACTACGAGACACCGCGAAGTTTTTTTTTCAGGACAGTATCGAAATCCATTCCAAACTCCTTATAAAACTTTACTACGGTTAGGAACCTCTAGTTCCTCCATTTATTTATTGAATGAAAGTCAACGATAGCACTTCAGTTTTTAGTACGTTGTGACTAGCAGTACTATCTTGCCCACCATCAAAGCACAACCATCATCTTGGTATAACCCAAGAATACGAGTGGCATTTATTGGAGTATGTCTCTATTCTATCTTTAAACCAGATCTCAATGATCTATTTTCCCCCAATTTTGCCTGTAAAACGTACATTTCCGGGAGAGAAATCAGGACACCAGACCAGGAAAAAGAAACCTTGAATAACTCCCCAAACAATCTTCTATACCCTCTCTGAGTCCCAAACAAGATAATAATTATATTGTTTGGGACTCTGAGAGGGTATAAAAGATTGTTAGGGGAGTATAACCACTTACTGACAGCCGCCGATTTAGAATCGAAGGGCCAGCCAATGCATAATTATATTGAACAACATTTTGATTAAAGTTGACGTAAACTTCTGATGGAGCATTAAAGTGAAATAATGAGTGCTCTGACGGCTCGGGATTAGGGATGCAAAATCGGAACCAAATAATTGATTATAACATCAAATGATTAATCGTAAGCTAATAATCGATGTGACCAATTAATCGGTATGGATTACCTAATCGATTTTATTTGCATTCTCACTATCTAAAAATCCGATGGTTTTGTTCGTCTGTAGGTCGAAAACGAATAAAATTGCACAAAATAAGTTTTGACGTGGGCGTCATTCAGAAATTCAAATTTGCGTTATACAAAAAATGGGACGTTTTTTGGCGCAATTCCTGTAGTGGTAGCAATACATCGATTAATTGATAATCGATTTGCACCCCTACTCCGGATGTTGGGTGAACGGAATGAATATTACTAGGTTGGATTCAATCCCTTACACTCCCGTTTTGTGCCATTTGTATCAGCTTTCAATAACCTATAACGCTCATTTTGACAATAATTTATAATATTTTATTATAATTTAATTTAATATAATATAATATATAATATAATAATAATTTAATATAATATAATTTATTATTATAATATGTGACGAATGAAAATGACAAAGTTAGCACCAGTCTGAACACAGTTGACTTTCCGCATCCTTTCATCCGTTCAAAGTAGTTGTGGGCTGGCCCAATGTTAGCTCATTTTTCATTCAAATTATACGTTTCGAGTCATGTGAGCTTCACTACTTACTACTGCACAGCGTAGGTCAATTTTTTGGTCAATGTAATAGTTAACTGAAAGAAATGTCCATTATGTAGATGTGAGTTGAGATAAAATCAACTTTGTACAATAAACCGTAGAGCTTTAGTAGAGCACTTTGCCATTCTATGTTTTCAGAGGTAGAAAACTTACCGCTCTAAATCCGTCACCCAAAACGACCAATCACCGCGCAAATCTCAGCAGTTTTTTGTTATTAAGGTTTCGTTTCCGGTTTCGTTCTAACCCTCTAGTGGATGAGGTTTTTAAACACTGAAGCAGAAAATTGGAGTTTCCGTTTCCTTCCGTGGATGAAATATAACCGAGCTCTCAGTACGCTGATAGCCGTTTTTCAATGAAGAAACTATTGCTGCCATAGGACTTATATTTTCCAAAGGGCTTGTTGCAAGTCACCTAATATGAAATAATGTATTATTCGAATAGGCTTATGATTATCTGACGAAATTCCAAGTTGAATACCTCTAAGGTTCTTATTTCGGTAGACTTCATAATCTATGTACATCTCGATGTACATGCAACGTTACGAAACTGGTAAAGGTCTCAACAAGGTATTTTCTGGTGATGCAGAAGGGAATCATACTTATTATAAGTATGATTCCCTTCTGCATCACCAGAAAATACCATGTTGAGACCTTTACTGTATAATACTGAGAGTATGACATACATAATGTATATATGTTGTTTCCACACAGATATTTGGTTATTAGGTCGTACTGGGCTCCCTACTAATTGGAATAACACAGGCATATGGTACTAGCATCGCAAAATTTGAAGATTAAATCTTGGAGGTTTAATTGAGATTTTTGATTCCCGACTTTTAATTTTTTAATCGAGGAAATTTATCTATTCTGAGGAATTCAAACGATTAACAGATGATTGGAAAATTTACAGAATTGAAGGCCGGTGATTTAGATCCAACAACTCATCATGAGTACGTACCTCAACGACCAGTAGGTATAACATAGTTGGTTATTATAAGAGTATTAATGATCGGGAGGTTCGTTGATCGTGTCATGTTTCAGTAGCAGAAAGTACAATGACAATTTATTACAAAATGGTCATCACACACTACCTGAGATTATTGCAATTATTTATTACGATTATTGCACTTCCTACCCGGTAGTTTATTGAAAATGATTTATTTCGAGTTGTTCAGCTTTTCGTTTTACAGAAAGGGGGCTGTTTAACAGGAACCTTGACAAGTACTTTCAAATCAGTACTGCCCTCAACTGAACAAAAGTGCAAATTACGCATGAGTCGCCCGAGTTTCAGATTGTTCTGGTTCGTTTCTGCCCCTGAGCCCTAATTAACCACGTAGTCAAGTTCTTCGGAATAACCAAGGCACCGAGTCTGGAGAACCTCTTCAAAAAGGTCAATGGAATTCAAATCCACCAATCAACGGACTGCACCTTGCTCCGGTTCCCCCTCTTGAAACGCACATTTGAAATGAAAATGACTTGGCCCTTCACGGACCGCCCTGCTCATCTTCGTAGACCCTCAGAAGTTAATTTCTGTGCAGCTTTTCCCAAAATTTCCATCTCGCTGAACTGGTCATTTGAAAATATTTGGTGTCTAGGGGAAAAGCCGAAAACCGGGAAAAATCAACGCGTAATTTTATATTTATATTTACGCTGTCTCTCAATACACGGATTTCTTCTATTTAAGGAAGGAGAACTGCATGAGCGAGCTGTGAAGTTCGATGAATAGATAATCCGGCTGAATCATCAGTCTTGCTCTTTGGAAGCTCACCAGGCAGCGGCTCGGTTAATCTTTTTGGTGTCTCCCATTTACTCGCTCAATCTCACATTAAACATTTGTTGACTCCGGCAAATAATTCGAGATCTTTTGGTAGGTACTATAAATATTGGAAAAATGAGTTCGAGTAATGTGTGAGTACAGCAGGGACTATCTGAGTAGGATTTTACAAAGAGCTTCTCAGAGGATTTTACAATATAGCTCATACTTTCTTATTGAATACTACGCCTGTGTACCGACGGAGTTTGATGTAGAGTCACAGGACTAGACCATCCACAACAGCAATTCACTAGAGCATTGAAGACTAGTTTTACATATTTGGTAACTGGAAAAAGATAATGGATTCAGGAAGTAATTATTGCTGTCATCAATATGGTCATAATGTGGTGAGAACGCTGAAGGTTCGTTTGCCGTTGTCAGCCGTTTATTTGTCATCCCTCCGCCCGCAGGAGCGCTCAAGAGATGAAATATTTAAATAAGCCTCTTACTGTACGCGAGGTGCGACCTCCGGTCGACCCGCTTGCTCTCCAATGGAAACTGTATGATTAATAATTATTTTTGTGGTCGCCTCTTGCCGACAGTTTGCGTAACTGTCGCTGCAGTACAATTGAGGTGGCTCCTAACTCCCGAGTAAATTACAATTCCATTACGTATAATCTGATCTGTAGAACATTCGGGGATGTCGGTAGCTGTACAGTAAAGTGATCCAAAATTATGATTCAAAATTTAGACACAGTTACCTTTTTATAAGCTTGAATAGTTGTTGAACGCCCTCAGCCTACTGTAGGCCTAAGCATGAGTGCAGTAACTCCACTTTTTGACGGTTTTGAGTTAGAACGCTCTGGAGGTTTGTAGGTAGGCAATATATCATATGGGTGCGGGAAAAGTGCACGTTTTCCCACTCAATTTGGTTACAATTTTTGCAGTAAACGCCACCTCCGTAATGAAATGCTAAGTTAAAATGTAGTACCGTCCATTACTACGCTTGACTGCAGTATGTCTAGGCTGCATTTTTGGAGCTACTGCAGTTGAGTGTAGCAAAAGGATTTACTGCGAATTAGCTTAGTAGGCCATCATTTTTGTGGCACTTACTGCAAAATTTTGTGAACGACATTTCTTAAAGACACAGCTTAATCATCCACAATCAACTGCCGCTGATGCCCGAAACCAGGAATACATTTTGGAAGGACCGTAATGTCACCAGCAGCTGTCCTGACCAGAAAACATGTACAGAAGATTGACTCCCAATGATTATAATTTGGACCTTTTCAATACTTTCAATATGCTTCAATTTACTTTTAATATTCAATATTTTCAATAGGCTGCTACCAATAATTCAATAAATAATATGCTATTTCTTGAGCATTTATTATATTGCTGTTGTTGTTGTAATTATTATTTTACAATTCATTTATTTATCTATTATTTCTTTTGAATGAACTCTACATGTTTTTAATTATGGGAGTAACTCCAAATTTTGATTTTTTGCATGCAGCAAAATTGCAAATATAAACTGTTCGATGACAGCGCATAACTCATTGGGGAAATGCAGCTGCAGCGACCACTTACAATTGGATTTACTGCAATTTAGAGAAGAAATTAGAAGTAATTTGCTAAGCTGGAATACAGTATCAGATTCTTTCCCTGTACGTAGTTACTCCAATACAGCGTTGTGACATGAATCCATTTGTGAAGCTAAGGTACAGTATCCACCAGCCCCATTAAAATGGTTCAAACATCGCCATTTTTTATGCCATGGTGATTCACCCGTTTATTCTCTAATAAAAAAAGAGGTTTTTCAATTCGGCAAGGCACAAAATATTAAAAAACGATTTGCTTTGGTTTGACGTTTCTGAAGTTACTGCAATTTACCTTAGCAGGGCAGTAAACTTCTTTGTTTCTTCCTTTCATTGTGCGTTGTAGCTTTCTTTGCACTTTGAATTTGTGGTTTAGAGGAGGAGTGGTTGTTCGACAAACGTTTGGGGTATCTTTCATGTGAGATCAAATCTAATGTTCGACCAGCTTCGTCTACCGAATTTATACCTCAGAATTGTGGAAGGTGGAGGGATCTATTTGATGAATCCTACAGATGTCAGTAGAAAGACGTCAGAAGTCTATTAAGCGCCTGTGTCGTGAAGGTGTTATCCCCCCTCAATGACCGGCTTCAACAATTATTTCAATACAGCCTAAAGTTTCTGTGTAGGGCGTTTAGTAGCACAATTTTGCTGCATAATTTATGAAAATTGGTGCATAGTTTATATTATCGACGTCCGAACTCCTAGCCATACCAGTTATGTGGAGAACCTTCTGAACACCGAACCATTAGGTACATCCCAACCATATACTGATGGGGTTCCATCGTCATTATAGAAACACGGGTGATGTACGATGCGCGTTGTATCTACGGAGCGGGGGAGCCATTGGGCTTTTAAAGTGATTTAAAGCGATCCCCATTTCCGAGGATGAACGGTAGGGTTTACTGTATGATACTGACTGAGGTGACTGTGTATGTTTGTGTAGGTATTTAGATGCTCGTGTGTGTTGCTGTACGTATCGACAATGAGCGTCCATTCATCCAACGCTAGGGTTTTTCAACCCGAGGGGGTGATTCAGGCGGGAAGTGCGGAAAAAACGTTCACCCCCGAAGAACGACCAACTAAACTCAGTGTGACAACTCGTTTATTCACCTCTTCCGTTGTTGCGTTCATCATTGTGTGTATTCAACAATAAAAATTGCGCTGTCCTTGGAGTACAAACTCCTACAGTCATAAAACCGTTAACAAGCCTTATTCATTTTTTTCTAACTATATTATAGTTAATCTTATTAAGATAGTTAGTCAACATATTATGTTGACTACGTTAAACATCTTAAATCAAAAACGTTAAAATCTGTGGGAATGACGATGCCCACAGTGTTGAACTCTACGATATGAACTTCGTAACTACTAGGGAATAACATCGATGTTTTTTTACTGCAAACATCTATGTCTGTAAACATCGTTTAAAAATCAACGATGTTTTGAAACATCGCATAAAAAACATCGATTTTTTTAATCATCGTATAAAAAAACATCGATGTTGTGAAACATCGTATAAAACTTCGATGTATTTTCCGAAAATACCTTACCTACTGTGCCTACCCAAGTACAAGTACCTACCTACATCAACAATGTATTCATTTTCGTTGAAAAAAGAAAAAAAATATGGATTTTTCAAATTTTGTTTTGAACCCCTTCCCATTGACCTAGGCTTATGAAAATATTCAAGATCACTGTGGGGTTGGTCCGAACCAGTAAACCAAATTTTGTAATTTTAGCACAACGCTAACTGGGCAATGAGCTGCGAACCAAAATACGTTAAAATTTGGAAATTGCTCGAAATAAGTTTTGTAAAATCTACAAAAATTGTAAAAAGTGGTAAAAGATCCAATGGACAATTATTTTAATTATTCAATGATTGAATTAGATGCTTTATCAGGGGGGTTAGAAGCTATGGGCAGTGTTCAATAATGTAGTTATCTACACCCCCATAATATGTTTCTTTCTTGCATTCAACTAAATGTGCTCCACGTCCACCCAGAGTTTTTCTCCCAAAGTCAGTATCTAAGAACAAACGGACCGTTATTGGAGTCAGGTGAGGATCAAGGGATGAAGGATGGCCTTAGCACCACACAGGGTAAGTGGGAAGCAGGACGGATGACTGAGAAGGGTGTGGTGGGGATACTTTTTCTCGGCCGGTCCTTCGTCAAACCCACATTAAGATCGCTGGTGGTCCCCCAGCAGCCTTTCACAGATATCTCCCATTTCGTGCCCTAAACTTGAGGTCTCTATAATGGCATTATAATGTTTCTTCCGACCTTTACTCCCACCCTTCTGTTCCCATGCCCTCGGAAATCCCACTTCTGTCTCGTTTTTTTCCCCCTCCTCTTTCCATTCCGACTGATGTAGCTTTTTCTCCCACTGTGAAGGCCCATCCCTGCTCCCCTTTTTATCCCCACTCAACTTGCTATCCGATGACCGAAGAATATGGGGTTTCTAGATTTCCTGTGAGGTCTTTTTTTCTTCATGGATTATACTTTTATTTTCAGTTGTGAAGGGTTTGGTTTTTATCGGTTTCCCCGGACACACATTTAACGTAACGGCTACGTTCTGGAGTAGTTGCAGTTTAAGTCGCTAGTGCTATCCCCATTCGAAACGTTTTTATCGAGATGATGCAGCTCTATCCTGCTATACCTGCAGCTGGGTGGCAGCTCTTCCAACACTTTTATTTCTTTCTCTTTTCTTGAACAATGCAACTATGTATTTCTTTCAAGTAAATAATTGATACAGGAAGGTCTACTCATACTAAAAATGATACTCTCCACCGTAAGTCGAGGACTTAGTGTGGTGGACTTGAAAGGAGTTGCGAATCAAAAATAATTACCCATCACCTACTATTACTCGTATTAGATACTAGATTAGATACAGATACTCGTATTATAACACCTTCTTCATTACAAATATAGGTAAATGTGATGACGTTTTCCAAAAGTATCCCATTTTTTGGCTAAAATAATATTTTGGCTAAAATAAAATAATATTTTTTGGCTAAAATAATATAACTAACAAAGACCATAATATGGATATTATTATCCTCTCCCTCGTGCTAACACACGAATATATCGTTCAATCAATAATACTACCCTTGTAATGTATGTATTACCCACTAAACGTCGCTATATGTTCGAATTTAAGATTAGACTATATTATACGTTTAGTGGGTAATACATACATTACAAGGGTAGTATTATTGATTGAACGATATATTCGTGTGTTAGCACGAGGGAGAGGATAATAATATCCATATTATGGTCTTTGTTAGTTCAATATAATGTTCGAACCTCACTTGAAAATGATTTAGTGGTGCCCACTCTCGCATCCTTTGATACATAACCAATCCTCATCGATCCTTTGAGTAATCTCCATTAGCGAATTTTCGAAGAAGAGCTATTTTTCTCGGTCCAAAATTTGTAAAACTCGAATTTCCATAATATATGTACATAATATCATATTATGAATATACATATTATGAATATACATATTATATAATATTTATGTATGCATGTGTCATTCCAGACGATAACTCTCGATAGAATTAAGATATACCTACAGCTCAAATTTTCACGCAAAATCTGTCTTCCGGGCAATCGAAAGGCTAAGTTGGTAGATAGCCAGAAACCGGCCACTCTAAGGCGGGTTTTGGGGAGTTTAGTGGGGGGGGGGGGATAACCCATAAATTCCAAAAATTCAGGCTGACAAGTGACACCTAATTTTAAACTTTCTTTTACGCTGAACACGGTGGGGAAGATGAAGCAACGTGGTTGTTACTTGAGATGTTCTTCACGGTTCTTCTGCTCTAATGAGATAGCATAATGAGATATCGCCATTCGGACGTCACCATCGTGTTCAGCGTAGAAAAATCTATTAACAGACAAGTCACCCGGCAAAGGCGGGCAAAAAAAGACAAAATTGAACATTTATGTTCCCATCCTCTGCCATACCGTGGATTGGAAAGTAGTGTGCCTCCAGGGCGAACTTCTTTGGGGGTACAATACTTTTGGTAGTGGTTGAGCTTTGTTTGAGCTTTTTTCTAGAGGTTCTGTCTCCACCCTTCTGACATGCTTCACCTGATCAAATTCCTAGATGTGCTAAAATTCGTAGTAGCATCGGTTCTACTTTCACATTTGCACGCGTGAATCAACAATCTCCGTCAGTCAGTAAGTTAAATATAGTTTGCATATTTTTCATGATTATAGTGGAAATACGATTTTATAATTAACTGCAAGAACTTTTTATTTCCAAGATGACCAGTGAATATTTACAAGATTATTGTAAGTATCAACCGATCTTTAATCAGAGAGCACCACACCTGATGCATACCGAATTAACCGCATAGCTTCATATTTAAATACCCATAAGTACCCAATAATTGTAAGATTGGCCATATTTGAATGAGATGTTCCAAACATCACATTTTACAAAAAATCAGTTATTTCTTCGAAAATTCGCTCTTATAGCCATGCTGCATGATTTTGACTTTTATTACTTCTCGGGCGCATTAAGTACCGCTCTGCTAGCTGACCAGTACAACGCCCCCTGGGTGGAGATATTTTTATCGCGCAAATAATCAGGTGCACATTTGGACGCCTTTATAAAACATGAAATTCCACAAGCAATCTGTAGGGTTTTTCGGCATAAAAATCTACCTTCTACTTCAATGAAATATTCTCCTCACTACGTACCGGTTTGAAATAATCTACACTAGGTACATAATCCGATAATATTTCCAGAATCGGCCCTTGAAACTTTTGCTTGGCCAGCTCCCTACGTTGGTCATAAGTCATACTCGTAACTAATCCTCACTGTTGTGTCCCATCCGCCAGCTCTGTGTGGTCGTATGGGATCCACAACACCCAAACTCCCAGCAGTTAGTCCCCCTTATTGAAGAATGTAAATTTACGGGATGTATACTATGGTATATAATACATAATTTATAACTTCACGATGTAGAAATTCAAAACCTTTTTCGCACGCCCTGATTATGAGGAGTATTTTGATTTGGAATAATAACATACTATATTATAGTACTCGTACAACGAATTTCCTTTGCTAATAATCACAAAGACCTATCGTGAATGGAACCGAATAAGTTTGGCTGGTAGAAAAACATACCAGTCCTAGATCAACCACTCCACCAACATTTTCCTTGAAAAGGTTCGCCACTTTATTTTCTATGCCGAAGAGTTTGTTTTAAATCCGCAACCGCGAAATCGACTACAACGGCCTGGTGGTCCGAACTGCACCTAGGTTAAGTGCCAGTGGAAGTTGGTTAGGCTCCCCTTCAAACTTTCTAGTTACGATGTCAACTTTGTCGTTATTAAAACCGACTGCCTAATGAGACGTCATGTTCAAAACCTGAAACTTCCGTCAAACTTGGCGAGAGTCGTAATTGGTCCTTGGACGAATATTTAAGAATTACCCTTTGAAATGAAATTTAATGTTAACTTGCATGCAATCGAGGGGAATTCGGATTTCGGGTCAGTCCGTTCCTTTCGTCTTTCTCATTTAAAAGGTACAACAGAAAAATTCAATTTTTGTTCAGAAAAGATCCAGAAAATAGATTAAAAAACGTTGCTCATTTTCCCACAACGGTTTATTATCTTCTGTATAGATCGTCTACATCGTTTTCAAGTCGAACATCGGTCGTGTGCAAGAACCATTTCCTCCAATATGAATAGGTGATGTTCTCGAGACATAAGAATCGTTTATTTGAGGGAATATCGATAATTGGATACTGTATTAAGTTATATGCACTTTTTTCCCCCAAAATATGATTTTACGATTGGCAAAATATGCACTCGTGCAAAAAAAAAAAAAAAAAAAAATGAACAAAAATATGCACCCTACCAAAATACTATAATATGACGATCAACTATCTCAATATGAAGTAGGTTTAAATGTTATAAATAAATGTTTTCTGGATTTCACGAGTGGATTTTCCTCGATGTTTTCTGTTTTTAACCCAGAAAAAAATCAGGACGTGGTGGCTCAACTCTGATCGCGGATTCGTGCTCATCAGGCTAAAATACTACGGATATGACATATGGCATCAAAAGTATACCCCACTTTTATTTTTTTGTGTGGCTGTAAATATCAATAATGATAATTATAAGTATCAATGCCTGCGTAAACGCTTCGACTCAGATGGGCGACTCCAATGAATCCCTTATCGATAAGTTAAACTTGTCGATAAGGGATTTTAACAGATCTCTATAAGACCTGTGCATTTGTCAAAGTAAGATTTGAGCTGGAAAGTCTTCGTCCGACTCAGTGGATCTTAATTGAAAAAACTAGTTTCATTGAGAGCGAAAAAAGAGTGACTAAAAAACAGAATTACAGATAAAAGAACTCAGACGTACATTTTAATGAAGACCAGGGACTTGAGCTTCCCAATTATAATTTTTTCCCCTTCCATTTCCTCTTTTTTACTTTAATTAATATTTTGTTTTTTTCAATTAAAGTTTTTTAAATTGATTACTGATTACGTTCCGACGAAAAGCTTCCGTTCTCCGGTGCTCACTCATTGCTGTTATCTATATGGTGCCAGGGCTGTTATCATTAATTTCTGCCCCCTAAACTAAGGCACTATCCATTATGTGAAGCGAAAAAAAACTACGGACTGTTATTTTCTCTCCATCATTGCATTTCACCATCGATCCTCTTCCGTTCTTCCCTCAGCTCCCAGAATTTTTAGAGCTGCCCTCCCCTTCGTATCGCTATCCTCAAACCGACCGACTGCCAAACGAAGGGAGAATTCCATTCCCATTCAAGATTGAGACTTATTTCCGCCAATTCCTCTTTCCGGTCGAAACACTTCATATATCATAGATCTTCACTGCCCATTTTAGTCAGACAGGCTATTATTTATAAGGGTTGCTTTTTTTTTTTTTTTATTGTATTTGCAAATAAGCCATGGCTTTGTAAAGAGTGCAAAC
Organism: Stenodema calcarata; assembly: GCA_963920205.1. Lineage (NCBI taxonomy): Eukaryota > Metazoa > Arthropoda > Insecta > Hemiptera > Miridae > Stenodema > Stenodema calcarata. The sequence goes on along the minus strand of OY986055.1, from coordinate 6,631,878 downwards.
AGCCACGCACCCTGAATCATCACATTATGGTCATGTATATAAATAAATAATACAATAGGTAAACAATTCTTCTTCTTATACAATAAAGAATAGAATTAAAATGAAACTTATTAGATAAACAAATCAAACTGATAATTTGCAATTAACAAAAAACTCATGTACAAAATGAGAAATCCACAGTCAAGCAGCAAGGCTATAAGAGCGAATTTTCGAAGAAATAATTGGTTTTATGTAAAATGTCTCCATTAATGATGTCCATGATGTCCATGAAGAACATCTCAAGTATCAACCACTTTCTTCATCTTCAAAGTGCTCCAGTTTGAAAGCGGGATAAGATATAGCAATTCGGTTCTCGTGTCTTTTGTTCGACCACTCTGGAGATAGCCAGGTCTGTGAATGCAGAGTGGATATCCTTCTGGGTGGGCATATTTCCTAACCTCCCGAGAACAGGGGTACTCAGCAAACCATACATTACAGTTTCAAGCCGTAATATTAACCGGTCAGATAACATAGCTCTGCGAAGATAGAGTGGTATTTCCCCAGCTTCGGATAAAAGGGTATCCAGAGGGGTTGTGCGCAGCATACCCAAACAGAGTATCGATATGAGACATCGATATTGTAACCGAGAAATTGTAATCATATGGGACTCACATGCCTGCCCATAGAAAATACATCGGAAGTCGATCACTGACCGGGTTGCTTATATTAGTGTAAATAGGGTTGCTTCTATTATTAGTGTAAATGTTCGTTCGGATTCCTGTTGCCTGTTTTCATATTAGGCAACATTCGTATGAGGAGTGACCAATCTCACCATCTCTAGTTTTGGCTTACCGAATAGGACGCCGTTTGTTCCTCCAAACTGTTCACGACATGAAATGGGTGAAACGCTCAACTATAAAGCGCCGGTTATGAATTGCACGGGAGCGAGTGATTTAGTTCGGCTCTCAGAGCACAGTATGATGCGCAGCTCGTCATTAGGAAAGTTAAACCGAGTTTCGGGTGAGTTCCCAATGGAAGCCAAGGGGGAGACGATGTGCGCAAGAAAACGTACAATGCGGAGCGAGCACAATGCTAGACGAGTAATGGGCTTCAAGGAAGATGAAGGTTAGGAGAAAGGGAGGTCATCAGGGCTCCAAGAGGTGAATATTTCGTGAGGTGGAACTGAATTTTCCCGAGGTGATAAATATTTTAATTTTGATAAATGCCTACTATTATACAAAACAGGAATATTTTGCAACACGAGGCTAGAAATGCTATTTATAATTCAGATTACCGCATTGTACTCAAAATGATGTAATATTTTCATAATCAAATTGTACGAATGATTCAGGTAAGTGACGAAGTTATCACCCTGAGGGAAGTCAATAAGAATACAATCCTTATTTTGCCAGCGTATACTGCCGTTTTAAAGTAAAAACCACTCATCTCCGGATTCGTCAAAATTTGTGAAAAATCGTATAAACCACTTATCTAGTGGGGTTTCCATCTAATTTGGACGCAGAACCACCTATCTGTGGTAGTTTGCAAGCCAAACCACTTGTGTTTGTCAATTTCAGCCACTTATCGACATTTTACGTCATGATAAGTATCAACCGAAATCTGGTGACAAGTGACTCCAGCAAATTACTTAACCCGGAATTCGGGAGCAGCTGTTTGTAAATAGCTTTTGACTCAATGATATCCAGCTGTGATATCCAGTTTGGCTCAAGTGTTTGCAGGTCAAACAGCTCAAGTGGTTTTGCCTCCAAACTGAGTGCTTGAGTTGCTGAGTTAAGAACGATTTAACTACGATTAATCGAAGCGAATCGATGTTTTCGATATTTAATCGATATCAGCATGATCGATAGGACATAACGTTAACATCGAGCGGCAATATGGGTTCGCAACTCTAAACTGGAGTCAAGAAATGAAGGGGCCAGCTGACAAACCTAGAGGAATTTTTCGGACGTCGAAATTTTTGCAGATAAGTGCTTTTTCCTTGAAATGTCAGTATAAAAGTTGGTAAGATTCTGAATGAGTAGATGTAGCACAATGGTCAGTCCATTCCTCCCTGTTGAACGTACTGGAAGGTGGTTTTGGTTCATTATTTTCAATTACAGAGGCTTATTTCACCTTATGGACATATTTCTCCTTGAAATTTTCCAGTGGAGAACCTTGAAAATATCAAGGGGTTTGTAGGTAGACAAATCCCATACATGTACTGCCATGATCTACTGTGATTGTCGATTTCCACAATGAGTCAGTTCAGTTGGTACGTAACCATCTAGAAGTTCTTGAGAAAGCGAATTCAAGCAGAATGCAAAGTTTATTCGCCGATCGAACATGTGGGCTGCTGCCCGCAGTCTTGAGTTATCACCTCTATTTTGTGATGACGCGTCGGTCTACTCTCACCATTTTCCCTGATGTTATCCCTAAACCCTTCTGCCAATCCTTTCAAAGGGATACACGATGGCAGAGTCCCCTTTATTTATGGAATTACATGACATTGCTTTCTTCCCAAAGATCCCCGTCTCATTCTGGACCAACTCTGGGGAACCCTGAAGAAGAAACACCGGTTTGAAGCCGAATAGAGAAAATCGTTAGGTGAAAAACCTAGTGGGTGTTTCTTTTCAGTTCAGTTAGGTTATTCATTACTGTTTGGTGGTTCATTACTTCCTGGGCTTTTTCTCGTGGGAAATTATAGAATCCTATGAATCCTAGAACTCAATGAATGACAACTAAACCATGGCGTTAAACAATAATAAGTATTTATACTATCAGCATCACACACGACATTGTTATCGTTTTCAGAATAATTGCATTTTAACCATTACCTAAAAATTATATGGGTAACCTTACCAACTATCAAAAAACAGTGTGAAAACAATTTTAGTACCTCCTGAGATGTTTGTTGGCGAGGATCAGGCCCATGAGGGCGATGTTGGCTGCGATACCGAGTGAACCGAGAGTGAAGATGACGAGAGCCTCCGTCTCACCGCCCGGATGACACTGGAACACCCGGGAACCGTTCAACGACATGTTCCCCGCGGCGCCGCTCCCGTACCGGAGGTTGGCACCAATCATGGCGACAGCGGACCCTGCAGAACACAATAAAAAATGAGAAAACGAAAAAAATAAAAATGCAGTCATGCAGCATGGCTTTAAGAACGAATTTTCGATGAAATAACAACTGATTCTATATAAAATCTCTCCTTTTTCTGGTTTTGTATCACAGTAACACAGTTTATACTTTTTTAACGCTGAACGCGATGGGGAAGTCAGAATTGCTTTATCCCATTCCGTTATTGGAGTAGAGCAGTTGAACCGTGAAGAACCTCTCAAGTAACAACCACGTTTCTTCATCTTCAAAGTGCTCCAGTTTGAGAGAGGAAATGAGGTGTCACATGTCAGACTGTTTGATTTTTGGAATTTATGGGTAATTCTTTATGGGTAGTCCACGGAAAGGGGACTGTAGTCTTTCAGAAAAGGGACCCTGTAGTCCGTACCGGACTATAGGGTCCAGTAAAGGATTTTAAGTAAACGAAAGAGCTGTATAGCCAAAAGCGAAGCAAATATTTGATATCCATATAATTCCATTTTTGATATATGGATAAATGAGATTAATATAAATGAGATTAGTATAAATGAATGCGTTACTTGTACTAGCGTACGGTAAAAAAATAATTATAAGAACCTCAACACTGCCAGTCAAGCCAACCAGCGCTATTGGTTGGCTCGTCAATTGAGATAATTTGGAATAGCAAAGCGCGTTGGTAGTTTCTATATAATATAATTATATTATACTAATACTAATAATAATATGCATTGTAGCCAACTCAACTCCGAGATTTGTTTTCCACCTTCCAAAAAATAAATACAACCGTAGTCACGGAGGAACTACCCAGTCAACTTTCCTAATCAGTGAAATATAGTTAGTTATCCGTCCTGAAAAAATTTAAAATCACAGCCAATTTGAAAATAATTTCTGCGGAAGTTTAAGGTCATACTGTTCTAGAGAAGTCATTTTTAAGAGAGTTTGGAGGTCATACTTGAATACTCGTAGCTATGCATCGCTGAGGCGCTCCACTGGACGTGTATACACAACCTAATTGTTATACAGTTCTCTACAACGATACGTCTCTGTAGCCAGGGTTTTGCGGTTGGGATTGATTGTGTTTTCTAGAGGACAGTTCACTATATGTCAGTAATAACAGTAATTTACGTCGCCAAATGGTAATGTGGAATCTGACGTGTTTATCTCTATATAAAAGCTCGAGTTTAACCACTTTTTTTCGCCCTAGGGATTGTTGACAAAAGTAAATGGATTGAAAACTGAATCGAGATAAATACGTCGGCGAGAGTTTGAGAAATGAAACTTGCAGAGCGACGTCATAGTTGGGGGAGAAAAAAGAGTTTCCACGCGCTCAACGCGTCTAGCGACGGCCTAAAGCGTGGTTTTATTTTACCGGTTAAGTGGGAGAAAAGAGTGGGATGATATGTATTTATTCATCCAAGGGGGTCGAATATAAATTGAGGGTTTATTCCTGAGCTGCTGGTAGAAATCACTTGAGCGTTTAATCGACAGGTTCGTGATCAAAATTGGGTGTCGGAAACGCCTTCAAAGAGATTCAGCTTTCACGTGGTATCCCACACATCTTGAGAGGCTGAAGTGTCAACAATACTATTCAAACCTTTTGAATAACTCATGTTATGCTGTCTAAAATTTGAATCGCCAATGTCGATGTTATCCAAAAGAAACCAGATAAACGACTAAATTAGTTTTATATATCAGTCCAGAAAGATGTTCAGGAATAGTTGACGCCAAACTTCAAAACTCTGCAAATTCTTGACACAACGGTTTATTATCTTCCTTGTGCAGATCACCCTTCTGTCTACACCAGACTGTGTGGCAAATCGGCACCATACCATATTCTCACCGTACTCATACCATACCATACGAATTTCTTTCCTATCATACCATACTGTACTATACCAAATCATACATACAATAATATACCATACCATACTCATACCATGTCATACAAACCGAGTGAATATTGAAATGTCGTCCATTTCTGACCTATATTTAAAATTTCAAGTATCTAGCTCATCATCAAAATTTAATTTGTTTAAACAAATAGGTATTATTTAAACAATTTTACAGACAAGAAAACGAGTGAATATTGCATTGTGATCCAGTTCTGAACTATTTTTAAAATTTCAAGTCATCAGCTCATCATCAAAATTAAATTTGTATTATTACAAAAAGGTATTATTTAAACAATTTTACAGATGAGAAACCGAGTGAATATTGCAATGTGGTCTATCCCCGACTCACGGTTAAAATTTCTAGACTGTAGTTTACCGGGAAGATGAAAAACGTAGTTTTATTCTGGGCGTCTGGAGGTTGGGTCACATAACGGCCGTTTTCGACGCGAAAGTTTAGTGTTTTTCCTAAACCTTTGCGCGCTCACTGTGAACGAACGGCTGGTCGCACAAAAATCCAATTGGTCTTAAAAGATTCGTAATTTTTCAGGTCATTCAGAAGTGAACTAAAAATTACACGGTTCAGTTGAATATTTTGAGATATGACATCGTCGAAATTTTAAATTTCGTTTTGAACCCCTTCCCCTTGACCTAGGGTTATGAAAAGTTTCGAGGATCATTGTGGGGCTGGTCCTAACCCAGAAACCAAATTTCGTAATTTTAGCTCAACGCTAACTGGGCAAAGTGCCACGGACGGCGGACGGCGGACGGGGGACGGCGGACGGGGGACGGCGTACGGCGGACGGACGGATTTTTTTTTATTCGATTTTCTGAATCTACGTATCTTGAAACGTAAACCAACAAATTTTGAGGGGGGGTTAAAAAATTTTTTTCTTTGGGCGATTCCAATGGTTCATTATCGAAGATAATAAACCAAAATTGACACTTATATTGATTTCCACGAATTTATGATTTCACACAAAAGCTTTTGATGTAAGTCCAGAAAAATAAATAAAATAAAATAAATAAAAAATCCAAAAAATGTTCACAAGAAAAATTTCACAATAACAAATGGGCCAAATCAGTTTGTAAAAACTATAATAAGCAAGTATGTCGACTAAGATGTCATCTTGTCACTGCAACATGACATGCTGCAACATTGTACAGCGTTTCTATACCTTATGCTCTCTAACGCGCATTAGGTTACGTTGAATAGTTTCGGCTACCATAATATATTATAGAGGTACACATAACGAGTTTCTGTTAAGAATAAAAGAGAAACAATAAAGCGAACAGCACTCCCCCGTAGCATCACAGACCTTGGTCTAGTGCTGAGGGGTAATTGACGCTGAATATTAAATTATGTGTATTTTAATTCCTAAGTAACCTATAACATAGGTTTAAGATATGAGATATCAAAAGTGTGTGTTTACGTTTATATTGTTTCAAAAGTCAATAAATTATTTCTTCTTCTTTTTCTAATAAATAGGGGTATGGGGTGGTATGAGGTGGAGGTGCTTAAAGGGCTTTTCGTACATGGATTTATTTTTGAGCAGTATTTTTGGTATTTAACGTGCAGATGAGGCACATTGATGAGAGTTGGACCAATTTAAGACCAATTTGATGAGAGTTGGACCATTTATTTGGAGGTAGGTCGATGTCGACACAAATGTGGTCTGACGTCGTACCATCTTTATGGCTTTCTAGGGATTCTGAGGTAGGTCTTCTTCGTAAGTTTACAGAATTTACTTGGTAACTTTATGAGAGTTGGAATAGCTGGAGTAATAAAATGTATACAGGGGATTTGGCCCTGTGGATTTACACTATGTTACGAGTGAGTTTATTCCTAAAATCGTCCCACTAGACGTTTGTCCTCCGGAGATTCGACTCAAATGTACCCAAGCGAAATCACGACGAAACGGGAAGGAAGTTCGGAAGAAGAGACGGTTGGGGGGTCAGTTAGCGACCTCCAGAACGTGAACAGGTTGTCTGATTGGGGTTCGGAATACGTGAAATGAAAACCAATATCCCCTTTCAGCCCGCAAACCCGTTCACTATGACAGGTCCTATTAAATCTGCGGGTTGCACTTCATACGTATTCATGCTGTGAAGTTTTCCCGGAGAAATTTTAGTGCATCAAGCTTTGAGCGCTGCCTTTCCTATAATTCTCGTCGTTCGTGGTCTTGTGGAGACGGAAGAGAATCCCTCAGAAATGGAAACAAACTCGAATGAGAACCACGTTGGGGTTCCTTATAAATGAAAGATTCTTCGTCTCATTCGAATTCCCATGTAGTCGATCATAATGATTTGTACATTTTGATTGCAGAACCCACTCAACTGGGTTATTTGGATAATTCAAATCGCGAGAGAATTTTACATTTTATTTCAACAATTCTGAATTAGATTTATTTTTGTTATTCTATACTGTTGCAGATGGTGATTGACCAATTTAAGAAGAGATGGTAATATCGTCACCTTAAAAGTAGCATGACACAACTCATTTTTCATCACTTTACCGTTCACACAAAACCGTTCATTTTTGTTCTTTGTACACTTATTTGGTATTTAAGGTGAATTTCTTACCCTATTCACGCGTGTTGTTCACTAGACAAGCCAAATCTTGCTGAAAAATGGATTGATGGAAAAAAGCTTGAGTTGTGAAATGCTGACCCATAATTTAGCAGAGATGTGCCAAGCTGCAAAGGATGAGGAAACGTGAACTTCTCCAATCATCATACTTTTTTTAACTATCAACAGGTCCTACATCAAATTTCAAATTGTATCACAATCAAAATTGCATGTAGTGCATCAGATTTGAACAGTTTGAATTGTGAATTGTTTAATGACCACAGCTGAACTTGAGTAACAAAATTCATATTATATTATGTTCATACTATATAGTTTTGCCCGGATAAAGAATTGACCACAGATCGACAGTCAGACACGAAACCAAAATTGTTCAGAAAGCTCTTAAAGTGAAAATCAAGTTGAAATATCGATTTTGGAGGACAAAAATTTTTGTCAATTCTTGCACGAATACATAGGTACCTTGCTAACTTCGGTTAACAGAAAGCCACTCTATAAATTATTGCAAGCCCTCAGTTCTGATGTGTCAGTTCTGGAATGTCAACCAAGTACCTAATTGTTTCAAAGGTGACAAACATCACGGTCTAGTTTTACATATCCCAATTTCTGTGGTCAGCTTTCGAACATACAGTTGCTAGTTCGCGATTAAGTCGATTTCGCTTCTCCAATGCCAGGTGTAGTTCCTGCAGGAACTAGAGAAGGTTCCTACCTAATAAATGGTGACGTATAACAAATAAGGATGTGATATCATGATCATCAATCGGAGGGAACCTACGGAATCCCCGTGGACCGTGAAGGTTTTATAGTATTACACGTACATTCCGGGTTATTCAGGGAAGGGACTTGTGAGAGGATTTTTTTTTTATAGCAACTTGGAGGCCGGAGAGGCTCTCATCTCTCGCATAGCGCTCTCACTACTACTGAAATTACATCACTCTCCGAATGATCAACAAATCCGTCACGTACGCTTTCCGGATCCAATCCGGTAAATAAGTCGTGGGAAGGAGGATCTCGAGGAAACTCGCACCCTCAGCCAAATCCGACTCGTGGCAGAGCTCTTCCTACGTCCAGTCTTAACCCACATCGCAAATAACGCCCCCGCACAAGTAGGGTTGGTTTCACCCATGAATAAGGATTACACCGATTAAAGTAATTAATGGTTGCATCAGTACGAAGCATTAATGGAGGGATTTCCAATCTCCTTGAACATCCCACGACATTTACTATACAAGAAACACTGCAGTGCACGAACATAAACGGTCACGAAAATTAAAAATCCAAAATATTTAAGAAAATTACATATCGTAAGGTTGGTGCGGCGGATTAGTGGAAGGAAATCCATCTTCAGAAATAAAAGACGAGTTTCAAAACGAAAAATGCTACACAGATTCTGTTGTAGGTACTGATGATGGCGTAACAGCTGAAACCGGTCTACAGTGTAGTTCTTGAGTTGCAGATTAACCGTAGCTACTTGCATTTCTTCCTCTTCAATTTTTGGTTCTTCGAAGTGTGCAATGTTCTCTTTAATTAAAATAGCTGATCCTCCTCTTGCTTTGTTGCTAGGGTGTACTGTATGGTAACTTATTTTAATGTACGATGTTCCCCTAAACTGGGTTTCAGAAATTAGTAACAGGTCTTATTAGAGTGGAGGAATAGCTCTACTTCTTTTACGTGATTCAATACGCCGTTTGCCTTCCAGGTAGCTATCATATTATTCCGTAGTTAGATAAGACCTTTTTCTAGCTTCGTTATTCTTTCAAATAACAGTTTATTGGTATGATTCTGATCGTTTAATCTCTCCAGTGTCTGTGCGAGCATTTTTTCAGTGTTCGACACATTGACCTCTTTGTTTGCAACCATCTTGGCATAGGAAACCTTAGTAGTAGCACCTGTGATAGTAGTAGACATTTTCCGCCTTACACCACTCCTATCAATGGAAGGATTTCGTCAACTAGGTAGGTACTATGTTCTTTTACTTGGGATTTAGTGGAATTGATTCACATTTTTTGTAACTCTTTCGCTTATTGAGTAATAACTCAAAAACAATGTGCTAAGTGTTATGAGATTAAACTCACGGTGTCTGATCAATAAAGATTTGACACACTTCATTTCTGCAATCCGTTGAGAACAATTTTCCATCTCACCCCACCTAGCACCTAATTCAAGCGACCCTTACATCAAGTCGTTCAGAAGGAATGGCTCAATAGCGATGACGTTCAAATGGGTTATGTTATTTACATAGCCGCCACGCATCCGACCGTTACGTGAGCATAACCCAATACAGCTATCTTTACGTTTTACTTCCTTTTTTACGACCCTTGAGATTGAAGAATGGCGGTGAAAACTAGGAAAAGCATTATTCCCGACTTTCATCGTCATACCATTTTCAATGGCGTCTATGAGAAATTGTGGATGACAACATTAATTTACTCTCACTTTCAGTCGTGTGAATGTCGCGAGAAATGCGCAGTTTTGCTAATCATGGTCGATATTTATATAATAAATTTTATTATATCTAAGAACGCGGTAGCGTTGGGCCCCTTCAAGCAAACAAGTTGAGAACGAACTGTACTGAGTGTATGTTTACCAGACGTCACGAAACGCGTTTTACCGGGATACATAATATTTACATAATATAAGATATTATCTCGGCTCCTATTTGACCTATCAACTTGAAATTTTGTGTGTTTAATAAAAAGCTCTGGAAGTTTCAAGTTGGTAGGTCTAAAGGGAGCTTAAATAACTTCAAACATCAGGTTGTTCGCCCTTACCTTGTTCTTCTCCTCCTCCCTCTCCTTACGCTGTTAGGCAAGTCTAAAGACTCTCCACCTTCACCGATCGCCTTGACTGGCACAGAGGTCCGTTTCAGCTTCAGACAGTGTTTAACAGAATTTAACAGACAGAATTTAACCCTTTATCTCAACCTAAAACAGAAAGTTTAGGCTAATAATGTCCACTTTTACGAGTCTACAGCTTGGGTAACAGAACCAATCGACTTGAAATTTTCCTCCTCACAAACCTTCTCTATCATATGACCCAGTGCTATTTGAAAGCTTATATCTCAACCCAAGAAAATTTTAGGAAAAGGTACACAGCCAATCAACTTGAAATTTGGTATGGATCTTCCTGGTTTGCAGAAAAAAGCCCTGAAAGTTTCAAGTCGCTAGGCTAACTTCAAAAACCAGTTACCACGTTTTTCTCCTTATTCAGCCTCTCCACTTTCACCGATTGACTTGACATTTTGTACAGCACTTCGTTTCAGCTTTAGTCAGTGGCTTTTGAAAAATGTATTAATAAATAAATCATTAATTTGTATTAATTTGCTTAATTAATTAATTGAATAAATTGCTTTTATTCTGGCATATTGCCTCTACACGTCTTTTCAACTTCAACAACAAAAATATGTAATATGCCTATGGGAGATTTCGAAACGGGTACAGGGCTTCTGAAGTGGTTAGGACATCTCTTCAGTTGGAAGAAAAAGGGCGGCGGGAAAACTGGATATCATAACGTTTTCCGAGCGCTGTAGAATGATGTTTGTGAGGGTTTTTAGGGGGATTGGAAATAAGTACTGAAGGCAAGTTCAAATCGTGTGTCTACCTATAAGTGAATAGGTACGGTTTGCAAGTCAGCCCCGAACGATACCCTGATCATTATCTTCCTTGTTATAACCTTGAATGGGAATCGTGAGCTTTAATCGCCTTCTAAATCCAGTCCCTGAAAGCTCTTTTGAGATGGCGGACCTGTTGTTTTCGAACTACGTGCCCTCCTGCTCCACCGATTCCAGTTTCCTGGGACTCGCCCCAAAGGTCCGTCGTTATTTCTCCCTCCGAAAGTGACCGCGTTGACCCCGCCGCCTCCCGCGGGGTTTGCTCAGGGCAAATAACTTGAACGAGGATGTTTACCGAGTCAGCCCAGTCTTAACGAGTGATTTCTAACCGACCACAGTCCGCCCACAGTTCATAGAATATTGAAACTTGTTCTGAACTTCGGAAAACACCTCCGGTGGGGGTTGGCAATCTTGAAAAGTAATGAGGCAAATAGTCCTCTAGTTGACTGTATGTAATTCGGAACCGATTTCACCCACTTAAAGGTTAAAGCAAATATAAGACCCCAAAAGCATTTTCTCAGTTCCAAGTCCCATGTCAGCTCACCATAATTTTGCAGGGGGAAAAATTCTGATTAATCACAATTTTCATAATAATACTATAAAATATTATACAATTTCAGGTCGGTTCAATTATTTAACAAATACAGTTGGGGTTCTCTTGGGATAATATTCCAATTATTATACCTATTAATAATAGGTATAATAATATAATAATTGGAATATTACCAACTGTATTTGTTAAATAATTGAACCGACCTGAAATTGTTTGAATAAATCTTATAAAATCGTCCATCACGTTTTGATGGAAAAAACGGGGGACGTTTCAATTCGTTGAGAAGATTTTCATTTCACCGGAAAATGCTGTAACTACATATACACGAACTCCCATCCCTCATTGAACGATCCAATCCTAATAGAATTACAGTATGTATTAACTTTAAGCGAAACCTTATTTTGTAATTATTTTATTTAGGTCTATAATCTTCTTTGTGCGGATCAACCTTCTGTTTAGATCACTAAATGGTAGATTAATTATCATTATTTATTAACTCGATATCTCAACACCAATGTGCTATTTGAATCAGCCGGGCCAGTATGAACACTGACCCGATAGGCTGCCTCATGATTCATCCTCATGTTGACGGGAAAAGAAACAATAAACACTTTTGGAAAAAAAACTTTGTTCAAGCTTGGACAGAAGTTTCAAAATTCGTTTTGAACCCTTTCTCTTTCCCCTTGACCTAGGGTTATGAAAAATATCAAGGAGCATCGAACCTGTAAACCAAATTTCGTAATTTTAGCACAATGGTAACTAGGCTAGTGGAAATCTACCACCGATTAATGCTAGGTATCTTGAAACGTAGACCCTCAAATAATTTGATAAAATTATTGTGGAGGGGATTTTTTTGCGATTCCAATGGTTCATCATCGAAGATAATAAATCAATAAACCAATTTAATGTACAATGAGTAGTAGAACTGGCTGGCAACAACTACCATTGTCTATAAATCACATGCGGAGGGTGTTATTAATGAGGAAATGAGTCTATTTTCTCGTATAATATAATCGTTAGTAGGTAATCATTGACTACTTCTCAGCAGTATATCAAATATCTAAAATTAGATGTGTGAATCAATATAAATGTAATATCTTCAAGTGCTCAACTTCTTGGGAAATGATGTTTTCGTGGTAAGATCCACATTTTGTCCTCCCTCGTTCCCACTGTTCAATCCCATACTTCATAAAGTTCACAAAAGCTTCATAAAGCACCTGTTTATCAACCCAACTCTTCCTTCAAGCTTGTTGACGCGGAACCCGAAGGGAAAAGAATGTTAACCAAATAAGTTTCCCACTCCCCAAACTCAAACATAACTCCGCCATAATTTAGTTGAAAGTCTCGAAAATCGGAAGGGCTCAGGCAACATCGACAGTTTGAAATGAATTGTGTTTTAAGTGAAAAGAGAAGAAGTAATTTTCGACCCGACGATACGCCGATAACGCCACAAAACCAATAATCCGAGAACATTTTCTACCCTATTAGCTACAATGGAACTCCTCCATTTTCTGAAATAACTCAGTTGTCTCGGAGAAACCCAGTCGCTAGTTAACAGTACAATGCAGAACACACAATGGTAGTTGATTGTCGGTAGCCATTTCTTTGCTTTATACGGAAGTGTACTAGTGAGGCTGACTTCCTTTGCTCATTTTATTCCTTCCGACCGATTTTGCCACAGCATCTTCAGAGAGTAAGAATAAAACTTGGAGAAACATTTTGTTTCGAAAAATATTTATTTGACCGACTTTCTACTGATCTTCACGATTACAGTTTAGACCGAACGCCAGCGCACTGCGGCGCGGTTTAGGTCTTAATTTGAAATTAAAGGTTGAAAGAAGGTTAAATATAAATGACGATCCATTTAACATTCTTCCATTCTTCCATACCGTTGGTCGTACAAGAATTTAGAGCATTTATTGAACTCAAGTCATCACCGCCCGTTGTTTAAAACCTCTAATTACAAGAGCTTTTGTATGCCAGGAACTTGGCTGCCAAATGGATCCAACCTGTTTCGAGAAAGTTAAACGGCATTGAAAAAGAAACCAAACTCATTAAAACTGAGTCTATTTTCAGATGATGAGAATGAATATTCGTGTTAACACAATACCTATTGCCACAGTAAAACAATAGAAGGGCAACGAAGTAGTGAGAGAAAGTAACTAAAGTTAACCGTAACTAAAATTTGTATGTAAGCTGGCAAAACTTCACAGCTCGATGAATGTATAATATACATTCATTATAATATAATCAGTATATTTTATATCTGAAGATCAACTAAACAATTCATTTCATTATATGTTATACATATCAGAGATCAGCAGATTCAGAGTGGTGATGTACGAGTAAGGGTTTAGAGTTTTGTGATTTCATTTTAGATTAATAGTTTTGATGGAAATGGGTATCAGGGTGTGGGATGGAATTAGGTTGATAATACAGATGCAAATCCAAGAGCATTTCATAGCATCAGAAGAATTCGAAATTATTTTCTTTGAAAGGGATGTGCAGAAAGTACGTACTCAATATCAACTCCGTCCTCGCTATTCAAACTTACACACCACTACTCTCTTCGCCTTTATTCTCCCAAGTTGGTCTTACTTCATTTTTCACCGCGTATTTTAATTTTGTCCTGCTCGACCGACGGTAGAAAAACTCATTTCTGTTGAAAACGTGTTTCACGTTTCACTCTTATAAATGTCTCTCTCTTATTGTATCCTTGGAAATATGATGCCGGAAAACGAGGTAATCGGGTTGTCGTGCTATACGTGCTCTTCACCTGACGTGTTCTTCACCTAAATGACCTCACGAACGGATTTATTGTATTAGAGTAAGAACGAGAGTGCATTTAGTTATTGAAGAACCTCCCACTCATTTAAATTGGTATCGACGTAGACGAGTGAAGGGTTTTATTGTTGGGGTAGGACACGAAATCACGCTTTTAATTATTTATTCCGCCCTATCGATCATTAACTGGAACATATGTCCGCTATACAGAATTGCCCTTCTGAAAAATCAAAAGTTATGCTGTGATCAAATGAATAAGCACTATCGAACTTACTATTCAACCGCCAACGAAAGACTTCCACAACAACATAATATGTTGTTGTGGAAGTCTTTCGTTGGCGGTTGAATAGTAATACATAATACATATTATGTACTCGTACCTGTCTGACATACAGAGTGACATCCATCAGATCCACCGGAAATATTTCGTGTAAAACAGAGACAGGCATTATAAGAACACTTACGTGCACCTTTCTCGCTTTTATTGATTAAAGGGAAAAATTTTTTCCAATCAAGAAGAAAGTGTGCTGGAGAAAGTAACGATCGAAAAGACAAACACTACCCACGGTGGGGGGGGGGGGGGGGATGAGGATATAAAGGAAGCGGCAGCGAGGGCTATTGAATTTGATCATGGTCGGGATTATGCTGAAAAATACGAGACATAGAAAAATTCTGTGGTATAAAACGAAAAGCTTGAGCGCGAAGACGTGTTCCGGAATATAAACGATTAGAGGATATTTTATTGGTAATAGTAGATAAAATCCCTGGGTGTGTGAAAAATAAATCCCGAAAATACCCCTACTAGTGCGAACTGGTCTGAAACCCTTTTTATTATAAATTCTTAAGGAACGTCTTGGTAGTTTGAGTCATCATGAATCTCTAACCATCAAAACCACACATAAAATAAAATTCAAGCGACGACTTAATGTTTTACAGAAAATTTTGAATGTTATAAGTCGTGTAGCACGCAAACAAAGCTACTCCACCGATAGAGCTCGTTATTTATTGCAATGAAATGGAAAATTTTATACCGTACTAGGTAAATGTATAGTCTTCTATGTTTTGTGTTGCTATTTTTCAAAACATAGAAGACTATACATTTACCTAGTACGGTATAAAATTTTCCGTTTCATTGCAATAAATAACGATAAATAGCAGCTGCAGTTTGGATTCTGAATCCTGAATAATATGAGAATACATAATATTATTATGTATTCTCATTGAAGATCACGAGAAAGTAGCTATGACGACAGGCAACTAACTGTCTTTACCAAGGCGGTGACATTTGGTCTTCTTGTGTGTACTAGGCTTCAGTGATCATGTTCTGGAAACAAGAGATCGTATTAGTCTTTATAAGAACTTTGTTTAACAAGTCCCTCATCTACCAGAATAGATAGAAGGAACTACAAGTTCATCTTATACCCTCTAAAGGATTTTTTTTTCTCTTTTAAAATGAAGACCTTATACGATTAGGTAGGTACTTGAGCTCAAATTTAAATGTGGGGAGAAGTTCGTATTTGCACTGCAGAGTAAAGTTATAATGGTTATAATTATTATAACCAGTTTGATTGTAACACAAAATACTTAGTACGATCAAAATATTGGAACATGACGGAATGAGGCTGCGACAGAATAGTATTGAATATAATAAGAATGTTCTTATCAACATTAATAATTAAGGATGTTCTCCTATAAAATTTTCTTAGCATACACAATGTTTTCATCACTTTACGCAAATACGAACTTCTCCCCACATTTAAATTTGAGCTCAAGTACCTACCTAATCGTATAAGGTCTTCATTTTAAAAGAGAAAACAAAAATCCTTTGGAAGGTATAAGATGAACTTGTAGTTCCTTGTATCTATTCTGGTAGATGAGGGACTTGTTAAACAAAGTTCTTATAAAAACTAATACTATCTCTTGTTTCCAGAACATGATCACTGAAGCCTAGTACACACAAGAAGACCAAAGTACGAATGTCTACAGGCGGTCTAGACATAGGCATCGCTTATAGACACCGAACTTTGTCTCATCTTAGCAAAGCATCATGACGGACATTGCTTTGTGTTTAATTATAAGAACGCGAAAACGTAAACGTTAGTGGACGCGTGATGTGCTCGCAGAAGGACCAAGGTTCGGTTCTGCGTTATTGAATAAATTAAGACTTCGGATCGGTATTTCGCCCGGCTGATATAATATATTATACTGATTTTGAAGAATTGCTTCAGATGGTTGGAGGGAAAATAATGAAGCTGAATTCAAAATTAAGAGAAACCATCACACTCGGTTTCCTAACATGTGGAGACTCATTCACGAGCCTCACGAACACCTTCAGAATAATATCCAAGCAGACAATATCGAAAATAGACACCAGAACTAGGTACCGGTTGGAAACAAGCGACCTGGCTTGATGGGAAAGAATAGTCGCAAGGATTAGTAATATCGAAATTCTAATTGATACTTTCGCGTCTCGTTAAGCGGATATGAATCTATAAAACTGGCGAGTCAACCGTGGGAGGGCGAAGCGAGTGAAGTAAACATTTGAAGAGGTTATTTTGGGACTGTCGAGAAAAGTAAACACTAACATGCTCGTGGCCCAGTTGTTGTGACACAAGAGAGATTGAAAGTGGGCGAAGAAGAAAAAAATCATTTTTCAAACCGAGCGAGCGATGAGTTCGTTAGGGGAAAGAGCATTTGCATATGAATCTCTTAATGATTTACTGTCAAGTTGCAACTCCCTCGAGAAGATACCACCCTCGCAACGTCCCCGCTTGTCCTATCCTGTCCCGTCCTGTTTCCCCTCACCACAACCAACAATGCCTTCAGGAAGTAGGACTACTTCTTAATCTTGTTTCAATGCTCTCCCTGCTTCTGTATTCAAGGTGCGGCTCCGAAATCTTTTCTGCTTTCTTACTTCTCGCACGGACTCGGTACAACTTGTAAAGGCTACTGGATTATTAACCTTGGACCTTTTTCATCGGATTTCGTTCCGATGAAATAACTGCAGTGCAAATCAATGGAAATTTAACAATATACTATTAGGGTGGTTTATTAATATAATTAATACCTATACTATTACTGCTTCTGAAAGAGGTATTTGAGCCAATATTTGAGTTCAATAAGATTTGCCCCTCGGATTACATGATGTAAGATGGTCTATTTCCACTAGTGATGTGTCGATACCGAAGCCTCGAGAAAACTACAGGAATCCGTGAGAACAGTATCCATCAATTGACCAAAAGTAGAGAATTAAACTCAACGAATCAAAGTCAACACACATTAACTTTACATACAGGAAAGTGAGCCCAATACCTATAAAAATCAACTCCCGAATCGTCCCATAATATGGGATATTATGCTGATACTGCTAAGTACTTTGGTATGACTCTGGACGCCAAGGTCCGCTGGAAGGAGCGCGTAAAGAAGAAGAAGGAAGAAATCAACCTAAAATCCAAGAAGATGAACTGGCTCATTGGGAGAAAATCCCAACTGCCTACACATAACAAAATGCTACTGTACAAGCAAGTGATCAAACCAATCTGGGCTTACGGCTGCCCGTTATGGGGCTGCACTAAGAGGAGCAACTTGAAAATAATCCAAACAACGCTAAACAAAATTCTCAGAAGCTAGTTAATGCCCCCTGATATGTTCTAACGAATGGTCTCCATCGCGACCTTAGAGTACAAATGGTGAACGAAGTCGAGCAATGGACCATGAAAACCGTGTCCACAAGCACAGGGATGTTGAAGTACTGAACCTCCTGGACAACAGCGGCCATGAAAGAAGGCTTCGGGACCAAACCCCTGGTCCTACTTACATCTCACTAAATCATCACTAAAGTGATGTGATGAGTGGGTAGTAGGTAGTGATCTATGAACCAAAATACGTTATGATTAACTAATAGAGTGAAGTTACTAGATGTATATATACAACTGTATATATACAGTTGTCACAATAAAGATGATTAAATAATACTATTTTCCACCCTGTGCCTGTAATTCAGTGAATAACCTGAATACCTGCATGAAGGGAAACTTGTGTAGGGTTGAATGCTCATTCGTGATATTTGGTTTTACAATGATAATATACGTTGGTGACTGTGAAACAGGGTGGTCTTCTCATAAAAGTTGTTCTCTCAGTTCAGGAGTTGGGAGATGGGAGTTATTTGATAGACGATGATATCCTCTTACTCAACCTCTGCAGTGGGAAACTCCTCATTTTGAAGTACGCGCAACTTAAGCCCATAAGCCCTTAATCCTTCTCGTATTTCATACCCTGAGTATAATATATTTGTGCCGAAATCACTCGTTAAATTCTGTATCTGGAAAAACGCCTTGGAATCTTAAAAATACCTCTTTAAGCTGCAGCGCCATTCCCGTGGCAAAAGTCGTAGAGTATTTATCTGATCAAACTGATACCTCCGTACCCTAATTTACCCTTGTCAACACGTCGGTTGCTCCGTAATTTCTCCCCGCCTCGACCTCCTTGAGGTTTTATCGGCATGTACCGAGGACGGGGTATGTGAATCGGCTTAACACCTCGTCCCCATCCCATTGGCTAAACTCTACCGCAAGTCAGCCTCTTCAAAGTTTACTTCCTTCCCGGCATTAGTCTCCTCTGAGGGTGAGTGAGAAGTTACCTTCCATCATCATCATGAGGCGAAGGGAATTTCACCACTTCCACCACTGGCGCCGCCTCAGAACAGTTTTTATCGTTTAGATGAGAGGAATCTTCGAGAAATAATAACCCTTCCCCTAACCCGGTGCCCTCCAATAGATTTATAGCCTGGCCCTTAGTACCCTATCCACACGCCGCACGAAATCAGAAGAGTTGTTGGTTACTTTCGAATCTCCACAAGCGTGAAAGTAAGAATAATATATTTTTCATGTAACTGTCTAAAAATTCCCCCCAATAAAAAGGCTGTTGTAGTGCGGAATGAACCGAAATTCCTTTTTGATGTGAAATGCCAAAAAGTGACCCTTTGTTTTTGTTAAAAAGAGGTGGCCACGAAGAACAAAAACCTCCTAGTACCCTTTTGCTTTAGGTGTAACCCAATGATCCAGTCGACTTAGACGAGGCCATCCTCTTGATTCTCATTACTCTCATTTGATTAGCGCTCCATCATCAAAATGCCGCGTAGAAGGCTCATCAGAACTTATTACGCCCTCCTATCCTTATTTCCATTCTCCTGGAAGATACTCCTTACACTGCTCCGAGGCCATCAGAAGCTCCAGAAGTAACGCAATCAAGTTCTCACTTTATTCGTTTATGCGACATCAAAGCTCCAAGCCTGCGGGCCTCCTTCGACCGCCTCCTTTTGCCACTCTCCGCTGTCATCGTCGCCTGTGTCAAACGTTTCTGCCTTTGAGCCGACATCTCAAGTCCCTATTTTGATAGCATTATGGAGTAGAAAAATTCTTCAAATTTATTGATTCACGAATCGAAATACGCATAATACAAAAATATTTTTCTCATAATACCGCTGTCATATTTTCACAACTTCTCCTCAAACTTATTCAATCACATCAAAATTCGTATAAAAACAACCTAGATTCAATGTCAATTTCGAAATCCCTACTAGTGGGTTATTCTCCCGAATTTGTTAGTACTTATATAATTTATTCAGCAAAAATCAGATAATACAAAGGTACACTTGCACATGAATTAAGTAAACAAAAATTCCAAAATAAACTCAAGCAACTTCAAAAATGAAAATAAAATGTAATGAATATAAAATAAAACATTTCTTCAATGAATATAAAATAAAACATTTCCTCAAACAGAGCAATAAATAATTGTAACATAGATAATATTCTGATTTTGCCCACCACGAGAATAAGTTCATAGAACTTGCGCTCTCGGGTGGAGTTCATCACACCATGGGAAAATCATCAAATAAAGCAAGACACTCCAATAAAAATTATACCTACAAATGAAAATCGAGACCAGTAATCTACAATATCGTCAAATTAATTACTATATACCTACATCAAAATATGAAGAAAAAAAGCAAAACATTAACTTCTAACCTTAAGACATTGTTTAATATGGCTTTTAAATTTATGAAGGCTTTCAAATTTATTCACATTAATCCTATTCTCATAAAGATAGTTTAGAGCTCTGTTGTACGAGACGCGCCTGAAAAATTCAGTGTTGCATCTAGGCTGTCTTACATTAGTCAACATGGCCGATCTTGTGCACGAATCCGTACACAGATCATTCACATCGATTTCAGTATTATAGACATGTACACAGGATTCTAAGAGGAATATTTGTTTTATATTGAACACATTAAATTCATTGTATAAAAGAAATGTAGAGTACCTAGCTGGCTTATTCAATATTATTTTAATTATCGAGTTCTGTATAACTTGCACACGTCTTAGATGAGATTTACAAGTACTACCCCAAACTAATATCCCATATTTCAACAAAGAGAATGCAAGGCCGAAATAAATGTTGCCTAACAGTTCTAAGGACAAAAATCCCCTAGCAACCCTGAAAACATACAACAACTTTCGCAACTTCTCAACCAAAGACTCAATATGATTTATAAATTTCAAACGATCATCAAAGATAATGCCCAAGTACCTACATGTGTCACTAAATGGAACTGCAACGCAAGAGCAACCCAAGGACTGAGAACAATCGTAGTTGTGGAATTTGACTTGGCATTCAGGAACCATATATCTATTTGAAAGAGCAAACCTTTGTAAGTGATACTCCTTGACTAAATAATAATGCTTTACATCAATAATAACTTTTATTTCACATGAAACGTACTTCTACATAAGAAAGACTCCTAACTAACATAACAACTGGCATGCGCCATCTTACCATTCTAGTTTAAAACTATGCCGCTAGGCTATATACTATGGCTCAATGGCCACACAAACTTAAAACCTTACATATACTCTGGATCAAGGGTCATACAAACTTAAAACCTTACAAATCGGCCATTCTGACTCTGAGAATGACCTCATTCTCAAATAAAACAATCTTGAAATGACCACAATCTCAAAATTTGAATTTACCTTATTTTCAGAAAATTAAAAACATTTGAAATACAAACAGACAAAATTATCAACAATGTTGTAGTAGGTATACTTAATTGCATTGAATTTACCTTATTTTCAGAAAATTAAAAACATTTGAAATACCAACAGACAAAATTATCAACAATGTTGTAGTAGGTATACGTAATTGCATTACTTACACCTCGGCAATTCTGGCAATGAGAATGACCCCATTCGACGTAAGAGATGAAACATTAAACAAACCAACGAAACAGTCTACCCAACTAGGATTGCAACTAAAATATGCACTCACATACCAACACAAATGAATATTTGTAGAACATTTTTTCTTATACTAACCTGCTAGCTAATGAATACAAGTTGGTACCAAGTACCAATACTAATGCATACCAATACTAATGCAAACAAATGAATAGTTGTAGAACATAAAACTCAATTTAACACGGAATAAAATACAGTTGGCAGTATAAAAACAGACAGAGAAATGCCTAGTACTTTCAGGACAAAGAAATAAACGGATATCGAAATATACATGTATGAGATTTATTCTACATACCTCCGGGTTCTTGATAGTATCAGAATACACTGAAGTTAATTGAAATATAATCGTAATGAACTTAAGTAGCAGAAGTGAACTTTAGGGAAACTGATCGCAGTCGATGGCAGAGCAGAAGTGAAGTTGAGCCGGAGGTGGCAGCGTACATAGCGCCAACGACGGTTGCGGTGGTTTTAGGAACTAGGTCCACGGCCATCGGTATCCACGGAGTATGTATCACGAGAGAGGACGGATTGATAATCTTGACACTCCCCTCCAAGTCGTCATCTCGATGTCCAGTATCCCGAGCAAGGCAACAAGCTTCCATTCATGACACTCCGTATTCAGCATAGCGTTCTCCGTATTGGTCGCAGCATTCTCCTGGTTCTACATATCAGTCTCCGGGTTGAGCATGGTGGTGATGGAATCTTCTATCCTAGTTGGTATTTGAATTGAAATGGAATTATCCTCCTGATTAATATTGGTAGTTAGCTCAGAATCCTTGTTACTGGCACCAACATCACTATTAACCTCTACTGTAAATTCCGTTTGACTACCGGGTTCAAGAGCCTTATTTTCATTTTTAGTATAATCACCATAGGTTCGGTTTTCTATAAAATCTACATGTTTTGACCTAACCACCGTTTTATTTTTGTAGTGCAATAGATGGTATCCGGTTTCACCACATTCTAACAAGAATCCTAAGTTTGCTTTGGGTGCAAATTTAGAAGTGGATTGAGTATCCAAGATATAAGCTTCACATCCAAATCGTTTGATATATTTTACCGTAGGGGCATGATTTAATACAAGCTCATAGGGGGTTTTAAAGTTTATCGACCCATTTGGAGTTCTATTATGAATATAGATTACATGTCTCATGGCATAAGGCCAGTAGTGAGTCGGAATACCTGAAGAGATGAGATTGACCCGGATTTTCTCTTCCAATTCTAAATTTTGCCTTTCAGACACGCCGTTTAATTGAGGGGTGTAAGGCTCGCAAGCAGTTAATTTTATATTTTCTCGTTTAAGCAAAGCATTCATTTCACTAGTTTTATATTCTAAACCCCCATCCGTTCTAATTTCTGAAACCTTAGTTTGGGGGCCTTTTAATCTCCTGATTTCTTCTAGACAAGAAAGCAAAGCTAAGTTTACTCTAGTTTTGTTGCCTATTTCGTAAGCAAATACATACCTAGAGGCATCATCCGTAAATGTAACAATATATTTAGCTTGAGACCTATATGCCACCGGTTTTAATGGTCCCAAAAGATCGCTATGCAAACGATGAAATACAATATCTGATCTATGTCTTTTACTAGTGAATGGCTTGCGTTTGGCTTTAGCCATTTTGCAATCAGGACAATCTAAGATATTAGTATCAAATTTGACTCCTTCCAACTCCGGAATTTGTTTACCCGCTATCTTTAAATATTTTAGAGAAGCATGATTTAGTCTGTAATGCCATCCTAGACCTACATCGTTTCTAAATTGCAAAGTTTCATCCTTTTTAAACTTCTTTGGGTCAGAACTCCCCTCTAAACTGAGCCCCGGTTTCTGAATTTTTCTTTTAATTCCGGTTTTGTTTACATCTTTAGTGATTTTATCTACCGTATTTGTTTTCGCCGGATTTTCATCGCTTTCTGACT
This sequence comes from Stenodema calcarata, assembly GCA_963920205.1. Taxonomy (NCBI): domain Eukaryota; kingdom Metazoa; phylum Arthropoda; class Insecta; order Hemiptera; family Miridae; genus Stenodema; species Stenodema calcarata. The sequence continues at coordinate 6,608,165 of OY986055.1, read as the reverse complement.
TGGTCATCAACGAATTTCCTTGCACCAGACTGAGTATCCTTAATTTTTCATCCTGATTTGCATTTATCATAGGAAGCGAAAAGGACAACCACCAAAAACGTCCATCAAAACTACCGGTTTTTAGAATGTCCCCTGAACTCGGATCTATAATTTCTAATTTATTTTTATCAAATTTCGCACCTAATCCTTTTTGCATTTGTTTCCTAATAGAAAATAGATTTTCTACTAGTTCAGGTGCATACAGCACACCTCTTAAAATCCCAAATTTCTTTAGTTCATCGTTATAATATATTATATCACCTGATTGTCTAATGATTAAGTCCGATTCCTTACTACTATTTGCACACGATATCCTGATTTCATTATGCAAATTTACTAAATTAGAAAATACCTTCTTATCCTTAACTATGTGTTCAGTAGCACCACTATCAGCTATAAACCTTAATTGAGGTAATTTACCATCCAACAATGACATCTCCGAGCCCCAAGAATGCATTGCTGAGGGCGTTTCCCCGGAATTAGGCCTGGGTACAGCAATGGCAGCCATCGTATTTTCGTCATCGTCATTATCATCATCGGATTCTTGTGCTGCATAATGAGCTCCGTCTGAGGTTGTTTTACTCCGGGTTTTTGAAACAACACTCCTCAATCTGGTCTGTGCTGGAGTCCTAGAGCGAGCTTTAGAGGTTAGGATTAACACCGGATTCCGTATTTGAGACCTCGTCAGTGACCATTATTTCATCGCCGTGAGTACGACGCACCGGGTTGGTTAGCGTGGACGCCAAAGCGTTAATCCTTAAAATGGACTCCTCAGAAACCTGCCGTATTTGATCCTTGATTTTATCAAATTTGCTTGCGTATTCCTTTTCAACCTCCCGCCTAACCACTTCACTCCTCTTTTGGATCTCCTCCTCCACGATTCTCCTTATTTCGTCAGAGTTCATTTTTCTCTCCGGAACAGATAATGTTACAGCACCAGATTAAATCTATATTTTGCTCCTTGTTAAATATAGTTCTACCTTAATCCGTAATAAACGAATCTTAAAAGACACCGAACTAAAATGACTCCGTGAGTTTAATACTCGTTGACATATCGTTAAATTACATTCTTACTTGAGCACCGCGCACGCCTTATTCTCTCCGAAATACTATTTTTGTCCCCAGGTCTGGAATTCGCTCACCTTGCGTCCCGAATCGTGATTTTTCGGGTTTTTAGTGTATAAAACACTGAGTGAGGTTGCAGTTACGGGGATGTTCGATCCGCCCCGCTATCCATGTCTGTATCCGTTCTCATAGAGATACCTTACCAGACATAGACGCGCTGTGCGTCGGTAACAGGGCCTGAACAACTAGCTTACACCTCAGCGACACGCACACACATAAATAAATTATGCTATGACTATCCCGCTGGTAAAACCCAATGTGAAAAATGCACGATTCATTACATGTTTCATCTCAGAGACTAATTCCAACCTATATCTTATTTCAAACTTTATTCGAAAACTCCGGGTTTGTTAAATTTAAATAAATCGGATTTTAGTTTCTTAAATCTCATTATTTATTAGCTTCTGCATTCAGCCGGGTTACTTCTGCTTGCCATCTGCGATACTTTAACTTTCCTGATTCTGCAACATCATACTGTTATTAATTTAAATACTTTACTTCTCTAAATTCACACACCACACTGGGGACGTGAGCAAATTCCGACCTCGTTAGGTCCCTAGGCTTTCATGCAGAATAGTGTCTCGTGTTTGCGACCGGTTTACCAGTAGAAAGAGGCACACCGCATTAATTCCGAACTAATGTCAGCACTCCGGGTTAATACCAAGCTAGATATTTATCGAGTGGGTTTTCTTTTTTTCAACTTATAAATACCGTAACTTAGCACCTTAGTTAATTTAAATGTATCAAGGTAACACTCCCGCCGTATTCAGCCAACAATGTAAACAAAACATTCACCGAACTCACTATTTTGAACAGGAATCAACCGTGATCATCTGTTTTGTCTTCATGACATCCTTGTTACTACCGGTATAATTTTCTTACATGCACGAAATACACCACATATTAAAAGGAAAAGTCAGTAGTTCCATCTTATTGCAAAGAAAAGGTTCAATAATAATTCTAGCTATCAGTGGAAAATCAATTTGTTGTGATAACGAACAACAATCGATAATGCTGATAGAATGTTACTTTGATACTATAGTTTCGATCGATTAATCGATTCTTCGTTGAATATTCGAATCCGGGTTTTATCATGAGCCGTTTTATCCGTATTCCCCACTTCGATAACTGTAACCTACCTTAATATCGATTTACATACATCGATCTTCTCTTTCTACCGACGCTCTAACGCATTTCTTTTTATGCGCCTCCTTACTAATTTTTCTCGAGATGGAATAGTTATCACCCGCACTCTCCGAAATTTAAGAGCGATTTTCATCGATAAAACTGAGTTTTTCATCGTTATATCCTGCTAGACTTACGGACCATCGACTTGACTCGGGAAGCACACTCAGTTATATTGCATCATCCTTTTTTTTGAAGCAAAATGTCCGCCGCCATTTTCCTCCTGATTTATGAAGCTCTCACCTGCATTTTCTCCGTTGTGCTTCCCGTCCGGATTACAGAGAAGAAAACTAGTATACTTCTCTAACTATTCCATAAAAACTATAACAACGAGCTTCCAGTTGTTATTTCCTGATTCGCACCGGATTCTCGAGAAAAATCACGAGCACTATTTCTCTGCATGGGACGGCTCACCCGTTCGCCGGCCCACCTATGTTAACATTTCAGGACAAAGAAATAAACGGATATCGAAATATACATGTATGAGATTTATTCTACATACCTCCGGGTTCTTGATAGTATCAGAATACACTGAAGTTAATTGAAATATAATCGTAATGAACTTAAGTAGCAGAAGTGAACTTTAGGGAAACTGATCGCAGTCGATGGCAGAGCAGAAGTGAAGTTGAGCCGGAGGTGGCAGCGTACATAGCGCCAACGACGGTTGCGGTGGTTTTAGGAACTAGGTCCACGGCCATCGGTATCCACGGAGTATGTATCACGAGAGAGGACGGATTGATAATCTTGACAAGTACTAAACTCAGTATAACACAGTAACTATTCGAACATATTGTCAAGTTTTTTTTTTTTTTTTTTTTTTTTTTTATTACCTGCTAGCTAATGAACACAAGTTGGTATTACCCTAAATTATTCCTATTTATTTAAATTATTCCTACTTACTAACCTACTGGCTAATTAACACAAGTTGGTATTACCCTAAATTGAACACCTATCACCAGAACAATTATGATTAAAATTCAGGTTCAAGCAAATTTCGAATAAGGCCTCATATTTGACGGAGATGACACACCTTCATACGGGCATCTACCAACCTGAAACTCTTCTGTGTCACCTATTAAGTATCTGTCATTTGGTAACACGGTCTTCACTACGTAAGGCCCTTTATATTTCGGGAGCAGTTTTCTATTTACACCTGGAACATGTTCATTGTTACGGATTACTATCAAATCTCCCACTTTGTAAATAAGAGGACGTTTATGTTTAGAATCGTAATAGTTTTTGTTGTAGTTCTGAGACTTCCAGATATTTTCCCGAGCTGCAGTGCGAATACACTCAAAATCTCGTGCCCCATTCTCTGAGTTTACATGAACAATTGGCAACAGATTATCAGGAATATCACCGTTCTGACTTACACAGAAAAGTAATTTACTGGGGGACATGCCTATAGCTTTCTGGTACGTATTATTCATAGAAAACTCAATTTTGCTCAAATATAAGTCCCAATTTCCTTGAGGCTCCATTTTAGCTAACATTGGCGTCAATGAGCGATTCACTCTTTCCACCTGGCCGTTGGCTTGAGGGGTCCAACTGGCATTTTTCACGTGAATAATACGGTTTTCAGCTAATAAATTTTCAAATCGCTCGGACGTGAAACCCGAATCTCTTCCGGATATAATTCGATTTGGTTTGCTATAAGTCTGAAAGTATGTCAACAGATGGTCGATAGCTTCTTTCGTGTTGGTGGTACGACATGGATATAGTCTGACAAATTTAGAAAATCCATCTACTACTAGGAAAATATATTTATTCTTTATTTATTTATTTATTTATATACGGTCAAGCCCAATTACACATACAACTGTATCAATGGCAGTTCACTGGATTATCTTAAAATATTGGTTACAAGAAAAGAAAAATTAGAGAAGAAAAAAAAAGAAAAGAAATTAATAGGCAATTCACAATAAGAGAATAAATTCTTTCGGAATGTAGTGGAGAGAGGTCCATAATGGTGGGAACTTGCGGGATTTGCGGAATTTGCGGGAACTCGTGTTTCCGCAACTTGCGGGATTTGCGGGAACTTGCGGGATTTGCGGAATTTGCGGGATTTGCGGGATTTGCGGAATTTGCGGGATTTGCGGGATTTGCGGAATTTGCGGGATTTGCGGGATTTGCGGGATTTGGAAATTGGAAATTGGAAGTAAAGACTTCGGAACTGTCGTTGAGAAAGGTCGTGTTGTAGGATGCGTTGTTTGTCTTCTTGTAACCGAAGTGGTATTTGTGGACCAAAAAAACTGGCACTGCAACAAAACACAACGGTTAGGTATCGTTTACTCAGAGGTGAGATGGCCTACTCTCAAAACGTCAGAGCCATCTGGGGTGTTCGTTCTCCCGTCCCCACTTTATTAAAGTCGTGTCAAGGGAGGCTTTCTCCCCACTTTATTAAACCCTTGTTTGGGAGGTGTCCGGAGATCGTTTACCAGATGACAGAAACTACTCGGGACAATACACCACCAGGTAGACAGAAGAGTTACTAGAGTTCATATCACATTTGACACATTGAAACAATCTTTTTACATGACAAATAAACTGGAGATAACGGATGATATGAAGGGGATGATAACGGAACGATACAGCTTTATTGTACTCCATAGAAGTAGTTATGTGATATCGAGCGTCATCTTCAGAGATACAGAAGGTTATTTCGATCATTTGTTGGCAGGTATTTCTTGTTATACAGGGTGCAGAAGAAGAATACGGTGTTTTGAAAAAATCATAACTTCAAATCATAAAATCAACAACAGTCTGTTCTTAACGTTCCAATTTCATAGCCTCAAGGACTAACAGTCTTCACATTTGTAACAGCGACCACCCACCCATTTATCTCCAATAATCCACGTGGACCAGCAAATAAACCAGAACGAGTTCCGCACAATTTTACTCGGAAGATATTTCTGTAGGAACCGCCGCAAGAGGTAACTTTTATTTCAGAGAGCTCAAAAATCATTCTGATGCCATTCGGAACCCCTCGCGCCACGTTGAGGGTCTAGTTTCGCTTTGGGTGCTTTTTTGTAAGGCGATCACGTTCACCAGATACAGGCCCGCGCCCTCAAAGTTTCTTTATTACGTGGAAGGTTCCAATGGAGTAAAACGGGCGGAGGAAAAGTTGGAATGAGAGGAAAACTCTCGATTTTTTTTCTTCTTCCTTGAAGAGAAATGAAAAACTCTTTTGGCGCTGAAAAATTCCTCTCAAGTGTCGTGGATGAGGAAACTTCCCGTCCTTCATGTGCTTGAGCAATAAAAGCAGAGTTGAGTTCCAAGTGGTCTGTTCAAGACGGTGGAAAGGCGAGGTCAGGGTAATGTAAATATACAGCGTATAACCCACGTGTTGTGTTTCGAACTCTTCCAGTTCTTTTCTTTCTTTTTAATAAGCCTTTCCTTCTCTGTAATGATGTTGTTGTCTCGTAATCTGTCTTCAGAACTCGTGACCTTCCAGCGGAGCGACAAAATTGGACGAAGACTCGAGTATAAACAGGAACGACAGGAAAGGGTAGTAAATAGTGTGGATCGTATTCGGCTTGGACTATTCGAATAGGGTCAGTTTCCCAGTTTGCCAACAAAAAGTTGATTTTGATGCAGTTCGCATTACTCATAGTTTTCAATATTTTATGCCACGATAATGACATTTTCAATGCAAACATTTGTTTAAAACTTTGGTTCGATTTTAGCGAATTTTCGAAGAAAAGGAAGATTGATCGCCTCGGTCCAAAATTTTTAAAACTCCAATTTCCGAAAAATTTGTATGCCAAAATCCGTTTCAGACCTCCCTGAATTCACAGACAAAAATGGAGAAATTTTACATAATGCCAGTTATTTCTTCGAAAATTCTACCGATATTGGTGCCATCTGTTGAAAACCTTTCTTATTAAAATTTGTTATATTCGCTCATCTTAATTGTACAATTTCTTCTACTAATCAAAAGTTTCGATTGTGGTGCTCGATTAGACCTCGTTAATAACCAAATACCAGATAAACGTCTCGTTTTTAAAAGATTCGTTTGTTCTCAAGTAGACACTTTGAAGGAGGATTAAAAAAAACCACTCTCAAGGATCGCCCTGATCTATCTCCACCACCATCCAACATTCATAAAAAAACCAACTTGACAAGGCGTCTTGAGATATCGTTTAAAGTTGGCAATAGCCCTTCAGTGCTGCCGAGATTAAAAAATTTTCCCTCTCAACCCCTTTTGTACTTTGTTGTTCCTCAATTGTGCCGGAAGATGATCGCACGTTTATTCCTTTCTTGACGGGGACAGTAAGAGGCAAATCTCATTCGTGACTTTCACGGCGACCTTTCGGCAGAACCGAGTTATCCCAACAAATTAGGCGAAAGGGTTGACATTAATCTTGGCGAAGGTTTTTCCTCTCCTCAGACGAGCGGGAGATTCAATTATTCTCACAACGCTTCACCCGAGATATCAAGTAAATACCTGACGTAGGATGATCCTGCGGCTAATGACATTTTAGTTCACCACTGACTCGCCTACTGCGCTCCAAGTACGTCGAACTGTATCGAATTTGGTACTTTACGGAGAAAATGAAATAAAATGAGAATAAGACAAATAGAGTAGAGCGATCGCAATGGTCGGTATATTGAACAAACTGTGAAGTATCATATCTACCCATAAAATCCTGTAGTGTCCAGCTATATTGCGAGAGGGTCCCTGAACTGATTTTTCTATGTTCTACAACTGGTTAAATCATCACTCGTAGAGCTACGCTAGCTTTTGAAGCTTAAGGAAGTTTTTCACAGTTGCAAGGTCTCATTAGATCAACACGGCTGTAGGGCATCCACCATACCCCCAAATGTATGGATGGATTACTACTATATTACTCAAGTCCAAAAATATTAAAACTCTTCAAGAACGCCTCGCGTGGGGAACGGCGAGAGCGCGACGCCTCCCGCGGAAAACGATGACTCTCGAAGAATTTTCCCCTTCAAGAAAATCTTCTCTGGATGAGCCTTCTGCGCAAGACCGTACAATTTCTGTGGCTCATCAAAACCAGTAGAACGTGCATTTTTCGCCCATTCTACTCCGATCCGAAGCACGCTCTATCCCTGCTGGAGCTCGAGGAAAGGAAGAATCTGCCCAGGAGACCGATCAACCTCTGGGACTGGACACCAGTAGCATTCACTCACAGCTACCTGGTTCAGCTGACGGCCTAGCCAACCGATCTTCAAGCTGCTGCATCTTGGAACCTCGCCAGACAGCCAGGAGGAGTTAAGGTAGGAGATTTTCCAATCTCTCCCCAATAAGCCAACATTTCAACCCTTCAAGAATTCATCTCTTCAAGTACTCATATCTTCAAGAACTCATCTCTTTCCCCATTAAATTCAGTCTCATGTATTTTGTATTTGCATAAGTATATGCTATTTAAATAAATAATATTGAAGTAGGGTTGACGTTGTGCGTGTCCTTCCTTCACCTAGCTGCCTTCTGGAAAGTTCTAAAGATTCTAAGTAGGGTACGCTAATAATCTGTTCCAGCGGTCCGGGTAAAGTAATTCACCCTGAGATGGTTTAACGTATACCCCTACAACGGCCATTTCGTTTAATCCAACGGTATTCTCTTCTGTTGCATTACGTTTCAATGACGTTGAAAATCGTTGTGTTTTTCATTTTATTTTCGTGTTGTTGTAGAATTGCACTTAATATCAAAATTTTGAAGGTCAATCTATACGGAACCACAGAATTCCACTGGCTCATGTATTTCTGCCGTTACTTTCTCAAACGGCCGATCTAATATCGACATGGTGGTTATGAAGTTCTTTCGAAATTTAAATACAGTTCGTGTCCTCGGTCATTCAGACTGTTATCTCGATACACTATCTATTATACAAAACTTCAAGTTTGTCTGTTTGTGCTCTGTAGACGGCCAAACCGCTGAACCAATTTTGGTAGGGATTGCTCCATTGTGACCAGCAAGTTGCAGGGATGGTTTCTGTCGATATTAGATTCCACACACACTGCAGATTCCTACATCGTCAACGATGTTTTCCTTACTGACGACACAGCTTCTAATTATAATTATGAATATGCTTCTACCTATCTACAGGAATTTCTCACTCGATCGAAGCAAACCACTGTCAAGCAAAGGTGACAAAGGTTATAAACATCCAAAGTGTTCACCCAAGGGCGCTGAAATTTGGTACACATCCTAATGAGACCACGGGGAAGTGATTGGGAGGAAGTCGCATAAGCTGAGAGAGCGATAATGCATGTGGGCCTGTGCAACGCACGGAGAGAGAGGGAGAGAGAAAGAGCTTTATTGGTTCAGTTACTCAGACAACATGTTACATTATAAAATTTATATGAAACATCACAATGTTATGTCATAACATTGACATAGATAATAATATTAGGTTAAGTAATACCAACTCGTTCCCTTTGTTTTTCTCGGCGTGGAAAAGCTAACGTCGCCACCCAATTCAGCGAGAAATTTGCAGAATAGAACCTCCTCTAACTCAATTATGCCAAAAAATGAGTTATGTCATTTTGCCACTTCATCCTCAAAATTAAACCTCATTTTATAGGCCATGAAAGGTCATCTAGTCGACGTAAAATATCCATCTATCATTCCATCAGTCAGTTTCAAAGGTCACCTCTCCGTTTTTTATTTGTTTCATTTTTTTACCAGCGCAAAATATCTTTATGGAGCAGTAGCCGTTCTCAGCCATCCATTCGCCTTTCTGTTATCGGAGAGCCAGTGATTTTTCAGATGGTCCCGTTTTGTGATTTTATTGTGTATCCTATCACCCCAGTTATTACGGTCCAGGCCACAGATGGTCCCGACTTCTTTCTCGGATTTTTTTTCATTCCGTCCCGTACTTTCATTTCTCTCGCAGATTGATTCTAAGAAGTAAGAAATGTTATCCATCAGTTTTCACAGTTGGCAATAAAGTAAAAGTAACCCGCCGGTATTTTACAAGCGCTAAACATTTCAGTGTCTTTTTATATCGTTCATGAATTAGCATATTGCTGTTTATATTCATCAGGATGTTACGGCGTTTTTACACTTAATTATTTCGGGCAAGTTCGAAACAGGAGGACAAGGATTTTATTTTTGTGTCCATTAGTGATGGCCCAATGGCCTAGTACAATTTTAGGTGGTATAGCCGAGTACCTGTTTCACGAATAGTTACCTTAGGCAACTGAAAACCGCTGCGTTGTTTTATTTTCACCTACAGGCAAGTAAAAAAATCCCCAGCCATGCAGTGTGGTTATAAGAGCTAATTTTCGAAGAAATAACTGGTTTTATGTAAAATGCGTTGTTTGGAACATCTCATTCAAATTTGGGCAATCTCAAACTTATTGAGGAATTATAGGCATATAAGTGTGGATGAATGTGGAAGAATGAGCATTCTTAAGGTTATTATAATTGATTGATAATACTTGAAAACAAAGAGTGGAACACCCAATAATTCCATATGAATCGATTGGGTTCGTAGAGACATGTCTCCCACTTCGTGTTGTCTGGGCCTTGATACCGGCCGATTATTGTGTATAGCTTACAGAATAATATTTTTAACATTCTACCTCTAAGCTTTGCCCATTTAAATCCACTTGGGGGGGGGGGGGGGACCAAAAATATGTTGGATACCTAAAATTTTGTCTCCATTCACTCAGTTTACAGATTTATCAACGCTGAATATGATGGTGAAATTAGAATCATAAGGATCAGGATCATATCTTCCTTTTCTAAAAGTGGATTTCTTCCAGTTATTAACCATTAGGGCATCTGTGTTGTTGAGATAGTTACTCTCACGGTTTGTAGAAGAACTTCTTCTGCTAACCGTGGTTACTGTCAGGTAACTCAGGTCTCACGTCACGTTGTGGTTCCCTGCAAGGCAAAATTGAGTTTCTACTCAAAATAGGGCAACCTCAAGTAGTTAAGGGTTATGAACGGAATTTTAGTATAACACCGAGTAGGTACCGACTGTTTCCAAATTTTTGTTTTTCCTGCTTAAGAAAGTATTGTTATTTCGCTCGATAAAAATCAAACAAACTGATACATGAACAGTTGTGATTACCTCAACCGTGTACAGGGTTTCGGCTTTGGCGGACACTATCAGACTAAAAGACACTATCAGATTTTTTGGCTCGGTTTCTGTTCACTAACAAAAGCTCCCATGGAGAAATCGGTTTTTATAGTTCTTTATTAGGGGGATAACTAAACAAGAATAGGTGATAAACGGGTTTCAGTTTTCTACACTAGCTCGATGGAAGAGCGAATGAGGTGGATGTTTCGGTAAGGCCGGTGAGCTGAGGGGAGATTGGCCGATTTGTACGGTTCTCCAGATAGACATGAATGCAGCAAGCTTCGACGCTGCTTGTTGCGTGAAAAAATACGCGAAAAACATATATAGCGCTACAAAAAGACTCACCCGTTAAGCTCTATTTGTTCGGTGTCTACAGTCTGGCGAAACGCATTTATACGAGGGTTATAGGGTGCAAAGTATTGGAGTCATCGTACAGAATAATCATGTGAGGTCTTCCCATGGATTGTGTGGTCTCGGTGGAAACTAGTGGTGAAGACCGCGTACCACTGATTTGCTCTTCCACCTGGCAAGGGAATCACACAGGTGGAAACTCTCTAAACTGTTTACCGCATTCCGAGGTTAATTGTTGGGGTTAATAATGTTTACGAAGGCTTAATAATTATACATGGACAGTGACGGAGAGAGGAGAGAAACAACGGTTTAGCAGGGTTTAGGGGCTGTAGGTTGGTTGGTAGTTGAAAGGACTGACATAAACTCAGGCTGTTCTATGTCAGTAATACCGATGCTCTCATGGTTCAGGACGTCTTTCTCCTGTTTCATTTGAGTTGAGTTGTTAATAATTATCGGCGCGGAAAATCGTTTCATTGTCATAACCCGACATTAATATACTGATTCAAACCTCCTACGACAAACCATAAATGGTTGGTTGAATTACAATGAAATAAAATGTATACACGACTGCGAGTGTGGATGGAAGGGGACAAGCATTGACAGGATACAATGTTAAATATAAAATAATGAATTCATCCAAAGAAATACGCATGTGCGCAAGGTCTATTTTTTGTCGCTCAATTTCATCCTGTATCGAATTTCCTTTTATTAAACTCCAGTACAGAATCCGATTCGAGAGTGCCCTTGACTCGGCATTACTAGGATTGGATTCCGTACAGCAAAGGGAAATACGGAGTAATCTGATGTACGCTTCCGATCCCTTGTTCTTCCCATTCGAATTCCCTCTACGTTGAAAGCTATGAAACCTTAACAGGAAACCTAGAGAATGAAACACGACTCGTCCTTTTATCACCTGTATTGGAGAGAGGGCCGTCAACCTAATAATATACTCGGTATAAAATCTACTTGAAACCCCTTGAATAGGTACTCTACAGGCTAATGAAATAAATATGACCTAACATTAATATAATAATTATCTTACACCAGAGGATCTCCTTCATGAGTATAAATGTGTATAATAAAACACAATTATTCATTGGAAACGATCAACCGATCGAATCGACAAGAACAACAAGAAAAAAGTTGTTAGATCTACTTAATTTGTATTAATTTATTTTAGGTCGTCATCTTCAATAATGATTCGCTGGAATCGGACTAGGATTTATTTTTTAACCCTCTCCCTACATAAATAAGTTCTGTGTTATGGAGACCCTTAGAAGGGAAAGTCTAACAGGTGATTTTTACGTATCCAACACTCTTCTGGTACGCAAAACATTTTTGATTTCGCCCCTTCCACCCCAAATTTTACTGCGTTAAACTACTCGTGTTTACTTATTCCTACGAATACTTACTATTCCGAAAATCCGCTCAAACGATCATAGCAATGACTGGAACTTTTCTCCTTTCTTATTCAAAGAAGCAATATGAGCATTTTTAATGAAATTTCATGATTTTCGAGTGTGGCTCCCTAATCCATGAATTTGCGAATTTGAAAAAATTGGCACACTACGGAAAAAAGGTTGCCGACCCCTGGTCCATAGAGTACAAAGCAACGACTTCTACGAGTATAATCTTTCAAAATAATAGAGCGTAAGGTAAACATTATAGATGAATTTTTGTTTATTAATTTTAAAAGTGAAACATTTGAACTTTTAGTTATGTAATTTCACCATAGTGAACTCTTGGGTCAAGCTCTCAGTGTATGAATTACCAGAGGGCAAAAAGTAATCAACTCGCTCTTGATAACGAAGAGAATAATTCCGCATTCCTTTTAGCATTACTTCATTTTCGCATTCCCACTGCCCGAGCGCTATGAGACTGTATCGAGGAAAACAAGAGCATGAAAATATACTGATGAGAGAACGGGCTTCATTCCTCAAGTCATCGTCTGTATGAGGCCATGAAACCATAAGTTGGGTCGATTCATCTCCAGTGAGAAACACGGGTTTGCCGTTTGTGAGCGTCTGAGCGTGGTTGCACGCGTACGATGTGCGAGTATATCCGTGCAGAGCGAAAGGGCGACGATTTTCTCCCGGAACAAATCCAGATTAAGCGAGTGATTTATGTCCGTTGACTTGGGAGTGCGGGGATGAGAAATCCCAGGCCTCAAGGTGGATATATCTTTTTATCCCCGGGAAAAATATCCCAGCAACACGGTTAATGGCGAGACACACGTAAACGTTGAATGCCAAGGGAACTAAATTGGCGGTTGGGGAGTCGTCAGTCATCTTGTGTGAAGGATCGGTTGCCGTGTGTCGGTGGTAATGGTCGTTCAATCTCCCTAGGAGGAACACTCTCGTCACCTGCTAGGAATAATCTCATCATAGCCTAAAATCACCTCCGTTCGTGTCGTATTGAGGAAAAAGCTCGAAAAGGTCGTTTTCAAGTTCTAATTCGGCCTTGGACACAACACTGTTTGGTCCATTATTGTCCAATAATGAATAGGTATTATGGTCCAATAATGAAGTTATGGAATCGGTGAAGAAACCGGTGTTATGATCCACGTAGTATTGTGAAGGAGCTTCTACTATGAGACAAGCGAAACAACCACAATCATCTCAACTAAAGTAATACCATATACACAGGATATACGCAGGTATTATAGTTACATTTCTCCCAGCTTGTCTCGTTCATCACCAATCAATTCAGAAATATTATCACCGTCTTAAGCATCAAGATTTCATTTCAAAGTTTGAAGGGGAACATCAAAGAGAATTCCCAAGCGTTCGAGATTGAACCTGACAATCCAACCCTCCAAACATGAAATACTTACAGGGCGTATTTAGCTAGGTACCTCGTTTGAGTATCTCCGAATCCTTTCATCATTTCTGCATTTCAGAAATCCTACCATCAAAGACGATTCAATTACAGACACGAAATTCTCCGTTGCTACTTACACTTAAGTAGAAAAAGTAGAGAAACTGACATTGAAAAGTGCTTCAGTCGGTACCTAATTATTCTGATGTTTGGGATTCAAAGAACATGAATGATTCATTTGACAATAATTAATTTGTCGCCATTTGAACTGAGCTATTTCGAACTAAAGTCGTTTTTCGACATTCCACAATAAGATATTATCTAGTAATTACCGCAACTTCACTAAAATTTAGTGAATATAATATACTATATTATAATATTATCCAAGCATCATAACTATCAGATAGTTTCCAATAGATTCTATTATCAAGGCACTAAACCAACTAATAACACACGATCATCATAATTACATGCGGTACTTGTTTATAGACTGGCAATCGGAACCTTATTGTTACCTTCTCTCAATCTGATTACTCCCCCCCACGCTGCAGCTATTCAGGATGGGTCAACCAAGAACGTCAAACAATTTTGGAACTGTAATTGTAAGGATGGTGGCAGTCGCATTCCCAGCCTATAAAACCTTTATATGTTGATGTTGCATCAATCTAAATATTGTCTTTAATTCGAACACCCACAGTTCCTATTATTACTAGTTTTTTTAATTCTAGTTTTTTAATTACTAGTTTTTTTTAATCCTAGTTTTTTAATTACTAGCTTTTTTATTACTAGTTTTCTTTTCTCAGTTAAACTGAGTGGTCCTTCGAGCTAACAGAATATTATCCCACCTACTAGCATATTTCAGTCCTGTTTTTTAATCAGTTTTGGACATTTGCAGCAACCAAAACGGCAGGTATGTTACGACACAAGTATTATCTAGTCATAAGATTTTTCGAAACTAAGGAAGCATTTACAGCGTTATAATATAACGCTGTAATTATTATACACTATTTCAATATTCCATACACCAGCGAGTCATAGATTTCCACCTGGTGAGAGGTGATTTTCCTGAGATTCAACTTGACTATTCCGGTATATTAATATATTTAATAATTATTAACCTGTCCCTTTCCATCCTAATAACTTGAATAACTAAGGAATTTCGCGAATAAAACGAGGGCAGTTACAAAGTTTCACTGTTGAAAACTCTTACATGACAAGAGTTTCCCACCCACCCACTCTCAGCATCAGTGGAGGTTCATCAATGGTATTATGTTGTAGTGAAGGAGGTGCCCTCATGTCGTTAGTAATTAACAAAATTAACAAAATCTTATCAATCAATCAATCAATTCTGGTCTCGAGGTTAAGTACTCGACTCATAATCAAAAGAAACAGGACCGAGTCCAGACACCAACGGGGAAAATTGGTTCCCTTGATTCACCCTTTCCCTCAGATCACGTCAGAACACAAGCGACAGGCGGGCCACTACGTCAGAGCCTGTGACGCACGAGCGTATGACGTCATACGGCTGGCAGGAGGCAAACTAGTACGTCAGAGCCTATGACCCACGAGCGTATGACGTCAGACGGCTGGCAGGAGGCCAACTAGTACGTCAAAGCCTATGCCGTAAGAGCCTATGACGGTAGACGGCTGGCCGGAGGCCAACTAGTACGTCAGAGCCTATGACGCACGAGCGTATGACGTCAGACGGCTGGCAGGAGGACAACTAGTACGTAACAGCCTATGCCGTAAGTGCCTATGACGTCAGAGGGCTGGCTGGCTAGGTGATCGGGTTTTAATAAGCCTCTGGAATTCCGCGCCTTCATTTTGGTTCTGTCTGCTGGACTATCCTGACTTTCGAGGTTCAGGTCTGAAGTAAGACCGAGAATGAATGAGCGATTTCACAAATGATTTATCGGAATTTCGAATTCATGTTTTAACATGAATAATGTTTTTCATAACGCTTTCTTCGTCACACCGTAATGTCACACTTTTTGAGTTATGTGCCATAGTAAAGACATAAAATGTCAATAAAAATATCGGGTGTAACGCTTGAGTAACCCAGCTAGTTGGTAAAATAAACATTTACTCTCCGGCTGCCAAACCTACAAAAGTCATGCGATTTTCAAGTGCGGCGGTGGACACGGTCCGGTCGTCTGAATTATTATTATTGTACGAAGAAAACTTAAAAGCCTCGTCCTCCCCAACGGCTGACCGCCTGCCTCGTCGCCGTTGTTTACCCAACTCAGGGCCATTGTGACTAACCGGCCCTTTGTACCCTCCTGGCGGTCGCCCCGGTCATAACTATTAAATTCGAGGTCGTTCCTTCGACTCTAGTTGAATTTGAACCGAAGCAAAACTTCAGCGACCGCTGACTTCATATTTCACTTCGAAGTTCTTCCGGTCGTTGAGCCGATAATTCTGCTTTTATCTGAAATCCGTCTTATTTGAGGCGCGAGAATGTTGTACGTCGGTGAGGCGTCATTCCATCACATCAATTCTGCAGCTTCAGGTAACCATATGTAGCCGAGAATTGTCTCCTACAGCTTAAGCTGGATTTGATCTGATTTGACCCCATCAGTGTACATCGGTCACTGCCATCTGAACAGGCTTTATTTTCCTGGCTGAATATTGAAATCCTATAGTTTTAAGTCGAAGAAAGGTGCAAAATTCATTTTTTGTTCGACCAGCCGTTCGTTCACAATAACGGCTCAAAGGTAGAGTCGATGAAAAACCTTCAACATGAGCGTGAAAAACAGTGAAACTAAAGGCAATGTTCATTAGGGTGGCAACTCCCACCCCCCAAATGGTGCAGTTGGGCTAGAAACTGAATTTTGCATAGTTTTAGGTCGATCGGACAAGACCTCGTAGAAATGACGTCTCATCGCATTTGAAGTTTGAAGAAATTGCAGTGTTGGAAAAATATTCAGTTTTTATTTTATAACTCGCGTACCCTTTGGGCTGGAGACCTGTAATTGGTCTCATTCTGTAGATAATTTAATTGCAAACAAAGTTTATCTCGAAACCATTTCCGCTAAAACCGACAGAATCGAGGTTATTAAGAATTCTGTGCGTCAGGTCGTGACTATTTTAAGAAAATGTGACTATGCATACCCCCAACAACGCCAGGAAAGTCCATTGAATTGTTCTTTTCGAGTTTCCCAGCATCGTCCTTGCTGATCATCCATAGAAGGATTATGAACGTTCAGGTATATATTTATATCCTGAGCCATATTCAGTGCCATCCAAGAAGGATTTCTTGGTATTGGAAGGTTAGCTTTCATATTATGTGACCGTCCACAGGAAAAAGTATCAGCCTTAACTTCCGTATTTTGAAATCGGGTTTATTGTCATTCCTGAGAGACGAGAAGCTTCTGAACACTATGCCGTTTTTAGATTTCCTTTATCTTAATCCGTTGGAAAGTTACCTATCATTTTTTGAATCTCTGAATTGCAAAAAAATCTGTTTTTGAGAAAAATGCAATCAAAGTTTTAGAAACTGTTTTGATGTAGTTTACTCACTTTTTCAACCTGGTTCAGATTTTTTCTTTTTTATTAGCACTAGTGCTATTGTTAGAAATGAATTAGAGTAGGTTTCCATCTAAAAGATGGATTTTTTTTTCGGGCAGGGACAGTCTTGAGCGATGTATCGATGATTTCCAGTAATCGATTCGTAAAACTACGTTAGTTTTCTATACGAATCGATAATAACCCGAAATGTTGATTTTTCGACCCTGACTTTTTTTTCGTTCTGCTGAAAAATTTGCTTCCGGAGCTAAGGTACGTTTTCCTGTGGACGGTCACATAATGTATTATAATCCTATCCAACATCCCTATATCTCAACACGTCAGATAGCATAATACTCGTATTTTAAATCAGCCCTCCAATTATTTAGTTCAACTATGGGATCCACAATAATATTGTGTACAGAATCAGAGATCTAGTCTGAAGGGTGATCTACTCGTATGTGGAAAATAATAAACCGTTTTGGAAAAATTCGCGTTTTTTACACGATTTTCTTTACTATACACAAATTCTTTCCGATTGAACACCTTCTTGACATTGACTCCATTTACGATTATCGTTTCTAGCCACCACATAAACGTCGGTACCACGAGATTCGAAATGGTAAACAGCAGTACGAGCGTATACTTGGGAGGTTTTATTAAAAAGAATTCCCTGAAGCTTTCCCCTTGGCCGGGAGGCTCGAGGAAGGTACCACCGACATCTACATATATTTATGAAATACCGGCTCCTCGCGTCAATGTTGTAAAGTCCCTGTGGTCATATTCGCAAACGCTGCGTGGTTATGGAATTGCGTTCAGCCAATCGCTGAACCGCTCCATATACACTCATCGTACAACCCGCGATCGAGGAATCGCTCTCTATTACCATGAGAGTTTATTTTCACGAACAGCACAAGGAGGTTTTATGCAGCTGTGGGGGATTTAAACTTTCTCCTCAGCTTTACAACATCAGGGTTCTAACAGGTTTGATTTGGCAATTTAACGATAAATTATGAAGTACGTCTTTATAAATTAGCTCTAGTCCTCTTCTGAAGTTCTTCGGTGGCAGTAAGTTCGCAAACCGTAGCCGATCACCTCGTAACGGCTACACGTTGAAACTTAGTTGTTTGGGGATTAGATCCCAATCAGTACGCATGAGAATTCATTTTTAACAATACCTACCGCTCCCTACCACTTGTTTCCAATTAACGACTAGGTATCAACTCGACCGAGAAATTCTCAGAGTGAGCTGTGAACTTTGGTAATCGATTGCTACGTTATGGCCCTCAACTAAACTCAGCTAACGATCCAAATAACCAGGGATACGGTACTACTGTCAAGAACAGTGTGAGAGATAATTCCAAACTCCTACATTGAAGTATTCTACACCATTAGAGGTTGCATTAGAACGAAATTATATTTAATCACTCGGCAATTTCATGACATGATGGTGAGTCACATGTGTGGGATTGAAGAACTGTGAGCACCGATTCTGTCAACGACTCATCAAATAAAAGTTGAACAAGAATAAAATTAAGTTACCACCACGCCCAAAGCTCCAATCTGCTTTTTTGGTAATTAATTTTCGTTTTAGTGCCCTTTTAGGTTTCAACAAGTACATATTTTTCTGGAGAGGTTTGAAGTCGTATTGAGCGGGAAGAGGGAAGCAATGTACGTTAATACCTCCCAGGCCAATTAGAGAGCAATACTTAGACCGGTCTCTGATTGGCTCCCGAGGCATGAAAGCCACCCCTGCAGGAAATAAAGTCCGTAGATATCCGTAGAAATCCGTGCGTCTGTTCATTATCGACCATAGGAATGTTGTTGGCTAATGCCTTTGCAAAACCATCCAGCAAAACTATCCAACCACACAATACACCACAAATCAAAACAAATAATCAAAACGTAAACAAAGACCCAGGGGAGATGTTCATGGTAACCAACCCCTCAATGACGAAATCCGCGGACGATGCTGAGAAATTACCCTTTACTTGTCTTATGAGTCACCAATTTTCGATTTTTGACCATCAAAACACACTGGTATTCCCTATTCTGTCAGCAAATAAAAGTTAGAAAAAAAATAAATGAAATGAAGTTACTACCACGCCAAAAGCGTCAAACGGGTTTTTTGTGGTCATTTTTGTTTTTGTGCCCTTTTGGGTGTCCTGAGTTGGGTCATACTGAGTTGAGCACGCGTAATTCCAAGTGGATTTTATGAAAAATTAGAAATTCGTTTGCTTATCTATCGATGAACTTAAACGAAATTGGTCAAAAAAGCAAATTGGCTTGATGGTAACGATATAATACAGGTAGTTGATCATAAATTCGATTACTCAATTTCAAGCCGAGGTGCACACACGGATTTCTTTCAATGTCACGACGTAACGTAATTTACAAACTATTCCATTATCCCAGAACTGCGTACTTCAGCAACACCTTGCCCGGGAATTAAATAGTTTCGTAACGTACTTTATTATTCACGAAATTAATTAAAAAATCTGCTGACGAGTAATTGAGTTCATTTTGGTTGCGGTAAGAGGGGTTGGAAAGAAAGGTGCTCCTGTCCATACTCTTCCCTTACAACACCGCATAGCCGTTTCTTTCTTCAGCTCAGCTTCTCTCTCAAGCTTTTTGCTCTCTCTGTAAAGTAAATTTCATTTATCCAGAGGATGCTTCCCAATTAGGGAGGATTTTCTTTCAGCACGTTCACCCTTCTGAAACCGAGCTATCCGTGAAAGGAACTAACGTTAGGTGTCAAAGAAAGACACCCACGCTCTGTAAAGTACCATCAACCTTGATCATTTTATTTCTCCTCCTCTCATTTCATATCGTATTATTGATGGTCTATCAGTGCCCAACTCGACAGAAACGGCAAAAAGTAGAATTCGACCTCTGCTTGTTTAATAAATCATTGCACACATGGACGGTAAGACGTATCCTTCTGTACCACTTAGAACTCAGAGCCCGGAACTTCCAATAGACGAAATATTTCCGCGAGTTAATATGTAGAATTTACCACTATTCAATTCATTCACCAGCGCTCTCTCTGGTCCTCCACAGAGTTGTCTGTTTAATTTTTCCTAAATCTACTCTGCTAAAGTATTCCTGGGACAAGTTTGGCGAATGTGATTTTGTTATATTACTCGTATAAATAAATTAAAATCAAATTACATGAAAAATTAAACATGAAACCAGTGTGAAACCACTTGATACACCTCTGATGATGAGTGAAAGAGTAACAACGTGTAGTAAATAGGGGAAGCTATAAAAAATTTACTTGAATAGGTTCTGGTCCCTATCAAGTAAAGACTACAGGTGAAAAACGAGGTAACTCTATTTTTTCCAAAAAATGAGTTAGCGATGGTTTCTCATAGATTTTTGGATGGCGAACATGACGCTCAAGTCAGAACGGGGGAAAGCCTTTAAAAGGCCTCAAATCGCTGTCGAAAGATTAGGTTACTGAGGAAAAACTAGGTATCTGGTGCGGTGCAGAGGAAGAGCAAGGGCCAACATAGCACCCCTCAGCGTCACCCGATTGTGATTTACAGGTTTCTTCAACCAAAAGGCTCGAGCTGAAGCTCCATCCGATTGGATCAGGCTTTTCAAAATTGCCCGATGTAAGCCAAAGCCCTCTAACGTTGAAAAAGTGGGCAAGTATCCTGTTAGAAACTGGTGCGAATTTCTGAATCAGATCTATGGAGACAAAGCTCCATTTACGTTGAAGACCAGGTCAATGAGAGTGGTGAGAATAAACAAAAATCATCGCCTGCTAATATACCACAGAATACATCCGAAAGAACCACACAGAGCACAATCATGATTCCTAATCCGAAAAAAAATAAGGAAGAATGAGCAACAACGTGAATAATCATGGTACAGCTGCAAGCGAATGAATTTCTTTTTCTGGCTAAACCCTATGACGAAGCCTACCACTGTCAAAACCAAATACGACGATTTCCAATACTTGAGCTTCATCATCTCATAATTATTTCGCCAAAATACAGTGATTTAAAAAAAAGTTCATATACGATTTTTCAACATTTTGGTTCACTATTTAATCATTTTACAACCTATTGTGAGAATAAATCTCCGTTTTGAGTTTTAAATCACGTTTTATTTCAGCACTAGGATGTAAGATGCCTTGGTTCAAACCCGCATAGCACACAGGTACCGTTTTCCTCTGCTCAGCTGGACCTTTGGATGTTCAATACCATATTACCACCTTGTTTCAAAAAATTAAGTGATGCATCTCATTGTATAGTGGACAATGAATTTATTAGATACTATTTTTAATTTCTTTCAAATGGGGTCAAGTGAAGAATGAAGTCAATTTTCGAGGGAAAATTGGCTTTCCTGAACATTTGGGAAGAGGGAGTTACCCGGTTTTCCCCCTGTAGTCATCGAAGAATAGTAGTGGTAGTGGTCAGTACGGAGAAAAGCAAGAATTGCTAATTTTTTATTCGAGCTAATTAATATTGATTGGTTTAAGCCAATATCAGCAGACAGAAGGGTACAGTGAGATACCGTAAAGGCTGTTAGATATTCGGACGGGATGAGAAGCTCTCATTAAGCTTAGAACTCGAACAAGGCTGAAAATAAGTCATAAACATGAAAGTTTAGGTTGGCGGGGAGGGATAACCGTATTAGCGGGGCTCCGGCGCTTAAGAAAACACTTATACAGAAGTTAGGTGGCCCCTGCAGCAGGACGAGGGTGAGTTGCGGCCAAAAGAATTATTAGTCGAGAAGGATGAAAGAGTATTGTGAGAGAGAGGTAATGGAGGCGATGGAGGTTCGGGGTACTGCCAAGTTGGCGAAGGTCCCGATTGGAAATCAACCTGTCCCAGCTGAAATGACCCCCTGCTTCCTCACACTTCTAGACGCCTTCACTATTCTTACCGCTTCAATGGAGCAAGAAAGTCGTGCAAAACCATGTTTTAAAGGAAGAGGACGAAAATACCTACTTCTTCTGTATTCAGGATGAGTTTGCTTACAACGCTCACGTCACATATTCGACGTTAATACAGACCTTCTTTAAATTCCACTCAACCCAAACAACCAACTACAGAACTAAACTGAGGTTCACTCACGGTTCTTGTTCTGGTCCCAGTGTAGGGTTGCCAGATTATTTGGGAACACAAAAGTATTGACCGAAATCAACAACAAAATAGGAGTTTGGAAAAATATACAGTAGTAGCGTAGTGTAAAAGTATGCATGATGTGCAAAATGTGCAAAATAGTGAATAAGTATATAATACGATATATAATAATATATTATATAATAATATATAAGTATATAATACTCGTATATACTTTGCTGAGTGGCTCCTACAGCTAATTTCTATGGTATTTATACTATGAACCTGTTCATGGCACAATCGTACTCTATCATTCCAATACCTGAAGTTATTATTATCTGAAGTTATTGTGTTCAATTATTCTGTTTGTAGGAAACATTAAATATTTTTTCAATATTGGATTTTCAACTGTGTTCATTTTTCATCTTGGTGATGAGCTCTTATTTTTATCATCATATTATGATAGGAAATAGAGGAAGTATGTTAAATATAACTTTTGATCTGACGATAAATCAAGTCGACTTTGGAAAAGTCCATTTCTAAACTTAATCAGACTCAGACATCACAGATTTGGCGGTATATACGGGTACGTACATCCTGCGGTTTGTCCCGGGAACAACCTTGTCCGGGTCAGGGTTCCCAGAGGCCGTCTCTTTGCGGCGACTCCGGTCTCCCCGACACACCCGGGGAGCTGATCGAATTCTCTAGGGACGAGCTGGCGAGAGGGGCGACCCCGGAGTGTGTGAGAGGTGGAAGGTGTTTTACGATAGAAGGGGAAGAGTGTTAGAGAGACAGACGTTTTGGATCCGTGGATCGCAATTTGGTTCGGTCCGATATCCTTTGACGTGTCGTTTTCACCTCGATCCCTCGGTATCCAATTCCTCTCTCGACTCCACTCTGAGGCATTTATAGCCTCTCGCAAACATCGTCATTCGAGTTTACGAACTAGCGAAACTGGCAGATAGTGGCCGAAGTCATTCAACTTCAACCTTTACAATTGAACTCGACAAGTGTTTGGAAGGGAGCTATTTGCTCTTCACTCCCACCCCTTGACGCAAAGCTTAAGTTATTCAATGCTGCTTCGAGTTCGGTACTTCGCTATGCGGCTTAAGTTTGGGGTGACCTGTCATTTGAATCACCTGAAAAGTTCTACGGTTTTTTATCGAACAATTTGTTCTTCCTCTCAACAAATACGCCAAACGTCATCGTTATTCTTGAATCTATCATGCAGGCAATACGTATTCATATTCAACTGAACTCCCCATGAAAACTGTAGAAGTCTTGAGAACTTTAGAAAGATGAACGATACAAGTTTCTTAAAGATTTTACGACCGATTATTCTGGTAGAAAGCGTTTTTGAAAACATCTCCTGGATTGAAACAAAGCAAGATCATCAAAATCAGGTTTCAAATGTAGATTCAGCGCTTCAGAAAACATGAATTTGGATGGTGAGAGTAAACAAATATGCAGGATCAGAGTCCCCAATTTCACCTTCTTCGAAGTCGTAGGGATGAAGTTGGGTACATGGTTGTGGGCGAATGGGTCTCAACAGATGAGCAGATTGCAGGCTGGTTTACCAAAGCACTGTTCGGTGGAAAATTTGTTGTGCTTTGAAATGCCATTCTGAGTAGCTCTAATGCTTTGATTTAAAACGTTTTGCCAGATAAGGAGGATTCCTGCACCGCTAGTTGTCACTGAGACCGCTTACGCTGGACTCAACGTCCTTTCGCTAGATTCGACGTGATCTGACTTGATGACCAGCGACTTCAGTGATTCTGCGTGTGTTAACACTGGGGTGCGGACATTGTAGTTCTGGCTCAACCTCCACTTTGAAGAGGAGGGAGTGCTGAAAATAGGTCTTCACAGTGGAACACCTGTTATTGAGACCAACTTGATCTACTACAGTGATGGACACATATGACATCATTCTGATTCTCACGCCTGCGATAACTTTTGAAATTAGTCTTGCTCTTGGTTTTGACTTTAGTACGGATACAAATATATTGTCACTTAACAGTGTTATATTTCAAGTACCAAGTCTTCTTGCTGTGAGTTTTCTTGTTTAAGACTCATTTTAGTTTCAAGCCTTGCTAGAAAACCATCTCTCGTTGAACGCTGTAAGTTATTACTTGGAGCAATAAAATCTAATTGTGCAAAAACCGTTGTGGGGCAAGGAATTTTAAAATATTGTTCAACGTTTTGGGGTTCCTCCAGTTCTGCAGTCCTGCAGTTATTCAGTTTTGAGTAGTAACACGCGTATTCATGCTGGACGTTCTTGAAAAAGCTACAATTTGCGGTTTGCCAATTCTACATTGTTCTCATTTGTTTGTTTTCAGCTCATAGCTGAGTTGAGCAACTCCCCGAGTGTCAAGTAGGGCGTAATTAGAAACTAGTGTAGCCAGCGAAGCGCGTGCTGACTCGACAACCGCTATTGACTAACCAATCCCCACTGGTAGGTCCACCTTGTAATCTCCTCATTATCTTTGATCTCTAAGTCAAACTCAATTTATCGGTTCACATCTCATACAATTCAAATACCAACTCGCTGATTTGTAGCTCAGGCGGGTTAACTGTTTTCTCTCATATACATCCGCTTTCTCGTTCTTTATTCGAAGTTGAGAAGCATTTTTCCAAGAATTCAATTGCTTTCCTATTCAAGAGTCTTTATTCGGCGTTAAAAGGTTCTATTTCCGCGCCTCAGTTGTCCCACGACTGTCCCTCTGGGCTTTATCTCTGCTTTCGTTGTGCTGGAATCCTACGTTTGCTAAATTGTAATGTGGTTAGTAGGTGGTCCTTAACTAATGAGATAACTGAAGTTGAAATTACTCTTGGAGGCGACGTAATGTACCTACCTCCAGTCATCTCACGCTTCTCACACCTTTTGTGAGTGTAAATTTTACACTGTAAAAACTGCAACATTTAATTTAAATTTAATTCTTGACACGACGGTTTATTATCTTCTTTGTGCAGATCACCCTTCAGTATAGATCACTAAATGATAAGTGAGATTAATTGTTATTAATTCTTATTATGAATTATCATTAATCCTTAATATTTATTAAAGTACCTAGTGTAAATAACTATAATTGATGATCACTAATTAACGTTAGTTATTAGTAATTATTATTGGTAATTAATACCTATGAATTAAGTCGATATCTGAAAACCATGTGCTGCTCGGATAAGCTGGGACAGTGTGAACATTGACCCGACAGGCGGCCGGATTCACTACTGGTGGGAGTGGACGGCGATGGAGAACGGCGGTAGAAAACGGCGGTGGAGGACGGCGTTGGTGGTTGGTGGCGGTGGTCATTGTGGGAGAACGGGGGGACGGCGTGTGGGACGGCGTTGGAGGGTTGGTGGTCGCTGGCTGAGGACGGTGGTGGTCGCTGGCTGAGGACGGTCGTGGTCGCTGGCTGAGGTCGGTGGTGGTGGTGGATGAGCATCAGTGGGTGGCGACGGGGGGAAAAGCGGGCAGGAGTACACAACGTTCATCGTCCGTCATTCATGGGCTGACTTCCACTACACGTTGCATCACAACGTTTATCGTCCGTCATTCATGATCTGACTTTCACTACATAAATTGAACTTTTGGGCGGTACCTAAATGGACGTTGGAGTGCGAGGGAGGAGAGTGTACAAGTGCTAGGCTCACGTTACTGTTGGAGTTATATGAAAGAAAAACGTCTTTTAGAATTTTTGTAAAAACACTTGATAATAATAATTAATGATAATTCATAGTAATAATTAATCTATCATTTAGTGATCCGGAAGAAGGGGAATCTGTACAAAGAAGATAATAAACCGTTGTGTCAAGACTTTGCAGGGTTTTAATATTTCAATTTATGAATCTACGTATATTGCAACGTAAGCCAGCAATTTTTGAAGGTGGGTATTTTTTTAAATGCGCGATTCTAATGGTTTATTATCCAAGATAATAAACCAAAATTGACTGATTTATTACCTCCTCAACCCTACTAATTTTGCAACTTAAAAAAAAGTCAACTTCTAAAAGAATGTGTATGGTTCAAAATTGGGGGTCCTTTGTAAAACTATCTGTAGGAAGATTTGCTAAACCGCCTGCATTCAACTTGGAACGTTCCTAACGTTTATGGGTGTGCAACAGGGTTGGCAATGTTTAAAACAAATTTTTTAAACTGCTGTTCTATAAAGTGTTTAAAACACAAGCAAAAAAATAAAATAAAGATAAAAACACACAGTATTTTAAAAATCAAGAAAAAACCCTGTTTTTATTGGCCAAGCTCCTTATATGCATTAGCTAGAATTGAAGAGGTGTCCCTATGGTCTACACTACCATTCTGCCATGTTAAGGAAACACGCCTCAACTTCAATTTGATTTTTCAGACATTTTCGTGATAAAAATGAACAAAATACCGTCATTATTTGAACAAAGTATTAGATAATGTGTTATTAGAATTTATTATGAGTTTCAGTACTGATCAGTGGAGTGTGTTATTCCACATGTCGATTGACGTAAGTCTTCTTTAGTACATGTTTAGTAGCAGTACTGAGCACATGCACTATATCAATGGAATCTGATGTCATTACGACAATTTCAGCGTCATAACCCGAAATATACCGAGTAGGTAGGTACTGGTGATGATCGAATTTGTTGTATTATCACATTTCGAGACATGGACAATCTTTCTCATTAAATTGAAGGATTGCGTGAAGGAATATTCAGTGAAACCTATGAACCTTCTTGTTCCGAGAGTTCAGTCACTAGACACTATCCATCACGGTTCGGTGCGCTGTTATCTTTATAATGAGTTGCGCTGTGGCTGTACGTATGTATAATACGCGTGTCTGAATCATCACGTACGCGAGCGGCTGCCAACTTGACGAACGAGCCGATTCACGTCACGTAGTTCTCTTCGTCGGATGGATGTCGAGGGACGTCATAACAGTCGTTCCAAACCGCCACAACACTCCAGTTCCACGGAACGTAAGAGGTGAGCAATTTAAAGATAACAAAGTCCATCGTAAATGAACTCATAAATAATTCAAGAGGTAAAATTTAGCCTAAATCCTACTTTTACCGTGACGTCTCAGGATCCCGGTATTACTTCTCCATTCTTTGCATATAAGAGAATATAAGAACCAACTAGCTAGCAACAACATTCCCCAAACCTTTTGGTTTATTCGATAATAAACCTTTGGAATCGGTTTACGTTTCGAGATACGTAGATTCCAAGAATCGGATAAAAATGCTCCCTGCGACACTTTGCCCAGTTAGCGTTGAGCGAAAATTAAGACATTTGGTTTCATAGCCCTAGGTCAAGGGGAATTTCAAAATTTGCAGTAAATGTAATTAGCTTTTAGTAGATAACCCCTTTTACACCGTTACCAACTTCACCACACAGTTTACCCGACGTACGTTCAATAAATATACATGGTCCACATCCAACATTACCTTCTTATGTTGATTCAAGAGGCTCAAGAATATTCCATAAAGGATTTCAAATATTATTTACACCTATTTATCAGAGAAAGATTGAGACCGACTATGGTGTGGTTGTACCGAATGAAGTAACTTATGTTGTTTCGTAGAATTTCGCAGTGAAAACTATCGGGTTCGAAAAAGAAATTCTTTGTAGGAATGTATAACGAACGTTCTCGTATCTCTTGGGTTTATGCTGTTGAAGAGCGACTCCAATGTAAACACAGTATCATTGCATATTCAGCTCATTATATTTTCATGTCACATTCATGTAAAGATCTCTTACGCCTCAGACAACCTGAGAGAAACGTACTCGCAGCACGCGAGAAAATCTTTCAGCAACTGTCCTCTCCCGAGTGTTGTCATCTTTGGTTTTTGCTTTGATTTTCGGCCTGTGATTCAGAGAGTATGTGAAATGAAAAAATATGAGGGGTTTCTGGCAAAAATACGATTAGTCAAAAAAGCTGATTTTTCAGGGAAAAAAATCTGTTTACCGTATTTCCACACTATACTAGAAATATGAATTTCATTCTGTACTTGATGCTTACAGTCAGGATGAATGCCGGAAGAGTTTGGATGAGCGCACTGCAATTTGTTTGATGGGATTGGCGAAAAACGATTTGACTAGTTATGTTTTTGAAGAATTCCACTAAGAAGAAGACAACTCAAACATTGCTCCATTCATGGAATGCTGGTAATTGAACAAAAATGATGATTTTTCTTCTTTTTTATTGTTTTACTCAACATAGGTAATGACTCAAAGAGTGCATGAGAAACAATAAGCAGATTTAAAAAAATGATTATGGGTTAATCATCAGCACATCCATCACATAATTGTCATCATTGTCGATATCGAAGTTGTTGGAGTCCTCTTCTTCTGGATCACCAATATCAGTAAGATCATTCTTAAGGTTGTCATAGAACTATTTACTCCGTAGATTTCCCCAGGAGGAGTAAAGTAGAGACAGGTTCAGGAGGTTTGTGTATATCACTTTAGCTGGTCACACGATATGTCTGGCCCATGATCCATAATATGATTTTCTCAGCTGGACTGACTTGTCCTCACAAGATATCTGAAGCATGCGCACTTTTTGAAGTTTGAATGGTGGTTTCAGTGTCTTCATAAAGAGAGGTTCAGTGGCTGCTTTCATATTTTTGAAATCTTTATGGGCGAATTTGCGTAGCTTGAATGGGCTTGGGACTTTTTTAGTCGCATTTTTGTCCCACACTTTTGGTACTTCCGCCGTCGAAGTTTTTGATTTTTTCGCTCTAATTAGGGCAAAATCTTGGTCGTTAGGTAGAATACTAAGACCTCGGAGAGGGAAAAAGTATGTTACGCTCTTAAACATTTTCAAGACATGAACGAGGCACCATAGAAAATGTACCATTGTTTTATTCTGTCCAGGACAGCCATCACTGAACAAAACGTTTAAACAAAAGTTTGTTCCATTTCATCATTATTTTGGCTAGTCGTGTTCAGACAATCGGGATCGTTCGATCACCGCCGGCTCTGGCTCTCTCCTCGGAGTGTTGGAAGGTGTGGGGGGGGGGGGATCGGATCAGCTCCTAACGCCGCTCCGAGTGATCAACGATCTGAGCGGTGAGCGGGATCGCTGGGATCGTTCAGACGATCGGGATCGGTGGGATCGTTCAGACGATCGGGATCGTTCGGTCACCGCCGGCTCTGGCTCTCCCCTCGGAGTGTTGGAAGGTGGGGGGGATCGGATCAGCTCCTAACACCGCTCCAAGTGATCAACGATCTGAGCGGTGAGCGGGATCGCTGGGATCGTTCAGACTTCAGATCAGAGGTAGCAACTTGGCGAGGGATTTCGAGAGCTATTCCTCAATCAAATTAGCAATCGATCTCTCAGTTCTCTCAGTGTTGCCAGATTTGGCTAGATATAGCCATTTGGGCTATTTTGCGAGAAAACTGCGCTATTTTTCTCAGTATTCGAAATTTCGCGCCTCTTTTTTTTCTTCGTTTCTTTTCTGTTCTATCTACCCCCCCCCCCCACCATGCAGGTGAACCATAATTCTCATCTATAATAGATACTTGTAAATACAAGGCTTAATTGTTGCTTGGCATCCTTTATTTAACCGGAAAATGACACCTTACTTGACAGGGGGGGGGGGGGGGCTGAGCGATGAGTTATGCAAAAGAGCTGATCATTTTGATGATCGATCGATCCTGATCCGATCATTGTGATGAGTCAGATCGCCCATCTCTACTCATGATTTGTCTTGTTGTTAAAGAAAAGCCAGTTTTTCTGAGGTCCCCACTGGCTGACAAGTTATGTTTTTGATGAATGCGCATCTGCAGGATCGCAAGTATCTTCAGTGGCCACGAGATGGCATCACAAACTCAAAACTCGATTATTTTTACTTTTCGTGTTTTTGCCAGAAACCCCTCATATTTAAATGAGAATCGAATAGTTTTAAAATGATTTTTAAATTTTCGCAGTACCTCAAAATACTGAATTCATGTCGTATATCCCATGAATAAAGCGAGCAAATTGAGCTAATCTCGAGAGAGCAATTAGTCGTCTCCTCGCTTTCCCGAACACAGGCTACATTCTAATCTAATAACGACGTACCTACTGTATTCAAACCAACATCGAGTTTTGTTGCTCGACTTTGATTTTATTAAGCGTCGAAAACTGAATCCCACTTAATCTATGCATAGCTTCCGCTTGTAATCATCCCCGTTCCGCGCGAACTCCCTCAAGTATTAGTGAATCGAGAAAATATTCGGCTTCATGACGACCTCCCCGCTTTTGAAAATTAGAAACCCGGATCACAGAAATTTACAATGTAAATTCCTGCGCCGCTCGATACCTATTTATTGCTTCCCGGCGCGAAAATGACTACGGCATTATTCACGTTGATGAAAACTTTCAAGTAACTTCCTACGTAGGAAGTTACTTGAAAGTTTTCGTCAACTAATTCATCGAAATTTTGCATTTTTGAGACATAAACGAGTGATTTATAAACATTCAGCTGTTAACTGCATGTGCCTCCACACACAAACTAAACTTCTAAAATTCACCAAAAAAATCGTAGATACAATCTCAAGTGCGGTTGGTCTCATTCGACGCAGAATGTAATTTGTTTCTCGTAAAAACACTCGTAAATAAAACGGTTATTCATAAAACGGTTATATATAAATTCCGGGACCCGTAATGTGTGGTATATTCGTGAGCAGCGTAAGCACTTGGAAGATGAAGAAAACTGGTTATTACTTAAGATGTTCTTCGCGGTTCATCTGCTCTAATCTGATAACGGAATGAGATATCGCTATTCTGACTTCACCATCGTGTTCAGCGTTGAAAAATCTATAAATTGAGGTGTTGCTCGGCAAAAAAAGGGAACGAAAGTTGTTATAAAACCAGTAAAATGGAGAAATTTCACATAAAACCAGTCACGTCTTCGATTAATTCGCTCTTATAGCCATGCTGCATGACTGTGGATTTTGTTATCAACAGGAATGAATGAAAAACGTGAGTTTGAAAAGTTCATGGATTCGAAACTTTTGATGAAACAGTCGTTTCATTGATGTAATTAAATGGATCTTAATCTCCTTAATCTTCCTTAAACGAATGGTCCGACCAGGCGGTAGCTCTCTATAACAAAATAAAGAGAACAAACTTTGAAGGCTCGAAGTTAGACGAAGAAACAATTAATAACTGGAGCATGAATTGAACGCTTGAATTTCAAGTCAATTTTCACAGATGTAAAAGATTTGGCCACGTTTTTCTTGGTTGACTCCCTTCTTCACTATTTAATACGACCCAATTTCATGTTGCAAATTCTGAAAAGTCTTACATTTTCAACAGTTGAAAATGTGTCTACTACAACAATAACACTTCTGAATAAACCAAAAATAATAAATTACTTTTTGGTTCATATGTCGGTCGTTATTTCGTCCGTCTATAAAACCAGAGTAAATTGGAAATATTTGTACTACGTATTCGTGTAAATCCAACAATTCTGGAAGGATGAACTGTGTTGTAATCGATATGACCTGTTTATAAGTTTGTAAGTTTACGATAATATAACTTTATAGTAAGAAGTAATTCGTTTTGGTCAATTCAGAGTCGTCCCGTAATTTCCGTTGATCTTACTTCCATCAAAAACAAAGAAGTTTTGTTATTATTAAATTCCCAAGTTGGACATTTTCAATGATTAAGAAAAAAATGAAGGAAAAACGTGTTTGTTTTAATTGTGAAAAGAGACCCAAATTAAAGCCACCTGCTGAGTTTGGAGAGGAAGGTAGTTGGCCCGAAGGCCCCAAAAATTAAAATCTAATTAAGTTTTCGAGTTTTCCCAAGGTAGGGGGATGATCTAATTCCAGGGTGATTGAGATACTGGAGTGAACAAGGTTTGGTGGCGAAAGATGGCGGGCGGAGGGGTACGGGGAACTAATATCGAAGCTCCGTTAACTTTTAATTCGACTTTGCCCGAGTAGCTGATGGGCCCCCTACGAGAGCTAACGAGATTCTGAAGGAGATCGATTCCCATAGCCACGCTTCAAAGCGGAAGGTTATACAAAGTTTGGGTTCCTTATGGTTTATTGAAGATGTGGGATGGAAAATATTTTCGGTGGATCGTGATGTTCACGTGATTCGCTATAGATGAGCAACGCTATAAAAATACTGATGGGTACTTCAAAGCTGTATTCCATCACGAAGCTGGAATGAGGGCCTGTACGAGAGTTCATACGGATTTGATAGTTACCTTGGATGTAGGTCGTGGCCATCACAGCTTATGGGGACGAGCTCACAAAATTGGACGTAGACAAGAGTTGGCTAACGTTGGCGTTACCCAAGTGGCATATATCGTTACTACATACATCCGAGCACAGCCGCAAGCTGCCCCGAGCGATCGTTTACCGATACGATTGTGCTCACAGAATCAATGCGAAAGGAGCCAAACGAACGACGCATTACAACATTTATATAACCAGAAAATGGAAGTTCGCTCGGACAAAACGCCTGGGCCACTCGATCATTATCGGAACAATAACGAGTAGATTACAAAGCTCCCTCACTCACCACCCACTAAATCCCTCTCTCCCTCTGAACACTCTATTCGGCCCGCAAGGGGCCAATGCAGGCAATTGTATCACTTCTGTTGTTTCCTTCTGACCCTCAGCGGGGATATTTGGAGAAAGGAGCCCAACTATTCAGACAGACCACCTCAACAGCTCCGATCCCAAGTCCTATTTCATAGGAATTATACTCTAACTTCTAGTCCGGAAGGGACCTCCTCAACTCGTTTGATATAAATATAATTAATATTTGAAGAGTCCACGGAAGAAAGGGGCTAACTGCATTTTTTGTCGAAATTGAGTTGAGGCTGGGAATATGTAGCTCTTGAGGAGTACACTCCGGTGTACCACTCAAACAAGGAAGAAACGGGCTCTAAAACAGCCAGAAACGCATTTGAAGTTATCGCATACCAGGAAGAAAGGGGCCATCTCCCTCGATAAGTGGAGAAAGGGGCTACAAGACGCTGGCTGCTCGCCTGAAAGTGTCACCGGATTTGTTTTCATCAATGTTTGTTGACCTTTGAACGTTCTAGTGTTCATAGAGCGTTCAAATCTCGTCCCATGAAGGAAGTTAGAATTTCTGTGAGCCATACAAGACTTGTTGAATATAGAGATCTAGGGACGTGGGAGCGTCCCGCCCGCCAAGAAAACCGAAGCCCTGAAAACCGAAGCGACTGAGACACTGATTACGCGACGGAACAAGTTGGGGTTTTCACCCTACCATAGCTCGGTCCCCTGAGTGTCTCGAGAGTTGATTTTTTGTACACCAACTCTCCAGGGGCACGTGAGGACGTAAAACAAATTTCAGCTCTTGGGAACATCAGGTGTCGGGGGTATAACAATTTTAAAACCACTATTTTTCACGTTTTTCGTGTTCTTCTTCTTCTTCTTCTTCTTCTTCTTCTTCTTCTTGTTCATTGACGGGGCCACAGCCCAGCAGACAAATCGGATCGAGCTGTAATTTTGCACACACGTTTGTTATGCTCCAAGGGAGTGCCTTTTGAACATTTTTTTCTCCCTCCCCCCATTTCCCTCCCAATTAGGGGGGGAATAGTAATTTTTAGGAATTTCAAATGGTCATAACTCCTTCAAAATTGAAGCTTTTCCAGATTTTCTTTTTTAGTTGTGTTCAGCTTTTCAAACTGTTTAATTTGAGATCAAAAAATGCTTCCTAAAGGGAAAAATAAAGGAGTTATGGTGATTTTTCTATTTTCAACAACAACTGCCGCAAATATTGATGAAAATTGGTGCGGTTGGTCTTAAAATGTCCGCTAGGTTGTCTAGTATATGCTCAATAATTTTGAACTAAATCTCAATCGATTTGACTAATCCACAGCCAAAAATACGTGAATAAATTCCACATCTACTGATTTGGCTAATTTCCGAAAACATCAAAGTTGAACGGTGGTCAGAAAAATTGTCGTAGAGTGGCGCCTGTTTAAGGATCGATAGGAAATTTTATGGGCTTTCAAATGAGGGTAGCGCACTTTGGCACTTTTCCCAACGGTTCTGTTACACCAGCAGGGAGCTTTACGCTTCTTTCAATGCTGTAGGCGGGAGCTTTTTGCCACATAAACAAGCCTGAATTGAAGCATTACTTCATTATAGGTTTACCACTACTGATTACTCGTGACCACCAGTAATACTTATAATATAGTAATGCTTTAATTCAGGCTTGTTCATCTGGCAAAAAGCTCCCGCCAACAGCACTGAAAGAAGCGTAAAGCTCCCTGCTGGTGTAACAGAGGAAACATATTAGGTGAAACCGAGGGTGACTAAGGGTGAGAGGGGGTTGTGGGAAGGAGACAGGGAACAGGAAAACATTGACGGTGGAGGTTAGGGGTAGGAGGATCAGGTTTCTAAATGCATACTCAACAGCGAGGTGCGAAGCACCGAGCATCCTATATATGTGGCTGGCGGGCAAAATGGATATCATTCCTTTTTGCGGCTGAGGTTTTTTGGCGGGCCAGTTTTTACAACGGAGTTGTTTTTGGGGGGATACATACAACGGGAAGTGGAACACTACCATCCTCCGACCATCTAAGCTCTACACCGAATTTCTCAGCCATTCCAGACCTGATTCACCTCAAGCAGTTCTGCGGTTCTTTGAAGGTCCGAGCTTTTTACGATAAGCTGCCCCACATAAATCAGAAGCGAGCCGAACCCTACAAGAACCAGAAGAAACGACCGAATTCCGCAGGAGGAAAAGGAAGAGAAGAAAGGGAGGAAACATGAGAGAGAAAAATGAATTTTCTGAATAATAATAATAATAATAAAAGCAAAATGTCTATTCAACGTGTTCTGGACCAATCGTGTGCATTAATTGTTGTTCATACCTCGCCCACACCTAATTATCCATGTTACATTAATGATTTCACGCCCCACATTAGTGTTTCCACATGTAGACCCCTTCGGAATATCTGAAATAGGATTTGGTAGTGAAATAAATTCTCAATAAATACACGAATTCTTAGCTGTAATAGAAAATGCATTGGCCCTCCTCCAGCGGTCGCATCATGAGGTTCTGCCATGTTTTAGACGTATTGTGGTACCCGTGAGTATATAAAAAAGAAGCTATTTAATGGAGAAAAGAACGATCACATGGGCTGAATAGCCTGTCGCTATGTCCATCAAACCTCAGGAAAGTGATTTTCGTCCTCAATCTTCGGGGACCCCACGTATGGACCGAACGGTGAACCGCTCTTCATAGCGCATTAGAGGCGATACAGTGATTTTTCACCATCATACAAGAAACCTGCCGTTTTATCTGGGGGAGCGGGCGGTCTGAATATGTCGGACCCGACTATCCATCTTTTCCTTGTGGGAGACTCTTCGAATCGGACCCCGCCCTCTCGGCATTCGGGAAGCTTTGTGAATGATGTGTCACGACCTACACTCATATCGTGACACAAAACCAGTGGCTGAGAACCGCTTTTCTTCAACAGCCAAATATCTTAAAACCACTACAAGCTGTCAATCAATCACAGTCTCTCTAGTGGAACTTATGAATTGATTGACAGTCAGAAACTAAGTCAGTGAGGTTCATTTTTGAAACGCCAGGGTCTGCACAGTTGGAAAAAAAATACTTTTTCATATGCTGCAGTGAATAACTCAGCTAAATGTCAAATATTGTTGATAATGTAGAAAAAAAAACTTTGTGAACTTCTTCAGGTGATTTTGAAGGATGTATAAAGAGTTCAGTGGTTGATTACGGAACTAAATTCAATCAACTATTCCATTTTCGATTTTTCTCATTTTGACCAGGTTGACCCCGATTTGGCCCTCTGTGCGTGGTAAAAACAATACCTGAGGTGCAAGTCTAATCTTGCTTGGTATATTCAGGAGGGACGTGGGAGCGCTCCAGGGCACGCAGCTCCTTCGTGTAATTACTAACCCGCAAAAGGCGCTACTACAAACGTTGAAAACCTTCCCAACAAACAGTTGAGAACTTGAGAGCTCCTCCTGCAACATTAAATTTTTATAAAAAGCTGTTCTA
The DNA here is from genome assembly GCA_963920205.1 of Stenodema calcarata. Classification (NCBI taxonomy): domain Eukaryota; kingdom Metazoa; phylum Arthropoda; class Insecta; order Hemiptera; family Miridae; genus Stenodema; species Stenodema calcarata. The sequence goes on along the minus strand of OY986055.1, from coordinate 6,572,009 downwards.
TCTCGCACGATAGGGGAGTACAGAGGCAAAACAGCGGAGGGCTTAGCTGCTGTAGAGGAGATAACTGCAGTTGTTTTACCGAGTTTCCAGTACGAAATAGGACCAGGATCAGTAGTATGAGTTGGGTTTCGGTTAAAGAGAAATTTGAAATTAACAACAAAACTTGGAGCTTTAAAATCCAAACATTTCAGCAAGATTGGAACAATTATACTGCTTGAGATTTAGGTACGAGGATTTCCCAACCGACCATTTGAAACTTGTCTTAGTAGTTTGCGATTATTACAGCACCCACCGACTGGATATATACTGGGTTGTTCAGGTTACGAGATTTCATAATGATTTAATAGTGATTAGTAACTAAAGACTTTGTAGATCGTGTTGCCAGCCATATGCAATTCCTCGTGATTTCCACAAATCCAACTCCCCTAAAAACCCTAAAACCTGATATTTCCACAAATCTAACTCCCCTATAACCTCTCAAACCTGATATAAATATACTAAATAAATATAGTAAATTTACTGTACCTATGTGAAATGACACTCGTTAGTTATTTGAGAAAAGCCATTGGAAATATAGGAAGCTTATCAAGTGTCGGCTTTGGAATTTTCAATCACCAAGAATGTACTAAGATTTTTAATAATAAAACTTGATACAACAGTCCTTGCAATTCCACTCATCCTAATTGACAGTCAGTCAACTCGGATAGTGGCAATGGGTCTGTGTTATCCTCGCCTCGGCCTTTTCTTTAGTGTGTCTGCTCTAACAAGCGAGATGCCTGTAATAGTCATTTTCACGACAACTAATTCTTCTAACCTCAAAAACCTTTTGCGAATCTCTCAGTAAGTTTAATTTCTACCGCAGGAGTCACTGTTTTGTGAAATCGTTGTGTTATGAGAGGCTACTGAATTGCGAAAATGAAGGCGTAGAAGAGTTTTTGAGGAACAGGGCTGATTCCTCATACCGCCTTTTACGTGTGAAATTTCCAGACAGATACTTCTCTGTAGCCTCGATTCTCTTAGATAGATCTCACCGATAAAACGCCCCCAAGCTTCACCATCGTCATGTACAGCTACATTCTCAAGGTACATGCTCTTCGGATTAAGTTTAATAATTTTTCCATTCGGCCCACTATATTTTTCATGTTGAACTATAAGAGGCGTTGATGAGTTGGTGAGTTGAATTTTCGCCACTGCCCGCAGTACTAACATTGATTCGACCATAAGAACACACTGAGGAGTTCCGCTTGTCTCTTCGAGACCCCTTCGGATTGAATTGAAAGTTGGCGGAGGAGAGACTCGGGGAAGGGCGTGTCCAATAAAATGACCACCTGTTCCTAAAAGTGCTGAGCTCGAGGGTTTCTGCAAGAATCCAATCTCAGGCCCTTCGTTGCGTGTTTGAGCCGATGAATCAACAAACTAAAGGAACCAATCAATGACCCTGGATTACGTACATTAATTGGTTCCCAATGAGAGCATTAATAATATATAATAATAATAAATTGATTGCCTTACATAATCAAAATAACAATAATTGTTATTTTGAACACACTATATTAGCTTCTTACCTTAATTATTAAGGTTAGAAGTTAATATAGTATGTTCAAGTAAGGGCTGTCAGACGGCTGTTAACGCTAGAGAGGTTGAATAGTGATGTACGTATTTAACACTCCTCCTGAAAAACTCAAGGCTGAGAAGAGGCGATTGCTTAATAAAAGTGTTGCTTGAAGCCGTCTATTTGGTCGGCATGAACCGGTTTTTTAAAATGTTGTATAAAGAAGTAATGAACATTTACTTGGGAAACAGGAAGAAAACATACAATCCCAGAAGAGACCATGGGTTTTTAAAATTACAGGAGAATGCCACACAGGTCTATTAAGGTATCAGTGAAGAGGGGCTTTAATAAAAATAATTGTTGGAGGGCTAGAGCTTTGAGAAAATTTGTGAAAGTACATAAAATAGTGTCAAGTTTGTGACCGGGTGGTGGTAAACTAGCCGCCCATGCAGATTAGTTTAGTTAGAGAGGAATGTGATGGTAAACCCCTAGAGGTGCCCCTTCCATGAAGGAACTTTATAGCACATCTTGGAAGGGATAACGTGCCTGTGTCAGCAGGGCCGTCCTCATCTCAAGCGGTTCTATCAAAAACCGCCGCAAACTCCGCTAACCGTCACAAGTTATATTATAAAACATCTCAGTAGCCTGACAATTATGTTACAATTGTGACAGTTATGTTGAGTTGACAATAATTATTATGTTGAAACGATCGACGTTTTTTGTTTTTGGAGCAGCGAATGCTCGAGTCCTCCAAAACGGCTCAGTTTACACAACGGTTCTTCGAATTTATTAAGTACATTTAATTTACTTACTTTTGCTGTAACCTGACTGAATGATGTATTACGTTCTGTATTATGTTACTTCTGTCCAGCTCGAAGAGTAGGCCAGTAGGCCTAATTTTTTTTTTTTATATATATTGCATTTATTGAGGAAAATAATTTTTTACAAAATATTTTAGCGTAATATTCAAAAATGCTTCAGTTCCCAATAAGTAAATACTTGTGCCGGGAACTGGAGCTGCACCGAACCAGTTAAACAACATCATCACGTTTAGATTATTCTGTCCTCGCCTTTAATAAACTTACGGTTTAGACTATACAATTTTTACAAATCTTACTTAATTTAATTTCTTCAACTTAATTTGTAACATGTTCCTATTATTTATTTTAATTTTTAATAGATGCACAAAGTTTACACTTAAGACATATATCGACCATTTTCCCAAACCACCACACTGCCCAATCATTTATCTCTACTTCTCTTTTTGAAGTACTCTTTTATTTTTTGTTTAAATTTTGCAAGTGAAAGACCAGCAGTAACAAATCCAGGCAGTTTGTTGAAAATCCCCACTCCATTACAGAGATAGAGTCTCTGCGCAGCTGCAGTTTTAACTTTTAATGCCCTCAGGGTGATCTTATCTGCGCTCCTCGTGCCCAACTCTACCCTCTCAATCTTACCCTCTAAATACTTGTTATAAATATAGACCAATGTAATTTTCTCTGCAAGTTCAGATAAACGTAACACCGCAATTTCATCGAATAATTTATCTGTAGGGTATCTAATTGGTTTCCTCAATAGAATTTTTATCAATGATTTCTGGACTATGAAAAGGGGCTGGAGTTTTGTTTTATGGGTCGAACCCCAAGCCGGAATCGCATATATCAGAAGTGCCTGTACCATAGCATGATAGAAATTTTTCTTAATATTCGTAGTCATAAAATTTCGCACTTCACGGCACAATGGGATCATTTTCCTAAGTTTTTTTGTCAATTCCACTATGTGAGCTTCCCATCCGAGGCACTGATCTATCTTCACCCCCAGATATTTCACCTCTTGTACCTGTTTGATAATAGGACAGGAGCAGTTACCCGGACACGAAGCTGAAGTATGGCAAATTATTTGACCCAGGTCAGGGATCGATGCAGGTTTACACGAGAAGGCCATGAAGTTTGTTTTGTTAAGGTTTAGTTTCAGATTTTTGATTTTCAACCACTGATTGACCTGAGTGAGATTTTTTTCAGTTTTAAATTTAACTTCCTCCCACGAGTTACCGGTCACTATCATGGCTGTGTCGTCGGCGAAACCTATTATTCTTCCATCAATATCTGTTGAAAATATACCATTACTATAAATTATGTAGTACAGAGGTGACAAGACAGTACCTTGAGGCACTGAAAATTGAAATGAACATGGGTCACTCAAACAATCACCAATCCCGACCTTCTGCTGCCTATCCGCCAAATAGCTTCTGGTCCATCGGATAAAGTTTGGATTAAAATTCATTGAAATCATAGTTTCTATAAGACTGGGATGTGGAATGGTGTCAAAAGCTTTGGTCATATCTTTATATACCACTAGTACTTTTTTCCCTTCGTCCAAGGCCAACGTAATGCTCTCTACCATACTTAATACTGCATCTAAGGTACTTTTTCCAGGCTGAAATCCAAATTGGTATTCATTTATTAAGAGGTGATTTTTCAAATATTCAACCAAATACAATTTTACTGCCTTCTCTATTATTTTGGCAACATTTGATAAAAGAGAAATAGGTCTGTAGTTATTGACCATTTGAGGGTCACCAGACTTGTAGAGAGGAACTATTACAGCAGTTTTGTAGATTAGTGGGAATTTAGAAGTCGCGCAACTTGTATTTGTCAAGTGGGTTAAGGGTTTGATAATGAAATCCTTGACTTTTTTTATCGTCTCGACAGATATATTATCGAAACCCGGGCTTGACCCTCCTCTTAATCCTGAGATTATTTTTTCAACCATTCCTTCAGTTACCATCCAAAAGGGAAAAGAAGGGTCACCAGCCGGTATAACCGGGTTTTCATTTATAACCGACTTATCAGCCAGTCTTAAGCCAATTGTTGCAAAATGATTATTAAATATGTTTGTAATTTCTTTCCCCTCCCTATCCATCACAAGAATTTGACCATCTGTTTGTATACTGTTAATTTCTGTACCTTTTTTTCCTCTACCTGTCGCTTCATTTATGACTTTCCAAGTTGCTCGAACATTATTTCCTGCCTCTTTTAATTTCCAAGAATAGTAAGAGTCTTTGGTTTTTCGGATTAAATCTACCAGCTTATTTTTATATTTCCTATATCTCTCCCTCAAAGTAACGTTGAACGGTGATTTTCCAAGCTTTCTATACAACTCTTCTTTTTTTCTTACGCTTTTCATGAGTCCCTGCGTAATCCAGGGCTTCAGTGGCACTAACTTCTTTGGAACAATATCCGTCCTTGAACAGGAATCAATGTGTTTTAACAACGTTTCGTGGAAACCTATTGCCGCCTCATCGATACATTGTGCCCCATAAACCCTTTCCCAGTTTTCTTTTTCCAGTACCTCCTTTAATTTTTCATATTCAATTTTAGTTTTCTTATAATTTTTACACAAATTTGGCAATACATATTTAGTCTTACTTTTCAAACACACAATGCTGGTGAAGTGATCTGTAATGGATGTTTTCCATACAATACCTAGAATATCCTTAATATCATAGTAACTTTTCTTACTCCTCAAAAAGATGTGATCTAAACAACTTTTACTATCTTTCCTTGCTGGACAGATGCTGGACAGATCAATAAAAAGATATTAAATCAATCAATCGGGTTGAGTAGGAAGAATGCTCTACAGTGCAGATCCAAGCATTGCGATGCAGCGGTATAGGAATCGTCCTTTAGAGCTCGAGCACGCGAAACTACGTGCAAATACGAGGAGATCTCTCGAATTTCCTCTGACGCGAAGTTAAACAGGCTTTCCGGCGGGTTTCAATGAAAACAGCCAGCCAGTACTGCCCTCTTTCCCATACCCTCTGACGCCTCCCAGAAAGAGCTCTATGCAAAACAGAGTTGAAATAATTACCCCAACGCCCCGATCTACCACTTCTGAGCGCAGCGACTGTGTTTGTGAAGCCGTACCCTCTCGACGACTATATTCAAACACGCGTAATATTCTCTTCAGCTTCCCTTCGCAAGGAGGAGCGTTGAATAATCGATACTATTTAAACTGGATTGAGTACCCATCGGTTGAAGTGGAATAGCAATAGACATTATAATCTTTGGTTCCTGGAAGTAGGTATAAATGTCCCATAGTATGAACCACGGACGACTTCAAATGTCGTTTCCTGGGTTACCGGTATTTGATAGCAGTTCTGCAGACTTGAACTGCGCGCATGTACAATGAATTGATTCTAAACCAGAGAATCTAAGATTTTGAGAGTGGTCACATTCTTGTAGCACTTGGGTTTTCACGGATTTCTACGGTGTTCTATAGAATTCTCGTTAGGTCTGATGAAATAAACAAAATTTGTTTAACAAAAATTTGTTTAGTTTTCTCATTTAATGAGAAAATAACGATTATGCATGTTGTATGAGATTGGGATTCTCGAGTACTTCGTATTTTACGTTAAGTTAGAAACGATTTTCTGAAAGGTTCGTCTACAGACACGAGTGCCACCCGTTATCGAATTTGATACGTGGGATGGGACATCTTGAAGCCGGAAGAAAGTTCGTAATGGAATTCATATAGTTTTGTGTACATGACTTTTGCCTGTACGGTAATATGCCTCAGTCAATTTTAATAGGAATACATAGGTGCTGATTGTGCCAGGGAACATAGACATTCACGAGGGAAATAGGGTTAGGTGATAATCGAGAGATACATGTTTTACATGTTTATATCAAATCAAACCATCAAGGGATTCTGGCACTATACGCGTACACACTGTACACAGGTCTTCGTTGTCCAACTGGTACTTACTGAGCCTATGCTAGAAGCTAATTTCGGCCATGTCTACCCTATCTATACGGACATCGTCGCTAGATACAAAACCACTGCCCTAACATTGATATTGGAAGAACCGGGTAGCAGCTACAAACCGATGGTGAAGTCAGAATTGCGATATCTCACTCCGTTGTCAGATTAGAGCAGATTATAGCAGGACATCTAAAGTAAAACAAGTAAAAAAACTCTGCAAATTCTTGACACAACGGTTCATTATCTTCTTTGTATAGATCACTTTTCTGTCTAGATCACTAGGTCTAAATGTCTAGATCCTAAATGTTAGATTAATTATTATTATCAATTTTATCAAGTACCTAGTGAAAATTATTATAATTTATTGTTAGGTATTAATAATTCGTATTTACTATTAATAATAATTATTATTAATTATGATTAAGTAATACGATATAATTTCGGGGCTTTTTAATACTACGTCGGTAATAATTTTTCTATAAAAGAAGTACCTACCAACAAACATTCGAAACCAGGGGCTCCCAGGGGGTCCCAGGGGCTGCCCTCGGCCACCCAAGGGCTCCCAGGGGCTCCCAAGGGCTGCCCAGGACCACCCATGGGGCTCCCAGGGGCTGCCCTCGGCCACCCAGGGGCTGCCCAGGGCCACCCATGGGGCTCCCAGGGGCTGCCCTCGGCCACCCAGGGGGTCCCAAGGGCTGCCCAGGGCCACCCATGGGGCTCCTCGGCCACCCATGGGGCTCCCAGGGGCTAGGTTAGGGCTAGGTTAGGGCTAGGGAGCCCATGGGAGCCCATGGGAGACCCTGGGCAGCCCCAGGGGCTCCCAAGGGCTCCCATGAGCTCCCATGGGCTCCCATGAGCTCCCATGAGCTCCCATGAGCTCCCATGGGCTCCCATGGGCTCCCATGGGCTCCCATGGGCTCCCATGGGCTCCCATGGGCTCCCATGGGCTCCCATGGGCTCCCTAGCCCTAACCTAGCCCTAACCTAGCCCTAACCTAGCCCTAACCTAGCCCTAACCTAGCCCTAACCTAGCCCTAACCTAGCCCTAACCTAGCCCTAACCTAGCCCTAACCTAGCCCTAACCTAGCCCTAACCTAGCCCTAACCTAGCCCTAACCTAGCCCTAACCTAGCCCTAACCTAGCCCTAACCTAGCCCTAACCTAGACCTAACCTAGACCTAACCTAGACCTAACCTAGCCCTAACCTAGACTTGCCTACCTTAACCATCCGAAGGTCTTCTAGCTTCGCAGGGCCTCGTCCAGAGATGTTGATCGTTGAAGAGTAGAGTGTTGAATGATTTTAAAGGCGAGGCAGGCCGGTATTTATACCTTGGTCCTCGTTTCCTATTGGTTGAGACGATCTCTCTCTCTCTCCCTTCAGCGAGCCAATGGACACCGAGGTCGTCGATGTAGCAATTTGATTGGCTCCGCATAGGAGAACCTAAAGTGTATATATACTGGTGAGTAGGGCTTCCTAATCATTCTACGGCTGGCTCTCATCGTTTCACCCTCACGGCTGAATGGGATCACTTCGCGCCTGTCCCGACGAGAACTGACGAAGGATACTGGCCCAATTGAAGCGGACGGCGCGGCGTACGGCTATGCCACTCTCTACAATCGACGGTCGACAAGGCTGATGACTGCAGCGGGCCCATATCACACTCGCCGGGCGAAATCACCTCAACACGGGTCGTCTCGCTCAGCGGCACCGGGAACAGGGCGCAGGACACGGCGTCGGACGATCGCAGCGACCATTCAAAAAGCACGACGTGTACGGCAGCGGCGGACATCAACATGCCCCGGAGGGAGGCCCCGTACGAACACGCCCGCTAGTATACACAGGCAGAGATAGGGTGCTCGCGGTGGGAAAAGGCGGCGGAGAGAGGCTTAGCACGCCCGGTAGTATCACGCACGTTGACACTTCTGGTCAAGTCGCCCTGGTCAAGGCAAATGCCTCAAGTCCCTCACACGATAAGCGAATAGGGTGGTAGTTGTAGGGAAAAAGGCCGCGGGAAGAGGTCCCGCACGCACGGTAAGTCGCGCACAAGGTCGTGTGACCTCCAATGCTTATCGCAATCACTTTTTTTTTATTCGATTTTCTGAATCTACATATCTTGAAGAGGGGGGGTTAAAATTTTTTTTTCTTTGGGCGATTCCAATGGTTCATTATCGAAGACCAAAATTAGCCGTATTAAACGTATTAACGTATTAAACGTAAAATACGTCGGTAATAATTTTTCTATAAACCAACAAACATTCGAAATTACCTTCATTTCCGTAGCACGAAACGCACCTCAGAACAACAAACTCGACATCTCTTAAGCCATATGATGTTCCAAAGAGCTTGTTAGTATGAAAATGGACCTGTATTTCAACAGTTTGAGTCAAGATCGTGTTGTGAGGCACAATCTTTGAGCCGTCATTGTGAACGAACGGCTGGTCGTACAAAGCTGCGGATGGTCTTAAAAAATTCTACGGAACAAACTCTATCCAAATATGAAATAAAAAACATACCGTTTAATGGGAATTTTTCGATATATGGAATTTTCAAAATTTCAAAATTCGTTTTGAACCCCTTCCCCTTGACCGAGGGTTATGAAAAGTTTCGAGGACCATTGTGGGGCTGGTCCAAACCCAGAAACCAAATTTCGTAATTTTAACTCAACGCTAACTGGGCAAAGTGGCGCGGACGGCGGACGGCGGACGGACGGATTTTGGTTTATTATCTTCGATAATGAACCATTGGAATCGCCCAAAGAAAAAATTTTTTTAACCCCCCCTCAAAATTTGTTGGTTTACGTTTCAAGATACGTAGATTCAGAAAATCGAATAAAAAAAAATCCGTCCGTCCGCCGTACGCCGTACGCCGTCCGCCGTCCGCGCCACTTTGCCCAGTTAGCGTTGAGTTAAAATTACGAAATTTTTTTTATGGGTTTCGACCTACCCCACAATGGTCCTCGAAACTTTTCATAACCCTAGGTCAAGGGGAAGGGGTTCAAAACGAATTTTGAAATTTTGAAAATTTCATATCTCGAAAAATTCATATAGAACGGTATGTTTTTTATTTCATATTTAGATAGAGTTTGTTCTGTAGAATTTTTTAAGACCATCCGCAGCTTTGTGCGACCAGCCGTTCGTTCACAATGACGGCTCAAAGATTGTGCCTCACTACAGGATCGTGAATCAAACTGTTGAAATACAGGTCCATTTTCATACTAACAAGCTCTTTTGAACATCATATGGCTTAAGTGATGTCGAGTTTGTTGTTCTGAGGTGCGTTTCGTGCTACGGAAATGAAGGTAATTTCGAATGTTTGTTGGTAGGTAGGTACTACTTTTATAGAAAAATTATTACCGACGTAGTATTAAAAACCCCAGAATTATATCGTATTAATTAATCATAATTAATAATTATTATTATTAATAATAAATACAAATTATTAATACCTAACAATAAATTATAATAATTTTCATTAGGTACTTGATAATATTGATAATAATTAATGATAATTGATAATAATAATTAATCTAACATTTAGGATCTAGACATTTAGACCTAGTGATCTAGACAGAAGGGTGATCTGTACAAAGAAGATAATGAACCGTTGTGTCAAGAATTTGCAGAGTTTTTTGGTTTATTATCTTCGATAATGAACCATTGGAATCGCCCAAAGAAAAAAACATTTTAACCCCCCCTCAAAATTTGTTGGTTTACGTTTCAAGACACGTAGATTCAGAAAATCGAATAAAAAAAAATCCGTCCGTCCGCCGTACGCCGTCCGCCGTCCGTGCCACTTTGCCCAGTTAGCGTTGAGCTAAAATTACGAAATTTGGTTTCTGGGTTTGGACCAGCCCCACAATGATCCTCGAAACTTTTCATAACCCTAGGTCAAGGGGAAGGGGTTCAAAACGAACTTTGAAATTTCGACAATGTCATATCTCTAAAAATTCTCATGAAACGGTGTAATTTTTAGTTCACTTTTGAATGACCTGAAAAATTACGAATCTTTTAAGACCAATTGGATGTTTGTGCGACCAGCCGTTCGTTCACAGTGAGCGCGCAAAGGTTTAGGAAAAACACTAATCTTTCGCGTCGAAAACGGCCGTTATGTGACCCAACCCTCAGACGCCCAGAATAAAACTACCTTTTTTCATCTTCCCGGTAAACTACAGTCTAGAAATTTTAACCGTGAGTCGGGGATAGACCACATTGCAATATTCACCCGGTTTCTCATCTGTAAAATTGTTTAAATAATACCTATTTGTTTAAACAAATTAAATTTGATGATGAGCTAGATACTTGAAATTTTAAATATAGGTCAGAAATGGATCACAATGCAATATTCACTCGGTTTCTTGTCTGTAAAATTGTTTAAATAATACTAATTTGTTTAAACAAATTAAATTTTGATGATGAGCTAGATACTTGAAATTTTAAATATAGGTCAGAAATGGATGACATTTCAATATTCACTCGGTTTGTATGACATGGTATGAGTATGGTATGGTATATTATTGTATGTATGATTTGGTATAATACAGTATGGTATGATAGGAAAGAAATTCGTATGGTATGGTATGAGTACGGGGAGAATATATTACGGTGCCGATTTGCAATACAGTCTGGTATAGACAGAAGGGTGATCTGCACAAGGAAGATAATAAACCGTTGTGTCAAGAATTTGCAGAGTTTTTTTTATTCGATTTTCTGAATCTACGTATCTTGAAACGTAAACCAACAAATTTTGAGGGGGGGTTAAAATTTTTTTTTCTTTGGGCGATTCCAATGGTTCATTATCGAAGATAATAAACCAAAAGACGTGTCTGACTGTTTCATTTTGGAAATTTATGGGTAATCCCCCCATCTCACCACCAAACTCCTCCCCCCCCCCTCCACCCTTAGAGTGGCCCTATTCTGCCCATCTACGAACTCAGCCATTCGATTGCCAGGAGATTTTTTCGTGCAAATTTGGACTTTTTATTTCAATTCTATCGACCGTTATCGCCTGGAATGACACATACATAAATATGTACCTATAAATATAATTTTTGGCGTCTTTCGGTAGTGAATTTAGGGTGGTCTCAGACGGATTTTGGAGTAAATAGTTTTTTGAAAATTCGAGTTTCAAAAATTTGGGACCGAGAACAGTAGCTTTCCTTGGAATGAAAGGAATCAAGGAAGCAAAAAGGATCCTTGGAATTTCGATTCTGGCTGTCATTTGCACAAATTACTTCGACTTGAAAGTGCACAATTATAATCTTTAACCTATAAAAAATTACGTACATCTATTAATAATCTTGACGTTGACGACTTTATGAAATTCATAAATCTTGCAAACGCCATTTTATAGATACACCGTGGAAGGGGCCGCACCGGCGTTACTCAATGTGATTAATATTTATATCGTGAATTACAAATAATTTGCTCAGGCCGGACAGTGAATCATAAGGTCCATTACAGGCGGTGGTCCCCGCAGCGACCCGGGATGATGATAACCCGGTTACGGAGGCTGCCCACAAAGGGGTCGTTATCCTACGGAGCTAACGTTGGTTTAAGGGTTAAGGATGATCCAGCGGATCAGATCTCTAGGACCCCGCCACCTAATCTGAGGCCCTCACAGTGACACTGAACGTTGCGTAGTCTCTAACACACGGAAGTTTCATCGGGTTGTCCAACCAGAAAATTGAATTGATCCAAAACGAAATATGTGACACGACGAGCAACTCAATGCTACGAATTACTTTTGAACTTATGTGGGTCAATTTTAGAATCCACAGTCATGCAGCAAGGCTACAAGAGCAAATTTTCAAATAAATTACTGGTTCCTATTCACTGGTTTTATAGCAATATTTGTTTCCCGTTTTTGCCGAGTAACACCTCAGTTTATAGATTTTTCAACGCTGAACACGATGGCGAAGTCAGAATTGCTATATCTCATTCAGTTATAAGATTAGAGCATAATATGGTTCATATTATGAACCATGAAGAACAACATCTTAAGTGATTGTTTCATTTTTGGAATTAATGGGTTAAACTCTCCTACTCCCTCCCCCCCTCACCAAGAGTTGCCCGATTCTGCCCATTTACAAATTTAGCCTTTCAGTTTTAGCCATGACAGTTTTTTTGTGTGTGTAAATTTGAACTTTTTATGATACTTGGCAGCGAAATTCTTTTCGCTAAAAGAACGAATAATTGTGAACCCAAACTGTTGTCTCCAGCTTGAACCGTTTTATGAAGAAGATGTTTTCAAAATTCATGTTCCAAAACAAGTTGCTCATGGAAAATTACTTATGGCAAAGTTATGTTGCAAATAGATGCATTTTTAGTTTGACGGGTATGTGACCCCGCATATTGGCTTTTGCACATCTTGCAATAATTCAGAGGCGAGAAGTTGTGTGAAATGATATTTATTGTCAAGGATCCGATTTATTTTGGGGGAATTCCAACGACTCGATGTTGAAATGAAAATGTACAGGTGAGAAGTCCGACTATGTCCTGAAAATCGTCCAACTCCGACGGAAATTTTGTTCCTCTGAAGCAGAAAACGAAGTAATTCCCAAGAGCCGCTATCACAGTGAATAACTGAAAAACCAGCGAAGTTGAACGGGAAAGGTTGTTAGGCCTAACGACTCCTCGTCCATTAACGACCCGTAACTGCTGGGGACTGACTGCTTTCCAAGCTCTGGATCCCAATCGAATTAGCTGTTAAGGTTAGGAATTAAAATGGGAGGACGAGAAATTAACCAGGGGAAATGAGAATATACCTAAATATATCCTGGGACGGCAATCTTCGAGTTATTATGACGGCGGAAATACCCTTTATCGTACGTTTAGTTGATGGGAGCTCTTTTCATTTGAGATTATATTGCTCTTCATGAATAATTGGGACGTAAAAGAGGACTGAAAGGCGATACTGTACCAAAGGTGGCAGTAAACCTACTTTGTTACGGCAGTTTAATTATTTTGTTCAAGTAGTTATTCTCAAACTCCTAATGGAAATGTTATTAACCATCCTCCCAGGATAGGGTTTTATCGTTTTACAATTTGATTTTAACTTGGAAATTTGGTATGTGGTTCGCTTTGAATACTTAATGTATCAGAGACTCCTTCAAGTTGACAAGCTGTTTTGAATAATCACAAATCATTCAAATTACAGTATGCTAAACGTTGCCAAAAAGGTTTTGGTGGCTAAAATAGGCTCATGTTTAAGATAGGCTGATAATCTCTAATCATTGCCACTGTGGCTCAAGGAACGACGTAACGGCACTACACTTTGTCAATAAGAGGGTCTTGCGTCTTGCAATTTGAATGCCTTGTATGTACCTATACAACATGCCAACTCTTGAATTCATAGGATATACCTACTCTATTGCTTAGGTATGTTTGGTGGTGGTTTCGTATGATCTGGTAGTTTGATGTTAGTGAAAGATACGTGTTTGGTAGGAGGCACCTTCCCAAACGATGTTTAAAATTTGTTCAGTAGTTCTTAGTAGTTCAGGCATTAAATGAATAATGTTAACATAAAAATGTTTGTTAAATACCTTACAAATATTTGTACATCTGTACTATTACAGTTTTCGGATTGTAGCTTCGATTGAGAAAGTATTACGTAACGATGACTTACCTAACAAATTGTGATTATTATTCTCACGTAACTTCAAAAATCAAGGAGGAGTTTTGTTTGAATAGGGAGTTAAGCAAATAATATCTCGTAATTTTTATTGCGCAGGAGTTTCTAATGACATTCGGCTTCCTGGCGATAGCAACTATCCTTCTTAGCTCTCCACTGAACCTGAACGATTTAGCAGTTTCGGTTAAGATTTCATGGGATAGTGAAAAGAAAACGGAGGAATCCGCGAAATCCCTGATAAGTATCGGGGAAACCCCGTTATCATGAGCCTTGTCACTATCGGGGAAACCCCGTTATCATGAGCCTTGTCACTATCGCCATCATTTTGCAACTTGTTCTATTTCGTTTTTATCAACGGGCGGGAAAAGGAGTGCGGTGTGGGAAAAATCCTTTCCCTCGCAGATATTGGCCGAGACCGGATATTGGTCGTCGAGAACGGATCCTTCTTTTCTTGACAGTAACCGTTCGGGGATATCTCGAAAAGCTCAAAGATCCCGAGTGAGAATCGCTGTCAAGTTCCGGATTTAAGAAATAATGTCGTCAAGTTGGCATTTTCTTCGTGAACGTTGACTTGAATCTTACAGATTTTCAACACGGACTGCTGAAAGAAATGAAAAAATGATAACGTCTGTTTAGCAGTAGTAAATGTCCTTCATAAACTGGAATTTTAAATTTACTTAGTAGTTTTTTTCAGAAGATATTTGAGTTGAAACAGAAGGAAATCATGTTGTTCTGATACCGTTGAGTTTGAGAACCGAATAGTGGGAGAATAGTACTCAGGGAACTAATGATGACGATTCTACACAATTCTATTATTTCATCGAAGCCTCCAGCATTTTGCCTCTTTTAACCTTCGAGTAACCTTCGGCCGCTATAGAACTCTAGCGGGACAGTCAGCAACTAGACAGCAACTAGCCGCTAGAGTGCGTTACGAGCTGGTTGGAAGTAGGGGAAAGGGCTAAGGATATATAAGCTCGCGCTGGCTCTCAATAAATTCATTCTCTCCTCCACTCTCGTCTACAACTGGCTGCACCAACACCACACAAGAAATCGCCTCTTGCCTCAACTCCTTCCAGCGAGCTTCTCCGACGGAAGACGAACAGCTCGCCGATCCTTTCGCCGGCTTCCCAACGCTGTCGAGGTTCACGTCCGACCTCTTGAGGAGCAGCGGTGATCGCCACGGCAGGGGCCAATAAGCAGCGCCCTTGTTGGTTCACTCTCAGCGGCTTGTCATAGGTACAAGGTGGACTGGGGTTCCGCGCCCCACGAAGCCTCAAGGCTGTCGTCAACCCGTTTGTGGTGGATTCAACTTGGAAACTGACCCGCCTCAAGTCGGTACCTTGCAAAAGGCACTGGCGGCCCTAAGGGGTTCCGTGGTACAACATCAGCCCCTCCTCAAGACTAGGAAGTCGGGTTTTCCGACCGAACACAGAGGACACGAGTCCGGTACTAACGCCCGCACCCTTCATCGGCTCTTTCAGAGCCACGGGCCCAACGTCGAGCTACGCCCACTCCTTCTTTCAACGGCTCTTTTCAGACCCACCGGCGCCCATATTCCGTCGTCCAGCCTTCATCCTCGAGGCCTTTGTATCATCAACCAACGACGACGAATAACGATAAACACGTGGGACGGTCGGGAGTGGAAAGTTGGTGATAACCGTCACGAAGGCTCATCAGCAGATCTGTAATAGGTATGTTCCTGCCACAGTCAGTTCTTAAACCAGTTGTGCGCAGTGGCCCAGTGCGCACGATTGTCGCGTTCCTGCCGTTTTCAGTTATAGAACTTATCACTCGCTTCACCGTTCCAGCCGCAACGAGTTACAAAACTTTTTTTTCGAGTTATTTAACTTTCTTCACTGGATGAGAAACGGGTTAAGCCAGTTTTTTTTCGGTAACCTGGCCATTACCTTCCCGAAAATTCATTTCTCTCCGACTTCCCGTGGAGGTTGGTTCTCGACGTAGGTCTGTGTTTTGTTTACTCTCCTTCAAGTGCCGTCTTTTCCGTATCTAAAAACATCCAGGAAGGGTCCAGGAAAGATTCAACTAGAAGTTGTCATTTAATTTATCACAGATGTGAATAAATAGAGCTTTTACACTCTTGTATTTTTTCGCCATAAGGGGATGGCTCTCCTTGTACTGAATCTGCGGGTTCAGATTCATGGTAGATATTTGCATTTTATTTGAAAAAAGTAGGACTTAACGAAGGAATCATTCACTCCCATTTCGGATTTCGCAAGGAAAATAGCTCGAAAATAAAATAGGAAATGAAGGCATTGCGCGAAAAACGAGCTATCTGCATTTTTCAAAATTTTTGGGGAATCGAAAAAAACGTTTCAGAAATTCCTGCTTCAATATTTAAAAAATCCAGATATACTAAAATTAACCGTGCCTAAGGACGGATCGAATCCATATGATTTAATATTTTTAAATAATTTACTCGAGGCACCACAAGACATTGAAGGTTGCAGATAGCTCGTTTTTCCAACCAATAATTTTTTAAATGCCTATTGTTATTGTTATTTAGTTGAAAAACGTCCTCCTCTAACTTTCCAACAACATTACATGAATCCACAACGCCCTCAGACAATAATACTGTTATTCCATAAACATTTCATCATTGTTAGGAAAATAATATTATATTTTTTTGTAAGGAATAGAAGGAAAGCAAGCACTAGGATGAAGATGTCGCCTTGATTGGATCGAATAATGAGACATCTGTGTAAATAGATCATTAGTCTACCCAACGACGTTGTCGCATTGTCCAACTATCAGCAATATTGTCCGATTTTTTGGTTTTTCTTCGATAATGAACCGATTTTTACATTTATAACTATCGGAGGGCTAGCGGGTCCTCACAAATGAAGCAGTATATTTTTCTGACCCCAAAACCGTCGAAAACGGGATTTCGAAAAAAATTGCAGATACTTAGCTCGTTTTTCGAGCAAGACCTTCAAATAGCGACGACGTTGTCTGGCGGAAGGTTTCGATTTCACGTTACTGTTATTTCACGTCACTGCTGAAGCGCCAGCGCTCTCTGCTGGAGTAGTTCTGCGCGTTCCAACCACCCAGTTGAAAAACTGAAAAGTTCCTTCACTCATCCCCACCACTTGAGTTATCTAAATTAACTGGTTAAAGAACTCCCTGGTAGGCAGGAACAGACCTAATGAAATTCATTCGAATGTTGCGCCTTGAGTTTCTCATCCTTCGCCACATCGCACATCCGACGTTCCACTTCATTTATCGATCCCGCATCAATCAGGAGCCTCCCGGGATTGAGATTGATCGAGGGCGGCGAGTGATGGTAACGGAAACAGTGAGACGGCCCACGACAGAGGCGTTGACAGTCAGGCAAATGGGGGACCCCGCAAATCGACCTCACACGGTGCTCTGATTATATTTAGAAGAACGGCTCGCCTCGAGGAGTCGAACGGTCTTATTTTTTCATTCTCAGGTTTGTCAACAACAGACACAAAATAAATTTAATTCATTTTTTAGTGAATTTTCGGAGAAAACAAAGCTATTGTTCTGGGTCCAAAACTTTTAAAACTCAAATTGCCAAAACGTTCATACCAAAATCCGTCCCATACCATCCTGAATTGACGGCCAAAAGACACAAAATATATAATACATATTCGATATGATGGATATCTCCATTGGAGATATCCATCCTGGCAATTGAAAGACAAATACATCGAGAAAAACGAAAGAAGTCGACTTCATATCGTATCGAGGTGGTTGATTGAGGTCGAATGGACCTTCAAGAAGACCAATTGTCAACTCAAATACATCGAGAAGAACGAAAGAAGTCGACTTCATATCGAATCGAGGTGTTTGATTGAGGTCGAATGGACCTTCAAGAAGACCAATTGTCAACTCAAATACATCGAGAAGAACGAAAGAAGTCGACTTCATATCGAATCGAGGTGTTTGATTGACGTCAAATGGACCTTCAAGAAGACCAATTGTCAACTCAAATACATCGAGAAGAACGAAAGAAGTCGACTTCATATCGAATCGAGGTGGTTGATTGAGATCGAATGGACCTTTAACAAGAGCAATTGTCAACTCAAACACATCGAGAAGAACGAAAGAAGTCGACTTCGTATCGAATCGAGGTGGTTGATTGAGATCGAATGGACCTTCAACAAGAGCAATTGTCAACTCTAATACATCGAGAAAAAAGAAAGAAGGCGACTTCATATCGAATCGAGGTGTTTGATTGAGGTCGAATGGACCTTCAACAAGAGCAATTGTCAACTCAAATACCTCGAGAAAAAAGAAAGAAGGCGACTTCATATCGAATCGAGGTGTTTGATTGAGGTCGAATGGACCTTCAAGAAGAGCAATTGTCAACTCAAATACATGGAGAAAAACGAATCATAAGAGTCATTTCATAACCATATCTTTAATGTTCAATCTTCTTCAATCAAATACAAGTACAACAATCAAACATGAAAAACTATTTCTATGGCTCCGATGTACATCGTTATGTCAGAAATCGGTCTATGCAGATTTTAACTTAACGAACTGGCTTTAAGTTTAAAAGCAGCTTAGTTAATGTGGATAGTTGATGATAAAAGATGACGTTTAAAGATTTTGCTAATGTCCTCATTACTTTTAAGTTAATCACCCTTTAGTTAGATTTGGTGAAAGTGGGAATTAGTCAGTGATGGTGATTGTGTTCCATAGGACAGTTTCCGTTGATTTATTAAAAAAGTTTGATTACTGTTCGGTTTCAGTTTGAAATAACGCATTTTCAAAAAAGTGACGTTCTTACGAACTACGAAACCTCGCGTTTCAGCATCTGATTGCCAAATTTGATCGGTCATGTGGTTCATTCGCCTCTTCTTCTCCAACAGGTGGCATTGCGGTGGCGGTAAGCAGAAACTCCTCGTGAGCCCTCAACTTCGAGATTGTGTTTCCCGGTTCTGAGGGTTTCTGAGCGGCTTCAGAGGAAAACGACAGAACATCTACGACGAGGTCTCCCGCCGGTCTTCGCTCACTGCAGTAAAACACTCGGGGAAGCTGGAATAGACCTCCGCATCCCCACCCACGCTACACCACCGCTACCCACGAAGATCCTTCGCAGGGAACGAAAACGCTGGAAACCACTAAAGTTGTCCTGTTTTATGGTCCCTTGCCGCTTTTCTACAGTTCGGTACATGTACTTTGCCTGAGTGTCTGTTAATTTTTAACCAAAATCGACCCATACAGATGGATTTGTCTCGTTTTTGCGGATTTATGAAGGACCTACGAATTGCACAAAAGGACAATAGGTACTTTATTACTTATCCGCGTATACAGCGTGTATTAGAAATACTTTGAAAGAAAGCGCTTTTTAAATCGTCAAGTACAAGGCATCACACAACTTTCTGTTGAGATATTGTCATTTTTAAATTAGTATGATAAAATGTTGGTGTTCGTAAAAAATTCGATTTTTAAACTGTGCCCCACTTCCATCTAAGTCTTCATGTGCGGTCGCTGGTAGCGCTAACCGTAGAAGAAATTAATTGATTAGATCAAACATTGGGTAAAAATTATCGTTTTTCGCCCAACGTCAGGAATTTTGAAAACTGTTATTTTTGGAACATGCTTTTTGGAACTGTGCTTAGTAGTGAGCTTAGAAAAACATCTAAGACATTCAAATTCTAGGTAATTTTGTGATATTTCAAAAGCTGGGGCCACCCCTCAACGAAATACACGAAAAACGTACGATACGTGGAAGTTGCAACGGTGACACGAATGTCAGAATGTCAGAGTCCACGAACATATCCATGTTAAAACGGAATACACCAAAAATGTCGTGGCTTTTTTAGCCGTCAGATATTTTTGTGAGGAACCATGGATATTTGCATCATAAACGAAATTTAAAAGCATGAAACCTTTTAGGTACACAACCTTTCGTGTCTAATACTTACCACAAGACTGGACTATAAATGTAAGTCCTATAATCTTCGTTGGGAATCAAATCCATAAAGCTATAATCCGTAATGAAACCTAGGCATCATCCAACTCAACTTGGCTCAGCGTCGCCCAGGGCATCAACCATCGAGGTATCTTCATTTACAATATCTGTTCAATATTAGTCTTGTTAATTAGTTACGATTAAATTGTATCGTTCTTCAAAAGTTCGAGTTTCTTTTAAGGATAGTCGTTTTTGATCCTCAATAGTTTCCGTTGTGTGGTGGCTCACAGCTTCGAAAGTTAAGTTATCAATATATTGGCTGGTTTTTGAAATATAACTCTCAATCGCGGGTGTTATTCGTAAAGAAATATCAGAATAATGGGCCCCTACTACAGATCCGTCAAAATCTTCCATATGTTTTTCCATTGAAGGTTTAATTTGTTAATGGAACCTGAGTCCTGGAATTGGAAGTTTTTCACCATTCTCGCTGAGGCTGCAATACATACACACGTGCGACATACACACATACACTCATCCAACATACACAAACCCACCCAAAACGTATGGGTAATGTATCACGTCGACCCACTCTTTGTGAATTCCACTTATTTTTCTACAGGGGAATTATAACTTTCGCAAGGAAAGAAAAAAGTTCGTGACTCCGTCTAATTTATGAGACAGAATTCTGTTCCGAACGATTATTAATTATTAATAATATGTTATGTCTCCTCTCCCAGGTAGTAAAATATTATTGTTATTATCAAACCCCCTGATGATAATTGAGCTGAAGCATCAATGTCAACGTGACGCCATTCGCAATTACGAAAAGAACACTCTTACTGAACACAAGTAGTTTGAGAATATTAACAAGTCGTGCTTTTTGCCCATTTGAAGGTCAAGCAGTTGATATACGACACGAAGGACTTGAATGCGACTCCAGGGCGAAGGACCGAAAAACATGTGGGGGGCGAATAACAACCCCAGGACCAGAAGGAGTCATGCAATAACTAAGTGGGTGAGGCCAAATAGCGTGAAATATATATTTTTTTTCCTCTTGAAAACTGCTACGTCTTATTTTTCTCCGTTCTTTTGTGCCCCTAAAAGCATTGGACTGACTTGTTGCGAGAGTTATTTACGTTCTTCCTACTTGGAGCTTCGTTAACAATATACAAAGGAAATGCAGCCTTCCGATTGGTTTATAAGAGAGAATGAATGTCCGCGTATGACGATTCATATTGAGGATCTCGCGTCGGATTCAACATTGACATTATTTTGGTTTATTTTGTTTAATTCCGCCAATAACAACATTGTAGACGGCGCTAGAGTTTACCTCACCGTCAAGACCGCCCAGCTGTGCTGGTCTTGCATACTCAGCCCCGCACAGTGGACCAAAATTGGTTTTTCTGGTTAAATTTCGTTTTGATCCATCAATAATTATAAATAACCCAAAGAAACTGTCAAAAATTCAAGTTTTGACTATTGGATCAATTAGCAATTAACGTAGAAAATCTATTAAGCGTAGACATTTCAATTCTGCCTTGACTGGGGCCAACCCATCATCCATAATTTCGTAGATTTTCTAAAATTTGTTCTAGTTCAAAATTAAATTCTACATGGTCTTCCGAGAGTACTGTTAGCAATATACTTGTAGGAATAAGGGGTATATACATTCAAAATCGACGAGAAACGCCCCTTTAGAAAATGGTAAGAATTATCTAATTTTGTCAACAAAAAGCTCCTTTTGGGCGTCGGATTTCATCGAGATTTCTCGTTCGTGTTTCAATTTCACGTAATATGTGAAATTGAAACAGAACAAGATACGCATCTGAACAGATTTCGATTTCATTTCCTTTGCCACTCTATTTACTGATCATGTAAACTTTTATTATTAGAGTTCCCACGAGGTAGATGAACCAATATTGAGATAAGATTTTGATGACCTTGAAACCTATTTGGCCCCAAAATTCTTTGATTAAAATTTCAAAGTTATTGACATTTTATGTCTTTACTCTGGCACATAACTCGAAAAACGTTACACAAAAGCGTTACACGAAATCGTCACGAAAATTTCTGATGATTTTCGCTTACAACCGATTCGTTGCTACGGAACTTTATCTTCGCCAGTTATCATCGTACAAAAATCGTTCACCACTCGTTGGATAGCTCTCGATTTACCTAACCATATTACTTTACCCACTGCGAAGTGCGTGGCCGACAAGCTGCGGTATGAGCGTGATTGTTTAAATAATTGTTTACACACAGGTGATCATTCTCAATAATTTATATTGTCTATACGAATGCAAGCTTCATAATAATTATAATAATAATAATTATATAAATTATTTATGATGAACCCTACAATTAAGTATAACAACTACGCTACTGGGGTAGGTGATGTAGCATTGTTCGAAGGTTCTTGAATCACTTCTTTAAAGACATAAAATGTCCCAATGTGTTGCAGACTCGTATGCAAGCATTTAATTCTCGACTGTATCAACAACAGGATGGAGTTGACATTCTTTTGACATTTTCATGTCTTTGCTTTGGCACATAAACTGAGACGGGAAAAATTTGTTTCCTTGATTCACCCTTTCCCTCAGATTACGTCAGAACACAAGCGACAGGCGGGCCACTACGTCAGACGCACCTATGACGCACAAGCGTATGACGTCAAACGGCTGGCCGGAGGGCAACTAGTACGTCAGAGCCTATGACGCACGAGCGTATGACGTCAGACGGCTAGCCGGAGGGCAACTAGTACGTCAGAGACTATGACGCACGAGACTATGACGTCAGGGGGCTGGCAGGACTCCAACTAGTACGTCAGAGCCTATGACGCACGAGCGTATGACGTCAGACGGCTGGCAGGAGGGCAACTAGTACGTCACAGCCTATGACGCACGAGCGTATGGCGTCAGACGGCTGGCAGGAGGGCAACTAGTACGTCACAGCCTATGCCGTAAGAGCCTATGACGTCAGAGGGCTGGATGGCTAGGTGATCGGGTTTTAATAAGCCCCTGGAATTCCGCTCCTTCATTTTTCAGAGTTCTACGCGATGAAACTGAAATTTTCATTGGTTTATTTATTTATTTATTTATTTACTTATTGGCACAAACATAAAAGAAACAGACAAAATGAAGTAATCTAATTAGAAATTAACAGTTATGCCCACTGAGGACTAAATTCAAAGAATTTGTATCCCCCTGTGGAGTCGCTACTCTTCAAGCTGCTTGTAGGGAGCTGATACCGTGGAACACCATGACCTCAAAGCAACATAAAATGCATCCTTCCTTCATATCACGAAAGATTGATTATTAGGTACATTAATTTACACCACATAGAGACTGACTGCGGTATAATAAACGTGATAAGGTCTCAGGTCTCGGAAAATCGATTGGGGGTGGAACACGTTACGACTGAGGAAGAAAATGGAATTAATAGTGTGGCGGGAGGGACAGAAGATTGCCAACGCCCCCCAAGGAGACGACGCCAAGAGCTAGTGATTGTCCAGCCACAACCTAAACTTCCCGATGACCTCGCAACTTCGCCAGTCGATTTCAGATTGAGCTGATCTCACACTTCCATTCTTTTCACTTGAGCTGTATCATATTATAGATCTGAAATCGGCAGCGCTAAATTCACAGAACTCCAAAATGTACATTGAAAATATATATTGAAATTGATTTGTAACATGATGGGAAATCGTATGAACTTTCAAACGAGTAAGTAATCAAGAACACTGTGGTTCGTAGCCTGGATACAAATTACTGAACCGTTTTAGGGTCATTCGGCTTTTCTGGACCCTACAAGTTGGGGAAAAAAATAAAGCAACTTTTTGAATAAAATTTGATCTGGATTGTTACTATAGATGTTCATTATAACAAATTTGAGCATCAGTTGTCAGTTTTCAGTATTACTTTCTTTTTATCAATTTTAAACGTTTGAACTCAAAAGGAAGTTTTGTCATGAGTGTTACCGTACAAAAAAAAAGTCTGAATGGAACAAAATGCTGCATGTTACACGTCTTCGAGCTCTGAAAACCATTCATCAAACTATGAATTTCTGAACTAAATGTAGAATAACAAGACAAGCTGTCGCAAATTGATTTAAATCTCTTTATTGTTGGTACCCAAAAACTGTTACAGAGGCCTATTCACGGTAACACTCGTTACAGGAGTAGATCGAAGAAAACAATTCTTGATTGCGAACGTTTCGTTAAAAGTAGGTAATATGTGTTCGTATGACTTGAATTCGTATGACTTATATAGGCAGGTACAAATTACAAATCTACATAATGATGTCGATTTACTTCAATCGACCCTCCGAATTTATAGTACTCCTCCAAGTACAATTTTGGGATCAGGCAGCACTCCCAAAATCTGTGTGTAGTCTATATCAGAATCATCATCTTCAACCATCCTGAAAAAGGAATTCCGCTCTCCCACGACCTTCATAATGGTAACACTCGTGATGTTTTTACACAAAAAGGTTAATCTTAACCTAACGAAGTGCTGGACTGATAGAATGGGCCACCCAAAAATAAATGCCCGTAAACTACTCCTTTTGCAGTTTGCAACATGCAGTTAGGCATGTTTAATTGAACTATGTTAAATACAATAGTGGTAACACTCATGATGAATAATTTTAGGGCAATGCCATGTTTTTCGATAAAAAATGATGAAATGGCCTGCTAGCTCTTTCCTGGGCAAAGGCTGCAAGTGGACTAATAGCTGGTAGCACAAACAAACATAACCTGACTCTTTCCCGCCATTTTCAACGAACAATGTTGCTCAGAACTGATGGGTACACTGGTGATTATTTGTTTTCACGAAGCAGTGGGACACTCCTGTTTTTCTGCTTTACATTTAAAGTATTGGAGGTAGCATCATAATATGATGATGTTTCGAATTATGAAGGTTTTTTTAATTATAATATAACATTGAAATCCCTCGTGGTTCAAATTTTTTCATATCATTTCAGATGGTGATGAACTTCACACCCACCCCCTTGGGACAGTTACACTCGTGACGTTTTCAAACTTTACATTGAAATATTAAATACAGAAATTTTCTTCTTGAGTATGTGCTAGGTACTTTTTTTTAAACGATACCACTACGTTGCTCTCCAAAAGAACCTACAAATTGATACCAAAACTTTTTTTTTATTAAGCTGAAAACCCATTTAAAAAACGATGTTAAAGACTGCGGACATCAAATGGTCGAATAATATGAGAATGACTCCTTACTTGTAAGTCGTGGTCCAAGCCGAAGTGTTCAATATTTATTCCTAAAATACACAATTAGTGAAGTGGACACGACGTCAAATAATATTCCGCAAACGAAGGTTTTTCAAGCCTTGATTACCCTCGTCATGTCCGACATAATTTGTTACGAACGTTGGCCTCCGCAGCTCTCACCAACGCCCTCACATATTCCGTACCTAATTCCGTTTCGTATAATTTTTCCCCTACGATTTTCCCACTTTCGCTTCTCAACAGACAGGAAAGGAACATCACGACACCCACGGGAGCCACCCTTGGCTCGGATTACTCAGAAAAAAAAATATATTTTCTCATTTATTAATCCGAAGTTGGCCGGCTTTAATTATTACAGACCGTCGGAAACTGGAACTAGACTGATAAATGGGTGGAACGAAATCATTGAATTCTCCTTTAACCTCGGTCATGGAAACTTATGTTAAATGGAAACTCTGTGTTCAATGTGAACTCTGGTGAAATAATTCCTACACGTCACTTTATTCTGAGAATACTGGAAATATTTTCTCTCATGACAATGTTCCAATACCTCCAACATTTCAATATTATTATTATCCACTAACCTGTGTACGTGAACAATGTATGTTATCGTATGTTAGTGGGAAAATTTCAAGATTACCCAATCTTTAGTTACCTATTTAAGTAATACATAAATTATTTGCCCTACAAGAACTCTCACTACCTACTTGGTGTTGAACCTGTCAGAACCACTTGGCTGGATGAGGAGAGGCCAAATTTTTCATAAATTACGCCTACTTCCTGTTATTTAAGAAGATACATCACAATTGTTTTTTCGGAGCTATTTTCACATGCAGCTGAACCTTTAGCCTCTCCTAATTGCAGCCACTTTTTAACGCCGGGACTTTAATTGGGTGATAACCGGTCGTTGAGTTACAAACAGCGGTACTAAGCTTGATTTAGAGTATTCCAACTAACGCTCACGTTTCCCTCTGACATTACGATTAGGTCGGTGCTTCGTTTCAGTTCTACTCCCGTTTAAGGGATATAAGATAAATCATGGAGACACAACGTTAGAAGAGGGGTTTGATTGGCAGATGATTGTCTTGTAATTTTCACCTCGGTACTCGCTTTTACTGTGATTTTACAGGCTGCATCTATTTGAAAGTGGTTTCGTTGTCCCATGTACACTTATTATTTTCGAGTTATAGTTTCATTCACCTTGAAGCGAGGTATGGTTTTTTAATTTTTTTTCTAGTAAGGAGTTATTGAGTTAGATTTAAGTACAGAGTTTAGATCATTCGGTATGACTTACTTATAACGTAAACCATCGAACACTAACACGTACCAAAAAAGCGTGAATATGTAGGAAGGTCGATTGAGGCCATAAAAAGAAATAATCGAAGAAAAGTGTACATGGACTATCGAAACATTTAAGACAAAACAGCCTGGATATTCTTCCACCTTATACCATCGAGTATTGCTTAAATAACGTAACCACAATCAGTAGATCAGTATGGTCTTCATCCATGCAGGTGTCTGACTATCTATCAAACGGCCTAATTAGGCTTAACTTACATAGATCTAAATTTGCAAAATAATACTGATAGGTTGAGAAGGTTCCTCGTCACCATAGTCGGGTTTAGTTATACGATATATACGATTCAATGGATAGTCATTTAATGGATAGTGGGGGTCATTTATAATACAGTGGAATCCGCTTATATGAGACGCCGGTTAAGAGAGAAAGCCGAATGTATGAGGCAAAACAGGAATCCTCAAGTCAATCGTTTCTTAACTTCGCCTTACTGATACATTTGATCGTTTATTTGAGACAACATTTGGGACAATCCGAAACGACGACGGTCATGTTTACAAAACACGAGTTTGTAAACATGACCGTCGTCGTTTCGGATTGTTTGTTGACTCAGTTGATCCAGTGGATTTCCGTTCGTTGTCAGTCGATCAATAAACCGCGGTCTGTTCACAATGTCGCGTAAGTGTTTCACCCTGAAAGAAAAACTCGCGAATTTAGATAAAATAAAATCCCAGCCTCCCACGACAACATTTCGAAAACTCGCGCTTTTAGACAAAATAAAATCCCAGCCTCCCACAACAACATTTCGAAAACTCGCGCTTTTAGACAAAATAAAATCCCAGCCTCCCACAACAACATTTCGAAAACTCGCGACGATTACCGGAGTGTCAAAAGATTCAGTCACGCTCTTGAAAGCAAATGACATACTACTAGATAGAAACAAGTGGTTCCTAGCACACATGATCAGAGTGAGTATTGGGGAAAACATTAAGTAAATTGAAATAAACTATCACTTTTTACAGCATTGTCCCAGAAATTCCCCACATTTATCCACTCCTCATCTGATCAACCAAGTGATTACATGCTTTAAAAAAAAAAAAAAAAAATATTACGGGTTAATGACGCAGGAGTTTGCACCTTGGGTTTCTACCCTTAATAGAAGTGGTAGGTTGTACGAGGGTATTAACAGTGCAAAGAGGTGAAAAGCAAACGGGTTTCGGAACAGGAATCATAGCTCTGGTGGTAAGGAGAATACGTAAAAAGGATTCGTTAAGGTTGGCAACTTAAAAAGGTTTGGGGTTGTAGAAGAAAAGAATACTCTCATCTCAATATAGAGCGGTTGAGAGAAAATATATAACTACAACTACATAATATAGTTAGGTATATAATATTATAAGTATAGCTATACATATAGATTTGATAACTTTAACTACGTAAATATACTCCTGTCAACCTAAAAATGTAGCCAATCGCGCATGGTGTGCCCAACTCAGAACCCAAAAGTGGACAAAACGAAAATGGCCAAAAAGTGCTACAAAAAAATAAAAAACGCTTCAAATTATTCTACAATGGTTCATTATTTACTGTATATACTGTGTACCTTTCGATTACCATAACTATACGACACAAATGAAGAACTGGAGTATTATATTATGTGTTCGTTCGATAGATGACAATCGTGCAAAAACCATGAATTGATGAGCCAATTTTCGAAGATACGTACCTACTTTCTTAAGATATCTTAAGAACGTACCAACGTATATACGTACCAAAAACTCTGTTTGGTCTCGGTAGTTTACATTTCAACCCATAATCGATCTTCCAAATCCATAGAATATGCCGAATCAGGCCTCAGTAAGAAATACTCGTACTTAACAAATTGTCTCCATTTTTTGCCGAGTAACACTTCAGTATACATATTTTTCATCGTCAAAATTACGATATCACATTCCGTGATATTCAAAATTCATCCGTGATATTCCGTGATTCATCAAAATTACGATATCGCATTCCGTATTCGGATTAGAGCAGATGAGCCGTGAATAACATCCCAAGTAGGTACAACCACGCTTCTTCGGAATGAACGGAATGAGATATCGCAATTCTGACTACACCATCGTGTTTATATTTTTTAAACCCCCATTATAATGAAGTGTCACTTGTCAGACTGTTTCATTTTGCGAATTTATGAGTAATGCCCCCCCTGCCCCTAATAAAACTCCCCATAACCCCCTCCTTTCATTGGACCCATTCTGCTCATCTACTAACAGAGCCTTTCGATTGCCAAGGCAGATGTTGCTACATACATAATATGTACATACATAATAATATTATGTTACATATTATGCTACAAGACCATCCTGAATTCACTGCCTAGGAAACCAAAAATCATATTATGATTTTTGGTTTCCTAGGCAGTGAATTCAGGATGGTCTTGAACGGATTTTGGTATGAAAATCATTCGGAAATTTGAGTTTAAAAATTTTAGACCGAGAACAATAGCTGCCTCTTCTTCAAAAATTCGCTGAGAGAAGAACATAATAAGAACATAATATCTACATAATATTATTATGCGTGCAGTGAATCCCGGGACATGCCAGCGTGAGAGGAAACGATCTAGCAGATGGTGCAGCTAGGAGAGGAACCTCTGCGGGATTTGGATTCAGGTATTGCTGTTCCCCTCTCTGATGCACTTCTATTGACCAAAAAAGCAACCTACGAAGAGTGGCAGATTCAATATGAACAGATCTCGCTAG
Source organism: Stenodema calcarata (assembly GCA_963920205.1). Lineage (NCBI taxonomy): Eukaryota > Metazoa > Arthropoda > Insecta > Hemiptera > Miridae > Stenodema > Stenodema calcarata. The sequence continues at coordinate 6,542,853 of OY986055.1, read as the reverse complement.
ACAAAGGCTACCACTAACCGTCCGATATAAACCATGGTTCGCTACCTACCCTATACATTTGGACTGTCTGCTGTCACGAGACTGCTGCTCTCACGAGGCTTCTATTTGTTGTTCCATGGCCTGTCCTCATCCTGTCCTCATCCTGTACATGTACAGACAGTACGTGGTTCAAATAGTCAGGATGAGGACAGGCCATGGAACAACAAATAGAAGCCTCGTGAGAGCAGCAGACAGTCCAAATTGCAATCACTGTGTAGATACCGAAGATAACGTCATCCACAATCCATTTGATGATGAAGAGCGGCAGGAATATGGACCTAATTTGGGTGAGGAGCAGGACTTGTGTACAATTCTTCGTAACGCTACGTATCCAGTTTTACGAGACATTTTGAACTTTATCAAACGTGCGGGTATACATTTCTGAATTATTGAGGACAATTATTTTATTTATGAAGATAATTCATTCTATTATGTGTGCTGGCAATATGTGTATGATGCACGAGGCCAATAAGCCTGAAGAAAAAAAAAATGATAGTGGTGCAGTTTTTAGGAATCGCAGATCAAGTCGCTACGGAGGGCTCAAGCTCTACTGAGCCAGGACGCGTAGGTCATCATTCCGTTGCTGTTGTCTCCTATGGACCACAGGCTTGAGTCCACATCGGCCTTAAAGTTTGGAATAGCAGCAGTTTCAAACCTAGACAGGAGGGCCATCTTATTTCAACCCTATTGGAGCTACTATTGACCTTACATATTTTGTTAATTTTTTTCCTTTTAGGTGTGTGGTACATGCACCAATTGACGCAATCTTTATCTCCACAGTGTCTCTCAATCGGCGAATAATTATTACTAATATTGGGAATGTTATTCTCCCCAGTCTACCAGGAACCCTCGGCAGATGAAGGTTGCGCTGCACATCTACAACATTTTAGTACATCTACAAACCTGCTGCCATCGTGTCCTGGCGTCTTCTCTTTTCCTCTCGAACGTTTCACATTCACATTATTTAAACATCACACAAAATTTATTTATATCGTTCAATTTATTTAGCCTTCACGCGATTTCTGCGGTTAATGATTATTTTTCAATACTCTTTCATTTACTCGTATTTACGAATGCCATTTTAGATGTCTCGGACCCATTTTTTTGAGGGGTCGGAGGTGACTACTTGATCCCGATGACGTGCTCGTGTTTCGTGTTGAGATTCGGGTTAGCGAAGTTTGTCTCGATGAAGCGGGTTCCACGTCCGCGGGTGCACTGCCGGCTGGAGGCCCGTTAGCTGTAGCTCCGACCGCCTCCGACCCCGCCCCCGGCCGCGGATGTTCGAAGGCAGCCAAGCCGTTTTTATTGGTTCTCAGATCTTCACACAGATGTTAATAATTGCGAGAACTGTGGGAATTGAATGTAAAATATTTCGACTCAACGAGAGGATTTGGGCTGTTTCATGAATCCGGGTAGCGACCTATCGAGGTCAGTCATCTTATGGATGACGTTGAGGTACAAAATACAGTTTTTCGTACCTCGACGACATCCATATTCACCATCGATGGGTTGATACCAGTTTTCATGAAGCAGTCCAAATCTTCGTGTTGAGTCCACAAATCGTACGATGTTCCCTGGCAACGAACGGTATAAACGTGGCCTGGGGATCACCGAAAGACGAATCCTGGGGCTCAACCAAACAAAGCAATCTGACCTTTGTTGGAGGAAAGGTGATCGATTCTCCCACGAGCTTCCCCGTACCGGAACCTCGAACTGTGATGGAGACGCCTGGAAAAAGTCTTCCTTCACTAACTTGACCTTTTTTTCCGAATTTTCGAAGAATATAAGCGACCGTAGTGGCCCCAAACATACAGGCTAAACAAACTGCTGATCTTAGGAATTCACGTGTCTGTCGGTAACAAGATGCGTCTTGTATAAATCGTCTTGTATAATATTCAATTTGGGTTTATTATTTCCAAAAATGCGACCAAGTAAAACTGCAGAGATCACCTTGAACCCTCTCTACCTCTCCCACTCGGCAGAGATGGGCGTATTCATATTCATAAATATGAATACGAATAAAATTCATAAATCAGAAAATATGATATGAATACGAATACAGATATGGATGTTAATATGAATACGAATACAGATATGAATATGAGTATGAATACATCGATCACATCTTTTTGTGAATTTCCCAAGAAATTCACATTTTTGTGCTAATTTTACTAAAATTTACTGTATTTTTCGTGGATGTCACTCAAATTTTCCTTTTTTACCAAGAATTTTACTTAAATTCAAGTTTTTCCACAAAACGTCTACAAAAATTCACGTTTTTCTAGTGAACTTCCCACAACTCATATTTTTCCTGTGAATTTTCCCGCAATTCATTTTTATATGAATTCTACGAAAACTTTTGCCATTTATCGATGAACTACTCTAACTGTTCTCCTTTTTGCTGTAAATTTGACAAAAATGCCTTTTTTTACATCAATTTTACAAAAATTTACTGTATTTGGTGTGAACGTTACTCAAATTTTCCTATTTTGACGTTGACAATGACGTTTACTGAAATTCAAGTTGTTTTCACATACATTCTTCGTTGGATGGCACAACTCACCATACTGATAGTAAATATAGCAAAACTCAACACAAATTAGGGATTTTTTATCAAGTGTGTGTGATTTAGTTTGACCGTCAGTAAGACATCCCTCAACATCATCGGAATTTTTATTAAAAATTCATAAAAAATGCGAATTGCAGATGAAAAAAAATATTAAATTTACTACCTAAATTAAAAAATGAATAACCATTTTAGTCTAATTCATGTAAACAATTTTAGTCAAGTTTATAGTGAAAAGGAGAAATGTTAGTAAAATTCATCCATGAATGGCAAACATTATCATGAAATTCACAAAACGATGTGAATTGTGGGAGAAATAAAAAAGAATGTACATTTTTGTAGAACTTATGTTAAAAAACTTGAATATCAGTGAAATTTATTGTAAAATAGGAAAATTCAAGTAACATTCAAACCAAATACAGTGAATTTTAGTAAAATTGATGTAAAATTAGCGACAAGATGAAGGATTTTTCAACGTGAAGATGTAAATGAATGCAAAATGAAGGCGCGGAATTCCAGAGGCTTATTAAAACCCGATCACCTAGCCAGCCAGCCCTCTGACGTCATAGGCTCGTGCGTCATAGGCTCTGACGTACTAGTTGCCCTCCGGCCAGCCGTCTGACGTCATACGCTCGTGCGTCATAGGCTCTGCCGTACTAGTTGCCCTCCGGCCAGCCGTCTGACGTCATACGCTCGTGCGTCGTAGGTGCGTCTGACGTGGTGGCCCGCCTGTCGCTTGTGCTCTGACGTAATCTGAGGGAAAGGGTGAATCAAGGAAACAAATTTTTCCCGTTTCAGTTTATGTGCCAAAGCAAAGACATGAAAATGTCAAAAGAATGTCAACTCCATCCTGTTGTTGATACAGTCGAGAATTAAATGCTTGCATACGAGTCTGCAACACATTGGGACATTTTATGTCTTCAAAAAAGTGATTCAAGAACCTTCGAACAATGCTACATCACCTACCCCAGTAGCGTAGTTGTTATACTTAATTGTAGGGTTCATCATAAATTATGAAGCTTGCATTTGTATTATACAAATAAATATATAATAGACAATAATAGACAATATAAATTATTGAGAATGATCACCTGTGTGTAAACAATTATTTAAACAATCACGCTCATACCGCAGCTTGTCGGCCACGCACTCCGCAGTGGTTAACGTAATAATATTACGTTAATAATAATAATAATAATATTAATAATATTACCATATTATGGTTAGGGAAATCGAGAGCTATCCAACGAGTGGTGAACGATTTTGGTACGATGATAACTGGCGAAGATAAAGTTCCGTAGCAACGAATCGGTTGTAAGCGAAAATCATCAGAAATTTTCGTGACGATTTTGTGTAACGCTTTTGTGTAACGTTTTTCGAGTTATGTGCCAGAGTAAAGACATAAAATGTCAAAACAGGTATTTTCGTTCAATTTACAGTAAAAAGAAGAAAGGTTAGTGTAATTCATCCATAACATTTATGGATGAATTGCAAACGTTTTTATACGAATAAATTCATATTTTATGAATTGCGGGAAAATTCACAGAAGAAATATAAATTGTGGGAAATTCACACAAAAAATGTCTGATGACCTTCTCGTACGAACGCACAATATTTTACCTCATAACTTCGATCATTTCTTATGAAATTTATGGCGTTTTGTGTGAGGGATGATATGAACAATGAGTAAGAGATGAATTTATAGCAAAATGATTCATTTCTAAATAGAGAATTTAGGGATTCGGTGGGATGTACTCGTTGCTGCCTCGTTAAATCATGAGTAAATTTGAGAGGATGTAGGCATGTTATTATACTGTCAAGAGCTTTTACTGAACCGTTTATTTTACTACCAATCTCTACTGGAGAAAGATAGCGAAAGTCGTAACTCTGTTAATATAGGGAAGCAAAAGAAGGAGCAGGGGACAAAGCGCGTAGTCGCCCTCGAAAAAAAAGTCCTTCGCAAATACAACTAAGATCCTTATTAAGATAATAAAGATGTGGAACGCAGTTTCGACCCGTCCAGTAAACCTTGTCAGCCCCCCCCCCCCCCCCCAGGGCAGTCCGAATCACCGCTGGTAGAATTGGTAAGAAAGTAACTTCTCATCCACCTCCGTACGTGGGCTGATATTCGAGCCGACGGAAGATTCTTCCTACCAATTTAGGAAGGACAGATGTCATCGGGGCTTTCTCGACTCGAATGTGGGTCAGTATTCAGGTCGAAAACCCGTTCAATTCCTTCGAGAGAGCTTTTAACGAATGCAGATTCGTCGATACCGGTCACCGTTTCGCTATGCTCTGAGACTACTCTGAGAATTTCTAGTTAAAATTAATGAACCAGGCGATCCCACGGTGAACTATTTGCACCAGCAGAAAATATTCCAGTATTTCAACTACAACTTTAGAAAATCTTACCCGTAATGAATTAAATTGAATGAATTGAACTAAATACGTAAAACATTCAAAACCTTGATTCAAATCAGTAAATACAATCCCAGTTCATAATCCCCCCTTTTTCTCAATACACACTACAAGCAAGTCACTATCAACCCCATTACCCTTTAAAAGCACTATCGAACCAGCTCCAGTCCCCTTGTGGAGCTGCAGCTTATTTCTTGAGGCATGTTCAGTTGTCTTTGTGGTTACTCTCGATCCACGAATTACTCCCTAAAATCAGAGTAAAGTTGAGGATTGTTCAAAGGGCTCACTATTTACGTCGCGCAACATATCTAAACTCCCTCTGTATCAAAAGTATTTGAAACATCCCCGAAGTTTGATATAAATGAATTTTTTGAGAGTACTCAATAAGCTTTTCAGTGTTTCGCAGTTTGGTTTTCGTCTTGGTAGATCCACCTTCGACGCAATTCAAAAATTAACCGATTTTGTGGCAACTGCATTCAAGGCTGGTGAATCTGCAACTTTTGTTGATGTCGCAAAGTGCTTCGATTGCATCTCCCATCCACTTCTCCTGATTTTTCTGACAATGAAGCTACGGTAGAACGCCGGCAGTTTGACACAATGAGTTTTCCCGCTCCTTGCATGCTGAGTTTGGTGTACCACAGGGATCCTTATTGGGACCAATGTTGCTACTTATTTTCACCAATGATTTCCCACTGTGTCTAGAAATTCAGTAAATTCATTTTGCTGACGACACCTCACTAATTTTAAAAACCCATCGCTCTCCTCGCTGCCCTCAGTGTGGGTACTGGATGGTTTACAATGCTTTCGGTTAATGCCGACAAAACCAGGGTCATGAAGTTTGGAATGAAGGACTTGCCTACACTTGACAATAATCCAGAAGATATCAAATTTCTTGACCCGAAACTCGGCCGGGGACCTCACTGTGCGTATCTCTGGAGGTGACTCAATAGCCTTTCATGCCTGCTTTCAGAGTAGAGCTGTATATGCTATCCTTGGGGGGGGGGGGGCATTCTGCTGCCTCCTCCACCATGTTTTCTTGCCAAAGAAAGGATGTTCTTGTCGTCGCTGGTATGCGTTACCGAGAGGATTGCAGATCTGCTTATAAGGAACTGGAAATTTTAACAGACCCTGCCGCTTACATTCTGGAAAGCCTGTGCTATCTTGGGAGAAATATGGAGTCTGTCAACACTCCTGTTCACAGTTACCCTACTCGTAATAGAAAAAAATCGTTGTCTCCCGTTCCATCGGCTGGCCTCTACTCGTAATGGTACCACCTTGTGGAGAATTAAATTTTTTAATGCCCTCCCCACAAATGTGCGTAATGCTCTGCTTGGTACTTGTACTGCCAAAACGAGCAGGTACCTCACGAGATTGGCTCCGTTCGATTTTGAGGAGTTCCTGATGAACATTATCAACACTGTGCTATTTAAGATCTTAACACATTTTATTTTTTTAGTAGGTAACTGTTTGTATGTATTATATTGTATCTCTCAATTCTAAATTAATGTTGTTATATTTTTAAGATTCTGACATTGCTTATGCACTACGAGTGATTTTAGCAAATAAAAATATATTGATTCCTTGATTGTAACAACCGAATTACCTGCTATGAAAATCGAACAACTAACATAATATGTTAGTCGTGCGACATCCACCACATTTACGAACACTTTCGCACAAAAACCGTCTCAAACGGTGTTAACGTACAGACTCAACAAGCAGCAGCGAAAATGGGTACATCTCATAGGGTTTGACGAGTGTTTTCAGTAGTCTGTTAATTATTCGAGACATGTTGCTCATAGCTGACCACCTACTAATATATATACTGAGATACTGAGTAGGTGGTCAGCTATGAGCAACATGTCTCGAATAATTAACGGACTATTGAAAACACTCGTCAAACCCTATGAGATGTACCCATTTTCGCTGCTGCTTGTTGAGTCTGTACGTCAACACCGTTTGAGGCGGTTCATGTGCGAAAGTGTTCGTAAATGTGGTGGATGTCGCAGGAATCTGATATGGTTGTCTTCGCAAGATAAAGTTGCTCTTGGTAAGTGATGTGAGAGCCGCTGGTTAGTGACAGTGATGGATTTGACCCAAAGAAGGCCGCCGGCATTGACAGGGCGAGCCGCGCCTTGCCGTCTTGAAATCTTGCTGTAGCAAAATTTTAAATCACAGCTTCAGTGTTCTGATTGTTTTCTCATGATTACGTACAGCCACTATCCCAAACAGAACAAACTCAAATTTCAAAAATTCAACATTAGGTTGTGTGGATAAATAGTTCTACCAATTTTAAATCATTGAATTTTAATTATAAGATTCTATTTGGCTGAATAGTATTCTCAATAGTGCGGACAGAGTTAATTACTACCGTTTGTACTGTGAATAGTTATGTGAGCCAACCGTGCTGCGGTTTATAGGGTCACGGAGTTTATCTCGTCAAATATGGCTTAGCGTATGATTATTTAGGGCCTAGTTAATTAACATACGTTGTTACGTGAAACCAAGATTCGCTGGTGAAGACACGATTTTCACTTAGATCGTGTTCCCCGGGTGACTATCCTGAACTGGTCTTGAGGTCTTGAAGGTGCACCTGGTGACCGACTCACGCAATCGCATGTCTTGCGTGCATTCATCCTTTCAATCTCCTTCACAATATTTCCCAGTCTTCCATCTCCTAACATTCTTTTCACATTGCAAGTTGCGATCTTAAGAACTGAATTGAAACAATAAAGACAAGGAAGATGCAATATTTTGGACATCTAATCAGAGGAGAGAAGTTCAAGATCTTACAGCTTATTTTAGAAGGGAAAATAGCAGGAATGGGAGGAAGAGAAAGAAGAAGGACGAAAAGGACCACTGCAATTCGCAGGAACTGTTCAGAGCTGCAAGGGACAAAGACAAACTGGCCACGATGATTTCCAACATCTGACAGGAGAATAACAAGAAGGAGAAGTCTCGTTGCATACGCCGTTGTTGTGTGGTTTTGAGGATTGCGAAGACATTGGGTACAACACAGCGGTATGTAGATGTTGATGGACGAAGTGGCCCAATCTTGCCGTTTTTTATTTATTTTGAGAGTTTGGCACCGCCGTTTGTATCATGTAGATGAATAATTCATCTTCGTGTTTCAGGCCTCAGTTCACATCCAGGGAATGGGGTACCAAGCATTACGCAAATCTCCATGTACCGAGTTCAACGTTTACGATAAACCCTCTCGCCAATCAGGAATTACTTCGAAACCTTGCCGTCCTACCCACCGTCTTAATGTGCCCCTTGAATCTCTCATGATCTCCCCCTCTCGATAAACGTTGGGGTAGGCGGGAAATGCAATATTGACGAACGAAAACCCGTTCGAGGCCCCACGCCCGTCTGCCTCCGTAAATTGAAATTGTACATTAATGCGGTAACGGTTGAGAGCACCGTCATGGTTGATGCCCGCGATTCCGGTCATTTAGTAATGCCTGTGGTAAGGCCTCCCCGTGTTAGACAATCTCATGAAATATGATGGCACTTTTCCCGTATTTTCCTCTCCGTTTTGTTTTTTCTCTTGTACGAACTACGAGCACTAAACCGAAAATGAGGGTTAAATGGGGTTTCAGTTGGGGGTTCCCGTAGGGTTTGAGCCGTTTTGGTGAGGTAACCATCATAATATATTCAATGGCACCTTGAGCCCTGAAGGGAAGCCGAATGCGTTTTATTGCCTTTACGGCTCATCGTAAAACGTCAGTACCTACAGTAGACGGGCTAGGGGGCGTTGAAGCCCAAGATGTTTTATTACCGACACTCCTAATTAATAAAGGATATTTTCAAGTTACGTGAATTTTTTCTCCCAAGAGGGACGCGAGGAACCCCTTGTCACTGAGACCAAGAGATCTATTGTGACCTAATGCCCAACTCAGTTTAGAACCTTTCACAAAGTGAAGGAGGTTTTCAGGCATCTCCTTAGCAATATCGGCGGAAATGCCGGAATCTTATTGATGCAACAGCAGGGCACTCGCAAAGTATATGCTCCGCTGATTCCACCTCCTCGCGGCAGGGCGGCATTCACTTGTCCTGACCTTACCCATTTTATCGAGGTGATACCTTAAAGTTATGGCCAGTTCAGGACAGATTGGGTAAGACTCATCCCTTTTTGGAAAGACGGTCGGCTTGTTCATTGCCCTCAATTCCCTCATGCCCGGGTACCCCGAGCAAAGTCAGCTTGTTGTCCTGGGCAGTGGCTTTGAGTGAATGCAGGCAACCCCAAGTCAGCTTTGAGGTAATCGAAAAGGCAGAAACTGCCTTCAAAGCAGCCTGGCTGTCAGACAGGATGTAAATTCCTGCACCTTTGAGTCGTTTCCAGGCAATCTTTTGGGCATATATTTCTATGGCATGGGTTCCTGCCTGATATTTCTACCGGTGGCCGCATGACCTAAGGGCTTTGCCAGACTAAAGTTTGAGCCCCTGATACCCCAGCCAGCAATACCACTCATCCGGCATTGTAAAAAACCATTATTTGAAAACTAGAAGCAATACAGCTGTTGTTTAACAATTGACGTGTCTCTTGAAAAGAAAAAATATGACAAGGTCTGACAGAGCATTTGGTTTTTTCCAAATGCATAAAAATGCCTCATTTGCTCTGAGCGACTAGGCGAACACCTGCCAAGCAAACAACTACCTCGCTGTTATTGTACCTTTGAAAGCCGTTCCCTACTCTCATAAATCTTCGTGAAAGAATTTGGAGCACATTGGCTACCGCAGATAAATAACCGCAATGCGGTATGACAGGAATTTAATACGAATCGGTACAACTCAGAGGTTCTTGATAATTTCAGTACTCTAATATTTATGTAGATGATTAGACCCATGTGTTTCTAACTCACCATTTCCCAGTTATTACATACCATTCAACGTTCGTACCAGTATTTGAAAATACAGATTGCAACTCATCAACCCTCGCTGATTCCTTTCTACTCGCTCTCAGCCGTATTTGTGACTGAACAACCGTAATTGAAATGAGTTGAATAGAGGAATAGAAGACAATGACATTCACGATGTGCCCGCATCATGTAATTACCTCAATTTACGAACTAGTGTTTGAGATCGGCGAAATGATTCTATTAATAACGAACAGGTCCCCTACGTACACATCAACGGTTCACTCAAATATCATTCGCGGTATAATTGTGTGTGTGTATTTTGGTTCGTTGATTGAAGCGGGAGCAAATTCCGTCCTTGGGGACAATGTATTGATCACGAACATTTTTACGTAAGGTTTACTTTTCAATATTATACTTTTTTGTGTGTTTTTTTTTTTTTTTTGCGGGTTTGTTTGAAGTTGGTTTCCTTCATTACCGTATTTAACATCGTTGAATGATGACTGCAATCAGACTCATACGCAAGTATTCATCCTCATGTAAAAGTAAGTATATACAGAGTATTGTATTATTAATAATCTATTGAATGTTCATAGTGTACCCTCCAGTCATTTGTGTAGGCAACCCGGCAAGTGAGTCATGTGCTGCGGGTTGCATATGAAACGCCCTTTCTCGTGTACCTCCGAGGTTCTAGGATAATTTTATCAGTGAATTCACACTGTTCACACTGTGAATTCTCCCAGTAATTTCTGTACGTCTTCAACGTATGACGGAGCCTCTATCATTATCGCCTCTATTATTATCGCTCCTATACTAATCAATAATCACCCATCGCGGGAACAGATAATGATCGAAACAACATGAACTCATGAGTACTCGGCCCTAATCAACATTACCTAATTCGTTCCATTGATAACACGTTGACAAACAAGTGACTTTGGACAAATGTTCAAACAGAAGGCTGGGCACCTACAAATCATGTGGGAATGCAAAATATTCCATTGCATTTTGGTTTATTACACTCAATAATGAACCACTGAAATCGATATATATATATATAAAAGCCTCAAAATTTGTGGGTTTACGTTTCCAGATTCGAAGAACCAGGAAATCTGCAACGAACATGACTAACAAAGTGGTATTGTGGACCACATCTGTGTTCAAGTTACAAACAAAACTGTGTGTATTTTCAACGGCTGATAGCCCTATTGAATTGTTGAATATTTAAGTGAATACTGATTCAATCGGTGCCCCCAACTCGACTCTGGAAGCTTTCTGCTGAATCAACTAAAAGTTAGATGGGAGTTTGAATTCGCCTAATGTCGAATATGGAGAAAAAAACCAACCAAACTGAGTAAATCAATTACCGATTAATCGTGTTTGCAGATGGAGGCGAGAAATTGTTTTGTAATTATTTTTAAGGAAAAGTGTGGAGGTTTTTATGAGTTGCGATGGAAATACGAACTTTTTCCGCGAGGAATACAAAACAAGGTTAACTATGAAAGGATTGGAACCGGAACAGCACCCTGTTCTTGTTAACTGAAGGAGGTAACATGCAAATGATGAGGTCAACTCAAGAATAAATTACTGCTTCTATATTGATTGTAAACTTTTTGCATGAAATGTTGATTCCTGTAGTCTGAGCGGAATTTCAAGCTGTTATTGTGACCTTAATTGGAGTTTAGTGTAGCATTTATTGGTCTCGGTAGAGCATTTTTTGTAACTATGTACTGAGTGATGATTAAAATGGAAAACCTGATTGCAATCAAGACTTTTTTGAGAGTCATGAGGGTTCAATCCTAATCCCATACCCCTCACCCCATTACGAACTCTCAATTGAACTATTTGAATTAGTTCTGAGTATTCCAGACTATTATTTGCTGATAACAGTTATTCCTATAAAGCGCTTTCTCCTTCATAGGGCCCTTACTAACAGGCTAGAATTTACATAAATCATGTAAATATTGGATGCGTTTGTATTATTTATGAGACGAACATAAGCTTACCGTAGGTATCTCGTTGAAGAAGCCAACTATTAAATAAGGAAGACTTTTTCCACTTATGTTTGTATTCAGTTTTTGTTAAATTGTGAAGATAAAAAATCGCAGGAGTGATAGTTGAGTAGCTGACCCGGCTAATGTTGTTTTGCCACATTATTTCTAGTGAATATTTTGGTAGTTAAATAAAAAAAAGATAACATAATATGTTATTGTATGTATGTGGGGATGGGGTCTATAACTGAAAGAGGAATGTAGCGCTATTGACGATAACTATAAAAATAACAAAACACCAACAATCGAGTGTACAATGTTTTTTGTCAATCCGTCTTAAGCCCACACAAACAAACTTGATGGTTTTCCCAGCCGTACCCAAATCTAAGCCACAAAATTTTGTACGCACCGTGTATGATAGTATAATTAATTTTCGTTTAATAAGAAATCAAGTACTAATTGATGAATGTATGGGGATGTTGTGGAATGATTTATACGGGTGACACAATGGCTGTCCGATAGCAGCAACTGAGAACTATCTTCATCAATTATGAATAAAATGAGAATAAACAATGAAAGCACTGCAAATTGATGATAAATTTACTATGAGAATATCTAATATATAAAAATCTCGTGTCTCATTGTTGGTTACCGAAAGTAAATAAATTAAAATGTATATTTAAATGTATTAAATAAATAAACATTTATCGTACGACAATGATAAGTCAAGTACCATCTTGAAACTGCGCATCTATGGATGAAAGTAAAATACACTAATATCGCCATAAAAAACATAGGTTGGTGAAAATTTAGGATTACAAGTACTTTTTGATGCCAAATCATTTTAAAAAAAATTTGTGTCCACAAAATAAAAAATACAATGCTGGGGAGGGCCACCCTTATCACCTAGGCCCTAGGTGATAAGGGTGGCCCTCCCCAGAATTGTATTTTTTATTTTTTAGGTCATAGGGGTAAAAAATAGCCTGCGTCATATTCTCATACCTAGCTAATATACACGTCAAATTTCATAAATATCGGTGAAGCCGTTTCGGAGGAGTTCGGTAACAACCACTGTGACGCAAGATTTTTATAATATGAAAATTTCAGAATATAATATATTATATTTTTCAGTTCTGAAAAAAATAATTGCTTTCATTAAAAATATATTCTAACAAACTCCTAACAAACCCCACAATGAAATCACTGGCGAATTATTAAGAAAAGCTATCCTCAGTTTTTCTTGTGTATAATATAATAATAATATTTTCTATAAAAACAAAGAAATAATGTATATGATGGATTCATGTAGTAGAGTATGTAGGTATGTGGATAGTGCCTGAAGAGCTAGTTCGGTTTATTCTATTGAAACAGTTCATTGAGTAATTTTCTCTCATTATTTGGAGAGACTCTCCGGACTGGGTCACAGAAAGTGACACACACACTTTTCAAAATAATCATTAAGATACCTGAACTGCGTTAACGTTTCTCGAAAGTCATTGACCTGAATCCGATTTCTTCTGCTAAAGAACTTTTCCGTCATTACATCGAGTGTTGAAATACGGGGTCGCACTGGAATCAGCTTTTAATAAAATAATAAAGTAGTACAGGAAAAGTAGATATGTTAAGGAAGGAAAATGCGTACAATTAAAGTTTGTAGCTTGTAGGTATATTAAATTAAATATGAATAAAAATATAGACAGTAGAAACAATATTATGTAGTTGAATAACAAAAATTTTTAGGTACCTACCTAAAACATCTATTCATCGTAGGCTCTCCTGACTGAAAATACTATGTGTCATGTCCAAAACAAAACACACTTTAAGAATCATTATCAGGTTTATTCACTTAAGAACCAGTATCAGGACAGAGTGGACATCAATGTTATTGTTGAGAAGTCGAAACACCCATACATAGCTCTTGAAACATTCATAGGTCATGCTGAGTGTTGTACTACGTTGTTAGTGTTATGGGCCTGCAGGACTTCGGTTGGAAGGATGTTTTCATTATTTCATGAATTTCAAAATTCGACTGACGCAGGGGCTTTTTCTTTTAACATGGTGAATTTAGAAATTTATTTCAAAACTCTGAGTCAACCACAGCCTGAGATATACTTCAAAATCCTCTCAACTTAGGTCCTGCGGGCCCTCAAATACAATTAGGAACACTAGTGGAGACAAAGGATCACTAAGGATATATCTTGAGAAGCTAGATGATCCAAGGATGGTTTCGATAAGCATATCGCAGGCTGTATCTAGTCTTGGCCACGAGTGTCGTATAACATAATATACATTACACATACATGCATATATTTTGCATTATTCAATAGTAATACATCCTACTAATAATTAACAATTATTGTTAGCTGTTATTTTTAGCTGTTGATTGAATTATCTTTCCGCGAATCAACAAACATGTTCATGTTATAGCGAATACTAGACCCACTTATATTACAAATTTGGTTCTCAATGTTTTCATTTTATACTTGCTTTTAACGCTGCAGTTCCACGTTTGGTTCACATCGTTAGTCCTCAACTGGGGAGTTTCTAATAAGATACAAAGTCTCCATGATCAAATTTGAATAAGTAAATTATTGGATGAATTATCAATAAAACAACATTTGAAAAAACCTTTACGATCTCTAATTTCCCAGCATCGATAATTCATCCCACGTGTTACCAATGCTGACGTATTTGAAATGACCGCAAGCCAAGATTTGACAAATCTATTCAGTTCCCTACGAACTTGGACGGCATTGCCATTCAGATGCAAATTCAACGGGCCAACTTTTAACTCGGTTCCTCCCAAGTTCAAAAGTGAGTTGGGCGGAAGGTTCCACTTTTGAAATAGTGCAACGAAGGGGTTAGTCGGCTGTTAAAATCATTCCCCTCAATAATTTCACGACTTGTGACCTGGTGTCGTTGCGGGTCGACTACTTCATAATTCAAGGAGACGTGTCGATGGTCTTAATATTTCAGTGCTCTATTTGGTCGTCTTCAATCTAACCAAACTACTTCCGAAGTGTTTGCATTAAATTTCTCTAGGTTGCCCATGCAGAGGTTTCGTGCATAATTTTGGAAACATTAGGCTTAGTGATCGATGGTGAGGTCGTGGAAATTACACTTTCAAATCAAGGAGCCAAATTGTCCGGCTGGCACCTGTAGGTAGATAATCGTTATTACAGTAATCGAAAGCAATGCTGTATTTCAATACCATTTGGGGGATACCGGTTCGAGTCGGTCCCTCATTGGCTTCATATAAATTTGATTAAAGCCCTTTCGGACACATTGCGAATAAACAATGTTCTGACTCCTTACTTGAATTTACTTATATACTTGTTAAAACCTTCCCAATGGAGTTAGTATGGTTTTGTAAGCTCTGTTAGTAATTCGCTTAGGAATTTGTTTGTTAGACAAATTACTAAGAGAAGTTTTTATGAGCGCGCACACTTGGAATTTTTTCGACTTCAGTACCCAAGTTCTGAGATGACGAACAGAGTGGTCTCAAAGGCATCCGGTCAGACGCGCTAGAATATCCGAAAGGCAACCTTTACAGCGCGCTAACGTATGGTTCTGAAGGAGTTGTTCCAAGTAGGCAACCTAACTTCCAGAGTTTACTAACCAGCTTACATCCGTTGTTGGCTAGAACTTTAACAAGGTAAAATTGAAGGGTAAAAAAAGAAGATAGTTTTTCGTTTTAAAAATATTAGACACTGGCACAAGAGTTAAGAGGAGAAGTTACTGATTTAAGAGCAAAAATGTATATGTGCTGAGCTCTGATGCTCAGTGGTTTTATACTATCGAATCCCTTCCCTGCTAGCGTTGGTCAGGAGCGTGGGGCCCTCGTCAGCAGGGAGGGGCAAGGTGAAACGAGGGGTAGGGCATCGAGGTTCCCGTCCCTTCTGGAGCGAGGGGGGTGAATTTTCTCCTTGTGCTAGGTCTTGTCTTTTTATTCAATATTTTGATAGATTAATTAATGAAATATGTTTTGCTGGGGCATAACAAACAATATTACCTTTACTTTAAATATACTACAGCGCAGTATTTAATTAAATAAAGTGCTGTAGTAGATTTGATCATCTCCTCCTCCTACAAAATGAAGATGCGATAGAATAACCAGACCCGAATTGAGAACGTTGGTTTTCTGAGCCCATGAGGCCACTCAACGAACGAACAACTCGCTTTCTGCGAATTTTCGAAGAACTACTTTCTCGGCCCAACATTTTTAAAACACGAATTTCTAAAAAAATCATCATACCTACCAAAATCCGTTCCAGACCATCCAGAATTCACTGCCGAAATAGACCAAAAAACTCTGCAAATTCTTGACACAACGGTTTATTATCTTCCTTGTGCAGATCACCCTTCTGTCTATACCAGACTGTGTTGCAAATCGGCACCATACCATATTCTCACCGTACTCATACCATACCATACGAATTTCTTTTCTGTCTTATCATACTGTACTAAATCATACATACAATAATATACCTTACCATACTCATACCATGTCATACAAACCGAGTGAATATTGAAATGTCATCCATTTCTGACCTATATTTAAAATTTCAAGTATCTAGCTCATCATCAAAATTTAATTTGTTTAAACAAAAAGGTATTATTTAAACAATTTTACAGATGAGAAACCGAGTAAATATTGCAATGTGGTCTATCCCCGACTCACGGTTAAAATTTCTAGACTGTAGTTTACCGGGAAGATGACAAAAGGTAGTTTTATTCTGGGCGTCTGAGGGTTGGGTCACATAACGGCCGTTTTCGACGCGAAAGATTAGTGTTTTTCCTAAACCTTTGCGCGCTCACTGTGAACGAACGGCTGGTCGCACAAAAATCCAATTGGTCTTAAAAGATTCGTAATTTTTCAGGTCATTCAAAAGTGAACTGAAAATTACACGTTTCAGTTAAATATTTTGAGATATGACATTGTCGAAATTTTAAATTTCGTTTTGAACCCCTTCCCCTTGACCTAGGGTTATGAAAAGTTTCGAGGATCATTGTGGGGCTGGTCCAAACCCAGAAACCAAATTTCGTAATTTTAGCTCAACGCTAACTGGGCAAAGTGCCACGGACGGCGGACGGCGGACGGCGGACGGGGGACGGCGGACGGCGTACGGCGGACGGACGGATTTTTTTTTATTCGATTTTCTGAATCTACGTGTCTTGAAACGTAAACCAACAAATTTTGAGGGGGGGTTAAAATTTTTTTTTCTTTGGGCGATTCCAATGGTTCATTATCGAAGATAATAAACCAAAATTATATATATTTATTTATGATTCATTCCAGATAGGTAACTCCCTATAGATAAAAAGCTCAAATTCGCACAAAATATCCGTCCTAGTAATTGAAAGGCAAGTTCGTAGATGGGCAGAATTCGGCCACTCTAAAGGGGGGTTTTGGGGATTTTTAGGGGGAAAACATTACTTATAAATTCCCAAAATGAAACAGTCTGACAAGTGACACTTCATTCGATAGTGAAATCAGAATTTTGCTTTATTCAGAGCATACGCAAATCTGAAATCCTTGAAAATCTCACATCTACAGCTCCACTGCAAAAGATTGTAAGAACAATTTTTTCCGAAAATAAGGTTTTGAGTTTCACTGGTAAATTTGGCCCTTGGGCACACGCATGTTTGTAGTTACCTGTAGGTTGGTTTGTATCGTTTTCTGAACATTTTTTGTTTTTAAACATGCAGGCTTTTGCAGTGGGGCTGTCATCATACTCCTTTATTTGACCTTATAATAGGTCATAATATGACCATTTATATATTATAAAGATTGTTTTGGAATATTATTATTAAGATTTTTATTTAGCTCAAGATTCTTCACGAAGCAGCCGCTCCCCTGTATATACGGAGGATATGATTACAGTGGCCATCAAAATGTGTTGTTTAGTGCAGAGAACATGAGGGTTGGTGCTGGGGTTTTTCAGTATGCAGAATCCCTATCTGAAACCCGCTTTCAGCTATCAGGTCTAGTTTTTGTGATATCGCTACCTATTTGCTAGCTACGTTTCTTCGTTCTTCCATTCACACAAAACAGCGGTAAAGTTTACAAAGTACACAGAAAACAAAGAAAAAAGTTGTCAATTTTACTGTTGGAATGAAATGGGATTTTTCGTAGTGGTATTTTTAACACCCAAATGTAGCTAGAAAATAGGTAGGTGCATCTCAAAAACTAACCCTGGAAGCGAAAAACGGGTTTCAGATTTGGATTCAACTCAATGAAAACCCACAACACCAACTCTCATCTCCTCTGCACCCAAGAACACATTAGTTTTGTTTGCCAGTGTTATAGGTGTACAGCCCGTTGAATAAATATTAGCTACCTGGTAGCACTTGAAATAGTTCGTAGTAGGGAAGTTGGAGTCAGTGGAAAATGTTTCAGATGATTGTGACCATGTTTACGATGTGACTAATGTAGATGTATTTCCCTATACACACTCATAACAGAAATAGAACCTATTTCTGATAGAATTAACGTACCAAGAAATTCATATGAATCATTCTGAAGAATTCCGCAGGTTCGCAATAAAAGGCATGACGATCGAAGGCCGGAATTTATCAAATGGGCCGTAAGTTGTAAATAAATGATCAGTTTGACCCGATCTTTGTAGCTTGTGGCTTTCCGCATATCGTTCTCCCATTAAATCCGTTGCAGTTCGAAATAGGAACAGATCACGGCGGCTATTGAGGACTTATCGGGGCTGCCGGACCACAACAGGTGTCAATGAGCTCGCACGTGACCTCACGGACGGTCCAGGAAGGCAAGTGGGAGAAGCGTTTGAATGCAGAAGCACAAAACGGTAGAACAGGAACGATAAGGAAAACAAGGTCTTCCGCACTTCCCCTCTACATTTACCACTTCCCTTCCATCCCTCAAACGGTGACCATGGAGACGCCACAACAACTATGAAACGAATAGAAGAACAGAAAAAAAAAAGGTTGACAAATCGATTGTTTCGCGAGGTCGGTTCTCTTGCGTAGGGATCGCTTTGCCGCCAGACTGGACGGCGGATGTTGAACAGTTGGCGCGTCGAAGGAGTCAAGTGAAGTCCTCCGGTCGAGCACTTCGTTGAGTTCGCGTTTGATTCCGCCTCGCAGCGCTGTCGTCGAATTCGGAGCGTGAACTTCGGACCGAACGCAAGACTCCCGGCGAAACGCCGGCTAATCTCGTCAGGCAGGTTTGTAAGCACTTATCATCCACCAATATCTTCGTCATAACACGTCCCAGCGTTTCAATCACACAATAATCAACGAGGATCCACTTGTTGCCTCTTAGATTTTAAGCCAAAATAACCGTCTTTCGATACACTCGAAAAGTATCTCAAAACAAGAAACACGGTAGGTACATATTTTTGATACCGAGTTTCTTCTTCTGAGAAAAGACGGTTATTTCAAATATATACTACGTTGTTTCCCCCAAATCAGAATTTCCCCTTATGAACAGCCTGTAGTTCCAATGTGTGATGCACGCTCATGTTGACGACTTTTTCGTGGTTTTCAGTTGTAATGCGAAGGCGAAGCTTTCGTATGATAGAACGTGGGAGGGCGGAGAACTCCAACTTGCCATCCATTTTTGGTGTTTGGATAGTAGATTAGCCTACTTGTTTCTTTTGCAGACTTTGCTCTATTCGAATTAGTGCAGAAAACTATACCGTTCCGTTTAATTTTACGAGATTTCAAAATCGAATTTGAACCCCTTCCTATTGACTTGAGTTAATGAAAAGGGTTCTACTGAAGGTAAATTGACAGTGAAATTACATATCTAGACATGGTCTCTATCTTAAAAACTAAAATCCCCAGAAAGAAACCAGACAAATTTCAATTTTTTCCTTGATGGGAAAAAAATTGATCATGGATATGTCTAGTGCTTACTCACTGCTTACATGTACCAACTAATCAATAGTAAACCTACCATTTAGTGCCTTCTTTTCATATTATTAGTTCATTATGGTTACTTAACAATATCAGTTTATAGCTTAGCGTAATAAATCACCTTTCCTTGATACAAAAATGATTTAGGGATCATGAAATGTTGTTATATAATTGATGTTGAGGAGTCATTGTTCTATACTTGGCTGAGACTTTTTATTTAATGGAGTTTTCGATACTCGGCTGAGATTTCCAATCAAAGTCGTTCACTTTCTAATTTACGTTAATAATGAACAATATTGAATATAAGGAGTAGGTATTTAACAGCGTCATTCGATCGTGTTGGTTCGTAAGCATTCAAGTTTCTGCCAAACGAAAATTTAGTTTATAGTCCGGTCAAATTAGTTTAGGAACGTAGCCAGGTGCGTAAGGAGGGAGAAATTGGTAGTGTATCATTATTACTAATACGTGCTATTGTCAGTATTAATGGCACTTATTAAACATAATAATACATACTACTGGTTTGTCTCTCGGTTGCTCAATTCACTGAACGTACGGTCTTACTGTACAGCTGTGCAGTCAACTGCCACACGAGTTGAGTGTTTCAATGAAGCAGGTCTTCTGATTGCTGATTCAATTATTCAGGTTTATGAAAGTGGTCATTGTTTGGGGTCCTCCGGGCTAATTTTTGTCCAACTTGTCATCTACCTCGATTCTGACCATATAATGTCGCTCTTGTCACCATTTCAATCCAGCATTAAATCAACGTTATATCTACCAATATCGAATGGACACGTTAACCGGTGCCTATTACCTTGCTGATTTTCATTAGACTGTTAAAACAGGAACGATTTTCATTTTTTATTAAAACTTGCTTTAACCCTTTAATAACAAATAGGTAACTTGAAATACAATAGCTAACCTAATATGTAGGTAGTTATAGGATTTAAGCAAAGAACACAATTTCGTTACCACTACTCCAAAAGCGCCAATCTGCTTTTTTTGGTCATTTTTGTTTTAGTGCATCTACCAATTATTATTATTATGTAATGCTCTAGTATGGTGTGCTCAACTCAGGGTACTCAAAAGTGCACTAAAACGGCAATGACCAAAAAAAGGAGATTGGCGCTTTTGGCTTGGTGTTAACGGTTCTGGAGAAAAAAAACTCTGCAAATTCTTGACACAACGGTTTATTATCTTCCTTGCGCAGATCACCCTTCTGTCTAGATCACTAGGTCTAAATGTCAAGATCCTAAATGTTAGATTAATTATTATTATCAATTATCACTAATTATTAACAATTTTATCAAGTACCTAGAGAAAATTATTATAATTTATTGTTAGGTATCAATAATTTGTATTCATTATTAATAATTATTATTATTAATTATGATTAATTAATACGATATAATTCTGGGGTTTTTAATACTACGTCGGTAATAATTTTTCTATAAAAGAAGTACCTACCAACAAACATTCGAAATTACCTTCATTTCAGTAGCACGAAACGCACCTCAGAACAACAAACTCGACATCACTTAAGCCATATGATGTTCCAAAGAGCTTGTTAGTATGAAAATGGACTTGTATTTCAACAGTTTGAGTCACGATCGTGTTGTGAGGTACAATCTTTGAGCCGTCATTGTGAACGAACGGCTGGTCGTACAAAGCTGCGGATGGTCTTAAAAAATTCTACGGAACAAACTCTATCTAAATATGAAATAAAAAACATATCGTTCCATATGAATTTTTCGAGATATGGAATTTTCAAAATTTCAAAATTCGTTTTGAACCCCTTCCCCTTGACCTAGGGTTATGAAAAGTTTCGAGGATCATTGTGGGGCTGGTCCAAACCCAGAAACCAAATTTCGTAATTTTAGCTCAACGCTAACTGGGCAAAGTGGCGCGGACGGCGGACGGCGGACGGCGTACGGCGTACGGCGGACGGCGTACGGCGTACGGCGTACGGCGTACGGCGTACGGCGGACGGACGGATTTTTTTTTATTCGATTTTCTGAATCTACGTATCTTGAAACGTAAACCAACAAATTTTGAGGGGGGGTTAAAATTTTTTTTTCTTTGGGCGATTCCAATGGTTCATTATCGAAGATAATAAACCAAAAATCAGTTCTTTTATAATAGCAATAAGACGATTGAAAACGTTAGGGGGCTTCAATGTGTCTCTTGGATCATCAATGTATATAACACTGTACCCAACTCACTATTTATATTTCTAATAAATATTGGAACGAAATATTATTTCGTTATTATACTACCTATATTATAGTGAGTCATAAGTATTCTTATAAGTAGCTTATTATAAGTGGTAGGGGTACTTAAACCCTACCGCGATTCAGTTAACAAAATGAAGGGAAGTGTATGCGTACAAGTAGAAAGTAACATGATTGCGGTCAGATATTAATCTATTCACATTGGCGTCATGCTCAAACTGACTGTCAAAGGCCTTGATCCAAAACACATCAAATGCAGTTACAGCGCAACTTACTGCTGATGAATACGTCAAAACAATCAACTGCGAACCCTTGTTGAAAATGTCTTCAACGGTTCAATCAACTACCGTATTTTACGCGAAATGTTTTATTTCTACTCTTGAACGACGAGGAGCTATCGTCGACATGCGTCACCTCTGTACAGTACAATGCAACGCTAGAACAGCCCATCACTGCCACATTTCTCATGGAAATAATTGAACTGTCATTTCCACTGCTCGTCACTCATCGAACTCACATTATTGTCTGTCGGTAAACCTTTGTAATAATAGAACTCTGGAATACCTTCTTTTCATGCAACTATACGTACCTTGTGAATTCTCAAATAAATATTTTCATGTAGCGTCTTTAGTCGAGTTTTCCGCTATTCTTACGTACCAAACCACCTAGATGCATATCATTTCATCGTTATTTCAACTTTCTAATTGCTTCAAATTAAATTAAATTCATAGAGCGAATAACAAAGAAATTAGCTTTAGGAGCCCCTCAGCTGAAACAGGGACTCGGGAGCGACAAGTTAAAGTACTGAGGAGGCGACATACCAAATTACAGCTTCATAGAGTGAATAACAAAGAACTTTGCTTAAGGGGCCACTCAGCTGATCCCAGCACTATGCTGCTTAAAGTGTGTTTGGCAGGTATCCTAAAAGGGCTACATGCCAAATTACAGCTTCATAAAGTGAATAGCATAGAAATTAGTTTTTGGAGTCACTTAACTGATCCAGGGCCTGGGCAGCGTCAACTTTAAGTCTAAAGGAGGCTACATACCATATTACAGTTTCATAGTGTGAATATCATAGACATTAGTTTCAGTAGCCACTCAGCGGTTCCTGGGGGGCGTCAAGTTAAATTACAGCTTCAGAGAGTGAATAACATAGAAATTACGTTTGGGAGCCACTCAGCTGATCCCATGGCACTATGCTACTTGAAGTGTAAGTCCTAAGGAGGCTGCATGCCAAATTTGGTCTCTAACTTCACGGGAACCGCGCAAACAAACGTCAAATTTGTTGTATCTCTCAAATTTGTACCGTCTGCAAACGTTTTTTATGTCTTCTAGTCCTTTCCTAGTTACGAAATTGTTTACCCGGGCGGCGTCCCGAAAGGAAGGCTCGTTTCTCTTGGAAATAGATCGTTTCGCAGATTCTACCATAGCCTATAATCATCCCTCGAACTTGCTCATCACAATGCACATCGACTATAAAGGACATACGGATATATTATAGATAGTTTATTTTTCAGTGACATAAGAGGCTAATTGGAGTTCCTCCGGAGCAAACACTATCCCGCGAAAGAACAATGAGAAATTATCTGGCGTTTAGTTAGTCTGGTTATTGCTGCTTACATCCAAATACTGTGTCAGGGAATGTTTTTCATTACTTCTTCTCAACTTGTTGTTCAAGGCAGTCGAAGTAGCTCAGTCTCGATTTCACGGTTATTACTCGACTGAACGTCTCGATGAGCCATTCGGCACGCTAATAAGCAGTTTGAAAGTACCAAGAAGGCCACTATCCGCCTTGAACAATGAGTGATCGCGTTTTTATGTGAACGTTGACTGCCTCGACTTGCAGCACTGCCCTCAACTTGTGAGACTGCGCTTCTTCTTTCTGAAAAAGTGGTTCTGTGATTATTTCTGAAAAGACCGAGTGACATTAGTGATATTAGCACTAACATGACAAACCACAAATGCTATGTAGCATTTCAATCACTAAAAATAATCAAATTTTGACCGAGGGATATGTTCCGCTTCTCAATCTTAATTGATTCTGAAATTGATAGGGAAAATGTCAAGGTTGAGCCCAATACGTACTTATTATTCATCCGGAGATAACGTAAACCAAGTTATAGCTGAGCAGTCGCAGGTACGAATTCAATGTTTGGACGCATGAGAGAGTGAAATCCTGTCTTCCTTTGCCTGTTCTCTCAAGCTCCAGTGCACTTCAGGCGAATTGTAAGCTTTGAGCCCTCCTGTCTCTTTCCATAGGTACTGTTTCTCAACTGAAGAGGCATTTCCCTCACTTCTTCTTGTCAGTTGAAAGCTAGTGCTGAAAGTGTAATACCTACTTCAAAATTAATATTAGATGAAGGACATAGGCAAAAATCAATTTTTTTACAGGCGCAATTACGAGCCACTGGCTTCAGAATCAACTCATGAGTTATATTGTGTTGAAACTAATCTTGCAAAGTAATATCTGCAGTGGTGTTCAAGTAAATTAATCAAACTATAGTGTTGATTACACAAAGACAAACAATACTGTTGATGGGACAGACACGAATGGAAACTATATTTTTATAAAAACCCAAAGCCTTATGCAACAAGTGGTTCACAACAGGTGAACCACATGTGAATTTTGAACTGGAGTGAGGAACTCAAGTGAGCGTCTGCTCAAGTGAGCGTGATGCTTGGGGCTTAACTCTTGGAGTCGAATTAATAAGAAATCCGCTGGCATACTTTCAGATGGCATATATTCCAGCTTTACCATTTTTTCTTCTACAGCTTCTCGAATGAACGCCTAACGTATATCGATGTGTTTAGTTCGACCATGGTGTGTGGAATTTTCTAACAAATCAAGTGCACCTTGATTGTGGTTTTCAGCACCATCGCCCCAAGACTAGCATAACGTCGATTCAAGTACAATGCTTCTTTCCAATGTCTCAAAATTATTTTGGCCCTGGCCGGTGGTAGGACCTTAACCCTGACACCTCGTATTGATACAACCATATATCGATGTATCAAAGGAAGCAATGCTATTCTATCCAATAATAGAGAAATAAAATTCATAAAGTAGAGTTTCTTAATCCCAGAGTTAACGTATAAATCTAGGATCACTCTGATGAATCTTCATGTCAATGCTTGCCATTGCCTCCCTTCTAGCGCGGACCCATAACCTCTTGCAGAGTACTGCTTATCTGCAGTGGTGTTCAAGTAAATTCTTCAAACTATAGTTTTAAGACAAACAATACTGTTGATGGAATAGACACGAAACTGTCTAAAACTTTTTTAAACATTGTCTACTTGGTAACTTTTAAATTTCGAAGTATGTTTGATATTTAACTTCCAATTAATATTATTATAAAATTACGTCTATACTGTTTAACAGACGGCTCAAGAACTAAACCCAACAACGTTTGAACCGCATGGAAAATGTAAAAACTAGTTGATTTACACCGGTGGCTTCCAAACCGAAACAATCATAGTTTCCATGAGGTGCACACCACAGAAAATTCAACTTCAATTGTTGTACGTAGCCCAATTAGTCTTGAAGTCAGTGACAAGGAGTAACAAGTAGTGAGTTGGTGACTCATCAGAAGGAACAAGAAATAGTAACAAGTCTCAGTGTGACTCAGCGGACTTCACGTTTTTGCTCGTCATTCTGGGCCTCCCGGCGTATCTCCAAATTACAAGTTCGATGTACGCATCATCTGGGTGATACTCGGAAAAGATATGGATCATCGTGAAGAGGGCGGATCCGCGCGCTCAATTATTAATATACACCAAGATCGACTCTGATGTAGGCATGGCTTATACGGTTATTTCTTGGTAATAGGTTATCGAGTAACAGCGACCGTCTGGTAATAGGTTGTTGTATTAGGTTATATTATGGTAATAGGCGCCCAACCCAGTCCCAGTCCGCGTTGTGGGCTAGAAAGGTTCTCGAATCGCCGGTAATCTATTACCATAATAACCTAATACTACAACCTATTACCAGTCGGTCGCTGTTACTTGAAGCTAACTCTCTACCTACTCACACAAATAACTTGTCGACAGTTATGATCGCACACCTTTCACGCATTCGTTTTCCGCAACCTATTACCTGGTATTACCTGGAATAGTCACAGCCAACCCATTATCACGGAATCTCAAATGGACGGCGACAAAGAGGTCCTCAAAGGCCTTTCCCCCAAGTTCTCAAAACAGTTATTCCAGTAATTGGGTTTTTGTGGTAATAGGTTATCTGGTAATCGGTTCCTGGGCAGTATTAGGTTATTTATAGCGGTTACGATAAATATTCCCCGCTCCTACTCTGATGTTCAAAATTTGTCTGTAACATAGAGAATCATCCAAAGTGAATAACACGCATTATTGTCCCATACATAAAGGTCTGCATATGTGAGGTATATTGCTCACCGAAATCCAACTTTGTTTAACGAAACGTCCAAATACCAAAGACGGACAAGATCAATATCGTTCCTAATGGACACTTTGTGACCTTTGTAGACATTTGGTGACACTGGGTAAACTAGATACACATCTCTCAGCGAATTTACACGCAAACAAATATTATTTTGGTGCTCATAAATATTCTCCTAAAGAAATGAAATTTTGTACCAATTCAAGGTTCTTAAAGGAGTCGTTATTTGTTATTAATTATAATGTGGTAGTGTGCATTATTATTAATAACTATTAGTAATTATCGTTTGATATAATTTAAATGAATGTGGGTGTGAAAGCCCAAAAACTACAATTTATATCAAATTCATTTTGAATTAACGTTTGCTGTCTGAATTGAAGGCGATTTTCTTTCAACTAGCTCCAATAGTAACGTGAGCACTCTAATAACACTCTCCTCCCCAGCTTTCCTCCCCTCGGATCACCGCCAACACCCCCCCCCCCCTCCCCCGTACTCACCCACTGACTTCCCCCGTTCTCCTCTCTACACCCCACGTCTACTTAGCGCCCATAAATTTCAATTTATGTAGTAGAAGTCAGATCATGAAAGAAGGACATCATGTCATGTCATGGCATTAATACTCCCGCCCCCTTTCCACTATTCACTACCTACCGACCGCACCTTCACCCCCCCCCCCCCCCGTTTCACCGTACTCACCCACTGACTTCCCCCGCTGACCCACTGACTTTCAATTTATGTAGTAGAAGTCAGATCATGAAAGAAGGACATCATGTCATGTCATGGCATTAATACTCCCGCCCCCTTTCCACTATTCACCACCTACCGCCCGCATCTTCACACCCCCCCCCCTCCCCCGTACTCACCCACTGACTTCCCCCGTTCTCCTCTCTACACCCCGCGTCTCTTTAGCGCCCATAAATTTCAATTTATGTAGCAGAAGTCAGATCATGAAAGAAGGACATCATGTTGTGATGCATTAATACTCCCGCCCCTTTCCACTGTTCACCACCTACCGCCCGCACGATTGAGAGCGGACCATGGGGTATGCGATGCATATCTCTATCGCATAAATAAGAGAGATTCTCCAACCTGCAGCAGATGTGGACATCTGAAAGGAAATTTGGAACATTTGATCATAGAATGTGACACCTTCAGCGACCACCGCCAAGAAATATTCAGCAGCATCGTGGACAAATTGGAGAACCCCTTCAATTATACGACAATAATTATTATGTGCGAGAAAAACATTTTAATTTATAAAGCAGTTTTCATTTATTTGTCACATTATAATTTGAGCGTTTAAATTTTATAATTAGTCATTTGATTGTACGCCAACATTAAAGTAGTCTGAGAATAATATTATATTTTACAATTATGTTTTAAAAATGGCTGTATAAGAAATTTATGCCAATAAAATCAAATATAAAAAAAGTTTGTAAAATTAACAAAGAAAAACAATTTCATATATAATTTATTTGGTGACCTACGAAGAGATTTTTTATCAATATGTTACCTATAAACTCCCACGGTTACCAATTTTTGAACAGTCGATTTTTAAAACATTTTGAATTGTATTGTTTATAATAATTATAATAATTATAAAAAATTCAAAAATTGGTAACCGTGGGAGTTTATGGGTAACCTATTGATAAAAAATCTCTTCGTAGGTCACCAATGAGCCGTTGGACACATGCCTATCATAAAGTTATGATTCACACCAATTCACATTCATATACCAGGAGAGATAAAAGTTAATATAATTTAGCTGTACCTACTATTCATGTTCGTAATAAATGTGGTAGAATGGAGGTTAATTATATTTGTACTTCTTATTCTCTGTCAGTCATTTCGACCTAAATATTTGAAACTCCGTGTTTTGTCTACTTCCGCATGTCATAGGCGAAGTGCTTACATCTCAGTGGGCTCACGCGATCAGTTGACGTGACCCGTGACGGTTTCACGAACTCTCCAATACCCATAATGGGCTTTGGGGGCTGTAACGCTGGGTACTGGACACGATAGTGTTTTTTTGGAGCGGTTCAACGATTCAGTCAATTCGCTTGTCTAATTGGTCAATTTGTTAACGACGCACAGCAACTAGTCAACTAGTCGGCTTCTTCTAAAAAACATCTTCTTACGTATGCAAGTTGTTTTAAATTTCTGGGACAAAGGAACGAAATAGCTTTTCAACTAGTTGACATTCAATTGGTTCGTAACTAATCGAATCACACAGCGGGAGCTCGAGGTAAATCTTCTTTTGACATTTTCATGTCTTTCATATGGCACATAAAAAAAAAAAATCGTCACGAAATTTGCTCACGAAAATTGCTAACGAAATTTGTCCCAAGTCGCCACAATGATGATTATGACCATCAGAAGTGAAGTTGTTCGTTATTGGAATTAGGTAGGTACTGTACAGTTTGATATTACTTCCCAGTTTCGGCCCTGATCATCCTAGAAAGCTGATACTCGGTATACAAACTCTTGAGGGAACTCTAAATTCGAATTATGATACGCAAATCACCTGAGTGGCTCCTGAAGCCAGTTTCGGCCGTGATCGTCCTAGAAAGCTGATACTCGGTATTCAAACTGTTGAGGGAACACTACATTCGAATTTTGACACGCCAATCAGCTGAATGGCTACCGTTATGGAATGGACGCTTCACGTGTTTAATTGTTATAACATCTGACTACTAATACACGTGGTGTATTTACGTGGGTCGGTCCTCTGTGTGAGTTATCAAGGGCACTTAGTCACATGTCGCGGAACGTATCCAATGTAAAGACACTAGCATACACTTCATACTTTTCTCATCACCGCCCATTACTCAGTGTTACCGCGACAGATGAAGTTGAACCAATGGAAGAATAAAACAATGTTATTTTTGTAAAATAAATAAATATATTTTCCTTTTTTGTTTTTCTGTTTTTTTGTCTATTTTTCTAAGGGGGGGGGGGGGGGGCATGAAAATGTTTCAATGTGTTGCAGACTCGTATGCAAGCGTTTATTTTGTAAAGGATTGAAGCGGGAGGTACAAATATTTTTCCAAATCCCTTCATTTCCTGTCCTTTTCTATTACAAAGTAAATGATCGGTTACAATGTAAGAGTCTGAGTTTTGTCAAGTTAGCGAAGCATGATAGAAACGAAAATTTCATCATAATAATGATTTCTGGCATAAAAACTCAGCAAATTCTTCCACAACGGTTCTAGATCACTGCTCTGTATACAATTTATTGTGAAACCTACAATTATACGGGAAAATATATTTCTCATTTGAGCTTAGTAAAAATATCTTTGGTAGAGGGTTACTGGTATGTATGGGGAACCCTTGTAGATGTTGGTACAGATTTCCGACCCAATAGAAGGTTTTTTTGGATCGCCCCTTTTTCCAGTGCTATCTCAACAACTGACAAAACAACAATGAAGCGACCCGGATACAGTTCAAAGGAACATCCGGAAGCCGGACTCCGGAAATCACGCAACACTCGGGGAAGAATGGCTCGTTGTGCCAGGGGTGCCTCTCTGTAAAAGGGAACAACTCGGAATGAGGTAAAGTTAACGTTTATCGAGAATTCCGAATCGAGAATGGAAAGTTTGGTGGTAGAGGTCTGTACAACAACAGCATTAATTTGTCTGATACAGGGAGAGTGGTTAGCATTGTTCAATTGTTGTACGGTGATATGACTGCATACGTACAAGCCTTAAATGGATGGAGGAGCGGTCGGATGTAGCATAGGTACTTATTTGTTCGAGTCGTGTGATGATGAAAGTCTACAACAATACAAAAGTTCATTAAATGATTTTGCTTAGCAGATAACAATACATTTATCGCAGTTAAATGGTTTTGCTCGTACAAACAATCTATTGAGTCGATTCCTTCAAATTCTGGAAACATTCTTAATGCATTTTCAGGGTAGGTGTACTTCCCCCAAGGTCCAAATACTGCATTCTTCTCTTACAAGTACGTACACTCGTACACTCGTAATATAAGCGTCATTTAGACTGCACCACGTACCACTACAGTGGAAAGTAGCAGAGGAAATAATGATAGCCAACCCAGGCAAACCAACTCATGACAAAACGTCCTACCACCCCATCTCCCTTCTACCATTAATATCCGAACTCTTTGAGAACCTCCTCGTAAAGAGATTAAACCTATAATCGAGTATAGAAATCTAATCCCTGATCACCAATTCGGATTCAGAGAGCAGGATTCAACGAAATATCAGGGACATCGCACCACCAGAAATGCTTCGAAGAGAAGGCAATCTGCTCAGCAGTGTTCCTTGACGTCTCTCAGGCGTTTGACAAAGTCTGGCATGAGGGACTTCAATCAAAGCTACAAAGATATCTTCCTGCACAGCATTGTAGGATTTTAATGTCTTATCTAACGGAAAGCCATTTCAGGGTAAAACACGAAGAAGAATACTCCATCTACTCCATCAGAACTCTATCTACTATACACGAGGGATCTCTCAAAACCAACAGAAGCTGTGACAGCGACGTTCGCAAATGACACAGCAATCCTGGCAGTTAGTCCCACAGTTGAGGAAGCCTCGAGTAAACTGCAGGAATTCGTGAACTGTGTCCATCAATGGACCAAAAGATGGAAAATAAAACTTAACGAAGCAAAGTCAACCCACATTAACTTTACATACAGGAAAGTGAGCCCAATATCTATAGAAATAAACTCCCGAATCGTCCCATATGCTGATACTGCTAAGTACCTTGGAATGGCCCTGTACGCCAAGCTCCGCTGGGAGGAGCACGTAAAGAAGAAGAAGAAGGAAGAAATCAACCTAAAATTCAAGAAGATACTGGCTCATTGGGAGAAAATCCCAACTGCCTATAGGTACATAAAAAAAATGCTACTGTACGAACAAGTGATGAAACCAATTTGAGCCTACAGCTGCCATTTATGGGGCTGCACTAAGAGGAGCAACCTGAAAATAATCCAAACTAATCCAAAACAAAATTCTCAGGAGCATAGTTAATGTCCCCTGGTATGTTCGAACGCGTTCTCAAAGTCCAGATGGTGAACGAAGTTGTCAAAAATCGGACCAGCAACGGACCATGAAAACCGTCTCCACAAGCACAGCGGCGTACGAAGGCTGAAATGAACCAAAAACCTGGACCTAGTTACATCTCACTGAAGTGATGTGATAATTGGTAGTAGGTAGTGAACCACAATACGTTAAAAATTAACTAACAGAGTGAAGTTACTAGATTTAGTATTTATACTACTACAACTGTATATAATATACTTATATAGTATATTATACCGTGGGGTCAGTGCGAAAACTACCCAAGTCCACTTTTTCATTTTTGTGGAAAACACAAATTTAAACGTTGTGGTTGTCGGAAAAATCGAATATATGGAATTATTTAATGTACCATGGTTCATAACATTCCTTACTATATACAATACTATATTCTGCAATACTTTCGAGTGAAAGGTAGGTTGAAAACTATTCCCTGGATACTAATATCTAATTTTACAAAACAATTGGACTTGGGTAGTTTTAACAATTGTAAAGATTATTGTAAGATTATTAAAAAAAATTAAAGGTAATTAAAGGTCATTCATCAAATTTTGATGAAATGGCAGGAAAACTTGATCCAGGTAGAACAGTAGGTGATTAGGGTAATATGCAGAGCACTGTTGAACCTGAGGTGTTACGAACCCCTTAGTGAATACTGTTACATAAACGAGAACAAAGACAGCCGTTCATTCAGATTTTGAGAGTTGACACTTTCTCTCATCCGAAGACAAAACAGTGTTGAGGAGATTTTTCGTTAAAATACGCCTTAAACAACCAACATTGGAACGCCTTTGTGCGCTCTGTAAGACCAAGCTGCGTCGTGAGGTTATCACGTGGCTCAAGCGACACAGCTGTATGTCTTCAAACTGCTAATGAACCGCGTGGACTTGATGTATTCCATCTTCGATGTTGACTGAAGCCGCAGTGTTCTAAAGCACTTGCATCTACGTTTCAGTTGCGTACTCAAGGAAGTTTGCGGATAGGCAAGTTAAACATTGTTAAGTACGTAAAGTGATACCACCCTTATGTTCTAACGAGTTTCATCTTCATTTTTGTCTTCCTAACAGGAGAGGAATAGACTTGTTATTTGTTGGTCAATATTAAAGGTAAAGTGTATTTCCACGAAGCTTTTGGGTACAATACAACATTGAAACTGATTAATGACTCCTTATAAACAGCTTGCTTGTTATTTTCAACCGTCTATCAACTGAATTTCCAAATACCTCTTCCTGAATAAGTACCCAATTTGTTAGAGGATTTCGTCTGTAAACCCTGAAGAAAAATGATATTTCCATCTAAATCATCCAAGTCAGACTCGGGTATGCGCTTGTAGGAGGTTTAAGTTTAAATTCATTCTTACGTTTGGTTCTTTCTTGTGGTGCTATGTAGCATAAAATAGATTTAACTCCTTATATCTGAAGACTTCATGAATAGCGTATTACAGTACAAATTTAGGGGTAGGGAGCATACCATTTTTGGTTTATTATCTTCGATAATGAACCATTGGAATCGCCCAAAGAAAAAAATTTTTTAACCCCCCCTCAAAATTTGTTGGTTTACGTTTCAAGATACGTAGATTCAGAAAATCGAATAAAAAAAAATCCGTCCGTCCGCCGTACGCCGTCCGCCGTCCCCCGTCCGCCGTCCCCCGTCCGCCGTCCGCCGTCCGTGGCACTTTGCCCAGTTAGCGTTGAGCTAAAATTACGAAATTTGGTTTCTGGGTTTGGACCAGCCCCACAATGATCCTCGAAACTTTTCATAACCCTAGGTCAAGGGGAAGGGGTTCAAAACGAAATTTAAAATTTCGACGATGTCATATCTCGAAATATTCAACTGAACCGTGTAATTTTTAGTTCACTTTTGAATGACCTGAAAAATTACGAATCTTTTAAGACCAATTGGATTTTTGTGCGACCAGCCGTTCGTTCACAGTGAGCGCGCAAAGGTTTAGGAAAAACACTAAACTTTCGCGTCGAAAACGGCCGTTATGTGACCCAACCTCCAGACGCCCAGAATAAAACTACGTTTTTCATCTTCCCGGTAAACTACAGTCTAGAAATTTTAACCGTGAGTCGGGGATAGACCACATTGCAATATTCACTCGGTTTCTCATCTGTAAAATTGTTTAAATAATACCTTTTTGTAATAATACAAATTTAATTTTGATGATGAGCTGTTGACTTGAAATTTTAAAAATAGTTCAGAACTGGATCACAATGCAATATTCACTCGTTTTCTTGTCTGTAAAATTGTTTAAATAATACCTATTTGTTTAAACAAATTAAATTTTGATGATGAGCTAGATACTTGAAATTTTAAATATAGGTCAGAAATGGAGGACATTTCAATATTCACTCGGTTTGTATGACATGGTATGAGTATGGTATGGTATATTATTGTATGTATGATTTGGTATAGTACAGTATGGTATGATAGGAAAGAAATTCGTATGGTATGGTATGAGTACGGTGAGAATATGGTATGGTGCCGATTTGCAACACAGTCTGGTATAGACAGAAGGGTGATCTGCACAAGGAAGATAATAAACCGTTGTGTCAAGAATTTGCAGAGTTTTGTCCTTTTTCTCCTGAAATAGACCAGTCTTCAAGACAAGAAAAGGTATGCTCCATACCCTTAAATTTGTACTGTAATACACTATTCGTAAAGTCTTCGGATATAAGGAGTTAATCTATTTGCACGGTAAATCCCAAAGGTAGGTACCAACTGAAATACAGTTGTGGTTCAATACTTTTATTTAATTTATTTGATTACCAGTAAATTTACTGTGAGTAATGTCCTATGACTGGAACCTAAACCGTTCACCTCTCTCTACCAAGTTCTGACCAGGTCATTTCTCCCATCGCAATCAATGGAAGCTCGTCGATCGAACGTCCTTGAAATAAATAATTATCTCATCTGCAATAAGAACCAACATTTAGTAAACGTTCTTCGTCGAAACCTACGATTGAATAATATCATATCAGCGATGATCTGATCGTTTTGATGGGTCCATTCTTTCATATGAGACTTCTCGTCGTATACATTGTTAAGCGAATCAGGCTGTGAAAGTTGCGTGAGGTTTATCTAACTCCCGAGGTGTATTTCGCTCTCGAGTCTATGAAATCAGGAGGGTGAATTTGTAATTGGAAGGAGGAGGTAAATTAATTGATAACTATCATTAACTAGGCCAACATTTTAGACCGTGTTGTATTAAGTAAATGTTGGTAAACCTCAACTACAAGTGTATTTCACGTGTCGAACTTCTAGTTTGTTTGCGTTTGGTGAATGACTTTTGGAAATTCGTACAGCTTTTCGATTTTAATTTTACACTGCTAAACATTTAAAAAAAAAAAAAAAAAAAAAAAAAAAAAAAAAAAAAAGGACGTACTCGTACATGTATGTAAACCCTGTACCATTCAAAACGAAGTTGTATCCCAATTAAATTCATTGCTGTATATCAAACTTGATTATTACATATTGTGAGTTTTACCTTGTTAGAGAAGACTTGTATTTATGCATGAAACAAAATTAAAACTTTCACTCGTGCCAGACATACTGGAACGAATTTGATTGGATTTGTTCTGTACCAGTCTGTGAGTCTGCTAGTATTACTACCCTTCATTGCTAGTATTAAAACCCTTCAAAAACTTCACAATTTAGAGAGTGGGTTGGGGCTTGTCCACTGATGGCCTCATGTAAATGTCACTCGGTTATAATATAAGAACATATATAGAACATATAAAGAAACATATAAGAACATGTTATGTTCTTATATTATAACCGAGTGACATTTATATGAGGCCATCAGTGGACAAGCCCCAACCCACTCTCTAAATTTCGAAGTTTTTGAAGGGTTTTAAAGGGTAGTAATACTGGCAGACTGGTATACGACGAATAGAATCCAATTCGTCCCTGTAGACATAATGTAGGTATTTTATATGTTATATAGAACATAATATGTTATTTCATGTACAACTTGAACTTCTGTTGCGTAATTTGATCCCAGTTTGCAGTTTTACACCACCTGTGTTTTTCATTCAAGGATTTCGAGTGTAAAAGGTGGTTTTATAATGGACGAGGGTCAACGAGGGGATAGTAAACATAGTAGTCGATTTACAATGTAATATTATGGTTGGATAATAACTCATTACCAAATTAAACGAGGCGTACTTTATAACTGCAGGTTGAAAATTCGTGAGTCAAGAGACCGTGACTCACTGCAGGAGTGATGTGGAGATGAGGAAACATTTTGCGTTCCACTGACAGTGTTATGTTTTTCGCTGGGTGCTGTTTATTGTTGGGTTCTTGCGAAATGATAATTACTTATGACCTAGCACTATGCACATTTGTTGGTTTAAAATTGTGGTTATTTTGAAAATTCGCTTTAATTTAATATTATAAAGGTCGAGGTGGTGCAGTTGCACTATGTGATTTCCCCTCTTAACCAACCGTTTCGTCCGCGCAACACATTTCTGCTGATGAATCGTGCATAAAATTGCACGTTCATGTGAATATTGTAATGTTCACATGGAAAGGCAGAATGGAAAAAAATCCCTCCAAACTTTTTTTCTTTTTTTTTTCTTTCCTTTATTGGCCAAGGTTGCATAAAAAACCTATGTGCCATCATCAGTAGGTATAGCTTGGATATACTCGTATAGATTTACATAAATCACTGCAAGTTAAAAATCAAATGTTCTCTATAAATACGAGTAATACCTATTGGTGTAAATGAAAGTATAACACTCATAATAAAACTTATACAATACGAGATAAGTACTCGTAGCTTGTGGCAAAAATTAACATGCGAACTCCATACATACAACACTTCTACAAAATAATTTTGGCACTTGTCATGAAATCTAAAATTTTCCTGTATTTTTTTATGTCCATACTTCTGAGTACTGACGGTAAGGACTCTGTTCGAAACAAATCAGGAAATAGCTGTCTCTCATTTTCATATTTTACACATGAAGTTATCACATGATCCATGTCTTCCAACACTTCGCAATCACTACATCGTACGCTGTACAGGAACATGATTCTGTTGATGGCTCCATGTCCGGTGCGAAGTCGCGATAGCTGCTGAAGTTGGTGACGGGTGAACTTCCATGTACCAAACCACGGTGTTAGTTTGACGACTGGATTAACTTCATAGTCTAGTGACAGCGTGTCATAGTGAACTTGCCATTCGTTGGTTAGCGATTTCATGATTTTGCCGTGGCGTCATCTATGGGCAACCCGATGTTGATAGTATCAGCAGAATTCGATGAACCAGCGTTCTTGGCTATTCGATCAGCCTCTTTGTTACCTTTGATGTTTGCATGCCCTGGGATCCATTGAATTCGTATGTCAAAGGATGCGTTGGTTGTGAGCATTTTGGCTATTTCAAAGATTAGGTAGTTCTTCTGGTTGGCTAAGCTTAAGTTTTCCAGTGCTTGGCAGGGACTTTATGAATCAGTGAAAATTATTCGTAAGTTAATTCCTTTGCCTAACAAATATTTTATTGCTGTTAAAATCGCAACCAATTCAGCGTTCATAATACAGAATTCTGTAGGACTTAGTTTTGACCCTACTGAGGTAATCCCTCCAAACTTGTTGCTCTCGTTTGGTCTTGTTGCTTTGATTATGTTCCTATCCTTACTCTGTTTGATTTAAATAAAAGCCGTAAATCAATCAATCAATCTTAGTCCACTTGATAATCCTTTTAGTGAACTTTCGTAATTAAGATACAGAATTGCTCATTTAAAATTGATGTTATCAAAGGTGATTTCGATCAGAGCGACACACAAGAGGACATGAAGAGGATTTCCATCAGACGAGGATGAATGAAAGAACATTCACTTTCAAAACTACTAGTGCCCGTTACCGATTGCCCTTTAATAGTATGTTCCCTCCGGTGCTGAGGGCGCTATGAAACATTGTACTTTCACCGGAGCGAATTTGTTGGGGTCACTGGATTACTGGTGCGGGGGCGTCGCGTCGCTAGGTCACGAGCTCCAGCCAAGCGCTTCTTCCGCGGAGGATCCCCGTCAGAGTCGAGCGAAACCTGAAGCACCTTCAGTCATGTTCGCGTCTGCTCGGGAGCTCGGGACCATCTGCGCTTTCAACAGAAATCGCCGCGACTGTGACCGTGATGGCAAGGAGAAAAGTGAGAGACGCGAGACCTTCCTTTGACCATATCTAAGTGAAGACACGAGACCTTTACGACCACCGCTGAGGAAAAACCAATCGGAAAAGCACTTGACCTAGGTATGATTTTATAGGCCACTTTTCATAGTTTGCGAAGACCGGAGGTGACTTCTCGGTTGTGAATTGTTACGGCACATTATGATCCCGAACAGCGATCTGAACTGAGTCTGGAATGCCCATGGTATCATTGACATTATATAAGAATCATGGCCTGTCACTATTTTGTCTGACATAATATCAATTGAATTGCATGAAAATGCATATAATATTTCACAAATTATACTCAAACGGGGCCTCTATGAACCAACAACTGATGGTCATAGAGCACATCGACCCTTCATTATTTCATATTGCAGGCTAAAATATGCTGAACGGTCACTGCCTAGTAACTTGCGATACCAGAAACTTTTCGTTACCAGTATTCGATGCAGGTATCGAAAGGAATATTCGATACTACCTACCCAAATATCGAAAGAAAATTTTCGATATTTCTGAATACTCGAATGAGTACTTCTTTGATGCGTTGAACTTGAATGAATTTAGCTATCCCATCATTCTTCTTAGGTCTTGTTTTGATAGCATGCCTATGGTACCTACATGAAAATTACGAGTCGAAGTGCTCGTAAAGGTTTTGTTTTTCGTAAATGTTTTGAAAAGAAAAACAATTATATTATTGGAAATATATGTAATAATTAACAACTTACTAGATATCAAAAGAAATGTTCGACATTACTCGAATACCTATGTTAGCGAATTGTTGAATTTTTGATTTTAGCTCAATTTCCATTTGAAGACTTTATTCGATACTGCCGGCCCTACTCAACATATAGTTCCTGCATATTATGTTTGGTATTGAAATAAACATATAAAATGCTTGGTATTGAAATAAAATGTTCCATAGCTTCCACATACTTCCAGCTAAATAACACACAGATATACATTTTAAAAAACAACAAGAATCAGTTGATTCATCATAAATCTTCAATAATTGAAGACAATTATTGTCTTGAATGTTTAAATCCTTGTCAGACAGCGAAAGCTGCCAACCATAAAACCTGAAACCCTAATGGTCCAAGAATGCGGGTGGGAAGTGGTGTAATTAGTTATTACATGTAGTAATTACTATGTACTTAAGTAAGTTCATTTGAAAATCTGCTAGCACTTCGTTGACATTATTGAGTATGAATGATACGAGAAGTAGGTATTTTGTTATTTTCTGGAATTTATCTTGAGCAATTTTCTATTTAGTCAGTGTTTAATGTACCTACTTCAACGTTAACGTCGTTAACGTCTTTCTACATTTGTAGCATGTACTGTGAGTAATGCTCGAAGTAGGACCTTGTGGTCCCCTGCGAGTAATCGAATGTTGTGCCTCCACTCGCTACAACGGCTGACAACATGGAATTATCTCCTTCGTCGGATTCTGAAACCTAAACACAGGGAGCACATCGTTATTACACTTAATTGTAGACTCATAAAAGTAGATTGAAGAAACAACTTGGGAGAGACCTTCACGAATGAGAGCGTCCCTCTGGTTTCAAAAACTGTGCCATCATATTATTTATAGCACTCACTGTAGTTTGCCACCGGTTGATTACACAGTAATATGAAAATACATAATATTTACAAGGATTCAGTTAACAGTGACTATTGATATTTTTACCGGATTGAGTTCAAGTTTAAATAATATCTAGCCATATCGTACCGAGAGATTTCGCATAAGTATCCATACCTAACTCATTTTGCCAAAACACTGAGTTAGACCTTGTGGGATCTTAAGGGACGATATGTTACAGTGGTCATTGTTTTTAAGTACCTAATAGAATCTTTATTACAGTCACTCCATATTCATAAATATCTAATGTAATGTTCAATGAACTGTTTGGGTTTCAGTCCAATGGAAGCCCCACAAATATTTCAGCCTGAGGCAATATTTTATCATCAGCGCCCACTAGTGGAAAGCACTAGCCAAGACTTGTCAGTATGGTACTTTCTAATAAATTCAAAAACTTGAGATCTCATTTCATCCCACAAAACATTTTTTTCTCAATTTTTCAAGTAGCTCGTAGTACTAGAGGTTTTCGACAGTGTAGTTAAGTGTTTGGATTTTACATTAAGGAATATTTGATCGTGTAATTTGTTTCACCAGCCATTTTCAATTATATCCTTTGGTAGTTAGGTATATGAAACTAAGTGTCCGAATAATGACGTCTTTTTCCTATTTTTCGGCAATCTTTTGGATCTGACTTTATATTCACGGTACCTTTGGTCTGTACGTTAAACTACTAGGTAGGTAGCCCCAGTAGAGAGAGAGAAACCCCTCATGTTAATACGAGTATTTTGGAACCGGTTTGAATTGAGCTGCATACTCTGTTATGTTCCATACTTACGAACTAGGCACAATAGGAGCCGTAGCGAAAGGCTGGGAGAAGAAACTTCCTCTACAGGTAACGGGACTCAAAAACTGAACGGAAACGACAGGAGACGCGTTGAAATTGTCAACAAGACGGCTCCCGGTTCCTATGAGGAGCCCAAGCTTCGACTTTTCAACGAACGTTTAATATTCCATGTTTCTAAACTATTCGGTGCATTCCAAGGACTCGTGCCAATTATTTTTCAAACGCCATGAAACGTTCCAATAGTCAACGGGACATTAGGTAAGCCTTAGATAGGTAGTTAAATGCAACGAAGATTCGGACGTGAGTGCAATTCCTTACAGAAACTCGAGATTTAGCTTAGGAAATCAGAGATAACTTCTCGAATGTATGTCTCTTGTAACCTTGTGGGAGCTAGGCTGCCGTCCTAAGCAAAAAGGGCGTATGCCCATTTTTTGTGAATTTTGGGTTTTTGCAGTTATAGAATCTTTAGGAGCTTCCCCACCTTTTGCTTATGAAAAAACCACCCTAAATCTCTGCTAGAGCATCTAAAAACGATAATGAAGATGGGCGTATCTCAAAAATTGTGTCAAATCCTAGTCCAATTGAAATACGCCTTTCTTGCCTAGTATTTTGTGGCCACTTCGAAGTAAAACAAACTAGGCACACAAATTGATGAGACATTTTTCATACAAGTTAGGTAATTGTTTTTATTCACTTTCATTATTTACAGAAATTTAACAAATTGAACTTTAAATGGAATTTTAACTTATAATAACTATCAGTTTATCTTATTCTGGAAAACGTTTTTTCATAGAAGTGTACGTATTTATGAGTGAATCAATATTTTTAGTGTACTTAGTACACTAGTATGAATATTACTGATAGTCCAACAATGAACATGATAATTAAGAACTATGGCCTGTGCAACTCAGCAGTTAAGATTTTGGACCTCATAATTGGATCAAGTTCCTACCGCATAAGTATTGCAAATATTGAATATTAGATCACCACGAATATCCTCGTTTGTGGTTAAGTTGTATTTCGTAGCTCGTTCACCAAGTACCTGCAACGTATTAAGCTTGGGTTAAATTTATATAAGTATTTACACGTATAAAAGTACTTGTTGTTGAACGATTCGACCTTGAATGAATTATTGAAGAGCACGACTGTCCAACGCGGATCCGCATTAAGAAATGGAATTGATGCGGTGAAAATTGTTCGGTCAAGGTGTACAGTCACCTTGGAGTTGAAAAGAAGTTGAGAATTAGAAGTGTTCTTATTTTCAGGTAATGGCGAAATTATTCATTCATAGTCGATATGGCGAGTTATGCAACTGTTCGACTTGTACTTCTCTCTAGAGGTACGTGACTAAAAGCAGCTAGTAGGTGAGCAAAAAATAGTGACAACTCATACAATATTACGCGTTTGAAACCTCCGATACCGAATAACAATTATTTTCACACCGTTTGGCGAAGCGACCCATAAAAATTACAGTTGACCATACTTCCCCTGGATCCCCACAACCCGCCCTTGAGGTATATATTGTGGAATAAATTGATTGATTGTTTTAACAATCAATCAATTTATTCCACAATATATGTTAAAACACCGTTTGGTGTGCGACGCTATTTCGATTTTGAGCAGCCCGTTTTAAAACAAGTAGTGTAGATTATTAACTTGGAACATGTTTTAGCCGTGAGCTAACTTGCCAAAATGGTCACAAAATTGCGTTACGAAAATAGCGACCCCCTCCCCCCTTTGAATGGTAGGTTCTGTGGGGCATCTGAAATCGTTTACCACTCATTGATTTATCCAACATTTTATTCTGACTTAGTTGCCAATTTTTCGTCCCTTACCCTATCAATAAGGGCTCGAAACCTTCTGTTAATCAGTATTAATTGATAAGAAATAATTCGAGTTAATAAAAGTGTATATTCTTCAACCTACATCACGCTATTTTCAGAGAAATACACCTGCATGACGCCTTTATCAGATTCAGTTACTTTGCAAAAATTCAGGGCATTCCAACGAGTGTTGAACGATTGTTAAGGGATGATAATTCACGGAAATACTTTTCCCTTCCTACGACAAAGTTTCTGCAGTAAATTTGGTTAAAACATGTTCCATGTTTTTATAACTGACGCCGTAGGCATAGATAGCATAGATAGATAGTATCCTATCTATCTACCCTCATATCTACCCCTGGCATCCTATATACCCCTGGCTAGCCCCCCATGGTTAATAACCATTGTTAGTCTACGAGTATATCTATGAAATCGAATGTATGTCCTTTATAGTCGGCCTAATCGCTGAACCGATTTTGATAGGGACTGCTCCTTTGTGAAGAGCAAGTTCCAGGGATGATATTAGGCTATGGTAGAATCTCCAAAACGTCCTATTTCGACGAGAACGGGCCTTTCCTCCGCGACGCCGCTCGGGTAAACAATTTCGTAACTAGGGAAGGGCTAAAAATCATAAGATCGGTACAGATGGTTCAGATGATGCCGAGATGGTAACGACTTGAAATTTGGTATGTAGCCTCCTTATGACTTTAAACTGACGCTGCCCAGGCCCAGGATCAGCCGAGTGGCTCCTAAAGCTAATTTCTATGCTATTCACTCTATGAAGCTGTAATGGGGGTTATCAGTTGTCGAGACTATTTATCAATACACTGGGTTATTTACTTACATACCCCGATCTGGGTAACCCCCGGGCTAGTTATTAATAATAATTAATAATTATTAACTTGGTATGTGAAACCCCTGTGCTGTTCAAATTAGCTGGGCGGGTATGAACATTGAACCAACACGTTGCCTCATCATTCACCCTCATGTTGGCGACTTTCAACATGCTCCATCTTTGAGCCCTCATTGTGAACGAACGGCTGGTCCTACAAACCTCCGGATGGTCTTGAAAAATTCCTAGAATTAACACGTTTTACCTAATTGTGAACTGAAAACTATACCGTTCTTCTCGAAGTTTTCGAGATATGCATGGTCCAACATTTCAAATTTTTTGGGGCCATTCCGAAGGTTTATCTATTATCAAAGATAATAAACCAAAAATTTACATTTTAAAAACACTGCAATACCACTTTAATACTCAGCTTCCTCAAATCCATTATATGCAAAGTATATCTCGTGTCCATAGTGACAGAATAAGAACAGTACCAGTCTGTTCGGCCCCCAAACCTCCTTGGGCTTGGGACCCTCATCCTACCTTCTCAGCTTCCCCTGCTCCCCTTTCCACCTGCCAAACTCCTCCATACCATATCCTCCATACCGCTACTCCATAACACTTTTCCTAATATTTACTCGCAAATATTTAACCGAATAATATTTACACTATTCACCCGACACACAATAATTTCCGAATATTATTTCCCGATTTATAAATGCCAGTTGGGATTGCATAATGAGAAAAAGGGCAAACCTTAAAGTAGGTCCTAACTTGTACCAGATCGGCGTCATGTGACGGCCATGTTGCTATTATTATTGATTTTTCCCGTTTTCCCGTATCGATCCACCCAGTCTAATGTTCTCGCCATTATTGTTTCGCGCTCCCAGTTTTTCTTAATTTCTGTTCACAGTCCCTTACTCCAATTATGATTTTTTCAAGAGGCAGTTTTCTTTTTTGGGTCCTAGGTTGTTTTTGCACTTGCCTGTAAACATGAAGCGTTCAGTATCCGTAAATAAATTAGTACAAACCTTGAATAATTTTCTGTTGAATGAATATTCAAACGATTCATATCTTGGCATGTCAATGCATAAATTGCTGCAGTAATGGCTTGCATAGTTCTCTTAGTTGTATCCTGTCTGTTGTAAGTAATAATTACTATTCTATTTATTTGTGTAATTTCTATTCTTTTTGTAAGAATTATTTTATTTCTTTTGTCACATTAAGTTTGATTCGGCTTTCTTTATTTCTTTTAGTTACAACTTGCAACTCCTGATCTGCGGACAATTTTTTAAATTGTGGAGATCAGAAATGGCCAATTTGCGATCTCTTGTTCTTTAAAGAGTTGAATTAAGTTGAATTTTTGTCAAGAACATTTCATTTTTTCTTCTTTTTGTAATGTATTAATGTATGTAGCTCGCAATTTTCTCTGTTACAATAAATCGTAATATTGAATTTAAATAATAAAATCGGACCTTGTCTTCAAAATTGTTGAAATGAAACGGGGAACCTTCACTGTTACTGCGGTTGAGTAAAATCCCGCGAGAGCTTCTTCGCATTTCACAAACTTCACCGCACTCATCTCAGCTCTGGCATATTGAAGATGCCTTCGGCTGGAACAATACCGCAATCATTCCAAGACCTCAGTTCGGAGGTGTTTCGTAACTCAAGGTCAGCGATGGGACAAGTAATTCATACGAAGTGCGGGCCACTTGAACAATAGAACACTTGAACAACACGTACCTCTGTGAACTATTTTTAATAGCGGTAATCCTCGAGTATGATGGCATCTTGTTCTTCGGTTTAAAAAAAACCGTATTGTCGAAACTGTCGCAGCGGAAGTTCGTGGGAATACGTGATACCTCATCATCTACACTTGAATAATCAATAATATCCTTCTCATAATATCGGATATCAGTGTAGATCTATGTCATGAAGATCATAAAGGATGTCATAAAGATCCTTGTATGTCTATGAAACGAGTCCCATTGATTGGCAATCTATTGTTGCCAAATCGTTGGTCAAAACCACCTTTTATTTTCACATTTTATTCTCGTATTTATCAAGTTGATGTGCAT
The DNA here is from genome assembly GCA_963920205.1 of Stenodema calcarata. Classification (NCBI taxonomy): domain Eukaryota; kingdom Metazoa; phylum Arthropoda; class Insecta; order Hemiptera; family Miridae; genus Stenodema; species Stenodema calcarata. Next base: position 6,498,089 of record OY986055.1, on the reverse strand, counting down.
TATGGAATTGAATAGGTATTTGTATTCAATTTGAATAGGTACCTATTCAATTCCATTATATTATTCCATTATATATATCCATTATCCATTATCCAATATATATTCCATTATACGAGTATATCATCACTCGTATATCACACACACTCATTATATTTATTTGGCATCATCAAAATTATACAAAGAAAAATGTAAAAAAAGAAACCCACGAAGGGTTCAAAGTACACGTTCAAAAAAGCATTTAATAAATTGATGCCCACCGGAAAATAAGTCCTAAACAAACTTGTGCTGTCCGGAGGAAAGTTATCAACATTATCAAAAACAAACAAAGAGTTGGAAAGTGACAAAAATCATAAATCAGAAACTACCAACTATCCTTAATTTTTAGAATTTAAAATTTTCTTGAAACTGGAATATTTATTGAAAATAAATATATTCATTTCATAATCCACTAGAAATCGTAAAGCAGCATCATAAGCATGTACTCGGTTTTAGCCTTAGGCAGTAGCATAACGTGTATATGATAGTATATGACGTAACTACAATTTAAAATTGATCTGAGACATTTACCTAACAGAATAGCAAGTACAAAACAACCTTCAAATAACAGAGATGTAAACATTTGTGTTTGGTAAACCACGGGAATTAATACAGAATCAACGCGCCGAACGACGATATTAGCTTCAAATGTCTAATCACCTAGTGATATTACAAAATTACTTACGCTATTAATAAACCATAAAGATCAACTTGGACCGACTTCCTAAACCCACTCAACAACTCGATCATAGAATAGGTAGGTATGGTAGAAAACTGCGTTAAGCCGCGTTGAAAAATTACACTTGTAGGAGATGTTTTTACGACATTGTACGTCCTACCTATATTCTACTACGCTCTGAGTTAAATTGGTCGGTACTCAATATGTTTGCAGATGGTCATTAAGGCTGCTTACCCTGGCCCTAATGCTACATTGCCTCCTCCATTACAGCCTGGTGTAATATACCGTTATTACATCGTCATTCTTAGTTGCTGTTGTACGGATTAATGAATAGTACAGTGAAGGTACCTTGAACCAAATTCAAATTTTACAACTCATTGTTAAATTCATAATCCTGTACATTGTATCAGGGCTTTCCCTTCAAATTCGATGTCCCTCCACAAGTGCTGTAGAATATAATGAACTACTTGCCCTACGTAATGTTCGAATGAGGGTGCTTTCGATACCTAAATCAAAAATGTCAGTAACACCAGGGTTCGCTTTAATGGAACAAACGCTGTTGGTCACGTTTGCACACTTATGAGCAGAAGAAACTTCATCATGGAAACGAAAGTCATGGTAATACGTATCGAGTTAGTGATTCAATTTATCGAGAATTTATCGAGCGAACACACCATGCAAATGCCACTGGATCACGAGTGCGTAATGAATTGTCACGGAAAATCATGTATCATGCACTTTCAATCCTCTACGTAATAGAATTTTCTATGAATTGAAAATAACTTAAGCACGATGACATAGAACAGTTGGTTCGGTAACTACGTGATGACGCACTATTCAAATTACAGTGAGTTTTTATCAACATTGATGTCTTGGATTTAATCGTTCTGAAGTTGTGAACTAGCCCTCAGGGGCGGATCTAGACATTGGATTTACCTACGTTTTTCAACGATTCAATTCTTTCTATTGCATGTAGAGCGTTTAGCGAATCATGAGAATAACTGAATTTCTATCCAACTCCAACTTGAACATCAGTAACGTAGGTTGAAAAAAAAGAAAAAACTTGAACATTTTGGACAAACAGGGTATTAAATAGAGGATTTTAAACTAATTTTAACAATTTTCACAATCGAAAAAGTATCTTCTAACAGACTATTCGACAACAGATAACTGACAATGCTCCACGTCCGTTTTCTGGTCACGCCTCCAAAGTTAAGGCCAATCCGACCTAAAAATCCACAGGAAGGAACCAGAAAATTTTAAATTTTTCCCTTGATGGGAAAAACAATAGATCATGGATATGCCTAGTACCTACTTACTGCTTACAAGTACCTACTAATCAATAGTAAACCTACCATGTAGTGACTTCTTTTCACATTATTGTTCATTATGGTTACTTCATTGTGGTTACTACTGAGTGAACTTATTTACATTCTTGTCCAATAATTGGACCATTATTGACGTTTACCATATTCTTGTGAACGCTCAGTAGACGTTCTTGTTTGTTTTCCTCCAGGCATTTCTTGTTTTCTTGTTTTCTTTTAACTATCTTATTAACGATGTGTTACATTTTCACAGATAGGCCCCCACGCCTTAGACATATCTATGACAAGAACATTGTTATTCAAAGAAATCCTTTTTTAAATTTTCCAATATTTCTCAATGTCCTAATATTTCTGGGGGGGGGTCCGGGACTCTAAACTTGATATACAGGGTGTCCCACGTAAGGGTGGACATCCAGCCGGGGGTGAATTCTACAACTAATTTGTGGCTAAAAATTCCCCATGACTCATATTTTTTACTCCACTTAACCCCTAATAGCCCAATGTTGCACCCGTGCAACATCAACTTCAATGATTTTTTGAATAAAGGCGGGATGATATTTTCGGCTGGAAATGGGGTTCCTGTCATTAGACAACCCTTGTCTGCTCAGGGAATTTTTTTTGGTTATAATGGCATTGTTCGCTGATAAAGTCAGTTTTATCTGTGATTCCGTGATACCGCTGAAAACATGGCGGGAAGATAAGTTTCTCATCGTGTTTTACCTATTTTATCCTATTCACCCCCGGCGGGATGCCTACCCTTACGTGGGACACCCTGTATTATATCGAGTCAAGCGGTTACTACAATAAAATTTAACAGTGATCGTATTGTTGGCGAGATTGTACCATGCGGAATTCGGCGCCATAAACAACATTCGGTCCCCACTGGAACGTTTCTGAACCGGTTTTGTGAAGGTTAAGAGCGGGTGAGCTGAAAACATCTGATATCCACGATCGGTCACCGGTGAGGAATCAATTGCGCGTCTTCCATGTTATTCGTCACTGAACGATTAAAAAAGGAGGTGACAGGGTTACGACAAGACGCACCGACCCCTAATGTCTTTCTTGTGCTCGTAAAATGGTGAAAATCGGTCTCTTCAAAACGAGACCCTCCGAAACGCGTCAAATACTATCTGAACAAATCCGGTTATTTCTCGTTCATTAGTAAGGAAAATGAGGTAAATGAGGCTTCTAATAATCTAAACGGGCCGAAGTGGGATTCGTTTAACCGGAGTGATTAAGGATAATGGAGAGGGATGAATATTAGGGTAGCCACCTTTTCGACGACGAGTCTAAACTAGGATGAAGCCTACAACAGTTCTTTCAGTGACTTGAAGTGATGTTCAACGTAGCATTTCAGACGATTTGAAAACAATTGAAATTCTAGTCAACGGTCCTTGCAATCACGGTATTTATTGACCGAGCGATTCTTGATAACATCAATATATTAGGGGAAAAGTACCAGTTATTGGACGGGATCCAGTTATTGGACACTTGGCGGGAGTTTCTTTTCCCACCTTATTTTGATAGTTACAGCAACTATCCTGAAGTGTGTTGCTGTGCATTATGAATATTTTGTGTTTTCCATGTTCAATGCAATCTGAAATTATGAAGGTGCATGTTCAGCTGAGTTTCTTGTGGATTCGGTAAGCAACAGGCTCATGATTACTGAGGTTTTATTGTCATTAGTTTTATAATGTCTAGGAGTTACTTCCTAGTCTAGTTATTTTTCTTTCCATTGGTGCTAAGAACTTTCCGTTTGCTAGTTTTTTGAAATTTATAATAGGGGTGTAGGTACAATAACTGGAACAAGAAAATGTGTATGTGCCAGTTATTGAATAGGCGTCCAATAACTGATTATCATAGTTTATTTCTGTGTTCCATTTATTTAACGATGATGGTTATTCGAATGAAGGTATTCCTTGTGCCTATTATTAATTTTCTTTCGTGAATTTCTAAGCTAAGCTCTTGTTCTAGAGCAATGGGCAAGTCAAAAATAACAACTAAATCAAAACCGAAAAACATAAAATCAAGGAATATTTTCCCCGTCGCCAATAACTGTTGCACACACGGGTTTGAGATTGAATTGAGAAATAAAATTTTTGAATACATCTGATTCCAAACTTTAGTTGATCTATTCACATTCCATGGTTCTATAGAACACAGATAAAATTCCAATTTCCAAAAATGTGAAAAAGTGAATAATCAGATCCTTATGAAGTTCGAGTTTCTCCTCAAGTGTTCAGTAACTGGTACATTTCCCCTATATTAATGAATCATACGTCATAATTCAGCAGTATTCATACGTCACATACCACATAGGTATACACATAAGTTATAACTCGTGTGGTAGATAATCTAGACCTATCTCTATTATGATATTACTCCCGACTATTTGGAGAACGATTTTCATCGCCTCAACTTGATGTGGCTGGCAGCGCAATGTGCTGCGTCGACCATCTGAAAGAGGATTGAGGCTAAGAAAAGGTTTCACGTAACTGACCTCTTCAAAGGTTGCACGTATAAGTGTAGTAGTCAATTTCTTCTCTCAACACTGAAACCTCTCGGATTGTTTCATACTTTTTTGACAGAAAATAATCGTTGTTAATGAACGTATTAGTACAAGTACTTAACATATTAACTGATGAGCACAACAATATGGCCCCTTTAGAGTTTAGATTATTTTACAACTTTTTTATTAGTCCAGCTTCGCGTCTGTCTGTCCGGGTGGAATTTTGCTATCGACTTTAACCTCCTGCAATAATTGCATTTTGCGATAGCAAAATTCCACCCGGACAGACAGACGCGAAGCTGGACTAATAAAAAAGTTGTAAAATAATCTAAACTATAATTATTATAAATAATTATAATAATAATTATAAATAATAAATAATAATAATATTAAATTCGGTCCAGCAGTTTGGCCACCACGCGCGTTCAAAGATTGGCTTACTTACCGCAGGTCGCAGTTCTGTGGGAAAACACGAATGTCGGTCTTCTCTCCACACCTGGCAAGTAGCTCGTCTCTCTTCCGAGGCGAGCACTGCTCGGGACGAACTCCGAATGTGTGGAGCAATGAGCTCGCCACTCGCCGAGTTGCTCGGTGCTCGGCAAATACCGCATGTCTGAAGCCGCCTTAATTTGTGGAAAGGGGGGCGGGAGTATTAGCGCACCACAGCATTAATTCCACCACATATATTGAAATTGTGAGCGCTAAATGGACGTAGGCTGTAAAAAGGAGAGCGAGGGATGTCGGTGTGTGGCGGAGTGGGCAGTTGGTGGCAAGTGTAAAGGGGGGGGAGTATTATGCATCACAGCATTTATTGTCCGTCATTCATGAGATGACTTCCACTACACTTGGAATTGTGGGTGGTAAATGGACGTGGGGTGTAAAGAGGATAGCGGGGGAGGTCGTTGGAAGAGGTCGGCGTGTGGCGGAGTGGCTAATTGGCGTCGGTGAGAGGGGGGTAGGGGGAAGTATTGATGCATCACAACATTTATTGTCGGTCATTCGTAAGATGACTTCCACTACATTAATTGGAATTGTGGGTGGTAAATGGAAGTTGCTTGTAAAGGGGAGAGCGGGGGAGGACTGTTTTGGAGAGCGGGCACTTGGTGGTGATGTGCGGAAAGGGGGCAGGAGTATTAACGCATCACAGCATTAATTCCACCACATTAATTGAAATTGTGGGCGCTAAATGGCCGTGGAGTGTAAACCGTGAGGAGAGGTCGGTGGGAGAGAACGGCGGGGGTGGAGTGGCCAGTTAGTGGTGGCGAGTGGAAAGGGGGGGCGGGAAATTTGACGCATCACAACATTTCGAGGGTCTCACGGCAACACCCCACATCGTCACTTTTGGCCAAAATGAGTTATGCATACCATTCGAAGCGTCTTCCCCCGGCGGATCGACCTAACTATGTATAAGTTAGGTACCTAAGTTAGGTTCACTAAATCTCACGATTTATTTTACTGAATTACTCAGTAAACATAGTCGTCGGCAGATGGTTTTTTGGCTCTGCTGAAAAGTTGCCGAAACGACGATGTGGGAAGTTGCCGTGAGACCCTCGATTGTCAGTAAATGGACGTGGGGCGTAAAAAATGGAGAGCGTCAATTCAGGCAGCAAATGTTTTATTCAAAATGAATTTGAAATAAAACCACTGTTCCAGGGGGAAACCTGCGTTTCAGTAAGTTGTATTGTAGGAGATCCACCTTTTTAGTGTATTTTTGGCGTTAAATGAAAAACACAAACGGTGGGTACAGCTTTCGTACAAGTACGCAACCTCGAGGGACATTTTATGTCTTTGCGCCCCGTCCCATCAGAAACGTATATGAAGCTTGCATTCGTGTTGACAATATAAATTATTGAAAATGATCACCTGTGTGTAATCAATTATTTAAACAATCACGCTCATATCGCAGCTTGTCGGCCACGCACTCCGCTGTGGTTAACGTAATATGGTTAGGTAAATCGAGAGCTATCCAACGAGTGGCGAACGATTTTTGTACGATGATAACTGGCGAAGATAAAGTTCCGTAGCAACGAATCGGTTGTAAGCGGAAATCATCAGAAACCCGCGTTACATTTCTCCGTTGCATGTCCCGCGTTACATTTTCGAGTTTATGTAGCAAAGTAAAGACATAAAATGTCAACAACAAAAATTATTATAAACGTAGGTCAGAATGGATGAGAATGCAATATTCACTAAGTTTCATGTCTGTAAAATTGTTTAAATTATAATATGGAGTTATGAAATCGTCTCTAAATTTAGTTTTTAGACGATTTTCGTGTTCCTCGCTCTGCAACACGTACACAGTATAAGATTGTGTCCAAGTTACATATTGTACTTCTGGTAGTGATTCAAGCTGAACCAAAAAAAAAAAAAAAAAAAACAATAATCTCGTTGGGAACGCGTTAGCGCCGTTACCTTCTTTTTTATGTCAGAAAATTTCTATGTTTCTATTTTCTAAAATTTCTAAAATTTCTATTTTATGTCAGACATTTAATGTCGTCATAACCAACCCACTGGTCACCTTTGAATGCGTATGGGCCCATCGATCCATCAGACACCCGCCTCACTGTCCAGTGATCTCTCATTACAGCTGTACAAATCTGTAAATTAAATATCTATATCACCTACTATTTAAAGATCCTTGATTATATTTGTCTGCTAGGCACAGATGAGCTGCAAGTGGCCGTGAACGTAGTTACAGCAAGCATTATTAAAGAGTAAAAAAAATCACTTACGTACATTTATTAAAACAATATCCATGAAGCTCATGGCATGAACAATTACGGTGACAATTAAAATAGATAAAACAATACTGAAAAGTTGGTACCTAGTACCCTCATATTGTAATTCAATTTGAAATTTCGAAAAAAGAAGTGTACCAGATGCCTAATCGTACTGTGAATGATGTTGCTACTGTTTATCTGGTGAGTGTGATACACAAACGGGATATCCAGATACAAAGAGAAAAGGGACAAATTTATTTTCTAAATTTCTACGAACGATTAAAAAACATTTGATTAAGTTGAATATTTGAAGTTGTTAGTAATTAACACAATAATAAATGGTGTCAATTCTAAAAACGGTACTTAATAAAACAAACGACTATGCCAGGAAATGAATCCAGCCATTTCAATTCCCAGCAAAAATTAGCGACAAGATGAAGGATTTTTCAACGTGAAGATGTATATGAATGCAAAATGAAGGCGCGGAATTCCAGAGGCTTATTAAAACCCGATCACCTTGCCAGCCAGCCCTCTGACGTCATAGGCTCGTGCGTCATAGGCTCTGACGTACTAGTTGCCCTCCGGCCAGCCGTCTGACGTCATACGCTCGTGCGTCATAGGCTCTGACGTACTAGTTGCCTCCGGCCAGCCGTCTGACGTCATACGCTCGTGCGTCATAGGTGCGTCTGACGTAGTGGCCCGCATGTCGCTTGTGTTCTGACGTGATCTGAGGGAAAGGGTGAATCAAGGAAACAAATATTTCCCGTTTCAGTTTATGTGCCAAAGCAAAGACATGAAAATGTCAAAAGAATGTCAACTCCATCCTGTTGTTGATACAGTCGAGAATTAAATGCTTGCATACGAGTCTGCAACACACTGGAACATTTTATGTCTTTAAAGAAGTGATTCAAGAACCTTCGAACAATGCTACATCACCTACCCCAGTAGCGTAGTTGTTATACTTAATTGTAGGGTTCATCATAAATTATGAAGCTTGCATTCGTATAGACAATAATATTTATATTATAAATTATTGAGAATGATCACCTGTGTGTAAAACATTATTAAAACAATCACGCTCATACCGCAGCTTGTTGGCCACGCACTCCGCAGTGGTTAACGTAATATGGTTAGGTAAATCGAGAGCTATCCAACGAGTGGTGAAAGATTTTTGTACGATGATAACTGGCGAAGATAAAGTTCCGTAGCAACGAATCGGTTGTAAGCGAAAATCATCGGAAACTCGCGTTACATTTCTCCGTTGCATGTCCCGCGTTGCATTCCCGCGTTACATTTTCGAGTTTATGTAGCAAAGTAAAGACATAAAATGTAAAAAAAAAAAATTATTATAAACGTAGGTCAGAATGGATGAGAATGCAATATTCACTAAGTTTCATGTCTGTACAATTGCTTAAATTATAATATGGAGTTATAAAATCGTCTCTAAATTTAGTTTTTAGACGATTTTCGTGTTCCTTGGGTATTTTCGAAAAATTTCACTACAGTTATTATTTTCGATGAAATGGAGTCGAACCATGCCGACTTTGAATTTGGTGTCTGCCTGTTTGTCCTTCAATCACGCAAAAACGGCTCAATGGATCGAACCCTCCTCCCGTATTTAAATGTTTCGGTGACCGGGGAAGGACAAAGGGGGGTTCACTTTCGGATCCGATGCATAGGGGTGGGGGTTTATGGGGAAGCCGAAATATAAAAATCTTAAATTCTTCCTTCCCGTGAGACAGATGAATATTATTTGTGGTATTTAAGATTATATTCCGTAGATTATATTCCGTAAGATTATATTTAAGGTATAATCCGTAAAGCGACAGATAAGAGTGACAGATGGATCCATCCCGAGTTCTGCCCGTCCGGGACAGGTAACAGAGGTAGATGGACACACCCCGAGTTCTGCCCGTCAGCGACGGGACCGACAGCTAGTTATTGTCAAATTTACCAATGAGATAGATACTTGAAATTGGTAACACAGGTTGTGGATGGATGATAATGGAATACCTATTCACTCAGTTTCTTGTTTGTAAAATTATTCAAACAATATTTTTTTTAAACAACTTGAATATGACTGATGAGCTGCAGACTTGAAATTCTGCTTGTCTAAAAAAATTAAATTCTATTTGTCTGAACAAATTAAATTAGGATAATGAGCTAGAGTCTTCAAATTTTAAACATAGGTCAAAGATGGATGAAAATGCAATATTCACTCGGTTTCTTGTTTGTAAAATTGTTTAAACAATACTTATTTGTTTAAACAAATTAAATTTGAATGATGAGCTGGGGTGAATCGGACCTTTCACTGCAGAATCTGCATCGTAATGTAACTTAAGTTGTAAGTGCAGGGGACTTGTAATGGAGAAGGATCTGACACTCTATTTATTGTTTTAATTCATGTACATGAAAAAAATTAAATAAATTTTGATTACTTCTTTAGTTTGATTTTTATGGTTAAAAAACTTGAATAATTGGAACTGTGATAGGTAGTCAAAGGTAATATTTGGAATTTGAAAACATTGGCAGGTGAACAGGATGAGCAATGCATGGGGAATCTCATATACTTACCCAGTCAAGGTACCATCAGTATAATAATATTATACTATATAAAACTTAAAGACTTAAATACAGAAGACGATTAAATTGAATAAATAAAAACGACGCGTCGTCAGGAAAAGCCCGACAGCTCCTTATCAACCCCCTGACGGGAGTTCTCGAGCTGATGAATTCGGAGAGTTCGGTAGAAGAGGAAATGGAAACGGCGGCGGTGGTAAAGCGGGCGCCGGCGACGCTTGAACGACGGAGACCGCCTGCTGAACCGGATGGTGACTTGACGCCACTTGGAGCCTGAGGCGGTCGGTGGTGGACGACTGTTTGGCGCCGGTGACGCTTGAACGACGGAGAGCGCCTGATGAACCGGACGGTGACTTGACGCCACTTGGAGCCTGAGGCGGTCGGTGGTGGACGACTGTTTGGCGCCGGCGCCGGATTGAAACCTCGCCGACTTGTACAGGGGGCTGAGGAGGCGCCGTTGTCGGAACCGGCGTTTGCTGCAGGAGCCCCGCGTTCGTCTGTAGAGGCGCCATGTGCTGATCGGGCGACGCCGTCGCTCCGGGGACCGGTGGCGTCGGCGCCGGCACATCTTGAAGGAGGTTGACGATGAGCGGCGGCGCGTCGTCTGGAGGTGCCAAATTACAGCCTCATAGAGTGAATACCAAACAATTAGCTTTAGGAGCCACTCAGCTCATCCTAAGGCAACATGCCAAATTTCAAGTCTCTACCGCCACGGGAATTGGCTAATTTTCAATAAGGTAACAAAATACGAAAACTTTTATCCCCACTGCTCTGTTATTCGCAATTTGAGTTATGCTGAACAGGAAAATGTTCGTTGAATCGACGGCTTTCCATTGAGTAGTGAACGATTTTTGTACGAAAAAAATTTCGAAAATCAATAATTGATTCCCTAGCAACGGTTTCGTTCTAAACGGAAATCATTATAAAATCGGAAATATATTAGCGTAACGGACGGACGCTCGGTTTTGGACCATTTGTGAAGACTAGAACATGTAGCATGTTAAATTGTTTTGGAAACGATCCAAAAACTATAAAATATTTTTATTTATTCATTCATTGATTAATTTATTCATACAAACGGACATTGATGCCCATTTACATGAAGAAAACAAAACAAGGTTGCAATCGAAATTATAGATAAATACCTAATAAAGACAAATTATTATACATAGATTATCATACGTAAATATTAAGTCTAAAAAACGCACTCTAGGCAAACCACAGGGCGGAAACGACTCTCTTAATGGAGGCAATCAAAGCCAGTAAATAATACAAATAGATAATCCGGATTAATTCACTGCTAATTTGAGTAGGTATATTGAAAGTGGCATAGTCAATCTACTAGCATTGGCTCTACATTGACCTACTTGTTGCGCCCAATGTTTTTCTCCCCAAGTATTCCAAATATATATGTTTATATCCATAGCCACTAACGATCTTCCCTCAAAATTTTTGGAAGGGCCATGAAAAAAATATTTTACGCTTTTTTGTTCAATTTAAAAACGATTATATGATAACTTTAATATGGTATCATATTTTTGTATGGGAATTCATATAATTGCTATGTATATAATTCGCTTTAATTTATATAACTACAGAACTATCTAAACTGCTATTTGTTATCTACGGAAAAACCAAACATGATTTCCACGTTCTGAAACAAAAACGTTGTGCAATCGGTCTGACTCGTAACGGTTCTTATCTATCAAAACCCAGCAATTTTTTTTTAGCCCGACCTTGTATGATATACGAAAATGAGGGTGTATCGATGTAGGAGGTGGAAATTGATGATTAATTCTACCTCTCTTAACTCTACCTGGGGTTATTATTTGTCCGTTCAAGTCGTTAAGCGAGAAGTCCACAAAATTTATGGCGGTTATCGAGCTCATTTACTGAAATACTGGTCGATGTAGGGTGTTTATCGGTAAAACTCACGATGTACCGGCGGTGAAACGATATTGATAGTATAGATGAATAGGTACGATTTTTTTCTAAACGCATTTATTCAACATAAATATTACATACAAAAATATTTAAAACTAAGTACAATTAACCATGCTACAATTCCCTGTAAGAAATCCTTGTGCTGGGAACTGGAGCGTCTTTTAAATAACAAAATTAATCACGCTCTTGTGTATAGGTTATTAATGAAACAACTTAAATTTATAAACTCAAATTCTAAAGTTTGCCACAGTGTACAGTTTTTACGAGAGTAAGAAGTACACTATTCCCTATATATCAAGTATATATATAGGGAAGTTACCTATCAGTAAGAAGGAGGAAACATTGTCGAATATAGTATTAAAGTAGTTATGTTAAGTTTCTAATAAAGAAATGTTGAAAAAAAGAAAAAGAAAGTAAAGCGGAGTAAAGATATGGACACTGCTGCCGCTAGTGTTCGTTAGTGAACAAGTGATTAAATTATGACGATCCATGAAGGCATCTGATAATTAAACGCAGAAATAATATCAAACATCTCCCAACTCGTGATTAAGGATGTTCTCCTGCGATTATAATTACGATAATTACCCCATGATGAGATAATAACTGCGCAAAGAAAATATAGCGACAGTAACGGGTCAGAATCTGCCGCACCACTCATTTACCGGCTTGAGATAACTATGCAATGTAGGGACAAATTGATTTGAACTGAAAATCAGGGTGATGTAAATTACTGAATAGATGAATTACTGGATGAAATTGTTCAAAAAACATTAATTTTTCAAATCTTCTCGTCAACAACTTTCATTTGAGCCCATAGATTTTAAAAGTAAAATCTAGATCCCCCTGTCTGGGTATGGGTAATTTGGATGATGGGCTACAGTCTTGAGATTTTAAACATTTGACAATGCAATACGCAATATTTTCTTGTCCGTAAAATTGTTTAAACAATACTTATTTGTTTAATTAAATTTGGATGGTGAGCTAGACTTTCATCTATCATTTCGTGAATTAGATTAGGATGATCTGCTTGAAGAAGATAATAAACCGTTGTTTCAAGAATTGGCAGAGATTTCAAGTTATTTTCGACGGGTACATCGAGTTACGTTTGAGTGCTTAGTGAATTCACCTCAGCACGCGATATATCAAAGAAATGTACAGTCAGATGTAATTTTGGTCGAGATCTTCATTAATAGATAAACATTTGTAAGCAATACTCAAGATTCGGGTCGAACAAAGAAGTAATCACACTTACCTTCTCGTGTCCTGTAATTCGCACAAGGCATATCCCAGTTCACCGCGCGATTTCTCGTCCCTAATTTGTTTCAAGGATAATGCTCCGTTATGGCTTGATAATCTCAAATATTTATGCAGTAATTTCTCTCATGTAGCGCTTATTCACCACGAAACCCAACAGTTGAACGCCAGACAGCGCCAATACGTGAGAGAAGGAAGATTTTGACTTTTCATAGAACTGTTTCGTGGTAAAAATCGATGTAAGAGTAGGATTAGAATTGGTATTGAAATAAATTGACTGGATGGTGATTGATTGACTTGATGTTTCAGTTTCCCACCGAAGCGATGGAGCAGAGCAATGGTCCCCAGTTTCCAAGTGAGTAACGAGAGTAGATAATCACGATACGATATTATGTTACGTGTCGATCACTCGTGGATAATTAATCGATAAACTCTAATACAAAGCTGAATATAACTCAACGTATGCCCTTGCAAATGTTTGTGTATCATACTGGTTCATATTATTTGACAGGGTCCGCTTCCAACGACAACTCGGTATGGACTGTGGATGGAAGCCAACACCAGCTGGCACCATCAAACTCAAAATCAGAAAACATATCCTTGTGAGTTGCTTCGACCTGTATGCTCTGAAATGTTAACCGCATGTTATGATCTTGCATCTCAACTGAAGCAGTATGAATTTTGAATTTTATGAATTTGGAGTAGGGTGTAACGGTGCATTATTACGCATCCTACGTTCTGATTACCTAGTTCTTGATTGTTTATTTCCTTCCTAATTGCAATCTTTTTGTGATTTCAGATTCAGTAAATTAACGAGAAAGCGGCTTGAATCCTATCTGACTGCGTCGTTATTGGCTCTACTTCTTCTTTTAATTGCTCTATTAATTACAATATACCTAGGTAAACCAAGTTCGTATTACTGAGTAATATCAATTGTTTGCATTTAATTAAGTATACAGGGTATCTAGTGTAACTATGTAATAAACTCGGGGAATCGATTTTTCAGGTAATTTGCAACAAAAATGCCTCGTAAAGTTTTTTTCTTACTCAACTAAAAATCCGACTTTTTTCACTTTTAAGATTTTTCTCGTCTTCTCGACCTTGTCTCTGTAAAACAGACCTAACTCCCTTAAATTATTATGTAAAATAAAATGTAAGAGTACCGTTAGAAAGAGTGTTAAATTTCCTATCTCTTTGATACAAAATCCGATTTTTTTTATTCGACTAAACTGGTGAAAAGATGGCGGAATTTAAAAATATAGAGATTTTCTTAAAATCGCCGTTTTTCTATAGTTGTTCGCTTTGTTATTATGGAGGTCATTCGGCGGGCACTCCTTTGAAAAACTTGCCCAAAATCTCAGCTTTCCAAGGGTATAATTAGTTTTTATTTTTTAGGGGGAACGTTTTTGGAGAAAATTGAGTGTGTATGCGAAAAAACGTGTATTTTCAGGCAACCTTTCACGCTGAATCGAATGGTGACGTACCCAGACCTCCCTAGCAACGAATAAAATTGGTTTTTAGTCGCAATATCTCCATTTCGGGTATCTGATTCGCCAGAACCATCGTCACCTTCATGGTGCGGTCGACTCCATTCGCAGACGAGCGACTCTCTGCATCCACGAGAACGGAGGACATTTTGAACAGTTCCTGTAATTTTATTTTATGAAGGCTCTCCCTCGAAAATAAATAAATTTCCTAAGTAGTGTCGTTGACTTGACACATTCTACACCCTGAAATGGAGATATTGCGGCTGAAAACTCATTTAGTTCGTTGCTAGGGAGGGTTGGGCACGTCACCATTCGATTCAGCGTGAAAATGTGCCAGAGATATGCCTAGAAATGTGCCTGAAAATACACATTTTTTTGTATACAAACTCAATTTTCTCAAAAAAGTTCCCTCTAAAAAATAAGAACTAATTATACCGTTGGAAAGCTGCAATTCTAGGCAAGTTTTTCCCAAGGAGTGCCCGATGAATGACCTCCATAATAACAAAGCGAACAACTAAAGAATAAACGGCGATTTTAAGAAAATCTCTAAATCTTTAAATACCAGTTAAGCCAGATCAAAAAAGTCAAATTTTGTATCAACAAGATAGGAAATTTAACGTTCTTTCCAACGATATCCTCAGATTTAATTTTACATAATAATTTAAGGGAGTTAGGTCCGTTTTACGACGACAAGGTCGAAAAGACGAAAAAAAATCTTAAAAGTGAAAAAAGTCGGATTTTTGGTTGAGTAAGAAAAAACTCTACGAGGCATTTTTTGTAGCAAATTACCTGAAAAATCGACTCCCTCAGTTTGTTACATAGTTACCCTGTATACATGGACATTGAATAAGCAGAATTGAGCCATTTCATCCGGAATATGAACAAGGAGAATAGGTGTGAAAGAAGATTTTAGCTACTTACTTTTAGCTACCTACCTCGTTTTCACACAAGGAATTGTTGGTAGTGCAATAATTGAGTAACCAATAGTGACTAATATTCTTATACAATTATCTATTGTGTAATTATCTACCGCATATAATAATAGAAATTGTCTTATATAACATAAGTGACCTTCATATCATTCACTTATTGAACTACTTGTTTTTCCACTTGTTTCAGTCACCAGTACGTCTGTGATATTTCCCAAAGTGTGCTATTCACCGAGTTGCGTTCGTTCAGGTATGTTCAACAAAGTTAATGTTTACGCCACACTTACGAGCGATATAAGCTACAGTCGGATTATCACTTGCACTCAATTAGTTGCACACTCACAGTTAGGTACTCACGTGTATTAATGGGCACAATCATTCGCCGGATAAATGTCAATTCTTGTTGTACCCTTCCCATTGATGGTTATAGACCTTTAAGTAAATCGTCACTAAATTAACCTCTCCATGAATACGGAGTGAATAGTTGGTGTTTGAAAGCTACTTGGTTTTTTCACTATCGCTAACTTCTGCCGCAGTCGTCGAATGTTCGATATAAACCAGAGTGCGAAACACAAGTTGAAACTTGTTCAACCGTACCTCGGACTATACTTTTAGAGTTTCCAGGGTTACAAATAGAGTGACACAACTCACAGCCCTGCACCAGCACTGCATGATCATCGTATAATCGATTCTGTGATTGGAGTAGTTAGGGTGAATAAATTTGTACTCTTATGGCCATATTTTTTGTTTTTAATATTTTAAAGCCATTTATTAACATATACGCGTAGTACAGGAAGAAAAGTATTGGATATTTGAAGTAAAATTATTCACGAGGTCAAATTTATGTAGGTAAATAACAAAAACATTTGGCAATTTCCGATCTCCCAAACTGAAAGAAATTGTCCGGAGATTCGGAGTTGCATACAAATTAATAATACATAAAACTCACATTAATGATAAAAAAATCAAATTTAGTCCTAGAGAAAAAGATTCATAAAGTAACAATGAAAACATATCAATGAAAAAAGTTCTGTAACGGAAAATGAATAAAGGAATTTAAGTAGGTACTGCTGCATCAGAAACTCAGAAACACTTTTTGTTAAATTGGCTAAATCTTCTGATAAGCTTAATGTTAGGAGGACTTAATGAAAAAGTCTGGGGCCTAAATAGCATCCTCAATTGCCTTAGATAAAAATTACCTACACTTGGGATAAGGGATCGGTAGCATAATACCCGAGTGAAGTTGAGTAATACCATGTAATCGAGGGATTTTAGAAAGTTGATATTTATAGTAGTATTGGAGTAAATTTGGCACATAAGTAAGTCGAGGGGTAACAATTATAAATTTTAAAAACAAAGGTATTCTAGGGCTTCGATATCCAGATCTAAATATAAGTCGCATACTGACTTTATTGCCACATCAAATGATCTAAATGTAGCTCAGAGTAGAGTACACGAAAGCATGAAAAGTAATTTTTAGGGCAGATAAGGGAAGAAATTTATTTCAAAATTTAAATTTGAGGATGATGGGTTTTGCATTTATTTGATTTGTCAAGTATTGAAATGTTAGCTTTTCGAATACAGATACGGAATTAGTTGTTTTAATTGCTAATGGCAAATTTTCGAAAACCGAGGGGGCTAGCTACTGTCTGTAAGTATATTTTGAAGATGTCGTATACATTATAAAAGTATTGCGAAAATTCCCAACTTACGTACTCGTACTTAGCTTTTTCGTGGCTTCAACGTTGGCAAATGAGCTTTTCAGCAATTAGAGGAACATGGTGTCATATCATGCAGGCAAACGTATCCATTAGTTATTATGCTACTCACGGAAGTGGTATATTTAGTTGATCATTATGCTGAGCATAATCAACGCAAAGTCGATTCATTTACTGCGAGAAATTTTACTAGGTACATCCGACGGGGGGACAGATTGGAGATGCATTATTCATTTGTGTTTCGTCATGCTTAACGTGAAACAGCAAGAATGTCGTTTTCATGTGATTCCTCGTTGAGAGCCCAGGATGACCTCCCAGACCCATGGACTTAACTGACTGCCACGAGGAGACGTCCAGAGATATAAAACGGATCCACCTCCTCAGCTAATTACAAAGCACTATAAATGGCACAAGCTGCACATAGGTAAACTATCAATTAAATGGAGATCATTAGATGGATTTGGTAGATAGCGAGTTTTCGACCCGTAATTTATCACTCTTTCTGAACAAGCTCAACTAGAAACACCAGAGAAAATTACTTAGTCCTGGCTCACCAAAACCACTTGTTTGCAGAAATTTCAAAAGACGCAATTGCTTCAAACAGAACTGAGGCGAAGGAACATGTGACGAATTTCATAGCAAACCTAATGAATTTCGAAGAGAGAAATAGCAAGTCAAGACTCACGGGATTGAATAGGGAGCTCTACCGCTGAAAAGTAATTGTAGTAACAAGAAACTGTTATGATATGTGAGAAATTGAAAATACTCGTAGTCTTGCATTGGACCTTTAAGAGGAAAACTTCCTGTCTGGCTTTGTTGCATAGCGTCCCATCGTGATGAAAGGGTCCCTCAATACGGTGATTTCGTACGCGTACGTGATTGTATCAACAAAATTTGTTCTATCCTAACGTACAGTCAGTTGCACGATATCAATACGGTACAGAACGTCCCAGATACTCAGAACGTCTTAAAGCGTCTGCTCTCACGCTATTCACTGCTCTTTAGGTCTCACCTTTCAAGATGTCACAATCCCACGGTAAAGATGGTTTGAATGCAATATCTCTGTACAATGAACCTGAAATTGAATGTCAACTGAAACTAATCTTGTTTCATTCAAACCATAAAGTCACTATAAAATGTCACTTAACATTTCACTAGATGTTCAGTAACTTCAGGTCGAGCGCACTTGCAGCGGTATTATCGGTATGATAGTTAGCCGTGTTAACTATTCGTGTTACTGACTACTTGAACACGTCGACATCTTTGAAGTTAAGTTCGCTCTGAACAACTTCGACTTCATAATTACCCTCCTAACGACCTAGTTTGCTGGAGTGGCCCCATTCATCCCCCTTTATCGCTTGTTTCCAACTTTAATAAATCAGAATTTTTCCTCTATCTTTATAGCGGCTTGCTGGAACCGATGAAAACCTCTTCCAATCTCACGTTCCGAAGGTGAATTCTCCTTTCTACCCTAATAAGCCAAACTAGGTACTTCCTCAAACATGGTACTGAGAAATCGTGTGTTTAATCATATTGGCAGCAGGAAGCTTTGGAACTTATGAAGAGTACAGGGGAAGAATGATACATGTCCATAAAAGCTGATCTCAAGAAAAACCATTATTAACGTTTAAAAACGTTTTGAGGCAAGGGAATGATCAAGATTCGAAAAATAAAAATATGTGCAAACATTTTTTGTAATCTTGATCATTCCCTTGCCTTAAAACGTTTTTAAACGTTAATAACGGGTTTTCTCTAGATCAGCTTTTATGGATATGTATCATTCTTCCCCTGTACTCTTCATTTAGATATATGAAGCCCGTAAATGGTCCTCTCTACATTTCGAAACAATGCTAGGTATAGGGGCTCGAGTTCCTAGATCTTCGGTGGATTCACAGTATAATAATTGGTTGATCGCCCCGCCGTCTCTTTTTGAAGGTTTACAATACTCAATACATGAGTTATTGATTTGTGTAGGGATACCAGAAAAATTGATAAATCGTCTCAACCCGACTTTGGATATATTTAAAACTTGTTGTACTTACATTTTTCTGAAATAATAAATTGATGTAAATACACATACACCTCAACTGAGGAAAATTAGATATTGACACTCAAGTAGGTACAAACAACTAATAGGAACTAAGGGTGCTCAGAGAGATTAAAGACACAGATATTGATGAAACACCAACATTCACTGATTTTTATTGAATATAGGAACCTTGTGCTTTAGGATGAATAATATGCAAAATTGTATAACCTACAGTGGCCACTGGCAAATTGTTATCTGGACATCAATTGAATTAATAAATATTGATCAGGTACGTGTGCTTGTAGAGAATATTATTCTTATCTGATTGATGACTAGAGTGGTGACTGGATGATGTAGAGGAAAGCTGTAGGTATTCCAAGGTGTTTTGGTAGGTATTGGCTGGACGTCCAACAGGTGGTTTTCCACGTCCGATAAAATTGCTGGTAACTTCTTCACTTGATCGTAGATATGTTAGAACGCTGATGGATATGATGTAGATGATGATGGTAACATAAATTAGTGAGAGAAGATGTCGGTAACTTGGATGAATTTCGATACGTATCACAGGTGAATATTAGGTATGTTCCTGCCACAGTCAGTTCTTAAACCAGTTGTGCGCAGTGGCCCAGTGCGCACGATTGTCGCGTTCCTGCCGTTTTCAGTTACAGAACTTATCACTCGCTTCACCGTTCCAGCCGCAACGAGTTACAAAACTTTTTTTTTGAGTTATTTAACTTTCTTCACTGGATGAGAACTGGGTTAAGCCAGTTTTTTTCGGTAACCTGGCCATTACCTTCCCGAAAATTCATTTCTCTCCGACTTCCCGTGGAGGTTGGTTCTCGACGTAGGTCTGTGTTTTGTTTACTCTCCTTCAAGTGCCGTCTTTTCCGTATCTAAAAACATCCAGGAAGGGTCCAGGAAAGATTCAACTAGAAGTTGTCATTTAATTTATCACAGATGTGAATAAATAGAGCTTTTACACTCTTGTATTTTTTCGCCATAAGGGGATGGCTCTCCTTGTACTGAATCTGCGGGTTCAGATTCACGGTAGATATTTGCATTTTATTTGAAAAAAGTAGGACTTAACGAAGGAATCATTCACTCCCATTTCGGATTTCGCAAGGAAAATAGCTCGAAAATAAAATAGGAAATGAAGGCATTGCGCGAAAAACGAGCTATCTGCATTTTTCAAAATTTTGGGGAATCGAAAAAAACGTTTCAGAAATTCCTGCTTCAATATTTAAAAAATCCAGATATACTAAAATTAACCGTGCCTAAGGACGGATCGAATCCATATGATTTAATATTTTTAAATAATTTACTCGAGGCACCACAAGACATTGAAGGTTGCAGATAGCTCGTTTTTCCAACCAATAATTTTTTAAATGCCTATTGTCATTGTTATTTAGTTGAAAAACGTCCTCCTCTAACTTTCCAACAACATTACATGAATCCTCAACGCCATCAGACAATAATACTGTTATTCCATAAACATTTCATCATTGTTAGGAAAATAATATTATATTTTTTTGTAAGGAATAAAAGGAAAGCAAGCACTAGGATTAAGCTTTTTTTTGAGGGTGAAAAACCTGAAGGAATAGCAAGGATTATTCTTATTAGGTTTGTTCGCTGAGACCATTTCCAGTGGTTTTCAAACTGGTAGCAAACCATTTCCAACCGGATGGGGGTGAACCGGTGCGCATGCGTGGCCGCCACCAAATTTCAAGTGGTTTCCAACCAGTCAGAAGTGGTTGGGAGAAAAATCTCCAGTCGGTTATGACGATTTGAAACCCGGCTTCAAACGGTTTGAGAGACTCAGCGAACGCACCAACATGGCTGCCGAGCCTGGCCGTGACGAGCCGATATGTCACTGGAAGCCTCTGCGAACGCCCAAACGCACTTCCAACGGTTTCAAACCGGTTTGATGGTCTCAGCGAACAAACCTATTAACACCAACAATATGTCGCCTTGATTGGATCCAATAATGAGACATCTGTGTAAATAGCTCATTATGCAACCCAACGACGTTGTCGCATTGTCCAACTATCAGCAATATTGTCCGATTTTTACATTTATAACTATCGGAGGGCTAGCGGATCCTCACAAATGAAGCAGTATATTTTTCTGACCCCAAAACCGTCGAAAACGGGATTTCGAAAAAAATGGCAGATTGCTCGTTTTTCGAGCAAGGCCTTCAAATAGCGACGACGTTGTCTGGCGGAAGGTTTCGATTTCACGTTACTGTTATTTCACGTCACTGCTGAAGCCCCAGCGCTCTCTGCTGGAGTAGTTCTGCGCGTTCCAACCACCCAGTTGAAAAACTGAAAAGTTCCTTCACTCATCCCCACCACTTGAGTTATCTAAATTAACTGGTTAAAGAACTCCCTGGTTGGCAGGAACAGACCTATTAGCACATTAGCACACAATGTCATTGTAAAAAAATGGCGACGCAATCAATCAATTTTGATATGTAGACTCCCACCTGTTGCCCCTTCCCCCTGGAAACAGTGATGCTGAGGATTGATGGTTGGGAGATGTTGTCTGATGTCCTTATAAATAGCACAAGATTTAAGTCAAAATAAATACAGCACAATTAAACAATAAGTAATTTACCTAATAATGCACAGAAAATAAATTAATAACAATAATAATAATATCACAGTCCCGTCTTATTGCATCCATGAAGTACTTCCCAGTGTAATTCCTACATGATGATAGTGGTGATAATATTGATAACTGATAAATAGATAACATTGATTAGGAACTTGCGAAGTTTTATACAGGAACTTGAATGTGAACAAATATTGGTGAGGTGCAAAAATGATGTGCTCATGAAAGGAAAAAGGGATTTTGAAGGAAATAGAAGTGACTTGTAGGTGATGGCTGGTAAGGTTGCGAATTCAAGTAGGTAAGTCTGAACACCAGCCATAAGTCAAACCCAGTTGAGCTACCCCAGTGCATGAGCCCTAAAGGCCTGTTTTCCTAGCGACAGGTTTTTTGCGCCGCTGACAACGTGATACGCCAGGCGTATAACGTCGACCACTGGATCTCTTGAATTTAGTGAGGGTGTTTTCCTAGAGAGCGCATCACGTCGGCGCAGAACGTGTTGCGTTGACGCGGTTGGCCCGACTGGTCAAGAATGAGTCTACTGCGTAGTGCGCTGGCGTGATTGATTTGGATTCCAGTGTTTGTGTTGCTCCAATTTCCGATTTCCGAGGTTTTCAAGATGTCCCAAAGCGGTAAAGTGCTCAAATGTTCAGTAAATGTTCAAAATGAAGAAAAACCTTTTTCTGGTCAGTCTAAAGTATCTTTGGAATTTCTCTTCATCGCCAAGAAGATGATTCTTGATCAAACTGCTGAACATTCCTTCATTTCTGCGGTTTGAGAATACATCACTCACACGTTTCCTTACTGTGGCATATTTTGTTAATATGAACTCTTTTTTTTTTTTTTTTTTTTTTTTTTTTTTTAATAACGTTTATTTGGCTTCAGTATACACTATTCAGCCTATCAAAATTTACTGCAATCTTTCTTGAAAAAAATTAAGTATATCAGAAAAATATAAAAAAATAATGATGTTGAGGGATGTCGAGAATATAAAAAATAAAAAAAAATAGGTATGTGTACTGTTTAAATTAGACTACGTACTCCACGATTTCAGAATAAGTTAAAAAAAAAAAAAAAAAAAATTGTATAGGTATATGTACAAAATAAAAAATTTGCTATTAAAATGTTCAGAAGGTCAGGTAAGAGTCTTTGCAAAATTTTACAATAGCGTCGTAGTGCGAGACGTCTTGAAGTCGGAGGGTGTGATCTCCCTGAACATCTTTTCCCGAGCCGATTTGAACCGTGGGCAGTCCATCAATAAATGCTATTCGTCTTCAGCAACAGAACAGAGCTCGCACAAATCGCTATTCGCTTTCCCAATTCTGCAGAGGTACTTCTTGGCGCAGCAGTGACCTGTTCTTAAACGCGAAATTATTTTAAAGAATATTTTGGGCCTTAACGGTATGTCGTTGAACCAACAGGCATGAACTCTTCTTCTTTGTTAATGTGAACTCTTCTTACTTCTATAATTATAATTAAAGAAGTATCATTATCAATGCAGCAATTACATTAAATTTTGTCTTTCTCATCGCGTTCTCCATTTCAGCAGTAGGTACCTAAATGTTATCACACACGTGCTACCTTCAACACAATTCAACGCCAACTGAACAGATAATAAAACGGCGCTAGGAAAACACTTTTACGCAGCGCAATATATTTCACGCTCCTGCCGACGTTTTTCAGGCAAATTCGGTTCCTGCTGCGCAAAAAACCTGTCGCTAGGAAAACAAGCCTTAACTTAAGCATAACTTATTCAAATATTCAACCAAATTAGGGCTCTTTCCCTGTCAAAGATGGAAGTTTTACTCATAGTACACAATAAATCCACTAGGTGTCGCTGCACAGTCGACATGGGCGTCAGCCAATCAGCTGTCGGAAGGTTGGATATAGATACAGGCCGTGGAACAGTGGTGGATACGTAGTATAGTAGGGTTTTCTGTGCATTCCACTTTGTACCAACCAACTGCAATCATGACCGGCCGTGGCAAAGGAGGAAAAGGTCTTGGAAAGGGTGGAGCCAAGCGTCACAGGAAGGTTCTTCGTGATAACATCCAGGGCATCACCAAACCCGCAATCCGTCGTCTGGCTCGCCGTGGCGGTGTGAAGCGTATCTCAGGTCTCATCTACGAAGAGACTCGTGGAGTCCTCAAGGTGTTCTTGGAGAATGTTATTCGTGATGCTGTCACCTACACCGAACACGCCAAAAGGAAGACCGTCACTGCGATGGACGTTGTCTACGCCCTGAAGCGTCAAGGACGTACTCTGTACGGTTTCGGAGGTTAAGATCTTCGCAGATTGTCCTCTTTCACCCCACGCCCCTTATTTCAACGGTCCTTTTCAGGACCACCAGACAGACACTCGATGGTGAGCTCACCTCGTCATACTACTAGCGCTATTCAGCGGCCGCCCGGCTAACTGTCTCGCTAGAGTCAGGGTGATCAACCTGATGAGTGGTGATGGACTTGGTAGATACAGGCCCCCTAGTGAGACGCTAGAGGACTCTTTCTTTGTCTTGGGCCAGCCAAAGATATTTAGAACGAATCCTTGAAAAATGCTTCGGAAATAAAACATAAATATTACAAAAACATAGGCAGACGAACCATCATCAAGTGTTGACGATGTAACGCCATCGCAATTTTCGTTCATGTTTGAAATGTATTTCAATCCTATTTTATTTAGTCCAAAGTGCCATTTTGAAGTACGTAGATACTGAACTGAAGCTTGTTGAAACAAACCTCTTTTGTATGTCCTGAAAACTAGAGAAAAACGCAGTCCGTGGTGGTGTTCTACTTGGATCCTCGAATAATTATTGTGAAACGAAATAGGAACATGAGAGATTGGCATTAAGCTCTCCGATATCTGGCTACCGGAAGGACTTGTGAAGTTCTCACTTATCGTGTCGCCGAGAACCATTGTGGACACATATGTTGTTGTTTACCACACCCTCTTAATAAGTATTATACTAGGAATACTTGTATTCTGTTCGCTTGCACCTATCTTTATACTAAGTATAAGTCTTATACCTACCTATCGTTTGTTTTTTTCTGCTCCTTGTAGAATTTTGTATTTGTCCCTCGGGAAATGTTTTAAATGAACAACATGAGCCTGCTTTTCAGGAGTGGATATCAACCATCTTGTTCGGCGGGTATTTGAATAGGAATGGCCAAAATGGTTGATACGCGGTGTTGTGTATATTAAACAGTACGTTTATTGCCAATAACACTTACATCAAAAGGCAGACCCCAAATTTCAATAAACCAAAGTGGGAAGGAATAGTAAAATGTCAACGGCAAACCCCTCATCGGGTGTCACAAATCGAAAAACAACTCTTGCCCGTATATATACGTTCACCAGCACAGAATTCGACAGAGAGACAGAAAATTTTCGCGGCCGATTATTGTAAATATTGTTGGATAACAATAATACTACTGATCGTGTTACCACAAAAGAAAGTTTCTGATGACATCCTCAATGTGATTTCCTAAAAAGCGAAACATACTGAATCCAACCCAACTCTTGAGGTGAACTGGATTATATAGGGAACGAGTGGTGGCCCTGAAAAGGGCCGTTGAAATCAATGATGATGGGTGCCCAAGATTTACTTAGAGCTCGTGTACTTGGTAACAGCCTTCGTGCCTTCAGAGACAGCGTGCTTGGCCAACTCACCAGGGAGAAGTAGCCTGACGGCCGTTTGGATCTCCCTTGATGTGATGGTCGACCTCTTGTTGTAGTGAGAGAGGCGAGAAGCTTCCGCGGCGATACGTTCGAAAATGTCGTTGACGAAACTGTTCATGATGCTCATCGCTTTGGAGGAGATTCCGGTGTCAGGGTGAACCTGCTTCAACACCTTGTAGATGTAGATGGCGTAAGATAGGGATGGGATATCGATATCCGATAGTATCGAAATATCGATATCTAGCGTCCGATATCCGATATTCTGATATCGATATCAGCACTGGCGATAATATCGATATATCGATATTCTGACAACCGATATCGGGTCGATATCACAAACTGTGATTCACTGTTATCTTTCACTGGCGAACCGCGAAGTTCTTCTTGTGGGCATCATTCCGTTTCCGTGCTGTTGTTGGCTAAAAAGTATCCGCGTTTTTGTGTTGTGTTGAGCCCCTGTTGAAATTGAAACTTAAATTGACCATGAAGTCAGCCTCAACCTCAGTACCATCAGAGAGGCTATTTTCAAGGGCGGGGAATATATATAATATTCTCACCTCGGACCGGAACAGGCTGAAGGGGGAAACTCTCTCCAAGTTACTTTTCCTGGAGAGCCTCGATGTGCGCTTCTTTTTTTGAATCCCGAAATTTACTTGTAATTCTTTTATGATTTTGCCGTTCTTGTATTCTGTCCAATTTTCGTTTAGAAACATATTGAAATAAAAATTCCGTATTACATATTCATGTGCATAATTTAACTTTCCTATCAAGGCGGGAACAAAAAATAAATGAATAAATAAATAAAAATAAAGATCTGACTGAAAAATAATCAGAAGAATTTTTTTTTTAGAAAGGAATTTTGAACCAACAGGCTGTAGGTAGGTATCAACACTAGATGTCACTACTTTGAACCACTTCGTATTTCCAAGTCCTTCGTATTTATTCTACCATGGAATCACCTACTTTGTCCACGGTAAATTATTGACCAATTGGTATCTTAGGTAGGAACTGCAAGTGCAAAAATGTTCGGAGAAAAGGAAATAAAATTATATTAAGTAGGTGAAATTAAAAAAAAACGAAGTAGGAGTTTTTATAACCGATATCGATATATATCGGTTGATATCGATATTATAAAGCCGATATCTACCTGGTATCGATACCACTCTTCCGATGTCAATATCGATACCGATATCGATATTGAGCCCTCGATATCCCATCCCTAGCGTAAGACTCCTTCCTCCTGCGCTTCTTCTTCTTGTCTCCCTTGGCGATGTTCTTCTGGGCCTTTCCGGCCTTCTTCATGGCTTTACCAGTAGCTTTGGGTTGCATGTTGATGGAATGAATTCCGATCCCTACTCCCTCGTAATATATACACTTTGTGTTTGCCTATGCGAGCGAATCAAATTCCTTCATCGACCAGCCCGGCGTTCATTGGCTCGCTCAAGGACTGCACTATGAGGTTAGTAAATTGACCGGTAGAGGCGCTGTGTACACTCTTCGAGATGGCCGAACCAATGGCAAAGGCGGAAAAACGAAGGGGAAGGCAAAGACCCGCTCATCTCGGGCCGGACTTCAGTTCCCTGTTGGTAGAATCCACAGGCTTCTTCGGAAAGGAAACTACGCCGAGAGAGTCGGAGCTGGTGCTCCCGTCTACCTCGCCGCCGTCATGGAATATTTGGCTGCTGAAGTGTTGGAATTGGCGGGTAACGCTGCTCGTGACAACAAGAAGACTCGTATCATCCCACGACATCTCCAACTTGCCATCAGGAATGACGAAGAGCTGAACAAACTCCTCTCCGGCGTGACTATCGCACAAGGAGGTGTCTTGCCCAACATTCAGGCCGTCCTTCTTCCCAAAAAGACCGAGAAGAGCTCTTAAGCAGTGCCGGTGGCCCCCTTCTGGCGTCCCTATTTCAACAGTCCTTTTCAGGACTACCATATGCGTACACTTGTCAGATAACGAAGGGGTGACGGATTTACTTTAATGAAGAAGAAAAATGTGTTTATTAAAAGAAAATGGAGACTTCACAACATAATTGGACAGCTCTCGATTTACGTAAACATATTACGTTAACCACTGCGGAGTGCGTGGCCGACAAGCTGCGGTATGAGCGTGATTGTTTAAATAATTGTTTACACACAGGTGATCATTCTCAATAATTTATATTGCCAACACGAATGCAAGCTTCCTAATTTAAACTATAATTCAACGTTTATTACATTAATTAAAGAACTGAGTCTAATTAAGTACCAATTCTTTTATGATGAACACTACAATTAAGTATAACAACTACGCTACTGGGGTAGGTGATGTAGCATTGTTCAAAGGCCCCTGAATCCCTTCTTTAAAGACATAAAATGTCCAAATGTGTTGCAGACTCGTATGCAAGCATTTCTTTTAGTTTCTTACACTGGAGTTTTTTTCATTTTTCAATTCTTCATTTTTGCCGTTCACTTGTATGGAGGTGTATAACATTTGTTTGTTAAATGCATTTATTAATCATAATATCACATGAGGCCAATTTTCATAATTACAATAAATGATAACTTGTACAAAATAAAACATCTTCTCTTAAATTAAATGCTTCTCCCCTCTTTGAGGTGATAGACCTCGTGCTGAGGGGAGGAGTATCTCCTTCCTGTATTCCTGCTTCGATGGTATTATTATGTTATTATTAATTATTCCATTGCAGCGGCGAACTTGCTGGAATCGATGAACGCATCGGCAAATCCCTGTGATAATTTTTTCAAATACGCTTGCGGCCGATGGCGAACGAGTCATGCGGGTCCGGAGCCCTACTGGACGAACAGCTGGTTCATCGACCGGGCGGCTATCCAGAAAAGAGATGTGATTGGTGAGTGACGTCCTTGTCCGTTTCCATTAATATGTCAGCCGTCAATATAAGCGACGGTTCTAACTTTACTATTCCTTTGACACGAAGCAACGGATCCCAACTACAAAGGCATTTCTAGGGCAATTACTTGAAATGATCCCCTTGATCAGCCGTGTACGCTTTTCATCAATGCACTCGACGATGACAAAGTCGATGATGATACCGCAAACCGGTTCCATTTTGCTAGTTCGACTCACCCCAATCGTCTGAAAGATCTATAATCTCACACATCGATGGCCGGCAATCGTCAAACTCCGTGCCGCAATGCACAAACTCCGTGCGAGCCTCAGAAGGGTCATGTACCGTTTCCGTGCGGCTATGAAATGAGACATGTACAATCTCCGTGCAGCTCGTTTAGCGTGACCCAGGGTGCACCGCTTGGAGGCGAACTGCTTCACACCCCAAAAGCCTCCACGAAAATTGGTGGAGTTGTCAAAATTTGCAACCTCAAAACACCTATACAGCAACTGGTAAAAATTTGAATGACAAAGTCCATCCGTGAAATCAGACCGCTCTCAAACGCAGCCATTTGCTCGCGGAGGAATTCTTCCTTCTTGCGAATCGTCGTCGATTTCTGTTGTTGAGACCGCATTTTAACATAAGTAGTGGCCTGTATGTCTTTCAAAACTTCAATGAACTTGAAGATGTGTGGATGGCTAGCATAAAACATGAATAAAATTTAACAGAAAAGGGTACAAACACAAATTGACTACATCAAAAATAATTTATTGTAATTTAGGTACATTCAAATAATATGGCATCGTTGCCATTAGCCAGATCGGATTTCTTCTTCATCTCTCATAAATAATGGTGAGCACAAACGACAGTGGCATTTGTTGCATCTAGAATCTGTAAGAACATTTTCATGTCCCACCTGGTTTAGGAGTAAAAACTTGTTGGTAACCCAAAATAATATTCTTCTAGGATATATTGGATTATAAAAATTATACCTATTTGAACAATCAGGTCATCCACAATTCCAAAAAAAGTCATTGAATCCCTAACCGTTATAGGTTTGTTTTGAAGATGCCCCAAACAGTCTCAACCGTAATATTTAAACTCATAGTGCCTATAATACAACGGTTGATAATAGGCTAGCCTGTTCATGATTTGTTTTGCTTTTTTTTTGTTAGAGTTTTTGTCCAGAGTGGATTCAGACGAAGACCCCGTGGGAGTGAAAGATGCGAGGAAGGTCTATAGGGCTTGCCTCAATCTCGGTAAGTAATTGATGAGTCCTACAACACACTGTATGAAAGATGAAAGAAATAATCAGGGATAAGATAGACTAACTTGATTTATCTGCATGATTAATATTGTATGGGATGATAAGCACACCGTTTTCTCTAGAAGGTAAAACAATTACGTCAATATCTTCGTCACCGTCCATGTATAATTTCACTGATACTTCCAAAACGTTGTTTACCTCATCGCCGCTTCATTTATACAAATGTTTTAGCGAATTTTCGAAAAAAAAATGAAGATATTGTTCTTGGTCTAACATTTTTAACCTTCAGTGCCCGACATGATTTTTTGGGCGCTTATGCCCGATTAAGTGCCTCTCCGACACCTACTTCCCAAATACCTTGTTTTAATTAATTTGTGCATTTTGATGGGTTTAAAACTCGAATTTAAAAAAAAAATTATACCAAAATCCGATCCAGATCATCCTGAATGTACTCCCAAAAGACACCAAAATATCCCTACCTTGGTGCCTTCAATTGGTTGAGCTTGGTTCCAGGGGTACTTGTCACCTCGCTAAACCTTTCTTGCACGCTTCACCTGACCAAAATCCTAGATATACAACAATCCGCAGTAGTATTGATCCTACTTTCCCATTTCCTCGCATGAATCCACTACCCCCGTAAGTTAGACGAAGTTGGCGTATTTTCCATGATTATAGTGGTAAGATGATTTTTTAATCATTTTAAAATAAATTAATTATTAATGATTAACACAAAGACATGAGGGAACTGGAAGAAACTTTTCTTTCCAAGATGACAAGTAACTATTAAGAAGTCTATTGTAAGTAACTACCGATCTGTCAAAGAGCACCACACTGATGCGTACCGAATTAACCGAATAGCTTCATACTTAAATTATTTAGGTATGAAGCTATTCGGTTAATACAAGATATGAAACTATATTGATCCCACATGTGCTAACTCATTTAAGATCCCACATGGGCTAACTCACTTAAGATCCCACATGGGCTAACTCACTTTTTGGCTGAAATGAGTTAGGGAAGGATTCTTATGGGAAATCTCGCGCCCCGTCATTTAAACTAATCAGCTTAATGTACTGTAAATTGATGTGTAATCAATTTAGGTACCACGTAAAGTACTTGGGCTTTTAAACTAATTTTACTACCTGGACCCATGTGAGTTTTTTTTTTTTTAAATTTAATTGAAATGGCCCTGGTTCCAAGGGCTATTTCAATTAAATCGAAAAATCCACATGGGTCATCTTTCTCACCACATGGGCTATCTTTAAAAATCTAAAAACCACATGGGCCACCTATTCAAATTTCTTTATTAATGACATTTTAAACAGTTCATCTCATTACACAGAATGACTTTTAATAATATGATTGTACAATGATGAGTTTGTGTAAAATTTGTGATGCAAGTAGGTACTTAATATGTATTAACTTACTTCACAACTTATTATATTCTAAATAATGAGTAACAATTCATATTTAGATGCTCAAGATGAAACCGGCGTTGAGTATTTGTGGAACTTTTTGGACCTCTTGGGGCTACCGAGGAACCCGCTCAACAAGACGTTCACGCCGAACCCCTGGGTCGAGACGTTGGCACGAACAAGGCGATATTTAGCGATGAATCTTTTTCTGGGGGCATGTAAGTAAAAATAATAACATAATATACGGTATGTGTTAGGTGTTGAGGGATCCTCTCAGGCCGTGGGTTGTGTTCGATAAGTCAGGGTAAACGAAGATTTAAATTTGACTTGTCGGTAGAGTTTCTTAGGTAAACATAGATTTTTTCTCTTGTAACGACAGACGAGTATTGATTTTATACGTAACAAGTTGATAATCTGCGCGTAGAACCTGGACTCATGAAGGTCAGTCGGTGGCCTGACCAGCCACAATTATATTTATGTAGCATCATCTCTTGTGTTTGGATTAGTTTGTGGTCTCAGACAACACCTGGGCATCCATTTATGTAGAACGGTGGTTTTCAAATTGTTTCGGATCGCGCCCACAAAGTAAGAACGACGGACGTACGAAAACTGGTGTGATGGATGGTAGCGGCCCATTTGAGCTAACATCAAATTCTTGTTATCGGGCTACAATGTTTAGAGTGGACATCTTAAATCAGATTCGACTTCCAGACAATTTTTGATTTTCGCCTTGATGACCGCCAGATTTGAAAACCATTGATGTAGGTACTCGTAAAAGATATAAGATCAAATTTTATTAATTTTGTGTTTCCTCTTAACAGCTGTAATGCCTTCCATTGCGAACAGTACTCTTAACCAGTTGGTGCTATCTACGCCAGAGGAGGATGACACGTTGCCTGGGTAAGCAAAGAACATAACTCGTATTCAAATACATCAACAGGATTGGCGTAAATGTTCACTAACAGAACATTCATGGGACATATAAGTTAGTCTTATTATATTATTATTATATTTAATTATTATTATAGCACATATAAATTATCGTCCGTCACCCAGTTGTCGCTGAAAACTTACCTGCTGGTCACATTATCATTATCTACCATTTTTCGGCCTTGGCCCTCAGGCATATGCATTATAATTATCACTCATCAATTAAAACACTTCATTACCCCTGTAAGCCGAGAGTGTGATGATTATTATTAATACAGGTATGTTTAACTATTGTTTTTGAGTGTGGACATGATGGTATAGTACCTATACAGGCTGCTCTTCATGTTCGAGTCAAATAGAACAGTCAGTATGACAAAGTAGTCCTTTGATGAACTAGAAAACCCACTCTACTATGATTATTGATGACTTGATGATTTTCAAGGGACAAATACCTACTAATATTACTACCATTACCACATTATTCACTCGCTAGGTGGAACTGGGAGAGGAGGAAGTTTTACTCGGAGCTCAAGAAGAAAATGTCGCAAGAAGAGGAAAGTGACGATGGCTCGGACGCCACGGCGATACTTTGGGTCAAGTACGGGAGCAGAATCATCTCCTACCTCATCGAAGAAACTGGTGACGAGTTCGAGGAATCTGAAGTACTTGCGGCGAGCGACACTGTTCTTCAGATAATCAGAAACATTTCTGCAGTAAGTAGTGTTACCATTTTTGGTACTTTTTGGTCTCTCGGTTTTAAAAACAATCATTATTTACGGACTTCAGCACTAAGGAGACTTTTGAGTTCTACAAATCTCGAGAAGCGCAACTTTCCTAAGTACGATACCAACCGCGGGGCTGCGCCAGTTACGTTTTGGCAGTTACGGCAGAGGGTGCATTGGTCCGTTCAAAACTGTGTCTTTCCCGCTTGAGTTGCTTGTTCTGAGATAGTTTTCGTGTCTACGGAAAGAAGGATATTTCGAAAACTTGGTGGTAGGTACTTAGTGTTATTATTTATTGCCGACGTCAGTGGTGCGGGTAGAAATCCCAGTATTAGGTATACCAATACAAATTAAGTAATTGTAAATAATGTTTCATATTAAATAAAATTTTTAATTCATCATTTATACAAAATTTGTTTAATTGAATTATTTAATAATTTATTAACTATTACTGAGCTAGTTACTGACACCCTCCCCTCTCGCTTATTTGTAATATAATATTTTAGGCCCTTATGCAAGAACGCACCTTTAGTAAAAGGACAGTTCCTTCCTTTTAACTTCCTTTAAACTTGAAAGGAAGCTAAAACTTTTAGCCTAAAAGGGTTGTCCCTTTTAAAAACGGGATGCAGAGATCGACCTTATCCGTAAAGGGAACCTTTTCGATCGTTAAAGGGACAGTTAGCTGCAATAGCTTCCCCCAGACTAACTTCAAGCTCAATCTTTCTCCTTATCAGTTCTTCGTCCTTGTCAGTTGTGTTGATTATTGTTGTTGATCAGTTGTCTAGTTTCGTTGTTAGTGAAAATGAGTGAAAACAAAAGGAAGCGTTTCGACTTGAAGGAAACACAAAATCTCAAGAAATTGGTGCTTGAAAAGAAAGACGCCGTCGAAATTAAAAGGAGCGTTCCTAAACTTATAAGGCTGGTCGCGAGGTAGGTACCTTATAGCTTCCTTTTAGCTTCAAGGAGTTGATTTATGGTCGTGAACATGATAAGATAGGTAGTTCAATGAGATATTTTCGAATTAATTATTGTGATAGGTATTCGAAATGTCGGTGTCTTATTATTTCCTCGACGAAGAAATGTTAGATTTCTTCGATTTCATGGAAGAGTTTGAACCTTCATTTCCGATGTTTCGGAACTTGCGTGACTTTGAAAATCCGTTGGAGAAGTTCTGTGATAGCGAGTTTCAAAGCAGGTACAGATTTTCAAAAAATACCTTGCATCAGAGGTTGATGGGGCTTCTCGCCACTAGGCTGCCAGGAACGTCAGACAATCGTGGGCTGCCAGTCCCACCGATCCTGCAACTGTGTTTAGCCTTGAGGTTTTTTGCCACTGGCAACTTCCAAGTAAGTACATTCACGTGTATGAAAATCTGTATACATTAGGTTCATTACGAATACTCTAATGTTCAATGTGATTTATGTACTTATTGACAATTATTTTACTTAATGAGGAATTCTCATGCAATTTTTTATGATAATTAATTAATGATAACATTTGTGGAGCCTCAACTTATTTTACTTCAATTCTTTCTTGTTTTCCTAATTTTTCGTCATTATTTTATGATGTTTTTGTGTTGGAAATGAACTCCAACCGTTCATCATTCGTGATAATAATTATCAATAGCTATCACTAAAATAATTGTCAATGAGTACATAAATCACATTGAACATTAGAGTATTCGTAATGAACCTAATGTATACAGATTTTCATACACGTGAATGTACTTACATACTTGGAAGTTGCCAGTGGCAAAAAACCTCAAGGCTAAACACAGTTGCAGGATCGGTGGGACTGGCAGCCCACGATTGTCTGACGTTCCTGGCAGCTTAGTGGCGAGAAGCCCCATCAACCTCTGATGCAAGGTATTTTTTGAAAATCTGTACCTGCTTTGAAACTCGCTATCAACTTGAACAATAATTAATTCGAAAATATCTCATTGAACTACCTATCTTATCATGTTCACGACCGAAAATCAACTCCTTGAAGCTAAAAGGAAACTATAAGGTACCTCGCGACCAGTCTTATAAGTTTAGGAACGCTGCTTTTAATTAAAAGGCTTCCTTATAATTCCTGGCCGATTTACTGTACAGCAGGCGTTGAGGGAGATCTCTGCATTAGAAACTCGCGAAAGGAACGTAAAAGGGAGGTCCCTTTAGATTAAAGGAGGTCTCCTTAAAGGCAGCTGTTATCAGTAGGAAAGGGTCTCTGCATCGTAACTTGAATAGAAGGGTTCCTTTTATTAAAGGTGCCTTCTTGCATACGGGCCTTAGCGCACTACTCAACTTTTTCCGTTATTGATCTCACAACGTAATTGTGTACAGGGCAGTGATCTTGACAGAAGGGTGTGATCTGTTCAGAAGATAATAAACCGTTGTGGGTGAATTGACGGAGTTTTTGGTTCTGGACCTAGTTGGTCATTGAATTCTTCAGCCTTCGCTGTCTATGCTCAAAATACCCCCAAATGAGGCTTATTTCACACTCAATCGGAATATGCCTTCAAGCTTTATTCAACGTCAACAAAACCCCTCTTGATACTCAGAAACCCTCTGTAAATGCAATAATACTCGTATTAGAAAATCACATATTTAATATACTGTTTGCAATTTGTTATAATCCAGTTAATCTACCTTTTTGGGCTCATTTCGTCTTAGCCCATGTGTCTCATTTCAGCATGTGCTCTACATTAATTGTATCTGTATTTATTATATATTTATTATATTTCAGATTCAAGAAACAGAAAATGTTACTGGCTCGATCCTAAATGAGGTCCCTGCGGTTATGAATATAGAAGATATTCAGACGATTATCGACGAAGCAACGGCTTCAGGAGATTCCAAAGTATGAGTCTGTTTGGTATCACACTCTTAGTAACTTCTGGGGTCTTGAAGTAACAGAAGTAATCGAGGGGAGCTTTCGCAGAAGGATTTGTATGATAGATTAGGAATGAGTGAAACAGATTGAAAATAATAAATCCAGGAAGAAGGTGAGGGACATAATCTGGTTTTTATGGTCCTACCGCGCCTGTAAGTGGGAAATGAGCGGGAAGAGGGAAGAGACCACAAGGGACAAGCGCATCTTCTTTATTTCACCCGTGCTAGGCTACTCTGATTTCCAAGCTGATAAGTGCTAGGTATAATGGCGTTCTGAAGGGTACCTATTCCAATTCAAGTCTGTTGCTAATTACCCTTAACATGAAACATCGAGGTGTTTGATGAAGTTTTTAGACTCTCTTTCTCTGACTCCGTTATCGTGCTATGTGAGAGTCAAGAGAAGCGAACAGAGCTTATTTCTTTATCGTTACATTGTTTCAGAAAAGTGTAATCAACAACAGCATTAGAAAATTAAATGACACCACTTGATGAATTTAATGTTTTCAGCTAAAACTGGAATCCTATTTTGACGTCCTTTTCTCCGAGTTTTCCGAGCTGGAGTTGAATTTCACTACTGACCAACTGCTGGTATACAAGAAGCCGTATTTCCCTTTGATTGCTGAGTACTTGGAGAATTTGGATGAATCCGATATTAGTGAGTGAACGACACGTGGAAGTGAATCGATTTTTTGTATAAATTTGTTCGGGATTCTCTAATCAGAATGTTAATCCGAATGAAGTTCAGCTGTACCCTAATACTCTTCCATCGAATGCAAAAGATTCTACTTCCTTTATATTTTACTGATAGTTGGTAGGAAGCTGTTACACGAACTTGTCTATTTTATTGGTCTGTGCTTGCTCAGCCCTGGAGGTCATCTCTGTCAAGTTAGAAAATATGGAGATCCCCAGTGGTTTCAATAGACCAACCCAATCGCACGAGATACCTCAATAGTAATACTATTTGTTATGCCCCAGTTCATTAACTTGCTACGAATTGGAAAAGAAAAACTCTTATATGAACTGACATATAACTTATATGAACATGTGTCAGTCAACGCAGTTATATCATATAAAAATATACATGTACCACAGTTATTCAACGATGTAATGATTCTTTTTCAGATTTATTCATATGGTGGAACGTTGTTTACACGCTGGCGTCGCATACCAATGAAGATTTGCGACAAGCGAAAGAGATTTTTGTCAGAAAAATCGTTGGGGATTTCCCCACTGAAACCAGGTATGTAATGTATTGCTTAACACCTGCATAATGAATTACGTAACAGTTTAACTGGATTAGGTCATCACAATTCGATCTATGGTCAGTTATATTTTAAAAAGAAACTACTAATTTGTAAATAATCTCAAACAACTGTTACAAGTAACAGTTTACACTGCCCTGTTAACGAAAAACGCCTCGACTCGAAATAATTGATGTTGGATGTTAAATAGATGTTAAAATTTAACATCTATTTAATAGAGGTGGATGTTTTAGAAGGATATTCATGAAAAACTGAAGCCCACGATGTTAAAGTAAAACGCCTCAACTCAGCTTTCAGCTAGTTGAGGCTTTTTTCCTGGGCAAGTACCAGTAAAGCTTGCTATACCATGAAGCTTTGAGGTGTTTTTACTCAACAATCACGATTGATGTTGAAAACTATCATGAATGCAGTTGATACGTTTCTCCCCAACATCAAGCTTATTTGAGCTATTAATTTCAACCCCTTCCCGGTCGAATTTTGAAATTTCCACATTAGAATGTGGAGGTTGAATTAAGAAGGGGTACGTGAAAAGACCAATTTCAACCATTTTGGAGTTAAGGCATTTTTCATTTACAGTAGGTACAGTACCCAAGGGGGGGGGGGGGGCTGGAGCAGTGCCCCAATAGACTGCTCCGAAGATCAAATACCTATATAGAATATATATAATACATGTATAATCAATTACTTGCCCCAGTAAAAAAATTAGTAAGGCTACTCCCTTGGTCCAAACTGAAGATGACACATGAAAACTACCAAACCTTGTGTAGTAACTTGGGATATTTACTGTTTACTGGAGATTGGAATGGTAGTTTTCATGTGTCATCTTCAGTTTGGACCAAGGGCGTAGCCTTACTAATTTTCATAATCACTCCCTCTGTAAACTAGGCAAAAATGTATGTGTCATCGATGATTTGATTGATTTGTCTTATCAGGACAAAATTTTGAAAATGTTAGTAACTAAATGTACCTAATATTACGTTTAATGTAATATTAGGTACATTTAGTTACTAACGTTTTCAATATTCTGATGTTCAGTAGGTACTATTGTTGTTTAATAATGTTGACATTTACAGAGCTTCAGTTTGCATGCAGACCGTCTACACTTTGATGTCCCAAGCGCTGGGATTTTTCATATCGCAAAAAGTCGAAGAAACAAGAATAAACAAGGTATGTAAACACGTTTTGCTTCTTTCTCGTGAACCAGCAAGTTCTGATGACGAAAATAAACCTTCTGAACCCTTTAATGTAATAGCATTTTCCTACCCTTCGAGGAGGGTTTTTATCTTCTGACTGGAGTAATAACTCGGATCAACCAAAAAAGGTTTCAGATCGGATTCGTCCCAAACGCCAAGATATTTCCTTGTTTCATCGGCGAGATGGTAAATCACAGGAAGAGTTTTGTGGACAATTTTGAACGGTCAGCTCCAACACTCCACATCATAATATTGGTTTTCCCCTTGAATGTACCATTGCATTTTGATTCAGGTACAATCTATGATAGACGACATCAGGCAAGCTTTTATATCTTACATCAATAAACTGTCTTGGATGGACCCTAAAACCAAAAGTGCCAGCGTCGACAAACTGAATAACTTCAACATATTCGTCGGGACCCCAGAATGGATGAAGAATCGAACGGAATTTGATGAACTTTACGTCAATGTAAGAATTACTGTCATCTATGAGTAATAAGTAGGTTGAATGATATTTAAGACACAACTTCAATATTTGAACGACGTATCGAACTAAACGAATTGAGTCGAATTAGTTTACGAATTGATACGGTACAATTCCAACTTCTCTAGATCACATTGGCCGAGGACGACCATTTTCATAATATCGTAAACCTATTAGATGCCATAATGGTCGCTACGTTGGAGTCACTGCGAGTAACCAACGATCACACGGTGTAAGTAATAACTTGAAGAATAGTCATAGGTATTTATTTTATAATAATAGATTATTTTAAATAATCATGTTAATCTTGGATATCTCAGATTGTATTCATTCAGATCAGTTTCGCTCTTAAGGGTGATTTGAATCAATGATTATTATTGATTCAACGCATCCTCCAGAGCCAAGGTATACCTACTGAATTCTTCTAAGACCAACCTTATTTAATTATAAGGTTGGTCTTGGAGAATTTAGTAGATATACCTAATTAGGTTGAGGTTTACGTGGATCTGTTGATTGGCAGACTCAAGTATTCTCATTGCCTACCAGAAAAATATTCAAGCTTAGGCTTAAAACAATGCAACAACTTTAAACAGGACCATATCAGCATTTTTCTGTATTGTAATTTCAGTCGTACATTATTTGCAGATCAGAATTTGATCCTTTGGACATCAACGCCTACTATGATCCCAGCTCTAATTCGATAAGTGAGTAGACATCCACAATTGAAAAACTCTGCAAATTCTTGGTACAACTGTTTATTATCTTCTTTGTGCAGATCACCCTTCTGTCTAGATCACTTCTGCCTTATTAATGATTATTATCTAGTAATGTAACTTATTATTGATTATTGTTAATTATTAGTTATTAATAATTGACTCGATATCTGAAAACCATGTTCTGTTTGAATCAGCTGGGCCAGTAGTACCATTGACCCTACAGGCTACCGCAGATTCACCCCCATATTGTCGACTTTCGACCTGCTCCAACTTTGAGCCCTCATTTTGAACGAACGGCTGGTCGTACAAAGCTCCAGATGGTCTTGAAAATTCCTAGAAATTAAACTCTATTTAATTTCTAGGAATTTAAACTCTATTTAATTTCTAGGAATTTAAACTCTATTTAAATATGAACTAAAAACTATGTATAGTTTTTAGTTCATATTTAAATAGAGTTTAATTTCTAGGAATTTTCAAGACCATCTGGAGCTTTGTACGACCAGCCGTTCGTTCAAAATGAGGGCTCAAAGTTGGAGCAGGTCGAAAGTCGACAATATGGGGGTGAATCATGCTGTAGCCTGTAGGGTCAATGGTAATACTGGCTCAGCTGATTCAAACAGCTGAAATTTTGAAACAAATTTTGAAACTTGGAAAAATTCATTTTGAACCCCTTCTCTTCGACCGAGCGTTATGAAAAGCTTCATGGATCATCGTGGGTGTGGTCTGATCCCGTAAACCAAATTTCGTTATTTCAGCACAACTGGGCTAAGTGACGCTTACACGGTGGACGGTAGACTGAAGCTACGTATCTAGAAACGTGAACCCTCAAATTTGTAGGGGGTTATTTTTTTTCTTATTTCTTTTTTTCTTATCATTTACATGTATCTAATGCAACGTGCCAAGTGCTTTCTTTATACGATGTAATTCTTCATTATGCGATCCAAAGGTTGTTTGAAATCACTCTTGCGTGTAGATAATTTAATCGTACTGTTTCAGCTGTTCCATATGGGATAATGCAATTTCCGTTCTACAATCTAGGGATCGAGTGAGTAGTGCCTTTTCTTACAAGTCAAATAGTTGAGTCGCTATTACATTCAATTTAGACCAGTATCTCGAAGGTAGCCACTAGCAAGTAAATCCTATGTATCTATTCGAAAATGTCCGTGAGTTATACCATGAAAGTACCGTGCAAACTTATTCTGTCCGTGTGTAGGTTATTATTATTTATTTTTCCTATATTTCTCTCTCTTCTGTTATTTCCAGAGCGTTGAACTACGGTGCCATTGGAACGGTTCTGGGTCACGAAATGACGCACGGATTCGATAACACAGGTGATTCTTTCTTTATGGCCCTTCCGAG
The DNA here is from genome assembly GCA_963920205.1 of Stenodema calcarata. NCBI lineage: Eukaryota > Metazoa > Arthropoda > Insecta > Hemiptera > Miridae > Stenodema > Stenodema calcarata. Next base: position 6,457,524 of record OY986055.1, on the reverse strand, counting down.
TCAGGCAAACATTCTCTTCGCTCCCCAAGTTATCAGTCACTCTACTGATCGTTCACCTTCAAACCGACTTGTTTTTCAAAAACCAATATCCCGGAGTCATGGAACAGCAGTTCTAGATTCAACACGATTTGTTTGCTCTTTCTTTACGAAATATTACAATACTGTTAGCTATTCGTAATGTTACAAAATTTGTACAATTTATAAATTTGGTTTATTATCTGCAATAGTGAACCATTGGAATCGACCAAGAAGTATTTAGCAAATCCTCACTGAGGTATAGGGGTGAGGAATGTATAACGTAACCGCATCAAATAACATAATATTGTCCAGTAATCTAATGTCAGATAACCTATTACCAGAAAAGCCCTATTACTGGAATAACTGTTTTGAGAACTTGGGGTAAAGGCCTGGCTGGGACTATTCCAGGTAATAGGTAGCGGAAAACGAATGCGTGAAAGGTGTGCGATCATAACTGTCGACAAGTTATTTGAGTGAGTATTGAGTTAGTTTCGAGTAACAACGACCGTCTGGTAATAGGTTGTGGTATTAGGTTATTATGGTAATAGGTTCCGGCGATTCGAGAACCTTTCCAGCGCCCAACAGGGTTTGCAGTCCGCGTTGGGCGCTGGAAAGGTTCCCTAACACCACAACCTATTACCAGACGGTCGCTGTTACTCGATAACTTATTACCTATCAAGAAATAACCGTATTAGCCATGCCTTCCTACTAAGATGGCGAACAAATGGCTAGTTAATACTCATTTTGTCCACCATCTCAGTTAGGATTTGCTTACCTAATATTTCTTGGAGATAATAAACCAAATGCACTTTCTTATAGAACAATATAAAATTCGATTGAATACTGTTCAAATAGAAATTGTAATGCAATTTGTAAATATTAACAATTTTGTTCTCTTCTAGGGCGTAAATATGACAAATTCGGCAACGTCCACCCGTGGTGGTCCAACAGCTCTGTGGACAAGTTCACGAACCGAACGAGTTGCTTTGAATCTGAATACTCCGACTTCGCTCTGCCTAATGTCAATACATCTGTGAGTGAATGTATTATTACATTAATCCACGTTCTCGCTATAACGTAAATATTATTATAGTGTAATAATATTGAGTGTGTGTGATTTAGTTTGACCGTCAGTAAGAATGATGTTGAGGGATGTCGAGGGTCGGTCATTTGACCGACCCTCGACATCCCTCAACATCATGTAATAATATTACATAATATTATTATAATAATGTTACAATTATTATAACTTCGCTAGATAATGCAGTTTTGTGTGATTTCTCGTGTTATACCCAGATTGTGAAAATCGATGGTAAGCTCACACTTGGTGAGAATTTGGCGGATGATGGAGGTTTGAAATTCGCTCTGAACGCGTACAAAGCATACGTCAATACAAACGGGCGTGAACCACAACTTCCCGGTTTGCAATCGTACTCGCATGATCAGCTGTTTTTCCTGTCCTTCGCTAACGTGAGTTAACGTCATTATACCTTATCAGATTATGTGTATCTATAATTGGATCTTATCGTGTGTATTTGAAATTTTCAAGCTCCAGTTATGGCTTCAATCGAATTTACCAACTGTTTCAATCAGAACGAAAACAGATATTGTGAAAATTAAAACTACTTCCAATGATTTCTGGATGTCTGGGTTTCTGGATTTCTATCCCCAATAGATCAAAATTTCAATAATTTCGATCAATTCCACATCCGGAAATCATTGCGTGGGGTAATTGGTTAAAGTGACCAAGTATGGTCGGATTTACCAAACAAACTTCTGTATCCCCCGGAATAGTGAATTGAAGAAAAACTGACCATTTGCCACTTGATCAATTTTACATGGAAACGAAATGAGCACATTCCCTTTGTGATCGCATTTAACAGCGGAATTCCGCTGGTAAATTAATTCTGTCCAATCAGTGGAATGGATTGTATGGGTTAGAGAAGGTCACAATATGGGGCTGGAAAAAATTATTTTGCGTTTTTTCTCCAAATTGCGGTTTTCTCAGTGAGCGGTTTACGAAGCCGGTCTAAGTACTGCTCTCCGATTGGCCTGGGAGGTAGATGACGTACATTGCTTCCCTTTTCCCGCTCAATACGACTTCAAACCTCTCCAGAAAAATAAGTACTTCCTTCCAAATCTTATTACCTCTGTCTTAATTATTCTGAAGGTGAGTTCTTCTCAGGAAGAAAGTCATTCCCTATTGGGTTTGTAACAATTTGTGTTGATTTGTGAAAGAATTTTATAAAAATGTTGAGATTTTGAAATGCTTGTTCGAGATTGGTTCTACCACAACCTCGGGCACTATCACAGCTATGACAATGTTTTCATTTTCATTTCAGCTGTGGTGTTCCGAGTACTCGCTAACCGCCCTTCTCACTGCGCTCGAGGACGAACATTCGCCGGACTTCGTTCGCGTTCTCGTCGTACTTCAGAACTCGCCCGAATTTTCTGAGGCCTACAGCTGCCCTAAGGGCTCTTACATGAATCCAAATCACAAATGTAAACTGTGGACGCGATAGTTCCTTAGGGACCAAACCTCTTCAGTGGGAATAGTCATTGAAAAAATTGCTCGTACTGTGAATCACTCTTCAGGCGCGCTTTACGTTCACCGATAATGGGGAAGAGTCGACTCCCCGCTGGTTTATGGTCTTGTAACATGTTCGAATGACGCCCGTTTCAGGCACCAAACGCGATTATAATTGAATTTGCTGAAATTTTAGTACGACGTTTCTAGAGGAATCAACGAGACAAATGTGAAGTGATGATGTGGACAAAAACTATACTCGTTGGGGAAAATATTTCCTAGAAACCGTTTTTCTGCTACAATAAGAGTTAAATTATGTAATTGCTTCGTATTTTTAGCGTTGTAAGACACTGTAAGAAAATTAGAGGGTAGTTCAGCGTCGAAGGGCCACACTGACGATGTTTACCTCAGAACAATAAAAAGGGAGCACACATGTCTGTGTAAATAAGATGAGCTCCGTAAAGGTTAACGAGGGATGTAAATGTTACAACATCTCTCTCAAGATGTCTACTAATTTACGGAGCAAGAGTCATAACCAATGACGTAAGGGTGTTAAATTAAATAAGAACTACCAATTCTTCCTCATTATCGGTAGCCCGAAGCGAGCGAGTTTACCTAAGTCTTTCATGAAACTCACAATCGTATTAAGTGCCTACGTCCTGGACGCAATGTTTCGGGACAGGCAATATCGATTTAATATTAATTTATTACTGCGTAGTAGAATTCACCATTACACAGATGTTCACATTCGCCATGAACATGCTTATTACCTATTTCCCATCCTCTACAATAATTTCGCAGGTAACAAAGTTTTCTTGTACCATCCATAACAAGTCCTACTTTGGAGACTCGTCGATAATACCATCGTAGAAAGTTTTTCTTGTTGTAGGCTGGCCACCCAAGTTGCTAAATGATGCAAGTTCGTCAGATTGTTGACATTCATTCTTCGGGTGGAAAGCTGACGAAAATAGGTTCTGAACATGCGTATTGAAAATTGTAATATTTTGCCTGTAAGGCCATACAAACTTACCTAGTAGATTTTAGCCTCTTCTCATTTATAATAGTGCCTTGTATATACAAACTATTTAGAATTTCTATATAAGTTTTATGTGTTTTACTGTCTCATGGAGGTCAATTCCGCCTTAATACATGCCGTCTCTGTTTTTGTAGTCATCCGTAGGATATAGGTATACCTACGAGTCTGTATTTTTTACACAAAAAACACGTAAATAAGCGTTTTGCCGTTCCTCCCTTTGGTATCTATTTGAGAAGAAATTTCCGTACGACTTGATGTAAGCCTGTATTATAATCTACAATTGAGGAGTTGTGATGAAATCGCACTTCGATTCAAGTACCTACCTGATGTTGTTTCTTAAGAAATGATTCATTTTCTCATTCTATCATGGTACTAACTTTTGATTGAATGCAGTATAAGTAAATGAGCAACTAACGGATAGGACATTAATGTGCCTTAACTAATTCGTTGTGCCTTGAAAACTGAGTAACATAACGTCACACTACTTAGCTTGAGTACCTACTCCTATTTGTGTGATTGTATTGGAGGAATTCGTTACTTTACCTTATTTTATATGTGTTGGGGGTGGGGGGCAACTGTTGGTACGATAGAGGTTAAACCCACTGTGCCTGTGTATTGTATCCTGAACGATTTGATTTTGTTACATTGTAGGGCTGCCATTTCGAGTTTGTCACTATCGATTGTTACATAACGCCGGTCTAATCCATTCATGCTAAACGTACAGTTGTTCATTTAGCAAGCACAGATCAAGATGAAGATGAATCAATGCAATCATGGACCGCTTTACGTGGTTTATACCAGATGTAACCATAATGTACTGCTTACACCAATGAAATATCAAACGCCAAATGCCATAGTCACCCGAGCATAATTCTATCATAGAGAACAACAATTATTGTTCAGAAACCAAGGTAACCACCCTACTACCTCTACCCGTTTCATGATGTACCCCTCGATCGTCAACCAGTTTAATACAGTTTATTCCACGAGTATTATCTACCTCCTCTGCTGGTTCATATTACAATGGAATATTTCGTTGGAATACACCCATTACATGCTGTGATACGATCCATACCTGGACCAAACGTTGTTTAACCCTCATTTTTCACAGTCGCAAAAAATGTATACTGCTTTATAAAAGCTAGTTGTTACCATTAGGTTACTACCACGATATTTATTTTACTCGATTTCAAGTAAAAGTTAGTGATTATGACCTTGAATCTTGTACTTAGAACGACATACGTAATTGTAAATAGTTATGTGTACATACCGGTACGCATTTTCGTGATTGGAAAATATATGAAACATTTTTCCACTGTGTTAACCTCTGTTATTAAGAACCTGCCAATATCGGACTACAGACAAATACTCCAATAATTATTATGCAGCATGGCTATAAGAGCTAATTTTCGAAGAAATAACTGGTTATGTCATTGTACAGTACAATTTGTACTGGTTTTATAACAAATGTTTTGTTATTTTTTGCCGAGTAAGCCGCATCTAAGTAACACCTAAGTTTAAGTTTAATCTGCTCCGATTTGATAACCGAATGATATAATATATAATACCTATATTGTAGCAATAATTGCTATTATTGCTATAATTATTCTGACTTCACCATCGTGTTCAACGTAGAAAAATCTATACTTAAACTTAGGTGTTACTCGCCACAAAAGTGAGACCACATTCGTTATAAAACCACTAAAATGATAGATTATACATAAACCAGTAATTTCTTCGAAAATTCGCTCTTACAGCTGCATAACTGGAATTTTTTTTCCTATGTAACTTGTCGAAGGAAAAATTATACCTATTTGTATTCGCCTATAGTCTTTTTTTCCGAAAACTCTATAAAAGTGCCTCTTTGTGAAACTTAATTGAATTACACAAATATGAAATTAAAGACAATATTGAAATAATAATAAAAACGCTCAGAAACCGAGGGCCGGACTGCAAGGGACAAAGCCTTGCCCTCACTACACGAATTGAAGCTGCCCAATGCTGGGATTGGCAGCAAATTGCCGAACGAAAAAAGACCCAACAAAAATTTTACGTAAATAATCTTTCAAGTTTTATATGGTTTGTCAGGGTAAGAGTAGGCAGATTATCCAATGTTCGTTAGGGAATAGCAGGAAAAAAAATATCAAGGTACTACCACAGAATAGCAATCCTGGGATCATGCTGATGTATAGGAAATTAATGAACAGAACTCAAGTACTGGATTGGTTTTGTATTTTCCTACAAAATGTCTACGTATACCTAACTAAAAAAATAAGCCAAACTGGTTTTTAATTTAGCTAACCGATGAATGATGATGTCAACTAAAAAGTTGAGGAACAATAATTGTAATTATTACAATATCTGGTGTAAATAACCGTAACAATACAACCAGATGGTAACAAATCATTTACGGCTTTTCCACAGGGTTCCTGTGATATAAGGGAAATGAACAGACTAATTTTGACTTACATTAAAACCAATGGAATCATGAGGCGCAGTTGTTTACAGGAGGAGCTGGACCTCCGTTGAGAGTGCTGCTGAGTGCAGTCAGCAGGGGATAGCGACCACAACCGCAAGTGTTCCGGAAATCGTCGAAATCAGGGGCCCATATCATGCCGCCACCGAGTCCTTTGGATTTTATGAGTTCGCTCTGTAAAACGTACACGATATAACAGACAAGATAGTGACTCAGTACGTTGTAGGGAGCGCAAATAGTGCTACTACCTTCTTTTTGATGTCAGAAATGTCGTCATAACCAACCCACTGGTCACCTTTGAATGCGTATGGGCCCATCGATCCATCAGACACTCGCCTCACTTTCCAGTGATACCTCTTTACAGCTGTACAAATCTGTGAATCGAAATACCGTAATGTACGTTCGTATTCATCAATAACGGTTAGACACTGATATACGAAGATGCAATCATCCCATACCTCATAGAATGCTAGCGCTCCAGCTGTACGAGTGATGGGCCCTGGGCGACCAGGCCCAACTGTCGGTGCATTGAGGCCATTGTTACTGGGATTGGCAAGAGTGAAACTTTGACCGTACATCGGCATCCCCAACACCAATTTTTCCTTGGCCATGCCTTTACCCAACCAGTAATTGATTGAGTAGTCCTGAAAATCGAGCAGTAGACGTTTACTTGCCCAATTTGAAAGATCTCAGAGTCAAGCGTGCAGATTGAAGTTACAGTAGCAACTTACCACATTAAAATTGGGGTTGGTATCTCCATTGTGGCGGTACAATGGAGCGACATGGCCTGTCTTTCTGTCCCATGAGCCGTGGTAGTCATAGCCCATCACGTTGACCCAATCGAGGTGCTGACTCAGCTGGGGCACATCGTACGCTTCAAACATGAGATAGAACGCAGTAAGATTACAAACAATTTGAAGAATAATCTGCATCATCGACCAATAACTGTTTCACAAACTATTCGAGAAATGAAAATTCTAACTACCCTCCCTTCCAAACATGCACGAGCATTTTCAAGAGTTTCTTTACCGGCGTCTATGATAGTCGGATCGAACGCCACTGCTGCTGACAATCGCCAGTAGCGTGGTTTGAAGGCAGCGCTCAGCTCAGCCATCAGCGCCGAAAACCCGTCTTTGTCAGAGGGTGGACCTTGTGAACACGAGCTCTTGAAAAAGAATGAGTGCCAAATTTAACTATGCTCCAAAACCACATTCAATACACTCATCATTACACGGTTTCATCGTACCTGCCAGCACTTGGGGTACTCCCAATCAACATCAAGGCCCGTGAATCCGTATTTCCCAATAAAATCAGTGGCCTGTTGGACGAAATGCGCTCGGGCCGCAGGGTTGTGAACAAACTTGCTGTATTTATCGCCTGCGGAATCAGTCCATCCACCGATGCCCATAGACACCTTTACGCCTTTCCGGGCCAAGAGAGCGATCCTCTTGTAGAACTCTATTGAAAATGATTACCATCATTTACGCATTTTTGAACAGTCTTACAGCGTCTATAACCATCAAAGCAACTTACTCTCATCAATATCCGCCCACGAATCAACAACTTTGATTTCCAATTTTTCAGCATCAAGTTTGGCAAATGCATAAATAACGTGAGTGCAGAGATTCGTGTCAATGTCTTCAGGGGCGAACTTGCCCACCCCTTGACGGTACCCCGACCAACTCGTGAAGTAACAAACTACTTTGTACCGTTTGTCATTAAGTCCTGTGAGATATAAAACAAAGTTTACTGGTAATTAGAGTTTATTGATCTCGTTAACGTACCACCTACGAATTTTTAGTTAATCTCACCGCTCTGCTCCGAAGCCTTTTCAAGCAAAGAGGACAGTTCATTTTCTGAAAAGTGGAATCAGCCACAAATTACATTGATACTGAAATCGTCATGAAGTAAATAGACTGAGATAAAATGTAGCGAAACTACTAGAAGCTAACAAACCAAGACGCTCAGCTTTCAAAAATAATTTCTCCCACTGTTTTTCTAAGGAGAGCGGTCTATCACCAGCTGATATCGATAGCGGTCCGGCATCCCTGGTACAATATAGAATCCATAAATAAATTGATAATATGTAAGTAGATTCAAGTTAACTGACGATCATATAACATACTTAGAGCTGTTGAAAGTTTGGACACTTGGAATCCGTCCCACAGCTGCCACTGCGACGAGCGAAACCAACCACATCACTCTGAAAATGATCACGAATACATGCAGGTTCATCGGAAATGAGGGTACGTCGAAATGAATTGAGAATGTAGGTTTGCAACAATAAATGGAAGGTATTAAGCAATCACCAGCAGAGCGACTTTTCAGGGAAGACTCAAAGTTTTTGAGCTCGAGGTCAATTTTTGGCCCAATTCTTATGTAATTTTTACCTTATGCCTTGATTAACATCCTTAAAGAAATCATACAGTGATTTTCACTTTACAAAGGTCGCTTTGTCGTTATTACAAACGTCTACCAACACATTTTGACCAAAACATTAAATAAATTTTATTAGTTTATTCCAAAGGTTCATTATTGAATACAACAAACCAAATACATATAAAAACGTACCAATATAAGTGACTGACTGACCTGTTTGCAGGGATCGGTGTGAAAAGTGAGTGTTAATAATTAACACTCACTTTTCATCGTTATTATGTCTGAAATGATGTGAACTGTTAATCGATATTTTATTTGGAGTCCCCCTCCAAAAAGTTTTCAAGAGTAGTTTCTGGTGACGAAATATAATATTATTTGGCGCAGAATGAAAAAAAACATCCTGTCAATACAGGATGTTTTTTCGGGATTCCCCTAAGTGTAGTAATGAAGTCAACTCGCAAAAATAACAACAAGCTGGAAGGAAGTTTCGTATCTAAAAAGATGTAAGAGATACTGAAGTTTTCATAGGTTTCGGTCCAACGCGTCTTTGAAAAGGGAAAATCGGACGGAAAATGAAGTATCTGTACGACACCGAACTCGATATGATTCTGCTTAGTAATTCTCAAATTTTGGCCGAATATATGATTATATAAAAGACGATGAACCGACGGTACTGTGTTTTCCAATGCATTTTTTACTTGTAGGACAACCAATTATCTAACAACATCAGAAATGTATCGACTAAATTCTCAAGACTTGATATTTTTGTAAAACGTCTTTATTTAAGTGTGTACTGTGATGTACAGGAAATTGAAAGACACTATTACAATAATAATGTATATTATATCGCTCGATCATATTATCAGTAAAATTACAAAGCAATTCAACAAATTGGTCGATCACCGCTCATTCCTGATCATTGCGTTTTTCTGGTCAATTTCCCTGGAGGTTCTGTGTGGAATCATGATGCGCAGTTGTTTACAGGAGGAGCTGGTCCGCCGTTCAGTGTGCTGCTGAGTGCAGTCAGCAAGGGATAGCGACCACAACCGCAAGTGTTCCGGAAATCATCTAAATCAGGGGCCCATATCATGCCGCCACCGAGTCCTTTGGATTTTACGAGCTCGCTCTGCAAAATAAAAATATGAAATACTTCTTGACGAATGAATTAGTAACTAATTTAATAACACACTCTAGTGTGAAAATGATGATTGAGTACCTTCAGAGTAGAACGTTACTTAGTCCATAAAATGTCAAATCAATCTCATAAAACGGAGGTATTTGCCCATACTTTTTTCTTTATGTCTGAAATGTCGTCATAACCAACCCACTGGTCACCTTTGAATGCGTATGGGCCCATCGCTCCATCAGACACCCGCCTCACTGTCCAGTGATCTCTCTTCACAGCAGCACAAATCTGTTACTCATCATAATAATCCTTGATTATGACCAAACGTAAACAGTTTACTCGGGTATTTTCCTTGATTTTATGAATAGAGAATGAGTGTTGATGAGGGTTTAAAAAAAGATATTTGGTCGGTAGGTACCTACTGGAGCCGAAATGTCGAGCTCTGGTAGGTAAGATATTCGTATTTTAATTGATGTATTTGATTCAAATAAGAATAATATATACAATGACGTTATTCGTCAGCCTGATTGCTGCCTGTGTAATTTGCTGATCAAAACCCCAGGACACCCAACCCGCACTATAGAAGAGTGTAAAATCAACCATTCACTTAAATGTCTTCATTTGAAATTATTTATGTACGTATACCAATAAGTAAATCATCGCTTACCTCATAGAATGACAGCATTCCATCAGAACGAGTAAATGGCCCTTGACGGCCAGGTCCAAAGGTCAATGCATTGATGCCATTGTTGCTAGCATTAGCTAAAGTGAAACTCCGACCGTACATCGGCATCCCCACCACCAGCTTTTCTTTTGCCATGCCTCTGTCCAACCAGTAGCTTATAGAATAGTTCTAAAAAATATATAAATTTATATAGTTATATATAGTTACAAACTAATTTTTTAAAAAGCAAATAAATGGTCCAATACATTTTCTATTTTCTGAATCTAAGTTTGAAACAGATTATTAAACATAACAAACTTACGACATTACACTTAGGGTTGTATTCTCTGTGATGGTGGTACAATGGAGCAACATGGCCTGTCTTTCCGTCCCAGGAGCCGTGGTAGTCGTAAGCCATCATATTGACCCAGTCGAGATGCTGACTCAGGTGGGGTATGTCGTATGCTTCATCCATAAATCATAGAACTTTGTAGAATAACATTATGTCGAACTTTTTGGTACAATCTCATTTGCAAAATCCATTCGCATACATAAAGGATGTTATTTATGTGTACCTACTTATATAAATATTAGTAGTAAATTTATATCATCAAATGGTTTACTAACCGACATCTATTATGTGTGGGCTTGGTGATACTGCTGCTGATAAATGCCATTGGCGAGCTCGGAGAGCAACCCCCAGTTCAGCAACTAGCGCAGAAAATCCCCCTTTGTCAGAGGCTGGGCCTCTGGAACACGAGTGCTGAAACATATTTGCCAAGTTATGGTATCGTAACCTGCACGTTAAATTTAAAATACAAAATTTAAACCACCAATCAAAGAAGTGGAGGACAGATCAAATTCATGGCGTACCTGATAGCACTTAGGATACTCCCAATCCAAGTCCAGACCTGTGAATCCGTGTTGCTCTATGAATGCAACTACTTGTCGAACGAAATGTTCACGTGATGCAGGATGGTTGACCAATCTGCTGAAATTCTCACTCTCAGAAATAGATGATCCACCGATTCCCACAGACACCTTTACGCCTTTCTGAGCCATTGCAGCTACCTTGGAATAGAGCTCTATAAGCAATGAAATTGCAAATCCAGATACTTGTATGGGTGATTACGTACATTCTTACCAACTTTATCAACACCAACTGACATTTACTGCAACCATTACTTTTGAGCTGGCTCTTGTACGTATTATGCAACTATGCAACTTTGATTATGCAACTTTGATTATGCAACTTTGATTATGCAACTATGCAGTGTACATTGGTCATTTCTTCTATAACTTATCATTTTCGCTTCTAGGTTGCTTTAATTATGCACAGCCCAAGGTACACACTGCAGGTACAGAATTCTACTAACAGATTAGCAACTTACTCTCATCAATATCCGCCCACGAGTCGGAAACTTTGATTTCCAATTTTTCAGCATCAAGTTTGGCAAATGCATAAATAACGTGAGTGCAGAGATTCGTGTCAATATCTTCAGGGACGAACTTGCCCGCCCCTTGACGGTACCACGCGGATCTGGCGAAGTAGCACACTACTTTATACAGCTTATCACCAGCATGCCTGTCACACAGTACAGAGAGTCCATAGAGTTGGCGGTGATACACTAATGCATAAATTAGGTGTTGTTACATTGTCCATGGGAAGGTATTGGGGGTTCAGGGTACGAGTCAGATATAAGTACCTACTCAGTGTCGTTGGTAGTTAGGACACCTGGAATCCATCCCTGAAGAGCCACCGTTAGTAGCATTAGCGATGGCATCCACATCATCCTTAAATTGATGATTACCCTATTAAATTCACGTAATTTTCTAGTAACCACAAGTACTTAGATTTGTTGTAGAATTAAGAAGTTTCTCAAGCCTGATGAAATGAAATACAGTCAGGAAGTTACTTGTTCCGGGACGTAACTACGTACCTCCTAGATGTCATCCACAACTGTAATAATATTAGCAGTCACAATTAGATGTGTGTCTCGTACTGACATATTTATAGAATAACAGACGGTAAAGATATGATATGATAAGCTGCCATGTGGTGGGGGGACGTGTTCGGTGTTAATATCCCCTCAACTGTACGGATCGCTCATCGCTTGGTATGTACCTAGAGGACCAATCGAAGGGCTAACACACCGCCGTTCGCCAAGTGAAACGTAAGCTGAGGGTCATGTCGACAACGGTGATCTCTGGAACATCACGCTTGTAAAAATAGGTTTAATATCATACGTTGGAATTCGTTGGATTGGGGGCTGGTGTTGGAGGTGAGCGATTGTATTGACTGTATTGAGGTGGTTTGATCGGTGGTATATTGGGCTTTTTGGGTCTGTGGTGGTTTTGTATTTGGTGAGTACCTGGTTGGATTAGTTTGTGTGACTGTGAATCCTCCTGAATTCCGGTTTTTATTCGGAGCATGGGCGTATTGTGGTCTCTGTTTGATTTTGACTGTAGGTTTGGAAGGGCTTGTGATGATTTGTTGGAAGGGTTTGGGGTAATGTGGTTTTGTTTGTTGCTAATATTTGATAATCATTAGTGAGTCACGAGAGTGCGGTTCTTAGTTCAAGTGATTCACATGTGCGTAAAATACTACCAAGTAGTTCTTTTAAATGAGTAGGAAACAGCAGAGTGCTAATCTTTTGTAGTTGTCAATTAGTATTCCTGCGCCAACTGTATTGTGTGTCTGTAAGTACGCTATTAACAAATTTAGTGTTTTCGTTATCCGGTCGTGAAATCAAAATGGCGTTTCTTTGTCCAGTGGTTGGAGGTTTACCAGTTTTAGCACTAATGTCATGTCGTCTCGTCTTTCGGTGAACGTATGTATCAGTGATTTTTTTATTTTCGTAGTTGGTCAGATTTGATGAGAATGTTTGTCCTGTAGCTGGTGGTAATTTATGGTCCCAAGAGCATGTATGTATTACAAGCATTCAGCCCTCCTACTTCTTTGGAGAACAATTTTCTTGCCGCTCCCGTTGACGGCCAACTATGATTTTTTCCCCCATAGGAAAAGAACTACGAGTTAAAAAATCTAAAGCTAAAATATAAATGCTACAGAAGCCATAGATACGTTTACTATCTCAGCAAAAAACTGAGTTACCAAAGCGGCTTTTCTGATCGCACTCCTGCAAAAATCTTCACTGCTCTAACGGTTGTTTGGAGTTTGGAGCTCGTCAGATCAGCACAGTTGAACGAAGTACTCATTGCGGCCAATGGAATGTTGCCTTATGCTCCTATTCTGGCTCTGGGAATCGTTTTTTAAGAATTAGAATATAGAATTCAATAAAAATATAGAATTCCTTCACCTATATAAGTCCCTACTCAGTGCTGTTGGCGGTTTGGACACTGGGAATCCTAGGACACCAAGATATAAAAGAAATGAAAATAAAAAACTAATTGCACACCTAAATTTATTGATCTACGTTGTCTTCATTTCTTTATGAGCACATTTTATCGGTATGAGGGTTAGGGGTTCTGTGGGAAATCATGATGCACAGTTGTTTACAGGAGGAGCTGGTCCGCCGTTGAGAGTGCTGCTGAGTGCAGTCAGCAGGGGATAGCGACCACAACCGCAAATGTTCCGGAAATCGTCGAAATCAAGGGCCCATATCATGCCGCCACCGAGTCCTTTGGATTTAACGAGCTCGCTCTGCAACACGTACACAGTATAAGATTGTGTGCAAGTTACATAATATGTACAATATTATTGTACTTCTGGTAGTGATTCAAGCTGAACCAAAAAAAAAAAAAATCAATAATCTCGTTGGGAACGCGTTAGCGCCGTTACCTTCTTTTTGATGTCAGAAATGTCGTCATAACCAACCCACTGGTCACCTTTGAATGCGCATGGGCCCATCGATCCATCAGACACCCGCCTCACTGTCCAGTGATCCCTCTTTACAGCTGTACAAATCTGTATTTAAATATCAATATCACCTACTATTTAAGATCCTTGATTATATTTGTCTGCTAGGCACAGATGAACTGCTAGTGGCCGTGAACGTAGTTACAACAAGCATTATTAAAGAGTAAAAAAAAGCTTATAAGTAAGTTTGTTCTTCTGTCAATTTAACTGACTCTTACTGACCTCATAGAACGCTAAAGTTCCAGCTGCGTTAGTAAAAGGTCCTCCTCGACCAGGTCCATTTGTCGGTGCGTTGAGGCCATTGTTGCTGGGATTGGCAAGTGTAAAACTATGACCGTACATCGGCATTCCCACAACTAGTTTATCCTTGGCCATGCCTTTGCCCAACCAGTAATTAATAGAAGAATCCTGAAAACGATTGATTTTTTTCAAGTTAATATTGTTGAGTTGAAGGCGATTACAATTAGGTAAAGCAGTGACTCACAACATTGAAATTAGGGTTTGTATCTCCATTGTGGCGGTACAATGGAGCGACATGGCCTGTCTTTCTGTCCCATGAGCCGTGGTAGTCATAGCCCATCACGTTGACCCAATCGAGGTGCTGACTCAGCTGGGGCACGTCGTACGCTTCATACAAACATAAGAATGAACTACGATTACCAAAGTCATCACCAATTGAATAAGCCAAATTGCCAATTTACTAACCATCATCAATGACAGCTGGGTTGGCAGACACTGCTGCTGATATATGCCAGTTGTGATGTCTGAAAGCAGCTCTCAGATCAGCAATTAGTGCAGAAAAAGCGTCCTTATCGGAGTCTGGGCCTTGGGAACATGAGTTCTGAAACGTAGTTTACAACATGGAATAAATGTTAGAAACCAAACTTCGTAATAAGTGAAGTTTGATTAGACTAATGAAACCTGCAATACCTGCCAACACTTTGGATACTCCCAGTCCAAATCAAGACCTGTGAATCCGTATTTTCCGATGAAGTAGATGACCTTTTTGACGAAATTCTTTCGGGCGTCACGGTTGTTGACCAACCTGCTGTATTTATCGCCCGCGGAATCAGTCCATCCACCGATGCCCATAGACACCTTTACGCCTTTCTGGGCCAGGGAAGCAATCCTCTTGTAGAACTCTATTGGAAATCAAACCATTTACACATGTCTTAATGTGTTTTCTGTCAAGAACTGGAGGAGAGCTGAGTTGCTAGAGCGGTTAGCGTCTTTATCGCAGAAAACAGAATTTCCCATAAGGGTTGCTCGATCATTTAGAACTAGTGTCTCGTAAAGAACTGGTTCCAGTCAAAAGCATGTAGAGGGAATTCCAGCAATTTGCATTTCGGTATACTTAGTTCTTATTGGAGATTGTAGGTTAGTAGATTTTAAGCTGTTTTGACAGGATTTTGACTAATTAATAATCTAAATCTGTGGGAAGTCACCAAGTCAAGTGATATCAACCAACAACGAAATATACGAATTAAAGCTCTTCCCAGGAGACGAGCGACTTACTGTTATCAATATCCGCCCATGAGTCGAAAACTTTGATTTCCAGTTTTTCAGGATCAAGTACCGCAAACGCATAAATAACGTGAGTGCAGAGATTCGTGTCAATATCTTCAGGGAGAAACTTCCCAAGCCCTTGACGGTACCACGCCCAGTTCGTGAAGTAGCAAATTACTTTGTACTTGTTTTGACGTAACCCTATAAAAGGTTTTAAAAAACAAAATATATTCCAACATTGAATCGATGTTGTAATTGAAAATCAAATGGGAGTAGGTATGTGACAATGAAAAGTTGTGATTAAATATCAATAATACCACATGTGGAGTTTGAGCTTTGCTCCTCTGCACTTGCGTAGTTTAAGCTTTGCTCCTCTGCGCTATCTGACACCTCCATCGGACCTGTATCACTGCAACGAAGTAAATCCACAAACATAAGACTACTATGTGAAAACATACAATTAGGGAATCCTCCAGTCCTCTTTCCACGTCTTCCAAGTCCATTCGTCAAAGCTACACATTAATTTCATTCAGTACACAACATTTGCTCTATACTCCAAAAATGTCCCCTTCAAAAGATTAATAAGATGGAGGTTTTCACGTATTTCTAAACCAGTTCACTAATCTTCAATCGCCCAAAAGTGTATCATTCCTCGCTGGTATAGACTACAATCAGAAGAACATGCGATGGGCGGAGGAAGTTTTGGAATATGTGTAATCAAAATTATATTCATGATCAATGTAACGTACTTGGATTGGACACTTGGAATCCTTCCCACAGCTGCCACTGCAACGAGCACAACTAACCACAACCTCATCACTCTGTAAATGACCGCAAACATGAATACATGCTGGTTCATTGAAAACGGTATTATTTGATTAATAATAAAAGTTGAGCTCCAATTCTACAGCCTAATTATAACGAAAAACCTCCAAATTTGAGTTTCAAATTTGGATTATTCACAATGGTAGATAGATTTGCAACAAACATTGTATAGAACAATCACCAGCTCAGCGACTTTTCATGAAAAATTGGTTGAGCTTCATTGTGCATAAGAGATCCTGGACCTATGCCCCAATAAGTAAACTCGTTTTGATTCTTGAGTCAGCATTCAAGAGCATTTTGCAACTAACAAACGTAATCACATCGCGAATAAAGCATGTTGACCAATCAATGGCCAGTCAACCACCAAGGCACATGACATTGTAGAGGGAGATGAGCCTAAATATTGTGGTGAAGTATCCTTCATGAAGAACACAAGCGAGCATCACTCAGAATTATTACTTTTGTCACTTACTTAACTATCGGCTAATATTGTCTCTTGCCTAATTTTGAGGATTGGGAATGGGGAGAGAACTGAAGACGGAGCAATCAACTCGAACACAAAGTATTTCAGCGATAAAAACCAGAGTTAGCGGACATGAAAAGGAGTCAGATTCTATTATTTCGTTCACAGATAAGACGAAGCTCCTTAATTCGCTATCCACTAGTTATCGTGTTTCGGTAATCTGTTTGGAAAATATCCTCTTCAGACTTTTATTGTATTTTTTCCAATGGGACCTTTTGTGGCCGATTTCCATGGTTGAACATGGCAGGTAAGTAATGGCGTATCAGCGTATCGACAAAGCAACATACCAACTCCAAAACCCTCAACCAACTTTGTTTCTAATCAGTGGCGGCTCGTCCATAAGGCCACCTTGGCCCTCGCCCCACCCAAAAATTTGCAAAGGAAAACAGAAAAAACATAGAACAAGGAGAAAAAAATCTTACCTACTACTACCCACCTTGGAAGAAGGGAGATCTCCCTTCCTCCATGACTACCCACTTCCACTGAGTCGCATTTTGTTTCGATTTATCGATTAAAAAAGTCGATTATCGGATCGACCAGAAGTGCCCCAGTCTCAATGTTGAAGGTATAGGCGCTTCCTGGGGTGGGGGAAGGCACTCTGTGTTGCGAGATAGGAGGCGTTCCGGGCGGTGGCCAAAATATCGTATCAAGTTGAACGCCGAAAACAATCGATCGTTAAATCGTTCCTTGTCAAGGAAGAACGAGTTTCATTCTTCCATGCTTTCTTCCATGTTTGATAAGAATGATATCAAAACGTTGCCTGACGTTATAATATTATTTTGAATGCATTGACTGGTGGTTTTTAGCTTCGTATTTACTCATCATAGTAAAAGTGAGTTATTGTCTCCATAATATTAATCAACTAAACATTGAAATTTAATATCTCACGTGCAACGCGTGAACGCTTTGCTAGTCGTCAAGACTGAAGTGGATCCACAGAAAACCCTACTATACTACGTGGATCACTATTCGCCCAAGGGAATCTCATTTGTTGATTTCTACATTCTGTAAGTTAATAACAGTTAATAACCGTTAATAACAGTAATATACATAATATTATTATGTAGCTCAGCCAACCGTTGAGAATACTGTTTTATTTGTTATCCCTGAAACTGATGGTGACTTCGTTGACTCGAGCTTTGTTTGAGCTAACCAACGAACTCTAAAAGCTAGTTGAAATCAATCTTGCTGTTCTGTGATCGCTCAAAATGTTTTGATACGATTGGATAAGAAAACGTATGTGCAATCTGGGCATAAGAGGACATTTTTAGAGGGGGTTTTCAAGGTACCACTCGGCTAGGAAGCAGATGGTCGCGATTGCTAATTTTTAAAAACCCCAGTAATAGAAACTCCAATAATATAATTTTTTGACTACCTTTATAATGTACTCTTTGAATAGTACTCGTACAGTCACAATTTCTCTTTTATTCTTCCTATAATTTTGAAGATAATTATTTTGGTGGGTAGGTGGGATTGCCTTGCAGCCACCTCCTCGTCGGTAATCCTGGATAGTGGTCAGTAATCTTCCCTCTCCTCAAGAGAACTCTTTGGAGAACGATGTTTCCTGACTTGCTAAGAGCTGCATACCATTAATTATGAAGCAGTTTAGCTGTAAGGGTAGTTTGAGTTTAGTTCCTATAGTGAGTACCTAATAGGTAGGTATGCACCTAAATATTGCCCTGGTGCCCCACCAGTTTCTGAGCCCACGAGCCGCCCCTGTTTCTAATACAGCTGACAATTAATATTAGAAATTACTCAATTGTTCACCATTACCTCAACCACTTAAAGATTTGAATAATTTATTATTCTTTTCTTCTTTCATTTTTTCTCATTTTTTACTTCTTGTTTGTACTAAGATTAGAGCCAGTAGTTCTTCTCCAGTATTTTTTTTTTTTTTTTGTTACCTCCTAAGAGGACCCAAGTGGGGTAGGGCACCTGAAAGAAGTTAGGATCCGAGTGACGTCATCGGTTTTGACCGTTTCGGGGGGTTTCGGGCTTTTGGACTCGTCAGGATCGTGATTCGATTTAGTGGTGGGCGTTATTGCTACTTTTCCATAACGGTACGTTACGTTAGTTATGAAAAAATAACCGTTATTTTTTTCGGCTACAAAATAACCGTTATTTCTTTTCTGCTAACCTACAAAAATAGTCTGTTTCGTTTTTCAGTTACTTCCTACATGCTAGTTTTTTTCCGTTTCTCGCTCGGGACTCTTCGTAGATCAAGTGGACGGGGTTGCGGGATAAAAACATCCCCCAAACAACTGATAAGTACCATATAGATTAGTTGGACATGTAGATCAAGTGGACGGGGTTGCGGAATAAAAACATCCCCCAAACAACTGATAAGTACCATATAGATTAGTTGGACATGTAGATCAAGTGGACGGGGTTGCGGAATAAAAACATCCCCCAAACAACTGATAAGTACCATATAGATTAGTTGGACATGTAGATCAAGTGGACGGGGTTGCGGAATAAAAACATCCCCCAAACAACTGATTAGTACCATATAGATTAGTTGGACATGTAGATCAAGTGGACGGGGTTGCGGAATAAAAACATCCCCCAAACAACTGATTAGTACCATATAGATTAGTTGGACATGTAGATCAAGTGGACGGGGTTGCGGAATAAAAACATCCCCCAAACAACTGATTAGTACCATATAGATTAGTTGGACATATAGATCAACCCACCTGGGGTTAAATTTGGTGTAAAAAACATACTCTTAGTAAAAAAAAATATTCCCATGCCGGAATCGAACCCGGGCCTTCGTTGTGACAGCCAGATATCCTAACCACTAAACCAGATGGGAGGTTAAAACTGGTTCATTGGTCACAGTAAACAAGTTGAAACGGTCAAAGCCGATGACGTCACTCGGATCCTAACTTCTTTCGGGTGCCGTATCGGACCCAAGTGGTCTATTTCGACGGTGAAGACGAGAAACCTCGTATCTCCAAAATCCCAACTTTTCAGGAGAGCAAAAAAGCCTATGACACCCTATTTACCTCGTTACGAGGAACCTCTACAATCGATTTTAAGGCTAAAAACTCACTTTGTAAGCGCTGCGAGCGGTACCAAATATCGGTAGAGTAGTTTGTAAAAACTGTTTTTAACCTTTACAATCGATTTTAAGGCTAAAAACTCACTTTGATACGAGGTTTCTTGTCTTCACCATCCATTTGTTGCTGCCAATAAAGGTAGATTCACAACTACAGTCACGGGACGATCAGATCACGGCGGAGTCGCCGTCAAGTCACGGGCAACCAATTCACACTGCACAGTCCACCGTCAGAGTCTACTTCGGGCAGCAAGTGATGTCGTCCAACAGGATTAATTTTCTTTGCAAAATAGCTTTGGACGAAGAAGAAACGAGACTTCGTTCTCAAGACAAGAGTGGGTACATCAAATATTTTTGTCGAGGAGAGATGAAGGGGACTTCGCCAAATTGTTCCCACAGCTCGTGGATGACGAGACGAAATTCTTCATACTTAAAGCATCCGGACACACTCAATTAATTTTTAGTCCTCCATCGAATACTACAAGGTACGACGCACAAAGGGAGGAACACATTTGTAACCTCCTATGGAAATCACTTGGCTGACTCGGGCAGTCCGGTTACCGGACTCCGGTAAAGTCACGGTTTTGATCGCCCCAGAGCGATCTGGCGGGCAGTGACTTGACTGTACGCCTTCATTTGAAACCCATAGAACAGGGATGGGTATCGATGAACAAAACATTGATGTCCAAAAACATCGATGTTTCGATACATCGATTGTTTTATAGGAGGGGGATAATACATTTTCATTGTTGAATTTACATGTAGAATAGAACGCAAATAGAAAGTACAGGAAAGAGGAACCGATAGAAATAATAAAAAAATAAATATAATAATATTATATACCTAATATATTGTACCTAATAATAATATTATATACCTAATATACCTATTATATACCTAATAAAAAAATAAAATTCCGTCCTCTAACGAAGCGTGACATTTATGCTTACACCAATGTCGGGAATTGAGCAACAAAATAGACGCAATTCTGTAAATTTTAAATTGAAAGATAAGAACTGTAAAAACATGCTTATTTGACTTACTTGTTTCAGTGAGATCGACGAGAAAAAATGTTGATGATGGTTGGAGTCGAAATGGAATGGGACTGTGAGCGACGTTTTATTTAAAGCCCCCCACCAAACTACTGGAGGAAGCAGTGAAAGATTTCTTTTACGGAATTCGTAATAAGAGTTCTTAGTGGGGGATATGTCACATATCGTTTGGTACAGAATGAAAAAAACATCCTGTCAATAATATTTTGGGGGTTCGCCGGATTGAAATAAGGAATGAACTCAAAAAGGGGCCGAGAGGAAGTTTCATTATCTAATATGATTACGGAGATACTGACATTTTGACAACAAATTTGTTGTTATGCGGGTGTGGGGGGGACAAATGAAGTAATGGCTACTTAACAGCTTCTGTGGAAATTAAAAGGCCTCTGTGATCACCAAAGTGATAATAAAGTTGTCGAAACGACTATTTCTTGTCAGAAGAGATTGCACTAGGCCGTTTCGACAAGCCGTTTGGGGGGCTATCTACAGTGCACCTGAGCAAACATATTAATACATACTCCAATTCAACAGTTTCCTTCATGATAATTTATAATTAATTTACATCAATTATGAACGACGCTTCTTTGGAAGCCGTTCCTTCACCTACTACGTTTCAACTACGTTTGTTGGGAAAGTTTCCACATTTCCTCATCTTATTTGGTCGTTTCCACAGCCTGAGTGCCACTTCAGAAAAACGAACTCGTCGAATCTTTTCGCTCTGAATTCAACCGCTAATGTATTTTCCTTGTTTGCCTCACGCCTGATAAACATTCTAAAAAAAAGGCATGATAAACCTGAAGCGGAAGGAATAGTATGAATTTTTAGAAATACTGTGGTCGAATTCCATTAAACCTATTTGTATGCAACACGAAACACAAGGGGAAAGACAATAGGTGTCTTCCATGGATGAGGAGGCTCCAACCTCGACTCCATGTCATTGTCTACTCCATCTTGTGCCATGATATATGATCCACCTTTTATCAGTTTTTCATTATCATACTACCTGATATAACTCGTTACGTTATGTTCTATTGTGTTCATACAAGTTATCGTTATTACAATATCGAGTATTACTGTGAGTTCGTGTGTTTTCCCTTCCCAAGAACCACTACAAATTGGCGACGGGATAAACTTCGGATAATCAACCTGAACGAGTTCATCGATCGAGGGTACGTAATCAACATCTACCTAACCTAGCCATCCCTGGAGTTCGCTCCTTTACATCAACAATTCAATCTACCAGCTCAGGGCATATCAACATCGATATCTATCAATATCAACATCTATCAATATCAACATCAATATCAACACGTATCAACATCAACATCTACCTAACCCAGCAATCCCTGGAGTTCGCTTCCTTTACGTCAACAATTCAATATACCAGGTCAATCTACCTATAGATTGAACTGATCAATATTATCAACTTATCAATATCAACCCACTGCGCAATCAAAATTTTATTTTTTTTTACCTACACGAGGTGATAGAATCTCCGATTCATCGAATCCTTCACAATTCCAACCGTCGATATATCGACCTATCGATTCTTCAAGCAACACCTTATCAATCTGTTATCTGTGTTCATGACTTTTTATCGACGTCTCATCATTCTAATCTTCTATAGATAATTGTCAATTATTGACTCGTGTGCAGTCACACCGATCAAAATGGATGATCAACAGTTCGAAAAATTTTTGGAGATGCAGAAGATGATGTTTGAGCAGATTGTACGTTCAATGCAGTCCACTTCAGGTACTTCATCGAGTGGCTTGCCGGGGTCCAACCAATCTGTGCCGGCAGTTCCAAATACAATACTTGTACCGAATTTTGACTGTTTTGATGCAACTAAGGAATCATTCAGGTATTACCGACAGCGTTTCGAAAATTACACAGAGATGAAAAACATATCGAATAACAAACCATATTGTGCCAAACTACTCCTCAATTCCATGGGCGCATCCAGTTTCAATGTGGTAGCTTCTCTTTCGGCGCCTCAGAAACCAGCGGAGTTGTCTTATGATGAGATTGTGTCACTAGTGGAAGCTCACTTAGCGCCTAGGAAAAATATACTGGTGGCCCAACACCAGTTTTTGTCAATTTACCAAACTGATCAACAGTCGATTGCGGACTTTGTGGCCCAATTGCGGAGTGCGATGAGCGATTGCGAATTTACCTCCCCATGCGAGTGCCAGGTATCATTAGCGGACATTTTTCTCCGAGTACAGTTTATTCGAGGAATCAAAGATAACAGTATTCGAGAGACATTATTACAATCTACTGACCTTGAATTTAAGAACATTGTTAGCAAAGCCATAGCATTAGAAACTTCTAAAATAGATTCCAGAGCTCTTTCGCAGAATACTCCCACTTCGACAAACGTGGATATCAATAGAATTTCCAACCGTTCAGGACGTCCTAACCAGTGGCAACGGCAGCATCAAACTGACCACAATACTCAATATCGTGCCAAGTCACAGAACCGTTTCAAATCTCGTGTCAACTATAGTGAATTAGGGTTGGATGGTGTTTGCCTGCGATGTGGCAAGGATAATCACCTTGCAAGGGATTGTCGCACTGACCAATCCAATCTAAAATGCTCAGCATGTTTGAAAACTGGACATGTTAGTAAAGTATGTCTAAGTACACTTATGAATAAGCAATCGACTCAAAGGAAGACTCATCAAATTGAACCTGAAAATGATGGGGAGCATGAATTTCAGCAGTATGGTGTCAATAAAATAGTCAACATCTTCCATGCTAATTCTACAATTGGAGATAACGAGCGATTTCGCACTTCTGTTTCAATAGAAGGAAAGCCAGTTGAATTTGAAGTAGATACTGGTTCTGGCTATACATTTCTACCTAGGAAACAGTTTAAGCAACTGGGAATCAATAATCCAATCAAACCTGCCAATATTGGTTTCCGATCATACACCCAAACCGTCTTTGTTCCAGATGGTAAGATTCTAGTGGAAGCAAACTATCAAGGAACCATGATCAAAGACACAATCTATATAGTGCCTGATGAATGTGCAGCGATCCTTGGCCGCATTTGGATACGTCGCTTGAAAATCAACCTCAATGAACTTGACCAACAGTCTTCTACAACTACGCCTACTTCCTCTATCCATGCCATCGACGATGTTGACTACTTAACTTCGGCCTTCCCTGGCATCTTTGAGCAAAAGATTGGCTGCGTTCCAAACTTCAAGGTTACTCTTGCGCTCAGAGAAGGCGCAAAGCCAGTATTCCACCGCGAACGAGATGTGCCATACGATCTTCGGGAGCAAGTTGATCGAGAACTGGATTCACTTGAGGCCGCAGGTATTATATCAAAGACTGAACTTAGTGATTGGGGTTCCCCACTTGTAATTATTCCTAAGGCTGATGGAGAAGTTCGACTTTGCGTCGATTACAAGATTGGAGTCAACGAGCGTCTATCAAATGGTCACTACCCCATAAGAAAAATCGATGATCTTCTGAATAGTCTGCGCAACTCACGCTATTTTTGCCGCTTGGATCTTTATAAAGCGTATTTACATCTACCTGTCTGTGAAAACTCCAGCAAAATACAGACCATCACAACGCATCGGGGAATCTACAGAATGAATAGGTTGTCATTTGGTATTAAGACAGCACCCTCCGAATTTAATCGAATCATCGATCAAATCCTTCGAGATGTTCCAAAAACTGAATATTACTATGACGACATCGTCGTCCATGGAACATCTAAAGCAGAATGCCACTCAAATCTACTAGCATGTCTCACCCAACTTCAAAAGTTTGATTTACACCTCAATATCAAGAAATGCTCGTTCTTTAAGGAACAAATTGAATTTCTGGGACATGAAGTGAGGTTCAATCAAATTTTGAAATCCCCCAAGAAAGTCAAATCAATAGTGGACATACCTCGACCAAAATCAACTGAGGAACTTAGAAGATTTCTTGGTATGGTTACCTACTACTCCCGTTTTATTCCCAATTCCTCCACACAAACAGTAGCATTGCGCCAGTTACTCAAGAAAGACGCAAAATTCCAATGGACTGCTCAGTGTGAAGCCTCTTTTATTCGGCTCAAACAAGAAATTGCGAGCGATCGTGTCCTGATGCCATTTGACCCTCAGTTACCTGTACAACTTGCCTGTGATGCCAGTCCAGTGGGAGTAGCCGGAATCCTTTCACACGTGGTGGATGGTGAGGAGCGGCCAATTGCTTTTGCCTCAAGACCCTTGACAATTGCAGAACAAAACTACTCACAGTTGGATCGAGAGGCCCTGGCAATTGTATTTGCGGTTACCCATTTTCATCAGTATCTATTTGCCCGACGGTTTAAATTGGTGACTGATAATCGACCGCTCGTGAGAATTTTCCATCAAAATTCAAAAATTCCGTTGATGACCTCTGCTCGATTGCAGCGTTATGCCGCATACTTATCAGGGTTCAATTATGAGGTTGTTTTCAAGAAGGGGTCTGAAAATAGTAATGTCGATTGCCTTTCTAGGGCACCAGTGAATGCAAAGCCACTAACTGATACCCATATCAATGACGAAGTCCACCAAATTTGCGTTTCAGCCGTGTCACAGATCTCAACTCAGGAACTCACTTATCAATCACTAAGAGAAGAGACATTGAAGGATGATGACCTTTCCAAAATTCTTCGCGAATTACGAGAAAATTCCACAACTGAATCAGAATTTACTATCAATGGTGATGTTTTGTTTAGGGGCCCCCGAGTAGTCATACCTGCAAGTTTGAAACGAGCGGTGCTTGAAGAATTGCATAGAACTCATCTTGGTGTAACAAAAATGAAGCAACTTGCACGCGGCCATGTCTATTGGAAATCAATTGATAAGGACATCGAACGATTAGTCCGAAGCTGCAATGAGTGCTCTGAAACCAGAACAAGTCCTCCCAAGGCTCCTCTACATCCATGGGAAGAACCAGACCAGAATTGGCAGCGCATCCATGCAGACTATGCTGGGCCATTCCAAGGGCATCATTTCCTCGTGGTAGTTGATGCAAAGTCCAAGTGGGCTGAAATTGTAGTAAGCTCATCCTCACCTTCATCAGAATCCACAGTAAACGCTTTTCAAGATATTTACGCACGCAATGGGTTCCCAGATGTATTGGTAACAGATAATGCTTCCATATTCACAAGCGATGTTTTCCGGAAATTCTGTAAAGAGACAGGAACCTTCCAAAAATTTATTGCCCCAGGTCATCCGTCAACGAATGGGTTAGCTGAACGCAATATACAAACACTGAAACATCGGCTATTAGCGATGGCAAATGAACCACTAACAATGCGCCAGAAAGTTAGAGAGATTCTCTTCCGTTACCGAACTACTCCCCTTCTATCAAATAGAACTCCAGCTGAACAATTTCTCCAGAGGAAGTTACGAGTGAAGTTGGATGCGCTCAAGCCTACAAACTTCTCCAGAACACCAGACCCTCCATGCCAAGCAAGGCAATTAGGCGTGGGAGACCGTGTTACAGCTCGGTACTATGCCAACAATAAGGAAAACTGGAAACTTGGCATGGTTATAAAGAAATTTGGACAACTCCATTACCAGGTGAAACTTGACAATGGATATATCTTCAAGCGTCATGTCGACCAGTTGAGGAAGACTGATGTTCCAAAGAAGAGAATATCATTTGCTCCAGATCTGTCAGTTGAAGCACCCACAACCACTGCAGAGTTAGTTAATGTACCTACTGGAAGTCCAATTGAACCATCAGCAAGTGAAGTTACCAGTGAAGACACTGTGGCACAGCCTACATCCCACCAGGCATCTCAAACAACACCCAGCGGGACACAAGCACCTCAGGACATCCAACTTTGTCCACAGGGACAACCACTGCGTCGCTCTACCAGGCCTACACGAGCACCACAGTACCTCAAGGACTATGTGGTCCCTAGACGTCCCTCTGACGAATCCATATAAAGCGTGGGAGACTGTTATACCCTCCATGGATGAGGAGGCTCCAACCTCGACTCCATGTCATTGTCTACTCCATCTTGTGCCATGATATATGATCCACCTTTTATCAGTTTTTCATTATCATACTACCTGATATAACTCGTTACGTTATGTTCTATTGTGTTCATACAAGTTATCGTTATTACAATATCGAGTATTACTGTGAGTTCGTGTGTTTTCCCTTCCCAAGAACCACTACAATAGGTACCTTTCATTTATTTATTTATTTATAATTTGGGTCATGCCCAATACAACAAAGAGTAGTTCAAAATACCACAAGTAAAATTACTGAGCAGTAACGGCTAAATAAATGGAGAGGTCAGATCTTCAGGAGGCGCTGTAGGAAGTGACCACGTGACCGGCAGGGATGTATTCAAAAACTGCCAATTCTTGGCACAACGGTTTATTATCTTCATTGAATTAGATCACGGTAATCTAATTCACGAAATGATAGATGAAACTCGAGCTCATCATCCAAATTTAATAAAACAAATAGGTAGGTAGGTATTGTTTAAACAATATTACAGCCATGAGACCGAGTGAATATTGCCTTATCCATCTTTGACCCATGTTTAAAATTTCAAGACTCTATCTCATCATCCGAATTTAATTTGTCTAAACAAATGAGTAGGTATTGTTTCACTAATGTCACAGATAAGAAACCGAGTGATTATTGCATTGTCATCCATTCCCGACCATCAAATTTTGAAGGGGGTGAGGGGGTAACAAACCATTTTCTTTGGTCGATTCCAAGGAGACAAAATTTGTTGTAAAACCAGTAAAATGGAGACATTTTACATAAAATTAGTTACCTACTTCTTCGAAAATTCGCTCTTATAGCCATGCTGCTTGATCTATAGACAGATACTCGAAACGAATTTTCTATTTTTCAAAACATCCACTGGGAATAACGTATGAAGGGGTGGTAGTAACGATATTGTGTAATTCAGTTCATATCGAACAAATCCTGAGTATTAACATGAATGTTGCAGTCGACCAAAAATAATAAATTAAGCAAGAATAATGGAGAGGCTGTAGCCTTGCCTAACGCAATAAGACGCAATACCCGTAAGAATCGGCTTTTTGAAGTTACCTACTTTCTATTATCAACACCAAATTCCAAGTTGATCGGCTGTGGAAACGTCAAAGTGGCCAAAATTAGCCTAAATTTCAGTTTTATGTCCCTAAAATTTTCTTGGGTTGAAAAAATGGGTTAAATCTTTTTATTTTTATTTTTTTCTAAAATAATTTTTGGTTTAGATAATGGGTTAAATCTTTTAAAAGGCTCTGTCTGAAGCTGAAACGAAGCTTTGTACAAAATTTCAAGGTGATTGGTGAAGGTGGAGAGGCTGTAGCTTTGACCGTCTGAATGAGGAGGAGAAGAAGAAGAAAAGGTCTTAACACTCAATAAGAACACCACTATTTACTTTCAATTGCTTGTATTCTAGTACGAAAGAGTGTGGATGATTTGAAAAGTATGATATTCTGGTTCTACATACGGCAAATAGCTGCCACTAACAAAAACTTCCAATGACGTAGTACTGCCAATTCAACTCATCTTCCGTATCATGCTCAGCAAGTTGAACGTGTTCACCATTGCCTTGAAAAAGTACACCGTGTACAAAATTAGTATTAGTTCAGATGGTGTTGATCAATCTTTTATAAAATCAGTACTGCTCCTAGCGATTCTATACACAAAATTGGTAAATTCAAATGGAATTTTAGGGGAGATCACACAGGATGGAATGTCGTTGAATGGCTAATCACAGCTCCAGTGCTACGTCCAGTGGCATTTAGTACTGTGAAAATTCAAAAAGACCAAAGCACACCGACGTTTGTATACATTTTATTAAAGACTTGGTGGAGGTTTAGGAATTGAATTCGTGAACACAGAAAATAATATTTCAAATTTTTCAAAGTTCTTGGGCAAATTTAAATTTGAATCATTAAAGAACGTAATGAAAACATTAAAGATAGTAGGTCCAGGGGGGGGGAGGAAGAGAGGGACCCCTTCAATATGTTTTAAATGGACCCCCTCCCCCCCCTCGAAAATAAGAAGATCTTCTCAGAACGAAGAATTCATCTCCCCCCTTGCTTTTAAAGGTAAGAACATTATTTTATTAGTAGATTGGTGTTTTGTGAAAACGTCAACAGGAGCGAAGACGCGAATTTCCACGACGCATACAACAGACGTACCTACGCGTTATGTAACGACGAATTTAATTGCACGTTATTACACAACGCGTAGGCCTATCGTTGCACGTTTTCACATAACACCAATCTACTAATAAAATAATGTTCTTACCTTTGAAAGCAAGGGGGGAGTTGAATTCTGCGTTCTGAGATGATCTTCTTATTTTCGAGACCGAGTGGGGGGGAGAGGTTTCCATTTAAAACACAGGGGGGGGGGGGGGTTTCTCCACACCCCCTTTGAACTACTAAAGACCAACTATTGTGGATTTTAATTGTTGATTACTTTATATGAATTTCGTATTCTGTGTGAGTCACTGCTAATGTTTTAATTACTTTCTGCTTATGCGATAAATAATAATGTTATCAGTTTTTTATGTTACGATGCTTGCCGGAGGAACAGTTATCATTGAGGAGGTGTGATAAATGAAAGTGCAGTAGTAAATCTTATTTCGTAAGTCTAAGGTGACGCCTGGAGCAGTGGCTCAGAGTAGCTTGGCTGTGACCTCATGTTTCACTCTGGAGTATAATTCGATCAGTAGGAACCAGACTCGTTTCTTAAATTAATATATCACACATTTTCCAGGTCATTGGAACGTCTTAAACAATAAGGCAACTTCCAAGATCATACAAAGATCAAAGGAACACTCGATTCCTGTCACTAAATAATATTATTACGGTTATGACAAATACGAGGTCATTTAGTTTTTCTTACCGTGTAGAAAGTAGCTCGAGTGGCGATCAACCCAAGAAAAGATTTGCCTCGAATCGTCAGCGACTGGCGAGAGAACGTCATACCGTTCAAAACCGTCCGACGATATTTGATCCCACATTTATACCACGGAGTGTTGTACAGTGCACGAAAAACTTCTGTATTCTTCAAAATTTAAAATGAAATGTGCAATCAATGAAGTATCATCGTGTATAATCAAAGTTGAGTTTCTGTTAAGAAGTGTATGAAATCGGCCTGCTAACCTGATCAGCCATTATTTCCAGCCTGTCGCAGAGTACAGCAGTGCAAAGCACTTGGACGAAGAGAAACACGATGCCTTTTATTGCTATTGATACCGTCAAATTGGGCTGAAAATAAAAATCGTTGATGGATCGACTTGCCATTCCCGTGGGCTGTCAACTAAACTATAACCTATGTTAAAACATTCAAGAAACGTAATTTCTCCCTTACTGGGAATACCTATCACCTGATTATGGATATGTCTTGTTTTCGCTGTAGGGGAGAATTAAGTAAATTGCATAGAGTTAATTTAGCTGTAGGAAACACTCAGCTGATCATGGGCCAATTCTGCTCAAGGTGTAACTCCTAAGGAGCTATGTACCAAATTACAGGTTCATAGAGTGAATAGCGTCGAAATTAGCTGTAGGAGCCACTCAGCTGATCCTGGGCCAATTCTGCATAGAGTGAAAGTCCTAAGGATGTTACATACCAAATTACAACTTAATCGAGTGAATAGTAGATAAATTAGCTTCAAGAGCCACTCAGCTGATCCGGGGCCTGGGCACCGTCAAGTTAAAGACCTAAGGAGGCTACATACCAAATTACAGCTTCATAGAGTGAATAGCATAAAAATTAGCATCAAGAGCCACTCAGCTGGTCCTGATCCAGAAAATAGCTGTAGCCACTCAGGAGTATCACGCAAACTTTGAATGACCTCCTCAAATTAAGGACAACTTACCCTGATGAGTGGAAAGGCTTCACAAGCCATAATCATAGATATGTTTACTATCTCAGCAAAAAACTGACTTTCCAAATGCGGCTTTTCTGATCGCACTTCCCTGCAAAAATACACGTGTAGGTAATGATTCTGTTACTGCGCTAATGGTTGTTAGGAGTGAGTATTGGAGCTCCATAGTTTGTCTACCTACTCGATCAGTTCCTGATGGTGAGCTACGCTCTCTTCGATGCTCATCAACATACTCTCTTGGTAGGTCAGACCCAGCTGCTTCATCTTCCTTGCGGCCCTCTCCTCGATATGCTCAATCCCCAACAGAAGGACGTCGAAGAGAGCTGTGATTTGGGTAGTGATGGTCGAAAAACACATTCCCACGACACCTCAACAAGTGAAGTTGACTGGTTAGGTGGTACCATTTGAGGAGAAATAGGAAGGTAGGGTTTATGGCGTTGTTAAGACTTTTTTCTAAATACATTTTTATGTAGTTTACTACTATCGTTAAATTATAAATTAATTGTTCCTAATTTCCAAAGGTGTACGAGCAGGTCACCTCTGTAGCCGATGCACAGCTACACTACTAGGTAGATACTCTGGAAGAGAGATATATCTCCCACGGTATGGGAGCAAGTATTTCCTGAAGGGAAATCAGGTACACCATACAGTTTGGGGGAGCGAGTACCTCTTCTGAAAAAAGAAAGCCGCTACACAACGATACAGGAGCGAAGTCTCCCTTAGGAAAAACCGCGGTACTGTATGAGAAGGAGAGAATTAATTTCACATTGAAAGTGTTAGACCTTTAGAATTGTCAAAAGACGTTAAATGCATTAACTGCATTTACTACCTATCTGTTCCAGGATGGTATTTGGAGAAGCTTAGTTACCCAAACAATGAGAGAAGAAGACGCCGAGAGTTTGAAACAATAAGAAAATGACAAATGTTGTATCGTCAGCATACGGTAAAACCGTCCAAGGGAAGGGCAGCTGCTTCCAGGAGTTTCCATTGAGAGCTTCAGTGACAGGTTTTGTGAGCATCATCAGTGGGAAATTGGCCACAAATATGATCACTAGGAAAGTCATATCAGTGAGGGACGTGTTACATGCTTCGAGCATGATTTGTTCTTCTTCAGGCAAGTCGTACCTAGAACCAAACATAGATCAAATGAAGCCCTCAATCAGGAGCGTAGCATGGCTTAGGACATTGGGGTAGGACATACATACCGTGTTTCCTCAAAGACAATTATGGTCTTGTACCAGGTTTGTACGTACCTACTACAACAATCTACAATAATCAAATAATCAAATATGACAGTGACATTATTTTGCTATAGGCGCTGCTTGGGTGGGCCAACGTTCCAAATAAGTACCTACATGAGTTAAATACGCACCTTGGGTTTTTCCGGGATTTCTCGATGTACGCCATTAACCTTCTCATCCTCTTACGGCTGGTGCATTCGTTGATAGCGACCATCAGTACCATCGCCTCGAGATGAAACCCTTTAAGATTGTCCAGGAGCTGTTCGGCAGTTCGGGATTGAGTCACCGAGACAAGGCAACATGTACCCATAACCGACAAAGTGACTATCACAAAAATGCCTCTCGCCATTGATACGTCACTTTCTCCGGTTTCGGTGTATAGTATTTTGAAAAAAGGGTACTTCCTGTAATCGAAGACCTTCTTGTCTTCATCGCCTCGACCAATACCTACGAAAATGCGCATATGATTTTCATCTACTGTTAATTGGTTAGCTGTTGATTTGTGATGAATGAATGGATGAATGATTTTATTGTATAGAACCTTAAGGCCATTACAAGGGTTGGTAGATTATGGGTTATCATATAAGAAATATAATAAGTCATTAAAGAAAATAGAACACTTCCAATAATCTATAGTTTCGAAAAATTGAGCCATCACTCAACGCGCACATCTTTATGCGAAGGACACTTCTCAGAAAGCCCAGTAGCTTCAAGGGGGATGTCATCAGGGACTGTGAGGACCAGTTTGAATCATCGCGAGACATAATTAGGGACGTCCTGACACCAGCATTGCTGGGGCGTGAGGCGGGCTCCCAAGATCATGACCTCTTGGCCCTGCCTGGAAGGTTTGGGGGGCTAGCACTGGAGGACGCCACTACAACACCAGGAGAAGCACACTTAACGTCCAAAACAGGGGCTGCGGCTCTCATCACAGCAATCACCACCGGTTCCACGCCTGATAATCTCCATCACACTCAAACAGTGTCAGAGGCGCTGAAGGAGGGCCGACAGCAAAGGGAGGCAGCAGCCTTGGAATGGAGTACCATCTTGATAGGCAGGCTCCCCTCACAGCGCCAACAGGCAGTGCGACGATGTTTGGAGGGCAAATCATCGTAGTGGCTTTCAGTGGTACCACTTGCCTAATTGGCTATTGACGCATCGGCGGTGAGGTACTCCCAAATGCTTACGATGGTTGCCGTGCAAGGACATACCGCAATCACCTGCTTAATTGCCAAAAAGGAGGCTTGATAAAGCAGGGTCATGACTCCCTTCGGGAAACTGTGGCAGACCTGAGTCGTTAGGCCTGGTGGGGGTTGTGGTCGAGCCAGTGATGCAGGAGGCGGATGCAGGACTGCCCAGACTGGTTGGCGATGTCAAAGTTGATGGAGTCTGGGACAGGGAGCGGGAGCTGACACCCCCCCTCATACGGCCTCCCAGGAAACTCTCCAGCGGGCATCATCTGAGATGCACCAGAAGTACAATCACGTCGCTGAAGAGCATCGTGAATCATTCACCCCCCTAACACCAACCTGCTGCGGAGTCCTTCATAAGGAGTTTGGAGCCTTCACCTAGCAGCTTGGAAGGACTTTGGCCGAGGTAGCGAAGTCATGGGCACGTCATGGGATGGGTCCGAGTCAAAACACAATTCGCTGTTATAAGGGCCATTTCAATGCGCATCAGGGGTCTTTGGGGATGCAGAAGGGCTGTGGATGGAAGATGGGGCCCCACTACCAATGCTTGAGGATTGAAAAAGCGTCCAATAGACCGACCCGAGCTTCATTTTTACGCCTTCATATTCATTTCAGAACAGAACACGTATATTCTGTTTTTAAACAGAAAAATTACAATTTAAAAATGTAATAAATCATTTAATTAGAAAAAAAAAAAAAAAAATCAGGATTGGAATAGATTTGAGATACAAGTTGTGAACTCTGCTAATAAATTGAAGACCGTCCTAATTCAACTGTTGTTGTGGGAATTCAATGTAATTTAACACCTCCTAAATTGGAAGGTATATGAAGGATTGTAGACACATACCCAAGATATACATGGTGCTCCTGATCGTGATTTGCCGTGCCTAGTGACATTCGATGTCTTCCACACTCACGTGGCACCTTGATGCATTCACGTATCGAGGAAGTAATGATGATACGTCCTTAATGTGTGATACGGCAGCGAGCAATATCGGGCCAGTCGTTGTGTAATGCACAGGCAATCATTCAATGTATCGATAGAGGGAAAAAAAAGAAAAGGAATCAGTAAACTTACAGACCTCACAGCGCCTTACTTACCTACAAATGATGTTCGGCCGATTTTTCTATTAGGCAGGTAGTATTCACAATTGCGGGAGTAATCAGAACCATTTACTGTCGCCTACCATTCACGCCAATTTTCATATCATTCCCAAGTGAAGTGATCCGAACCCTAATAAATTCATTGCATGCTCTACGACTCTATGACGTAAACGTCAATTTTTACCGTATCTACGTTTAGTCCACAGTCGTTTCCAAGCCACTCGCCAAGGGTGGGGCTTTTTATCCAAAGTTTTCAGATCACTTTTTATTATTAATCTAGTTTAACCCTCCTTCAATTTTGTATCCAAGTGTGTTCTGAAGATTTGCAAGTTCCCTTAATCCCCAACCGAATCTTAATCCTTTCTACTTCACTGGAAAATGTACCTGACACGGGTGAAGGAAACATGCGAAATCTTCTTGCAAGTTGGATAAAATTCCAAGTCACACAGTTGAACCATTTCTATACAGGGTGTTCTGAACTGAGCAAAAAAATACCAGAGAAAAAAAGTTGTATCCCTTGAGCCTTTCTGCCCAAAAAATGACCACCACTAGACGTTCCAGCCGCGCATGCGCCTCCTAGAGTTTGGGCTGTGATTTCATTTCCCTCATAAACAACCTGAGAGAAATAGGGGGCTGTGACTTCACGGCCCAAATTTGAAAAATTCATAACTCGTGAACGGAGGGTCGTACAGACGTGCGGTTTTCACTGATTTTCTCAGAATTTCAAGCAGAAAAATAAAAAATAGATACCTTAAAGTTTATGTGATTACCCCATTGTAGAAAATCAAGGTTTTAACCGTCTAAAGACGATATTTTCGTGTTTATCGGGAGAACTATTAATTTTACAAAGATGGCAATATTTTTATTAGACAGGCGGAATATTTTTATTAGACGTTGAAAACATGTGCTACTTGTTCCGAACAGACCACGGTGAAGGAATGTAATATTTTTTCTTTAATTTGAAATTGCAAATTTCAAACCCAATAACTCGGTAAATATTTAGGATATCGAAATGCGGTTTGTTGCATACGTTTTGTCTTATTATGCCCTTTAAAGAAATGTGTATAAACATATTGGTCATCAGGTAGGTACATAACCCCAACTGTCCATCTCGGGCCTTTCAACCGTTTAGGCAGGAAATGCATTTGAGCCGTCCTAAAATGAACACCCTGTATACACCAATTTAGGATCCAATGGTTTTTTCGACAACTGGGTTAAATTTGAACACATTCAAGTGCGAAATGTGAACAAGAATACATGAAATTGCCTTTGTTAATCTTCATCAATTCGGTTCCATACAGATTTCTCAGGTAGATAGTACAGAACAATCCAGCTGGGCTGAACTACAATTAATAGTCAATGTGATTTATTAAAGAGAAAAGGCGCATCATGTATCACATCGAGGAGAAATAGTAATTAAGATCTAAAATTTGAAATTTTGGTTCAAACGTAACATCACAGTCACAGGTAAATATGACGACCATTTATATACAAGAAAAAACTAAACCAATCATCGTTCGTGAGCATAAACAACAAAAATCAAGAAGGTACCTTTGCAAACACTTGAGACATCTACACTAATTTATTTTGGTACCATTTTTCATGGAAGGAACTATACAACTATACAATTGCACGGAACTATACAATTGCACTTCAACATTATTCGAATTTACTCTTTAGTTTGAAAAATATGTTAATTTGGTTCAACATATGAATTGGTTGAAAATACTTATTCGAGACTTTGGTAGCACTTCGTACATCTACCTAACTGAATAAAGCTGCTAATCGATTTCGGTCGCTTTCGATATATTCCCTGGTCACTTCGCGGGGGTTCATGAACGGCTCGTTCTTGTAAACGTAGAGGATGCTGAGCTCGTTGACGAGGTCTGGTCCGCGGACGATTTGAAGAAACTGAGCAAGGTTTCTGGGGGAAAACGAAAATTAATATTAGAGGAGCCAATTTAGAGGGTGGAAACAAGTGGCGAGTGTCGTTATTTAACCTTCTGAAGCCCCGAAGGAATATTTTCTGTGGCAAAGGAATCAATTCTGCCGTCCATAGCAAGGGAGCATCTCTGATTTTTGTTTTCTAAGTTTCGCGCCCAGTTCATTACACTTTTACCCCATTTTCGGGACACCTTAACCTTAGGGTAGGTCCATTCATTCTACAACTCCATGTCATGAAAATCCATGTCATAACCCATGTAGAGGAGATTTTCAACATCTGAATCTTCTTTGAAAAGTTTCCTTTGGCACTAGATAGATAGAGAATGTAACGCTCTTTCCAACGGTATAATCACATTTGAATTTTGACTAAAAATGAGGGACTTATGGACATTTAAGGTCGAAAACACGAGAAAAAAAATCTTAAAAGTAAAAAAAGTTGGATTTCAATATTATTAAAAAAGAAAGTTATAGGACAATTTTCCCCAGAAATTAGTTGTAGAATTGATCCCTGGCCGGTGGTACGACCTTAACGCTTACACCCTGTATATGCCCTCAAACTACAATGTCAGATCACCATTGTAGTTTGTACTTTACAATTATTGTGAAGTAGTTCCAACAGCAACATGACATTAGAGATATACAACGTACGAATGCTGCTTACTTCAGTCTCTTCGGCGGCGAACTTTTGCCACACCGCGCCACTTGAGCCACCAACAGCAGGTCGACCAATTTCATAACTTCCGGTACAAGACCGAGCGTTCCTGTTGCCATTTCGCGGAACTTGTCGACGATCTGAGGCAAAGTGAAAGACCCTCTGACTTCCATAATCTTAGTCATCATACGTTTTTCCATGGCGAGGCTGTCAGGATTTATGTCGTTCGCCTTGAGCACCTGTAACAATTTGCCATGGATTAGCAAAATCAAGTACGGTTTCGACGCTTTCAGATCATAGATATTCGTTAAAGTTCCATAGATTTTAATAGTTATTTTCCAGTATGTAAAAGATTGTTCTGCATTGAACACTACAGTTGGGTTGGTGGAAGAGCTATAGGTAAAGGAGTCGTCTAATTGGCATGAAACGAGATGAGGGGTTGCAGTCTACCAACTGGGCTCTCTGTATGAGAGAGGGAAAGTGGGTGGTCTGTGGTCAAGGAGGTGTTTGAAAGTTCTGATTCTATGTCGTATATTGTCTACAAAGAATCAGAAACCTCAGACACCTAATTTCAATAGTGGGCACCAAAAGTACTTCATCATACCGGATTACTCGAATAGAAATATGAAAGTTCCATAAGGTTCTCATTATGGAAAGGACATGTCCAAAATTTGGCATCCAAGATTCAATAAAACTATCACAGTTGTTTTGGCTGCTGAAACCCCCATTAAAAAGAACCACCTGCATAATATTATCCTCTCGAAATGTCATAAAACTCTGATGTATAGAATCAAACCTGTGCATGTAGCAGGAAGGTCAGTAAGAATGCCATTGTGGTCAGGAATGTTCAGAAAGACTGAAAAGTTGGAAAACGTGAGAGAAATGTTAAATTTTGAGGGGAGACCATGGTCTCCTAAACGTCTCCTTTATTAACTTTCGGGAAGTTGCGTATGGCAGCACCCTTTACAGAAGGACCTCAGAAGCAATAGAGCTGCCTAGGAGGAAGATGTGACTCGAGGTGGGGATGCTGACGGGGCACGAGTGCTTCCGGAAACATCTGCACAGAATCAGGGTGTACGTGCAGACTTTGTGGAGAGAAGGATGAAACTGCATCTTATCTACTCTTTGAGTGCCCTGCACTTGAGGCTCGACGGTACCTACAGAATCTTCAGGTCTCCAATACCAGAAGAGTTAGTATGGGCAAGCAACCTGGTCGGGGGGATCATCAGCATGGTGGAGGGAGTGTACTGGACCCAGAGCCTATGGGTTGGTCTACAGAGCAACACTCCGCACAATCAGTGCGGCCAGTGGGGAAAGGACTCCCTGCTTACAATCTAATCTACATCACCTCGCTGAAACTTCCTACTTCCATGGAAGCATCAACCTGCCAGCCCCCACAGTTGAGGTCGGATTCGTGGTGGTTGTGGTAGACGCAAACCCCGGTCCCTGGATGTGGTCAAGGGATGAGGTAAAGGGGGAGAGGTGACATCACCATGGAACGTGTTCCTTGGGTATGTACCTCGGCATGGGAGTTATGCTACTAACATCCATAGTTGGTAGAACCAGCTAGAAGGTTCAACCTGCAGTGCTCAATACAACAGGTACCAATCAAGCGACGAGTCATTCGCCTGTCTGGGCTCCCGAGTGGTAAGCATACCACTCTACCTCCCCCAGGTTCAAGTGGTGGGCTGTGTATCTTCCCTCCTGTTTGCAGGTTGGGGGAGAAGCGTAATCCGGTGCGGATCGGCTCTCTTTAATGCTACTTTTCCATCTTGGAAGGAGAGCTATTGCCAAAATGTCCCTGGGAAGAACTCGTTTCAAAGCGAGTAATCGAGCCACACAGATCTCCCAAATCTTAGCGCTTCAGCTACTGAAGACAACAAAACTCCTATGGAACCCCAAAAACAAGTAACTATTACAAGATAATATCATATTATGAACGAATCACCTCACTTACCGCATCTTCTTCTTTGAGGACGTTGTCGTTATCTTTCAACAAAGCATTTTCCAACTTGAGCAAATTTTCATATCCACTATTTCGGAATTTCTTCTTCAAGTAACCGACCATCGTGTCGATTGTCTGGAAATAAATGGCCTTTTGAGCAGCCTTGTCCTGAGTAATGACGTCCACCGTATCCTTCCACAGTTCGAGTGATTTACAAGCCAACGTATATTTATGCCAGAACGAGTCAAACTCCTTTTCGTCTTTAGAAGATTGGAGGATTTGAAGGACAGACTCAACAGCTTCCAAAGTGCCCTTAACGGATTCCGATTTCATCAGAATGCCATTCAGATTTTCAACCGGGTAGAAAAGCACTTTGTACAATAGCAAGCCGAAAAAAGTTCGAGGTTTCCTCAGCTCAAACAGAACGTATGTCGACACAAAAGATGACGACGCGTCCTCAGTATATTTTTCAACTTCGTTCACAACTTCAGTATAATTCGTGAGAATTGAGGATATGGTTTTGAACGACGAAAATTTTCTTTTACGGCAAACATGTTTAGGATTTTTTGGATTCTCATCGAAGTAGTAGTCGGTTTCTTTGAGGATCTTCCTCAATTCATCAAGTACCATCAACGTTCGGCCAGCTCCTGAAGAAGCCTTGAGAACCTCCTGCATGTCGAGACAAAGGTTGTGGTTCGGACAGTGGACGGAGAGAGCTGACGTTTGAATTTTTTCCAAAGCGGTGGCAATCGAACTAGACTCCGCCATATCACACGAGTACGTCCTCAAGTCATCAGCATCCAAGTAGTTGACGAGTTCGTGAAGGATGTTTTGCTCTGTGTACATCCCCAAGTACAGTTCATCGGTTTTCGTGTATCGAGATATCCTTGCAGTAACGGCAAACATGGTTTTGCCGTACAATTTGACCTTCTCCAAAACCAAACCGTAAGGTCTTGATTCTTTGATTTTGATACTGACAGCTCGCATAGTCGAAGACGTCATTATACTGAGAAGCTCGCGTTCGTCCGATGATGAAAAAGACGTTTTCGCCAAGTGCTCGCTCAATTGCGGTAAGTCGAATTTTCTCAAATCGAGCAGCTCTAAGAGAGAGGAACGTCGAACGTCGTAGCCGACGCCAATCAAGTAGTTTATTGATGACATGA
The DNA here is from genome assembly GCA_963920205.1 of Stenodema calcarata. Classification (NCBI taxonomy): domain Eukaryota; kingdom Metazoa; phylum Arthropoda; class Insecta; order Hemiptera; family Miridae; genus Stenodema; species Stenodema calcarata. Next base: position 6,417,341 of record OY986055.1, on the reverse strand, counting down.
TGCTTTCAACACCAGCGCACTCTTCTCTGAGTCCAAACAGCCGTCTGACGGAAAACTCCGACGTGTCCTTGTGAAGCTGACTGTTCTCGTGTACTCTAAACCTCTCTATGCCTTTCTTCCAGTTCTTAAATCCGCCACGAGCAAATATATTTTGCAACGTCGGAGGAAAATCAACTGCTTTTCTTACAACAGCAGATAAGCATTGAAAACAAAACATGCTCTGAGAATCAACGTCATAATGGAGCCAGGGGTATTCTTTATACCACTTTTTTTGGAAAAGATGTGGGCGTCTGCGGTCTCTGTAGGGAGGAACGTCCTCTGGCTGGTACGGAAACTCTGGTAATTCTGCAGGAGTAGTTCCGGATACCTGTTTAGATCTTTCCAATTGCTCGCTGTACTGCCTCAGAGCCTCGTCTATTAGCTCTTTGTTCACCTTGACGTCTGGAGGAGCACCGTCTTCACAATCTTGTTGATTTGTCGAATCACCTGAAAAAAAGTCACATCGATATAATCACTGTTTCCATTGATAGATCAGGGCCTAATACCACAAGTTCTTTACGAGTAATTATTAATGGGCTACATTCAAGTAGTTATCAAGATAAAGACGAACATGGAGCACTAATTTTTGTCTAGAAGTACTCTCGTACATATTTTGCTCAAATCGACCATTGTAAACTCCACACCTAATCGTGATCATTAAAACTAACATTCCACTGCCCTAACGACGGTTAGTATAGGTAATTCTGTGAGCTGCATTTTCATGCTCTGAGGAACCGTTAAGGCGTCATGAGATAACACATTCTTCATTGCGTTCGTCATGAAGAGAATCGAGACTGTTCCAATATGACGCACACGACTGAGCCAGTCAAGAATTGCCGAGCCGTAAATTTGTCAGGCAGTTCCACGAAAACGACTTTACTAATGGGTCTTGAAACTCGTAACACCCTCCAATACATTTTTCAAACAGATACATTATCATAAATTTTGAGGGGAAAATAAGGACCAGAACCTTGTTTGGTATTTGCAGTCAACACACTAGTTTGCAGGATAGGTACCTCAAATTCTTCTCAATAGGTCACACTGCGTGGCTGGAACATTTATAGAATTTTCGATGAAAAGAAAGCTATCGTTCTCGGTCCAAAATTTTTAAAACTCGGATTTCCAAAAAAATTGTATACCAAAATCCGTTCCAGACCATCCTGAATTCACTGCCAAACGACACAAAAAGTCATTTGAATACATACAGGGTGTAACGAGTGGTGCCCGAAAGCTCTCCAATGTGTTCCATGTTTCATTTCCGACCAAAAGTGTCTAGTAGACTTTTTTTTAAAATCAACTCAAAATCCAACTTTTTTCACTTTTAAGATTTTTTTCTTGAGTTTTGGACCTTACTTCACTAAAATCGCCAGAGCTCCCACAATTTGCACTCAAGTTTGAATTTGAGGAGACCGTTGGAAAGAGCGTTTTCCAATTTTCCAATTTCTTGCCACTTCAAGTACCTAATGCCTAACAATTTTTTTTTTACATGGAACTGAGGAGTGAAAAGGGAGTCTTGTGAAAAAAAAGTGAATTTGGTCAAAATCTCAAATCACCGGTTCTTTAAACGCTTGGTAATCTTATTAATTCTTATTGCAGAATCGTAAAGGTGTGCAGGTCAGCGTTCTAATGAACTCATCAAAACTTTTTTTGCCGTTAAATTAAGAGATGAAATGAGGTTTGAATGTGGAAAAAATCTGTTATTTCGTGCAAAATCTTGGGTTTTTCATGAAAAATCTACCCTTTGTGAAGTAGGTAGTGATTTTTGAGACATCTTTGTGTTAATTTTTCACGCTGAGTTTACCGACGTGCGGGTTCTTTGCATTCGACAAAACGGAGGATAGTTTGAGCAACTTGTGATCTGAATTTAGTACAAAATGAATGGTTTTTCATGAAATATATTTTTCATTTTCGAAAAAAATAAATTGTTATAAAACAATGAAAACTTCTCCAGTTCAATTATTATTTTTAATGTCAACAATCCTGCCCGAAAATTAGAAACATTTTCAGCCCTAAAATGAAATATGCAAGAATGAAAGCCATTTATTAAATTAATGAATTAAGCAAATTAATAAAATTATAAATTAATTGGTACCTATTCATTCACAAATGTACAAATTATTTATTTATTTATTTATCAAATTATAATTCAATAATATAAATAAATTCAGACAGAATAGAGGAGAGGATTAATATATTATAATAATTTTCATCACGTGGAGTAAAATTTGGTTGAAAAATACACTTTTGAGGTTAGCTCATTGAAAAAACTCGTGTTGGCTAATTTTTAAGAGATCGCTATTTTTAAGCTGCCTACCAAAAAAGTCACACAAAGGATTTTCAGTACCAAAACAGAAATGATAATTTGTGCAGTATGGTTGTTGTTAATTTTTTTCAAACTGCAAAGATAAAATATTGAATTATCCCTAAAATAAATGTAAGTACGCTCCTATCCGGCGGAAATTGGCAGCGTATCCACACAGTGTTTGCGAAGGAGAATCCAAGTGAAATTGAAGATTTCGGCGGGTTTGGGGTGACGAGAGATTCGGGTTGGTTTTCCGGATTATACCGTGCACCGTTGACCATGTGACTGCCGGAAAAAAGGGGAAGGGGGGGGGGTCGAAAAACGGGATAGGTGGGGAAGGTATGGAATAAGTGGGGAAGGGAAGGACTTTATCGTCTTGCATCTCCCATCGCACATCCTATCACGGCCCACAATATTGGATTAAACAATAAAAATGAAATCAGTATTAGATTGTACTAGCTGATATGAATACCTACATAAATTCACTTGATTAAAAAATGCATTATCATAAAATTATGAGTAATCATACAAATTTTGCAATATATCATTCGATACCTATTGCCGATATCGATATTTTGTGGCGATAATATCGCTGTATCTATATCGTTACAACCCTAGGTGCGATATCTACATCTATATCCCAAGTATCCCAAACAATTGTTGTGATTGAGAGACGTCACAACAATTACTGTAGTTGTGTGTCTGTCGTGGGTTTGACGGCAGCCTTGCAGGTCCAGTACGAGGGAACCGTCAGGGGGGGCCGGGGGGGCAAAAACACCGATGGAGGGGGGCAGGGGGGGCCCCACTGGCTACAAAACGAAGGTCAACCCGCTTTGCAGCCTCCTCTAGAATGAATATGCAACCAGTCTCTCTCCATCAAAGAAAACTAAGTTGCAATGTGTGGGGTCGTCCTTAAAATTGGGATGTATGGACGCCGACTGGGCAAACCACTATGACACGATTGAGTTGAATTAATAGATGATTCCACACATTTAATATTAAAATTCAATTACTCGCGACGGTTATAATTATTCATGTTGGTAGTAATCATGCGACGATAATTTTGAATTTGTTGACTGTCTGTTTCAAACAAACTCTAGTCAATAGGATTGAGGTTTAAATTGGATTAGACACAGTGTTAACTCACAGGCGGTCGCATCGTCTCCGTTTGATTCGTTGTCGTTGACTTTTCTTCGTTTCACCATGAAATGATCCATCGTCGCGGTCAGAATGAATTTAGGGTTGAATTTATCAAGTGACTCAACTCACTCATTTAGGGTTGAATTTATCAACTGAAGAATCTCTTTAGAAACAACGTGAGGAACTGGGGCTACAGTCGGGCGATAAGAGGCACTAACGTTATTTTAGAACCAGAGAAGCCCCTACTGGTGATTATGGGACGGGTAGGGGGAGGCATTGCCCCCTTGTCCCCACTCCGGACCCCCCACCGGGCCCCCCACCATCAAGGACACGCGGCCCCGAACCTTGGGGGTCCCTTTCCAACTAAAAGGGGAGGCGGTGGACCTTTAGAGCGAGTTTGTCTTCTAAATGACCAAAGTACGAGTAAACACTGCCCACCGCCAGGTATCATGTCGACAACAACAACCTCGTCCAGGCAACGAATGCTCAAAAATCCAGTCATGCAGCATGGCTATAAGAGCAAATTTTCGAAGAAATAATAGGTAATCTTTTATTGTGTAGAAGACATTACAGTCCAATTCTGACGTCCTTAGCAATAAGGGCGCATCTCCAAAAATCAAAACTTTCAGTAGAAGCAATTTTTGTTTTCTAAGTTTTACGACCAGTTAATTACACTTTTGCCCCATTTTCGGGACACCTTAACCTACAACTTACTACGGCCTTTTTTCATGAAAATCCATGTAATAACCAATTTAGAGGAGATACGCCCTTTCCGCTTAATAAGTGAGAGTGAAATTTGAGAGAGGTATAATAAGCGTTTTTTTTAAAGCATGTCAAGCGAGATGTACGGTTTTTTTTGTTGACATTTTATGTCTTTACTCTGGCACATAACTCGAAAAACGTTACACAAAAAGCGTCACACGAAATCGTCACGAAAATTTCTGATGATTTTCGCTTACAACCGATTCGTTGCTACGGAACTTTATCTTCGCCAGTTATCATCGTACAAAAATTGTTCACCACTCGTTGGATAGCTTTCGATTTACCTAACCATATTACGGAGTGCGTGGCCGACAAGCTGCGGTATGAGCTAGGGCCATAATTATAGCAACACAGGCGACGTCGCGAGGATCCAAAAAGTCTTCCGTCACGGAAATCACACTGCATACTGAACAAAAGTAATGACATTGATAATGATCTGTGGAATGACGGTGTAAGGTGAGTTTGAGAATGACGGTGGTATGACGAGGAGTGTGAATAGTAATGACGTTACTGATAATGTCATTATTGATGAACGTGTACGGTTTTGTTTTTGGTTTATTATCTTCGATAATGAACCATTGGAATCGCCCAAAGAAAAAATTTTTTTAACCCCCCCTCAAAATTTGTTGGTTTACGTTTCAAGATACGTAGATTCAGAAAATCGAATAAAAAAAATCCGTCCGTCCGTACTGCTGTGCGCTTCTATGGTACATTGTATCTAGGCCATGGCGCCCATGACAATGTTTTTCAGGCTCTTAGGCTTTGGCAGACTTGTTTTTGGCATTTTCAATGCCAAGCACAGCAGCAGGTCCCCCTTTTTCTGCCCCCTCCGGTCTTAGTCATGCATAGGCATGTCCAGACGGACCACGTGGAGGTGCCGGGTTTTGTACGGGATTTTTTAGGGGCAGAGGGGTAGATCCCTTTCTGAGATCTATTTTCTCATCAGCTAGGCCTCAGTACTCCCCACCTCTTCTTATATTTTGTGGTTCTTCCATCATTGGCAGGCTTTTCTCTTATATATAAATATATGTTGCTCGGCCTCATTACTCGCCGCCTCTTCTTATGGCTTGCGGCTCTTCAATCACTGGCAGGCTCATACTGTACAGGGGTATGACGGGTGAGTACTCCTATAAAATTCCCCCCGTCCTTATTCTACGCTAGCCTAATCCGTCCGTCCGCCGTCCGCGCCACTTTGCCCAGTTAACGTTGAGCTAAAATTACGAAATTTGGTTTCTGGGTTTGGACCAGCCCCACAATGATCCTCGAAACTTTTCATAACCCTAGGTCAAGGGGAAAAGGTTCAAAACGAATTTTGAAAATTTGAAAATCTCATATCTCGAAAAATTCATATAGAACGGTATATTTTTTATTTCATATTTAGATAGAGTTTGTTCCGTAGAATTTTTTAAGACCATCCGCAGCTTTGTACGACCAGCCGTTCGTTCACAATGACGGCTCAAAGATTGTGCCTCACAACACGATCTTGAATCAAACTGTTGAAATACAGGTCCATTTTCATACTAACAAGCTCTTTGGAACATCATATGGCTTAAGTGATGTCGAGTTTGTTGTTCTGAGGTGCGTTTCGTGCTACGGAAATGAAGGTAATTTCGAATGTTTGTTGGTAGGTACTTCTTTTATAGAAAAATAATTTTTATTACCGACGTAGTATTAAAAACCCCAGAATTTTATCGTATTAATTAATCATAATTAATAATAATTATTATTATTAATAAATACGAATTATTAATACCTAACAATAAATTATAATAATTTTCACTAGGTACTTGATAAAATTGTTAATAATTAGTGATAATTTATAATAATAATTAATCTAACATGTAGGATCTAGACATTTAGACCTAGTGATCTAGACAGAAGGGATTTTTAGCATGGAACATGCTTTAGCCTTGGACTAACTAGCCGAAAAATGTCACGCGGAATGTGTCACGAAAAATTGGTCACAAAAAATGGGTCAAATTTTAACATGAATAATGTTTTTGCGGTGGCCTACCAGAGTTGAAAAGCGTAACGAAGTTTAAGTCACGAAATTATGTCACGAAGATTTTTAATGATTTTCACGTACAACCGAGCCGTTTCTAGGGAAATGAAACTTCTTTAGTTTTCAACGGACAAAAATCGTTCTCCATTCGTTGGAAAGCCTTTAATTTATGCATAAATTATATACTGCCAAAACCGCTGTAAATATCGAAGAAGCTGAGATACAGCCCTGAAAAAACTAATAAATTTTCCGCACATTTCTTAATATTTTCCATACAGACAAAGAAAAGGGATAAGGAAAAGAGGAAACGGGACGCAAAAACATTATTCATGTTTTGCATAGCAAATACCTCGTTCTATACAAAGTATAGAAGAGAAAAGATCCGGGGGGTCCAGGCGGGCTTGCCCCCCTGGCGAGGCGCGAAGCGCCGAGTTTTAATGATTTTCACGTACAACCGAGTCGTTTCTAGGGAAATGAAACTTCTTTAGTTTTCATCGGACAAAAATCGTTCTCCATTCGTTGGAAAGCTCTCGATTTATCACGCATTTATGTCGCAGTTTTATATTTATCTACGAGATATTAATCCATCCATTGCCGTCATGACAACTATAAGAAGTAGTGAGAAATAGTGAGTTGAGAAGTAGTGAGTAATCAAGTGCTATAAACCTTTATAGTTGTGCAAGCAAACAAACAGAGAAAGAAGACATAGCTAAAGCATGTTCCATGTTTCTCGGTTTTTAGCCGCAGGCTCCAAACGGTAAGCATCCGGGGGGTCCAGGGGGGCAAGCCCCCCTGGCGAGGCGCGAAGCGCTTAGTTTTTTCCCCTATGTTTGATTCCTTTAGAAGTTTTCTTTTCAATTCATTTCATTTTTCTTATCGTGATGTTGAGGGATGTCGAGGGTCGGTCAAATGAAAATGTATTTATGTGCCAACGTTTCGAAGAATATATTTCTTCATCTTCAGGGCCTAAAAACAGTTTCATAATTTTGATTACAGTTTCATAATTTTGATTACAGTTCTATCGTGAGAAAGTTGTTGTAGTTATTTAATTACCATTAGTTATAGTTGTTGTAGTTATTTAGTCATATTTAGTTACAGTAATAATTTAGTTGAAGGTAGTTTTTTTTTATTTTAAACAATTTGGTTAAACAAATGACGTTAGCTAAACAGATAGATTGATAGGTAGCTAAACAGATAAATGGAAATGGAGGAAAGAACTTCCCTGTTGGAGTCTAACTCCATTTTAGAAACTGTAAGTCACAAATTATTGTACATCCCACCCACCATTTCAATTTATCTGTTTAGCTATCTATCAATCTATCTGTTTAGCTAACGTCATCTGTTTAACCAAATTGTTTTAAAAAAAACTACCTTCAACTAAATTATTACTGTAACTAAATATAACTAAATAACTACAACAACTATAACTAATGGTAATTAAATAACTACAACAACTTTCTCACGATAGAACTGTAATCAATATTATGAAACTGTTTTTAGGCCCTGAAGATGAAGAAATATATTCTTCGAAACGTTGGCACATAAATCAATTTTCATTTGACCGACCCTCGACATCCCTCAACATCATTGTTACTGACGGTCAACAAAACCACACACACTCATTTTTCTTATCTTTTTAGGGATCTCGAATATGTACCACCATGTGAGAATGTAATTGGGCTTGCCCGTATAATAGAGAAATACGAGAAATACTCGTAAATAAAACCGGTTATCCATGAAAATGGCTAGAAGTATTTAATTGATTCACCCTTTCCCTCAGATCACGTCAGAACACAAGCGACCGGCGGGTCACTACGTCAGGGCCTATGACGCACGAGCGTATGACGTCAGACGGATGGCAGGAGGCCAACAAGTACATCAGAGCCTATGACGCACGAGCGTATGACGTCAGACGGCTGGCAGGAGGCCAACTACTACGTCAAAGCCTATGACGCACGAGCGTATGACGTCAGACGGCTGGCAGAATGCCAACTAGTACGTCAGAGCCTATGACGTCAGAGGGCTGGCTGGCTAGGTGGTCGGCTGGTAGCGAAGGGAGGTGGTGATAACGTCAGAGGGGCCAGACGGAGGCAGATATCTTCAACCCCCAATTCTTCCTCACTACGTTCGTGATCATCGTGAAATTTCCAATGCCAGTCATAGCCATTGGATTCGTGATTCAAAGCAACCATAAAGTGGGTACAGCTTTCGTACGAGTACGCAACCAGGAGGGACATTTTATGTCTTTGCGCCCCCTCCCACACCCAGTACCTCGTACTGCATTGTTGTAGAAATTGTACCTGTGTGTTTTAAATAATTGTTTACACACAGGTGATCATTCTCAATAATTTATATTGTCAACACGAATGCAAGCTTCATAATTTAAACTATAATTCAACGTTTATTACATTAATTAAAGAACTGAGTCTAATTACCAATTGTTTTATGATGAACACTACAATTAAGTATAACAACTACGCTACTGGGGTAGGTGATGTAGCATTGTTCAAAGGCCCCTGAATCCCTTCTTTAAAGGCTATGGTAATTAGGAGGGTAAAATAGGTGGATGTAGAACATACCAAGGAAGAACTGAGGTGTGTCAGCACGAGCGAAGATACTGACGTAGAAACATGGTTGAGCAGGAGAACTGTACGATTGGAGGGGGGTTTCCCGGAAAACATGTTAGTACTTGAGAAGGCCGGGCTTTCGGCTCCACGTGGAGCCTTCCAATTGGGCGACACCAGCGACATCATAAGTAGATTTTGACGCATTATTGAGAAGGCTTTGCTTTACAGGAACATTCTTACCCCTGTCAACAATCGCAGGTCCGAGAAATCCTAAGGACAATAAAACGAGGAATTCCGGGTATAAGGTGGAAGGAAGGTGATGAAATAACAGAAGGTGCGACTACCTGCTCCATAGATTCACCCAGAAAACCTCACAAACCTCGCCAATCATATTTTCAACCGACTTTATTCACTCATTGCTCCATCAACATAATTTTCAGCAACTCCAACACTTCAAGTAATTATTTCAGAAACATCTGACGCGACCAATTACAATACTCTGCATGTTGGTAATATTATAATATGTATATATTATAATAAATTACCAGTAAGTATCCTGTTGTTTTTTGAGATATTATCTTATGGCTGGAAGCCATTAAAAAACAACAGGATATTATATCCACGTCAAAACTAAGAGTATTTTGTGCAATTTTATTCGTTTTGGCAGTCCCTTTTCTTCATTAGCCTTAAAATTTAACAATAGGTCGTACCTACAGACGAAAAAACGATCGAATTTTTAGATAGTGACAAAGCAAATAAAATCGTTTAATCCGATTATAAGCGTATGATTAATCATTTGATGTTATAATCGATTATTTGGTTCCGATGTTTCATCCCTAACATGAATGCAATATAATTCGAAAATCGGAGAAAAAGATCAATATCAAATCAAACCGATCTGTTCAAAAGGAAGATTTAGCTCTTACACACGAAATAATATTAGACTCGAAAAAATACGAAAATAACAAGGAAAGAAGAGTTCAAATCAAAACAAATCGGGACAGGGAAGATGAGATTCTGCGGCACAACTGTTATTTTACTCAAAAATGACGAAAATTAAGGGGAAAAGTCAATCTCAAATCAAACCGATCTGTTCAGAAGAGAAGATGTGGCACTTCCATACGACTAATAATCGACTCGAAAATTAGGAAGAACAGCGAGAAAATTTCATGTAAAACCAAACAGATCTGTTCAAAAAAAGAAGTCACACGTGGTATTTGACTGGAAAATTACGAAAAATAGGGGGAAATAGTCCATCTTCAATCAAACATATCTATTCAATCTGGTAGATAGGTACGACTAATAACTAAAGACCGAGAATATATATTTGAGAAATTTCTCACTGCCGTCATACCTAAAATGGGAACCAGTCAGAAAGAGATTTTCAAGAGAAAAGCACTCGAGTCAAACCACTTCCTGTTTTATGCAGCTTAGATTACTAGAATATAACCCCAGCTACCTGAAAATTGAAGCGCGCAAAGGTGTCAGGCGAGAGCACGCTGCGAGCAACTTGGACGGTAGAACCGAAACTTGCGAAACGGTAGAACCGTGATGCGGAGGGAGCTCTCTGTGCTATAAAATACATAGCACAGAGAGCTCCCTCCGCATCACGGTTCTACCGTTGTGTGCACATGTGCAACAGGGTCGAGGAGGAGACGAGCCATCATTTCTTCTGCAGATGCCCCATAATTGCAGAGTTCAGACTTCAGCATTAAGGAAAACCTTACCTTAAATCTCGGGAGATCATAGAAAGCCTGGACGGTGCTGATTGGTTCAGAGTGTATACATAACTTCCTTAGTTTGGACCGTGCATTTTTGGTGCAAAATGTCAATTTTGTTGGCTGAACTCTATCGTATTATGTTATGTTTAAAAAAAGTAAAATAATAATTTGTTGTGTTCTTAATATTAATTATCGTGTTATATTAAAATAATAATTCTGTTACGTCAATGAAAATAATAATAATTCATATCATCATATTGTGTTCATCATCTTTGTGTCGAGGATGACGAACTCTCGGGCAGAAGACCAGTGGTCCGTGCCCTAAATGTTTTCAGCAAATTTTTGTTAATGCATATTGGCTGTCGTTGAATAAACATAATATGTTTATTCAACGACAGCCAAATATTATTTTCTATTCTATAGTCTAACTAAAGACCGGATTTCTATGCAATTTCATATCCATTTCGCTTCATGTAAGGCGAGCGCGGATTCTTCCTTTATCCGAGTTGCCTTCTGATGCTCTGGTTTGAATTTTATACTGCATATTTTTGCATATTCGGACGTTGCTGCATAGGCTTGCATATTCGGACGTTGCTGCATATTCTTGCATAATCGGGGGAAAATCGTAATGCTACATATTTTATAGACAATCAATAAAGTTTGACGACGAAAAGAAAATAAAGTTCCTAAGTACGAAAATCAGACGGAGAGATTGATTTTGATCACTTGAGCAGGATCACAAAGTGTTAAAAAAGTATTGGAATGGGTCGAAAATCCCCGCGTTTTCCTCTCACTTGTCGTTCATACCATTGATAATCACTAGTTTGGTTGAAACTGTTGTGTTCAATTTTCAAGTTGTACTTTTAGTTCTATGCCACGAAAATAGTAGAATTTGAGCCAGGTAAGTTTGATTATAATTGAAAGAATTATGTAGGTACAGAAAAGTTGAAAGATACTAATTTCCAACTGTGGATATTCCTACTCGTGTTACTTCGATATGATAATATGGTGAAAGTAACATGAGTAGACATTGCCACCGATTGTGAGACGTACGAATAGTGTGGACGTTGCAAAAAGTTGTAAATAGTCAAACAAATAATGTTCTGTAAAAGCAGCAATTACAAAATATTTTTACGAAATGAGAATTTCATTCAGATCATTCCTTATTGAAACTTACAGGTAGAGTGGTTTTTTTTTAAAAAAAGTAGGTAGGTCCTACCTACCTACTGAAACTTAATTTCTCGAATATTTTTTGCTGCATATTTGTCACATATTCAATTAGTTTTTAGTGCATGTTCTATGGCATATTAGGGGAATATATGCTATAACCAACTATAAAAACTCTGCAAATTCTTGACACAACGGTTTATTATCTTCTTTATGCAGATCACCCTTCTGTCTAGATCACTAAATGATGTATCAATAATTATTACGAATTATCATTAATTATCAATAATTTTATCTGATAGTGAAAATTATTAATAATTATTGTTAGTTATTAATAGTTTTTATTTATTATAATAAATAAAACCATGTGCTGTTGCATCCCTACCATCGAGGCTTCCTTCGCACTAGGAGAGAAAATTAAATTTTGTTCTTCTCTCTTCAGTAAGGAAAACCTCGATGTTCGGAGTAGGGATGCAACATCCAAACCAAATAATCGATCATCACATCTAATGATTACTCGTAAGCTAATAATCGATGTGACCGATTAATCGGTATTAAATAATCGCTGTTCGATTAATCGAAAGCACATAATCGATATTTTAAGTACTTATTTCAAACACAGAATTATTTGCACTCCGATGGTTTTCTTCGTCTATAGGTGACGACCTACTGTTAAATTAAATGAGGATAAGGGAATAGTTTTATATAATAAATTGAGATGAACCGATAAAAAGTGTATGTGAAAAAAGTAGTTTTTCGGGACATCTTGTAAAACGATGTATAAGTACTGACTTGGCTGCAGATGCAACATACCTAGTATCTAGTATCATACCTAGTATCATCTTCGATAATGAACCATTGGAAATAAGAAAAATATTTTTTAACCCCCCTCAAATCACTTCTAAAATTTCACGAAATGATAGATGAAACTCGAGCTCAACATCCAAATTTAATTAAACAAATAAAAAATAGGTCTTGTTCAAAGAATTTTACAGACAAGAAACCTAGAGAATGTTGCATCGTCATCCAGTTCTGACCCATATTTACAACATTCAAGTCTCTAGCTCAGGGATCGGCAACCGGCGGCCCTCCTGACAAATATTTATAAACGACACAACTTACTTTTTTCTGATAGTTTTCTGTGTTTTCGAAAGGAACAAAGTTGAATAACTAAACTAAAATTACTGTTTCCAAAAAAATGAATCCTGAAGTCTATTTGTGAGTTATTTCGTGTACCCAATCAGAAAGCGTCTGAATTTACAAACGTAAAATTCTTAGAGCGTCACTTGTAGTTTTGTTGAAATTGTTATTTTATTTTATTTTTTTTTAATAGATATTTTGGTAGTTTCGTTTTTATTGAAATGCTATGTTGTAACTTACATTAAATTGATAATTATTAATATTCGCCCATTTTGACCGCCTGTCAGATATCGCTTCCGGGCCGCGACAAACCGCTTTCTGTGTGGCCAGGGCGAACGGATGAACTCGAGTTCATTTCAATCAATCAATAATAATGATGGCTTGAAGTGAACTTGAGTTTGTCCTTTAGGCCCGTCCACATTGAAGGCCGTTTGTCCCTGGGGGAAGCTATGTCTGACAAACGGTCTAAGGACAAACGCGGTCACCGCCGATCGGCGGCATTTGTGGGGTTGTGCAGACTCGACCCTCGATGGGGGGGACATCGACGTTCCAGGCTCGATGTTCGACATCGATTTTGTTCAACATGGGATATGGAAAATTAATGTTTTATGAACCCTAGGTAACCCCCCCCCCCCTGGTGGTGTGGAAAAATTCTAATAGAATGGTATAGTTTTTAGGTGAATTAGATTAGGGTGATCTACTCAATGAAGATAATGAACCGTTGTGTCAAGAATTTGCAGAGTTTTTTTGGTAGGAAATCGATTGATGTACAGTTAGATCGATGGGTGCGAAGGATCCATCAAATAACAGTTTGTCCTATTGATGTCTGTCATTCATGAGCTGACCCTCAGAACATGAAGGTTAATCGCGGGTGGTAATCAGACGTGGAGGAGAACGGGGAAGGATGAAGGGAGGGGGAGTGGTGGAGAGGGCAGTTTGTGGTGATGGAGCGGGGGTTGACTGTGAACGTTGGTGGGAGGTGGGTGGTTGAAGATGTTGGGACGTGTGTGGAGGATGGTGGGAAGTGGGTGGAGGATGGTGGGAAGTGGGTGGAGCGGGTTGGGAAATGGGTGGATCGAGGATGTTGGGACATATGTGGAGGATGGTGGGAAGTGGGTGGAGCGGGGTGGGAAGAGGGTGTAGGATGGTGGGAAGTGACTTGTGGATGGGGGTAGTGGTGCGGCCCCGACAGACAATTCTCAAACTTAACTTCCCTCATCTACTTCGCAATTCTTTTGTGAGAAAGGAGACGTCTCGACGTCTGTCTCCATCAATCAAACAAATTGCGAAATTCAATTCTATTATAAACTGAACTGGAGACGCCTCGGCTGTTCCCATCAGCTTATAACAAGAACTTCCTTCAAACTAGGAAGGAGTAGTTAGGTACTCGCTAAGTAAAGGAACTCGCTTCGTGCAATTCGTAGCGGAATATTTCACAGTTAAAATGTTTGTTTTTTCAATTACGTGGGAAGCATGCAATTTGGAGATATGACACTATTGCACCCAATGAGCGATATACAGGGTGGAAGCGATTAGGTCGTACCACCGGCCAGGGATCGATTCTGCAACTAATTTCTGATGTGAAGTGTCCTATGTATAACTTTTTTTTTTATACTGGTTGAAATCCGACTTTTTCACTTTTAAGATTTTTGTCGTGTTTTCGACCTTAAGTCACTAAAATGGCCTTAACTCCCTCATTTTTCAGTCAAAATTCAAATGTGATTATACCGTTGGAAAGAGCGTTAAATTCCCTATCTCTGTAGAGTTAAATGAAACTTTTAAAAGAGATTCAGATTGAAAATGAAATAGGAAACTCTCGAAAATTTCGAGAATGAACAGTTCTATCAAACGTTTGTAAGCCTAACTGGATCTGCCGGATAATTTCATACTGTAACCCCAAAAGCTCAGGCTCTCCAACGGTATGGTCAAGAAATTGTTTACAGTGCATTGTTTGTTCTTCTACTACCAAGTTTCCTCTGTTATTCCTATTCGAAAACATGTTCCATGTTCCCTTGCTTTGATCCTTGATCTAAACCAGGGGTCTCCAAAATTTCCAGCCTTAGGGCCATACTGATTACTCCAGTAAGTTCCGAGGGCCAAAACCATATCATCATTGTTGCCGGTGGGCCAATGTTATGTGTAGTTAGCCCATGACCATATCAATGTAGATGTGATATTAATAATTATTCAGCATAAAATTAGAATACTTTAATTTGCTATAAATGAATTTAATTTGCTATAAAAAATATGTTCTCTAACAGGAGTTTTCAAGTATGGCCGGACAAAATCTGTCCGCGGGCCGGATGTGGCCCCCGGGCCGTAGTTTGGAGATCCCTGATCTAAACTGTAATAATCCCCAAAACTCAAAACACTTTGTAAAAATCTCTCGCAAATATCATTCTACATTTCTTCGAAAATTCGCTAAAACACTGCAACACTGAGTGAAAACAAATTTATTCGTATTATCTGTGGTAGGTGAACAATTGATTTATTACAATAAATGGTTGTTGTATACTGCAAATAATAAAATGTTCGTACACAAACTGTAGCACGGACGAGAAAATAGTTCCTTCAAATAAGACAATATGCGCGGATCTGTTGACTGAATCTTACAGAAGCCCTTGCCTCCTGAGATCCTGGTAGGTCTTCCTATTGACGACGTTGCCCAGGGAATCTTCGAACTCCTCCTCTTGTTCAGGCTGCCACCTGATGTGAAACATTTTTCGTCAGTTAGGTGCTCCAAAGATTAAGAAAATCAAGTATAAGGATATATGGGGCTTCCGAAAAGCAGGGCCAGTAGTATCCCTGGCGCTAAGCATTAACTCTACATGCAGTTATCCACAACAAGGACCAGGACATCTATAAGAATCCGAATATTTATTGTTATATCATGCAACCACTAACTTCGCATGATTAATGATTTTATCCTTTAAACCTATATTCACATGAATTGAGACATGCTAAGCACGAATCCGCGACCAGAATTAAGCCATCGTGTCCTGATGTTTTTCCAACCTCAAAAAATGGGTTAAAAACAGTGAAAATCGGGGAAAATACATTGAAAAACATTTCGTTCTTACATTTTAACCTATATTCATATGGATTTAGACCTGCTAAACATGAATCTCTGATCAGATTTAGACCGTCACGTCCTGAGTTTTTCCTAACCTCAAGAAATGGGTTAAAAACAGTAACCATCGAGGAAAATGCACTCGTAAAAGTTCGAAAAACAATTTTTTCCTCAGCTAAATCTATATTTATACTAACGGGTATTGGCAGATCCAAGATGCAAACACGGTTTCTGAAATACAAGTAACTTACATTAAATTTCATATACTGGGGATGTTGAGGGAAGGTAATTGAGTTATTGTCAATAAATTCAAATCAAATACGGCGTACGCGGTTTTTTGTGATAGTTGGGTTTATTATGGTTTTCCAAGCCGCATTTTTGTAATCCAATATTGTATTACCGAAAAACCCAGTTGAATAAAACCAAATACCCTAGTTCAGAAAGATGGAAATGTAGTGTAATGCACTACAGGGTCAGGAATGAAACTGAGAAATTTATTTAAAATATCAATCGTTTACCAACTTCTTAGAAACGTGTTTTCTTTCTGTAACATGTGATATACTACATCTTTTCCCCCTCTTCTTTATTTACTTGTTCACGCTGCTCGTAGCTGATCGGCGTGATTCTTACATATTTTCCCCTCTACTTCGACCATGTAAGAAAGCAATCCTGTCCTTCTAACAATGATACCTTTTGATAATCGCGTTCCCTGCGACCAGACAAACTCTTTGGAAATGTCCTTGTTACCCACATGCCCTACAGGTAACAAGCTTCGCTCCACAGTTATCTAGGGTTTTGTGCTGTTCTTTACCGCATTTAAAACAGTGCTTCCCTCCCAACAGCACCATTGTTGTAACATGTGATATACATCAGAAACTAGCTCGCTTTCTACCTGCATCCAGGGTACCTCCACGCGGTGACGGTGGGCACAGGAGTTGCTCCACTATCCTGCCCCTGGATAATGGCTTTCATGCCTTCATGGCAGGTAGAAGGAAGAGAATTAGGATGCAGGAAAAAATCAGGATGTGACGGTCTAAATCCATATGAATATAGGCTAAAATGTAAGAAAAAAGGTTTTTCAATGTATTTCCCCCGATTTTCACTGTTTTTAACCCATTATTTGAGGTTAGAAAAAAAATCAGGGCATGATGGCTTAATTCTGGTGCTCAGCAGGCCAAATACTACACATATGGCATCAAAAGTATATCCCACTTTTTTTTGTGTGACTGTGTTATAGATACATCTATATTAACCTGATACCGATTTCAGTGGATATCCCACAGCCTATGGGTATACACAGCCCGTTAGTCAACGTGTACCACATTGACCCCAGTGATGACAGCCAATACTAAAGCTAACCTCTCTTCCTGTTTCAAGTTCTTGAGTTTCTCCCACAGAACAAGGGCGTCTTCTATCTGAGTGACGTTAGCAAAATGAGCCGTATTCGGGATCCCTAGACATCGCATTCCATGCGCGTGGCGCCACTCTGCAAAGTGCCTTTGGAACGCTGTAACAACCAAAACAGGTCTCATTAAACCATAGTTCAGGTGAAGATGGCTCATGGTCTCTCTGGACGAATCCTTATTAATTTAGTTATGAAATATATTGTGCCTCATTGTGGCAATAATGTGCTGTTAACCCCAACCACTTTAATAACTAAACCTTCTACATCATAGTTATTGGTGTGATTAATGTAACCAGTCTTAAAACTAACGTTCGATGATAAGACTGGTTAAGTGAGTTTATAGTTTCTACAAAAATTAACATGAGGCGTCGTTAGGCTATGATAAACTTGTATAATATTACCCTTAGGACCCTTGTAGACAAAGTTTCCGCATATTTCACAGTTGTAACTGATATTGAGGCCGTGGAGCTTGTAGAGCCAGTATGGGATCGGTTTTCCATCCCAACCGAGCGGTAAGTTCTTGGGGTTGTAGGGAACTCCATCGTCATCATCTTCAGCTTCCGATGCGGATGACGAGCCCTCGCCGTCCGACTCTCCACGTTCTTCTCCTGTCCTCGCTTGTTTCCGTTGAACATTTTCCTACAGAAAAACCAAAAAAGTACATTAAAAAATGTCCACAAAACAGAGAGGAGATGAATTATATCTACTTGATCTAGATTTAGAGCAGGCACTTAAAGTTTAGTTTCTCCTGAATCATTATCAGACGGGAAAATGTTGTATACAGGTAAACTGTATCCCCCCAAAAACAACTCCGTTGTAAAAACTGGCCCGCCAAAAAACCTCAGCCGCAAAAAGGAATGATATCCATTTTGCCCGCCAGCCACATATATAGGATGCTCGGTGCTTCGCACCTCGCTGTTGAGTGTGCATATAGAAACCTGATCCTCCTACCCCTAACCTCCACCGTCAATGTTTTCCTGTTCCCTGTCTCCTTCCAAAACCCCCTCTCACCCTTAGTCACCCTCGGTTTCACCTAATATGTTTCCTCTGTTACAACAGCAGGGAGCTTTACGGTTCTTTCAATGCTGTTGGCGGGAGCTTTTTGCCAGATGAACAAGCCTGAATTGAAACATTACTGTATTATAAGTATTACTAGTGGTCACGAGTAATCAATGGTGGTACACCTATAATCAAGTAATGCTTCAATTCAGGCTTGTTCATCTGGCAAAAATCAGTGGTTTGATCAGCTGTTAGGGCTTGAATATGAGTGTTTCTTGTTTAATTTCCATTATTGGTGAATCCAATTTCTTTGTTAGCTGATGTAGTTTTGTATTGTCTCCGGGAAATCTAGTTATCTGCCATTTTTTCTTGCTTTGCGTATCTTCCTCCAGCAACTGGGTCGAAAAATCCATTTATATTTACTTAAAAGCAAAGGTGACATTATTTATAAAAGGTACAGATTTAAACAAAAAATGATACGTACCTTTGTAGCAGATCTTTGCTCAGAAAGCACCTCCGCAAATTTGTAGACTTGGGCTTCCAGAAAAGCAAGGTCTCTTTGTCTCTCGTTGTCCTTGTTCCTTGTAGATTTCCCAGGTTTTGACTTGGCGAAAAGGTTGGGATCTAATAACTTTTTACCTACAAAATATTTTTAATTTTGTTTAAATGTCCACGTACCTACTAAATGTTGAAAGCTAAGAAGGTGGCCGGTAAAGCATCCTTCAATACAATGTCATATTATGTCAATACAATGCCTTATTATTTGGTATATCCAATTACATCATAAATAAACTGACATATTACATACCAATTTACATACCAAACTTAGGCAAAGTTACTGTTAAAATAGTATTTCAAGTTTGCCCATGTGCAGACGCAACCAGTGTTTTGACACCAGCAGATCCGAATTGTGCAAACACTGGAAATATCGTCAATGAAAGTCGAATAGAACCAGAGATGTAAGCATTATAATAATATTATAATGCTCACATCTCTGGTTCTATTCGACTACTATGTTAAGGTTCATACCCATATATTCATTATAATACCACGTATCATCAATTTTGGCGAAATCCTATTTTTGATGGACCCTATAGTATTTCCTAACGCCCGATCGAATGGTGCTGTGGCCAAGTTCTTAGAAAAATTGGTTATGGGAGAAATAGCCTGTTTTCAAATAACCCGTATCAGTTTTGTTTGTTTACTGCTTCCAATACCTCGTATCAGACCTCTCGTCAAGGTAACCCCCAACGTAACAATAACTCCAATTCTCTATTTGTAGTTCAGGACAATGATGTTTAGGAGATTAATAAAGAAGACATTATTAAACTTCTTCCTCGCCCTAAATTTTTCATAAAAAAGAGAAAAATCACTTCATTCCCCGCCCAAATTGAAGTGAAAGAGCCATGTAATGAGCCAACTTGACAGTATATTTTTCCTTTTTCTTCAAGTCAGGGGAGTGTTTTCCCAATTATAAGTCAGTTCACCTATTATAAAAGAATAGTAGGTAGTAAGCTTCTGTTAGTTCCTCTAGATCCTGATTAAACATAATGATGTTTGTTTTATATAACATATTCGAGATAATATTTGTTTCAAATGAGCAGGAGGTCGATTTTAAAACATTCAGAAAGACGACATTAACCCGGACTTGAACGTTTTTTTTGCTCTCCTGAAAAGTTGGTTATTTTCTGATAGGTACGTGGTATTCGAATGAGGGAAGGTATCGATTTCTAGATCTTTCATAGATTATAATGCATTTAGTAGTGACTAGCTGTCTGGGATGGATCCATCTGCCACTCTTACCTGTCGCTTTTCGGATTATATCTCTTACTTATTGAAGCTTTTCAATATGTTTTATTCGTTAATATTTCTTTAAATACCAAAAAATAATATTCATCTGTCTCACGGGAAGGAAGAATTTAAGATTTTTAAATTTCGGCTTCCCTATATACCCCCAGCCCTACGCATCAGATCCGGAAGTGAACCCCCCTATGTCCTTCCCCGATCACGGATACATTTAAATACGGGAGAAGGGTTCGATCCATTGAGCCGTTTTTGCGTGATCGAAGGACAGACAAACAGACACCAAATTCCAAATCGGCATGGTTTGACTCCATTTCACGCGAAACGAATAACTGCAGTGAAATCTTTCGAAAATACCCAAGGAACACGAAAATCGTCTTTGAATTTAGTTATATAGATGCCCCCCCCCCCCCCCCCACAACTGAGTCATAATGTAGAGTAGTGGTGAATACTTATGCAATAAAGTAAAGTGTTTACCTTTGGTACTGAACAGCCGTTGCGCTCTTTCTTCTAACGTACCACCACATTTGAGCCCAAGAGCCATTAAAGCCGATTTGAGTCGATCCAGGCCAAGAGATGCGAGCTCTTCAGGCGATGAAAACGCGGAAAGGTCCAAATGAGCGCCGACGTTGGTCAACACGCTCCCTGTCTCCTTGGGCCACCCCGGAAACATGCCGGCTTCCCACTGAATACTGAATTCCTTTAGGATGTCATCGATTTCTTTCTCCATGTCGTGAAGGGGTTTGATTCGTAGGATGTAATCATACAAATATGCCAACAGCATTTCTACGTACCTTGAAAAATATTTAAACATTCGATTAGAGTAGGGTATTTGTATACCACCAAATTCCCTGAATAGGGATCAGACATTGGCAATCAAACAGGTGAGAGTTGGCGGGTGAGCATAGATTTTAGCTAGACAATTTTCAAATAATCAAATGTTGACGTATGACGATGAAGGGCCGGAAATAAGAAATTCGCAAGAGAAAAACCTTGGAAATCACTTTTCAGAGCTTACTCCGTTTTTTCTCTTCTCTATTGTGGCATCGTACAAGCATTTACTTAGTAGGTTTACTAAGTAATAACACTCACTACATACTACGGAACTCACAACTTAATAACAATTCTTTCCAGTTTAGGGAGAAATTGACGTTTTAATGACTGATTGACTCAAAGGATTATTCGAGGTTGAGCTCGTCATTTTGAGCTAATTATATCTTAATGACAAACATCGATTTTGCTGAAAAATCTCCCGTTTTTCCATAAAAAAGTCTTTTCAGCGAATTTTCGAAGATTCTTCCTTAAAATCAGTCGCTCATTTAACGCAGGTCGACCACAGAAACTTTGCATCCCTTTGGCGCATTCTTCAGGAGGACATAGAACTAATTATCTCTTACCATCAAGCCGATTCCCGTGCGTATGATAATTTTTTGGGAATTTCTCCCCTCAAAAGTGACATTTTCGATTCGAAACAACACAAGATTCGCTGATCCGCTTCCTTGGGGGCACCACACGGAAGCAAAGTTTCTGTGGCCGACCTGTAGGTGGTAGTTGAAGTTGGGAAGATACGTCACCAACTAGGGAATACGAAATAAATTACCTTTTATACTCCGAAGTTTTTCTGTCTTTGTTGATATCATAGAGACGATCGAAGGTGGTCAAATATGTGATGTAATCCACTTTATCGACCCCCTTGAGGTTGACGTACTTCTCATAGCACTCGTGGAGGTCCAAGTACTTGCCGTACCCCTCTTCGTCGGTAAAGTCCACTAAATTAGAGGCTTCGTCAGTTGGGTTCTCTCGGAGTTTCGCCATTTCCTCGAACTCTACAGACATCGGTATGGAGATCTCATTGGGTATCCGTCTGTAGAACTCTTTGATGGACTTGAGCCGGGAGTAGAACTCGGAAAACTCGTTGGGGCCTGAGAGGGCTGAGACTTCATCTTTCCTGATCCCGTCTTTGTCCTCATAAAGCTCTTTGAGCTTCCCAGTGCTTCCAGTATATTGGTCCAACAGCATTTTCAATCTGTAAATTAGGTTATGTAATCAAATTATTGATAATAATTATCAATTAATTAATAATTATTATTATTAGCTACCGAAACTCCAATTTTTGTACAGTTAAACCACATTTATACACATCAAACTACTTGAATAAATAAAATAATACTTCCAATATCAACATGAAACGTGTTTTAGCCTTCACATTCGTGGCACATAACGAGAGTCCGTCCATTACACCAAACTATTTTGGATTTTATAATGACTTCCGCTTACAAGCAAACCGGAAATTTAACTTCGCCATTTTTGACCGTACAAACATTGTTCACCACTCGTTGGAAAGCTCTCGTTTTAACGAACATTTTCCTGTTCACTATGTAATTGTATGGATAGCAGCCATAGGAAGGAGTTTTCGTATTTTGTTAACAAACTATGAAGCTGTAATTTGGTATGTTAATGCAAAATATCTTATAGAAATTTAGACCATTCCTGTAATGGTACAGACTTGAAATTTGTCATGTATCCTCCTTGACGCTCTAACTCGACACTGCCCAGGCCTCGGATCATCTGACTGGCCTCTAAAGCTTATTTCTACACAAATAATTTTGACATGGATATGTCTCATGGCCGCAGGTTTTTTCTTTTTTTTTCTGTACGAACATACAACCTTTTAAGAAACGAATCATTGTCCAAATGTCCATTGAACGGTGTAACTGATTATTTGTAACGCTTTGTGCGGAATGTGCCTGTCACTACTGCTGTCCTTTTCTAGAAGAGGGCCGCCACTAGATAATGAGGTCAAGTCCATTTGATCTATATGGTACAATTAATTTGATTGGAGGATGTTTTCATTTCGCAACTCCCAATCATCTGATTGGTACCATATAGATTAGTTGGACACATCTCCCACTGTCAAATGGACTTAACCTCATTATCAAGTGGCGGCCCTCTTCTAGAAAAGACCCTCAAATTTTGTGTATAGTTACGATTCAAAAGCCATTCATTTGCAGAAAAACTGGTGTTTAAGGGATGTGATGGTTTGCTGAGTGTCCTTGGTTCCCGAAGTTTTTGTTCGACCACTCTTCAGATAGCCAGCTCTGTGAATGCAGACCAGATATCCAACTGGGTGGCATATTGCCTAACCCCCGAGAACAGGGGTACTCAGCAAACCATACATTACAGGAAGAAAACGACAAAAAAGAGATAAGGTGAACCAAGGAAAACACAAGCTAAGTTGGGTAGAATGGTAATAATTACTAATAATTATTATTCCAATGTAGAAGAGGTTGGTGAGGAGTTCAAGTCACTGAATCAGGTCTTTGCTTTAGGAGCCTACAGGTTTTGCGGACTACTAAGTAATTCTGTTCAGTAGGCAAATCGTAACTGTCTATACTACACAAGTCTGTATTGGCGTTGACGAATCGAATTACACGTCCCACGAAAATGAGTTCGAACATAAGCGGTGGCCTCAGGTTAGACTGAACACATCAGGCAAACCTTGAAAACTTGATTTCTAATGAATAACTTGAAATACCTAGGTACGTTTTTGTCATATTCTGCAATTGAATGGGTCACACCAAAATGCAAAAACGGTCACCTTGTTTCCCTTTACATGTGGGACATTTCGGTTTCCCTATCCAGTCAGTTATTAGCACTAAACGATGAAAGTGAACATAGTGAAATTAAAATTGAAATTAGTGTACTATCTAAACTTTGCTTTTTTTACTAGGTACCTACTATACAGTATGATGGTTGTTGACAAGTTGTAAGTTGGTACCGGAACCGGATCAAACTACACAAAGAAACGTCCTTCCACTTGCCGCACTATTGGCTAACATCAATGAGAGGAAATCAATTTAATCCACAAACCTGTGGTCCGAATTTATTTGCTCCCGGTAACTCGATTTTTTGTGAAGCATTTCCTTGACCATCCCGTCCATGAGACGCTCACGCTCTTCGTGGTATCTCCGCTGCTGTTCCAATATAGTCTCCATTCTGGTGCTTAGTAACTAGTCTTCACTTGATCGCACAAACTATAACTCCGCCACAAAAGGTCCCGGATTATAAAACCATATTTTAAGAGGATTTCTCCAACTAAAGAACGAATTCACTGCAGCTGAAAACGAGAGATTTCGTGTTTATAACCATCTAACGTCTCCCAATCAAAATATTAGTGTGGGATACTTAGAGCACTCTAGTGGCTCTAGTGTGCGTTAGAGGCAAAGTGGTGGAGGAAGTAGAGTAGAAGAGTGAGAAAAAGCCCACAATAATATGGACTACTATGAATCTGCAATAAACACCATGGTTTATTTGACTGAACTTAGGCCTGGAACTGACCTAACTTTGACGCAACTTAAGCCTAAAATTTGTGTTGAAGTACATTAGGTATGATATTATCAGTAGTTTGTTTCACGACACTCCATTATACAATTCCATGCTTTGAGTAGCATCCATCCGTACATAAATAAACCGATCCTGACAAGAAAATTCGAACTGAGAAAACAAATTTTCAAAATTATTTCAAGTATTATTTTCAAATGAAAATTTTATACCAGGTAATTAAACTGGAATAAACAGCCCTTTCATTTACTTTTTCCAATGCAGTATATTATCCATAACAGCATAGAATAGACATTTTGTTGGGGCAGCATCCATGCTTGCATAGGACTAGTTACGGCCGCCATTTTGTTATCAAAAGTGCGGCACAAGGATTTTTATGTGAGACATCCTGAGAACAAACTTGTGCTGTTGATCTTGGTGTCGGGTAGACGCTCGGGTTTTTCTCTGGATTCACGGAAGAATTCTTCCATGCTCTGGATTATTATTAGTTTTATGCACTTAGCTGGTTAGGGGCTGATCAATTGGCTGATAAAGATCGAGATTCCTCTGTTAAATCTGACAATTATCAGACCCGTCGGCGGTCACATGCAACATGGAGATTGCAACTGAGCGCAAAGAAGTTCTTGTAAGTACACTCTAAATTCACCTAATCATTTCTTGTTTTGATCACATATCAACATACTTGTTACATCCCTGTGTTTCGAATTATAGGAATTCAAGTTTAATCGTCTATGCAATCTGAGGCTTTTCCCTTCAACCACCAAACTTGATCGGAAATATCCACTCAACGTTGTAGCGACTTCAAATAAATACGGACTTATATTCGCTGGTACTCCCTCTGGTGTCATATGTAAGTTTGATAGATTCACAAATTATGATTCTTCGTTTTCAGGACAATGTATTCGGGGTTCAATACCGTATCTTTTCTGTCTACTCCTAGGCATTCCACTACCAAACGTCGTCGAGCTCCAGCAAAAAAGATCCAACAATCGCGGCAATATCGAAAATTATCAAAGACGAGAGCTGAAGCTAGGATGTGCTCCATCACATGTTGCTGTCAACAGCACTGGAGATTTGCTGGCTGTTGTCATAAGTCATCAAGATTGCCCTATTGTTCAAATATACGTCGTTCAATCATTTGCAAACCAGGTGAGTCTACGATTGTGCATGAGCTTTGACTCGGATTTATGCGGCAGATTGAAAGTTAGTTAGGCAGTCATAGTCATAGTTTGAGTCTGAGTGCGCCCTCAAGTTGATCGATGAGGGGAACCATGCACTCAGCTCGAGTCAGTCGTGATTGGAGTGCGCTTTCTGAGGTTTCATAAATAGGTTTCAGGTGTTCTCAACAGGTTTCGTAAACAAAATATGGCATCGAGTTGAGGGTCACCCTCAGCTCAATTGTGCAAAATCCTGAGGGATGTCGGGACGTCACTTGAGTGCGACCACCTTCATCTGATAATTGAAATTTTTCGATTGCATTCTGATAACAGTACGACGACACGTTGCTCGGTGTTATTATTCTTATTGGTGATATTGTTATTCTTTATTAAGTAAATATGGATTCATTATTCGAAATTGACGAATGGGATGATGAATTCGACTAGTAGATAGCTTTAGGAACGTTGGCAAAGGATAGCACCAAAGCGATGCCTACATCCGGGATCATCAAAGCCCATTTGAACATGTTCAGTTCAATTCCGCTGGAGATTTCGTTTCCGGAAGGAAACGCTCTTGGAGGGGTTGGTCTCTATCATATTCCCTGAAGGGATAGCAAAGCAATTCGCTCAAAAAACACTTTACCGATGATCACAGCATGTGCTGTCTCATACAACATAGGAATCCACGTCGCTGATGACAGTACAAGCTGTTCGTCAGGAAACTGGGGCGGCCATAAGAAAGACGTTCGAAGAACTGCGCTTCACATAACCTTCAACTTAGCAAGATCAACATGTTGAACTAATTCTGGAAGCGCATTAGGGTGATGAGTAGATTGATTTATTTAAAACAAAGGACAGTAAAATTTACTGTCCTTTGTTTTAAATAAATCAATCTACTCATCACCCTAATTTAATTATTCATTAGGTAATCAAAAATTATTGAACGTCAAAAAAGTAATATGAACAAAGAACCTTTCACAACTGCTGGAGGGACATTGGGGCATGTGAGGGAATTTTCCCGTCCCTTTCACCCTAAACAGGGGAATGTCCCCTCAACGTGCGATCAGGGCTATCAACATGAGCAGAAAACGAATTGACCGGTCCCTGACATTCTGAGGGTGCCCCAACTCGACATTCTGAGTGAACCACTGCCCTCAACTATGAATACAGACTGCCGAGTTGAGGGTCACCCTCTATTTAGGCGAGTGTGAGTGTATACAGCCAATAGATTGAATTGTTTACTTTGTAATTCTCAGCTATCATTTGTAGTAACTGTTAACTTTCATTTCTATTAATTTTGTGTACTTAAACGTTCCTTCATGTGTTTTTTGCCAATGCCTACCGAACGTTGTTAGATACGCCTGTACTTGGCAGTCGATGAAGTCGATAAGGCTTATAATAATTATAGCTCATAGTACCTTCGTTTTGTTCCTTTTACTTGAAGTGCCTTTGTTGTCTTCTCCAGAATATTGCCAAAATCAGTGAAATGAGACTGAGCAGCACTCCTGGTACCAGAGTGTTGGATTTTCATTGGAACCCTGCCATTGGTAACATGATTGGCGCTGTGATCAATGACGGATCAGCTATTGTATGTGAAATAAACTTATCAGGTGGTTCTCCAACAATCTCATCTGCTCCACCGTCTACGCAGGCAATGTAAAAACATATTAATTGTGTTATAGCAATGTTTAAATAAGGTATCGATTTGGAGGTTTTATAGACATGTGCGACGTGTTCGGGGCCATACGCTGAGCGAGGAATATAATAAACCCTGCTCAAAATTAACGCACCACCATCCATTTCTTCGTTTATTCTTTTTTCTTTTCACTTATAAATTTTTATTCGTTTTGCATCACATAGGAAAGATAAGGTAGCCAAAAAAGCTTACATTCTAAAAAAAAAAAAAATCAAAATTCACTTATTGTGGTAAGATTAGGCATTTTGTTAATTGTGCCAAAAATTGAAGGAAAAGAAGTAAACTCAATAAATTTTGGATTTCAATACTTGGTATTACCTCCTCTAGCTCGAATGAGGGTTTGGATCCTTATACCCATACCTCTAATCAAGTTTGGAATGACCTCCTAGGGGATATTGCCCCTTTTCTCTTTCGCTGCAGATTCCAGCTGATGAAGGTTGTCTGGTGGTGGATCTCTGGCTCGGGAGCTCTAGCGCTGTGTGGCCTAGCATTATCGTGCATTAAAATGCAATTAGGGCCAATAAAATGGGCATATGGCACGACATGTTCTTCGAGGATACATTTCACGTACCTCTGAGCATTCAAGACTGGTCTCGGCAAAGTCACCAACTCAAGTACGGGCATCATACGAAATCCTTCCCCAAAACATTACAGAGCCTCCACCAAAGGGTATGGTGCTTGTAAAACAGGCCTCAGAAAGCCTATCCCCGTCTCTTCTCCAGACACGTTCGTGTCCGTTTGGAGAATGTAGAATCACTCTCGTTTCATCTGAAAAGAGAATATATGTTTCCAGTCTTCCAAATTCCATTCAGCATGTTCACGTGCGAAGTTCATTCCTGCTCTCCGATGCTGTCTGGTGAGAAGAGGGCCAGTAGCTGGTCTTCTGCTTATCAGGCTGGACTCTCGGAGTCTGCGAGAAACTGTTTGTCTGGAATGTCGATATTTCTCACGCCATTTATCAAACCCTACAGCTCTGAACACTTTGAGGTCCTTCTACGACGTACTGCTACCCTCAGAAATCGATTGTCCCTTGCGGTTGTGCATCTCGTACGGCCCTGCCCACGTCCCCGTCGATCAGATCCGGTCTCCTGAAATCGCTGAATAGCTCGCTGATTTCGGTAATATCTCGATAGGAAGTACTTTATCTCTTCATGCGTTATGCAAACGGATAAAAAAAAAAAAACGGTAAAAACTTGACAAGTGAATAGAGAAGGGAATAAATGAGAAATGGATGGTGTTGCGTTAATTTTGAGCAGGAGTGTTTATTATACGTCTCTAGTGGCAGCACATACCCCGTAGAATCTCCACTTCTGCAAAGTACACCCATTAACGTTCCATTTTCAGGTGTCTTTGTTGGAGTCCAAAAGGCAAACAAGTAGTTCTGGGGTCGAAAGTTGGAAGTCTCACTCAATACAAGCCTGATTTGAAGCCCGTCAAATCGTATCCGCCTCCTCCAATCCCCGACGCTCAACTTGAAATTTTGGCCATCCATTGGCTGTCCAGC
The DNA here is from genome assembly GCA_963920205.1 of Stenodema calcarata. Classification (NCBI taxonomy): domain Eukaryota; kingdom Metazoa; phylum Arthropoda; class Insecta; order Hemiptera; family Miridae; genus Stenodema; species Stenodema calcarata. Next base: position 6,388,526 of record OY986055.1, on the reverse strand, counting down.
TTCCAGTTCATAGCTGTGTACAAATCCAGCAATGATCCTCAAGGCAGAAGCTGTAAGAAATTATGTCTGATATTTGCACCTAGGTATTTTTTCTTACCATTGTTCAATCCTGTCTGACTTATAAATTTTTCTGATTGAAAAATTCTAGTTGTGATGATTGTCAATGTTCCGAAAAATGGGCCACAGACGTTCGTCAATTTTGAAGATGTCTGTTTTGGGAGTGACACTTTGAGACCCGAGCATTTCTTCATCCATGTTGCAGTGTGGTAAGTTTAGTTCTATTAGTACCCTACTGTTAGGCATGGCTAATACGGTTATTTCTTGGTAATAGGTTATTGAGTAACAGCGACCGTCTGGTAACAGGTTGTGATATTAGGTATTATTTTGGTAATAGGTTACCGGCGATTCGGGGGCCTTTCCAGCGCCCAACGCGGTCTGGCTTTCCACTGGATTTTCAGGCTCACAACTGATCTTGATTCATTTTTAATTCTCATCATTAACTCCTATGACAACTTTATGTTGTTATAATTCCTGATCCATGTTTCTTGACGCTCTGATTGAACAAAACACTGTATTTTTCAGGCTTATTTTTTGTGTAGGGAAGTACCTATGTTTTCACTGTTTTTGAAGTAACTATGTTTTCACTTATTTTTTCATCTTATTATTTCAGTACATATGTCATACTGACATCGCACCGAAAAAAATAAGGAACCTTCTTATTGAAACAGACACACAAATTAATGTGATACTCAATATGACAGTAATGTCGGAAGAATTTAATTTTTTTAGTTTTAGAATGGCTAGGTAGCCTTTTAATGAATATTATGTGGTTAACTTTGATAATTGGACTCTTAGTGTGGGAAAAAGATCTTAAATTTAAAATGCACAACTAAGTGAGTATGCGTGTATAATCATACAAGTATTTAATATTGTGTACCTACTCCTAGGTAACATATATAGGCACACAGTCTTTTAAGTCCAAAAAGCGCTAAAATCCAATGAAAATATTTCTTAGGGAATTCATAATGGTAATATTTCATGGTAGGTATAAAATTGTAATTGGTAATTATTATTATGGTATCTATCACAATTTCTTTCGTACCTTTCTTGCATTGATTCCTTCTTCATTTCTATATTATATTCCTTCTACATTTCTATTCTATAATATAGAAATGAAGAAGGAATCAATGCAAGAAAGGTATGAAAGAAACTCACTAAAATAACTTGTCGACAGTTATGATGGCATACCTTTCACACATTCGTTTTCCGTAACCTATTACTTGATATTAGGTCCCAGCCAACCTATTGCCAGGTAGTTACTGGTTATCACGGAATCCCAAAGAGGCCCTCAAGGGGTTTTCCCATTAGTGCTCAAAACAGTTATTCCAGTAATGGGGTTTTTCTGGTAATCTGTTACTGGACAGTATTAGGTTATTTGAAGCGGTTACGTTAAATATTCCCCACCTCTACCTACAATGTACATTATGGGAATGCTAATATAGTGTCTGTCACCAATGAAATGATAACACTAGTTTGTTTGTGATTCTCATAATTTCCAGGAACATCCTCATCGTTTCGACAGGAAACGGTCTGGAAGTGTCTGTCCTCCATCAGGAAGGCGAAAAATGGGTTCAGTGGATGCAGGATGAGGGAGGTCGTGCAGAGCTACCTCAAACTGAAACCCATGACGACGTTTTTACGGTGGGAATGGCTCTGAATTTGAATGCAACCCAACCTATCCCCATTGGTACGTACCTACCGTAGTACTACAGTCGTTCCAATATTGATTTTTGGTACGGCCGCTTTCCTTAATTCTCGGGGATTCAAATTAGTTGATGCTGCGTATTTCCTTTCCAGGTGATAGTGGTGCAATACCACCCATGCCATACTTACTGTATATGTCCGAGGAGGGAGTGCTCTGCATATTCCACACTATGAACATTTTGCCGGGTGCTGCTACAATTTGTTCTGCCCCTCAGGAGTTGCCCAGACAATTCTTCACCGTAGCAGAGGTAATTCAACCTGCTTATCATAACGTTAACTAAATCACACAGAAAAGATTTTCAAAGAGGTTTTGCACCTGCTACGAGTAGTTAGACGTGCTTGGTTTATTTCTTTTAAGTTGATGCCATTTTGTTTATGTTCAGAGTGGTGAACCTTCAGCTCAAACTCAGATGTCAAGCCCAGCTCTAAAGCCTGCTACTGGAACTCCAGCTCCGATGGGGTACGTTGTTCTTCCAAATATTCCATATAAGATTTACAGGGTTGGAAGCGACCGGTTATGCGTGAATTTCGTATTCCTACCGGGAATTTAAAATTATTCATTTCCTTGTCATTTTTCATCATCACATTAATTTCAATATGCGACTATGGCTATACTATGAATGACTTCGATTACGATTCCTGGCACCCAACAACCCTGCTTGACAATGAGGAAATTTGGGAGGTGTCACCATCTTGAAAATCTAGATATCGGGCCGAAACGTTTGTGGCCATTAAGCAATAAGGCGGGGTTTAGCCCAGACAACTTCTATAGTATTGCCGATGTTTGGCTCTCGGGGACGGGGTTATGACCCGCTCCCTCACAAACCGAATTTCGAACTTTTGCAGGCTTGTTGGTCTTAGCTAAGGCACATTCTTTGCCAAAAATGTTATTAAAATACAGGTAAAGCATTACTTTCTATTTCTCTTCCGGATCCCTCTACTCAGGGTGTAAACCAGCTAGTTTACTAATGTAGTAACTTGGTTTATGTAAATTGGTTTATTATTTCCTAAATTAATTAAAAAAAAAAAATCCGTCTATCCGCTGTACGCCAGCATCTAACAGGCTATAACGTCTGCTATACTACTCGTATTTACACGATTTTTCTTTTATTTGATAGATCTCGTCGATTTCTTTCTTTGTCGTTTTTACCAATTATTTCTTGTACTCGTGCACAGTGGAAATTGGAGGGCAGTCGCCTAATATTACCGTTGAACCCAAATTTGTTTATCCAACTTTAAAACTTCAGAATTTAATTTCCTTCAATTCAAATATCCTCTATATTTTTTCGATTAGAGGCTTCCTTTTGCGCAAGGCAAGACAATTTCACATTTCCTCTTATTTAAACTTTTTTTTGAAATAAAATAGTTCTAGGTGTCCTATCGAGTTAAAATTCGGTAAATAAACTTCAGTTAACTTGCAATTTAAAACTTTTTTGTGGTCAAATTGTTTCAAAATGAGTAAAAACAGTTACATATTTTCAGACCGGGAAAAGTGCGTAACCCTGGGAGGGCGAAAGCCAACACGCAAATTAAGATCATGAACTGCAATTGGATTCCGTTTTCATTGAATTCAGTCTGATCCCAGAAAGAATTATCACCATTGATTTAAAAAAGGCCGACTTATTTTACAACTGTCCATATAGATCTCGCTCTGCTTGCAATAAAACCCTCACAAATACTAATGTATAGTGTGCAGGTAATGTCCCAAAATCCTATTTTGACACAGTTGTTAATCTGCACACTTATCTTTGATTCTTGTAGAATCGGTTCTGGGGAAGCTGTTCCGCTGGCCATGGCGAAAACTCCTAGCCCATTTTTCACTCCAACCTCGGGCTCCATGTTCCAGTTGCCAGGCAGTCAACCTGCTCAGCCTGCTATGCACAATACGCAAGCTCAGTCCCCATCAGTGTTCCAGATGTCGCCGTTTGGCACAGCAGGATCTTTTGGCTCTCAAAACTCGCAAGCTGCCGCTCAACCCAAACTGCCGCAAACATCTCAAACTCAGCCTTTTGTGAAACCTCCTCAGGCCCAAATCACTTGGGGAGCCGCGCCGCAGAAGGGGGCTCCAGTGAGTATTTTGGGGAGTCCCTCCTCCAAACCGCTGGAATTACCTTCTGCTGCACCATCTCCAGGTGATAATTAGTTTCATTATTATTCTGTTTTAGAATGTTTCCTAAGACTTTGTCAATTCTATTGGCAAACATGTAAGGTTTATTAGTTTGTTTGTAAAGGGACTTTGGTTAGGTAGGTGCTCCGTCAACGCAGGGCATGGCCAAATGTTCATGTCCATTTTTTACTCAATACTCGGGCTCGCTGTTCGAGTTGCCAGTCAGTAAATCTGGCATGCGCAATCCCCAGACTCAGACGCCATCAGTGTTCCAGATCACGTCATGGAACGAGAATAATGTGTACTAATATCCATGCATCCAAGCTTTTAATGGCCACATTGTTTACTCTCCCTTCCACTTTTGTTAGTGAGCACTTTGAAAGAAACTACTTGAAATCTGATTTAGATGTATGTGTCATTTTCTTGTTTCTCATCTAAAAAATTTTTCAGGACTCACTCCTGGACTACAGAACTCCGGGTTGCAGATGTCTAAGGGAGTTCCCTCTCACACACCTGTTCCGTCCGTGCCTAAAGTACAAGTTAGTACCCCTTCATTACATTTTAGAGGTTGTGGACTGATGCTGTTTGCTTGTGCTATTCCTATTGACGATTTTGTTATATTCTTACATCTCTGTAGATACATTTTGTTGATATTTATATTTATTTTCACAGCCGTTGACCAGCACCTCTAGCCCTGTAACTCCTGCCCCTGTAGCCTCTCCGGCTCTCTCCCCCCAACCGGCTTTAGCTCCAAAAGGTAGGTTGCAATGCACATATTGCATCTCTCGCATCAGGTCTAATATGAGAGGGAATAGTGCCCTGTGATGGAAAAACGCCTTATCTCCAATGTTTACATAAATGGGGTTTTCAAATTACTCCCATTTTTATGACGCTCTTGAAGGTGAAATGCCTCATGTGCGCGTTTTGATCTTCTGGTCTAAACGCCTTATATTGTTTATTTTGATGACATTTGAACGTGAAACGCCTCATTCAATTTAATAATATTATTGAATTGAAGCGATTCTCCTTAAAAGCTTTGCTCCAAACTGCTTCTGATGTTGGTTGAGGTGTTTAATCGGGACTCGAGAGGGTTTCTCGATCAAATATTTACTCAGCTGTTTGGGCTTGAGGTCTTTTTAAACAAAACAACTAGGAATTAGTTATTTTGTGAAGGCGTGGATAATAAAAAAAAACTATATCAGCAAATAGTAGTTTTGTGAAAGTAAAGAACCTTTAGGCGAGATGAGGCATTTCTCCTTAACAAAAACCCCAAAAAATCGTGCGTAAAATTTGCCTCAACTGCGAAGAATTGATTAGTTTTAATGGGGAAATCGATCTTGAACGTAGTTACATTTGGGTAATGACTCATTACTAATGAGTCAATATGAAGTACCGGCGAAAAAATTTGGTCACTGAAATGACTGGAGACCGTATCAGACGTTTCCATTGAGAAAGTTTTGAGGCAAATTTCCGCAATGGTTTGGTTCACAGATGAAGCGTTTCAGTTTCACAGGGCAGAATAATAGTAAATAGGATTCACTATTAATATGGTGCCCTTTGTATTTTCGTAATTAATTTCCACTTCTTCTATAGAACCCGCCCCAACACCTGCTGTTCCTCCACCTATGGATGATTCGATTATCGAAAAGGAGATAGCTAAGGAAGTTGCATCCATTGAAAATCTCCTGTCGAGTTTCAAAGTTGATACCACCGCAGTGAACAAATTGGTAAGCAAAATAATTTCCGCTGTTTTATGGTGACTATTTTGGGCTGACTGTGTTAGGATGAAATGTTTGGTTTGACTTTGTCTACTGATCGCCTGCACTTGAGGCTCGAAGGCAATGCTGATACAGCATTTCACTCATGTGCATCAAGATATTTTAATTTGTTCAGCAGTCTCTTTGATTGATGAATCCTCAGTTTCAAGGAGTTATCTAAAAAAAAAAAAATTTTTTTTCAATTGACAAATAGATTAATGACAAAACATCTCTGGCGAATGTCACCGTGAAACTCGATGGGCTCGAGAAGTTTGAGAAGGAGTTACGAGAAACAACAGCTGCTGAGAACGCTGAGGTTCGTGCTTTGAGGGCCAATCTGTTTGAAATGTGGGGCTGGCTAGAGAACATCAAGGCCAAACAAAGGCAATCAACGAGCCAAAGGTGTGTGTTACATATTAATATGGAATTCATCAATTCCTATAATTGCGCATGCGCACTCAGACATTAGTGTCGTTTTAATATTATTGGTAACACCCACTTGTCGTTCATATCTATTGTTGTAGGTATCTTGATACTGTTGAGTCCAAAGAGCTTGATCCACTAATGAAGAAGCTCATGAAAAGTATTGACCAAAATACCTTGTACGTTGAAACTAAAATCAAAGAGGCAACGGACCATTTGAATTCTATATGGGACAAACAGAAAGAACCAGGTTCTGTGTAAGTGGTTATTATTATTTTTTGTTTCTATGATGCTTAATCCCAAAGCTTATCTCAGTTTATTTATGTACGTTCATCGTCGTTTCAGAAAAAATTTTGATATCCCTCACATGGAGGTAATATATCAAACTATGGCAGCGAACATGAAGATACTTGCTGTACAACAGACAAGAGTTTCTGAGCTCGAAGCAAAACTTGCCAGCACTCTGAAGGCTCGCAAGAAAACGATTCCTCAAGTTCTGAACGATTCGAATCCTAAATGGAATTCTTCACTCTGGTCTGCATTGAATAATTCTGACCAGTAAGTCTTTGAATGTTGTCGTACAGTCCCTCATTCATTTCACATCACAATAATTAAAGTGCTGTCACCTTTGACGAATGAACGAGAATTATCTATTCAAACCTTGAAGTTTATTTGACATGTGCTTTTCTAATTTCAGGAACTCACAGTTGGAGAAACTGGCAGACAAACTTCTGCAAACTAGAATCGATTCTAATACTGAAACCAGTCGTTCGTTCAAAGAGACTGCCAACCGTTACATTGCTCTGTCCAATATGAGGAAGCCCTTGTCATCTGAAAAAGAGGCAGCTCTATGGAGGTGGCACAAGTCCCATAAAGTTGTTCACAACAAGGTCGCACGAGCTACACTTCCTGATAATGAACTATTGAACAGATTGTCATTGAAAATCACCCCAGTTAAAACTCCTGTATCAACTATGTCGTCTGCACCAATTGTTGAAACCCCAATGGCCACGTCATTGAAACCCATCAGTCGGAATTTGTTTGTGACCCCTGCAGTATCACAGCCTACCGCAAGTGCACCACAGATATTCCCCCCATTGGTGACCAGCACACCATTCACTTCTCAAGCCAAGACAGATGAACCTAAAGGAACTGAAAGAGGGTTTTTATCCCCGATTCCACAACCTAATGTCTCACTCCCCAAGTTACCTGTGACTGTCGAACCAAAAGTGTCAGTTTCACAAGCGCCGGCCCCCAAGACTGTTTTTGGATCACCGTTCAGTGCTATTTCTTCTAAAGATCAATATCTTTCATCGACTCAGACAATTACTCAGGCTGACGCACCATCTTTTCAAGCACCATCCTCAAAGCCTCTTTCTTCTTCATCATCACCATTTTCAATTGCAAGCAGTAAATCCAAGGAGTTGCCTAAAACCAATGTCCCAACTTCCAAGGAAAACCAACCACATTTTGGCTTGGAACCTACCAAAACTACTCCAGCATCGACAATGATGGGATTGTCATCAGGATCAATAACGACCATAGCCCCAGGCAATAAGGAAAATATGTCAACTCCGGCTGCAGCTGGTTCAATCTTTGGGAATTCCTCATTTGGACAAGCTGGTGGAGCGTCGCCGTTTCAAATTGGTGGTTCCCCATTTGGCAGCATGTCTGCAACTACTTCCAGTGTCGTAGTAACTAGTGCTGCACCTGCTGTGACTAAATCGTCCATATTTAGCCATGTTGGGTCACCTGTACCAAGCTCATTGCCCTCTGTTTCTATATTCAGCCTTGGCTCATCTACAACTCCAGCTTCAGACACTAAAACATCTACTGGTACCACTTCTCAGCCAATGTATTCTGCCCCTGCATCCTCACAGAGTTCATTTTCATTTGGGTCTGAATTCAGTCAGCCTAAAACAACTGCCTCAGTACCCAGTAACATTCTTGGAACTTCCACGGTGCCCATAGGCTTGAGCTCGAACGGTATGCAACCAGCCTCTACCACATCCACTAGTGTATTTGAAAGCACTCCCATTACAATTAGTATGGTCACTTCCGCATCCACATCCAGCAGTATGTTTGGAGGCACTCCGACTGCCACCAGTACGGTCACATCAGTATCGACAACTTCATTGCAATCCCCAATCCCCTCTGTTCCAGCTACTACATCTGTTTCAATCTTTGGAGGAATAGTTCAATCTCCTACTGTGCCATCCCCTGTATCACCACAGCTTGTTACACCTGAGAAGGTTGTCTCTTCAAGTGGAGCTAGTAGCCTGTCGTTCGGTGGTATGACCATAACCCCTGCTGCTTCATCTGTTCCCAGCACCACAAGTGCGTTTAGTTTTGGTAGTACAACATTCACTGGAACTCAATCGAGCCAAGCAACTACAACAGCAACAAGCTCTTTTAGTTTTGGCACAGCGGCATTTGGCCCCACAACGACCACCTCTAGTTTATTTGGCACTACGGCCACACCTACAACTACTGGAAGCACACTGTTTCAAACTCCTCAAAAATCCACGTTCAGTGCTGGTCAACAAGTGTTTGGAACTCCAACCACATCACCCCCAACCTTCAGTACTCCTACAACCTCATCACAACCCTCGTTTGGTACTCCCACCACGTTAGCTCAATCTGCTTTTGGAACTGCCACTACGTCGGCGCAATCGACGTTTAGTACGCCTACCACATCTACTCAACCAGCATTTGGCACTACGTCTGCTACCACTCAACCTACTTTTGGTGCTACGTCAGCTTCTTCTCCACCGGCATTTGGTACACCTACCACGTCAATTCAGCCAACATTTGGAGCCTCTACCACATCCGCCCAATCCACCTTTGGAGCCTCTACCACATCTGCCCAGTCCACCTTCGGAACTCTATCAACTTCTTCTCCAGCGTTTGGTACTCAACCGACGTCATCTTCGGTATTCAGTACGACAACTTCCCCATCAGTTTTTGGAACACCAACCACTTCTACCACTTCAGTATTCGGAGCTGCAACTGCTCTTTCCAATACTTCATTCTTTGGATCTCCGGCCACTACTTCTGTTGGTTTTGGATCGACTCCTTCTGGCAGTATCTTTGGAGGAACCTCAAGTTTTTCTACGCCTTCAACCACCTCCTCCAGCATTTTCGGTGCTCCAATTTGCAGTCCCAATTCCACATCAGCGCCGACTAATAAAAATGTGTTTGGGTCTCCATTTGAATCATCGAATACCGGTAGCACCGCCTTTGGTGGCACACCTTCCTTCGGTTCATTCAGATCTAACTCGTGAGTTGACAACATTTGAATACCTATTGTTGCTATTTAGAGACAAGTGTTTTTCGACATCGCTTTTCTTGGTCATTATGATTTGGTTCCAGGCAGGGGACGTTTGGAACGAGCGGTGGATCGATATTTGGAGGAGGAAGTTCCACATTTGGTCAGCCACAACAAGGTGGTAGCTTATTCCAGTCTGGAAGTGAGTAATTTTATTCACTTACAATGTACAACTAAGTTGACATTTTTAAAATTTCATATACCTAGGACATTTTAAATGGTACGTTATTTGTTTTTTAAAAAAAAGTGTGTAGATTTTGATTCAAGATATGGGAGTTATGGAAAATATCCCCAATACTGCGTAACTCCCATAATTTCTTGAATCAAAATCTACTCAAATGTATTTTTTTTAAATCAATAACGTACGAGAATTTAAGCCATCGATTCGACAGCTCAGCCGAACAAATGAAGTTGACAAACATCAACTATGCTGATATCAGTGCGAGGGTCCTTCGTTTTCGCCCCCTTGTGGTGTCATTTCCCAAATTGTAGATTTTCTCTCGTTAAAATTCATTGTGTCTTTCAGATTCTAGTCAAAGCGTTTTCGGGGCTCCGAATGCCCAACAGCAGTCACCAGGTGCGTTTTCTAGTGGCGGGCAAGGCATACAGCAAACTGGATTTGGTGGTTTTGGAGCAGCCCAACCTCAACAAACAAATACTCGTACGTATTCCATTCATATACTTCTTGTAGATTGATTAGTTATTATCAAGCCAAAAAGGCGGAGAGAACTCTGAATTTATTTATGAATTTCCAGGACCATTTGGTTCAAGCGGCGGAGCCATTTTTGGTGGACAAGCTGCTTTTGGATCGGCTCCTACTTTTGGGGGCACTGCCACGTTTGGCGGAAGTCCCACTAACAAGATTTTTGGATCTCCAACTACACCTGGTAATACCTTGATTACTTTCACATATTTAAATGTTTTCAGACACATTAAAACACAAATTTTGTGTTGACGTTAAGAAAGATGAAGATAAGATGAGATGTTGGGAGGCTTGCTGTACGTTATGGACATCGACCTGATTAGATCTATCGTGCCATCCCTGTAATTAGAGCTCCAGTTGTTTTACCAACTTCCAGAGGCTATTAAGGTGCGGTTTCCGAGCTCGGAATCCATAGGTTCTGGAATCTATAGAGTCAAGGACTCAAATCGTGGGTCTCGCGGTAGCTCCCCACATCGTCAGTTTTGGCCAAAATGAGTTATGCATACCATTTGAAGCGTCTTCCCCCTTGCGGATCGAGCTAACTAAGTATAAGTTAGGCAGATGGTTTTTTGGCTCTGCTGAGAAGTCGCCAAAATGACATTGTGGGGAGTTGCCGTGAGACCCTCGAAATAAGCTCTCGGATCTCAATGGTCTTTCTGAGTCAGGGATTTATCTGCGAAACTCGAGGATCTAAAGTCCTAGACCTATTTGAGTCTCGAATAAATATCGATAAACAGTAAGAAATATCGGGAGAATCGTACGGTTTTGGTTTATTATCTTCGATAATGAACCATTGGAATCCCCCAAAGAAAACAGTTTTTTAACCCCCCCTCAAAATTTGTTGGTTTACGTTTCAAGATTTTGTGTTCTAATGTTGGCACTGGGTGACAGCCCGGGCTGTCTCCAGTGGCAGTCAGTAGGTTCGTCCGTAGCATAGTTAATCCTTTTTGGAAAGCCAATGTTTAGACTCCTGAGTCGAACAGGGTCGGTAGACTCTAGTCAAGTTCTGGACTTCATTAACGCTTTGACTCTGAAAGTCATTTTAAAGACTCCAGAGTATAAAACTGGTTGAAGCCTAGAACATCGTTGAATCCCGAGCTCGGAAACCGCACCAAAGATTCCCCATGCAGATTTCTGGGTCAGGTTTTTCATTGCCCAAACACAGAAACTGGGACCTGGCTAGTCCTTCACAGTGGCATAGGACGTGTTTTGCCGTTCCCTCCTCTGGGAGGCAGAACCGGCACTCAATGTCCTCTGCCACCCGATTACGTTCAAAATGATCAGGAACAGTTTAAAATCTGTACTTGGCTTGGTATTTTCCGGAACGTAGTATGAGCACATTTTGGCATCATATAGAAATTGACTTTCTTGTAGTACATGAATGATTGTGTGTCTGAAATATGGATTAGTATACTGTACTTCTATTAATCAAATAATTTTCATTTCCCAGCTGCCCCAGCTTTCGGCTCACCGACCCAGCAGTCATCTACGTTCGAGAATTTGGCTGGTCAGAACACGGTATCATTTGGAAACTTGGCGCAAAACCAACAGCCAACGTTTGGAGCAGCAGGAGCGGGTGCCTTCGGTCTCCAGCAACAGCCCCAGCAGCAGCAGCAGATTCAACAGCAACAACAACCTGCATTTTCGTCCACACCGTCTTTTGGGTTAGTGACTTCATTGCCTCTGTATGCTGGGTTCGCTCCTGCACAATGTTGTGTTGGAGTCCGTAGCCAGTTGTGACGACAGCCCTGACTAAGCTAAGGGCTGACCTTTTTTGAAACCCCAAACTCCTGTTTTTGAGCTGAGGTTCGATTGTTCTTTTAAACTATTCCGTTTTAGTTCCATTTTCCAAACTTTCATTAGTTAATTAAAAATACCCGATATCAGATATCCTTTGCCCTTTACAACTCCAGTTGTTACCAATCGATTTTGAAGAAACTCAGTCTCGAGGTTGTGTCATATGAATGTCACCAATGTAAGTACTTGTAACGAGAAATCCTTCAACGCCTTCATGAATGCAGTAGTTGTTACATGGAAACGAGGAAGTTCAAATCAACTCAAATGGAGGATAGAAATGAAGTATTCACGTTGTTATTTTGTTATAACGCGCAGTACTTCAGAGTATACGAGATGTCATATCGCAAGCACAATGACAGAACCGCGAATCTGAAAAATTCAAATATCGATATATTTGGGTTTGAAGTTCCATAATAAATACCAACGATGTCTACTAGTTTTTTGGCACAAAAATATCAGGGGGCTGCTAGGTTTTTTGCTAGTTGTAGAATCTTGTGTTCACTTCATATTCGTGAATCAACTCTTTTCATTCCAAATGATTTTGGATCCAAACTCTTCCAGGTATGTTTGTATCTACGCAATGATGCAATAATCATCTGTGAAAGACACAGCTAAGCCATTAATAAGTAATATATTAATAAGTCATTAATAATTAATGTACAATTATTATAAAATTCATTCAATTTTATTGGGAAAAAACATTAACGTATGTTGCTGCTCCCATAGTTATTTAGGGAAGCCATTTTTTCTTACAATAGACTGGAGTATGGTTGTTTGAAATATGATTTTACCCCAAAGTAAAAAAATGTGCAGATTTGCGGTTCTGTCATTGTGCCGACGATATTGAGAGTTCACATTACAAGAGGCATCGAGTGAAGATTTTTCCCGCCTTCAGCGTGGATTCTGCAACCTTCATCAGGTTTTGCAGTACTGCAGAGCCTGATGGAGGTTGATTCATACTGTTCAGTCCTCAAAGCTGTTTGGGCTTCTTGGAGCCTCAGTTTCCCTTATTCTCTGTAACCCACTAGCGCTCTCGACCTGCCAATTTCCCACATATAGTTGCCACTAACTGTATCGACCTTCCACTAGCGCCTTTAGTTTCCCTTATTTTCGGTAGACCACTAACGCTCCCGAACTTCCACTTTATCACACATATTTACCGAATTACAACACGTACACAATTCACCCGACACAAAACATTTCCAGAATATTATTAAATAATATTCTGGAAATGTTTTGTGTCGGGTGAATTTAGGAAATTTTCCTAAATTATAAATGCCAGTTCGGGTAATATGCTGAGAAAAGGGCAAAACTTGAAGTAGCTAAATAAATTATTAATTATTATTTTCTCAGCAATTATTGTATACCGAACTCCTTCATGTGACGCCATATTGCATCCCTCCCAAATTCCGACCATTCAGTCTAATGCTTCCCGTTACATTGTCGCGATCCCCATTTTTACATCTTTTCAATTGTTCATTGAAATAAACGTACCGATTTTCCGATTATATTTGTTCAATAATCTTTCCCCATGCAACTAAACACATACATTTACTATTATTGTCTGTCTTTTTGTTCCTTATGGTATTATTTTTGTTTCAGCGGAACTTCATTTTCATCATGGCGATGAGGCGAATACATCTGAGTGTCTTTGAACTGACAGTAGAAGTGATATTTTTTGTTTACTGATGCGCTAATCTGTAAATACGCCATAGGTGTTACCCGTATCTCAAATGTTGACCGGAATTTGTAAAAATATTTGTACACTGTAAAAAACTTTATATTCCTTTTTGAGTACAAATAGAAACTTGTTATGAGACAATTTTATTTTCGTATTTCCCACATTACACCTCCTGCAGCGAATTACTTCTCAGGTTAAGTAAAGTTAACTGCTAACTCGAGAGTTGATTTTTTGTACACCAACTCTCCAGGGGCACGTGAGGACGTAAACCAAATTTCAACTCTCGGGAACATCAGGTGTCGGGGGGGTATAACAGTTTTAAAACCACTATTTTTTGACGGGGCTACAGCCCAGCAGACAAATCGGATCGAGCTGAAATTTTGCACACAAGTGCACCCCGCCAAAAAACCTCAGCCGCAAAAAGGAATGATATCCATTTTGCCCGCCAGTCACGTATATAGGATGCTCGGTGCTTCGCACCTCGCTGTTGAGTGTGCATATAGAAACCTGATCCTCCTACCCCTAACCTCCGTCAATATTTTCCTGTCTCCTTCCCACAACCCCCTCTCACCCTACCCACAACCCCCTCTCCCCCTCGGTTTCACCTAATATGTTTCCTCTGTTACACCAGCGGGGAGCTTTACGCTTCTTTCAATGCTGTTGCCGGGAGCTTTTTGCCAGATGAACAAGCCTGAATTGAAGCATTACTATATTATAAGCAGGAGCGTAGCGTGGCTCTGGAATGGAGGGTACAGCACTCCTTCCCTCCCCCCTCAAATATCCCAAGTCTCCTACTGAATATACATACGCACATTATTCACTTCAACCAAGACAGAAAAGTAAAGCAGTTCTTAGCAAGCTATTTGCTCAAGGGAATTGTACAGTGTTATTATATAATATAATTAGCCTTCAAACATTAGTAAGAAACCAAAAATTCCCACGCAAATAGCCAGTATCCAGGACTTGCCATCGGGGAGGCGACTGCTGTAAAGTCCGCCCCTACCACCCAACCATAGCGAACTGGCTACCTACACCTATGCTAAATAAAAAAAGAAAATGAGGAACTTTAAACACCCTTAGAAATACTATTATACAAGAGCATAAACAGATAGGCACAGGTGACCTAGGCAGGTCTCCTGCCCCTTTGCTCGAAAACCAAAATGAAGTCTGTAAAAAACAATGAAATTGAGAATAAATAAATGAAAAAATAGAGGATAAAAGGAAATGAAAATAATTAATCAGAATAGCAATTCTTTTGCAAGATAGAAGAAGAAAAAAGTTTATTAAATGAAAAGACATACTTAATACAGTATAAAAAACAAACAAAATAAACATTACGACATGGCATCTTGCCGTCTGTCGGAAGTATCGTTCTTATGGATACATATTGGTAGTGATCGGGGGAAACAGCATAGAGACATAAACAAATAATCAATAAACAAATGAAATTAGATATTGAACTCGCGGACCATCATCTGTCTAAAGCTCCAAGCAAGTTTAGCGTACTTCGCAATCTGTGGCCACCCATCACCATTAAGATGACTAGTGGCCTCATCACGCGACAGACTTGGATGATTGAATGTCACCATTCTGAATTCAGCGAGAACTGGGCAACCACAGAGGAAATGGTATGTGTCTTCGCGTTCGTGCCTGTTACATAGGGAACACTCCTCGGATCTTTCTGTTGCGTATGGTTTCCCATTCAAATGTAACAGCTCCCATCGGATCTTGAACAGCAATATGCGTGTGTTGAGGTCGGATTCGTAGTCATTCACAAAACTGCATGGCTTTTTGTTGGTGTCCAGCTCTCTGTAGAGTGTAAACCTCTCGGACAACTCCACCCTTTGCTGAGCAGTGTGCCGCTTTTCTTCCTTAAACCTGGCCAGAAATTGTCCCACGTCCGACCTCAGAACTAATGGATCGAAGGAGGCGAGATTGTTTGGCAGATCGTACCTCAGCGACATCAGCTCCCATGTCTTTGCCCAGTAAATGTTCCTAGAGATCAATTCCCTTGCCACTATTTTTGGGAGTCTTGTATCCGGTAGGCCAGCCACCATGACAAGGTACTTCATATGCAACTCCAGGGAGTACGTCGCTATCGGGTCAAGTTCAGTTTCCAGAAGCAAAATATAATTGGGAGCGAATCCAGGCAAGTGGAAAAGACGACGAATGAACATATGCAGCACCCCTTCAGCCGTTCCGAATTCTTGAAACCCCCAGCATTGTGCAGCGTAGCAGAGAATAGTGCGAACCACAGCATTAAATACGCATAGTTTTGACTTCAGGGGGATAGCCGGGTCACTGAACATCTTACCCCATACGCTGTTCAGGGTAAACTTCGCGGAGACGGATTTCTGTCTGAAAAGTTGCGTGAAAGACAATCGAGGGGTCAAGGTGATCCCCAGGTACTTATAATCGGCCACTACTTCGATTGCTCGTCCCTCAAATACCCATTTCTCCGTGGCCCGTCGTCTACCTCCATTTTGGAAAATTAGTATTTTAGACTTCGCCAGATTGACAGACAGACCCCACCTTTCACAGTAGTTGCTCAGTATATCAATATTTCGTTGCATATCAGCTGGGTCATCCGCTAAGATCACCAGGTCATCTGCATAGAGGAGCACCTTCACTGACACCTCTCTCACTGCTACGCCATGAGTCAATTCCTCAACCAAATCGTTAATAAAGATGGCAAATAGTGTGGGACTGAGTGGGCATCCCTGCTTGACTCCCGACTGCACAGCAAACCTCTCTGTTCTACCGTCATTTGTCCAAACCGCTGCGGTGGCATCGCTGTAGAGATTTTTAAGCACCCGTAGAAATTTGGTTGAGATTCCCGCAACAGACAGCTTGTAAAATAAGTAGTTGCGGTATATGGTGTCGAAGGCTGATTTCAGATCAACAAAGAAACTGTAGACTTTGCCTCTTTGGCCGCCTGTAGAGCTGCTTGCAGTTCTGTGATTGTGAACTGATCATCCAGTATTGGGGAAGTTGCATGCGGCTCCGCGAACATTACCTCATCACATCGTTCAACCGGGTTTAGCAGGGAACTGAAGTGTTTGACCCACTCGGAAGGCGAGATAGCGGGCTGAATGCGCAGGGTGGCCCTTTGGAAACACTTTGCCAGCCCCCAAAACTCCTTGCTGTCCCGTACTCTCCAAAATTTCGCCGCCATGCCCTCGTAGAAGTCCCTCCTCTTCAGCAAGTTCAGATTTTTATAAGCGGAATTCACCTTGAGATATTTGTTCCTCACCGGTGGCATCGCTGTAGAGATTTTTAAGCACCCGTAGAAATTTGGTTGAGATTCCCGCAACAGACAGCTTGTAAAATAAGTAGTTGCGGTATATGGTGTCGAAGGCTGATTTCAGATCAACAAAGAAACTGTAGACTTTGCCTCTTGGTTCATGCAACTTCAGTTGAACTATACCAGTGAGCGTAAAGATGGAATCAACAGTGGAGTAACCTCTGCGGAACCCTGCTTGGCACTCTGACAAAATGTCCAATTCCTCCACAAACCTCACCAATCTCCTTGCCAACATGGCTGTAAACAGCTTTCCCATACAGTTTATGAACGAGAGCCCTCTATAATCTGACACGTTAGCTGGGTCACCCTTCTCGAAAAGCGGGAAGATTTGGGACTCTTTGAAAGTACGAGGGATGAAGCCACTATTATACACGTAATTAAACAGGCTGAGAATTTTCTCGTGGAATACCGGGGTTGCGTATTTGTAAAATTCGAACGGGATACCATCCCCTCCTGGGGCTTTATTCTCTTTGGCCGCCTGTAGAGCTGCTTGCAGTTCTGTGATTGTGAACTGATCATCCAGTATTGGGGAAGTTGCATGCGGCTCCGCGAACATTACCTCATCACATCGTTCAACCGGGTTTAGCAGGGAACTGAAGTGTTTGACCCACTCGGAAGGCGAGATAGCGGGCTGAATGCGCAGGGTGGCCCTTTGGAAACACTTTGCCAGCCCCCAAAACTCCTTGCTGCCCCGTACTCTCCAAAATTTCGCCGCCATGCCCTCGTAGAAGTCCCTCCTCTTCAGCAAGTTCAGATTTTTATAAGCGGAATTCACCTTGAGATATTTGTTCCTCACCAACTGGGAATCGGTCCTCCTACTCAGGTTCAGCAGCGCCATTGATCTCCTCCTCAGCCGTTCGCAGTCCCAGTCATACCATGGCTCCCCACTGGCTACAGCGTCCGTTTTATAAGACATAGCCAATTCACTGATTCTTCCGGATATCACACAGACTACTCCATCTACGTCTTCATATGCATTCATCTCCTCAGCAAACAGATCAAGCTCACGATTATAGTCATGCTTACGACTTCGGACCCAGCGTAATCTCGGCAACATCTTGAGTAAATGGCTTGAAGTGTCGTCAATTAAATTAAAGGAAATCGGAAGATGATCCAAAAAGGTCTCACTGAGAACAGAGAAAGACGCAAAACACCGAAGCGCCGCTACTGAAACGCAAGCCAAATCATTTACCGATGAACCCTGCTTAGAAATGAATGTGTAGCTGCCTTCCAAATCTCCCCGGAACCGCCCATTCAGCACCACCAGACCAACGTCCGCACAAGAATCCAAAAATCTCACCCCCCTGGAGTTCAAGACTCTATCCATGGAGTGACGCACCGGACCAAAGCCGCCCAAAACGTCCTGATCAATATCCTTCAGATTTTGTTCATCCCCTATTCGAACATTGAAATCGCCAGCTATTACAAAATTCCGCTCGGAGTGTTCCGAAAGGAAGCTGTTCATTTTGTCGAAATCCTCTGTCCAATTGTTGCAGTTCAGGTAGACGGGTAGTGGGTACACGACTTGTTGAAGAGTTCGTAATTCAACCAGATCGACGGAACCAATTTTCTCGAAATTAACGTTTTGTAAACCTTTCCTTATCCCAATCACCATCCCCCCACTCGCTCTACCAAAATGATATGTTTTCCTCGCAGGTACCCACTTCACATCAAAATCAAGAAACAAATGATCAAATGCTGCTATCCCTTCTTCAACAACGTGCGTTTCAATAAGTACAAAAACATGAAAAGACTTTATAAAACTAAGAAACATAGCATTACTTTTTTTGCTCTTGAAACCAGATATATTATAAACTAAAAACTTCAATGTCTTGACATTTTCTTCCACCACCTCATTACTTTCCTTCCGGCAGATGGTTTCCACTCATTTCGCTGTTCCCCCTTTTCCATCTCCATCTCCTCCCATGCTTTCCACGCGGAGATTTTCGATGAGCTGTGACAGATCCACACAATGCATGCTTCTAATCTTGACCGCACCATCCTTGCCGTGCTTCATCAACCCCAAGGAGTCATCCCATGAATACTTTTATTTTTGTATCATGAGCTGGTCGGTTTGCAAAGAGCACTCAAGATTCTTGGTCTGCTTGACCAGTTCAGCTCTAATACGCAGTAACTTGTTTCTTTTGTGTCTTATTTGGTCGGGAAGTCTTGGGAAACACTGTATTCAGTACCTTTTAGGACAGCAGACTTGCCAATTATCCTCCATTTGTCGTGAGAGCTCATCAACGTCACTATCAAGAGCCCACCGTTTGGGCCAGTCCGCTGAATCGAACCAATAGGCAGAATTTCGCCAATTCCCAGCACCTCTGCGAAAACATTTTGTGCTATTTGAGATAAGTCATCCCTTGGGCCGAAATTAATTCCTCTCAAGACCAAATTATTCCTCTTAGACTGAGACTCTAAAAACAATAGACGCTGGTCTCTTTTCATCCCCTCCGCTCTTATCTCCTCAATATCTTCACGCAATTTCCTATTTTCTTCCCTTAGATTCATCATCTCACCTTGCATCTCAATTTCTCAATTATTTTCATGAGTAATCCTAACTCAGCGAGGACTTGGCTTATGTCCGGACTATTCTCACTTCCCATGATCCTTTTTTTAGGGGCTGAAGTACCTATATCAGGAGAGCTTCTAGAGCGTTTGGGTGTTTTGCAAGATAGGTACAAGTAATAATTGATTGCAAGAGATGACTAGACATCATTATTTGTAAATTAGATCAATCCGTCGACTTTTTTCGAGAAACTTATCAATTACGAGATCATTGAAGTTCGAGTGCGGAGATGATTTAAGTTTTACAACCCGAAATTTCTCAATAGATATTAGAGAGAGATCAGTGAACTGTTGTTGCCCTTGTGTTGATCTTAGATGCGTTTTTATGCGTTTCAGGGCGGAAAATGAACGTTCGACAGATGCCGTGGTGCTTGGAATAGTCAAAATGAGTTTTGCTAACCTGAAAACTTCGGGTAAAACCCATGGCATGTCAGCAAGATACAGAACTAGATCATGAATTTGTTTACCACCAAGATCCTCGTCTTTGTAAAGGATTGTTAATTCGTTTTTTAGCTGAATAGAGTCGAATCTTTTGTAGGTTGAAACAAGGCAATTGAGAGCATCTTGCGGAAAACTATTTTGGTACATTCCAAATTTTTCCGAGTCAAGGAGAGCGACAAACCCAAGAGCTTCGAAATTTGCAAACCTCTGGGAAATTTGCATTATAGCAACGTCTAGAATTTCATTGAAAATCTGTTTGTAGGTGGTTTCTAGTTTGTCATCTCGACGCTTTGGATTGGATGAACTCTCAACTTCGTCAGTGTACTCAGTTAACTTGAGCCAAATTGGAGAAAAGCCTTCGTTTCTCATATCTTTCAAAACCGTTAGAAAAGAATTAATGTTTCTCTGACAAAATGCAATATCGAAGCGAGCACTCTGTAGGTGGTTGTACAGCACGTCAGAGTGAAGGAATATTTTGGAAAATATTTTCAGTAAAAAACCCGTTTCAAATTTTCTCAATCGGGAAGCAAAGCCGGCTGCTCTGTTGACATCATCAGTTTTCCATTTATGTTCGTCGGAGTTTTCAACAATATGATCGAAGAAATTAATAAATAATACGCGGTGTTCTTCGACCATAAATATCAAACGTGAAGCAAAATTCCATTTCGTCTGAGCTAAGGAGGGAAGCTTTTTCACAATGAAGTCTCGTAAGAGATTTTGCCTGGGTGTGGAATGTGAAAAAAATGACAATAATCCGTTCAAAGTTTGGAAAAAAATTCTGCTCTCTTTAACACAGCTGGTTGTTTGCTGTAAAACCAAGTTGAGAGAGTGAGCATAACAGTGCACAAACAAAGCCTCGGGATATTTCGTTTTCACTTTCGACTGCAATCCAGTCAAATGGCCAGACATCACTGCAGCTCCGTCATACGTTTGAGCAACCAGTTTATTATCAAGAGAGAGCGAATCCCCAATCGTGCAAACATGATCAAATAGAGCACTCGCTGAACGGTCAGAACTGACATCTGTGAACCCTAAAAACGTTTCTTGGGGACAACCAAATTGATCTACGTATCTCACAACTGTTGAAAGCTGCGAGGGTGAACTCACGTCAGAAGCTTCATCCAACAAAATCGAGATACAGTCCGATTTTGCTAGATCAGATTTAATATCATCCAAAATGACTCTAGCTATAGCACTTATCAGATCATTCTGGATGTCAGGAGAGGTCCCCCTGAAAATGGTTGCAGATTTCAAATGATCGTCCAATGGCCGGTCGTAAACTTTCAGAAAATATAGTAATTCGACATAATTTCCTTTATTGAGAGAAGAGGCTGACTCATCATGCCCTCGAATCGGCAGTTCTTGCTTTGCCAGGAAACAAATGCAGTCAATGAGTCGCGACATGACCTCCCTGTTCTTTTTCACGTTTTCGTTGTGAAGCAAGATTTGTGTTGCCTCTTGCTCGACAAGTAACAGATTTATGCGAGGGCTCTTTCCAAATTTCAATAAAGCGAGAGAAGAAGCTACGTGCGAGTTACAGCTCTGGTGTTTTTGAGCAGATTTCGTCAAAGTAGAGATATTTGAAAATCCGGTACTCCATGAATTTTTTTCGGATGAAAACAGCAAGCATGGAAAACAGTACAAAACATTTTTGGAACTACAGCCGGATAACCATTGATACCTATTGTAGTTTTCGGTTGAAAAGTGGCGCGTGTACTCACGATTACGCTCTTTTACGACTGCCGACAGGTTTGGAAGCGGGGAAGTTGAACGGCCCAACCTGATGATCTCACATTTCTCTACAAAATTAAACGATCGACTAACTAAGGAACAATTCACGCAACAGCTATCCATTTTCGAAGCGGAAAGCAGCTATAAAAGTCGGAAAGTCGCGTAAAAAACAAGTTGACTATCAAGAAAACAATGAGTTCTAACAAAAACAAACAAATCAGCTCCTAAACATTGTTTAGTAAACAAATCGAGTGTGTGTGTGTTTCCTTGAATTATTGTCTCCGGTTTTTTTTTACCACGATGAGACACAGTTCGATGTTCATTTACAAGGATAATGACCATGGAAGAAGGAACCTTCCATGGATAATGACGAGCAGAGATGTAGGTAGTCGATGTTGGTCGGAGGTTTCAGTTTTCTGCAATTATTGCTTCAGTTTTCAGAAGGTCGCACTACTGTGGTGGGGTGAGTCGGGATATTGGTTTGGATGAAGAATGGGGGCTAATATGTTGCTTCAGGTGGTATATTACTTGCATGGGGGTCGAGTTAAGGTTATTGTTTAAGATGTTTGTAATTGAATGTTGAATGTAAGTGAATGTGTTAGTTTTATATTATTGTTAATCTGGGTTTTTTGGAGGTGATTTGTGTTCAGGCTAGATTGAAATGTGATTTTTTGTTATGTAATCAAAAATTTGTTCAAGTGTTTCAAATCGATTATACCTACCAGCTTCGATAACATGGCGTGATCATGAATGTCACCGCACAAACCCTGTGATGACTGGCTGACTGGACTACCACTAGAAACTACACACACACCAGGGTTGCCAACCGTACCGTACTTTACGGGACAGTCCCTTATCATGGAAGAAGGGACTGTCTCCTTTCTTCCATGGTCCCTTATTTTTGTCCATTTGTTCCATGTCCCGGCGAAACCCTTCCCGGGACGCTATTCGTCCCGTATTTCAGGGTAGGATAGGTAAGTACCTGCCTAATTACGGCAGAATAGGTGTTACCTATCTACGTGAGACTTCAGAAGTGAGGATTTTCATCAACCACGCCAGCTGCCAACCTACCTATCATCAAAATTTTTTTAACCCCCCCTCAAAACTTGTTGGTTTACGTTTCAAGATACGTAGATTCAGAAAATCGAATAAAAAAAAATCCGTCCGTCCGCCGTACGCCGGAACTAGAAAAGAGACGTCAAAAGATTAGCCACAACATACCATAGAATTTTAAAATGAACTATCCCATTCACACTCAAAACCATCCTCCATTCTCAATAACACAAGTAGGTATAACAAATATTATTGTCCAACCAACCTCCACCACCGTAACTATATAATATCCATCCCAACAACATCCATCCATCTCTTGCATTCCATCTCAAACATTCAACTAGGGATGCAATATCGGAGAAAAACTATCGATACTTTAAAACTATATCGAAATAGTAATTTGATATATCGGTAAAAAATATCGATATTTCGGTCTTCGATACATGTATTTTATTGTCTAATTTCTTCGCAACAGAAGAAGTCTAATTTCAAAATTCCAGATTACCGATTCAATTTATAAATCAATGTCTCAATAACCTCAATGTTTTGTAGGTGGATGTAGGTGTGCATAATATCGGAATATCGATATAAAACATATCTGCAATAAACATCGATATATCGCAAGAAAAATATCGGCTATTTCGATATATCGATATTTTTATACATCCCTACAATGTAGGGCCTACTGTAGGCCGCCTACATTCAACGAAATCCATGCATCTCAAACATTACTGTGCCGCGACAAAATGTGTACCAATCGGATAATTATCATGTAAGTTCATACTTTTATTCCATTCATAACCAGTGTTGCCAGATGTAGGGATTTTTCCCTACACGTAGGGAATTTTGGGGGTGCATTGAGCGTAGGGAATCCCTACGCTGAACGTAGGGATTTTTGGTTAAGCTAGGTTACGTGATTCAAACACTGGCAAAATTCTAATAAATTGAATAATTATACGGTTTTTGTACATTTATTCGTGATCGGAAAACCACTTGTGGTATGAAGGATATGAAGGAGAGAGGTACCAATTGTTACAACCACCCCATCACACCGAATATGATGAAGTTGCTTGCGTCACAGAGCTTATACGCTTCTAATAAAAGCGAGCAATCCCTCGATAGTGACGAAGACGATTTGATTTGTTTTTGATGGTCTCTTTGATGAATAGTTTTTGATTTATTTTTGATAACCTCTTGAGATTAACCTAAGATTTTACTGTTCTTCTTTCTATTTTCAATCCCAAATTTTTCTGTTACTTATTTTACTATTACTGTTTTACCATTTTAATTATATTTTCTGGTCGTCGACATTAAGATTTTTTTAAATAGGTATTCCAAGGCTAATGTAACCAATGCTACCATTCTTGAGCCTTAGTGATAAGCCTTATTATATTTATATTTATCTCAGTAATATTTCTCAAGTTACCTACCTAACAGTTCTTGTCCTGAAAAAAAAATGACTGGACCTAATCTAACTATTATTGAGCCAGCAATAAAAATTACATTGTGCAACTCAGTGGTTCAATGGTTATTTCAATCCTCAAACCAAACCAGCAGCAGTGAATTCAGTGATATTGTCGTTTTGTAGATGACTAGGAGGGAAGTGATCTTCTTTTGTTATTTTACATTTTCAGCAATCGAAATTTTACGCGTAGGGAATTTTTTAACACGGTAGGGAATTTGTAGGGAAAAGTAGGGATTTTGGAAACGGTCCGTAGGGAATTTCGAGGCAAGTTGTCTGGCAACACTGTTCATAACTAGTTTGTAAGTCTCCATTTCTATTCAACCATAATAACTCTCCCATACTTATTTCTGTTTTGTAGGATGCATGATTAGGATCTTGTTCCAAGATTGAAACGTTGCAATAAACCAAATGATAACGTCAAAGAAGGGCTGAATCGGGCCACTATTCTTGAGTGTTTTGGGGACTTGAGGGGGGAAACATTACCCATAAACTCCCAAAATGAAACTGTCTAACAAGTGACATCTTATTCTAAAGGTTGTTTTAAGCTGAACACGATGGTGAGATCAGAATTTCCGTTCTCAAACTAGAGCCCTATGAAGACGAAGAAATGTGGTTGTTACTTTAGATGTTCTTCACGGTTCATCTGCTCTAATCTGATAACGGAATGAGATATAAGTAAACCCAGTAAAATAGAGACACTTTATTTAAAATTAGTTACTTCTTCAAAAATTCGATATGAAGAGCTTAAGGATTGGTGTATGGTTTCGATCATAGCAAGTTAATCTATTCGTAAGTTGAACAGGCAAGTAAAGTTCAGTAAAACAATATTTTGCGAAAAAGTGAAAAACAAGTAATTTAATCAAAAGTTAGGAGTACATAGGAACACTGGTGATTGAGGTGAGGAGTGGTCTAGTAGTGACCGTGGCCGTGGGTCTTCTTGTAGTAGACTGGGTGCGGGTGGTAGCTGTGAAGAACGAAGTTCTGGGACGAGGTAGCGTGACCGTGACCATGACCGTGGCTTTGGACGCCACCGCCTCCGCCGTGGTGAGCGTATTCAGCCGAAAACGCCACAGTAGCGAGGGCAAGGAGAGCGAAAATCTGCAAAATGATCCAATTATGAATTATTTTTTCGAGGAAAATTGATTATTTCTGTTACTTTTAGCAAATTTTCCAAGAGAAGTAGGTATGTAATTTTTTTTTTCAAAAATCATAAGGTAGCGCAGAGAATCCTCAAGTATTAGGTATATTTGCATCAGTGCATGATTGACTATACCCTTAGCTACACCTTAGAGAAGAAAAAAACAAAAAATTGCGAACCAAACAAAATTTATGCATTAGGTTATACGCAGATTAGATGGACATTAATGTAGATAACAGTAAAGCAATATAATTATCTTTAACTTGTCTCTTTGATAAATACATAGTTTATTGATTTCTTCCTAATGGAATTCATACGTGTCTAAATAGGACTAACCTAATAATAAATATCGAAAGCAACAAGCCCGTCCACATCGGGGCCGAAATGGACCCTCACGCATACCCTCATTCCCTCAAGTTTTCCACCATTATCATTTCCAATGTGTTTAAAAAATTTTCGTCGTTAAATTTTGATGTAATTTGTCGAAACTAAGAACCATCACTTGTACACTTGCATACGAGTCTGCAACACGAATGTTTAGCAACGATAGATTGATTGTAAGCGAAAACCATCAGAATATCAACTGTAACGCTTTTCGAGTCTATGTGCCAAAGTAAAGACATAAAATGTCAAAATAGCAGGTATGCAAACTTCAAACTCACTTTTCTCGACATTTTACTTTTGTTACGTAGCATCTTCGTCCAATTGTGTCTTCAATCGTTCTCAGTCCAAATTTGGTAAAACTCGAATTTCCGAAAACATTTTATACCAAAATCCGTTCTAGACCATCCTGAATTCACTGTCAAAATATACCAAAAATTATATGTATATACTCGTATACAGGGTGTAACGCGAGTGGTATCCAACACCTTTCCTACGTGATCTACATTTCCGACCAAAATTATCTCGTAGACTTTTTTAAATCCACTCAAAATCCGAATTTTTCCACTTTCAAAATTTTTTTCGTGTTGCGACATTACTTTAATAAAATCGCCATAACTCACTTACTTTGCACTGAAATTTAAGTGTGAAGATACCTTCGAAAGAACGTTAAATTTCCCGCATCTTTGATGCCTAAAAAAGATTTCTAGGTGGAACTGAGGAGTGAAAATGAAGCCTAAAAAGTTAATTTTGTCAAAAACTGCTAGAATTGTGAAGGTGTGCCAAGAAAATGCGACAAAAGATCAGCTTTCTAACGGACTCGTCAACATTTTTGTAGTTGTTTAATTAAAAAAACGTGTTTTTTCGGGCAAAATGTTGGGGTTTTCATGCATAAAGTGCTCTTTGTGAAGTAGTGAGTTTAGAGTCATCTTTGTGGTAATTTTTCACGCTGAGTCGAGTGGGGACACTCTCATATCTCCCAGACTCGTACGTATTTTGACGTTATTTTCATTTCAGGGTAGGAGTGTTGACATCAAGAAGAATAATTGAACTATGGAAGTTTTTATTTTTCTCGACCCTTACTAAATTCAGTTCAAAAGTTCTAATTATCTTCACTTTAGCCGAACAGTTCCGAAATGCCGTCGACGCCGTTTATAGAACGGGTCTTTCATTCTTGCATTCGACAAAGTGGAGGACATTTTGAGCAACTTCGATCAAAAATTCAAGTTTAAATGCAAATACATTTAGGCATTTAGGTGCTTCAGTTTGAGAACGGAATAAGATATCGCAATTCTGACTTCACCATCGTGTTCAGCGTGGAAAAATCTATAAACCGTGTTACTCGGCAAAAACATGCGAAAAAAAGAGACAAGATTGAACATTAAATGTAACACGTAATGTAACATTAAATGTAAAATAAAGTAACACGGTTTATAGAAATTTCCACGCTGAACACGATGGTGAAGTCAGAATTGCGATATCTTATTCCGTTCTCAAACTGAAGCACCTAAATGGCAGAGGATGGGAACATAAATTTTATGTTCCCATCCTCTGCCATACCGTGGAATTGAACTGCCATCCACACCCCACTACATGACCTATCTAAATGTTTTCGCTTTTTTGAGTTATTTACAAATTTATTTATCCTACAAAAAAATGAATTTTCGCGCCAGACTGGCAAATCACATTATTAGGCAAATCAAATCAAATTATACTCCAGGATAGATAAATAAGCAGTTTTTTGTGTCTCCTGTGAAGTAGCGAAAAGTGAGATAGGTCATGTTGCCACTTAGGCGATATGTTATGTTAGTTATTATATGTTATGTAGCATTGATCCTGTAGGATACTTTCCCACTTCCTCGCATGAATAGTGGTAATAACATTTTATAATTAACTCAAACGACATTGAGGGAACTGGAAGAACCTTTTCTTCCGAGTAACTATTAAAAGTAAGTACCTACCGATCTTTAGTCAGAGAGCACCACACCTGATGCGTACCGAATTAAGGGAATAGCTTCGTACTTAAATACCTACAAGTGCCCAATAAGTTTAAGATTGCCCTTATTTGAATGAGATGTTCCAAGCAACATATTTGACAAAAAACCAGTTATTTCTCCGAAAATTCGCTCTTACAGCCTGCTGCATGACTGGAACTTCGTCTTTGAGGTGTCATGATTATCTCGGAATTATTCATAAACGTCTCCTAAATTATGAATATCAATGATGATACGCCCGAAGATTGTGTGTAGGTCGTTCTAATTTTTCGGAGTTGGGTGAAAGTTTAAGATTGCCCATATTTGAATGCGATGTCCTAAACATTTCATTTTACATAAAAACCAGTTATTTCTTCGAAAATTCGCTCTCACAGCCATGCATGATTGGAACTTTTTTGTAACTAAAATAGAAATATTATTACTGTTCCAAACATCTAATTTTACATGAAAACCAGTTAATTCTTCGAAAATTTGCTCCTATAGCCATGCTGCATGACTGGAACTTTTGAGCCCACAAATTTTGAGGATTGGTGTATTACAATTTTTATTCATCTAGGTCTTGTCAAGTAGGTTAGTACAGGAGGATAAATTCCTGATATCGGAACACAAAACACCCAAATGACTTGTAGAAGAAAATTAAAATTTGAGTTTTCGGCCCAAAACTTTTAGGTATGAGAAAGCTGAATAACTGTCCCTAAGAGCATACCATTTGTAAATTTGATTCGATATACGAGTGGTAATTTTAGAACATTCATGCCTAATCCAACATTATGATTTAAACTTGTATCTACTCACTCAACTTACTGGTAGGTACTTAAGTAACTACTCATGTAACTCAACTACTCTTTTACGCGATTTCAACACTACAGTTACCTCAAGGATATCCTCGTTACTTCACCCAACTCATAGATCGTAGCAATAACCAACCAAAGAATATTAGAATAGACTTTCACTAGTCCATTATGAAAGACTCGTTAAAACCGAATGCCGTTCTACATTCTCTACTTACTAGTCCGTTTTTCGGGCTGATGCACTGCGTACTGTTATGATACACCCAAACGATTGATTACGTCATTATTAAGGAACCTGCTTTCAAGTCGGTGACTGTCGAAAAATAGGACAGGTCTTTCAAATGGGTCCGATTAGACGTAACAGGGGATGTTTTTAGGGCACGTTGGTTGGTACCTTCTTTTTCCTTATGCGATTTGTTAGAGAGTGATTTGAAGCTCGAGTTGAAGAAAACACACTAAAATAGAAATATTGAGGGTTGGGGTGTTACAATGTTTTCTTAGTAGATTTCAATGGTTCATGATTGAGATTAGTAAACCAAAATTTGCAAATCTTATTTCGATCCAATATTAATATGCCATTACTAGTGCCCAATCACGTCTCGAACCGTGACATTTGTAGGTAAGAAAGAAGACCATCAAATCTACTAATTGAAAAAAAATTAATGATTTCGACTATCCCAGTAACGTTGCCTGCTTGTAGGGCTTGAGAAACACCCCAATGACAAACGATTTGAGTAATGATTCGGTCAGGTTGCGAAAAACTGACTGATCTTCCTAGCGTGGGGGATGGTGAACCGTGAATAGCGGATTCAGTGGCTTTGAAATCCTTCCTGCCAATGGAAATTGGTTTGTGTAGCACTTCAAGGTTCTGAACGACTCAGTCAAGACAACAGGTAATTAAATAATAGGGAAAGAAGTTGGATGAAATGGAAGGTTTCAGTTGGTTTACTCGGATTTAATGGGTAAATGGGTGAGTAGGATTTTGAATTTCAAAATTTTAGGTTTAATTTTCACTAGGAAAACAACGAATAAATAGATTTCAAATTTTTGGGTTTTAGTTCCTCAACAAAAACGCCTAATTGTTATTCCCACATTATGGAATTTGGAAATTTCCTATTACTTCTTGTCCACAGATATTTTATTCTGTTTATGAGGTAAATGCTGAAGCAACGGTATCATCTACTATTCTACCGGAACATATCAGAACTCAAAGTAATTTAGGTATGAAGTACGTGGGCCTATATCGATCTGCAGATTACATATAATAATATAGCATAATGCTTGCTGACGAATGAATTATTCATTTGATTGTACGACCACTGATTGTAACTACCACTCCCTACGAACTAAATCACTCGCGACAAAATCGTGGAAATCAACAAAATTTGAAAAAATCGTCTGTTTCCACTGAAATATGAGTATTGTTATTGAATGTTATTGTTATTGAATATGTTATTGTTATTATTATTGAGTATTGCTACTGACGATGGTTTAATCACCGAAACATTTCAGTGGAAATAGACGATTTTTTCAAATATGTATACAGCGTTTTTGTCCGATTAGCCGAGCAGTAGTCATCTCAGGCAGTGAGTTTCACACTTATGTTAGCAACTAATTCAGACTAATCTTCAAGGAACATGATGGGAAAAATTCAATCGTTAGTAGCTGAACGTCACATTTTGGTTTATTCTCATCAATGATGAACCAATTGAATCTATATAGAAGACCATCTTCTATACAGGGTGTCCCAGAAACAGTAGGTACCTAATTAAGTGCTGCTCATTTCCGCAAGCTGAGGTGGTGATGATGAACTGAGGAATTCAAGATAGTAAATATTTTGAGTTATTTATTTGAGAATTTAATTCGCATTTTCGCAGATATGTCGTGTGAGAACTTCTGCGACGATGTAGTATTTCTTTGACTGCGACGTTATTCAGTTGAGTAACCCTAATATGACATCAGCTTTTGATGTTCACTGCCAATTGGGAATAGATATTATTTAACTTGAAGTAATATGTTGGTGGCTAGATACGTACAGTACTCGTGTGAAATGTAAGATTTTGTCGTTGTGTTCGGATAAGCGCGAAGTGAAAATTTAATTGTTGAGAGCAACTGCATTCAACGGCCAATGCCTTCATCTAACTCGATTTCATGCCTCAGCGGTGTACGTTTTTCTCATAAGTCATCCATTCTCGCCCCTGTCGATCCGCTGGGTTGCGTGCTACCGTGTAACTCGAATGACTTTAAGGTAACATGGCTGAATTCGCCGTATAATCCTTCATTATACCAACGTCCCATGCGTCAACTCCCTAGCGAAACTAAAGAAGACTGCAATATTTTTCGGGGGTCTTCGAGGTAAGGACCAGAAAAATTCCGCAACGTTCTTGGCCAAGTTTGAGGGTTATTTTCTCACTTCTTTGTCCACTTCACATGTCCCATCCCTGTTTATCGAATCCACGGAATATTTCGACAATTGAAAAATGCCCACATGATGCGTGGAGACTTTTTTTGGGGATTTAAGAAATCAACCGTGCGTCGTCACATCAGCGACCGTGAGTCACATGCGCAATCTTCAGATTTGCGCGTCACAACGCCGGAGTTTTTCATCGAAATGTTCTCGTAGATTTTCAGTCTTCAACACGAAATCAACGTTTGACATAAGGAAGCTAATGCGCGACTGTGTGTGATGCTAGAAAAACCTGAAGCTTACCTGTAACATTGCATTATTTGGATTCAATGAAATTCAATAACGATACTTCCCTGGAGATCGATAGTTACAATAGTGCTAAATCAAGTGCGAAGTAGTGGGTTTTGGAAGAAGTTATTTGTGGAACACTTTCTATGCAATGAATCGACAGTGAAATGGTTCATTGAATCAGAAGATAAGAAACGGAGGAAAATTAGCACTTTTTGTTACCTACCTAAGGTTTCAAAAACAAAAGCTACGTATACGTTTGAGATACATCTATAAGAGATACATATATAAGAGATACATCTCTTCTTAGGTACCTACTTTTTAAACATTTATTTAATTGAAATATAGCCATAAAGAGGCTTTAAGAGGCATATAGCCATAAATTACATTGTTAAAATTAAAATAGATACCTAGTTTATATGTATACAGGGTGGTCCACGAGTTAGGCACCCCCCTTTTCTCTAATTGTCGTAGTAAGACATTCGGACAAACACCATTAATCATAATTTCTTTCGTAGTTTTAAAATGATAAAATTGCGCGTTTCAATAACAGCCAAAAATATGGTCATTGAAGTTTTTTTAAAAATCACGTTTTTCTAACACTGTGGCCATTCAGCCATTTTTGTCGTTTCTGCATTCATCAAGTCGACGTAGTGGTTGGAGATGAAAAAAAGGTCATATCCCTGTGACTGAAGTCTTGATTGTATTCGGTTGTTGAAATCAGCAGAGGGTTCTAATAGGATAGGAGTGCTTATGTTTTCATGAAAATCATATTTTGATAACACTTGACTCGACTTATTTTGCTTTGTAGGTACCTATCTCCACCAATTGCACTCGTAGCAAACACAAGAAATGACAAAAATGGCTGAATGACCACAGTGTTAGAAAACGTGATTTTTAAAAACTTCAATGACCATATTTTTGGCTGTTATTGCGTTAAATTTCGATCAAAGAAAAAAAAAAAGATGTCACTACGCGAATCAGCGTTGAAAAACAATGAAAATTCATGTGCCACACATGGGGTTCACAATATCCATTTTGGTGACTTAGCAATTTTTATCATTTTTTAAAACTATGAAAAATGGAGTTTGTCCGAATTTTTCACCCCGACAATTCAAGAAAATAAAGCCTAACTCGTGGACCCTGTATAGCAACTGAACTCAAAAAATTGTGAATAGCCTTATAAATGATATAATTTCCACTTTGAATTATTGTCAAATACTAGTTGAAAGGTTGTTCCAAATTTTTCACAACTTCATTGATAATCTCCTCACATTGCACCTGGAAAGAGGGACACCCAATAATCAAATGTTGTAGATTCCCATCACTCGCTCCACATCTGCTGACCTTGCTGATTCTTGCTGTCCAATTCTTCCAAACACCATGTTCTTAAGTACTTAACAGACTTAACCTGGCTCGAGCGAGGAAGGTAGAGCTGTAAGGTGCAGTTAGGTGCGGAGTGTCTCCAGCGTTCCAACTCCAGTTGGAGGTACACGGATATTTTGACACAAAACTACGAATCCTCGATTCTGATTGATTCTGGAAGGTGTTCATGGTCTGAAGTGTTTCTCGTTCGGTTGACCAGTGGTCATTGACCACAGTCGGTAAGTTTCCTGGATTCGTATTCCTAATTTATTTCCATTTTTGTCAACGTGAAAAATGTAACGTTTTATACTATTTCATGTTCCCATTTCCCGGGGTTGAGTGAAAAGAACCGGAAAAGGAGAAGACCTCTATTTCAGCATGTCAAGCGTACAAAGCAAACCGCTCGCCGAAAACTTGGCCGCTATTTCCATCTCTTCAAATCTCACGCCCTATCCAAAGAAGCCAAACTCCCTATGTATAAAGCCCTAATCCGTTCCTCCATCACCTACGCTTCCCCAATTTGGCACACAGCAGCACCCTTCTCCATACACAAACTCCAAGTCACACAAAACAAATTCGCCTTTTAACCAACAAATCCCGACGTTGTAATATACAAACACTCCACAAACTACATTCAATAGACACAATCGACACCTTCATCACAAAGCTTAATTTAATTTACTGACAAACTTCAATCCCACACATCCTTCATAAGCTCCGATGAGGGAACCACCACTCAAGGCGGGTCTGAGAACCCACTCACTACCTCTCACTATAAGGAATGAAAATTAATGTGTATATAGAACTGCAAATAAAAATGATAATTGTATACATCAGTAAAAAGCTCTCCCACGTAGTTTTAAGGTCCACCATCCTGACAAGAGTTTTGTCTGCAAAATTTTCCCTTACAAATATCATCCCACCACGAACCTCACTTTTCATGCCTTTACCCTCCATCATCCCTCAATTTTCATGTCTTTACCCTTTTAGGGCCGTCAGGCCGGTGTTGTATAATCACAAGTCGCTCTGTACCAATTATTGTATACTATACTTCTGTCGATAAAGTTATTCTTATTCCAGGTACCTTGCACTTCTACTCCATTCTACTTCACTCGAAATCTGAGATAAATGCAGTGTAGGCAAAAAGTATTAAAACAATCTAGCTGGTACTTTCCCGCATGCCCAGTGAAACCAGGTTGTGCCATGTACCTTGTTTTGAGAAATGGCATAAGAATATTCTGAGCAATGAATAAAATTCCATTTTTGCTTGCCAGCTTTCAAAACCTTCAAATGTGAAAACCTTCAAATTGTTTGCTGCACCAAATTTGTATTCGTTCATATCTCAATGCTTTTAACAATGTTTTTCTATTTGTATACCCATAGTTTTACCTGTGTTTGATATTATTCGTTTCAATTGCTGTACCTTTACTTATAAATATTTGTTCACTATCTTTTGTAAATAAAGTTTAAAATCGATGGATGTCTAGTTTAATTTATTGTTTCATTTCCTACCCACCCTTTGTTGAGTAGAAGATTCCAATAATAATATAATTCCATAGCCGACAGAATGTTTTCATTTTGGCAGTATTAAACAGTTTGTTATGAATCTGGCCTGATCATTGAGTCGTTGATCTGGCCTGATCATTGATACTATCCATCGTTGATGGTATGTCAAGAAGAAAAATCAACAGCCACT
Source organism: Stenodema calcarata (assembly GCA_963920205.1). Taxonomy (NCBI): domain Eukaryota; kingdom Metazoa; phylum Arthropoda; class Insecta; order Hemiptera; family Miridae; genus Stenodema; species Stenodema calcarata. The sequence goes on along the minus strand of OY986055.1, from coordinate 6,354,341 downwards.
GGTTGGAGTAAGAAATTGGTAACTAATGGAAAAAAATTCACTGTGTGAGATTCAAACCCGATACCTCAGAAATAGCATGCGTATTTGTATTGCGGGAAAGTATAAATTCCGACAAACGTTTGTGCCAAAACATTGTCACTGTTCATTACTAACCATAATAACGAGAAAAAAATGTTGAACTCAATTAATCATGTTCTGCCTTTAGGAACACCCAACAGTGTTAACCGTTTTCTGTTTTTTCTTGGTCTATACATGAAATTTATTAGGTAATTTTTACATAGCTAGTCTCACTTATAATGTCAACAAGGCTCATTATTGGATTAATTATTATTAAAAATTATAACTTTGCACGATCATTGGGGAATCAACTCCACAGTAAAGAGATACTAATTGATACATGGGTAGGAGAAAGGGTTCTACTGAGAGGCATATATGGGGGTGATTCTCAGTTTGAGGGACAATCGAAGGTTTGGAATTTCAAATATTATTTTGCTCACCTAAAATTCTGCAATTTTTAAGTATATCTTTAGGAGTCATTCTAAAGGTACTGTGATGAGCCATCACGCATAAATTTCATTTCTGTCCTCAAAAATGAATTTTTAAAATTTCGTAGACCACGACAATGAGAAGTGCCCATGACAATGAGTTTTCCTTCCGTAATGACGGTAGAATAGTACGTAAGGGTGAAGATATTATTAACACAATGGCAACAATATCAATAAAATGTTTTTGTATTAAAATAACGAACACAAACATAAATGTTTACAAAATACCAAACTTGAACACCATTACCCTACACTTTGAAAAAATATTTCAATTATTATCAGTCAAACTTATCATAATTAAATCTCAGTCTCACTCGTAGAAGTAGGTAACAAACTTTTGAAGTTGTAAGTACAGAAACTAGACAATAGGAAACTTAGAACAAAATATTCACTAACAAATTCTAGAAGGAAATTCCTACATGTAAGTAGGTACCACAGAAAACTCGGCGCTTCGCGCCTCGCCAGGGGGGCAAGCCCCCCTGGACCCCCCGGATCTTTTCTCTTCTATACTTTGTATAGAACGAGGTATTTGCTATGCAAAACATGAATAATGTTTTTGCGTCCCGTTTCCCCTTTTCCTTATCCCTTTTCTTTGTCTGTATGGAAAATATTAAGAAATGTGCGGAAAATTTACTCAGGGCTGTATCTCAGCTTCTTCGATATTTACAGCGGTTTTGGCAGTATATAATTTATGCATAAATTAAAGGCTTTCCAACGAATGGAGAACGATTTTTGTCCGTTGAAAACTAAAGAAGTTTCATTTCCCTAGCAACGGCTCGGTTGTACGTGAAAATCATTAAAAATCTTCGTGACATAATTTCGTGACTTAAACTTCGTTACGCTTTTCAACTCTGGTAGCCCACCGCAAAAACATTATTCATGTTAAAATTGTGAGTTTTGAATCCTCTCCAATAAGTTTCTGATTTGATTAAAATTGAAGATATTGAAGATATTTAGCTTCGTCAATCACCACGAGTCGAGGAAAAATAGAACGCGGAGCGTTTATTTTACAGAGAATCATTCTGCAGGTAATCTGTTGAGGGAGAGGTGGGTTAGGCCAGAAAAATTGATTCTTGCCGTTGTTGTTCATGCAGTTGATCGTCACACTTGCATTATTCAATTCACGATAAGGAGTTGGTGCAATGCCATCTTCACCAATCAATTATTGATGATGTCGTGGAATCAGGGGATTCATCTCTTAATTTTTTTTAGATATTTCTTTCGGTCGTAAAACTTTTTGCTGCTTGCTCTCCACTTCTTCCTTTGTTGCCTCTTCTCCCTGTTTGACATTTCCTTTATCATCTTCAGTTTCTCTGACCTAGGTCAGCTAGCTCTCATCCCTCTCATACCTAGCTTTCCTCTTCATCTGATCCTCTGCTCTCAGCTCTGGTGCACTTCTTCTCTTCTCTTCCTTTCCGCTTCTCTTTTCTTCTTCAGCCGTTCTGCATCCGTCATTTTTGTCCGACCCATTTTTTTCTGTAATGAAAGAGACAGTATTACTTCATTTTTCCTTTTAAAAACCAATGTAGCAGTATGTTAGGTACTAATTATTTACAGAACGTTGAACCGTAAACCTGGGGAGCTTAGGAATCAATAGGGAAATTTCTTTCCACATTATCATTCCCTATTCCAACTTTTATATAGAGAAAATTCATTAGGGAAAGTGCAGAAAGCAATTTAATACCGAGTTACTTCAAATTCTAAGCATTTTTCTCATTGGTATGGTCTTTCCTCATTGTCGTGGCATTTAAAGTGGCCACTACAATGAGATACCAAAATCGCCATGACAATGAGAAATTGACTTCAACCTTCGGCAGTTTGGAGCCTAATCAACCCTTTTTGAAACTTGATCATGCATTACGTTAGGTTCTTGAATCTCTACCCCAACATGTGGAAAACAAATTAATAATCAGTTCATTAGGCATTGATTCTCAAACCCATAACAATGAGACCTATGAAGGATACACACCTGTTTGTTCCACGTTTCTCCTCGATGGATGAGCGCCGACTGAACAAGACGGCGAAGGCACAGCGTATCCTTCAAGGGCAGGGTTGCCATAACAGAAAAAACTTTGAATTGACCTAAAATTCCCTCTTTTGAGTGAAATTCGATGTTATCAATCTCAGCCATGACAATGAGACAACAAGTTAGGGACAAACTTTGCGATCTCAATTCATGAAGATAATCTCAAGAGTAGTCCCGTCTATAAGCACTGTACTATCCAACAACTAATTCTGAAAAATAAAAATGCAAATTTTTCCGGCTAAGCAATCATCAAGGAAGGTGGAGGTTCGAATAACGTTCGAATGTTGACCTGGGGACAGGCCACGACAATGAGATTTGAGGTATATATGGATAAATTAAAGGCATTTGAAATGACGAAAAACGACTAGATATTATTGGGATAAGTAGGCCAGGTAACCACACTGATATCGCAAAAAGAAAAATTTGGAAAAGTTGGACTGCCACTTTTTAATCAACGAAGGACAGCGATTGTCCCGTAAACTGAGAACCAACGATGGCATAAGTTTTAATTTTTTTGTTTTTACAGAACGGAATGAAATAATTTTTTTTAACGAAGAAGGAAAAACTGGGACCCTAATACGTTGCAGTAGTATTTATATCGGAGATACTTTTCGCCTAGTCTCGAAAACCACACTATTAATAAACTGACTAGTTTAGTTTGTGGCTTTCAGATATTTCATTATATCCATATTTGTTTGGTAAGTATATTGCACTGCCTACTGTCATAATTTCATTTTCACGCTTGAAAGGTGTGTTACTTGAAAGACCATTCTAACTACCTATTGAGCCTAGTCATCGACTCAGCAAATGCCTGCGAGGTTCCGGACCATTGAAAGGGTTGCGTGAGAAGTGCAATGACTTTCATAAAGGGGCTTTTCATAAGTGCATTTATTTGGAGGACCAGGGACCGTAAAGTGCTGGTAATGTCATTTTTGAACTTGCGGGGTGCTACGAATAATAGATGCGTGACGTGACAACATTGGAGGCACTTATCAAACTCTGAAGCTATCTAGTATCTAGAACTAATCAGGCAGTTAACTAACAGTTGAAAATCAAAATGTAAACAATATTTTTCTAATGATTTTAGCGAATTTTCGAAAAATAGGAAGCTATTGTTGTCCAAAATTTGTAAAACTCGAAGTTCCGAAAAATGTTCATCCAAGAAAAAACCGTTCCGTTTCAGACCATCCTGAATTCACTGCCAAAAGACACAATAAGTCATATGTAGGTACCTATACATATATTTGAATATTTATGTGTCATTCCAGACGATAATTCTTGTTAGAATTGAGATAGAAAATTCAAATTTGCACAAAAAATCTATCCTTACAATCGAAAGGCTAATGGCACACTTCAGGGAGGGGGGGGGGGGAGTTATAGGGGTGAAAAATTACCCATAAATTCCCAAAATGAAACAGTCTGACAAGTGACTAATTTCACCGTTTTATACTAGTTCCCATCAAGATGAGCCAGTCATGCAGCATTGCTTTAAGAGCAAATTTTCGAAGAAATGACTGGTTTTATGTAAAATGTTTCCGTTTTACTATAAAAGATCAACATCGAATGAACAACAATTCAAACACTTGAAACTGAGTCCACGATAGAATTGCAGTCTTTTCAGAGGATATGGTTAAATTTAACCATATTTCATATTTATATGAAATATGTCTTCTGTCGCTGCTCACTTAACTGATAGACTGAGCAACGATTGGAATCTAAGGATTGAGGTGAAATATAAGATTTCACCTTTTTGGATTGAGGTGAGTAGGTAGATCGGTGAATATAAGAAGGCAACAACGTCGACCGACTGGTCATCAGGCAAATTTACAATGGCTAAAGTACCAGTTGCTGTAGCAGTCGAAGTGGATGCCTCTACGAGCACGATAATAATTTGAAATACTCGATACTTTGTTTAGTCTTTATAAGAGGGTAAATAAATTCAGTTTTCGAACATTAGTTCCCCAATAGGGAATTCTTGGTTCATTGAATACTAGTAGCATTTTCTTAGATGGTTCATGGTTAACTCAGGGCTTAACATAGGGTTCTTAACACGATCATCCAACTCAACGATTTGATCAGATTACACTCCTTCATCTACATCCACCACACTTATTGTTATTTTACTCGTTTAGTAGCGGTAGATAAATTATACGAAAGTAACAAACACCGATTTGGAGTTTTGGAAGTGATTTATGTCAGAAGATTTCAATTTGGCAGTGGGATGGAATAGAACAGTGGGATGGAATAGAACTTCGAATCTTTTAAGTACATGAGTGACACGAATATCAATTAGCTAAATAGGTGATTTACACCTTTTGTAAAAAGGCATAAAGAACAATGACGAAATTCCACATTAAAATCCACTTTTAGGTTTAAAAAATGTATTTCAATTTCTGAAGTTTCCTCCCAAATTAGAACTAACGTGAAAGTGTTAACTATCGACCACTGGAGAACTGCAATTGCGAAAGATATGAATTATATGGAATGGGTCAATCACATTTCCTTGGGGATTTGATTTCTAGTGATCTTTCACGCGTTCGGTACCTGGTTGAGCGAAGTAAAAACTAGATTAAAAAAAAAAAAAAAAAAAAAATGAATTTTGGAATTCAATATGAAAAATATAGCGGGCCAAATTGAAAAACTGTTATGTACCTTGAGGATGTAGCTGTACATGACGATGGTGTTTTTTTGCTGATCACTGAGCACTGAGATAGTTTGAACTGATGGTTAGGGGATAGTTGAAAGAGTCTTTTATATGGGGGTGTCCTGTCTCTACCCCACCAGAGGGCGAAGCGAGGGGCGTCCTGGGGCGCGTGCCCATGGCCTCAAGTCACAATGACAGATTGGCCTAACGAGGCGAACCTAAACCCTGGAGATCCAGCGTATCCCGCTTCCTAACTCTGGACTCTCTATGTCGTCTTGTTGGCCCGTGCGTTGGACTCAAGGGTGCGCTCGGAGGGCAATTTGACAACAACGAAATTTCCAAAATGTCTCCAAACAGTCAAGTGGAACAATGTTCCTGTGTCATTCCGCTGCACCGTAATCTAACGAGTGATGTATTCGAACAACCCTCAACTTACTGGTATTTACTGAGAAATGTCACCAATTTCGAACCATAACACCACAAATTGGAACAACGTTTTCTTCAAAAGTAGTACATTGTTTAAACTCCACTATTCCAATATTTTGGTTGATGGACCCATATTCGAGGGTCTCACGGCAACACTTTTGGCCAAAATGAGTTATGCATACCATTCGAAGCGTCTTCCCCCGGCGGATCGATCTAACTAAGTACAAGTTAGGTACCTAAGTTTGGTAACATTAAATCTCACGATTTATTTTACTGACTTACTCAGTAAACATAGTCATTTGCAGATTTTTTTTTGGCTCTGCTGAAAAGTCGCCCAAATGACGATGTGGGAAGTTGCCGTGAGACCCTCGATTTGGAACCACTCTAAGGAAGGGGGGGGGGAGTTTTAAGATAGGAAAAATTACCCATAAATTCCAAAAATGAAACAGTCTGACAAGAGTCACCTCATTGTATTTTGAAGGTTATTTTCACTCTCAACACGATGGTGAAGTCAGAATGGCTGTAATTTGATAACGGAGTGAGATATCGCTATTATGACTTCACCATCGTGTTCATTGTTGAAAAATCTTTAAACTGAGACGTAAAAAAAATGGATAAAAAATTTGTTATAAAACCAGTAAAATGGAGTAAAAATACATAGAACCAGTTATTTCGGTGGTTGTTGGGCTTATCTCGGTGGGAACTGCTATAAAACGGAGATCCAACATTAAACTGATATTTACTAAGATATTTCACCGATGTTGAACCATAACACCACGAATTGGGACAATGGTTTGTTCAAAAGTCGTACTTTTTTTAAACTCCTCTATTCCAATATTTTGGTTGATGGTCCCATATTCGGCGCAACCAATACTTTCAGCCATTTATGATATGGATCCATCAACCAAAATATTGGAATACTTAGTGCATTTTTCAATGAACGACTTTTGAACAAAATGTTTCGGGTTTTGGGGAGTTTTAGGGGGGAGGGTGGAGGTAATTACCAAAATTAATAAATTCGAAAATATCTTATTCGGTACCTATTATTCGGTACCGGAGAACTTTGAAGATGAAGAAACGTGATTGTGATGCGGGAGGAGTTTCCTAAGAATTGCACCTCGACCTGTTAAGATCTATTGTGCCCTTGTTACTTGAGACGTTCTTCATCTTTCATCTGCCCTAATTTGATAACGGAATGAGATATCGCCATTCTGACTTCACCGTGTTCAGCGTTGAAAAATCTATAAACTGAGTTGTTACTCAGCAAAAAAAGGAGAAAACATTTGTTATTAAACCAGTAAAATGGGGGAACCTTTTACATAAGACCTGTTATTTTTCGAAAATTCGCTCTTAGGTAGGTATATTTGATTTTTGGTTGGGTGTATGTAAAAAATCGGTGAAATTTTCCAGTAAGTTCGTTTATAATGATTTCTTGATGTTTCAGCGATGTTTGACCCATTTACGAGTATTATCATCTTTGAACTCAATTATTCTGTTGTAATGATAGATATTTCACTAATATTTGGATTTTGTTATAATTTATCTGAGGTCGAAGAACGTCTGGTGTTTTCTAATTCAAAATAGTTGATATTTTTAGGATATTAAATTTTGGATATCGTGGGATGGATGGTTGAGCCCAAAAAGTAGTAATAAAATTCCCACTTGTCACACCCCTAAAAATCACTGATATAACGTGAACAACGTGATTTTTCCCCTCAACCAACTGGTTGCAAAATCTAATTGGATAGGTAGCGTTTGTTTTGACACACATCCTTTGGAGGTTTAGAGATCTAATAAGAAATTATCAATTAAGTATGAATCTATGACCAACCTGCTCATGTCTTCATTTCAACTCGTTTGAAGCGGTATCGCAGTTAAAGTTTGCTTAAATGGCAAAGCTCTTTTTTCCTTATTGTGTGTTACACAGCGTCGAAGATATTGGCCGACTCGTGAATACAAACTGGTTTGTTTCCTGATGCTTCCAAACTGTGTAGCCAGTCGAAAATGGGGTGATGTTTCTTTTACGTAACGACTACTTTACCACTTGATTCCCTCGGTTCGCCTCTAGTAATAAAACATTAGTGGAACAGGTCGAATTTGTTGACGATTTAAATTTGGTTCTTTAAATTGCTGGCGAAGAAGAAAAGTACAAGTAAAACCGATAAATAATTTAATATTATAAATAGTTGATCATTCATAGAGTTAATTTATTCATGATTTATATGAATAAATGATAATAGGTCAGGCCCGGAGTTCAGTTGAAAAACTTATCACTGATCTAGCAACTTTTTCGTTAAATTGATAGAGTTTTTGGATGGACAACGATTTTCAAATGACGAGGAGGTCCAGGATGCTGTCGAAAAATGGCTTCGGAAGGTATACGACGAGGGTGTACAAAAACTGGTCCCTAAGCTACAAAAATGTATTGACCTCATTGAAGATTATGTAGAGAATTAATATCATGTTTTGACACTTATCTTGTAAATTTAATTTAAAATTATCCATTTACTTACCTACTCAACGAATTTTCGAAGAAGAGGTTCTATTGTTCTTGGTCCAAAATCTTTAAAACTCGAATTTCCGAAAACTTTTTATACTAAAGTCCTTTTCAGACCATCCCAAATTTGCTGCCAAAAGACACCAAAAAAAGTGTTCGGAAATTCGAGTTTTGAAAATTTTGGAACCAAGAACAATAGACGACAACTCTCGATAGAATTGAGATAAAAAGTTCAAATTTGCACGAAAATTCATCTTGGCAATCGGGCAATTGGCAGAATTTAGGGGAATTTTAAGGGGAGAAAAATTACCCATAAATTCCTCGTTATTTAATTTTTTTTTTTTAACTTTAAACACGATATTGTGACTTTAACACGACATCACCATAATATTGACCATATTATGGTGATGTTAGAGTTTCGATACCTTATTGTTACGTGAGATGTTCCTCACGGTTCTTCTGCTCTGACCTGTTAAAGAAATGAGATATCGCAATTCTGACTTCATCATCGTGTTCAGCGTTGGAAAATCTATAAACTGAGGTGTTACTCAGCAAAAAAGGACACAACATTAGTTATAAAACCATGGAGGGAACATTTTACATAAAACTAGTTATTTGTCCGAAAACTCGCTCTTATAGCCATGCTGCAAGAGTGTGGATTTTTTCAAATTTTATCACATGTTGTAGGTAACCTTACTTTCTGGGCGTCCCTCGTATATTGGTATTTATGATGGTTTAAGTATATTATGATTTTTGTTCTTCCCATTCCGAAATGTTTGATGTTGGATGTGCGGGGTTTTTCAGTTATTTCTGAAAGAGGTTCAGCAATGACACAGTACACAGGGATTGAGCTCAACGGTTAACATAGATATGCGTCAGTATTAGATTGACACTGAGACGGCGCCAATTTTATTGATCGGTTATAACGCCGTTATTATATTTGCTCTCAAGTGACAAGCTGTTCATGATGGACGGTATATTGGTATTCATGGTCTCGTACCGAATTACTCCTGCGCTCCTTCAAGGCTGTGATTAGTGGTTAGGGGCAGGTTCACTTTCCCTGGGCATTGTATTAGCGGATTTCTCAATCTGAAGGCGGCGTATTTTTTCACGGATATTGTCGCAGGGAACGCAGCGTGAAGGATATTTTTGGTAGGTCGAGAAGAAGTGGGTTGAAAGAGAGCGTCAACTCTGGTTGAATTCATTTTATTGAGGGTTTTCCCGAAGAAAGGAGCTCTTTAACTCAAGGGCCGAACACATCCGAGACCGGGTGCATTTCCATGACACAGTTGTGTTCGAATCGGGGAGCTAATCGTAGACAGAAACGGCCGTGTGTTCGCAATAAAAGACCGTCTCTTGCTCGATACTTTTTCGTCCATTCACACTCTCCATCAATGGTCGCTCTTTGTCGATTAAATAATATAGAATAACACTGGACAACTCAAGGGACCTTCTCGTTCGAACACGTAATACTTTACCTCCAACATTTTCCCCCACTACAACAGAAACTTCCCTGCGGAATCCATTGTGGTGGAATGCTCCTATCAGTGGTGGTCATGTTATTGACTACAAAGGAAATTCCAAAATAAATCAACCAAAGTTAGTGACACCACAATGACATCCTGACATGGGTGTTTTTACATCGTATTGTGGATGCAACTGTACAATTTTACAATCAGCTTATGACTAAAATTGGACTACCACATGTGCGTCACTTGAATTCGAACGGAATTGAACGGTTTTCACAGTTTGTGGGGACGACCCATTGCCCACTGGTTCGTTAGTCCAAAAAACGACAAAAAATGACGGTTTCAGAAGACAGGTTCACGATAACTGTTCGACGTATCATGCTAACGATCAAACTGTTTGTTCGTGACTACCGTTCTTCGTAATTTACGCCTCGTCGCCGACTGTTATTCACTCCAGTGAAGGCCGGCTCTGTTAGTTCGTGTGGTCACAATCAACAAACCTGTCGTCCCAAACTGTGAGTGTTAATTTAGAGGTAACTCTAAATATTTTTAAATGCTTCTAGTAACTGTGGCATAAGATGGTAACTTTAATATTTTTATAGGTATTAAATCACCTATAATGCCCTATTATAATTATAGGACATTATAGGTGACTTAATACCTATAAAAATATGTGAGTTACCCTATAATTATTATAGAACATTATAGGTGATATAATACCTATAAAAATACGTGAGTTACTATCTTATGCCACAGTTACTAGAAGCATTTAAAAATATTTAGAGTTATTATTATTACTAATGGCAGACAAAGGTCATTCCGAGCAGGGTTAGCCGGTAAAGTTCATGGTGATTTCAATATTCCAGTCAAATCGGACTGAGTATGGTCTAATGTGGGGAATAAATCACTCGGTTTCGTTGCTCATACTCGTATAAGGGTTTCGAGTGGGAAGATGATCGAGGAGTGAGTAAATAAAGTCAATTTTTGCCGTCTTTGTTTTGTTAATACCTACCAAGGCGAAAAATTAATGTAATTGAGAAAAATTCACAGTCAAGCATCATGGCTATAAGAGCTAATGTACGTAGAAACAACTGGTTTTATGTAAAATGTGATGCTTGGAATATATCATTCGAATATGGGCAATCTTAAACTTATTGGGTAATTATAGGTACCTACTTATTAAGACATGAAGCTATTCGGTTCGTTCTATCATGCCTGTGATGAGTGTGGAAGAATGAGCATTCTTAAGGTTACAAATGCGAATTAATTGATAATAGTTGATGATACTTGAAAACAAAGGGTAGAACACCCAATAATTCCATATCAATTGATTGGGTTGCTAGATTAAGAAATTTGTATTCTTGCATAAGAATTTGTATAGAATTTGTATAAGAATTCTTGTTGTCTGACCTATGATTACCGAATTAGAAAGATTGGTCTACCTGGAGAGAAGCTCTGTGGTGATCAACTAGCAGGTGATGATTTTCAGTTTGTGTTGTCTGAAGATCTGTCGTATGAACAAATTCATAACGCTGATGAATCAGGGCTTTTTCGGAAGTGTCTTCCCACTCATACTTTAGCATTTGAAAGGGAACATAAAGCGGCAGGTCACAAAACAAACCAGGAAAGATTCAAGTTTTATGTACAAGGTATCCCAGAATTAGTGGTCCAAACTTCAGGGATCGATTCTATAACTGATACCAAAGGTACCAAATACCACAGGTACCAAATCACCTCATCGACTTTTTCACTAGACTACTGGGTGTTATCGAGCACCTGTTCATTCGCGGTACGATTTGTTTCGTATTCCAACAGTTATTGAGATCTTATGACCCCAAACATCGACGACTCATTGATGTTGTTTGGTCAGTTTGATATCAGAACACTATCAAAGCAATGTATTGATAAAGTGTAATATCGAAAGAATCGTAGGTATCGATACAACCAGCAGTTGATACCAGAATCAAATAATTACCTAACTTCCAAAATGTATTCAAATAAAGTACATCAATTAAGCAACCTACTTAAAGTAAATCACAAGTGCTTAGTCGATCGTAGGGAAGTTTGCAGTGTTTCACCAGATGACGCGGCATAGGCCCAACCACGTATAAGGCGAGTTGTTTGTCACCCTTTTAGGAATGAGTGGTCACGTAGATAAGACCTTAGCCACTTTAAATTATTATCTTACAATAACATTGATATCTATGAGATATAGTCAGAGTCCAAAACCATACCGAAGCGGAAATGGTAGAAATAACTTTGATGCTATGCAATCAACAGGGCGGGGTAAGTAAGCAAAACCTTCATTTCAGACATTTCATTCAACACCTCTTCCATTCAATCAGACCTTCACATCATTGAACTCTCTCTACGTCACATTAGGTACTTACGTATTTTTTAAATTTCTATTTGTTCTAACAGTCAATTTTGTCAACAAACACACCCAATTTTCATTAACCCCAAGCAATAATTTAAAAAAAAATTATATGGAAAAACCCTGAAAATCCTTGACACAACGGTTATTGAATGGTAGATGAAACGTTTATTTGAACCAATATAATTCTGGGGGTTTCAATTCCACCTACCTACATCGGCAATAATGTATTAATTTATTAGTATTATAAATTATTGTTAATTATTACCAATTAAACCATGACATGTTCGAATAACTGGGCCAGTGTTAACATTGGCCCTTCAGGCTGCCTCGTGCTTCATCATCATGTTGACGACTTTTGATGTGTTCCACCTTTCAGCACTCATTGTGAACGAACGGCAGGTCGTACCGAATTCTAAAAATTAAAATCTATTTACATGTGAACTAAAACCGCTCAATTTGAATTTTTCGAGATATGACGTTTTCAAAATTTTAAAATTCGTTTTGAACCCCTTCCTCTTGACCTAGGGCTATGAAAAGTTTTAAGGATCATTATGGGGTTGGTCCGAAACCGTCAACCAAATGTCGTAATTTTAGCACAACGGTAACAGGGCAAAGGGGCGTGGACGTACCTATCTTGAAACGTAAAACTTTCAAATTTTCAGGAGGTGGGGGGGTAATTTTTTTCGGGCGATTCTAATAATTCATTACCTATCGAAGGAAATAAATCAAAGATTACCCTGTTGTTCTTAGCAGTAGTGAGAGAGGGAGTGGAGCAGTGGACAAATCGAAGATAATAAACCAAAAACAAATAGATATCGATGTTTCTCTTCCGATATTGGGAAATTTGAAATATTCAAAATTTTAAAAAACCCTTAAAACGTGTACTAGTAGACATTTGAAAACCCTGAGCACTGAGCACTAATATCGGTAATACGAGTATATAATATACACATATAATACACTCGTAATATACACATTACACAATATCGCTAAGTACGTCATTAATTAATGTATACACTGTTACTGGAACCTAGTCCGCCCACTGTTGACCTTGTTAATTCTATCATCTCATTCGAACCCTCGTATAATACCCTACGTCACTAAATAAGGATCTTCATTCAATGAGTCCAAACAAGGCAGTGATGGTGGCTCCTGTCCCAATACAAAAGAGTCTTGCTGCAAGGGCTCCCTCAAAAGTCAGCTACAAGCCATATTTCATATAATGTCTTTGTTTTAATTAACTAAATTTCATACTATAATGAACCCACAAACTACCTAATCTTATTTGGTTCGGAATTTTTTGAGCGGTTGTATTAACTCGATCGATTGATTGAGCTTTTTCTTTCAGTAAGCAATCCATGAAACAAACTAGACCAATTTTTGTATGAATTGAATTTTAATTACTTAACGGTAAGTTGGGTTTATTAAGAGAAATAAGTACCTAGGTATTTGAAGGGCTACGACTGATAGCTTAGAACGCACTGACTCAAGTCAGCTTGAGGTTCCCACACGCGGCGGAAAACGGATGAAAATGGAATCAGCCGGTCGTCGCAAATCAATTGGCGAGCGGAATCGGCGTGAACATAACTTGGATAATTAGAGCTGTGGAAACAGCAATGGAAGGGCCCGCGATCCGGTGAATGGCTGCGGCCTGAGAAAGCGGCCTTCACACCGGCTTGTCGTCCTGAGCCAACGAATCAATGAATCGAAGTTGGAACCAAAGACTCCGCTATGCCCTTTCTGATTTTAGGCGGAGTTCCCGCCCGTCCGGATTTCATAGTCGCGTTCAAATTTGTAGGGACGTCTTTTCGGGAATCTGTGACGGGGACGCTTCGTATGGGAACCAGATGAGAAGCATCACAAACCTGAGGGGAGTTATAAGAATGAGCTAATCCAGACCATCGTGAGCCAAATCTATGCGAAACTCTGTCTTATAAATTAAATCAAAATGTGTTCTACGATGGGTATGTGAGTATGGGATTTGAGTGCGGTCCCTTCAATATGGCCAACACCTTGTGAAAAATGAAGAGGCTAGAGAAATACATTAGGTGGAATAAGGACCGCTACGTCTTACCGAATTATCACCTCACTGTCATTCAAGAAGAAAAGGACAACATCTTTCATCTGAACCATTTTGGTTTATTATTTTCAATAGTGAATCATTGGTATCGACCAAAAAATTTCTAGTTTTTTCTTTCCCCTCCAAATGTATTGGTTTACGTTTCAAGATCTTTCGAACATCTTTTTCCAGAAAGGTAAATTATTTGGATACTTATGCATTATACGGAGGCCACTAGTTTCCACTACTATAATTAGAACATTTTTCATCTTTAATTTTTTTAAGTAAGACAAAAATTACAACAACAAAATTTACAGCTAAGTAGGTACTTGCACTTAGGTAGGCCACAGTAGGTAAGTTATTTTTGCAAAAAAAAAAAAAAAAAAATCGATGTTTGCAGTAAAGAAACATCGTTTTGTAAACATCGATGTTTTACAAACGATACCCCTCCCTCGTTTCCACCGCGCGGATTGAGCTTATCATCTTATTCCCCTGCTTAATTTATGCATCCACTAAAAGTATATGACGAGTTCTCTCTGTCCAACTAATCTACATGTATGTGATCTGTTGGTTGGGGGATGTTTTTTCACGTTTTAGATGCGAGCAGTGGAAACTAGTGACCTCCATATAATGCATAATTACCATTATTTGTTATGTAGATCACTGTTCTGTATGCAATAATCCTGTGAGTCCCATATTGTCCCAAATAATTGGGGAAATTACCAAGAATATTGTGTATACAGAACACTGATCTTTTTCTGAACACTGACTTGGCGTTGTCTATACAGAAAAATGTATTATTTGATAATACATTTTCCCTGATGGTACGACTGCGCTAAGAAAGAAGGATGTTTCTTTCAAAGATATTTCTTGGAGTTTCAGTTCTCAATTCCTACAGCACAAAATTGTTTCTGACCAATGAAATTTGAACTTGAAAATACAAATTTAAACCCATTTTCAGCTCGTGTTATTGAAGACATTTACGTTTCGTTTCAGGTCTTCGTACATCAGATTAGCCGTGAATGAGAACTGCCAGAGAAACACTGTCACGAATATCTGGTGATGTTCGAGCTAGCGATCGTACAGCTCCTGGCGGTCATGTTACCAATTTCATGTGCGTCTTCGAGTCCTTCGGAAGGAGAAATGATCGCCACCACTGCCACAGATATTTCCGGCTGGCAGCCTGATCCTGACTGGTCTCAAGTCATTCAGAGTGGAATAGAGATCGTTATACAAAAAGCTACTCAAGGTAAATATGACGTGTCTGGTAAATGTGACGTTTTCGAACTCACGGCAACTAAAATAATTTTCCACCAGCTAATGGGTGAGCATTGAAGTAATTTTTGTGAGAAGGCGTATTTATAATTACTTAGTTTACCTACTTTTGGGCGTGGTATATCGAATGGCGGGGTCATTCCAAAATTTGCGTGGTACAGCTAAGTGGCTCGTGAGCTAATTTCTATGCTATTTGAAGCTGTAATTTGGCGTGTAGCCTCCTCAGGACTTACACTTTAAGCAGCATAGGTATGGGACCAGCTGAGTGGCTCCTAATGTTAATTTCTATGCTAATCACTCTATGAAGCTGTAATTTGGCGTGTAGCCTCCTCAGGACTTACACTTTAAGCATCATAGGTCTGGGATCTGCTGAGTGGCTCCTAAGGCTATTTTCTATGCTATTCACTCTAAGAAGCTCTACATTGGCTTGTAGCCTCCTCAGGACTTACACTTTAAGCAGCATAGGTCTGAGATCAGCTCAGTTGCTCCTTAAGCTAATTTCTGTACAAATAATATTTTGTCAGTGCAGTTTACTTTTTTTCCCGACTTGAATCAACTACCACTCTATGCAAATTACTTAATTTTTCCCTTACTGCGAAAAACAGACATTTCCGTCATCAGACGTTATTCACAGTAAGGGAAACATTAATTTCTGATTATCCTTGGAATAGCGTTAAAGAATAAATAAAACCAATAATGCTTCTTTGCTGCAACCCCCACCACTGTAATTTGAGCAATATCTGCCCCGATAATCTTCTCACAATTTTTTGGGAGGTACATGGTAAAGTGGTCACCATTCCACTCATCCAAGACCTCCATGGAGGTTGTGCACTTGTATTGTTGTCTCTCACATGTAGGGACGTGATCTTGTATGGTATGCATTTTGTCTGAGGTCAGTCAAAAGCTTGCGTTAGTATCATTAATTTAATGAATAGGAAAGACCGCAGTTGAAATCTGACCTTGTCTTCAATTATTAACTAAAGATTGATACAATATTTTACATTATATTGGATGAAGTATATTTTTTTTTCACATTTTTACTTACAACTACATATTTAATTCAGCCGTTGAACGAGAATCAGCTCTAAACTTTCAAGTAATCAGGGCCAAGGGGCAGTAACTGAGGAGTTACTGTAGCCAACCAGGGTTCTGAGTAGTAATCGGAGCAATTGTTGCTTTTCTGTACCAATAATCTGTTTTTCCGTTTAAGGGTAATATGGAAGATATGTCTTCAATATCTGGTTTTGTTTTAATTTAAAGGTACCACGTTTGTTGAAAAGACTTACGCCCCAAGAAAAGCCGCCGCCCGAGCTGCCGGCCTCAAATACTGGGGAGCCTACCACTTCGCCGACGGATCGGACGGCACCAAACAAGCCGAACACTTTTTGAAAATCGCTGGAGACGCCGATTTCCTCGCTATTGATCTTGAAATCAATCCGTCAAAAAACACCGTCACTTCCAAACAAAGCGACGAATTGGCGTCGGCCATTTACAACCAGACGGGACGATACCCGCTCGTGTACGGGAGTCCGAATTTTTTGAACGGGTTTTTGGAGTCATCAAAGACGTTGGCCAAGTGCCCGTTGTGGGTAGCGAACTGGGCCGAATATCCGCCGAAGATGCCGAATATGTGGGACCACTGGGTGCTGTGGCAGTATACGGACGGAGTGCACGGCCCTGAGCCACATAACGTGCCTGGAATCGGAAACTGTGATCGTAGTAAAGTGAATATGACTGCGTTTCTTAGCTATTTGAATACCCCAATGCGTGTGGTTTAAATAAATCAAGAACATGATACGAGTCTCTACGCTCCCCGAATTTAGCGTAATTAATTTAAATTCCTACAAGAAATTATAGGTAGATTTGTTTATAATTAACAAATTAGAAGTCTACCTACTGGTGGAAACACTTGAGAACGAAGCGATAGGGTCTTGAAATGGAGAAATGGCTTGATGTATTGGTCAGTTAAGCAACTCTTGCAACAATTATTGTGGTAGACCAGTGGTAGACCAGTAGACTTCTGCCTTGGTTCATTCCAAACACAGCAGAAGTGTTTGGGATAATTGCAAATCGTACTTACCTTGAAATACCCAATTAGCTGTAACATT
The DNA here is from genome assembly GCA_963920205.1 of Stenodema calcarata. Lineage (NCBI taxonomy): Eukaryota > Metazoa > Arthropoda > Insecta > Hemiptera > Miridae > Stenodema > Stenodema calcarata. The sequence goes on along the minus strand of OY986055.1, from coordinate 6,336,915 downwards.
ATAAATTGAATCAATCCATTTACGATAATTGGAAAGCCCAACTTGACGATCCGTTGAGGTGTGGGCCGATAATTACCAATTAGTCTTCGATAATCGCCTACACGAGTAACCACATGAAACTGTTAATGGTTTATGTGGAGTGGTATGTTGATTAGTTCATATTGAGTAGTCGAGATTACATCTGCAGGATTAACTGACGTTACTGTAATGAGTCCATGCAGGGCCTTGGAGAGAATATTCGGGCACGAGGATGAAAATCAACCGGCCTCCTAAAAGTACAAGTACGTATGCATATGCAACCTAGAATTTCAAATTAGAAAAGAAATTGTAGGTATGTTTTTAACAAAACTGGATAGGTATAACTATAGGATAACTGGATACGTATAACTGGATATGTATTACTGGTAGGATAACAAACAAAAACTTGATAGGTAGCTTGAGCAAATAATAATAACAATTTGCATATGCGTTCGTTTTCTTCAAAAATTGTATAATATGGGAAATAATCAGGAAGTCTCTAAAGACATCCAAATTATTTCCCATATTGTAAAATTAAAATGGAGTAAAAATAAAATGAAAAAATAGGTTAAGTCTGAAAGACAGTTACTGTACCTACCTACTGTAGGTAAATTGTAGAAAATCGCCTTTCTTGCTTTTTTGGCTGCGACATTGTCAAGCCTGCGTGGAACATGAACGGTAAAAGTACGCTGAACGACCGTTCTGGTGATTCAACCGAAACCGTCAAGGTGCAAAAGATTCTTAGGCCTATACAAATATTCGGAAATAACACTTCCGAACAAAGGGGGACTCAAAAGATTCAATTTCGGCCCCACTAACATTTCTCGTGTGTTTAAGATCAGCAACTAGTTCTTCTGATACATCACATGAGTTCGTCACCAGGAAATTTTGACAGGCTTTTTGTATCTCTGAATCGTTCAGGGACGAATTTCCAAAGAATATGGAGTGCCTTCACCACATGAAAGTGATACGATATTCCCGCCAGCCGTGGTCCACAATAACTAAAAACTCTGCAAATTCTTGACACAACGGTTTATTATCTTCCTTGTGCAGATCACCCTTCTGTCTATACCAGACTGTGTTGCAAATCGGCACCATACCATATTCTCACCGTACTCATACCGTACTGTACTATACTAAATCATACATACAATAATATACCATACCATAGTCATACCATGTCGTACCAAAATTCGTTTTGAACCCCTTCCCCTTGACCTAGGGTTATGAAAAGTTTCGAGGACCATTGTGGGGTTGGTCGAAACCCATAAAAAAAAAAATTTCGTAATTTTAACTCAACGCTAACTGGGCAAAGTGCCGCGGACGGCGTACGGCGGACGGACGGATTTTTTTTAATTCGATTTTCTGAATCTACGTATCTTGAAACGTAAACCAACAAATTTTGAGGGGGGGTTAAAATTATTTCTTCTTTGGGCGATTCCAATGGTTCATTATCGAAGATAATAAACCAAAATGAAGTACGAGGTACGCGGTTTGGGTGTGGGAGGGGGCGCAGAGACATAAAAGGTCTCGTCGTATGACGCACTAGTTAGCCTCCTGCCAGCCGTCTTACGTCATACGCTCGTGCGTCATAGGCTCTGACGCACTTGTTGGCCTCCTGCCAGCCGTCTTACGTCATACGCTCGTGCGTCATAGGCTCTGACGTACTTGTTGGTCTCCTGCCAACCGTCTTACGTCATACGCTTGTGCGTCATAGGCTCTGACGTACTTGTTGGCCTCCTGCCAGCCGTCTTACGTCATACGCTCGTGCGTCATAGGCTCTGACGTACTTGTTGGCCTCCTGCCAGCCGTCTTACGTCATACGCTCGTGCGTCATAGGCTCTAACGTACTAGTTAGCCTCCTGCCAGCCGTCTTACGTCATACGCTCGTGCGTCATAGGTTCTGACGTAATGGCCCGCCGGTCGCTTGTGTTCTGACGTGATCTGAGGGAAAGGGTGAATCAAGGGAACAAATTTTTCCCGTTTCAGTTTATGTGCCAAAGCAAAGACATGAAAATGTCAAAAAATATGTAGGTAAATAGGTACCTAAGCCCAACTGTAATGTCAATTTTTTGACAATGAGTTTTCGACTATAGTTTTCATACCTTTTTACTTAAGTACTTATTGCAATTTGAGACTGATAATGAGCTGTTTGCAAATAAAAAGTCTGATAACTACTTTATTACATCTTATTAATCTATTTTCAAGTTCCGATTCGCAGTTGAATGTATTTTATTTAGATGTCGTAAAATTCGAAAACGATGGAATGACGAAACCTGTCGACTACTGACTCAAGTGATACTGTCGACTTCTAACACATGTAGGTCGACTACTAGTGCAAAACCATGTCGACTACTGAAGAAAATGTTGGTCACTGGTATCGACTACTACCTAGAGCATTGGGATTTTTTACAAAACTTGTTTTTCCCTTTTCAAACCATGTTGAATAATATTTCCCGCATTTTACAATATGTTCCGAGAGATTTTCGTTCTCGTATAGTCGATTGTTCCACTCCGACAGTTTTCCTCCACATTGACTTTGTTCATTTTGACGTCCCGCCCTTCACCAGGCGAGAAAGAAAACGAACTGCATTTCGTCGTACAGCGGATGGCTGTGGCAAGAGACTGGGTTGCTGGGCATGTGAAAATAGTCTGATTATTATTAGGCATATCGACGTAAGGTCGTCAAAACATGCAGATACCGAGACGGAAGGTAATTGGCGGTCGCGTCTTGCGTCAGAAAACAGTCACTGCGTCGTGTCGCCCCAAGTTGTGGCTCCACGTTGACCGCTGGCTCGTGAATGGCTTCAGGAGCAACAATAACTATAATTAATGAGAAATGAAAATGAAATAGGTAGGTACCTACTGTGTATCGGTTTATCACCACCCAAGATCGTGTAGCACTCAAATTATTTAGGTTATTATATAATCAATTGTTGTTACGATAGCGATATTGAAAGAAAAAAAAAAAAAAAAAAAATTCTGGGGATTGCATACGAGTCATTACGCTTGCATACGAGTCTGCAACACATTGGGACATTTTATGTATTTAGTCCCCACCACCATCACCCCCCCATTTCCTCCCTCATTACCCTAATATACACCCTAATAAACCATGGTACATTAAACACACATGTTGTGATACTACAACTGTTTCGGTTGTAGTATCATTGTCTTCTACATTGTCTTCTGTTTAACTCAGCTTTCCGTACATCCACGGTCGTGTGCAGGGCATGGAAATATTCGATAAATTGAGGGCTTTCCAACGAGTGGTGAACGATTTTCATGGGTTGGAAAATGAGGAAGTTACTTTTCGTCAACAGTTTTCGTGACGATTTTTTTGTTTGTGTGCCATAGCAAAGACATAAAATGTCAAAAAAAAAACGACATGCAGCATGGCTATAACAGCAAATTTTCGTAGAAATACCTGGTTTTATGCAAATTTCTATGTTTGGAACATCTCATTCAACCATTTTCTGACCAGTTTCTGCCTCAGTTCAACGCTGAGCACGATGGTGAAGTCAAAATTGGGATATCTCCTTCCGCTATCAAATTGGAGCAGATGAACCGTGAAGAACATCTCAAGTAACAACCACGTTTCTTCATCTTCAAAGTGCTCAAGTATTTCCAGAATTTAGTTAGGTATACAATTTTTTCGGAAATTCGTGTTTTAAAAATTTTCGAAAATTTGCTAACAATGAATGTTTTACAATTTTATTGTAAAATTTTATCGGGCCTGCAGGACCTAGGTGGAAAAGTTTTTGAAGGATATCTCAGGCTGTGATTGTCTTAGGCTTTTGAAATAAATTTCTAAATTCACTATATTAATAAGAAAAAGCCCCCTCGAAAGCAAATTGAGCACATTGAAGATGAAGAAACGTGGTTGATACTTGAGATGTTCTTCTTGGCCATCATTTTCTTTAATAGAGACATTTTACATGAAACCATTTATTTCTTCGAAAATTCGCTCTTATAGCCATGCTGCATGACTGTGGATTTTTTATTTTTATCGGGAGTAAGCCTATATCAGCTCTTATACAGATGAAGTGAGGTGAATTCCGGTGGATTATTGACTTATATTAGATGACTTAGGGCGGAATTCATAGATGACTAATGTAGGTGCGTACGTTTCGATTTTTAGTTTCCTCAGCTTCAGATTTGTGTGAAATTCAAATACTGGTGATTCTGGTGACGTTAGTGAAGCAACCATTAAGATTAGAATAGAGTTTTTGTATGAAAAACCTCCATACTTGCCTTAGAAATCGCTCATCTATACAACGTTTAGGTATTAAATGGTGGTTTTTAAAGGAAAATGGTCCGCGCGCAAATTTCGAAACGACGGTTTTGTGTGTCAGCGCTCAACTCCTTGTGACCACATCATAATAGAAAGGAGAATGCGAACGAGTGAAGTAAGGCGCAACCTACCGGATCTCGACAGAACTTCATAGGCTGCCCTGAGTGTTGCCCTGATCCACAAACCCGTGACACTGGAACCTACATTTAAAATATATTCGCATTACAACGACATTTCAATACATAAGTGTTACTGAGTTCGTGTGTATTGAATTGAACAAAAAAGCTCTTCTATTGATGAAAGTGGCAGATTCCGTTTAAAGAGTCAATCAGTCGTCAAAATTGATTCTCAGCTCCACCACACGCTGGATCGCATCCAATGGAACAATTCATGATTCATTCACAGAGAAAATGTATTACCTACATCTGAAGAATCTGGAGCATACAACCATAACCTAACCATAACCTCTTTCATTTCATATCTACCACTAATGTTGGACAACGGCGCACAGAGGCCAAAACCTCTTATTTAGCTGGACAAAACCTATAGCTCCTTCGAAATGTGTGTAAACCAGACTTGAATGCGTTTGTGATGGTTCTTGGGGTGGTATACCATGAATTTGGTGTAGAATGAGACGAAAAACCATTCACGCAGCATGAGCTAATGAGCGCATTTTCAATAAACCATTTTAACAGTTCTATAACTATGACAATTTTTCATGATTGGTGGGACGTTTTTATGAGACATTTTGCGCTGATTACGAATATACCATATTTTTCTATCGTAAGATAGTAATTCGGATTAAAAAATGAAAACAAAACCCTCTTTGAAGTGATTTTGACCCTTAATTTTCTAAATTTGATCCCTGTAGGATATTTTCCCAGGTTTTGGAGGCATTGGATACGTGTTTACAAACATGAAGGCTCCTGTGAGTTCAATCAAAATTCCGCAAAAATACGAAAAGGTCTCATTGAAAAGGTCTCATTGAAAAGGTTTCATTGGGAGCCATCGGTGACCTCAAAAACACCAAAAATCGTAGTTAAAATTCCATATCATTCGAATAGGGACGAGAGGGGTCGAAAAAGTGGTTGAAATTGATTGTTTTGAGTTGTATAAAGCCACTGAATATAAAGACAGGTTTGTCAAGGAACAACCTGGAACTTTTTTTTTTGAGGCTTCATTTTCAAACAGAATGGATTATAAATGCATGAAAATGGCTTAAATGTGAAAAGTGTACACTTTACCTTGTTGTTTGATATCCATTTTTTCTTGATAAAATAAATAAAAGAGGACAAAAAACTGGAAATATTTTTTTTAGAACACTCGACACTTCACTTCAGATTTTTCAGGTACCAGATGATGGTAACTGTTCAGATGCTCAGTTGCGTCCAATATAAGGGATCAAACGACATTGTTTACTTTCTGCAACGCTCTGAAGGACGGGGCCTGTCATGAATCATCCTGTATACACCTGTACTTTGATTTTCTGGAGGAGCTTCGTATTTTTAAGGACATTGTATTTTGAGGTTTTGTCCAGCTAAATTAGCGGTTTTGCTCACTGTGCGGCGTTTGCAAAGGTGTTCAACTTGAGCCAATGGAAATGACTAGAACATCCTACTCCCTTGACCAATATTATTGCAAACCTCTGATTTGGCACTCTTGATATTTCAAAACGTTACCAAGAATAATTCTATTATAATTATTATAAATAGTCAGCTACTCACTAAAATGTTTATGGGCCATTGTTATTGAATTACCTACTGATCCAGCCAAAGGGCCACAAGATAGTTTGTCGATACAACTCATTTTTATGTTGATACAGGTAGATTCTTTTCTAAATCAAGTTGTGACCCAGTATTATACGATAATAGCACTTTAATATGAATTTACGTGTGATCATTTCGGAGTTACTGACACATTACAGCACATCGATGGTCTCACGGCAACACCCCACATCGTCACTCTTGGCCAAAATGAGTTTTTGTGATGTAGATTAGCGATGGCCATCAGTAGCCAACATATCGATATTTCGAGATTCGATAGTATCGGAAGTAAGGTATCGATGGCGATATTTATCGTTTAGTTCAGTATCGATTCTTTCTATAACCGTTAGTATCGATCAAAAATGTCGATATTTACTAAAATATCGGTCGAAAAAACATTCTATTAAAAAACTATGTACATAGGTACCTAATCCCAACTGCAATGGCAATGAGTTTTCGACTAGAGTTTTCATACCTATTTAAATAACTATGTTTACGATACAGACAAATTAAACATAAATTACGACACAGACCCCTACACTAACCCTTATCAAAATCAACACACAAAGGGTTCCCCTTCTTCTTTCCATTTTCCTGTCTAGGCCGACGCCATGATGGACACATTTAGTGAAATTTACCCAGAGGTTAGAACATCCATAGAACTAGTAGAAAGCTCTACTAGTTCACCCACAACACTAAACATTATCATTCGACTGGAGAATTTTGGAAATGTTTGATACTCGTATATCGGATAAAAAAAATATATATCGTCAAAAAGTATCGGTAATCAAGTATCGATACCCGATTTTTTTTTTTAAATTGGAATCGGCCTTTATTATTTTATTTAGTTATTGTGTTCACACAGCATAGGACCAAGGCCATCCCTAGCGCCATGTACATATGTATTAATTAATTATTAATATTAGTAAGATATAATTAATTAAATGGCCGTAAAAATACAATGGAAATAAAATTTACCTGTAACCTTATGTACCATTTGCCCTACATGCGTTATGTCTCAGAAATAGAAATAAAATAAAAACTCGTACACTTCAAAAATAGATAAAATTACAAAAATAAATTTAGCCATTAAAATCCACTCAGTCGAGGAAGGCGTAAATTTCAAAATATATCGTCTTTTTTCGGCCGGTTATTACAGTAAGTACTGATGGGGAAAGGTTGTGGAAGCTCTCGCAAAATCACATCCAGGAGCGGTTTGCGTTGTTCAGCAATACTTGGGCACATTAGCAATATAATATATTGCTATCATATTATGGGCTATAGTTTCTTCGGCTTCAGTTGACGATTTTTGATTTGCTCCAACTTTGTGCCGTCATTGTGGACGAACGGTTGGTCGTACAGAGCTGCGGATGGTCTTAAAATTTAAAAAAAATAAACTCTATCTAAGTAAATATAAACTAAAAACTATACGGTTGATGGGAATTTTTCGAGTTAAAAGAGTGTTTAGGAGACGGTTGGTCGAGAACACGAGTAGAGCCTCCATAAGCCTCGTAGAAACTCCAACTCCGAAACTTTAGGATAAAGTTACTTTACTTCTGTAAAACATCTATGCAACATTTAATTGATGTTTCACACAAATCAAGTAATTCTAACAGTTACAAAGAACGGAGCTGCGGATGGTCCTACAAAATTCTAAAAAATAAACTCTATAATATACATTATTATATATTATATATATATATATTATATTATAAGGTAAATATGAACTAAAAACTATACCATTCCAACATAATTTTAGGAGTTTTGAAATTTTCAAAATTTCAAAATTCGTTTTGAACCCCTTCCCCTTGACCAGGGATTATGAAAAGTGAGGAGGATCATTGTGGGGTTGGTCCAAACCCGCAAAAGAAATTTCGTAATTTTAGCTCAACGCTAACTGGGCAAAGTGCAGCTTATTATTAGTGATTGAGGGATGGAGACGAGCTCTTTCCCAGTGCTGAGGTCCTGTAACTCGAGCAGAGAAAATTCCGCCATTTATTCGGCGTTCTGCCATCAAGCGGCGTTTTTATGAACTTTGTGTTTTTCGGACTGTAATGCAGAAAGAGAGTGTTTAGGAGGCGGTTGGTCGACAACACGAGTAGAGCCTCCATAAGCCTCGTAGAAACTCCAACTCCGAAACTTCAGGATAAAGTTACTTTACTTCTGTAGAACATCAATGCAACATTTAATTGATGTTTCACACAAGTCAAGTAATTCTAACAGTTACAAAGAAATTTTAGCTCAATGCTAACTAGGCAAAGTGCAGCAGATTATTGGTGATTGAGGGATGGAGACGAGCTCTTTCCCAGTGCTGAGGTCCTGTTACTCGAGCAGAGAAAATTCCGCCATTTATTCGGCGTTCTGCCATCAAGCGGCGTTTTTATGAACTTTGTGTTTTTCGGACTGCAATGCAGAAAGAGAGTGTTTAGGAGGCGGTTGGTCGACAACACGAGTAGAGCCTCCATAAGCCTCGTAGAAACTCCAACTCCGAAACCTTAGGGTAAAGTTACTTTACTTCTGTAAAACATCAATGCAACATTTAATTGATGTTTCACACAAGTCAAGTAATTCTAACAGTTACAAAGAACGGAGCTGCGGACGGTCCTACAAAATTCTAAAAAAATAAACTCTATTATATATATAATATATATATTATATTATAAGGTAAATATGAACTAAAAACTATACTGTTCCAACATAATTTTATGAGTTTTGAAATTTTCAAAATTTCAAAATTTGTTTGGAACCCCTTCCCCTTGACCTGGGATTATGAAAAGTGAGGAGGATCATTGTGGGGTTGGTCGGAACCCGCAACAAACATTTCGTAATTTTAGCTCAATGCTAACTGGGCAAAGTGCAGCTGATTAGTGGTGATTGAGGGATGGAGACGAGCTCTTTTCCAGTGCTGAGGTCCTGTTACTCGAGCAGAGAAAATTCCGCCATTTATTCGGCGTTCTGCCATCAAGCGGCGTTTTTATGAACTTTGTGTTTTTCGGACTGTAATGCAGAGAGTGTTTACCTGTAACCTTATGTACCATTTGCCCTACATGCGTTATGTCTCAGAAATGGAAATAAAATAAAAACTCGTACACTTCAAAAATAGATAAAATTACAAAAATAAATTTAGCCATTAAAATCTACTCAGTCGAGGAAGGCGTAAATTTCAAAATATATCGTCTTTTTTCGGCCGGTTATTACAGTAAGTACTGATGGGGAAAGGTTGTGGAAGCTCTCGCAAAATCACATCCAGGAGCGGTTTGCGTTGTTCAGCAATACTTGGGCACATTAGCAATATAATATATTGCTATCATATTATGGGCTATAGTTTCTTCGGCTTCAGTTGACGATTTTTGATTTGCTCCAACTTTGTGCCGTCATTGTGGACGAACGGTTGGTCGTACAGAGCTGCGGATGGTCTTAAAATTTAAAAAAAATAAACTCTATCTAAGTAAATATAAACTAAAAACTATACGGTTGATGGGAATTTTTCGAGTTAAAAGAGTGTTTAGGAGACGGTTGGTCGAGAACACGAGTAGAGCCTCCATAAGCCTCGTAGAAACTCCAACTCCGAAACTTTAGGATAAAGTTACTTTACTTCTGTAAAACATCTATGCAACATTTAATTGATGTTTCACACAAGTCAAGTAATTCTAACAGTTACAAAGAACGGAGCTGCGGATGGTCCTACAAAATTCTAAAAAATAAACTCTATATAAGGTAAATATGAACTAAAAACTATACCATTCCAACATAATTTTAGGAGTTTTGAAATTTTCAAAATTTCAAAATTCGTTTTGAACCCCTTCCCCTTGACCAGGGATGATGAAAAGTGAGGAGGATCATTGTGGGGTTGGTCCAAACCCGCAAAAAAAATTTCGTAATTTTAGCTCAACGCTAACTGGGCAAAGTGCAGCTTATTATTAGTGATTGAGGGATGGAGACGAGCTCTTTCCCAGTGCTGAGGTCCTGTTACTCGAGCAGAGAAAATTCCGCCATTTATTCGGCGTTCTGCCATCAAGCGGCGTTTTTATGAACTTTGTGTTTTTCGGACTGCAATGCAGAAAGAGAGTGTTTAGGAGGCGGTTGGTCGACAACACGAGTAGAGCCTCCATAAGCCTCGTAGAAACTCCAACTCCGAAACTTCAGGATAAAGTTACTTTACTTCTGTAGAACATCAATGCAACATTTAATTGATGTTTCACACAAGTCAAGTAATTCTAACAGTTACAAAGAAATTTTAGCTCAATGCTAACTAGGCAAAGTGCAGCAGATTATTGGTGATTGAGGGATGGAGACGAGCTCTTTCCCAGTGCTGAGGTCCTGTTACTCGAGCAGAGAAAATTCCGCCATTTATTCGGCGTTCTGCCATCAAGCGGCGTTTTTATGAACTTTGTGTTTTTCGGACTGCAATGCAGAAAGAGAGTGTTTAGGAGGCGGTTGGTCGACAACACGAGTAGAGCCTCCATAAGCCTCGTAGAAACTCCAACTCCTAAACCTTAGGGTAAAGTTACTTTACTTCTGTAAAACATCAATGCAACATTTAATTGATGTTTCACACAAGTCAAGTAATTCTAACAGTTACAAAGAACGGAGCTGCGGATGGTCCTACAAAATTCTAAAAAATAAACTCTATAATATATATTATTATATATTATATATATATTATATTATAAGGTAAATATGAACTAAAAACTATACCATTCCAACATAAATTTAGGAGTTTTGAAATTTTCAAAATTTCAAAATTCGTTTTGAACCCCTTCCCCTTGACCAGGGATTATGAAAAGTGAGGAGGATCATTGTGGGGTTGGTCCAAACCCGCAAAAAAAATTTCGTAATTTTAGCTCAACTCTAACTGGGCAAAGTGCAGCTGATTATTGGTGATTGAGGGATGGAGACGAGCTCTTTTCCAGTGCTGAGGTCCTGTTACTCGAGCAGAGAAAATTCCGCCATTTATTCGGCGTTCTGCCATCAAGCGGCGTTTTTATGAACTTTGTGTTTTTCGGACTGCAATGCAGAAAGAGAGTGTTTAGGAGGCGGTTGGTCGACAACACGAGTAGAGCCTCCATAAGCCTCGTAGAAACTCCAACTCCTAAACCTTAGGGTAAAGTTACTTTACTTCTGTAAAACATCAATGCAACATTTAATTGATGTTTCACACAAGTCAAGTAATTCTAACAGTTACAAAGAACGGAGCTGCGGATGGTCCTACAAAATTCTAAAAAATAAACTCTTTAATATATATTATTATATATATATTATATTATAAGGTAAATATGAACTAAAAACTATACCATTCCAACATAAATTTAGGAGTTTTGAAATTTTCAAAATTTCAAAATTCGTTTTGAACCCCTTCCCCTTGACCAGGGATTATGAAAAGTGAGGAGGATCATTGTGGGGTTGGTCCAAACCCGCAAAAAAAATTTCGTAATTTTAGCTCAACTCTAACTGGGCAAAGTGCAGCTGATTATTGGTGATTGAGGGATGGAGACGAGCTCTTTTCCAGTGCTGAGGTCCTGTTACTCGAGCAGAGAAAATTCCGCCATTTATTCGGCGTTCTGCCATCAAGCGGCGTTTTTATGAACTTTGTGTTTTTCGGACTGCAATGCAGAAAGAGAGTGTTTAGGAGGCGGTTGGTCGACAACACGAGTAGAGCCTCCATAAGCCTCGTAGAAACTCCAACTCCTAAACCTTAGGGTAAAGTTACTTTACTTCTGTAAAACATCAATGCAACATTTAATTGATGTTTCACACAAGTCAAGTAATTCTAACAGTTACAAAGAACGGAGCTGCGGATGGTCCTACAAAATTCTAAAAAATAAACTCTTTAATATATATTATTATATATATATTATATTATAAGGTAAATATGAACTAAAAACTATACCATTCCAACATAAATTTAGGAGTTTTGAAATTTTCAAAATTTCAAAATTCGTTTTAAACCCCTTCCCCTTGACCAGGGATTATGAAAAGTGAGGAGGATCATTGTGGGGTTGGTCCAAACCCGCAAAAAAAATTTCGTAATTTTAGCTCAACTCTAACTGGGCAAAGTGCAGCTGATTATTGGTGATTGAGGGATGGAGACGAGCTCTTTTCCAGTGCTGAGGTCCTGTTACTCGAGCAGAGAAAATTCCGCCATTTATTCGGCGTTCTGCCATCAAGCGGCGTTTTTATGAACTTTGTGTTTTTCGGACTGTAATGCAGAAAGAGAGTGTTTAGGAGGCGGTTGGTCGACAACACGAGTAGAGCCTCCATAAGCCTCGTAGAAACTCCAACTCCGAAACTTCAGGATAAAGTTACTTTACTTCTGTAGAACATCAATGCAACATTTAATTGATGTTTCACACAAGTCAAGTAATTCTAACAGTTACAAAGAAATTTTAGCTCAATGCTAACTAGGCAAAGTGCAGCAGATTATTGGTGATTGAGGGATGGAGACGAGCTCTTTCCCAGTGCTGAGGTCCTGTTACTCGAGCAGAGAAAATTCCGCCATTTATTCGGCGTTCTGCCATCAAGCGGCGTTTTTATGAACTTTGTGTTTTTCGGACTGTAATGCAGAAAGAGAGTGTTTAGGAGGCGGTTGGTCGACAACACGAGTAGAGCCTCCATAAGCCTCGTAGAAACTCCAACTCCGAAACTTTAGGATAAAGTTACTTTACTTCTGTAAAACATCTAAGCAACATTTAATTGATGTTTCACACAAGTCAAGTAATTCTAACAGTTACAAAGAACGGAGCTGCGGATGGTCCTACAAAATTCTAAAAAATAAATTCTATTATAAACTAGGTAAATATGAACTAAAAACTATACCGTTCCAACATAATTTTACGAGTTTTGAAATTTTCAAAATTTCTAAATTCTGTTTGAACCCCTTAACCTAGGATGAGAGATGGCCGAATTCATATGCATAAATATGAATATGAATAGAATTCATAAATAAAAAATATGAATATGAATACGAATACACATATGAATATGAATACGAATAAAGCCATATTCACATCTTTTTGTGAAACTCACATTTTGTTTTGTGAACTTTTCTAAAATTTACTGTATTTTTTGTGAATTTTAAAATCTGCCATTTTTCAAATATTTTCAAACGTTCAAAAGTTTGTTCAATAAATACCTGGTGATATTGAATTTTATGGTCAAAATGGTATTGTTAGCACTACTGAAAAATGGACAACGTACTCTCCAAGGTACGACTTTCGTACATCGGATTTCGGACGACTTGCCCTCCAGGGCACATGCCTTGTTTTCCGGTAAACAGACAATGTGCCCTCCAGGGCACACGATCTTAAAATCTATGCTATCCCAAAATAATTATTTTTTCCCCTTTTACCCTGTTTCAAGACCCCAGTAGAGAGAAAAGAACATAGAAAAAAAAATATTCCACAGATTTTCAACTTCTGTCCGTTAAAGGGTTAATAGTATGCCAATACCCCCCCCCCCCCCACCACCCTTCATTATAAGTTCTTAACTGTCTTAATTTTGTTTGTAAATTTTGATTCATCACTTCTTTTTGCATAATTTTATATGGTACCTAATTTATGTAATGTCATTCATGTGCACCAAATAGGCCAATCAGCCTTTGTACAATAAATGGTTTATCATTATTAATATCATTATTATAAAGCAGAAAGCGAATGTTCACCAAAAATGTCAACATTTAATGTCGACCGAAACCACTAAAGTTTCGAAACCACTAAAGTCTACGAAGCGAAAAAGTTTGGGGACCTATGGTAAGTATAGATAATCACCACTTTATTTTATTGAAAGATCAGGTTGAAATATACAAATCCAAGATGTTTTATTGAAATAAAAACCAAAATTAGGTGCTCCTACGCTTATCGTCATAAATAACAGAATTCAACTCGAGTCACCAATTGAGGTGGTCTAGAATATTGTCTAAGACTATTAACACTGTACAAACACACCCAGCCACGTAAGGCCGTATTCACAAATGATTCAAAATGTTCCGAGGTGTGAGGTGAGATTTAGAAGTGAGATTCCCCTGATTGGGCTTGAGCAGAGCTGTAACTGGGCCCCGAGTAGTTTTCGTCACTCTCATGACTGTCGTACTCTTGTTTTTTGGCCGTATGAGCGGGTTTGTAGCTGTGGATCACGAAGCTTTGGAAAGACGTGGCTTTGTGTCCGCCGCCGTGGCCGTTCGTGTGGCTCGTCGACGAAGGGTCTGAGTGTTCCGAAGAGCCAAAAACTTTGGCTGTCGGCTTGTTGAATTCTGAATTGAACGCGGGAGATGACCTGCTCGAAGAGTCGTGCGCAGGCAGATATTCGCCACTGTGCGAGCTCACCCTGTTTGGTCCAGACGGCCCGTGGGAGAGTGACGGACTGACCAAACCGTGCGCACTAGGGATGTGGTAGTTGTGAGTTGATGAACCGACTTTTTTGGATCCGTGGGCTGCAGGATATGCGTTACCGTGGAAGCCGCTGCTGTGGAATTCGTGGCCAAAATGTTTAGGGTCCGCAAAATGACCTTTGCCAAACCCGTGGTTCGGTAACCCCAAATGGCCGCCTGAAACTTGGAAATTCTTTGCAAGGTGGTGACCGTGGCTGATGGAACCGTGAGCCATACCATGTCCAGCTGCATGACCAGATTGTGCTTTATGCGAAGAGTGGATATTATGGCCGTGCAAAAATACTTGATTGTTCGCTAGATGAAAATCATGATCGAAACCGCTGTGCACAGGTATTTGTGGGTGTTGTTGGCCTCCTCCAAAACCTGAATGACCGTTGAAATGGGTTTGTGGAGCGTGCAAAGTTGCAAAGCTGTACCCTTTTGGAGCTGGTGTTCCATGATGTGGAGTGTGTACGACAGGTTTTACATTCGGAAATTGTACAAAACCTTTGGGTCCAGTTGATAAGCCTGCAGTCCTGAATTCAGGATGTGATGGAACAAGGTTATGGTTGAAACCACTATGTTTTCCTTTTCCGAAATCGAATTGCGGAGCGAACGAAGGTACGTCAAATACGTTTTCATGCACTGGAACCGCATTTTTAGATGTCAGAGATTGTGCTATTTGGTGCCCGTGCTTGATCGATCCGTAGCCGTGGCCTTGGTCCAGCTCGACATTGTTCGGCACATTCCCATGCTGAACGTTCACGATCGGCGTTGCAATGTAAGCGTGTGGAGCTGCGTATAATCCAAATCCAGGCTGTAACGCGTCGAAACCGTGGCTCGTGAACCCGCCGATGTTGTCCAGTCCAGGGGAATTGTGAATGATTCCCAGAGGTTGAACGCCACCGTGCGCTGTCGGACGTCCTACAGCAAAGTATTCGTCTTGCAACGGCGCGTGGATGGCTGCAACTCCTGGAATAGCCTCGAGTCCATATCCGATTTGTCGTTTAACGCCCGATTTTTCAGTTTTTTCGGGTTTTTCGGTTTTTTCAGCTTTCTTCGTTTTTTTGTCGGCTGCATGCACTAGCGTAAGAGAGAGAAGCAGCAGTAGAAAGCCCTGAAACATAAACCACACATAAGTAGGAAAACAGATGCACGAATAAGTGAGAAGATTACAAAATTGCAGAAAGACAAGAATGAACTGCCATTCGCCATTGGCAGCACTTGAGGAAGATAACTCGTTTAGAATAATTCTAAATAATTGACAGATTCCCGTAAAATTTTCATTTCAAAATTCGTTTTTGACCATCCTGAATTCACTGCCAAAATCATTTACAAAAAATCATTTTACATAAAACCAGTTATTTCTTCAAACATTCGCTCTTATAGCCATACTGCTTGACTGCATGTTTAATATTTGGCTGTTTGGCTCAGCCCCAGAGTTGGATCCCGTAGGAACCTACACGTAAAGAAGAATCTACTAATAATAATTTTCCCTAGTTAATTATAATTATTAATGGTAATTCATAATGTACCATTTAGTGATCAAGACAGAAGGGTGATCTGCACAAAGAAGATAATGTCAATCTAGAGAGTGATCCCCATAACAACGGCCCCTTTTAGCCAATTTTCGAAGAAAGGAAGCTATTGTTATCGGTCCAAAATGTGTAAAACTACTAATTCCCGCAAATCTTTTGTATCAAAATTCATTCCTGATCATCCTGAATTCACTGCCAAAAGACACAAAAAATCATAAAAAAATAATTTACACAAAACAAGTTATTTCTTCATACCTTCGCTCTTATAGCAATACTGCATGACTGGATTTTTAATACTTGGCTGTTTGGCTCAGCCCCAGAGTTGGAGCCCGTAGGTACAGGTAAAGCGAATAATCTAATAATAATTTACACTACCTACTTTATAATAATTATTAATAATTAATGGTAATTTATAATCTACTAATTAGTGATCTAGACAGAAGGGCGATCTGCACAAAGAAGACAATAAACCGTTGCAGAGCGTTTAACGCTGAACACGATCAGTGTATTCCATTCTCACGTATTCCGTTCTCAAAGTTGAGCAATTGGAAGAAACGAGGTTGTTATTTGAGCGTCGAAAAATCTTTAACTGCAGGGTTTTGAATAAGTGGTTTCAGGTAAACATGATCAACTGTTTTGGAGGAGATTGTGAAACTATCCAATAGATGTTTATTGATATTTTGTTGACTGTTCCTTGGGGAACACCATAAAATGGTTTTGCTCCTTAAAATTATTATTGATTAGCTTATTAATTTAGTAAAAAAAAAAAAGTGTATACCTACATAATGATCATGTTCGAATCATCACTATTTCCATTCAGGTAAAAGTAGTCAAATTACTATCTTCATTAAAATCTGCATTTTATCTACTGTATTTTCCACGTTTTATTCAGGTATGGTAGGTACCTACATGACAAACATTTGGGTTTGAACAAATATTAGGTTAGCAACCCACACTTCCCTACTAGTCAAGCTGATCAAAAACTTTGGCAGGCTCTCCTGTAAAACGTCGGAAAAGGCATTTGATCACTTCTACCTCCAACCCGACGACTAATATAAGTCGATTGGTTTGTACTGTTGCAAAAGCAATCTTTCTTCATTTGGATTTTATCAGCTCAAAATGCGAGCCAATTGGAGAAATGTTGTGGATGATGAGTAGGACTCGGAATGAAAAGCTCCAGTTTTACCTACAAAGATGGTACGTCAGGTTCGATAGTCCTCTGGATTTGTACGTATCAGAATCGATTCTAATTCATAGGCATAATTCATGTTATTTAACTCAAAACAACACGTTGTAGTAAATTCTCCCAATTCTCTTTTAGTAGCGTGAAAATATTAAACTGTTTTTGGCAAAGGTTTGAAAATGGTTCTCGGAATCTCGCCAAGTGAATCAGTGCTATTCTTTCTGCATTTGACGCAGGTTGCTTATAAACAGCACTGAACGTCAACACGTAGTGGTTTGTACGTTTGCACCATCACCTTTATCACGTCCACGTATTGACATTTTCATGGTCTTTCTAAACGTGGCTTTAATCATCAATTACACCAGACAACGATGCCAAACGGAAATAATATCCAAGTATGTAAGAGCATAGTTTATCCAAATAATATCCAAGTATGTAAAATAATATCCAAATAATATCCAAGTATATCCAAATAATATCCAAGTATGTAAGAGCATAGTATATCCAAATAATATCCAAGTATGTAAGAGCATAGTATATCCAAATAGTATCCAAGTATGTAAGAGCATAGTATATCCAAATAATATCCAAGTATGTAAGAGCTGTGTGGTTCGTTGTTCTTACTGATGAAATCACAATAATGTTATAGTCTACAAGCATGTTCGTTTACAATAGTTTCGACGCTACTGACGTGATCGGTTTGAAGTTTCGAAATAGTTTCGAAGTTCATCAGAATTCTCACAGAATACCTCAAAAATGTTTTCTATAACATCAGCTTATAAAACTTTATGGGTTGTACGATTACGGGAAAATACTACAATTTGCAAGAACTTGAGTTGTCCCCTTGGAATTTTGGAGTTGTGTAGACAAGTGTTATCCAACAGCTCTTTCAAATATACCTACTTTAAAAGTTGTACTAGATTGAGGGTATTGGATGGTTAAACAGCGCGTTCCACAGGACAGTATTTCTTTGTTATACAAATAACAAAGGAAACTAACATTTCTTTTATATTGACTTGCACATAAACGCCACTACTCCATCCATCACTCCATAACTGGTTCTGTTTTCGGAACTCCATTGGTCCAATATACAAAGCCCACTTCACTATTGTATGATCATTCCCGCAGTTTCTTACTCAAAATCAAACCGCCAAAATGGATACTGACATTGACACCACCCAATTACAATAATGTCACCACTCCTCGTTGGATTTTATTTATTCCAAAGGCCAAAACGTGTAGTCCCCTTGGTCCCCACAACCTGCCCTTGAGGTATACATTGTGGAATAAATTGATTGATTGATTGAGAAAAAAAAAGTGTAACTACCTATTTGAGCTGTCACGATCACTCGCCTTCACCATAATTCAAAAATCTATTCTGAAAACGATAGCCCGGAAACCTCGTCGGTTCGCTTCCCACGAACTTTTCAAATCGCTCCCCGTCTTTACTATTCACCAATTATATTTAAAAGCAGCACTTTGCTTCTTTCATAAGCACCCTGATTTTTTTAACTACCCTCATAATTCAGCATAATATGCATAATTATGCTACTCGCCCAACTACCCAGGCTATCATACCATCCCTCACACCCATAAATGGTCCACGTCTCGTCATGTTTATTTTAGTTCCCCCTATATTCTTCGAGCTTTGCCCAATAATCTCCAATTATCTGTAGAGAGCTGTATTACAATCAGCTGTATTTCACTAGGACCAGTTACTAGCAAAGACGTTATGTGCAGTGTATATACATAGCGGATTACTTCATGTTTTTATTTTATAATTCCTTTCTCGATTAATGAATTAAGTTTAGTTGAATTTGGTATTATTTAATTTTTGTCTACTTCCCCACACCGGACAGAACCTGTTTCTTAGTGCTGGGATGATTCCATATTATTTTAATATTTTTTTATATTATATTTAAAGTATGTGTAAAGTTCATGCTTGTTAATCTACACCTCTGATGGAATAAATCTTTCATTTATTCATTCAGGTCTAAATTCAGATCAAAATACTGACAGTGTTTACAAACCGTAAGGAGATTTAATGACCATACTCGTGGAAAAAACTCGCGATCGGGATTATTAGTTTGAAATTTCCAATTTAAAATTTAGTTCTTACATTTACAGCAAACAAAAGTTGAAAATTCCTATTATGCTGTTTTTTTCCAAAACTGTAGGGTTTGGGAAAAATTACTAAAATTAGTCATATTCTTCCCATGAATAGGTGGTGAGTAATTTGGTGTAAATGATATTGAACCACATTTGTTGTTTGTAAATGAATGATATCTCAAAAATGTTTTTGTTCTTTTGTTTTGAAAAATGGTTTTTTTTCTAAAACCTAGGAGTAATTTTCATAAATCGGGTGCATGAGGTCTTGTTAATTAATCAACAAAGAGTATCATTCGTTTCCTCTATTGAAATAAACCATTCAATTGGATACGATCTGTGCACTGCAATGTACTGTGCAGAGAAATTTCAATTTGTCAAGTACTCTAAGATGAATGGGGGATATCTAGTAGGACTCTTAATTATTTCAAGTCCTCATAAAGTTGGTCCTATTAAAAGTAAGTAGTAGCATACTGATTTGGTATGGGAATAGAGTGCAGTTTTATGTGGGTTTGGAGTATAACAACTGATGTCTGTTTCATACAACGATGCTCTCTGGTTTGCAACTTAGCTGACTGTCGTAGGCGAATAGTCCATTCGATATCACTTGGTGTCACTTCACACAGAAAAAAATGTCACTTGGCTTATGCTGGTACGTTCGCGAGGGGGAACAAAAATCATCACTCGAAAAACGCGCGATTCTCGAGAACACTTTTCGATCGAATTTTTCCTCTTCTGCCGAGCTCGTTGACATTTTGGTTTGCTTTTTGTTGTGTTGCGAATTTCGGTGTTTGAGAGGGAGATTGTCAAATTTACCTGTGGAATCTTCATAGCGGTTGGACTGTGATCCGGGATGGAACTGATCAGATGCTGTGTGGGCGGTGACTCCTATATATAGCCAAAATAGAATAGGAGGTGGTGGCTCTGGTGGTGGAGGCCGGTGTTACGCCCGCGTTCCCATTGTGATTTCCCGCCCCTGGTCCACTGTACGGGGATGAGGGCGAGGGAACAGGCTGTTTTTCCATAGCTTTTCCGGACGTACGTGCCGCTTCCTAGACAGTTCTATCGTGCGATGCAGAGGATTCCATTGTGTAAAACGACATTCTGTCTTTTCACTATATGTCGATCATGTCATTTGTTATCCGAGTACGCTGAAAGCTAATTTCACGTATCGAGTTGACCAGTGGTTAGTGATGATTAGCAGAGCTGTACGGTTCCTTCACACTTAGTTTGGGAACCAATCAGCCGATTAAACTCGATTAACGTTCTAATTGAAACCCCAGTGGTTACCCTTTATCCTATGTGAATGTCCGGTTAGTGGTACTTAGTATCCTCCAAAAGTATTTTATTAGAGCAGCATTGAAATCAAATTACAGAGACCACACAACTCCATTATTCCAGAAACTTCGACTAGGTACTAAATGTAAATCAGCTTTATAAATGAAGTGCTGTAATGCAGTTACTATAAAGTAAGGAGATCACCAGACCTCACCATGAATTTTTCACCCGTTTTTCGGACAATTATAACCTAGAAATACCAATAATTAGAAGCACTGCTGCCAAAGACTTCTTCCTGTATCAAGGTGTGATAGATTTTAATAGTTTTCCTCCGGACCGCCGATCAATTTTAATAAACTGCATAGCAACAGAAAGAGCAAAACTGCGCTAAAGACCTATTTCTTTTAACTTGGCAACCAGGGAGAGAAAAAACAAAACAAAAAATTTTAATGATAAAGATATGACTGAGAATGATGGGAAAGATAGAAAAATTGAATGGGTACATAATAAAATAAATAAATAGGAGGTGGTGGCTCTATAATAAGAATATAACACTACTTGTAAAACTCATTCCTCGACACGGGTTGGTGCCCATAAGGGGATATTATATTTCCGTTAAAGTATGTATTATAAATTATTATACTCGTACGAAAAAAGAGGAGAGTACTCGTATTATATAATTTTATGTTTTTATTTGGCATTCTTAGGACAATAAACCCACGTGGTTACAAAAACATATTCATAAATTATCATGTACCTACCATGGAGCGCCTACTACATTACTCAGTACATTTTGTATTTTTGCACATTGTGTATTTTTTAAGGTTTGAATTTGTTAAATATATGGCTGTTTGGCGCAGCCCCAGAGTTGGATCCCGTAGTTACAGGTGAAGCGAAAAATCCGCCTGTATATAAGCAGTTGGTTGTGAAGTGAAAGAACGGAATTCCGTCCCAACAGTCAATCAATGCTTCTGAACTTGATGCTAAGTCCCTGCTTCTTCTTCTCAACGTGCTTATTACAATTTAGTTTAAAGTCAAGGGCCATCCCCAGCTATTTGACGGTGACGGCGTGCTGTATTTTATTTGAATTGATCTCTACATTTCAAGCTGAAATTCGTCGGTTTCATTAAACTTCATTCTCCACATCTTAGTACATTTGACCATTCTCTTAGCAGTAGGGTGGCCAATCGTACTTTTTTTTTTTTTTTAGAAGTATTGTACTTCTTTTTGTACTTTTTCAAGTTGAAAAAGAACGCTAAAATACGAGTTCAAAGTTTTTACGAACGTACACATAGTTTTGTAGTTACTATGGAAATTGAGGAGTTAAACTTCGTCTCTGGTGGTTTTTCGGTGTGCTCTTTCCAGCTGTTTGGTCAAAATTTCAAAAAAATTACACCAAGTACAATTTTTATGATACCTGGTTTTTGGAAAATTCTCCCAGAGCATAAACGTAAATTGCAAAAACCTTGTAACTCCCAATTTGTCGCTTAACTGGTAAATGCGAAATTGAATTGAACAAGAAAAAGAACATCGATAACAAGGTAAGAGCCAGTTTGTCAATTTGCTGAAGGTTGCCACATCGAAAGCAATACCTACCAGGAAAACGCCACCCCTACCTAACCTTCTACTAAGGATGCACCAATAAGAGGTCACCGGGTTCGGTTGGTCATAAAATTCATGTAAGTAATCAAACTTGAGGATGATGATAAGAACATAATAGAAGATATAACAATAAATTTGGTTTTAAAACCTACACGTTTTACGCCATTGAATCAGTTCATCCTGCCTTGATTATCACCACCTCCCAGAGGTTATCATTAAATTTTGGTTTCAAAAATCGGTTCAAATAATGTAATAATTACATTATTAGGTAATTAACAGGTAAGTATTACCTGTTACACGTACAACCTGTACCTCACCAGACTCAACGGGTTGGAGCTCCAAATTCGATAGATATTGAACATTGCGTACCAAAATAACTCAGACAAGACAAAACTTTTGGCAAAAAAACGTAATCACGTAAAATGAGTAAGGAGTGCTACAAAACATCACTTAGTAATGTTATACAAAAACAATTGGTATTGTCAATTTTCATATTCGGGAAGAAAGTCCAAGTTTGGCGCTTACCTGGTATACATACAATACAAATTTGGTATAAAAATTTGCAATAAAGCGTAGTGGCACTTACTAGGTATTTGAGAAATGAAATGTAAAATTCGGCGCTTAAGTACCAGGTTTTTGCAAAATAAAAACTGCTTAAACAAGACTTGTCGCTTACTTGATTTAACCAACATAATTGAATGAAACCACACTAGAATCGTAGATCTTGACGAGCTGAATCCAACGATACCAAAAACTCGATTTTCGATTTTTGTCGCTTACCTGGTGAATTTTACATTATTAGGTACTCCAATTGATTTGTGCTTGAAGAACCGTGACCTAGACAGAACAGTGATCCATGTAGAAAATGATGAATTTACAGCGTTTTCAACACGTCAGCTGCAATCTGAATGAGCGAGATTTGCATGTCTCGCCGCACAGCCGAAAAGTTGAATGTTATCTTGTATTCAGTGTCGGCTGCATTCTGATGAGAGATTTGATATTCCAACAGCTACTCCGCAATGCACGGCCAGACTCCAAAATTTGTGTAGCAACACCATTTTTCAACCGGCGCACGTGTCCCTCGCTCTCGGTGGTGTCACCCACAACTCTTGCCCAAACCCTGGAAAAGATCGACCGGAGGGCAGTCGGAGCGGCCATAGCCGGTAAAATAACCGCAAAAAATCCCTCAATTCATCTTAATGGCCGTCGTGTGCCCAGCGAACGGTTTAAGAGTCTGCGACGTTTTACCTTTCGGAGCAGAATATTTATGAAACCTTGATGTGTCGTTTTATTCTGTTTTTCAGTGAGTCAAATCGATTTCGGAGCGGCCTAGCGGAGTTCTCCGGTGGTCAGAATCTGATGAGATCACGGAGCCTGCTAATGCGCAAGGGGACTTTTCTGATAGAATTCGTTTTCACGGGCTAACTCTAATCAACACACGATTTCCAAACAGTGGTTTCGTATATAGGTACCCCACGAAAGATGTCAAACATTCCGAACGAAATGAAATCACTCTTGATTTTGAAACTTTCAATTTAAACATTGTGTGTCGTAGAGATTTATTATTGTTATTTTTGTTTTTAGCTCGACTGTGTTGTGAAGTTTCCTTTGGAGCTTTATCATCATATTTACACCACAATGTTCACCAAAAAATGAATTGACGAAATTCCTACATTTAATTTTTTCAAATAAATCATCAGTAAACAAAGTTAATAGTGAAGATGTGTGGTAACTTTATGGTTTACAATAGATCAGGACCATCAGTGGCTTATATTCCTAACGAGGGCCCACCATACCTTCCAATATTGATCTGATTTTCGTAACGTTTATTTCAAACCTCTCCATAACGAATAATCATACTTACATCGAGGGTGAAGTGGCAACATGACGACTCATTTTCCCTGATTTTACCAGAGACACAAAAAACCAGATTTCTGCCCTTGTAAGTGTAACGAAAGTCTACTAAAGACATAAAATGACCCAATGTATTGCAGACTCGAATGCAAGGATTTTTTGTAAATTTTAATGGTCCCCACATTTTGAACTAAATACATAAGTACGAGTATAACTCCAATATTACTGATTAATGGTTTTTTACCACAGCAACATGAAGGAACTAGTGAAAAGCAGGGGAGTGATCATCGATGAGATAGACCATGATGAAACTAAATAGGCTGTTATAAAATAACTGATAATTTGGACATTTTTTTTTTTTTAGCAACGACAGACAAATTTCAGGAATATCAACGCACGGGGAGTGAAAAAAAACAGTATCGAATACACTTTTCGCTCAAAACCCACTTTTTAGAGCTAAGCGACGTTATAGAACCGCCTTTAACTCAATATGACCCAAAAATGAGTTATGTCATGTTGCCCCTTCACCCTCAACCTAACTCAGTAGAATAATATGAACAGTTCAATCTAGATAATGACGAAAAATTACGCCAACCTAAAATAAATGTGTACAACAAGGTGCTTGAATTATATTCCAAGATACTCATATTATACTTGTCTCAACGCGTCTTTTACGTCGTCTTTATAAGGGCAATAAAATGTTCAACCTTTTTAATTAAAAAGATGCTTTATTATTCAAAAAATTACTCTTATCAATCATACACCATTCACCTAATAAAACCTAATGACTTCGTCGGTATTGAGGTATTGACCACGTGAATTCACAGCGACTTACGATAATTACAATCTTTGGTTGATTACTTGATGTACATCATAGAAGGGGGATCACGATGTTAGACCTTGTTATGCAACTTAATTTGTTGCTATTAAAATTATTAGAACTGATATTGCGTTTTTTGAACGTAAAATGAATTGGTAAGTATTTCTAATGTTGTACTTAACTCGAATGAATATATCAGAATTTTTGAGCTTAAAGGCCCTTTATGGTAGAGTTCTTGTATGGCACAGTTTGTTTAAGAAATAACATATGATTGTTATCTAACTCGTTGGATTATTACTAATGAACATATTTCGGGGATTTTTTGATCGGTTGAAAACACGAGGGTTTCTCACGCTTCTGAGTGGCCGAGCATGAAAACCTGATCATCATGAATGTACGTGAAGTTGATTACACTTAAAACGGCGTTTTATTATTTCCGTTGATTATCTCAGGTAGACTGCGCCAGATGCGGGCCAGTAGCCGTAGGGATATCCGTAGTAACTGTAGCGGGGGACGAAACCTGGTTGACCGACGACCGTTGAGGCGCGGGCAACGACGGGGCTGAGCGGCGGCGCGACGACGGGGGCGACAACGGGCGCTCCGTAGTAGGCGGCGCCGCTGTAGAACGACGGGTAGGCGAAGTAGCTGCGTTTAGGCCGAGTATCTTCGGCGGCGCAGGCGCAGGCGACGACCAACATAAAAACAACCTGTTCGCATTCAAGTAAATGTGAAAAAATGGAATATTTTATGCTTAAACAACAACCCCATTAAAAAAATCCACATGGCTAGAAGAGCGAATTTTTGAAGAAATAGCTCGATCAACAGGTTTTATACCAAATTGTATCTCCTTTTTTTGCCGAATAACACCTCAGTTTATAGATTTTTCAACGCTGAACACGATGGTGAAGTCAGAATAGCGATAGCACATTCCGTTGTCAGATTAGAGCAGATGAACCGTGGTGAATCTCAAGTAACAACGACGTTTCTTCATCTTCAAAGTGCTCCAGTTTGAGAACGGAATAAGATATCGCAATTCTGACTTAACCATCGTGTTCAGCATTAAAAACTTCAAAATGAAGTGTCACTTGTCAGACTGTTCCATTTTGGGAATTTATGAGTAATTTACCCCCGAAAACTACCCTAATCCCCCCTTGGACTGCTTCAATTCTACCAATCTACTTAGCCTTTAGATGGCCAAGACAGATTTTTTGTGCAAATTTGACCTTTTTAATATCGAGAGTTATCGTCTGGAATGACACATACATATGATCATACATACACACATGCATATACACATACACACTTATACATATGATTTCTGGTGTCTTTTGACTGTGAATTCAGGATGGTCTAAAATTGATTAAAATGGCATAAAAATGTTTCGGAAATTTTGAAAATTTTGGACCGAGCACAATGTCTTCTTTTTTCTCGAAAATTAACTAATATTTCCCTCCTACGGTGTTTTACAACTAAACGAAGGAATCAAACTCAACATTGTGACACTAATGTATCCGTTAATAGACGTTACAGAAATTCATGTCTTCACTTTTCTAGTAGTTATCGGATTTCGTAGATATTTTCTGTTATCCTTTCAATATGTTGTCTCCCAAAGCACTTCAACTCAAATCAGCCGACATTACAAAAAGGATGTCCGTTGTACTTTGTATGAGCGAAAATCGAGCGAAATGCCCACTGCACCAAAAATTGTCAGAATTTGGATCTAGGCTTATGAACAAATGGAGCAACCCGTAGCTAAAAAATTGTAGTCCATTCAGACCGTAGAGGGCATTTCGAGGGTTCTGCATTTCGGTATAATGTTGCAAGATACCTTTAATTGGTACTTGGTGCCAAGTGCTAAAAAAAAAAAAAAAAAATCACTGAAATCCAAAATCTGTTAATGATTCAAAACTAAATAGAGAAATGGATTGAGTAATTACTTGATACTCAAAAAGTACCAAGAAAACCATTATTTGGTTTTTGTGATCTATCAATTAGGTCAGAAAATGTTGGAAAAACTTGAAAATAGCCCTAAGCATGATACTATTTTATATTTAATACCTATTTTGAGATCCGACATGGCTAGAATTGTAGCTCACCTTTTGCGAATGCGTAGACAAAATGTGCAGTTTGTAATTGATAAAATTTATAGGGGACTGACTCATATCTAGGCATCGAATCTAATAACACTGCCATACTTTCGTTACCACCACGCCAAAAGCAGATTGTCTCTTTTGGCGTGGTGATAACGATATTTCTAACAGACATGATCTGAGGAACGATCGTGACGATCTTCAGTGTTTCTGCAGTTGATCTAGGCGTAGTTATACCTATAAATAGGAAATGATAACTATTTATAGTAAATGATAACTATAAATAGGAAATAATAAATTGTGGAAGAATTTACTGCGTTTTTGCTTGTCCGTTGAAAATTTCATAGAGTGACTCTATTAGAGAATTACTTGTTACGGGAACAAAAAAAATGTCTCGGAGTAAAAATAGAGCGACTTACCGCGATTTTCATTTTCACTGAACAGAGAGTTCGACAGCTGACGAGAGACTGGTCATAGAAACGATGGGTCAGCTCTTTATACGAGGGGCTACTTGTGATTCACAGGAGCATCTTCTCCCGAACGTCCTTGCTATTGGGACAGACAACAGACCAGAGTCCTCCTTTTGCGACATCCACCGAAAACTGTTCGCCTTGCAACAGTCAGGCGTGGCAAGGACTGTTTCACTCGGTTGATTAGTATTCCGGGCCAGGAAACCCGGGCTTATCATTGTTTGGTGAGCATCCTAGTCGCACGGGGGAAGCCCACCGGGCATTCTTGAAGTTATTTCGGGCTAAGCAAGGCCGGACTTTCCCAGTTTTGGATTTATCCGAAGTAAAGAGAATGATCAAAGTTTTTCAATTCCCGAGACACATTGCCAACAATATTGGTTCAATTGGAACGAGGGAAGAGAGAAGCCAAAGCAAAGACAAAAACCTCATTCAAGTCCTTCCCTGACCAAGTCATGATCGGCTTTAGATCAAATTCATCCTGAAAAACAACCGATGTGTTTGCAGCACAGCTTATTTATTCATGTATTAGCACTATGTACGGCCAAAATTGCCCTATTTACAAACATAAACTAATAATTAGTTATGATGTTGTAGTTAAATGTTGTTCGTGTTATAATCCAAAACTGATACTCGAAGAAACAATTTGGCATCTCTTGAATACTGAAAAACTTGCCAGACGATTGAACTCCCTCTGAGGAAGAAGGTCTGCGTGAATCGAGTCGCATATGCCAGAAACATGGTACAAACAGACAAGAGACCAATTTGTTCGTTGATATCTGAAAAGAAAAAAATTAATTTTTGGTGACAATGTTTTTTTAGTTCTTGCATGAATACAAGGATTATCTTCTTTCACCGACGAAGAAGCAAAATCCTATTCAATGATTTTACGATGCAACGGAACGCGTGTAGCACTTATTGATGCTGATTGCAGGGAAGATAAATCAGAGCTCCAAGTGCATGGAGTCGCGAAAAGTGACAGCGTGTTACTCAGGTTGCCTTCGATCAGCGTTCCTTTCTCTTCCGAACCAGCCGGTCACGGTGTCCATTCCAGTATTAATACCGAGCAATTGATTTCTTTTGAAGAATAATAGCTCTCCCATTCGACTGAGTCTGCACCCTACACCTTCTCCCGTCTATAGAAAGTTCTTGTCTTTTTGAAAACTTTATGGACTCTCTGGGCCTCTCGGTCTGAAGGCGGCGGTTACGTTTCCCAAGGAGTTTTTGGTTGTGATTCAGACTTCCGGAAGATTAGGTGCTCCCATCCCCCAATGAAATAACCACTTTTAGTTCCCCGCACAATGGCACGACCCACATCGATTCCGTCCGATAGGCATTCAAGACACCTCCAACTTCACACCGGATACGTTCAGTGAATAGTTCTTACTGTTGGCGTCTGGAAATGTCCTCGTAGGAAAATTAAGAAAGTAAAAAAAGGGAGGTATTTTCAATAAGGACGCTTTTGAACAACTAATGTCATACCTCCCTTTTTTTACTTTCCTAATTTTCCTACGATTATTTATTACACTTCTGCCAACTACGATGTGGATATGGAATAAAAGCCACTCATGGTCCTGATCTATTTTAAACATTTTCACTTTTAACTTTGTTTACTGTTGTATTTGAAAAAATTAAATGTAAGAATGAATTCATTTTCTGTAAACATTGTGGTATAAATTGATAAACCTCCAAAGGAAAGTTCACAACACAGTCGAGCTAAAAACAAAAATAACTGTAATAAATTTCAGTTAGGTACTGTAATACTGTGTTTTGTAACTGTAATCGAGCTAAAAACAAAAAAAAAAAAAAATCCACAGTCATGCAGCATGGCTATAAGAGCGAATTTTCGAAGAAATAATTGGTTTTAGGAAAATGCCTCCAATTTACTGGTTTTATAACACATTTTGTCTCCTTGTTTTGCCGAGTTTATGGCCTGAGTTTATTTTTCAACGTTCTTTAACAAACACGTATCTTAAAAGTGCTCCAGTTTGAGAACGGAATACGATATCGCAATTTTGACTCCACCACCATGTTCAGCGTTAAAAAATCTTTAAAATGAGGTGTCACTTGTCAGACTGTTTCATTTTGGGAATTTACGCGTAATTTCCCCCCCTAAAACTCCCTAAAATCCCCCCTTAGAGTTTATGTAGCACTCAGATGCTGAAAACCGTTTTCCTTTGGGCTGAGGGCCTCTGGAGTCAAATTCCCCACTCCCGACAACCCCGTCACGGTTATGAGACTTCGCCTCCCCCCCCCCCCCCGCCGTCTTCACATCTTCTCATCACCTCACCACCTCATCACAGCCCCACCCACCACATCATCACGGTTCTGTGATCACCTCCCGGTTCTTCTCAGCCCCCTCCCCCCCTTTCTACACCTCTTCACTGTTCGATGACTTTCTCCCCTTTTACCTCCTCACTGTTCTTCGACTCTTCAGCCTTCACTTCTTCACTGATCTTCGGCTCCCTCCCCATCACCTCCTCTCAGATCTTTGGCTCCCCCCATCATCTCATCGCTGATCTTTGGCTCCTTCCCATGACCTCCTCACAGATCTTTGGCTCCCCCCCGCCACCTCATCACTGATCTTTGGCTCCTTCCCATCACCTCATCACAGATCTTTGGCTCGCTCCCCATCACCTCATCACAGATCTTTGACTCCTCCTCCTCTTCGCCACCGCCACCAGATCTCCCCCCCCCCCCGCCATATTCTCATCACCTCACTACCTCATCACACCCCCACCCTCCACATCATCACAGTTCTGTGACCACCTCCCGGTTCTTCCCACTCCCCCCCCTTCCTCACCACCACTCTGTTCTATGACCTTCACCCCTTTTACCTCCACACTGTTCTTTAACTCTTCTGTCTTCACTTCCTCACTGATCTTTAGCTCCTTCCCATGACCTTATCACAGATGTATCGAGAACTGTCTGCATTATCTTGAAATGTATGCATTTTTTCAACTTCGATAACCAAAATGACAAAAATGACATTTTACCAGCACTATCTCTTAATTTTAATTATATCAATTATATATCATTCGATTATCAGTTGAGGTGCTCCAGGTGTTTTCATCTTACAACTTCAAAACCGGTGAGGAAAAATTTGCAGATGTTTACTACTATGTAATGCAATTGCAAGGGATAATAATTATTATGGAATTGCGATTATTAGGGAATTTGCCTGCTGAAGAATAGTAATGTTCCACATAACATGATGGTGGTGTAACTCGAGGTGGTGAAGTAGCGTTACTCAAATGTGAATTCTTGGTTGGCTCAAGCCGAAAGACATGATCATGTCAAAAATATATCCTTATAATAAACAATTGTTTATCGGGTCCAATCATTTCCTGACCAAAACCCATTCACTTGGTTAAGAGGGTTTCGGATCATCCGGCGCAGTTTCAAAAGACGAGATCGAATCGGATAAAAGCGTATTCGGTTAAACCATCGCAGTTTTCATAACAAGATCCTTTTTCGACGACTTGGAAAACGAAAACCGGAGCGATCAGAGATGAATTGCTAATGGAACGCGGTTACCTCACAGAAGGCCTCAGCGTTGCTCAACGGGCCATCGAAGCTTTGAATAATGTAAACCGTTTTATGGCGGATAGCGACCGGACGCATATTCGCTCTCGACAACGACTCTCGGGGTCCCTTACAGGGGAAAAGGAGAAATTCGGGAGTTTTTCCCACGGGTAGATCCGATTATATCAATGTATTGAAAGTGAGAGGGTTGGAGAAAAAACTAGGTCTTCACTCCCCTTTTGAAGCGATCTGTTGCACAATATTAGGAATCTGACACAAAAGATGGAATAGCAATGACCATTTCCCCCTTCGACGAGTCGAAGTATTTGGCTGTACCGCCGTGGAAAATCTGTAATATTACGAACGTGAGCAGAGCAGCGGCAATTGAGATAACGCTGTATAATCTTGAGCGCAGTGTGTGTATACGCATAATTTTTTCTTCTACGAGTTTCTTGTGACCGATTCGCCCTGATCACCGATGCTTATAAATTTCATAGCCGTTTCCACGAGGACTTCCTGTAGTTTGGACCAACCAAGCGTACAGTGTGTAAACTCAAACCCCAAAAAACACTCCGTGTAAAAATCACCCCGCCTCGCAAATATCATTCTTCAGAGGCCGGAAAAAGTTATGATATCCACTTTCCCCGCCCGCCCTTTTCCTCATTAAGGAGCTAAGTATAATGAAAAGCTTAACCACTTCACAAGCACCGTACCCCTTTCGAAATCTCCCCTTGGCGCTATTGCGAGACGTTTTTATTACTTCCACAAGCAACTAATACTTGTATAAAACGTTAACCACCATCAAGTATTAGTTGCTTGTGGAAGTAATAAAAACGTCTCGCAATAGCGCCAAGGGGAGATTTCGAAAGGGGTACGGTGCTTGTGAAGTGGTTAAGCTTTTCATTATACTTAGCTCCTTAATGAGGAAAAGGGCGGGCGGGGAAAGTGGATATCATAACTTTTTCCGGCCTCTGAAGAATGATATTTGCGAGGCGGGGTGATTTTTACACGGAGTGTTTTTTGGGGGGATATCACATCTTTTTGTTGTTGAAGTGGGTCATTTTATAAAGAAGGTCTATGCAAAATTTCAAGTCGATTGGTCCGGTTACCCAGGCTGTAGACTCGTCAAAGTTGCCAAAATTAGCCTAAATTTCAGTTTTAAGTTTCTAAAAGTTTTTGGGTTGAGATAATGGGTTAAACCTTTCAAAAGGCACTGTCTGATGTTGAAACGAAGCTCTGTGCAAAATTTCAAGTCAATCCGTGAAGGAGGAAATGCCTAACTGATTAAGGAGAAGAAGAACAGGTAAGGGTGAAAAACCGGATTTTTGAAGTTATATAACTCGGCTCCCTTTAAATATATCGATTTGAATCTTTCAAAAGGCACTTGCTACACTTGAAACGAAGCTCTGTGCAAAATTTCAAGTCAATCGGCGAAGGTGGAGAGGCTGTAGCCTTGACCGACTGCAAAAAGTAGAAAAACATGGTAATTGGTTTTTGAAGTTATATAACTCGGCTCCCTTTAGACCTAGCGACTTGAAACTTTCAGGGCTTTCTTCTATCCAGACCATTTTTTTGTCCCTAATTTTTTTTGGGTTGAGATAATTGCTTATTTCGTTCAAATGGCACTGAGCCATGCTATAAAGAAGGTGTGTAAAAAAATTCAAGTCGATTGGTCCTTTTACCCAGGCTGTAGACTCGTCAAAGTGGACAGAATTTTCCTAAGGTTTCTGTTTTTTTGTTTCTAAAACTTTTTTTGGGTTGAGATAATGGGTTAAATCTTATATAAGGCTCTGTCTCAAGGTTAAATGAAGCTCTGTGCAAAATTTCAAGTCAATCGGTCAACGTGGAGAGGCTCCAGCCTTGCCTGTCTGAACAAGGAGAAGGAGAAGAACAATCTAAGGCCGAAAAACCGGGTTTTTGAAGTTATGTAGCTCGGCTCCCTTTAGACCTATCGATTTGAAACTTTCAGGGCTTTCTAATATACACTCAAAGAAGACCCACCCCAAATTTCAAGTTGATCGGTCAAATAGGAGCCGAGATATGGATACCTCGAAAACGCGTTTCGTGACGTCCGGTAAACATGCACTCGGCATCGTTCGTTTTCTCAACTTCTTTGCTTGGCGGGGCGGAACGCTACCGCGTTCCTAGATCAAGGCTGTCTCTCAAGTTTGCGATTCTGAACAACATTCTCCAATTTATTAACCCTTTTACCTCCTCATTATCCCCAGTTGAGATGAAAATTTCAAACTTTTTGACATGAAAATGTCTTTACTCTGGCCTCCCCCCGATTTCGTGTAACATCCGCCTTCAGCATGATTTCCACGTACAACCAACCCGTAAAATCTCTAGTAAGTAATTGTAACACCGTCTGTGTGCATCCCACAGTAATCGTCAGATTTTATAGAATAGTTTCATGTTAACCAGACGCACGTACCTTCAGTGGCAAATGAGCTGTACTGGATGAAAAATGAGGGTTAACAATGTAGTCAGCAACAAAACTACGAGCAGTTCAAGTTATCTATAAAACTGTAAAATGAAGTCCCATTTTCCTGTTCATTATAGAAACAACTGCTTCGTAGCTAACGCTTCGTAGTATCGCATGTCGTTTTCATTTTATAAATTTGTGTGAAAACGTACCTATTGTAGTGTTGATGTGGCAAGATGGGCTTCACGGCAGCAGAGAAGAAGAGGAAACAGCGTGGTTATGAGAATGTTTTGAGAAATAGGTACCTAGTTACTGCATTTTCTAACAAATTTTGTCTCCTTCATTTTGCCAAGTAACACCTCAGTTTATAGAGTTTTCAACGCTGAACACGATGGCGAAGTCAGAATGGCGATATCTCATTCCGTTATCAATAACGGAGCAGATGAATCAGGAAGAACATCCCAAGTAACGACCGTTTCTTCATCTTCAAAGTGCTACAGTTTGAGAACGGAATTCTGATTTCACCACCGTATTGAACGTAAAAAAAACCTTTAAAATGAGGAGTCACTTGTCAGACTGTTTCATTTGGGGAATTTATGAGTAACTCAACCCAACTCCCCCCCCCCCCAAAACTTCCCAAAACCCCCCTCAGCTTATAGGTTTTTCAACGCTAAACACGTTGGTGAAGTCAGAATTGCGATATCTCATTCCGTTATCAGATTAGGGCAGACTAACCATGGAACAGCTCAAGTATCAACTACGTTTCTTCATCTTCAAATTCTTCATTTCCAGTTTGAGAACGGAATAAGATATCGCAATTTTGACTCCACCATGTGTTCGGCACTGAGGAATCTTTAAAACGAGGTGTGATTTGTTTCATTTTTAGAAATTATGGGTAATTTTTCCGCCCTAAAACTCCCCAAAACCCTCCTTAGAGTGGCCCGATTTCGCCCATCCACGAACATAGCCTTTCGATTGCCATGGCAGATTTTTTGTACAGGAATATCCTCTAAGTCTCCAAAAACAAGTAGCTGTGTAATCAAACTTTGTAAAACCACATTTTTGAATAATAAAAACTAAGCAGTTGAATAATATTCATTTTTATATTATTTATTCAATGATATTTATATTATTTATTCAATAATATCTACATTATAAATTGTCTAGCTCAGAACCAGAAATACATAGAACTAATACATTTACCAAACCCTTGTGAACAATATGCATGATTATTACAAATAAATTATTAATATATCGAGGGTGAAGTGGCAACAAGGCCTACCTCAAATGGGGCTGAACAACACGGCCTATCTGAGATAGGGCTGGTCAACATGGCCTACCTGAGATAGGGCTGGTCAACATGGCCAAAATGTTTACTTGAAAATTTACAGGAGACACAAAAAAAACTGTTTATTTAGGAAATTTGGGAACATATATGTGAATGCTTGCAACTATAGACACTTCTGGGTGCCAATATACTCGTACTATACAGACAACTTACGGGATGATGAATAATTTTAATTGATTTTCATTTAAATCCCGCTGAATAAATAAAGTCAATATGCCCAAAAATGTCAGTTAGGCCATGTTATTCTGTAGGTACTATTTGAGGTAGACCAAGTTGACCAGCCCTATCTCAGGTTGGCCGTGTTGTTCAGCCCCATTTGAGGTAGGCCTTGTTGCCACTTCACCCTCAATATTTAAAGAGATTATTACAATATTTCTTTATTAGAAGTAATTTATCCGTCTAGGTAACTCCTAAGTGAGCCTTGATGTAAAGAGCTCTTCAGCTTTACCTCACGCCCTAAAAAAATACCTCGTACAAATCGTAATTGTTGCACCTGAAAAGCGCACAATGTTGATGCATTGTTGGTGATTGCAACGAAGAACGTGAATAGTCTCAACCTCATTACACTGAAGCCGATTTGCTCAAACGTGAAGGACCGTAATCTGTCTGAGAATAATAGCCATTCTTCTTTTCAATATCTTGGTCGAATTTATGTAATCGTTGGCCGTCCTCAAGATCTGCCCCGTCTAATGTGGCCGCAGTTGGCGCCAACTAATTACGCACGACTTCCACGATTTCACGCGTCTTTTACGGTTCTTCTTAAAGACCAAGAATTGCTTCATTTGTCGAGAATTAGACCACAATCTGCTAATTCTGTTCATTCACCACTTCTAACTCATGATTAATAATTCTAGGAGTAAAGCTTGGTGGTCCTAAGCCTGGATTGCTAAAGGGCGAGGGAAAACGCATCACATGGCCTTAACAAGATAATTGAGTTACCCGCCCACCTGCCTAAAAACACATCTAAATAAAACTAAAATTATCAAGAGCCAGGGTAAGGTGATCTTTCTTAAAAACGACCATGTTCCAGGCTTAATCAAGTCCAATAAAATTAAAAAAAAAAACTGATATCATCACGTGATTCAGTGTCGAAAAATAATGAAATTTCATGTGCCACACTGGGGGTTTTCCGTCTTATCGAAATTACGCTTATCGAACAAACGCGATTAGGAGCACGGAAATATAATATATTATATGATCTATTATATCATCGTTGAATTATTTGTAAAAAAATAAGGGGCATTAATCCGATGAGTTTTTCGCTATCTCTCGAAATATCGAAATAAAAAGGGTGGGACCATTAAGAACCACCCTGTATAGTGGAGGCTCAACTACTGCTTTTTGACGTATGAAAAAATTTCCAAATGCCAAAATTTATCACTACCGTTAGACTAAAATTAGCGAATTTTTGAAGAACAGGGAGCTGTTGTTCTCGGTTCGAAATTTTTAAAACTCGAATTTCAAGTTTTTACACCAAAATCCGTTTCAGACCATCCCGAATTCACTGCTAAAAGACGAACGACAATCATATAACATATTATGTGTATGTTACTCGGCTAAAAATGGAGATAACATTTTTTTATAAAACCAGTTATTTCTTCGAAAATGAGCTCGTATAGCCTCTATCTGCCGTTGTTAAAAAAAATGCATTCACAACACTATAAAACAATGTTTTTTGTGTTCTTTGTCAATTTTCCGCTGTTTTCCGTGGAATGGAAGAAGATTTCGAACATTTGGGTCCCTTGGGTGCTAAGTGGTGTAAGTCCCATTTTGCGAAATTGCGTTTGTAACTATACTCGAGCCAGGGATCATTCCTCTACCTAAGTTTCATTAAGATTAGGCTTCATTGGTGGATATTATGGCTCAGGGATGAGGGTTACTCCAGTGCTTGTTTTAAAAATTCCAAGCGCTACAGGTGCCAAGTGGTGTAAGTCCAGTAACCAAGCAACCTTGAGCTGAAACGAAGAGAACGGTGAACCCGCTGTTATAGACTATAACTTATAGTAACTATAACTTATAGACTATTACTTATAGTTACTACCTACCTATGGGAATGAAACGAAACCGGCAAAAATAATATTAAGAATGATAATACTATTTTGGCCGGCTTCGTTTCATTCCCATTCTTCTCATAAAAAATAGAATTGAAACATATAAAAAACATAAAAACTGAATTTCAAACTATAAACTTGAAGAAAGCTCAACAAGTGGGCCGACCCATCAATCTTTCTTCGGTATCTCTACCACACCTTACCACACCTGTACCCTCAAACCAGGACTATCACTGTCGCAAGAAAGACATGTAGGATTAACTCCCCTTCATCTCAAACGAATATAGGTAAGTCATTTTTTGAAAACTTGCGAGTTGCACGTGATTCCGAGGGTGATTCTGAGAGTGCCGA
The DNA here is from genome assembly GCA_963920205.1 of Stenodema calcarata. Taxonomy (NCBI): domain Eukaryota; kingdom Metazoa; phylum Arthropoda; class Insecta; order Hemiptera; family Miridae; genus Stenodema; species Stenodema calcarata. The sequence continues at coordinate 6,299,837 of OY986055.1, read as the reverse complement.
AGACTTAGTTGAGTTCCTACCTTTATTCGCCATTTCATTCTTTTACGTGTTCAAATTGATGAAATAAAGAATATCCACGAGATGGTCTAAGTGGACCATAGAAGAATTCATTAGCTAAGTTTATTTTTTCTAACTGAAATTTCAATGTTTGAGGTTACACCGTACCTATAGCTGTCCAGCAAAGCTAGGAGAGCCGCCTATAGATAGATTTTTACAACGACAGTAGAATTTTAAATAGACTTACAAACTTCAAATTGATATTCTGAAAATTTGAAGAATTGGACTAACACCACTTGGGGCCCATTAGTTGGAACTTGTTTGAGTTTGTAGTGGTGAGACGGTTCGGTAAGGAATACGTATAAAATCAAACATATTGATTTAAAACTAAGTTTATTTTATGTAAAAATAACTAGAAAATCTCTTAGAAATAGTAATACTCATATTTTGAGGTTGATGGAGAATGAAATGATGGCAATTCACTTATGGAAGGAGTGATGAAGTGGGAGATGTTGATCACCAGAGAGAGTGTCCAAGGGACAAAGGAGCGTGAGAGAGGTAGGGAGATGAGATGATGGCTTTTGAGTACAAGGGCGCTGGAGCGATGAGTGGAGCGTGAGAGATAATTGGAGCGTGGGAGTAGAGCGACGCCGAAGGGATGATCGTCTTCGAGATGAGCGGCGCTGGAGCGATGAGAGGAGCGTGTGAGTAGGCGAGCGGGGCGTGGAGAGCGAGTGGCGACGAGTACAAAGACGCTCCGTAGATTCCTCTCTTCGTCTTAGGGGTCTCGTTGGCGGGAGCGGCGGCGGCTACGGCCAGGAGTACGGCGAAACACACCTGAAGAACAACAAGAAGTCAAGTTCAAACATCTCAAATGGTTGATTCTTCAACGTTTAGAAGAGAATGTAGCAGAAAAGAGAAGACGAAGAAGGACATTTCTATTTCTATTGGTTCTATTCTTTAACAACTACTGGGTAACATTTAGGAAGTATGGTTTGAGCATAAATATAAAAAATTTAAAAAAACTAAATTCATGATAATATCACCGTTCTATCACACCGTTCTAATTGCAACCTTGATTAATAATATCGAGATAAAAAAGAAAAATAATTTGTAGAATTACGGATCAACAGTAGTGGTGAAAACAGTAAGTAAATAAAGAGCGGAAAGGAAATTGCGTGATTGCGTTTTTTGGAAATGAGGGAAAATTGTTCGAATCGCGACTTGTTGAGGGAATTAAGAACTAGAATGCTGAATTGTTACATTTTTTAACACTTTTGTATTCTACGGATGAAGGAGGACTTTTGTATTCTCTCATTAAAGGAGATGTGCATAAGATTCAAGCATTCAAAATGTGGAGCTATTGTAGAATGCTGATTATCCCTTGGACTGTCACAGTTACAAACATGTGAAGAATGGGGAAAAACAGTGAAGTTATTAAAAACTCTACAGTCATGCAGCATGGCTAAAAGAGAGAATTCTCGAAGAAATAACTAATTTCCCCCCTAAAACTCCCCGAAACTCCCCTCAGAGTGGCCCGATGATGCCCATCTACTCCTTTCACTGCCGAGTAAACCCTCAGCTTATAGATTTTTCAACACTAAACACGTTACGTCAGAATTACGATATTTCATTCCAGATTAGAGCAGATGAACCATAAAGAACATCTCAAGTAACAACCATGTTTCTTCATCTTAAAAGAGTAAGATTTCGCAATTCTGATTTCACTATCGGGGTCAGCGTAAAGAATTCTTTAAAATGAGGTGTCACTTATTTTACTGTTTCATTTTGGGAATTTATGGGTAATTTCCCCCCTTAACAACCCCCTTCCCCTTTTGGAGATGCCCAATTCAGCCCAACGAACTTATCAATTTTATCCACAAATTTGTAGTCCTTCGAGCCGGATCTTCGCACTAATCGCTCTAATTCCTAAGAACTCACCGGGGAATGCGTGCAGTTCGTCTGGCACTGCAGGGAGGAAGAGTACGAATAATGAAATATGTTGATGTTTTTGATTTAACCACCAGTAGGGCGAGTTTTCAAAAAATCTGTCTCTGTATAGAGACATGCACAGCTCATTTTGATCAAAGTGTGAGTTATATCATGCTGTAGATAGATATTGTATGTGAGATAAATCGTACCTAGTTACTACCTTGATCAGGTGTACTACCTAGTATAAGTCTCTTTAGACATGATCGTGGTTTATGGTGAAAATCTCCAATAGGCCGGTGGAACATTGAAAAACAAAAGTCATTTTGCGAGCCTTTGGATGTAAGTGGGTACATAAATTACGAAGTTGAAATACTAGTATTTTATCAACTGCGGGATGAACCCTCTTGTATAAATGTATGAAATCGTCGGAACGGGAGGAAGTGGCTCCAACAAGCAGTAGTAGTGTCAGAACTCCTCTTCAGACGTTCTGTTGTCACCAACTTCTCCCGAAGTTCCTTCGTATTGCGGAAACGTATGTCTTTTTACTTCTAGTGGTACGAGATATCGGAGGAGACCGAATGGTCGTTCCTACCACGCAAATTCACTAGTCCAGAACCCCGTTGGTTCGTTCTCGAACGGATTCTCGTCGTTTCACCTTCGCGCCCTCTGGTTGACAAACTCCAGTGTAGGGTTCAAATGTACCGTTTATTTCGTGACCTACCAACCGCCGATCTCGTTATCGCGTTGCAAAGAGGAAAAAATATCCATCTCCTTATTACTAAACGCCCCACGTAGTTTCCTAAGAAGCGGTTCCACAACAGCTCCCGTTCTCGGAGGAAACCAGAGTAACCGGTCCCGTTCTTGCCGATCGCCCGTTTTGTTTCGAAGACTGAAAGAGCCAGATACCGACATTTCAAGTGAAATCATGATTTATACGTTAGAAACCGGTTTCGTTTTGTCAATAAGTTGTTTCCGGCTGTTATAATTTGGATTGATTGGACCTCTTTGGTGATCTACACTTTCTCTGTTTTTAGGAACACGGTTACATTGATGGGGTTGAAATCTAACATTAATCTGAAGTGGGTCCCGTGTTTGAATTTTTCTTCTCTGACCGGTCCAGGATTGTAGTCCTAAGAACTTTTATAATTATTGATTACTCAAGAATTACAGTACTGAGCGCAAGTGGCCCCAGTCCTCGACTCGAACGCGTTCTTGTTTCTAGTTGAAGAATTGAACGAAGAACACTCGGTCTTGAAACGCACTGAACCACCAAAAATGTGCCAGGGAATCCTTCATTACCATTGAATCAACATTTCGGATATTCTTATTCGAAACCGCTATGACCATAATGGAAGCAGATGCACGAATCTTATGAGCCAATATGAATAGGAAAATCGATTTTCACGTCGAAAATACATTCGAATTTAGCATCGAAAATCAACAGTCGTGCAGCAAGGCTATAAGAACTAATTTTCGTAGAAATAACTGGTTCTATGTAAAATGTCTCTATTTTACTGGTTTTATAACAAATGTGTCTTATTTTTTGCCGCGTGACACCTCATTTTAAAGTGGTTATCGTGGTGGTGAAAGTGCTTAAAGTGGTTAAAGTGGTTTCTACGGTGAACACGATGGTGAAGCAGAATGGCGATATCTCATTCCGTTAACAGATTAGAGCAGATGAACCATTAAGAACATCTCAAGTAACAACAACGTTTCTTCATCTTCAAAGTGCTCCAGTTTGAGAACGGGATAGGATATCGCAATTCTGACTTCACCATCGTATTCAGCGCTAAGAGATCTTTAAAATGATGTGTCACTTTTCAGACTGTTTCATTTTTGGAATTAATGAGTCATTTTTCCCCCATTAAAACTCCTCTAAATGCCCCTTAAAGAGGCTTTCGATTGATTGAAATTTGAACTTTTTATTTCAATTCTATCGAGTGTTATTGTCTGAAATGCCACATTCAATTCAGAAGTTATTCTCCTACTTTTTTCATGGGGTAATAGTACGTAGGTAGATCTTGATCTTTTGTATTCCTACTGACCTCTCAGACAATCGATTAGTTGAACATTTGACTACTGAGAGAGTGCAATAATTTAGTTTCCAATCAATTTCCAGGGAACAGTCAGTAATATTTAAGGGGGAAAGGCTCAATCTAGAATGCATGATAAAGTAAACAAATAAACTCATAGCGAACTAATGTTGCTCGTAAAGCAGGTGAAATATGAGTTTTGAGGCGACCCAATGTGTGGAGCTCAAGTGATTTTTGTTTCTGTCCAACATTAACAATTAATTAACGGGGTTTTATCGACTCGCTTGAATATTTTATCTAAAGAGAGTGGGTGCACGGATGCCGGTGACAGTTGCATTTTAAAACGAGGGTGCGGCATTAGAGAGGTTAAGTCGAGCACGATGTGAATCGCAATCGAGTACCGAGCGTTCAACCAATCGGTACAGCCCATCAGTTATCGACTTAGCAATAATAATGAGGTACTTAATCTGATTGCATCCTGTTCATTCAATTCACGGATTGTCTCGATATTTATTCAACAAATCCGTATATAAACGGAATCAGAGCAACGTTATGAACTGTGACGAAACGTTGGAAAAGGGTGAAATTATCACATATCATCATTTTTCTTCCCCCCCCCCCCCCCACAGTAAATTTTTTATTGGTATTGGATAAGGCTAACGTTCAGTATTTATTCGGTATTTTTTCGCCCGTCCCAACGAAAAGTGCCAAACGTGGCAATTTTAAAACATGTGATGAGAAGCTTGAGGACATTCGAGTGGTAGGTAATCAGATTTGCCAACCTATCCGCGCTATGACCACAATTGAAATAAAAAATTACCTATTTTACTAAATAATTTACTACTATTTTATGGTAGAAATGTTGAAGGGCTAGAGCTAGCTAGGGCGGATCTAGAAACTTCATGAAGGGTTGGGGGGTGGGCTACCTGTGAGGGGTAATTATTAGGGTGCTTAAATACAAATTCAGCTTAATTACTATAGTTATACGATACGAGCGTATTGGTCAAGTACAAATGCATTGATACAAATTTTGTATCATACGATTGATTTTTACTTAGCTTGACATGAAAAACTCAATGAGGGGGAGGGGGGTCATGAATTCGAACATAAAATCGCTTATATCCCGAGAGGAGTTAGCTCAAGTAAATCTTCAGTGAATACTCAAAATCTCGTTCCATTTTGGCCGAAAATGACTTTGTGGGTTTTTGGGTTGGATACGACCTGAGAACGTCCAGAAAGCACTTGAAATCCTCGAGACCAAGAGAAACAATTCAAGAAGTATTTTGCAATATGGTTTCGACTCCAAGTGGTTTATCGAATTCGTCAGCAAAAATTGTTCAAAAACTATTGAATTTTTTTTAAAAAGATTGAATGAACATTGTTCCATTGTAGGGAATTTTGTATTATTCGATATCTGTACGTTAATACCAAGGCATCACATTTTCAATGGACATTTCAGATTTAGTGTTATTTCAGATAACACTTCATTCTCTCATTTTTCATCGTCCAAATTTAGCAATGTGATATTTTAATGCGATTTGAAAATTTAGGCCTTTCCCGATGAAAGAAGTGAAGTCAATCATTTTTTGTGAAGCTACGGCTATTAGGAAGCCAAGTGATAATTTATTGGAATAATAAATACCTTCAATCATCTTTTAGAAGAATGGCCAAAAGGATGTTTGTAGGTATTTGACTGAGTGGAAAAGTGTTTAAACAGCTTAAATATGAAATTGTAAGTAAAATGGTCAATATATTAGAAATTTATGTGAATTTTCATCGAACCGATTTTCAAATATTATTCGAGGTTAATTGGAAAATAAGTGAATATATAGATTTATCAGGTTTTCAAAAATGATAGGGGATTTTAAAATGGTCTGGAGAATGCTTGAGTAGCGAATTATCTGCATACAGTACGTTTTGCTTGTGTACTTACAAAAGATTTCATGTTGATTGGTTGTTGGTTATTTGAGGTTGTCACTCGAAGGAAGTTGCGATTCGTTGTGGTTGGTTTGTTAGTTCTCTCCGAGTGCTTATATACTTAGTATTGGAAGGACTTGCAGAGGGGTAGGACCTTGCGCAACGGAGCTTCGCCACCCTTGGCAGGACTTAGGGAGTGGTATTTGAGACCTACAAGTGAGAATGGAAGGGGGATGTCGCGGGAATCCGTGTAAGATGGCATTTTTACCCTGCTACATTTGTCCAGTTCGCTCTATGAGGTTGGTCAACGCATTCCACGGTACAGGCTGCTGTAATTATAAGGTGAAACGGTTCGACGTCGTCCAACAGGGACGAGAGGAAAATATTGCCAATTTATAGTTTGGGTCTTCAATTGTACAGTTTCAAATAACCAAGCTCCATTGCACTGAAACACTTGATAAGTAAAGAAACGCATCATTGTACCTACACAAAAAATCGTTTTGAGGTTTAAGGATTTGGGAAAAAAAGGTTTGAATCAGGCCTGCGACGTATAAGTTTAATTAGAGTAATGTCACACCATTAATTCTGAAATATACAAACAAACTTCCAAGTAAAAGTACTGTAACCATTGTAAAATGACTACAAGTTGTTATTTGAACTCCCATGGTAGAAAAAAATTGAATAAAAAATTACCTACCATGTGACAGTTATTACTAATCTCGTGAATATTGCAATGGGACTGCGATACTCCCTTGCCACTTTTCAACCTCTGCTGAGTACACGATTTTAACGTTTTGTGTGCGTCTATTCCGAGTTTAAAGTTCAGAATCTAACGATATGAAAATCTTCATCTTCTGTATCATTCTTAAAAATTCCGTAGGGATATAATTATCCCCCAAAAAGTACACCATGTAAAAATCGGCCGGAAAAAGTTATGATATCCGCTTTCCCCGCCTTCCTTTCACAAGCAACTAATAAAATAATACGTAGATGTGTTGGAATGAAGACGTCTCGCCATGGCGCCTGGGGAGATTTCGAAACGGGTAGTACGGTGCTTGTGAAGTGGTTAGGACATCTCTTTAGTTGGAAGGAAAAGGACGGGTGGGGAAAGTGGATATCATTACTTTTTCCGGTCGCTGTAGAATGATATTTGCGAGTCGGGGTGATTTTTACACGGAGTGTTTTGTGTCCACACCAAGAAGATTTACACTTCCCTATAAACCTCCACCCCTATGCATCGGATCCGGAAGTGAACCCTCTTGTCCTTCCCCGATCACGGGAACATTTAAATACGGGAGAAGGGTTCGATCCATTGAGCCGTTTTTGCGTGATTGAAGGACGAACAGACTGACAGACACAAAATTCAAAATCGGCATGGTTCGACTCCATTTCACGCGAAACGAATAACTAGTGAAGTTTTTCGAAAATACCCAAGGAACACGAAAATCGTCTCTAAATTTAGATTTTAGTTAAAGTGGAGGAGAACATTTGGATTTTTTAACATGCATAAAACATGTGGTTGTCATAGTTTTTTGCATAAAACCATTTTGCACATTTTGTCTACCCTCTGATCAAACTCCCCTCTGATCAAAGTGCCTAAAGGGTTTTTATTAATTTCCTTGTCGTTCTTGCTCTCCCATTCTTGGGCCTCAGGAATGCACTGTCCGTTACTACGGGCGAACGTTTCACCGTAAAAATTGGTACAATTTCTCTTCTCAAGCACCTTGTACAAAGATGGTGCTGCTCGGTCGAGGTTGCTCGTTTGGAAGGAAGTAAACATTATTGACCTACTATTAATCCAAAGGGGTTCAGGAGTAACGGAATGTACTTCGGGCCGCGGCGGCGTGTTTCAACATTGAAATACGAGTAGGTAGGTATGATATAATATACTTACTGTGAGCGACCCATCTTGACTCCGCCTATTACCTCAGGTACTTGGAAAATGTGGCATAATATGCCATGTAAATATTATTTACGATTGTCGAAGTAATTCAACTCTCCCTTTGACTAGAAACATAAAACTCCAATGACCAAATCGGATGATGAAGATGATCTGATTTCCACGAAAAAATTCCAGAGACCCCAAAATCGTCATAGTCGTAACTTATATTTTGCATTTTCAATACTTAGTGAACCGTTTGATTCGACCAAGAATGAAGTAAAACCTCCAGGCCGTCCGTCCGCTGCATACGATTCGAGAATCCGATAAATGTATAAAAATTTCGGGTCTCTGGTAATACGGATTTTATCTACCGATCACGCGTATTATACTGTAATAGTGGGCATCTACTTCATGCATAGTACCAGTAAAGTGTGAAATGTCATACCTACGTTGGCGATAGTCGTCCTTCTCTGTGTAAGATGCCAACTAATTTCAATTTGTCTTTCACAGTTAGGGGTGTGTCAATTAAGCTGTTGACAGCTAAAGAATTCAGAGGTAAAATTTACCAAATTTAATCCGAAAATTTGGTTTCAAACTGACGTAATTTTTCATCAATTTTAACAGTTTTCCGGTGGAAAGCGAGTGTTTTTGGTTTTTCTTTACGTATTCCAGTAAATACTACAGTAATTGTCATAAAAAAAAGAACTTTTCTGACTCAAGTTTGGTCATAAACGAAGCCAAACTGAATGAGCAGGGTCATGGATCAGGGTCTAAATGTGATGTGAGCCAGATCACAAAAACGTCCCCCACTTGGCCATAACTGCCAGGATTTTCCAAAAACAATCACGTTTACTAAACACAGTGGCGTAACTACGGGGGGGGGGGGGGGGGGTAGATCCCCCCAGGGACGGGTTAAAATGTTGGAGTTTTGGCAAGTTTTATGAGAGCAATTTTGCGAGATTTACCTAAGTAAATTCTGTGCCATTCATTTATAAAATATCTAAGGGTTCGGACACAAAGTTTAATTAATTACTTAATGCAGGTCTAAATGTAGTTTAAAATGACCTGGCAAAAAACGACGAACAATTGACTTAGCTTTAGTTTTGCTGAATTTTGTTCTTATAACAATGCAGACTAGTTTGTAGAACAGTTGTTATTTTATTCAATACAAACCATTTCCACCCCCCCCCACCCCCCTCATTGTTGCTGTTTATCCCTCCATACCGAACCCCTACCTATGCTGCTGATGTTTAGGCATTCAGAGACTGTTAAACGTTGTATAAGTTGGTGTTGGATTTATTCATTTTGATGATATTCCAATGTAACGTACCTACTCCACATTTTCACTTTACGATCTCTTATGAGGGCCAGGGGCCTGAAAACAAGTTCTAGCTCTCGTTATTGCCAACACAACATAAAACATACTGTCAAACGCGTTTTGGTGATTTCGTACTTCGCACGACAGGAAACCGTTTCCCAATTCGGTTTACTTCGGTGCCCTCAGCGATGATTCCGATGGAAAGAATTAACATACCAAACGGTCGACATACGTGAGGATCCGGTCAACCTGATCAACGGCCAAATAAAATCATCAAGAGCGGGTTTTACTTAACACTGAACTCGGGTTGAGCAACGGACTTCATTCTGACGTCTTAAAGGGAACGAGTTACACAGAAACCTCGTATAAACCTGATGCCGTTCAGCCGACCTCCGTAGTCAGGTGATTATAATTCCTAACCTACGTCAAGAAATTCTACCACCGAAGGGTAGTGATCTTTCGCAGGCTCCACACGCCTCAATACCGAGGGCAGGAGGACTATTCGTTTTTTTCTCTCCATATTTGATGTTATGTATGACATTATAATTATGTGTTGATCAATTCATCAAATTCTAATCAACGACGACAGTTCGAACTCTGCAGTCCCAACAATCAATTTAAACATCTTTTGGGCATCTTAAATTGTTCTTTCGTTATGTTACGCAATTATTATTTTTTAAATACTTCTAAAATACTTCTTTTAAAATTCTTCTTTCCAAAATACTGGTAAACACTTTTTAAATACTTTTAATTATTTCAGTATGCGACTTATATTTAGATCTGGATATCGAAGCCCTAGCAAATCTTTGTTTTTAAAACTTGTAATTCTTACCCCTCGACTTACTTATGCGCCAAATTTACTCCAATACTACTATAAATATCAACTTTCTAAAATCCCTCGATTACATGGTATCACAGGTTCCAGACTTTTTCATTAATCCCTCCTAACATTAAGCTTACCAGAAGATTTAGCCAATTTAAAAAAAGTGTTTATAAGTTTCTGACGCAGCAGTATTTAAATTCCTTAATCCATTTTCCGTTACCGAACTTTTTTCACTGATATGTTTCCCTATTTACTTTATGAATCTTTTTCTCTTGACTTGATTTGATTTTTTATCATTAATCTAAGTTTTATGTATTATTAATCTGTATGCAACTCCTGATCTCCGGACAATTTCTTTAAATTTTGGAGATCAGAAATTGCCAAATATTTTTGGTATTTACCTACATAAATTTGTACTCGTGAATAATTTTACTTCAAGTATCCAATACTTTTCTTTCTGTACTATGCGTATTATGTTAATAAATGGCTTGAAAACTTGAGTTCAGCGTTGAAAACTATATACACCGAGGTGTTACTCGGCTAAAAAGGAGACAAAATTTGTTATAAAACCAGTAAAATGGGGACATTTTACATAAAACTAGATATTTCTTCGAAAATGCGCTCTTATAGCCATGCTGCATGACTGTGGATTTTATTTTATATTCCAGCAATTGGCGCATTTGTTTTCCTTGTAGGTACCTAGTTGTGCAGATGCTGATGTTATCAGATGCAGATTCTTTTGTTTCTAGCGACATCTAAGAAAGCTCCAATCTCCCGGTGGCCAAAATCTACAAAAACAACTGTCAACTCGGGAAACCTTCCGAAACCCCGTGAAAAATCAAGCGGCCTTGAGAGGCCCCTCGGGCGATGTCAAAGGCTGTGACCCTTTGTCAGATGTACGTGGGCGCCCGTTCGCCACACTCTTTTTCACCCCGTGCTCAATGGATGATTTTTCGGATTGTCAGGTTATGAAACAAGATTCAGCGTCCATTGATGGTATTATCCTCACCGTTTTGGTTTATTATCTTCGATAATGAACCATTGGAATCGCCCAAAGAAAACATTTTTTTAACCCCCCCTCAAAATTTGTTGGTTTACGTTTCAAGATACGTAGATTCAGAAAATCGAATAAAAAAAAATCCGTCCGTCCGCCGTACGCCGTACGCCGTACGCCGTACGCCGTCCGCGCCACTTTGCCCAGTTAGCGTTGAGTTAAAATTACGAAATTTTTTTTATGGGTTTCGACCAACCCCACAATGGTCCTCGAAACTTTTCATAACCCTAGGTCAAGGGGAAGGGTTTCAAAACGAATTTTGAAATTTTGAAAATTTCATATCTCGAAAAATTCATATTGAACGGTATGTTTTTTATTTCACATTTAGATAGAGTTTGTTCCGTAGAATTTTTTAAGACCATCCGCAGCTTTGTACGGCCAGCCGTTCGTTCACAATGACGGCTCAAAGATTGTGCCTCACAACACGATCGTGACTCAAACTGTTGAAATTCAGGTCCGTTTTCATACTAACAAGCTCTTTGGCACATCATATGGCTTAAGTGATGTCGAGTTTGTTGTTCTGAGGTGCGTTTCATGCTACGGAAATGAAGGTAATTTCGAATGTTTGTAGGTACTTCTTTTATAGAAAAATTATTACCGACGTAGTATTAAAAACCCCAGAAGTATATCGTATTAATTAATCATAATTAATAATAATTATTATTAATAATAAATACGAATTATTAATACCTAACAATAAATTATAATAATTTTCACTAGGAACTTGATAAAATTGTTAATAATTAGTGATAATTGATAATAATAATTATTCTAACATTTAGGATCTAGACATTTAGACCTAGTGATCTAGACAGAAGGGTGATCTGTACAAAGAAGATAATGAACCGTTGTGTCAAGAATTTGCAGAGTTTTCATCTTGTGACACTCGTCACTTGCTCATTTGTCCGATGGTGCGTTTGGCGAGTCAAAAAACAAGAGGCAAATTACTACTCAGTAGCCAACGATACGAGCCCCTCGAAATTCACCACAGTGAACGCCAATTTAAAAACCTTAATCCCGGAATTTTTCATCGGAAGCGTTTTCAATCTCGGTTTGCTCTCGTATTTCGAGTGGGTTTCGAAAGTTGTGTACGAATTGATAATCGATACTTGGCCCGCTTGTTACACCTACAGATCTCATCATTATGCTACTTCTCGCAAATCAACTGGTGGTGGTGTGTGCTTGGCTCACTTCAATGGATAACTCTCTCTGATAATTTTGAACATTCATTAATTATTATTCCTTGATGGAACCTTGTCGTTGGTTGTGTATAGCTCCCTGATTATTGTTCCCCAAACTACTTCGAGTTCTTCAGCAATGAAATTGAGAGTGTCTGCCTATCATGTCTGCGGCTATTATCATGTTTAAATTAATGTCAATCATTTATACCAACAGTATCATTTACCTATATTTTGCTGTGCAACCTATTCAAATATGCTTGGGTATATTTATTTTTCATTTTTTATTACTTACTAATACATATATTTTTCTTGTAAATTGGGCATCTGCCCGTTAAATTTTGTAAATAAATAAATAATTGAATTCTAATAACGGGAAAAGATTAAGCTCGGAGGGGCTTGCCCCTAAATATAGAAATAACAACCTACCTACGCTATGCAGCACTTCTCGAGTCATATCTTGCTGATCAATACTTTCGAGTTAAACACGATGACGCTTTTTCAGAACCCAAAAAGATCCAGGCAGGTGTGCCTTAAAGCAACGTATTGGGACCCCTACTTTACCTGCTATACTATACCAGCGACTTGCCAGCAATTGAAGAAAGCACAACTGCCACTTTTGCGGATGATACTGCACGGGAGGGAGGGGGGCTTTGCTCGAATTCGAAATTTCGAACATGGTGGTCATATCGGAGGGACTTGTCACGAAATTTAAATTTCGGAATTTCATGAAAATTATTGTTTTGCCCAGTTGCGTGGTGTGACAAATTCGAATAAAATTTTTTTTTTATGATTGTGTCTAATTCGGAGCCAGATTCACTAAGAGGGGCCTTTGCTCGATTTTCGGGATTTCGAACACAGTGGTCATCTCGGAGGGACTTGTCAAGAAATTTCAATTTTGGAATTTCATGACAATTACCAGTTTGCCTAGTTGCATGGTGTGAAAAGTTTGAATAAAAAAATTTTATGATTGTGTCTAATTCGGAGCAAGATCCTCTAGGAGGGACGTTGCTCGTTTTTCGAAATTTCGAACATGGCGATCATATTTGTCAAATTTGTGAAACAAATTGGTGGAATCGCCGTTTTCTCAGACCCCAGTCTAGTCCCTCCGAGCTACTCCTCAGCGTAATCCATTCCCGTTTCCGTAATTTCGTAATTCTACAGGTGTGGCAGGTGGGCAAAGTTTCGATTATGAATCGCACACAACTTCAGGGCAGCCGATTTTTTGCTTCGTCCTCGTTTAGCGACTCGAAATGGATGAAAGCGTTGTAAATCTCACCAATATACAGACCGATGATTTTATTTCATATTTGAAAATCGAGTTTGGAACAAGCTGATTGGCGGTAATATATTATATCACCGTCAATGGACAGCTGACTTACAAGTGAGAATTATATAACAGGACCACACCAACCAATTAAACAAATTCCCTGTTGGAAATCCATTAGTGCAAAATGCCACCTTCCTTTGAAATCGCGTCTGACCTGTTATTTCCCCAGTAGTCACCATTGAGTCAAGTTTAGTATGTGTAACACGTTTAACATTTGAACCTTCAACTCGAAACAGGAGTTAAATATACTCGTAATAAGGCACTTGTGCGTTCTCATCGAATCGCACGAAGAACATTGAAGCGAGGATTCGACTTGGTAATTCAAAGACTGACCAAACGATAAGGAGTCGGTTACGGGCGAGAAATCGCGCCAGGAATTCCTTTACAGGGAGCTCCATTCGCACAACTGAAAGGTCCGTCGAATAGGTACGCAGATCTGTTTCGAATTACGTCAACATAGAGCCGCACCATCCATAATGTATCGAGCTCTGAACGGTTAAGTATAGAACGTCCGACACTGTTTGAACGGGCGTTTTCCCTCTTGTTCGCCATCCCCAAGTGACAGCGGACTAACAGGCCCACGAGGAAGCCAAAACGAGATAATTTCTCGAGTTCTATCGGGCCATGTGATTTCTCTTATATAGAGGCGGAGGGTATACTTGAGCCGTTTAAGGTTTTTAATTCGTTGCCGTTCAGCAGTCACCTGAGTTTGAAACTGGATCGTAGTATACCATTAAAATAAGGAACGACGCAGAGAACGAATTGAGATTCAATAGGTGTACCCACATTACAATGGCAACAGAAAACCCGTTTGCGACTTCCATACGCGCTTACATTCAGTACCAAAGCAGTCGTAATTCTTCTGTAACGTACTTAATAATGTTATGTTTACTGCGAGCAGAACACGTAAAGCCACACGAAAATAACCTTCATTGTCTACCCGTACTAATCTTAATATACAACTTTTGATTTCTGTTTCAGTTTTGATGTGCCAAATTCAGCTTTTCGTAATTCATCGTGAAGACCGCAAATTTGAACGTCCCATTTGAATCAAATTGAGTGGTTCATTTAGGCTGAAATCAACCAAAAATGACTCGAAAACGTCTCAAAGGAATAAAGATTCAATAGCCTAATAAACGTCTCAAACAGAACAGTGATCTAGAAAGAAGGGTGATCTGTATACGCTTGCATACGAATCTGCAATACTTACTGGTTATATAGGGATAGGTTCTCGAGGGTTGGTCCAATGAAAAAACGTTATTTTAGGCCGACGTTTCGATGTATTTGTACGTCCTCTTCAGGGCTGTAGTGACAAAGAGGGATAACATGGCATCAGGTCTTGAGTAGCAACTATACTTGAGGGAAGAACATGGCTCACTTGTCTATACCTAGATACTAAATATACTAATAAACTACAATACTAAGTCAACCACATGTATAATAAATAAACTATAAAACCAAATCAACAATATGGTGGAGTCATGGTAAGAATAATGTTGAACAACGTGGAAAGAACTGAGGATAAATGCGTGAACTGCTTTGTAGGTGAGAAACTGATTGCAGGATGAGCATAAAGGACGCCATCCAACCCATGGAGGTCTCAGGCCTTGCGTCAATAAATAGACAGTAAACATTTTAAGGTAACTCAACGTTTTCACTCCATTATATTTGTAAGGAAGATAATATCTTCCTTACAAATATAATGGAGTGAAAACGTTGAGTTACCTTAAAATGTTTACTGTCTATTTATTGACGCAAGGCCTGAGACCTCCATGGGTTGGATGGACATATTATGGGTTGGATGTATAATATTATGGGTTGGATGTATAATATTATTATACATAATGTTGATTTGGTTTTATAGTTTATTTATTATACATGTGGTTGACTTAGTATTATAGTTTATTAGTATATTTAGTATCTAGGTATAGACAAGTGAGCCATGTTCTTCCCTCAAGTATAGTTGCTACTCAAGACCTGATACCATTTTATCCCTCTTTGTCACTACAGCCCTGAAGAGGATGTACACATACATCGAAATGTCGGCCTAAAATAACGTTTTTTCATTGGACCAACCCTCGAGAACCTATCCCTATTAATCAAGTGGTCAAGAATCTCAGAACCTGCTTACTGGATATTTTATGTCTTTAGTTTCCACGTTAGAAATCACTTCCAGAAAGCAACACTTAAGTGCTTAGCAACGATAGGTTGTAAGCGTAATAAAATGAAAACGACATGCGATACGACAAAGTGGTAGCTATGAAGCCGTCTGCAGTGTTATAAATAACTTGAAACGCTCGTAGTTGTGTTGCTGACTACATTGTTTACCCTTTTTTCATCCTGTACAACTCATCTGCTACTGAAGGTGCAAACTATAATAATATTATAACATGATAATAATAATATAACATGTCATGGATTAGTACCAAATTATTGTAGGAAGAAACCCCACCATTAAAAGGTTTAACCGTAGGGGCTGTGCTGAGTCATATCAGGTGCACGATGGAGAAGAGAGAGTGCTAGCGTACTATAGTAATTATTACTTACTTAGTTGCGGATTGGTTGTACGTGAAAATCATGCTAATATCAACTGTAACACTTTTCGAGTCCATGTCCCTTCGAGTTAAAGACATAAAATGTAAATAAATTTAATAGAATGCACTCAAGAGGAATTTGCATCGTTTTTCCCCCCCAAAAGAAGAGGGTACTTAGGTTTTCATAACTACGTTTTGAACTCATCAAACTAATCCTGACATATTCCGGACTATTGGTGACGAAACGTTGACAACAGCGGGTGTAGGTACACCTTGGCCGTTGCATTGACCAGGCGGAGCAGAAACCCATCAAAATACCTAAGGCAGGTCTTGGAATCCTTGGCCAACTCGATCGCTCCAGTTGACAATGATATAACCTATCACCTTCGTCACTGAGTAATTAAGCTGACCTGAAACCTTCTGTGCGCCAGTTGCTTGCATCAGATTCATCATGACCTTTTATGATGTAGACCAATAGAAACACGTCAGAATACCCTACTTCACTTGACGAATCCAAGTTGAATCTGTGCTGAGCGGAAAAAAAAATTATTTGGCAATAGGAAAAAGTCCAACTTTACCGAAATATCGTGGCATTTAGAGGTCGCTTATGTATCAGAATCAGGTTATTCCGAAAAAGTTTCCCGTTCAGGGCCCAAGGATATATGAGATCCTCTAGTCTGGGATCAATATTTCATATTTCACTTCTGAGCTTCTCCATTCAAGCTGCCTAGAGTTGGATGCAAAGGTAAATTATGTAACTGTCAGGCTGGAATTTGCTTACATCTTATTGAATGGATCGTTTGTAGCTCGAATATCAACCATAATTTCGGAACAGTCTCTGAGTAATACAGGAAGGACTTCAAGAATGTAGCAGCATAGATGATAGTATTCACGCCTATTAATGCCTGTATTACTCAAATGGTGCCTCATAACAACATAAATCTATATGGTGAAAGGAAGATGAATAATAATACATACCACCTTCCTATGGGACAATGATATTAATTCGATTAATTAATTATTAGTTAAAACATGATATCACTTATTAGTTAACAGATTCACAAACGTGTGGTCTACTGAAGTTTGAAAATATGAAGTGATAAGTTTGTTATGCCTGCATGACGTACCCCACCCCCAAAAAAACCCCCTAAACTTTATAATAACTCTTCATTAAAAACTACCTATTTAGAAGGTATTGCCTTCAATACCTTGCTAGTGGGTAAAGATTGTTGCTACTTACTCTTATACCTAGTACATAGTTTGCTGTGTACTAGTACACACTTTCAAAATAATTTGACAAATGTGTATATGTGATCCTACTTAGTTAAATTGTAACTGCAATACGACCTTCACAATGCATTACTGCCGCATGCACGAGCTGAACCTTGCACACGTGGAGTGTACCTACCACTTTTACAATAATTTTACAAGTATAATACGGCTTATATTACGATTATGTAAGGCCTGGATACTGAACTGTATTCACTACGAGTATCTAATAAGGGGAACTAGCTATGAAAGAAGAGGTACGTGTATGCGGGGCCGCCAACACGGTTTTGCCCTATAAAAATTTACGTAGATTTGCAATTCATCATGGGTGGCCCTGAGCCAACGAGGACGATACTAAAAAGTTTGCATAACCCCACGGTACATAAAGGGTGGAAGATAATGTTTGAAAGGTTTAACAATTCGTAGCTCTCCAACTTTTTATAAAAAGGTAAAGTTTTAAAGATATTTAAGTAGTTATCAATTTACAGTATTGAATTGGTATCGCGTTATCTGTTTAGACGAGCGATCAATACTGGAAGTAATAAACAGTCGCGAAAGAATTTGCAGCGTTCAAGAGTCATTAATTACACTTGGACATAGTGACGTGCGATACAGAAAAGTATCGATAGCAGTACTGGTATCGGAAGGAATATCAGACACTACTCAAGTATCGAAAGAAAATATTCGATATTCGAGGCATGGAACTTGAATGAATTTAGCTATCCTGATATTATTCTTAGGTTTATTTTCTTGATTTGATTATACTTTTAACAATGATAATATCATATTATCATGATAATAATGATAATGATAAAAAATGATAATATCATATTATCATGATAATAATGATAATGATAAAAATGATAATATCATATTATCATATCATATTATGACTACTTTACTACTCGCTAGATATCGAAAGAAATGTTCGACATTGCTCGAATACCTATGTTTTAATTTTAGCTCAATTTCGATACTGCAGGAAGTAGTGCTCAATACCGGTATAATATGGAAGTACGACATATGATACCGAAAATGCTTGGTTTTGAAAGAAAAGATTCCATAGCTTCTACCTACTTCCAGCTAAATTACCTGCATACTCATATGAATGCTTTAATCCAGATATGTATACCTAGGTCAAAACGACGAGAATCAGTTGATTGATCATAAATCATTAGTTGTCTTGAATATTGAAATTCTTGTCAGACAGCGGAAAGTGCGAGGCGTACACTGAATTATGAACAAAATGCCAACCATCAAAACTGAAACTGACATGATCCTAGGCAGAGATGAGCGTATTCATATTCATAAATATGAATACGAATAGAAATCATAATTTAGAAATATGAATACGAATACAGATATGAATATAAATACGAATAAACCTATAATCACATATTTTTTTGTGAATTTTCCCAGAAATTCACTTTTTTGTGAATTTACTAAAATTCACTGCATTCGTATACCAAATTTGGTGTAAATCGGTTGATTTTAAACAATTCTTCAGCCATCAAAGTGCAAAAAAATCTGCCCTGGCAATCAAAAGGCTAAATTTGTAGATGGGCAGAATCGGGCCTCTCTAAGGAGTGTTTAAGGGAGTTTTTAGGGAAAAAATTACCCACAAATTCCCAAAATGAAACAGTCTGACGAGTGACACCTCATTTTAGAGATTTTTTTACGCTGAACACGATGGTGAGATCAGAAGGGCGGTATCGTATTCCGTTCTCAAACTGGAGAAGATGATGAAACGTGGCTGCTACTTGAGATGTTCTTCACGGTTCATCTGCTTACTAATCTAATCTGATAACGGAATGAGATATCGCAATTCTGACTTCACCATCGTGTTAGATTTGAGAAATCTATAAACTGAAATGTTACTCGGCAAAAAAGGAGACAAAATTAGTTATAACACCAGTAAAATAGAGACATTTATTCTATTTATTTCTTGCAATATTTGCTAGTTATAAAACCAGTAAAATAGAGACATTTATTCTATTTATTTCTTGCAATATTTGCCTCGCCTTGCCTTATTGACTGTGGATTTTTTATATTTGCTAATGAAAAATCTATTATTCCAAGATTTTACAGGTTGAATGACTATATAATATACTGCTCAAGAGCTCTATTATTGTTCCACTAACATCACGGAGCATGTCCTCATCTACACTCGGGAGAAGCGTGCGGAGCGGCTCCTTGATAGAAAAGATCGTCGAGGTCCCCCTATCACGTTTGCATGACAAAAGCTAATACTCGGCCGTTGTAATACCCGACGCCAATGCTCATACTCGCAGCTTCTCAGCCCGTACTTCAACATACTCTGAGCACTTCTCATCACGTCCACCGTAAAATGGAGTCATTTTATGCCCCAGTGTCTGTCAGCCATACGTCGCCTTTCGTCATTGATTATGCAATTTTCGATTCTCATTATATACTACCTATATATTACTTCACGGTGAGGTACCTGATTTTGGGAAGAAACGGGTGGCGAAACTCGTACGGCCTCAGGTATTTGAATAACATCGAAAAGATAATAATGATTCAATTACGCGTCCAAGGTCCTACTTCCCACGCACCAATTTTCTATGCGAAAGGTTTCAGCGACACTGTGACAAAAATGGGGGATTTACCAATTTTCTACATTCAAGATGCATTCTTCAGTGCAGCTGCTTTTCCTATACCTGGAGGATCTTCATATACAATTGCGTTTTCTTATGTTGTATTTTCAAGATAAGGCCTTTGACAATTGGTGTCTTGTTGGAATATCCTTTTTTGTGCGAGAATGTGATGTCCTACTTCCAACTTCCACATGTGCTATTATAATATTTCAGGGGAAATGATCCTTCTGCGTCTGGAGGAATGTGTTGACATTGCAGTACCATCATGGGATCTAGATCAAGATTGGGATAGAATGAGTTTGGACTTGGTGCATTCTTGTGTTCTTTCATCTTACACTAATATTTATTTTTAATTGTAGTAGCGAAACTAGACCAATTAATATATAACACCTACTGATTCAATTGGGCGAGTAATTATATACCTATACATATTGCAATACGATAATTATATGACCTGCACTCGTAAATACTCGTCAGTTGGCGATCTCTTTCACTTCAAAGTGATTTCATTGTAGAATGTAGTTTGAATTTTTACTAAGCCGTTCATACTTCACACGCTTGGCCTTGGGAGGACGTGGTTTCCGCGACGGAGAACGGACTGGGGAAGGTTGAAGGGTGATGAATGGGATTGGAATAAGCGAGTACGATGGACAGGTGACGTCACCCGGAGATGAATACCGTCACATTCGCACACGCGAACACTACTTCGGAATGTGAAGCCGGAATCGAGCGCATTCTGCAATTAACCAGATACGGATCCAGATAACCAGGCATAGATCTATATATTTTTTGATGTGCCAAATAGGATGTAGCGAAAATGTGCTTTTAGCCTAGGTAAATCCTTTTGGAATACCATGGAAACGTTTCCTTTTTGTCCCAAAAATCAGTATTTTCATGAAAATTAAAAAATAATTGT
This sequence comes from Stenodema calcarata, assembly GCA_963920205.1. NCBI lineage: Eukaryota > Metazoa > Arthropoda > Insecta > Hemiptera > Miridae > Stenodema > Stenodema calcarata. The sequence continues at coordinate 6,279,039 of OY986055.1, read as the reverse complement.
TTTGCCTTTCGCCAAGGCCAAAAACCGAAAAATGTGGAAATTGGTCCGTACTCGTATTTTGGCAATATCTTTAAAGGACGGCGTTTTGAAGGTTTTTGAAAGAGGCAAAAAAACGTATAGGTACTCAAAATAACAGTAGAGAGTTCTTCCTTTCCACGATGTCCAGACAGTAATTAATTACCTAATAACTAGGTACTGAGCCTGCACCTGGCACAATTTTGTATCATAACACTAAACAAACGCTAAAAACTGGTTCAAACTTATTATTATCTCTTGTACAGATAACTGTTTTGTCTAGATCACTGTTACCTATACAATGAGCAAGGGCAGTGGTAACAAGGATATATCCATATATGTATAGTATACATATCCTAGTTACCACTGCCCTTGCTCACGCCGATATTCGACTGGAAAACGACGAAAAAATTTGATTTCCTTTCAAATAGCCCTGTTCTTATTGAGAGAAACGGACCTTGAACACAATCGATATTCTTCTCGAAGTTGAAGAAAAAATTCTAAAAATTGGATGTTATTTCAAATAGACCTGTTCATAATGAGAGATACGAGCCTTGCGCATGACTGATATTCGATTCGCAAACGACGAGAAAATTGGATTTCATTTCAAATAAATGTGTTCATATTGTGTGAAAAAGGTTCCTGGTCTCCTCGTGCTGTCGAATTTTAGGTACACCAGAGTCGAACATTAGGTACATAATAAGTAAGCTCCTTGTTTTTACCTACAGTTTGTAATCAATAGGTAATTATTTGGCGATTTTCGATTATGGTCAAACAAAATGGGTATTCATGTCTAAAAATGCGTCAAATTTTCGTCAGAATGTCAAGCCAAACGAGACATAAACATTGACAGCACTGGGCAAAAAATATGAACATAATACGAACTGATAAAACTACTCAAAATTTGAGTATTTAATACTTACTCAATGTTTATTGTGATGGAGCTGCGGAGGGTAGAGCGAACCTAACGGAGGACGGGAGAACTTGATTAGTTGTGAGGATCAACGACAGGTAGAACTAGCGTTGGCTGAAATACGCCGAAGGCGGGAATAACACATTCCCGCCTTACTAGGTTCCTTACCGTATATGGCTAGATCAATATAACATACTCTTTATAATATATTTATCCGCGCATATATGAAAATGATGTTGTTTACATGGGTACCTATGCAGAGGGGACTTTGACGTCCAATAACCCAAATGGAAAAGGTGAGTAGGTACAGGTATTTAATACCTGTACCTACTCACCTTTTCCATTTGGGTTATTGGACGTCAAAGTCCCAAAGTCCCAAAGTCACAAATTTTGTGACCTGTATTTCACAGAAACACCAAAATATATTTCGAATCCTCAACCGTCAACAGCTACCTAGTTTCGACCAATTTCAAAACCGGGGAACACCTAATCCAAATAACTCCTTTGGAAGAAGGTACTTTCGAGTATTTATTGGTACGTACACGTTAGACCCCGTGCATTCTATTAATACAAATTAATTCTAGATAATTTATCATCTATATAAAGATTTCATTCATCATTTATATAAATTAATTCTAGATAATTTATCATCTATATAAAGATTTCATTCATCATTTATATAAATTAATAATGGACCACTACTTAGCTAGTTACCGACTCCCAAAACTTGCCATTCTGTCGAAGATGATCATCTAGTCACCTATTTGAACGATATTTCAGCGAACCCCTTGAGTTGTGGGACTCACAAAGATAATGTTAGGGTGATCAAAAATTCCTCCTTTGTAAGGTGGCGAATGGGAGTTGAACATTCCGTTTGAATGTTCAAAATAGACGCCATTTCAAAATATGGGGTTGGAAGTGTTGGTTCAATGTAGGGATGGGATATCGCTAGAAATCATCGATATTTCTATCGATGTCCTAATATCGATAACAATATTACATCGGTGCAAATAATCGATATTCGATAATATGGAAATTGAAGAGTGAAAAGGAGTGGGGATGGAGTGGGTGTTATTTTTTATGCTCATGCTCTTGCAACTTGAATTTTCCTTCATCGTTAATTGTGTAATACGTAGTATAAACCATTTTATACAGCCTCGAATTTTTAAAAGTACCTATTTTTATTGGTGGTTGGGATTTTCTCAATTCTTCTGTTCTGTTTTTATCTAGGTTATTTTAATAATCAAATTTCAACCCTGATTAGAAAACCTCGTTTTTGTTGAATCGATTATATCGGAACAAATTGTCGATATCCCGTTAATATCAAAAACTGAATATCGATGATAAAATATCGGTATTTGATAGTATCGATATTAGTTTAATGGTTGAATACGATTTTAGTTTTTCAGAAGTTTTACCGTCATAGCGATAACCTTAGAATTCTACATTCTAGAAGAATAATCAAAGTAACAAGGTACCTAATGATGTGAATTGCCAACTTTTCAGAAAAGATTTGAAACGGTTTCATACCAAAACTACCTGTAATTTCGCAATAAAATTGCTTCATTTATCTTACCGTAAGCTGCCCAGATTTTAAAATGAATTAATTCTTTGATCGAAAAATCGTGAGGGTTAAGTAATGTTGGCTTGAGAAATGGTGAGATCGGTAGTTTCGGTCCAGGAGAACTTTCTTTACCTATCTAAAATGTTCTTATTAAAATGATGGTGAAATGATTATTATTAAATAGTAATTGAACATTTTTTAGAATTGAGTTGAGGCACCTTTTTGAAGCAATAATGTAGCAGAATTTGCTTGTAAATTAGCAGTAGGTATACTGCTAAATGGTTGTATTGCTCGGAACACCATTTCATGAGTGAACGACAAAACAAAAATATTATTAAGAACAAAATTTGTCCTATTTAATAGTCCTAAATTTTACTTAACAGGATGGTTAGGAACATTGAACGTAGATCAAGAATTCAACGGTTTGACTGAGACAAGATCCTTGGAAAAGTGAGACTAACCTTGTCACAGTCAATGTATAAATCATTGAAGAATATTCTTACTAATTTCCAGTTACATCTTAGAATGGAACCTAGAACATAAATAAATCCATTAGTTATATTAAAAAAAAGATGAATCGTATCATTACATTGAGTAAATAATATGAGTGATATAATAATAATAATAATAGGTAATAATAATATAATAAAGAAATATAGCTTTAAAATAATAAAGAAATTGACTTTAGGTGCCACTCAGCTAATCATGGGCCAATTCTGCTTGAAGTGTCAGACCTAAGGAGGCTACACGCCAAATTTCAAGTCTCAACCACCACGGGAATTGCGCTAAAAAAGTCACTTTTTTGGTTTATTTTCTTCGATAATGATCTTATTTGATCTGATAATCGATTATTTCCTTACGATGTTGCATCAATATTTCTGACATACAAGATCTTAAAAGGTGTTTGCATCGATCCGAAGGAACCACCTTGTACCCTCTTGTATACATGCCGGCTTCTTCTCGTTGACTTCATTCGTCTTAAATCTTCCCTCCATTTTTCTCCTAAAGAAACTCAGTAGGTACTCGAGGTACTCAACTCTATCACGAGTAGGTTCCTTGGCCTATGGGGAGGATTCGGGGGTTTTAAGAGAGCTGTAGGGTTGAAGGAAATTATTCGTATTGAATGGGCAGAAGCGAACCTGAGTACAGAGCTCCCTTGCGGTCGACCTGTCAACCTCTTCCTGCCTCAGAGCTGCCACTCTACGGAAATTCCGGTAGATCCACTGGGTACACCATACTTTAGGGTAAACACCACAAGTACATTCAACTACCAAAATGTCAGTCATTCTTGACTCTTTCAAGCTAAAATCAATTAAGTAGGTAGTGTAGAATTTTTAAGCAAACAATCGTAAACTGATGAAGGAAACGTGGTGAAACTTTGAAATTTCTACGTTGCAAAACCAGGATGGCATGGACTCAAACACTAAGTAGTTTTTTTTCGAAATTACAATAAGTGGAGTTTTTTCTTAGGGCTTTCTTTGGTTCACTTGATTAGAAAATTACACACAGATTTGGCTTAGTCAGGCTTTAGTCGGGCTTGCAAATGTGACTGATAAACCGGCCCTTACTTCACTCCCAAAGTAAAGAATACTTGGACCTGTAACACCCACCTCTTCAATTCGAACCCAAGTGTGCCCAAAACTGTGTTTATACTATTCAAAATCTGAATATCTCCCATTTTGAAACACAGTTATGGGTAGGTACACTTGGGTTCAAATTGAAAATCTCAACGAGTTGTCCACAAACGTAATTGTGAGTACACTCAACATTTTAAATCTAATCTAGGTAAGTTAGGATTTATCTCAATCTTGTTAGATGAAACATAATATTGATCAACATAATATTATTATGTTGATCAATGTGGTTGTCCCGAAGAAACGTTTTTAGGTTGCACAGATGTCAGTTCTGACCATTCAGCAAGTGCTCTATTTGATCATAAGTGCACTATTGGAAATTCCTTTTCTCTTGAAAATAAATTGGTAGGCCAAACGTATGACGGAGCAGCGGTGATGTCAGGCCAATAGACAAGATTACAGTTTATGATACCGGCGTGGTGTGGAAGTGAATAACGAAAACCAACTAATTATCACGAAGAGATGTTTTCCGAACAGCGCAACGGACTTATTCCGCCGTGCACGAACTTGCAACGCTCATTGATAGAAGCGGGTCACAGTTCAAAGACAAACGGACATTTCGTACAAAGAACACCTACAATAAGAATTGTGATAATAAAAAAAGGTTATCACAAAATGGAACATTATGGCGTAAAACCAAAATGTTGACCAAAGAAAATAACCAAATTCCTCCACTAAAAATTGGAAATACCTTCTACTCGACCTCTGAAGAGAAATGTTATTTATTTTCAAACATTCTTGAGCAACAGTTCAAACCAAATTCCACGAATGACCAGAGTTTCTCGAGATCTGTAGAAGAGGTTGTTAGTCAACCTCTTCAACTCTCTCCGTTCTCACTATTTTTCTCACCAGCCCAAGTCAAGAATGCTATAGCTCGCTCTCCAACGAAACGTGCACCTGGTCATGACATGATCGTGCAGCCCCTCTTGAAAAATATTAAGCGGAAAGCCCTTGTCTTCTTGACACAGGTCTATAACGCTATCCTCCGTCTAGGTTATTTTCCAACCGCTTGGAAGTATGCCATTATAACCATGGTACACAAACCAGGAAAAAATAAGAATGATCCTCATAGCTACAGACCCATAAGCCTATTGCCTCTGTTCTCAAAAATCCTGGAACGCCTACTGCTCCCTCAGTTGATCTCTCATTTTGAGGCGGTTCTCCCAGAAACCCAGTTTGGATTTAGAAAACAGCATTCCTGTATCCACCAGCTTCATCGAATAGTCGATTCTATATTGAATACCTATGAGGGGAACAGCATTGCCTACGGACTGTTTCTTGATGTAGAAAAAGCGTTTGACCGGGTTTGGCACACAGGCCTCCTATCCAAAATCAAAAATCTACTCCCCGACACAATTTACAGATTACTCCTATCATATCTCAATCACCGAACATTTTCAGTTCGTTGTAACGAGTCTGTCTCAACCGCCAAACCTGTTGAGGCTGGTGTACCGCAGGGGAGTGTCTGGGGGCCACTTCTATACATAGTCTACACATCTGATTATCCAACGTCCCCACTGATGAGTATAGCCCACTTTGCAGACGACGTAGCTGTTCTAGCTCAAGGAACATCGGAATCGGCATCTACAGAACTGCAAGCATTCTCAGACGAGGTCGGACGATGGTGTGACAAGTGGAAGACTAAGTTAAACCCCAGTAAATCAAAAGTTGTTAGATTTACTAACAAAAGGATCGTGGAACCACAACGATTCGTACTTCAAGGGGAGCCAATACCACAACAAGCCACAGTTCGATACCTGGGTCTAGAACTAGATCAAAAGTTAATTTGGGAGAGCCATATTAAAAATATTGTCCAGAAAACCAGATTCCGTCTTAAACAGTTGAATTTTTTGCTCAACAAAAAAATCGCCTCTACCACTGCACCTAAAACGACGAATCTACCTCTCTGTTATAAAACCCATCTGGATGTACGGCTGCGAGTTGTGGGGATCTGCTTCCAAATCCCAAGTATTGAAAGTTCAGACTGTGCAAAATCGAGCCCTACGACTGATTGCCAATGCACCATGGTACGTCAGAAATGCCACGCTCCATGCAGATCTGGACATCCCCTACGTCACAGAAGTAATTATGGAGGCGTATGGAAAGCTTCACAGTAAAATGTTGAATCATCCAAACCCGATAGTCCGCGACATCCCACGACATCCACCACCCCCGCCGAACCACCGGAGATTAAAGAGAAAACGGCCACCCGACTTACTACCATAATCTGTTCCTATAATTTTATTCTTCAATATTTATTGTTTTTGATCAATGTTGTGTTCTCCTTGTTATCTAATTTCTATTCGTTATGCTATGTTACCATTATTATTTGAACATCAAATCGTTTGCATTGTTAAACTTATTAAAACGTAAGGCCTACTGATGAGTAGCTTCTTGCTTCAAGTGCCATCTTAATTAAGGTTACCTTACTATAATTATGTATGTTACCAAAACTATAATGTAATTCGTCTTACAATAAAGTTTTCTAAATTTAATAAAAAAAAAAAAAAAAAAAAGGTTATACTATAAGAATAACATGAAATCCGATTTGAAATTTATTTTTTACCTGACGAGTCAATGATTAGTGAAAACCCGGACTTTCCTCTGATGTACCACGTTTTTCTTGATCCAAACGTGATTTGGAAAGCTGATATTCGGACGCAACTTTTAGGACTACAGGCTACAATTCACGAGCCGGATATAAGGGTCTAGGAGCGTTTGAAAAAAGTGGACATTTCTAGGATTTGACAAATTTTCCTTTTCAAGTTAATTTTTAACCCTATCGGCGGTTCAAAAAAAATTGTTTTTCATTAGAGGAATAGGAAATTTTGTGTTCATTCCAACGGTGTAGTTATATTTGAATTTTCATGTGAATCAAGGGAGTTATGGTTATTTCAGTGTGATAAAGTCTAAAACACAAAGAAATCTTAAAATGGAAAAAAAATCCATTTTTTTAAACTGAGTAAAAAAATTGCTGCAGGACATTTTCGACCAGAAATTAGCTCTAGAATCGATTCCTAGCCTGTGAACGACACGAAATGTATAATAATATTATATTATTATCAAAATATTATTATCAATTGATATTATCAAAAGGTTTGGTAGGCATATGGAAACTCACTGTGGCGTGGTTCAAAAACTACCAACATTCAACTGAGAGGTTTTACCCCCCCCCCCCCCCGGGTTTCCAGTTCTTTCCCAGGCCAAAATGGTCAAACAAACAAAAAATTTAATCAGACATGACAATAATTGACCCAGTCAGGCCAAATATTTTATAAATAACAATTATTGTTATTTATAAAATACTTGGGTATTGTGCCAAAAATAATTTGAAAAAAAATATTTAGCCTGACTGGGTCAATAAAAAAAAATCACTACGCAAAATCGACATGTAAGTGACGTAACCATAAGTCGTTTTTGGTGAAAAACCGCATCTGATTTTTGTACTGAACTCATCAGGAATACTTTCTCTAAGGAAAGACGACGACTGACGACAAAATTTGTCATTTAATGACAATACAAACCATCGATACTATCGGAAACCGAAACTATCGATAGTTCAACACCTCTAAGCTGTCCACTACGGTATTGTTTTACGTCGCCTACGGACTTTTAGTTACACTGCCACTACTGCTCCCTCCTCAACTCGCCGGGCCGCTTGTTCCCGTGCCCCAGTCTGAGGTATGGGAATATGGCGACTGGTTCTGTGCTCTCCCGCTCGAATGTTTTCCTGGTGACAGACATCAATCGTGTTCTTAGTTTAACATGCTCGAATTTCATCACCGCTGATCACAAGGTAACTTCAATAAATATTTTCATATTTAATTTCCGCCTCACACCTTTTAAACCGTTCATATGCAACGAGCTCGCCTTTTTTTCACCTTATCACCGTAAACAGCGACTTATCACTAATGTTCCACCTCGTCAAAATACGAGTAAAAACCTCCCCTGCTGCTTCTGCTTCAAAGTTTTCGTTCACTATTTTTATTTGGTTCGTGCGGTGTTCCAGAATGGCTATTTTATGTGTTTTTTTTTTTACACCGAGCATTTATTTCAAAGTCACACTTACTTAGACGATTTTTACAATCATGAATGCGTTGTTCTTGTTTGACCTAATAATAACATTATGTACCTACTATTTTTTTTGTTAAAATTAGAGTAGCATGATTTTTTTTTTTTTTCAACGTCTGAATTTATTTCAGATCTTCAAGAATGAATTATTCACTATATTGTACCGTTGCGTGATATTGTCCGCGTTTCGTGATTGAGTGTATTCAGGTGTTTAGTGAGCTACCACGTTATTCTCGGGATTTATATTTGACGAAAGTGAAATAGTGAACTAAAACTTTTTATTTGGAAAGGTGATTTTGCTTATGGAAAGACTGAAAAAGATTTAACAGTTAACTGATTTAAGTGATGTTTATGGACGTTATAAGGAAAACATGGTGGACTTATTTTGCAGTGAACTGTGATGGAAGGCGCTGATTGTACGAATGCCGGTGGAAGACGTCGTGATGACACCGACTGGGGGATCAGGTGATGACGCGTTCTTCGGCATTTTAATCGACGACGATGACGACGACGATCTGAGGATGGTGACCCGGACGATGACTCCGGACCGGTGTGTGACTCAACGGAGCGTCACGGGTCTGCCCGGCGTTGCATCTCGTCTCAGTCACCCCCCCCCCCGTCCGCGCGTCCTTGACTCACCCCCCCCCCCCAACAACGCCGGTGATAAGGCCACGAGCGCATTGTTTCATTTCTTCTCAGGCTCTGTTACTAGGGATCTCCCGCGCTCAAAATCCAAGAAAATCCACACCCCCCCCCCCCCCCCACACCACATGTATCTCAAGTCCTGCTGTTGAAGGGTGATTCATTACTAGCACCGGATTTAAAATATTAATAACTTCGTTAAAAACTCTGCAAATTCTTAACAACGGTTTATTACCTTCTTTGTGCAGATCACCCTTCTGTCTAGATCACTAAATGGTAGATTAATTATTATTATGAATTATCATTCATTACACTGCTCTACAAAAAAAGTGACCTGATAGTTGCCGGCCTCATATTATCATGGATGGGGTTTTCGAGGGTGCTAAATCCGAATCCGTTGTCAGTTTTTTCGATTGGGCAATTTCGTCGACTTTTCGACGTTTTTATGATTTTTTACTACAACTTTACACTATAGGTATTTTGCTGGTCATCACGAACTTCGTCCAGAAAAATTATAATGGGAATAGATTTGTAGGAAATTTGCTGAATCCAAATATGACCCCAATTTTGTTTTTCACTTTGATCCAAACCCTTCAAATCCCCCAAAAACCTCCTTTAAAACTGTAAAAATAGAGTTTTGCCTATTTTTGTTTTTGTTGACTCCAATGGATCTGCCAAAAAATATCGAGGGCAACCATTCGAAAGTTTACACTCTCCTGCGTCGAATTAGACCAACCGGAACTCTCAAAAGTTGTAATTTAGCGACGTTACGATTTTTTAACGCTTGACAAATGGAATTGAATTTCGCGAAATATGGTGATGGCCTCGAAATTCGTAATTAAATGGGATCTCCTGCCTCTGTGAATTTGTCTTCAGAATCCGAAATCATTCTGAAGATAGGCAAAAAAACTCTATTTTTACAGTTTTTCAGTACGTTTTGGGGGGATTTGGAGGGTTTGGATCAATGTGAAAAAGAAATTGGGTCGTAATTGGATTCAGCATGAAATTCCCTAGAAATATAGCGCCAATATAATTTCTGGACGAAGTTCGTGATGACCAGGAAAGTACACCGTAAAGTTTATTTATTTATTTATTTATTTATTTACGGGCAAGCCCAATTACACTCGTACAAACAAGAAATCAATGGACATTAACAGGAAGAATAAAGAAAGAAAAAGTTGAAAATTCTGACGACGAAGCACAAAAATGAAGAAACTACGAAGAAGACAAAATAATAACATGTGGAGTAGGTACCAATTAAAAAAACTTGATTATGCTAAATACTACTTGATACTGCTTTATACTGCTTGATAGTTGTAGTAAAAAATCAGAAAAACGTCGAAAAATCGAAAAAATCGTCCAATCGAAAAAAATTGACAACGGATTCGGATTCAGCACCATCGAAAACCCCCATCCATGATAAAATGAGGCCGGAAACGTTCAGGTCACCTTTTTTTTGTAGAGCAGTGTAATTGTTAGTTATTATTATTTAAACAGATCCGCAAGGATTTGTTGTTGAACAGCTGGAGGTCATTTCCGAAGTAATTTTCTGCGTAAAATCTGAATCCAAGCTCAGACTGCATATAATAATTATTATAACTGCATATAACAATTATTGTTCTTCTTTTCTACATATTACATCATCTAGTAGCCAAGAGTACCGATTCCTTTTCTTCGAAAATTCGCTACAAAATTAGGCATGGAGAAGGGGAAATAAAAGAGTGTTATCATAACCCTTTTCACAAATATTGAATTGAACATAATTACTTTGCTTCATCAAAGTCAAATGACAATACTGAAAAATCATAAATTTAAAAATGATTTTTTTTCCGTTATGAAAGGTGCTAAAATTAGTTGAAAACCCTCTATTTAGTAGGTACCTACCTACCTTGTTTTTCAAAAATTTTGCATTGTGGTGGTGGTGGTTGGGGGGGGGGGGGGGTTGTACCGGGGAAGACCCCGACGGTGGCGCGAGTGAAGCTTTTGGTTGACTTGTCAAGACTGGTCCAAACCCGTAACTAAAATTTCATAATTTTGGGACAACGCTAACTGACTAAAGTCACGCGTACGGCGGACGAACGGGTTTCTTTTCAATTCGATATTCTGAATCTACGTATCTTGAAACTTAAACCTCAAATTTTCACGGGGGTTACTTCCAAAACGGTTCGGCTTTTTGAATTCAAACAGCTAGAAGGACTCTTCAACGAAGAAAAACAGTACTGAAACATTCCTACGGCTTTTCGCCGTTGGAACCCGATGGAAAGTTGAAACATCGTTTTTGATGAGTGATTCTCGTGAGTGAAAAAAACCGAGGTGACAAATTACGAATTAAACCGTAAAAAAGACTCAAAATCGCCAAAATGGCTCTACGTCGTTTTAGCGAATTTTCGAAGATAAGAAAATTATCTAAAATTAAGAAGTGAAGTCAGAATGGCTCGAATTTGATAACGGAATGAGATATCGCAATTCTGACTTCACCGTTGTGTTCAGCGTTGAGAAATCTATAAACTGAGGTGTAAAATAAATGGAGAAAAAACTTGTTATAAAACCAGTAAAATGGAGGGAACCTTATACATAAAGCCAGTTATTTCTTCTAAAATTCGCTCTTATGGCCATGCTGCATGACCGTGGATTTTTCTACCTTAGACTAAATGTCCTACACGCAATTCAAGAGTTTTCACTCTTTTCCGGATTGTTTCATTCGTGGTTATTCCAGTCCGTGAAATCGTTGATAACACGATAAAAAATTCGAGCGAGGCGCTCCGCAATTTAAATATGCGATCATTAAATGCCGTGACGGGTTGTAATTTATTTAGCCACGAAAAGCTACCCTGTGCATGCTCTTCTAGACCGCATTAACATAAATAGTGAAGGCTCGTCCAGAAATTTAAATACGTTCGCTGAACCCGTAGGAATTTCAATATCGTTCCCGAGAAGAGTAAAAGTGGAAACTTTTAATTTCGGAACTTTGCTTCTCTGCCCAATATTACAATATTATTGGCCCTTTTCAAGTCGCGTAATTCTTATGTATATTTTATTTGTTCCATGTACTCTATATTGGCAATAAAAAACATGTTCTGATGATATCTTGTGGTTCTATTTCCACCTGGATTCCTTACAAGATCATATAACAAATGACATTTTAAATATACATTCATTTATTTGATTCCTAGGTTTTTTTTTCATCTTGAAAGTTACGAGTAAAAAAAATCAATAATTAAACAGAGGGTGGTTAATCACCGTTTACATTCACTCAGAATAGGGTATTGTAGTTAAAAATCACTTATCAATATGAATTGAGGGTCATATGGTAAGTATCCCGTTCTGCGTTAAATGATACAAATACAAGTATATTTAAATGTAGGTAAATAACATGGAAATGGGCGGCTAAATGGGTACTCTTATTTAAAAAAAAACTTTTAACTTAGATTTTTGTCCTTCTCCACGGATTCCTGCAAAAATTCGACACAGGAAATCCTTGGCGGGCCATAGCTCAAATCCAATCAACCAGGACATTCTCAACGTTTGCTGGCCATACTGGATTGGGTCCCATCTTACGTTGAACAGGGTGTATCCCTTTCACTTTATGTAAAATTGTGATTCTGGGCACTTTGAAAGTTCTTGCCGCTGCTGACATCGATATGCCTCCTCTGACTGCAGAAACAGCTTCTTCCATTTTTTCAGGAGGGTACCTACTTAAAAGTTTTGCTCTAGTTTGGTGCCATCCTGAGTTGGAAAAACCAAACATTTACATAGTTTATCAAGAATCACTTAGGATTAACCTAACTGGTTAACCTCAATTGATTTCTATAAAATGTATATTCACTTCATGCTTGGAGTATAATATGTGGACAAATAATAGCTTTGAGGAGATTGTTAAAAAACCAACATGAACTGGTAGTTGACATTTCCTGTCACCTACCAGAACAGGGTCACAATGTGATCTAGTAGTTGACACTTCAACTTTATGCTTCAAAAACCACTCAAATCCAAGAAAAAATTATATGAATAGAATGCAGTAGAATGTACACTAAAGGTATACGCTAGGAAAAATAGGAGAATCTCAGGAAAACATAAAAAAGCGAAAACTTACTCGGCATTCCTTATTACTCTTGGCAAGGATGAGCTCCATAGCTGCACTGAACTTACGAACCCGTTACAGTAGGTTAACCAGCATTTTCCCTTCAAACTGAAAACAGTTGGCAACACTTCCACGCCAGAAAGAAGACTTCAAGCAAGTTGGAGCAAAAACAAGAAACTTGTAACTCTAAACATATCCTTTCTATCCTTAAAAGTCGCTTATAGTGATCGCATCGGGACTGACCAAAACCGATCACTATGGAGCGACCAGGTAGAAAAAAACCTAGGTATGTTCCAAAATATGAACATAGTTTTTGTAATTCAGCAGAATTATGGTCAAAACGGAACAATAGATACATACAAATGAATGGGCCAAATCCCAACTAATCAACATCACAAAAAAATTATGTATCAAAATCATCATTCATAATTTTTTCTTAATAATAATTTTTGTTAAAATAGTCCGTCATGTGGGTCTGTATAGTCATGTACAGATTTTTACATACTGTTTTTAAATACATGTACTTACTCGTATTCAAAATCGCCAACATCTGTTGATCAAATTGTTTAAATATGTACGAGTTAGTATGGGGTTGGTTCACCTAAGAAGTCGGTAATTCTCACTTTGACTTGGTTAAGATTTCGTTTGTGTTTCAAGACGTAACGCAAGACAAGTTAAGTAAACAGTAGGTCTCCGTGTTTATGGTCGAAGATAAATTTATCGCCGTGTTAACAAACACGTCTTGAGTTTCTACGGACTCTCTTTTGCCCCATTAAACATTTATATTAAAAGCGAATCCAAGAACAGAAGCGGTGTCAACTGCCAACATGCAACTGACCGCCTACCTGTAATATTTTTAGATCGTGGACATCTGGACATGAACCTTCGTGTCATTGTCATTTAACATAACTTTATTTAAATCACTTTTATCGAATTATCAATAGGATGGGCTATTTCAATGGGTGGGCTATTTCAACAAACGATATTTGAAATGTGCCTGCCTACCTATTAGTTGATTGATTGTGACTCAAAATCGATCTACTTATCGGCAGGCAGACGCATTTCAAATATCGTTTGTCAATAAATTAATCCTTTACAGGTCGCCCAAAATAAGGTGTTGAAGTAATATCAAGGTATCGTACCTAGTTCTAGATGGAGTAATTAGGGTAGTCCATCTAACGATTAGACACGATGGAATGTGGACATTTGGGTTGGCTGGAGTGGGGAGAGGGGGTCTATGTCTCTAATAATGTGATATTATAATATAATACGTCTGGTGCAATGGACGTGTTGTCGCTTCTTGTTCTATGGAAAAATACAAATCTCTGCTATAATGCAAATGCTATAAATAATTAGGTGTCCACTTTGAATTGAGGTTTTCAGGCTCGAAACAACCTAGTTTTCTCTTTGCTTGGCGTACGAGTAGATAATCCTTAAAACTTTGCGTTCCCTTACGTTCTAACTTTTAATTTACAGCAACCAATTACCTCGTACCTTCTCGTATCCAGTTCATTCAAAGCCACGTAATTCTTGGAGGGTTTGAGTTTTGAGGCGGTTCTGTAGGAGTTAAGTACACAAATGTAAATCCCGCGGATTATCCAGCTTTTCCTTGTCACGTTTTCTCCTTGCAAACTCCGCTTTTGAGAATGTTGGTTTGTGTGGAAGAGCTCGGTTGGTGTTGCGACAAATCCCATTGACGCCGACTGTCTGACAGCAATAAATTAAAGAGACTGTTTTCCTAGTCAGTATTATTAATGAAATGTACGTTACTGGTAGTTATATTGTTTTAAAGTACCGCTAGTCTAGTCTACGTGCAGGCTAGTACGCCTAGTCTATGGTAACAAGACGAAATTGCAAACGAATCGAGTATTGAGTACGTATGTATATTTGTACCTACTGGAGATTAAAAGAATCCATTTTCAACTCAGCTACATCCTCCAGACAACTTGAAAGCTTAGGTAGATACTTAGTACTCAAAAGGGTCATGAAACTAATTGAAAATTCACTCATTCATACACTTATATAATTTTAGTATGGTCGTAGTGTATGTTATTATTTTCATATATATAGGATCTTGAAGTTTGCTGATATTCATATTTCAGCCATTTTTAAATCCAATTCAATTCAGCCAATTTTTGGGTTTGAGAACACGTTGTGATTTTTAGAATTTTTAGAAGGAATCATCTACGGTAATGTAGTAGTTAGCTTTTTGCAATCGTGTTAAATAAAAGAATTCTTCTTCAAAACTAGATGTCACAAATTTGTTGAAGAGTTGTTGCAAATTTGTTTCTTCATTTTCAATTAGATTTCTATGAAAAACAAAATTTGTCACTCCGACCAATACGTTGCATATTTAATATGCAACGTATTAATCGGAGTGACAATGCTGCTTTTACTCATTTCATAGGTTTTTGGAGTACATTCAGAAATTTCGAAGCGTTTTTGTGGACATTATGATTTGTGTACTTCTAGATCAGCTGTTTTTTACACTGTGTGGGTGTTCTAAAATGTACCTATGTTTTACATTAACTACCCATCCTGGTTATTAGTTTGTCTATTTTTTAATCCATATTTTAGTTTGACCTACCTAAATCAGGGTTGGCTGCCTTTTTATGGTATTTGACAGTATGTGTAAATTTAATCCTAGGAATTCTGACACTAACCGCACTCAAAAGGCGATTGGAGGCTTGACTTGCGAATATAACCGTATTTTGTGCAAGGCAGTCGATTATGTTGCGGGATGCCATAGAGAGATGGGACTGCCAACCGCATACCACGGAGGGGTAACAGCGGGGTTATTGTGGTTCTAAGAGAGCGAATTTTGATTTGTTTGTATGAGTGACTTACGAAGGCTTTGTACCGACATCCAGATGCCAGTGATGGTAGGTTTCTTGTGGAACAGGTCGCGATTCCATTACACCCATCGAACTAAAACCTTTTAGTTCGTTGTTCACACCACAAGGAGGATTCGTTCCTTTGGCCCTCTTTGTTCTATCGCTTATTTGTCCTTTTCTTGTTTCCCTTTCGCAATGAACTTCGGTAGATGACCTATAACCGTTCAACGTAGCCGATAAGTAATGATATTTTCGAAAAAGGGACATTTTCAGACATCATACATGCGAAAAAACATCAAGTCTTCAGGTGACGGCCTAGGATTTTTTTATTAGGTCAAAAGAGGTAGGTAGCCCCTTTATCGTGATAGTTTACCATCAGTGGTTTGTGAGTTTCATTCTGGACCGCGTTTGCTATCCATCTTCTTTTTCGTTCTATCCCAGATTGAGTCTTACATTCGTATACCTTTGATTCTTCCATTCTCTTTGACATCATCCCTTACATTATACATGTTACACGTACCTCTCACAGCTTAGTGATTGATAGTTCGTGAGTCGAGGGAGACCCTTGAATTATACTACGAGAGGCTGGTAGAAAGGGTAGAGGAATCGATATAGTCTGTTGAGGAAGAGCTGAAAGAAGATTTTTTATCCTCTTATCTTCTTTCCGCCCTGGGGTAGAATGCTAGACTGCGGATAAAGGACCTACACTCTCCAGGAGTAGAATTTAAAGAATTCCCCTCTTTCTTGAGTACCAAACTGCCATTGAGGTCACAGACCGCCCATTCATTTTACTCTATTCCCGATTTAATGTACTCATTTAAATTTTGTCCAATGGTTCCAGTGGTGAACCATTTGTGGATAAATTGACAATCGCGCTGTGCATACAAAACGTTGACTCAAAATCCTTATTGTTTTCCTCTCTTTAATGCCTAACGGATACATTTTGTTTTGATCCAATGCGTTTGGTTGGGTTTCAGTGTCCGCCACTGAATAGACGCTGAACATCAGCGCGGTGCTTTTTCTCTTCCCCCTTACCTTATCAGGCTACTAATAAGATGATGAACCGAGGAATTCAAAATTTTCTTTTGGATCGTACTTTTATTTTATTTTAAGAAAATACTTTTTTTCTATAATTTTTTCTGAAAAGTACCTACTTCTTTTCTCCGAATAAAAGTGGACAACCCTAATTATAACGTACCTATAGCGATACTACCGTCAGTTTGAAGGAGATGTGAAGGGAAAAAAGTGGGGAGTCCATAGAATGTTTAAAATGGGAATCGGACACAAGGTGAGGTCTCTTACACTAGGCAACGGTTGAGATGAGGCAGCAGACTAAATATAGTGAAACCCCAAGCCTTGCGTCTCGCGACCAACCGCGAGATCCCTAACACCTGACCCCATAAATTTTCATCATTTGCAACACTTACCGTAGGTCGCCTTCGGCACGTTTCTATGTTTAGCGGCGTAGGCGTTATTTTTATACCAGTTTCATATTTCGAAGGATTGACGCTACGTTGACCCTTGCTCTGTAAAACTTCGAAATTTAACTCAAAATGATGCTGCATTTTATTACTGAATTTATTTTTCAAAAATCCTCCCTTAAGATCCCACAAGGTCTAACTCAGTTTTTTGGCAAAATGAGTTAGGAACGGATACTCATGAGAAATCTCTCGGTCAGAAAGACACTAGCTCATTGGTTTGCCCTTGATTGCAATGCAGGAAAAGGCTTCATCAATGTAGAAAAGTCGTGAAAACCATGGAAATTACTACAGTTCGTTGGAAAATCCGTTTTTTATCTCTCCTGAAAAGTTGGGAAGACTGATTTAGACCGTTTTTTCCCTTTAATGGCCAAGGTTCCATACAACACCCATTTAGTTATACCTAAATATTTAAAAAGCAAGTGAAAAATCAGATGTTTTCTATAAATAATACCTATTGGTTTAAATGAAATGTAGCACTCATAATAATTATGAGTGCTTTAATTATTAAAGTTATACAAAGATTATACCTGTAACTTGTGGCAAAAATGAACATACTTCTTCCAACACTCATACAAAACAGTGTTGGCACTCCCCATGAAGTCTAGAATTGTTCCGTATTTTTTTATGTCCATGCTTCTAAGTAACGACGGTAAGGACCCTGTTCGAAACAAATCAGGAAGTAGGTAGCTGTCTCTCATTTTCATATTTTACATATGAAGTTATCACATGATCCATGTCTTCCAAAACGTTTCCATGTACCAAACCATCGTGTGAGTTTGACGACTGGATTAACTACACAGTAGACGTTACGTTGGTCTAGTGACAGCGTGTCATGGTGAACTTACCATTTGTTGGTTAGCGCTGTGGCAACCCGATGTTGATACCTAGTATCAGTAGAATTCAATGAACATGCTGCCGTGGCTATTTGATCAGCCTCTTCGTTACCTTTAATGTTTGCATGCCCTGGGATCCATTGAATTCGTATGTCAAAGGATGCGTTGGTTGTGAGCATTTTGGCTATTTCAAAGATTAAGTAGTTCTTCTGGTTGGCTAAGCTTGAGTTTTCCAGTGCTTGTGGGATCTTTGTAAGGACGAAATTATGGTTGCAAAAAATATACAACTTAGGAAATTTCTATATTTGAATTTGAAAACTGAAATTTCGTCAATCCTCGGTTGGTTTTGGAAAGTCCACGTTTCAACTGTGAACTCTCAGGGTACTGTAGCAAAGAAACTGAGCCTGTAATTAAGGCCTAGTGATATCAACTTAGGTATGGACTTGTATTCAAAACCGCTCATTGTTCCGGCTATTGAAATTTTTTGTACGGGAGAGTGGGTTTAAAGTGGAAAAATGTCCCGAAAGACGGTGTGAGGTGGCAGAAGGGCTGGCCGTAAAAGAGCAGACCAACTTAACTCTGGGCGACGAATAAAACCAAAAAAATAAAAGAGAGGGACGGGTGATATAGGCGTAGTAGACCTTTCCCCTGGATGGTGAGGTATAACGTTCTGTCGGTAGGTATGAACTTCTGGAAAAAATGCTTCTCGAGTGCAACATACTGTCGAACAAAATGCCGATCCTCTGAGTTCCTGCTCGTTGGTTCGTAGTACTAATCCGTTCTGGCAGAGTGGCATCCGGTTACATTATTCAAACCCTGTGCGGCTCTCCATCATCCCCTCCAACATCACTATCCCCTTTGAGATATGTACACGCCCAGGTCTTCAAACCGGTGGGTGATACGAATATCTCGCCCCATGTTCTGATTGAAAGTGAATGGTTAGTTACTGCTACTCAAATCACGTTTTTCTGATGATTCTGATAATTTTCACGTTCCATTGCGGGCTTAATCAGGGTTAGGACTGGATTATTATTAGGTTGATTTTGTATGATAATTTTGGTTTTCCATGAATATTCAATTCCTAGGTAGATCCTTCTACCGTGATCATCTTCTACACCTTCTATACCCTATAATTTGGTCATTTAGGGCTCAATAAGATCATGGAGCCGCTGTTCGTGTTTTACAGCATGTTGCTTTGCTACTTCGCTGACAAATTCCATCTTGAGGTCTCGATGGAGGTCATCATTTCTGATGTACCAAGGGGCGTTGAGCCGGCGGCTTGATAGAACAAAACCCCTTGATCTTGTGATGTGACCATGTGACAAGTGTTTTCAATGTGAAAAACTCTGCAAATTCTTGACACAACGGTTCATTATCTTCTTTGTACAGATCACCCTTCTGTCTAGATCACTAGGTCTAAATGTCTAGATCCTAAATGTTAGATTAATTATTATTATCAATTATCACTAATTATTAACAATTTTATCAAGTACCTACTGAAATTTATTATAATTTATTGTTAGGTATTGATAGTTCGTATTTAATAATTATTATTAATTATGATTAATTAATACGATGTAATTCTGGGGTTTTTAATACTACGTCGGTAATAATTTTTCTATAAAAGAAGTACCTACCAACAAACATTCGAAATTACCTTCATTTCCGTAGCACGAAACGCACCTCAGAACAACAAACTCGACATCACTTAAGCCATATGATGTTCCAAAGAGCTTGTTAGTATGAAAATGGACCTGTATTTCAACAGTTTGATTCACGATCGGGTTGTGAGGCACAATCTTTGAGCCGTCATTGTGAACGAACGGCTGGTCGTACAAAGCTGCAGATGGTCTTAAAAAATTCTACGGAACAAACTCTATCTAAATATGAAATAAAAAACATACCGTTTGATGGGAATTTTTCGAGATATGGAATTTTCAACATTTCAAAATTCGTTTTGAACCCCTTCCCCTTGACCTAGGGTTATGAAAAGTTTCGTGGATCATTGTGGGGCTGGTCCAAACCCAGAAACCAAATTTCGTAATTTTAACTCAACGCTAACTGGGCAAAGTGCCTCGGACGGCGGACGGCGGACGGCGGACGGCGTACGGCGGACGGCGGACGGCGGACGGCGTACGGCGGACGGACGGATTTTTTTTTATTCGATTTTCTGAATCTACGTATCTTGAAACGTAAACCAACAAATTTTGAGGGGGGGTTAAAATTTTTTTTTCTTTGGGCGATTCCAATGGTTCATTATCGAAGATAATAAACCAAAATGTTTGCCAAGAAGATAAGATTACATATCTCAAACATTATGGTTTCCGCATGGGTCGAAAATTCGTATTTTTGACCCCAAATTCGTTTTTAGCGCCCTTAAGGACCAATTGTCAGGTCAAAACTCATTCCAAACTCGTTTCTTGTGAAAATTCACAAGAACGAAGCGAGCGTTTGAATTTCAAACTTTGAAATATTTTGTTTGCCAAGATTACGCGGGACAGCTGCGAGACAGCCTGAAAACGGCCACTTGGAGCGCTAACTTCGCGTGTCAGCCAGTCACCAAGCCGAATATTTTCTATAAATTCAGGAGAAGGTAATTTTCGCACATAAGGTAATTTTCGCCCCTTTTGAAGCATCTACTTTCGGAAAAAATTAAAAAATCGTGCGCGCGTCCTACTGCACCAAAGTTGCCAAGGTCGTGGAAAACGTCTTGACAGTCTTGAAGAAGTAAAATGAACCATTTAGTTATAATAACTCATGAAGATAAAGTAGTAATAATAATAATTATTATTACACACAAAACTATTACACAAAAAAAGTTCTTTTGACGATACCCACATATTCTTATGTATTTTTTGACGCTGAATCCGAATCTGCTCTCTAAATATGTGGTCCCAGTCGATTTTGTGGGCCTGTGTTTACTAATTATTTCTACTTCATCTTCACTTATCTGAAGTCTGGTCCGAGCGGTTCAAACTGGTCAACCGGTGTAATGTCTCTTCTACATATTCGATTCGTAGTCTACCTTCACTTTCACTGTGGGGTTACTTACAGGGCCACAATGGAATCCTAGCTACAGCCGGCTGAGCCAGTTTGTTCTTCCATTTTGAACACTACTTTCTTGCTCTCTAACTGTTCTTACCTTAGAATACATTGCTCGCCCGAGAAATAGACTCCTACCGAAAACTTTCTTGATATTTAGTACATCAGAGGGTTTGCTTTATTATAAGAGTATAACGCACCCTCGATTAATCGATCCTCTTGTCCCTACTGAACACTAGGAATCATTGTCATGTAGGCTGTTTCTTTTAGAGCACACTTGCAATATTACTAATTTATTGCGACGTCCATAGTGTAGGTCCAAATCTCTATGGTTCATTCACCTAGTGGAGTGCAATCCCATCAATTTGCTATTATCGAGGTCAACCTGATGCAAAAAAAGTGCTCAAGAGAACAAGTCTAGACCTTCCCACAACGGATACGTAAAACCTAATGATCTAGACGTAGCCTTGATGATTTATAGCCGCTTTATACGAGCCCACAGCCAGTCGATACTATCATCGCTCAAGTTTCGGATTCCCTTTCTTTTGTGCGCGTATTTACACGCGGGTGGTCTAGACGCCAGGCACCTACATGATGCTTCAATAAACCTTGAGGTATCCATTATTCATACAGGCCGTGTATGAGAATACATAATTCATAATGCGTTTTGGGTTTCCTTGAGGGAAATTGAAAACTCGCTCTTCCTATGGGGCACCTAACATATGGATGTCGGTGTCACCTCACTGCTATTACTTCACGTACATTACCTACCAAGTTTTTGGTTCCGCCACTTTGCAAAATTTGTTATTTAATCACACCTTTTCTAAACTAAAAGAAAATCTCATATCAACTATAATAATTAGGCTTCCCATGTTAAATTTCAAAGCTTAATAAGTCTACAAAATTTAATGTTTTTTCTTCGTATGTGAATGCTTATACTCCCAACAGCCCGTTACCGAAACAACCCCATCAAGGCATAAAAGGATTCAATGTCTTTTATATTGAAGAAAATTCATATTTCCCTCATTATGTTGAAGCGTCAAGGACTAATACCAGAATTGAATTAATAGATCAATTCATTGTGTCATAACCCATCCAAAGTATACAGGGTTGTATACAAAAATCCCCCCTTGAATGAATGCCACGTTAACGACCCCTACGAACCATCTGATTAGACTGTTTACTTGTACGCCTGCCAGACTCATGTCAGGGTTGTCGCTTAATTGCTTCGGACAAATCAATTTGAAACGTCCAAAGCTGTTACGCGTTACAAGGGCGACATACGAGTAATGTAAGACTCGTAATTCATCCTAACCACCCGTTCATATGTATTTTTCATTGTACTTCACGAAGAAATCCTTCAAATCTGTCTCTGAATTAAGTACGAATATTTAAGCTACTCATGTGGTGCATACTAGATGATGGTGTACAAATCGATAACCTGCCCAAAAACAACGTTTGTTTTCATCTCTGAACGCTCAGGATTTTTCATAACATCCGAAAGCTAATTTGTCGAAGTAGGAAAGTCGACGTTAAATCAGACGAGTTCTACAAAAGGTTGCTCTACTTCAGTTTCGATGAGGAAATGAAACATTCCTTGTGGTTTATCGCTAACGTAGCATTAATTGTTATCGGTTTTTTGAGAATTTTAATAAAAATAACAATCCGTATTAAAAAAAAAAACATTCTCCATTTGTGCACAATGATATAAGAATACACGTATCTTTCGCATAAGAAACGGCGCTGGATTGCAATTGCCATGATTAGATCTGACAGCTGTATTGGCCTCATCGGAGTTAGTTAAAGGATCTACTGTAGTACTACCAGTTCTACAACATGTCTTGACTAGAAAATGTTGTAAAAATTCCTTGGATGTATCTAGTTTTCTAGGGCGACATTGGGGTTAACTAACTTTGTAAAATTTAATTTCTCATTGCGTTGATTGCAGGATGAGATGATTTTCTTGGTTTCTGGAGAAGGTGGTGGTTAAATGTTTTGGAGTTGTATCATTGCATGTAATTGCTGTTCCGTATTTGAAAATTCTCACTTCCTCTTACCGCAAATGATGTTGTTCACGTATGAGGTATAAGGCCATTTGTGTAATTTGCTCTCTACTAGCGTTATTTAGTAGAGTGATTCTAAGGGTAGTAGACTATTAGTATGTTGTTTAGTGTAGGTATAGAGGAGATACTTTAACAAGGACAACAAGACGGACACGCCCGTGTTACACGTGGCAGAGGCCCTCATTCCCGTTGCGTTAGCCTAACAAAGTGCCTCATCTATCACGGTCACAGTCTCTTATGTCACCCATTTCAATCACGTTATGTGCCCCTGTAATATGAAGAATGAATGGTATAACTTCGTAGTGTTCTACGTCCGCCCTCAGATTAGTCACCCCCAGTTTTGTCTATTCAGTTTACATTATTTTATCAAGTTGCCCCTAGTCTCAATCTACTGTTTTATTATGATTATTATGTTTTATTATAATTATGATTTATTATGATTATTATTTATGTTGTAGATTATTATGATCTAGACTCTAGATTCTAGAGTATTTTTCTTATATTACGAACCTACTGAATAAACTACCAACATATCTGACAACCAACTTTTTGTTGGGCCGATGAATAAAGACCGTAGTAATATAATCTGTACATTTTCACTTGGCACTTTTTACCCCCTCTACTACCACCTTATAACATGACGTCAGAGGTGCAAAAGGCTCATCCGCGCACCTATTGCTGTGTTAAGAACCGAGACCTAATGCTCCCATGGTGTTAAACGCTCTATTGTCTGGTATAAGGTCTGTACATTATTTTTTTCACCGAGTGCCTGTGAACAAACTATGAAGTGATTATATTGCGTCAACAGTTTGTTTACTGTAAATCATCGCTTAATTTTCGAGGTGACTCCCACCCTCAAAACATTTTCGGTATGTCTGGTGTAGTTGCAGTCAAACGAGTATATTATGTATTCGTTGGCCCTAATCGCGTAACCACTGGTATTTCCTGTAGTTCATGACCTAGGATCAGGTGGAGAACTAAACCGGCTTCCAGAAAGCCGTTGTTGTCCTCCTCCGTCCACGCCGTAGCGAAGCTCCATTATAAGAAAACCCGTCATTATAGGGCGTTATTCCTCTCCTACAATCGATCCGAGAGGGTCTATGATGACGCAGAAGTCGGTATCATTCCAACATTAAGCGTTTAACCGGGGCTGCATTTTTACAGCAGCCTGTAATTTGTCAGTTATTAGATCCCTCTCTCATCTCTTGTTCAAATTTATCAGCGGTGACCACATGATTGTCGGGTCGTCAGTTCGTCATTATCATGTACCTATACAGTTATGTTGGGCCGTTAATGATTTTTCGTCCCCAGCTCAACGTGAACAAATCCAACGAGTTTCATAATAAAATCGGCTTTGTATCATCAAGGTTTCCCTTGATATGTGAGGCAGAAAGCGAAGGAGGACCTCTTGACGGCGTTCGTCGAAATGAAGTTATTGCTATTTTCTCAATCTGTATAGATTTATGAAGAATTTAAGACCAAAAGTATCCTGTAGCTCAAAAACTGACGAAGCTGCAGTATTTCAATGTTTTATATTAGAAAAAGTTGATTTGGAGGAAAACGACTTAAACTTCAAAATGCTACCTTCTTGTTATTTTTCAGAGTTTAGGATTGATTCCGACTCCTAAATTCACTTAAAATTGTGCTTTAAAACGAAAAGAACGAAAAATAATAATCCAATGGAGAAAACGGAATAATCAAAATTACAATTCTGGAAAAATACTAGAAATTCGCCAAGTTTCTAGTAAACGTTTTGCCAAGTAAGTTTTTCGCAAATATCTTCACGATATGACGCACAAAATCATATGAAGGGATTGTAACCGCTAATTACCAAGGGGTCGACAAGAGGTCCTTTTCTTGAAATCGAGATTTGCTTGTTTAGGTTACTTTTGATTCGATTTGAACTTTTAGGCCTATATAAACTTAGGCTCAAGGATCAATAATCGAGTCTAAGGATCAACAAGTCCAAGGATCAATAAACAGTCTAAATAAACAAGTCTAAGGATCAATAATCGATAGACAGTGAAAATAGATACTTTCGACTTTCTTTTGGTTTAGGTATAGGGTTTTTCTCGAAATCAACTTTGCTGAGGAGAGGTCCCTTTTTCACATTCCGGCTCTCATGTGAAACAAGGTCAAAACTACTCCCAATAAACCAAAATAATGTGTACTTATGAATCCAAATAAACCAAAAATTCAATGTTAGTCGAATGTTGTATGGTTCATTGATGTATAGATCGAAAAATGTTAAATATTGACATACCTACTATGATTCAGTGGCGGCACTAGCAAACTCTATGAATTGGGGTAAGGGTGAAATATTGCCTATCGATTAGTTTGTCTCCCTTCTGTACCTAGTAAATTTATATCATGGTAATTGGACCTAACTAATTTATTATTCATTACAAAAGAGGTTTGGTGGTTTCATGGTGGTTGATATATAATTCATACTGAAAAATATCGGGTGCCGACTAGGTACAGAAAAAACCTCATTTTTCCGGAATGAAAACCTCAACAGGAACTTCCTGGGCTGCATTATTTATTAATTAACACCGTACAGCGTCGTATTCAACTGAATAGTGTTAATGTTATTCGTTAAGAATATTCCTCATTGTGGATTTTACGGTCATATTATGGACAGCATTGATTGTCCGCCCCCTACAAAGGTACCCAATTAACAAATTGTTTTTCGAATTCCGACAACTAAGTTGAAGAATGTTGAGTCTCCTAAAACCGAAAGATCTGAAATCACTGTGTGGTCCTCGGCTCGAATTCAGTCACAAATGTTGGGTATGAATAAACGCCCCTACCCAAACGCACTGGACTACCTTTATCCATTACCTACTCATACTTCGTCCATCATTGTCTCAAAATCGTTATCGAGGTATGTCGATATCCAAGTTGATAGTGGGAGGATTGGCGTCATTTATCATCATGTCCTTGAATAGGAGGACAGTAACCAGCCGAGGCAACTCAAGACGAAAGCCGAGCTCGGCCCCGATCATTGATTCGACGCGTTTCAAACAGTCTTGACGCTAGCGAGACAAATGTTGACCCAGAATAACGCTGTCGCAGAACGGCCGAAGGTTTTCCCAACGCTCCGCATTCAATAAAGATACGAGAATTTCCCGACGGAAACAAAGTGGACAGAGCGGGGTTACGAGTCCGAGTATAAAGGGCGAGAACACATTCGTGTCACGGCGTTTCGGTAGCCTTAAAACTCATTGCATTAAGCCACCAAAAGAGACCAGGCTGACTAAATAAATACGGGTATTCTTCGTGGAGGAGGATGGCGGGCTGAGAAAATAAGCTTCCGAGAGGGAAAAGTCGGCACGACGGGTTGGCGCCACCACTCGTGGTTTCTTTCTCTGGCTGTATGACAAGACTGGCGGTAATTCATCATTGGTAGCTGACATCAGATAGCAGATAATCAGTTTATGCTAACACAGCATACAGCACAGCTGAAAAACGTTTTGGTGATGAGTTTGTGACAGTTCCGAACAAAATAAGCTCTCACTGTAAGCTTGCTCACCTTTAAACTGTAACTGACACGAGTAACTATCGTTAAGAATATCTCAAACCATTCGCTGTATTTTAACTAGAAAATATATTTTTGTTTACCACATAATATGTTTTTGGCGAAAATGTGTTTTTTTTACTTCAATCTTGGAATATTGCTAATTGCCCAAACCAACTTTTGAAGGTCCATTCGATCTCAATCGAACACCTCGATTCGATATGAAGTCGACTTCTTTCGTTTTTCTCGATGTATTTGAGTCGACGATTGCACTTCTTGAAGGTCCACTCGATCTCAATCTAACACCTCCATTCAATATGAAGTCAACTTCTTTCGTTTTTCTCGATGTATTGGTGGTGACAATTGCTCTTCTTGAAGCTCAGTTCGATCTCAATCAAACACCTCGATTCGATATGACGTCAACTTCTTTCGTTTTTCTCGATGTATTGGTGGTGACAATTGCTCTTCTTGAAGGTCAGTTCGATCTCAATGAAACACCTCGATTCGATATGAAGTCAACTTCTTTCGTTATTCTCGATGTATTTGAGTTGACAATTGCACTTCTTGAAGGTCCATTCGATCTCAATCAAACACCTCGATTCGATATGAAATCAACTTCTTTCGTTATTCTCGATGTATTTGAGTTGACAATTGCACTTCTTGAAGGTCCATTCGATCTCAATCAAACACTTCGATTCGATATAAAGTCAACTTTTTTCGTTTTTATCGATATATTTACTCGATATATTTACTTACGAGTAGTTGAGTTGCACTTCTGGAAGGTCCATTCGATCTCAATCAAACACCTCGATTCGATATGAAGTCAACTTCTTCTGTTTTTCTCGATGTATTTGAGTTGACAATTGCACTTCTTGAAGGTCCATTCGATCTCAATCAAACACACTTCTCTAATAACTCTAATTTAAATCGTTGTTCTGCATTTTAAAAAGTTTTAATATTACTGACTCTCAAATCGCACCAAAGTATTCAGGATTTTTTCTAATTTATCAGTATTCTTTATTCGATTACAGTCCACTTAGCTCAACCTCTTAGTGCAGGTGCATCACACGCTGTAAGTAAAGTCTTGCACTTAAAATTGGTGTTAATTTCTTTATCACCAGTTAACTTTTTATTTATTCGAAGCTTCTTCGAAACGAATTCTACTTCCTCGAATAATAGCGAGCTTGGAAGCTTTTATATAAAAGTTACAGTTGAAGGAGGTTTGTATGCGAGCTTGAACCTTAGGGAAATCAGAACATCTCGACTCATACTTCTTCGCCCCACTGTTCCGTTATCCTTTCTACGATAAAATTGAATTAATAATGATGAATGAAACGATAAACCCACCAAGCTGCTTTTTCACACTTACGGTTTCCATTATTTGAATATCGAAGATAATAAACCAAAAAACTGTTTTTCGACTTCTGATTCGCTTTTTCCAGTATTAGTTACACTACGTAATGTAAACTTGAATTACTTGAAAAAATATAATATTTAAACCAAAGTTGGCTGTGGCATGTGGTTTGGTGCCTGAAATTAGTTAACCTGTGGCGGTCTCTATTTTTGCCTGTATGCCTGATTCTCAAAACGTGTGATGTATTTCGTCGATGATTATGTATTTTGAGGACTTGTGACTAGTGAAGATAATTTTGTTCTCCTAAATTGTGTCAATGCACGGTGGTAGCAGTGGAAAGGGAAAGCTCGATGCTGGAGGGTATTGATCGCGTTTAAATATTTCAGAGTTGAAGTATGCTGGTAAATAAAGAAGGCCTCGACTCGGGCACCCGCTTCTCAGCGAGACATCCTCAAAGTACAAGAGGAACTCGTGAATATTCAGGTTAGAGCACCAAAACCAAGCCCCCTTGTCGAGCGAAACCACGGAGCGTACAGGTGGTTGTGATCTTTGTAATCTTGCCCACTAAAAAACTACAACAGTCCGTGATTTCCCGTTTCACATTCATGGTTCAGAAGTTAGCAAAGAAACAATGGAATCACGACCCCATGTATACAGAACATTATTTAACAAGATTTAAATCAATATTTAACCCTGGGGTAGCTCAAGGTTTTCCACGGTCTGGCCAGTAATTTTGTTCTTGCTATATTTTCATCTACTGGGAAGAATCTTCAATTGAAAATGAAGAACACCCACCGTTGTGCTATAAAATTAAATACTATCAAAAGTCTTATCGAAAATCTGAGAAACTCTGGAATATGATATTTTGATAAACTAACTTCATCTCTTTAAATAAATAAATAAGTGTTCAGTAAGAATCTTTTCCCGAAATCTCTATATTAATTTGATTGTAGTTTAATATCACCCCATTATGGACATTTTCGGCATTCCGTTTCGCTTTCTATTTCTGTCCGGTTCGAAGAACAGATAATTGATAACTGAACTCCAACAATGTGAAGAACGTTCCAGTTTGATTACACGGTTCCTATCGAAATTACCAATCCTGTAACAGATTGCTCCGTCAGGTCTACTTCGTGGAAGACATATTACAAATACCTTTGACCACAGTAATAATTTTCGGCGTTCAACTAATTGAGCTCTGCGTTCCTGTCCAAGATGATTTCCAAGTAAATAATGTAAATTCGTTTCCAAGTCCGTTTTAATTGGGATTCAGGCGAGATTGCAGCTGCATTTGTAACTGCTTTAACTCGAGTGACAGAGATCTTGAAGGTTCTAATGATGAGCTCGCCACACCATCGCCAAACTTGTTACCCAGTACAATTTGTATCATCAGCCTGTAAATTCATTTCTTCGTTCTCCACTAATCGATGTCAATATATCAAAGTGGGCCAGCTCTGCTCCGCACCTTAAAATCTTCATGCAGGTGTTCCTCAGGGATCAGCACTTGGGCCACTATCTTTATTCCAATGACATAACTTGATGCTTTGATGGACTCAATACTTACAATATGCTAGTGATGTGGGATTGATGTTTCCTAATCTCCACAGCGGTAAACTCCATAAATGAAGTGCTTTTCATAGTTAGTGTTGGGTTGTTATTAGGGATGGATACTCAAGCAGATACCTCGTGACATGGATATGTATATGGAGTGGGGGTCGTATTTATTTTCGATGGTGTACGATTGGTGCGCATTCTGATTACGGTTGATTTGTGAATTAGATGCCTTTTAATGTGTACATTGAATGCACGGTCGTCTTTGAGTTGGCGAGGCAGTTCTGAAGCCCTCATAATATTACCTACATAGTATATATCTACAGGAATATCAATTAATGGACCTACGATATGCCACTTTGTTGTACTAAATTCGTGTAGTATGATTGCGTTTAGAAACGAGGAGGAGTTGTTTAAAACGATTACTAAAATATTTGATTTCGATAGTATCCAACATTTCCAACCATTAACCACGACTTTGTTCCATCGACTTGGGACGACTTCCCTTGTAGTTAGTGCGGGCTTGAGATAGGAAACTTTACTTCTGTCATCCCCAGGATCTATCTATAGTTTTTGAGGGTCAAGTCAACTCCTGTCAGAGTTGGAGCGCTCCCACCTGATACTAAATTTCTCCCCGGTGTCATTTATACCACGGGGTTTTCTCTCGAGTGCTCTAGAAACTCCTAACTTATCCCGTCGGTTTTTCCCAAGTTTTCTTTCTTGCGTCATCACAGGGATTGTCTTGTGAAAGTTTTCTCCCCCGCGTGCCTTCTGTTAAAATAGAAACATGAGAACAAAAGTCTAAAGAATTATTTGAAAGATGCCACGTTCAGAAAATGCATGTTAACTACATAACCTAATTCTGTTCACTAATATTATAAAGTAGTATTATTCGTGCAGTAGTAATTTGAACTATTCTGGATTCCAAATGAATTATTATTATTATGGATTCTTAATGTCTCACCTAGTTGCATGACATCCATCCCTTCAATTTAATCCCATCTCTAGATTATTATGTACTCGTATACAGAATACATTTAATCAGAAAGTTTCTGAAGTACCTACGTATGTTCGAACATTATTCTGAGATCCCTAGTTCATTTTGCATAATCAAGTGCCTAACTAAATTCATACTCGTATTTCGATAACTGTTGCAATTAAGTGACATTTCTCAAGGAAAAATGCATGTGAGTCCGTGACACTAGGAAATCATTATTGATATCATGAGTACATATTTAACTCATATTCAAGTTCTAATATAACTATTTGTAGGTTACATTATGAGGTACTGTTAAGAATATCCGTATATTGGATGCCCCAGATTGCTAAAAGTGGCAATAGTTGTGTTTATAATTTTCATTCTTTTATTTTACCTTTTTGCTAATAGGTACTGATAATCGTTGTGTAGGTTTGATTTTGGTATTTTTTAAACGGCCCTAACTTCCGGCAGACCGATTACCAATGCATACCAATGTTTATTTTTTTTCTACTTCCATGTATCATTATGTCGATTTAAATGATCAATAAACTTTTTACTTCT
Source organism: Stenodema calcarata (assembly GCA_963920205.1). Classification (NCBI taxonomy): domain Eukaryota; kingdom Metazoa; phylum Arthropoda; class Insecta; order Hemiptera; family Miridae; genus Stenodema; species Stenodema calcarata. The sequence goes on along the minus strand of OY986055.1, from coordinate 6,247,904 downwards.
TCTTCTATGACATAGAATTATTGGCATCTCCTTCATTACGAATTGCTGGATTGTTGTTGACTTGGATGGCTACATGAAAATGTACTAAAAACTAGAACAAAAAACTAGAGTAAACTCTATATCTACTAGGTAGTTCACAAGTTAGATCTGTTAACTCTTCAATGCTTGTTAGATCTTATTAGATCTCTATAACTTTGTACTTCCCTTTACACCTCCAAACTTTTATTCTATATATTGGTGGTTTGTAATATACAATACAGTGGTTGGCAAGTATGTCAAAATGGATATACCATCAGGCCCATACAAGGGAACTATCGTCCTGAACGTCCAATTTCAACGAAGAATGTAGGAAAATAAAATAAAATTAAGAAACTATTATTTTCAAATCCAGCTTGACAAATGAGGTGGTGTTCGAATCAGTCAGACAATCGAGGGGTTTATCCTCGACTTGCGTAGCCATTCAAGCCCACTAACTCCGCTCAGCGAGGTATTCGCCCTCTTTTCCTCACCTTAAATTAGGACTTGGCACATTTTATTTTTGTTCCTTTGAATATTTAATCACCGGTTCACCTTCTGTTCCGAGGTCAAAGGTTCAGAAGGTCGCCCAACTGGGTTGCTATGCCGGAGGGTACAAAGGTTACCTATTCAATTCGAGAGAATCAAATTTATCGCACTACCTTTGTACAGATTAGTTGATGAAGTAGCCAACTGTAGCCAACTTCTGCTCGTGTCTCAATTTCATGGCACTGTCCCAAAAAATTGATTTATCATGCATAAACAAACATTCTGACCCGATTTGTGATTTTAGCAAATTTTCGAAGAAAGGGAAGCTATTGTTCTCAGTCCAAAAATTTTAAAACTCGAAGTTCCGAAAAAGTTTAAAACCAGAATCCACTTCAGACCATCCTGAATCCACTGCAAAGACACCAAAAATTGCATTAATCATAAACTCGCAAAATGAAACTTGTCACTTCTTCATTCCAATAGACTGGCACGAGCCGACGTCAAGCCCGTGGGCGGGCTATTCAAGGAAGGGGAGGGGGGTAGTGTGGTAACATTATTACATTATAACATTATAACATTACCACACTACAAACAAGTGACACCTTATTAAATGGGGTTTTTCAACGCTGAGCACGATGGTAAAGTCAGAATTGCGATATCTTATTTCGTTCTCAACTGGAGTATTTTGGTTGTTACTAAGTATTACTAAGAACATCTCAAGTCTTGAGATGTTCTCAACGGTTCAACTGCTCTAATATGATAACGGAATGAGGTACCGCCATTCTCACTTCACCATCGTGTTCAGCGTTGAAAATTCTGTAAACTGAGGTGATATTTGGTAAAAATTCTTGACACAACGGTTCATTATCTTCTTTGTACAGATCACCCTTCTGTCTAGATCACTAGGTCTAAATGTCTAGATCCTAAATGTTAGATTAATTATTATGATCAATTATCACCAGCCGTTCGTTCACAATGACGGCTCAAAGATTGTGCCTCACAACACGATCGTGAATCAAACTGTTGAAGTACAGGTCCATTTTCATACTAACAAGCTCTTTGAAACATCATATGGCTTAAGTGATGTCGAGTTTGTTGTTCTGAGGTGCGTTTCGTGCTACGGAAATGAAGGTAATTTCGAATGTTTGTTGGTAGGTACTTCTTTTATAGAAAAATTATTACCGACGTAGTATTAAAAACCCCAGAATTATATCGTATTAATTAATCATAATTAATAATAATTATTATTAATAATAAATACGAATTAATAATACCTAACAATATTATAATAATTTTCACTAGGTACTTGATAAAATGGTTAATAATTAGTGATAATTGATAATAATAATTAATCTAACATTTAGGATCTAGACATTTAGACCTAGTGATCTAGACAGAAGGGTGATCTGTACAAAGAAGATAATGAACCGTTGTGTCAAGAATTTGCAGAGTTTTTTCTCATTGCAAACCTGTTCATTGTGTACCCAAGATCCTTCCCTAAAAGACCTGGCAGCGGGAAATATTATTCAACATGGTTTGAAAAGGGAAAAACAAGTTTTGTAAAAAATCCCAATGCTCTAGGTAGTAGTCGATACCAGTGACCAACATTTTCTTCAGTAGTCGACATGGTTTTGCACTAGTAGTCGACCTACATGTGTTAGAAGTCGACAGTATCACTTGAGTCAGTAGTCGACAGGTTTCGTCATTCCATCGTTTTCGAATTTTACGACATCTAAATAAAATACATTCAACTGTGAATCGGAACTTGAAAATAGACTAATAAGATGTAATAAAGTAGTTATCAGACTTTTTATTTGCAAACAGCTCATTATCAGTCTCAAATTGCAATAAGTACTTAAGTAAAAAGGTATGAAAACTATAGTCGAAAACTCATTGTCAGAAAATTGACATTACAGTTGGGCTTAGGTACCTATTTACATATTTTTTTTTGACATTTTCATGTCTTTGCTTTGGCACATTAACTGAAACGGGAAAAATTTGTTCCCTTGATTCACCCTTTCCCTCAGATCACGTCAGAACACAAGCGACCGGCGGGCCATTACGTCAGAGCCTATGACGCACAAGCGTATGACGTAAGACGGCTGGCAGGAGGCTAACTAGTGCGTCAGAGCCTATGACGCACGAGCGTATGACGTAAGACGGCTGGCAGGAGGCCAACAAGTACGTCAGAGCCTATGACGCACGAGCGTATGACGTAAGACGGCTGGCAGAAGGCCAACAAGTACGTCAGAGCCTATGACGCACGAGCGTATGACGTAAGACGGCTGGCAGGAGGCCAACAAGTACGTTAGAGCCTATGACGCACGAGCGTATGACGTAAGACGGCTGGCAGGAGGCCAACAAGTACGTCAGAGCCTATGACGCACGAGCGTATGACGTTAGACGGCTGGCAGGGGGCCAACTAGTGCGTCAGAGCCTATGACGCACGAGCGTATGACGTAAGACGGCTGGCAGGAGGCTAACTAGTGCGTCAGAGCCTATGACGCACGAGCGTATGACGTAAGACGGCTGGCAGGTGGCCAACAAGTACGTCAGAGCCTATGACGCACGAGCTTATGACGTAAGACGGCTGGCAGGAGACCAACTAGTGCTCAGAGCCAATGACGCACGAGCGTATGACGTAAGACGGCTGGCAGGAGGCCAACAAGTACGTCAGAACCTATGACGCACGAGCGTATGACATAATACGGCTGGCAGGAGGCCAAACTAGTGCGTCATACGACGAGACCTTTTATGTCCTGCGCCCCCTCCCACACCCACACCGCGTACCTCGTACTTCATTTTGGTTTATTATCTTCGATAATGAACCATTGGAATCGCCCAAAGAAAAAAAATTTTAACCCCCCCCTCAAAATTTGTTGGTTTACGTTTCAAGATACGTAGATTCAGAAAATCGAATAGAAAAAAACCCGTCCGTCCGCCGTACGCCGTCCGTGGCACTTTGCCCAGTTTTTTTTTTTTTTTCTAATATATATTTTATTATTGCTCCAAGATATAGATCTCATTAACAATATTCGTCTGACCTAATTATATTACAATACTTGGCATTTAGGGCTAACGATACATAACTTAGTCCTTTGTCTTTATGATTTATTGCACACACTCACTCCCTACACAAGCTCATGTGGTTTAGTGCGCTTGAGGCGCCGCGTCAACTCATGTACTTCGAGAAGCTGGACAACTTCTTCATTGACATGGTTTTTAAGTCTCTCAAGATGAGCGTTAGCGCGCTGCTTTATCACTTGGTCAATGCTTTCCATCTCAAGGTCGCGTTAGCGTTAGCGTTTGCCCAGTTAGCGTTGAGTTAAAATTACGAAATTTTTTTATGGGTTTCGACCAACCCCACAATGGTCCTCGAAACTTTTCATAACCCTAGGTCAAGGGGAAGGGGTTCAAAACGAATTTTGGTACGACATGGTATGACTATGGTGTGGTATATTATTGTATGTATGATTTAGTATAGTACAGTACGGTATGATAGGAAAGAAATGGTATGAGTACGGTGAGAATATGGTATGGTGCCGATTTGCAACACAGTCTGGTATAGACAGAAGGGTGATCTGCACAAGGAAGATAATAAACCGTTGTGTCAAGAATTTGCAGAGTTTTTTTTAATCAGATCGCCGTCAACAGTCTAATCGTCTGAAAGCAGAAATATATTTGAAATTGTGTTAAAATTGCCGGGAAAGAAAGGGTTTGTAATGGAAATCTTTTTCAAAAATACATGTCAGGACAATTACCTAATGTCTTTTTCGAAATTTGCAATAAAGTGGTCATGCCTTGATTTGCGCCTACAGCTTGTTACGATATGTTTGGTATCTCGGGTTGTTGAATAAAAACTTTTGTTCGGACCCCATGAAACAAATCCTAAATTTTATGTATCACATCATTCGAGTTTTAAATGGGCATAATGCTGCTCGTCGTTCATTGAGATACACGAGGTCGTACTTCATTTTCCGGTTATTGCTCTGCTATACGCTGCGTTTCCTTCCCTGTTCTTACCACCTTCTCATCTTCACTCGTGTTTACGTTTCCTCCGGTTTTAGTGGTTTCAGCTTCACAACTCGAAGTGCCTTAGGGCCCGAGCTATGCGAAGGACTAAGGGAGGCAAAGACTCGTAACTTTGCCGCGCTATGAACTTTGTTTCGACTCCTTAATTACACTTGGAACAGCATCTCCCAACCTTTTCACTCTGGCATGGGTACCACTTTATAAGTAACTAACTCTGGAATCTGCGTATTGCTACAGTTATTTAAGAAGTATCTCTGTAACACCAATGATGCATGTGGGATTTATTCATTAAACGCGCTTTTGCTTTGACGAAGTTGCTGATTAGTCGATCGAACCCAGAACAGCTCAAATACGCTCATACGAGTGCATGTATTATCTTATCTTTCATGATTATGTCAGCTCCCTTGAAGATCATCATCGGGCCAACGAGGAGTACCCATGGGTCCGAATTCTGCTGAATTTGCGCATTGTCGTGTTCAGAGTAGTTTAATTATGGAAAAAATTGGTAAGGTTCGAAGTAGAAGCTAAGTTACCCACTAAAACCGAAGTTCCCTGGATGGACCGCACCAGTCGAGACGTGGAAAGAAGCCTTGACACTCTCTGCCGGCGCTGATGCGCTCTTGGGGCTTTGAGGTTCTCTCAACAACGTTCAGCGTGAAAGTTTCTCCACCTGGCGACTTAATAACACGAACGTTATCATTTGTGTTTCCCAAGTGCCGGTTGAAAGATGGCATCCAAACGTAAAGTGTGCTTTTTTGCGGGATGCTCCAACACAAGCAAATGTTACCAGAGAAAAATATTCTTTCTCGTCCCTCGTGATGAAGACAGTCGACTTCGCTGGTTTGTAGTAGCAGGGATCAGTAGTTGCGTTCTATCCACCAAAACTCTGTTTCGGTTTTTTTTGTTTTCTCAGTACCTACTGGGCTTTTGCCAGTGATTGTAACTAAAAGAGTTGAACATTGTTTTCTTCTTGTCAGCTTGATGAGGATACCGAAAATTTTGTGTTCTTCAAAACGCTGGGAAGCAAGTTAATTCTTAAACCCGAAGTTCGCTGGAAACGTAGTCCGGGTTGTTTAAATAAAAATATAACACCATCTCAACGTCGTCACTTGGTGCATTTACGCTGGTGCACTGAAAAAAACTGGCTCTCCAGTCTATTGCTCATTTTGAGGGAGTTAATCAGGAATTCACGAGTTGAAATGGTAACAGAACCACAACATAGACTATGATCACTACACTACAGTCTTGTAACTGCCAAGGACGAACGGTGAGACGACGGTGGCGCGCTCGAGATCTGTAGGGCTTGTTGGATCCCGCGGCGACCGTACCTGTGGAGAGACTTTAGGGTTGTTTAGGGTTGTTAGGGTTGTTAGGGATAGGTTGAGGGACTAGAATAAAACGGGGTTTAAATAACGTTGCCTTTTATTCTACTGGTTTCTTCCTTACTCCCTTACACGAAGTGGCACGACAGGCTAGTGAGGTAAACTCGCTAAGGTTGCCTCAACGGAGCCAGCAGTCTCCCATAGCGTCGGCTATCTGTGACGTCACCATAACTTTACCGATTTATTAAAAAAAAAAAAAACTATTCATGTCTCGTGCAAATGGAAAGTAGGTACAATACAGTGAGGACGTTCAAACAAAAAAATTTAAAAAAAAATGTGTGGGTACTCCTCACTTTGACTCACTCAGCACTTTCATGAGGAAAACGTCCAAATAAATTACCGGAACCATTTTTGGACACCTCATTCATAATAAGAACTGCATTGTAGATAATTTTTTCGCAGTGGATTTTACTTGGTCGAAGCAATTTGGATTGTAATTAACTGAATGTTCAACTACATACATAGGTAATATTGTTTTTCGTGGTTCGATAATGTATTTTGAATCACTCGCCTTCAGGCCCTTGACAAGATTGGATTTTTATCCAATGTGGGTGAAATTACATACGAAGCGGATTTCTCCCTGGGGGTAGTTTCCTTAAACAGTGGAAGCGTAGGTATTCAGAAGCCGTTATTTACGGGCGATTGAACAGGAAAATGGGAAAAATGTCTTGGGTTCTAAGTGCTCGGAGTGGCTGACTACATAATAGATGAGATTGAATGATGAACGGTTCTTATCCAACTCTTTCAAGAGGACAAGAGGCCATTATTTGACCCTAATCACCACCAAGCCATTAAGATTTAGCTTTCCCTTCTGCATTTTCTTAGCTCCAAATGACGAACAATCGTTGGCATCAAATTAATTTCATGAGCTTTAAACATTCAAAAGCAAGAGAACTTCTGGCTCCAGGGATCTACACTACATAAATATGATCCTCTCTTAAATAATTTTTTTTAAATGAATAACCACAATGTATGTATGTAATACAATACTCATCTGTGTATGTTCATTGGGCAGTTGGATTAGTGTCTGCAACCGAAGGTCCGGATAATTCAATTATCGCACCACGAGGCCTTCCAAGTCATCAGGAGCTTTTAGTTGATGAGCGCTCGCGAAGGTGTTCGGAAAGCAACTCGAGTTTACCAATTAGGAGATGGCTCTCCCTAATTAACTTTTCTTACGGCGATAACGATGATCGTCGTTGACTGAAAGAGTGGACGACAATCGGTGTTTGCCTTTTGTTGTTTTTTTTTGTCCCCGTGAAAGGCCCAAACTATCAAAATGGAAAATACGGGAAATGCAAACTACCACTATCGATTCAACGAGATCGTGGCTATAAAAGAAACTATCAAAACCAGACAAAGTCTCGAAATAAATGTCTCTTCAGATAGAGCTATTACGCTGAAGATTCACTTTTATGTTATCATTTCCATTTATTTTACTGAGTTGCAAGATTTTTATTCATCACCCCCGTTTAATTTGCCACCCACAGTCTAGTCGCACGCTATGTCAGAGCAATGGTGAAGTTCAAGGTTTCCCATTCACCCCATTTACCCGCGTCTATAAGGGACCTTTGGAAATGGCGAAGAATGAAATAATCGTAACCACCGTCAAGTTGTACGGTTTCCCATTACTGGGTATAGAATTAAATAAAGAATGCCAAGAAGAAAAAGAGCCGGAAGTATAGTAATCGTCTGCCATATGCAAAGTTCTGGCATTTTTACATTTTATGTCTTCACTTTGGCACATGGACTCGAAAAGCGCTGTGTTATAACAAAGCGTAACAGTTGACATTCTGATGACTTTCGCTTACATCCTATTGTTGTTAAGCATTTGTGTTGATTACTCGAAGCGATTTCTAACGTGGAAACTAATCGCATTTGTGTTGACATGAACCGGTAACAACCTCTACACTGGGATGCTACCACTACCATACCACAACTTCGTTTGTACCTACCTAAATGTAATAAACAATTTTCAAAGCGTGTTTATTAGAAGTGTTACCTACAAGAGAGACGTTGTACTGTAGCACACTAAAGACATAAAATGTCCCAATGTGTTGCAGACTCGTATGCAAGCGTTTTCATCCCTCATTGTTGCCAGTTCATTGGAATATGATGCTATTGTAACCAGTAATTACAAGTTCTGAGTTTAATTTCTGTCTTTATAGGGGGTGTTCTCGTGACGTCACGAACTATCGATATCTCGAATCTCCCGTGTGTCCGCCATTTTGTCCGGTCCACTGAGATTCTTTGGTAGTGTTTACTAACCATTTTCGAATATTTTCGGGTTTTTATTTATTTTTTTTTTGTTATTGACAACAACTTCGAATTTGTGATCATCATTCCTCGATTGGTATCTTTGTATCATCGTCAGGCGAATTATCGGCTCAACAATGGTATGAGATATTACTAGAAGAGCTCACTTAATCATAGTTTATGTACATTGCTGTTTCGACCTTTCCATAGCTGCGGAAGTATTTTTCCTCTTTTGAAATGCATAATTGCGCAACGTGCAACAAGGCGTGGGGATGGGGTGGAGCCAGTGAAAAAGTGCTAATGTATGGCCTCCCTAATGTATGGCCTCAGTGTGAAAAAACTAAGGAATTTTCATCAGGAGAAGAGCTTTATCTTTGACCAAATTAACAGAAAATTTTAGAAAATTTAGGCCTAGAAAGAAGATGGATGGACATAACGTCCGAGTTTGCCAGCGCCATTTCATCGATTGTAAGTGAATTTTGGTATTTGAATCTTTTACTTCTTCCAAAATCGTCTTGGTTCATCCTAACTTCTTCCTATGAGGTTTCCAAAAAAAAAAAAAAAAAAAAAAATGAAACATCTGACAAGTCACACTTACTTTAAAGGTTTTTTTTTTTTTAACGCTGAACACGATGGTGAAATCAGAATTGCGATATATTATTCCATTCTCAAACTGGAGCACTTTGAAGATGAAGAAACGTGGTTGTTACTTGAGATGTTCTTCACGGTTCATCTGCTCTAATCTGATAACGGAATGAGATATCTGTACTAAACGTAGTTTAAATTTTAAAGGAACAAGTTTTAAAGTTTAAAGGAAAAGAAGGCGATTTGTATGTTGGTGGTTAGAGCTTTCTGTTGATATTGTTGTACAGTACCGAGGTAGAAACATGATAGTGGATTTTAGCGAATCAATGGACTGGAAATCGACACAGAAGGGTTATCCGCACAGAGAGCAATGAGCCGTTGTGGGAGAATTTGCAGCATTCACCATCATCACGCACAGTACTGCATTACTTATCCTTCATTACCAGGCTATGAACATGGATAAATTATACCCACATGCCGCGATATTTACTCTGTTATCGACGCGAGAATGCCACGCGCCGCGAGACCATTTGTTTTACCATAACTTGCAGAGGCGTTGCTAAGTCTCATGAGTATAAAGTCGAATAACGTTTCCCTGGCATCGGCTTCTTCTCACGCCAAGCAGCTCTATCCATTTATGATTTATAAAGCGAAAGGACCAGCTACGGATTGGGGGAAAGAAATCCGACGTCGGGCGTAGTTGGGCGGAACATGGAAACTCAAGGCCTCGACTTGGAAATAGACTTTCTGAAAGTTGTAGAAACTGAACATACTCTTCCCTACTCCTTTTTTCCTAAACTAGTTATTCTAAATTCTTCTGAATATTTTCAGCTCATTCCAAGTTGTTGGACAGCAGTGTAGGGGGTACATTTAAGGAGGTCTGAACTTACTTTCACTTCTATTTCTATCGAGATAAATTATTTAAAGAATACCACATTACCGAATCAACTTGGTTGTGTATTATGAATGAACACCAAATGATCCTTATCCATTTACTTTATGAACATGGCTTGTAATATATTACCTAGTTCCTTAATGAAAATTTTATCGTTTGTGCGTACATAGTTCATAGAAAAATGGAATGGTGAGCTAAAGAACGTCTCTCCAAGTAGCGATACATTAGTTACTTTGATATTTCTTAGACATCATTATTTTACATTACCCAATCTTTGAACACGGATTACCTGAATATTGATTGTGAGGACCTACTTTCGGTGATGCAGTATGGTACCTCACTATTTAAACGTTTCTTTCCGAAGACGAAGATACTAGCTAAATGTTTGGTTCAGTAAATTGGAGGAAGGTTTTGAGATAGCGTGAGGGAAGTGTGTTACCGAGGGTATTAGGTCCCGCACTCCAGATCTTAGGTAAAAGTAATATTATGTATGAAGTGTTACTAGAAATGTATATCTGCACTCCTTAACAATTGTTACATAGAGGAAAATCTTTGGTACCGATGGTGGTCACCTCCGCACTCCAGATCTTAGGAAAAGGTGCTATATAACATTTGTTACCAGATATGGATATCTGCACACCTTCTTATGTAGAGGAGTGGTAAAGAGATAGGATGCGAAATAAGTTGGCGGTCGTTACTAGATACTTGTATCTGCACACACGGCTTGAATATGAGTAAGGTCGTACCAAGTGGTAGTTGACCTGTCTTGGGGAAAGCCTGGACGGTGGGTGTGCTGCTCTTGGTAGATATTTATTGTGATAATTCTATGTCTAATATGGTGGTTCCCCACAATGATGTTCATTGTTCTAATATTAGTTTGGTCGGTTTGAAAATGCCTTAAACTATCAGTACCGTTTCCTGAAAATCACAAGACTCCTCGACCAGGCTGAGGAATAAGTTTTCTAAATAACAATCTGTAAAAACGTCCGGAATTCTACGTTCTTCTTCAGACTTGGGATGACTCCCAGTAAACACAATGTCAAGTACAGGCTTGGGAGGAGGTTTATAATTATCTACCATGGCAAGGCCATGTGTCCACCTCAAAGAATTTCAACAACAGACCCTCGTTATACCTTCTTGTCCCTCACGCACTAAATCACCTCAGTAGACTCCGATCAGACTTGAGGCTCCTAGTCGACTGAGATTGCTATGAATTAGGTTGGCTTTTTGACTATTAGTCCCATAAATGTTAATAAATTATTAACATTATTATTCCCATCTGTTAAACAATTTCTGAATGAACTCTAAAAGTAAGTAGTTAGTTCAACATGGAATGTATCCGGTCGGGCTATTTGAAATACAGACATCAGACCAGAAGTGGTACTTCGGGTTCGGCTTGTAATGTCAGTAACACACGTAAGGTGGATAGAGCTTAGCGAATATAATTTCCTGGATTTGAGACGTAATTCCTCGCTCTTTTTCTTGATAGTTATGAATTACACATAGAACAGTTTTTTTTTCAGCATCACTAATAAGTGATTTTTATCTCCTAAATGTACATGTACAGATTAGATATGTATATCTATATCTATCCATAGATATGTTAATCAGATATGTATATCTAATTTACAAAACTTGCGAACGTGAGCAGTTTGGTTTGGATAGTGGTATCGTGGCGTCTCTCTTCATCACTAATCACACTAATCACAATTTTTGTACTACACTAAGTCATGTGGCTTGATCCTTTTCAGTCTTCCCTCTAGGTGATAAACGTCGAGTAGACGTTTATTCTCTTCATTGACGTGCCTTTGAAGCCTCTGCTGATGGTCTGCTGCAAATCGTCTCATTTCGGCTTGAACTATTTCCACTCCAACATCTCGGTGGATGTTATCATTGCGGATGTACCAGGGAGCATTGACGACGTTCCTCAGCATTCTTGTATGATTTCTACATTACTTTTGGCTGCACAGCCCCAGATCTGACACCCATAAGTCCAAACAGGCTTAAGGACTTGTTTATAGAGCATAAGTTCGCTCTCAACTGGCAAGACTGAGTGACGTCCCATAAGCCAGTATAATTTCCTGGATTTGAGACGTAATTCCTCGCTCTTTTTCTTGACATGTGCCTTCCACCGTAATTTGGCATTTAGCGTCATGATTTTGTCATTGAAAAAGGTCGGTATGTATCGAAGCTTCCGATTTGTGAAGTCCACATGTACCGAATTGATCTCATTCATTCTGACCCTCCATTGTGCAGTCCATCTTTGTATTTTGGAGATAGAGTGGTTTAGTTTAATAACGGATTCATTGTTGTCTTTGTCATCAGCAAAAGTAGCGATAGTGGTTGTTTCTACTCTTAGCAGATCAGCAGTGTAGATCAAATACAGAAGAGAACCCAATACACTGCCTTGTGGCACTTCAGCTCTGATCTCTTTAACCTCTGAATACGCGTTTTCATGTTTGATTCTGATCAACCTATTTGAAAGGTATGAATCAAGTATTTCTGCGAACAGTTTCGGCAGGTCTCGGTAAAGTTTGTATTTCAGCCCTTGGTGCCATACTTACACATAGAACAGTAGATGTGAACTGTAAATGATTGATGAACGCTAACATTGCCAACAATTCTTACATTTTCTGACATGGTTATTCCCATAAAACAACCCTTGTCAGTCACCTGATTGCATCTATGTCCCAAATTCCTAACGAGGCTCAATCAAAACGTGTCAAATCAAACGAGGATCTGCCATTAAACAGCCGTGTTTGCCTAATATATTCAATCGTCTAGATCAAACAACGTTCAAAACACGTTGGGAGGGGCTAGATAACTAAGATGGACTAGTTTATGAGGTGCTACGGGGTCATTACGGGTGGTTAGTTTGGTCCTGCGCGGTTCCAACCGCCGGGCGGGTAATAGCTCATCTTGATTACCGGTCAGCTTAGTTATTTAAAAGGCAAAGAAGGCTAAATGACTGCAGTAGGCTTGTAACTAGACTAACCACAAATGTTGACTTTTAATTTTCTCCCTCCTGCGCCTACCTGCGGGTATTCACTTTTTTCTCTCGTAATTATCCGAGCGGCAGAATGCTTTATAGATTATAAATTACGGTTTTTTGTCGGTCCTCGTGATTACTACTCGCATTGTGATTTCAAAGTGATTTTATTACAGTCTATGGAAGTTTCGAAGTGCGACCTATGAAAATAGAAAATGACGAGAAACGGACATTCTAGAATCCCATATCTGTATTTCATTCAATTAACACCTTCGACTAAGCTCAGTCTTTCAATTCCACATATTCAGTTAACAATAAAGAGAATCGTTGTCACTGTAGTACGATTCCTGCAAACATCCTTCTCAACTTTTCCACCGTTTTTTGAACTCAGATTTTCTGTTCTCAACCCACTAGTGGACGAGTGTCACGTTAGTAAACGCTAGCGGTACTCTGTACCGCACATTCATCATCTATCATTTCTCAATATTTTTGGCTCCCAAAATCTATTTTCAAATAACGGGATGGATAGGAGAAGTTGATATAATATTATGTCAGATAATAGCTGGAAAATATAAAAATTCAAATTTATTAGTCACATGAGAAAAGTTTTTCGAGATTCATTATCAAAACTATTAGTAGGTAATGCAAATTATTCATAACTTGTAATATAAAATATTAATCGAACTCATTATAAGAACAGCTACCTAATGGGATCAAGTTTTCCCCATGGGAAATCCTCACATGCTTTGTTGCCAAATTATTTTAGATCGTATGTTTTCTGGGTTTGTTGGGTAGATTAAAATAGCACTTCAATCTAACGAAGATTTACCTTCCTGTCTCAGACTTTGCACAGATGCGGTATGGAGTACCTACCGCTTAGCGTCCACTAGTAGGTTAATTCTTAAAATTATAAAACTTGGGGCATGTATTGAAACGCGTTTTCCCTGATACCCTGGTAGGTACTCGTATTTTCGTGGAAGCCTAATGTTTTTCCGCATTTAAACTTGAATTTCTCCATGAAATCGATAAGGAATCGCAAAGTAGATCGTACCATTAGAAAGCTGATTAAATTCGCAAGTTTTCATGACATTTGCCAGCTTCCAGCACGTCTTTTGGAAATGCATTTTTTTTAAATAGTCAATGTTTGAACTGCAATTGCGGTCCTTAAGAGTTCGTTTTTCGATTACAAATGTGGAGTAGGCGTATGTAGAAAATGACGCTGAATCCGAAAATGTGCTCAAAAGTAGAAAAAAGTCAAAAGTGAAGAAACGTTGGTCTTTATGGCAAAGAACGTGGTTTTCTGAAAAAAAAACCTTAAAACCATATCTTGGGAACAGATTAAGATGGAAAGGTGCGGTTGGCGGCGTTCTACTCCATTTTCAGTCTAGTTTTACCCATTTCTTTCTTTTACACCAAGTGCCAAACACCCTGTATAAATTTTTTAAAAAACCCTTACAATTTTTTCTATCTTATTCAGTCAGGAAAGGCCACAGCCCCTGCACCTTCACCGATCGACGTGTAATTTTTGTACAGAGCTTCGCTTCAACTTTAAGCAGTGCCTTTTAAAAGATTTGATCCATTATCTAAACCCAAGACAGTTTTTGGAACAACAAACTGAAATTTAGGCTAATTTTGGCCCCATTGACAGTATCACAGCCGATCAACTCGAAATTTGGGGTAGATTTTCTAGGTGCGGATAATATATTGCCCTGAAAGTTTCAAGTCGCTAGGTCTGAAGGAAACCGAGTAATATAACTTCAAAACCCCGGTTCTTCACCCAGCCTCTCCTTTATTCTTGCTTAATTTATTCATTTTATTAATTGATAATTTTATACATAAATAAACAAATAATTTATACATCTACTTTACGAATAAATAATTAATTTATAATTGCACTAACCCGCATAATTTATCAATTTAATAAATGGCCGATTTATAATTTATATTCATATTTATTTAATAAACATGGCGAGAAGGTCGTTTACCATATTATGCAAGCGAAAGTTGTTTTAAAAGTCTCCTTCAGTTTTATCTGTTTTTAAGATTTGTGTTGTGCTTGTGAAGTGGTCAGGACATCTCTTTAAGGGTTACTACGGGGAGTTCCGATGGAGCCAGTAATGGAGGGGGGGGGGTTCTAGCGGGGGTAAAATTGGGGGGGTGGTAACACAGGGGGGGGGGACCTGAGTTCTCTTCTCATAAGTGCCGCTAGGGACGTATAGAACTCCTCATCAGGGGTGATAGGTCTCCTCATCAGGGGTGGTTTGAGGTGAGGGGGTGATATCGCGGTCGGACGGGGGGGGGGAGATGCGACTGATATGGGTGATAATGAGGGGGCACCCGATGGGGGGATAAATGGGAACCTTCTGACGAGGGGGAGGACCGAGAGGCTGCCGACGGGGGAGGTGACAAAGGGGCGGCACCCCCCCACTGAGGCACCCGTAACCCGTAACGGTAAGGGAATATCATAACTTTTTCCGCCTGATGGTGAATGATATTTGTGGTGCGGTTGGTGGGGGTGGGGATGCGGTGGTGGGGGGGGGGGTGATCTTTACAGGGACCAATGAGGTTGTCTGCAGCCTCAATCGTCTATACGTCTCTGTTGTTCCGCTTTTACCTGACTACCAAACCGTTAATTACTGGCACCTTTTACATAACATTAAGTCATTATGTTATCTCACAGAGTTAGAATTTTGTACCTTCCTAGACCTTGAATGTTGACCAAAGGTACTTTAAACAATTATAATTTGTACCTAAAATTTGTGACTTAGATTTTATATGATGATGTATTTTATGATGTTTTATATCATTTTATATGAAGATGCAAGACAATGATTTAAGCCGTGATACTATTGAGCTATATCATTTGAACAATTATTTTTAGAAATAATAAGTGACATTGTTCATAACTCAAAGCTGTAGTTTTCTTGACTCGAAGATTTTGAGAAGTGATGTAGTATGTAACTCGAAACTGTACTATTTACCATACTAAAATAAATTTGTGAGGTAAAGGTAAAATGTGATAAATAAAACTTTTTCCTCTGCATTTGATATGTTTATTCATATTTGACTTTCCTGCACATCCCTGGGGTGGGGGCCCCCGAATAAGGACCCGCCACGGTGCTAATTGTTGTAGCTACACAAGTGATATCATGAGCAGGTTTGGCTAATAGAATTGGCTGTAATTCTAATGTATAAAATTTATCATTTTATTCAATACATTTATCGCATTTACATTTATTACATAAATTTATCGCATGACTGCATTCTATAGCTAACAATCTTCACAGTTCTGTACCTGCCTTGCTAAAACATATAAAACTATGCTCAATAGTCGGCCACATGGGCGAGATGAAAGCGCAGTAACTGCAAGAAATATTTGCGCTCTTTGTAACATGGGTGAACCTGAGGATATCTTCCATTTTTTGGCAGTCTGTCCCGTGCTGAGTGAATTCCGTATGGCTAACTTCGGATCTGCAAGTCTCACGCGTGACAAAGTCGTAAATATGATGAATAGTGCGAATTAGCTTCCATTGGCAAGGTACTGCAAGGTTGCATGGGCGTACAGGTCGGAGTTGGTGGCAGAATTTAACTGGGACGGAACGCTCTGAACAATTTCACCATTAATAATAATAATATAGGTAATAATTATAATAATGAAATTTTGTTCAGTAATAAGTGGTCTAATAATAATATTTGTTAATAGATCCTACAAAAATTAATATTACCTACAGCAAACACAGTATACGATGAGAACCAGTAATTTAACAGCATGTGATACAAGTACATTGTATTTGTATCACATGCTGTTAAATTACTTGTTCTCAAATATACATGTTTATCTATCTATCGTTCTATCTATCTATCTTTCTAAAACATGGTTGTTAATTTTTTTAGTCACTCTTGCAACGATATTAGCTATCCACATCCTGAAAATGTTTTTGGCAGCGGTAGTCAAAACTTAGCAACAGCAGCTACTTATTTTTCTCCGTGCACTGCCGCCCATGTCGAGAATGGTGCAGAGACGAAGAAACATAATATGTTTCTTCATAATATTATTGAATGATGAAACTACACATGTTTTGTGCTTATGAGCGAGGGTAGAGAAATATGGAATTGCTTGATCGTGGTGGAACTCAGTTGCACAATACACAAATAAATAGACACAGACCGTTGAATGTAAATAAATAAATTGCTTCACTCGTTACTTTTGATAAAATTCTTTCGGTGTTGGCGGTAAAGAAGTAACTAACGACTGCCAGGTCGTTCATCTGCCGAACGGCCGTGGCCTGTTATGTTTCTCCGTCCCGAATAGAACGACATTGCGGCATGTCTCACGCAGATTCTCCCCTCCCGTTTGTTTTGTTTAGTCGCTGCCACGTCCGTTCATCTGTTATGTAATTGCTTTTGGATCTATTTTTGGGGTGCTAATCGTCGTTACTGTCACGATTCATTGGCTTAAAAACAATTATTTATTTTTTTTTTATTGATCTTTGTTTTTATTAATATTTTAAATTCTACTTAAATATTTTAATTAGGTCACGCTATACATGGCTAATACGGTTATTTCTAGGTGAGAGGTTATCGAGTAACAGCGATCGTCTGGTAATAGGTTGTGGTATTAGGTTAATTTGGTAATATGCTCTCGAATCGCCCGTAACCTATTACCAGACGGTCGAAACCAACTCAATACTCACTCAAATAACTTGTCGACAGTTATGATTGCACACCTTTCACGCATTCGTTTTCCGTAACCCATTACCTGGTATTACCTGTAACAGTACCAACCAACCTATTATCACGGAATCCCGAATGGCCAGCGACAAAGAGGCCCTCAAAGCCCTTTCCCCTAAGTACTCAATACCGTTACTCCAGTAATAGGTAGCGTTTTTCTGGTATTAGGTTACTGGACAGTATTAGGGTATTTGAAGCGGTTACATTCCCCACCCCTAGGTCACGCATTTATCGGAAATGCACACAACTCCCGTAAAATCGATATGAGTTAATTTCTAACTACAGAACTATTAACCTGGATACGAGAATGAACTTCTGCGGTTTTTTGGAGTCGCTTTAGGCAATTTTCAAATTTGCTGGTGTATAAAATACGCACCTGACATTCGATTTACCATTTTACGACTAAAATCGTGAATCTGTCTTATGATGTCAGTGGTAATAATATAGTATACTATTATTATGATTACCTATGGTATTTTTACATTTGTCATTCCATGCAGATTGGTTCTCTTTGAATTCACTCGATTTTATTTTTCAGGTGAGTGTTCTTTCGGCACACCGGTACTTTCAACAAGGTATGCATATTTTAATGTTACCATACGCGATGTTAAGATGAGGGTTGTCGGAGATTAATAATTAATTATTCACGTAATTATTACGCACGCAATTGGTTCGGTAAGGGAAGGAGACTGTGACAAATGAGATCATGACAAATCAAGTTGAGGGTTGTGTGAATAAGATTGAGCCCTTCTGAACCATATCCCCGTAAATATTAGTGTTTAATAATAGATATTACTAATTTTTCATTTAATGGTTCATAAGGATCAGCCAAATGAATGAAGGTGCACCCAGGTTAATAAATGGTATTTTATGATCTCGCATTTTTCGCGGGGAGAAGGTGACAAACGGTCTTTTTCTAGTGGAGGAGAAGTTCATAACTAGCTCAATAATTTTCTCTCCAGCTTTTCTACAAAATTCTGGGCCAATCCAATTACAATACATTCCTACAAAAATATGAATAAAATAATAATTTGTTTGCATTTATATCATTCACGAGTCATTTTTATCAA
This sequence comes from Stenodema calcarata, assembly GCA_963920205.1. Classification (NCBI taxonomy): domain Eukaryota; kingdom Metazoa; phylum Arthropoda; class Insecta; order Hemiptera; family Miridae; genus Stenodema; species Stenodema calcarata. Next base: position 6,229,460 of record OY986055.1, on the reverse strand, counting down.
AAAAACACCGAGCCAATATTCGAATTAACACTCGTTCCTTACGTGAACAATCTTATAAAAGTACTCTTGTACGCCTGAGATGTAACTGAAATGTACTCGTATCAAAGAACGGTTCGCGAAGAGATAACTAGTAGTGCTCGAGAATGCAAATATTTGTTTACTTTAAGATAGGTACTAATGGTAAAATAAGAGTCTCCTCGTCATTCCTCTGTTTATTCGTCTGGCCGATTGTTTTGACACTATCAGGGTCCCACGCCAGTAGCCTGGTGTCAGATACACTCTGTAATAGTTCATTTACATTTTTCACTTGACCCAATTCCGAATCGCTATTATGTATCGTTATTGTGACGATGTTGAATGGTGACGTCCTAATGTTCATAGTCACTCAAGTCCCACTGACTTCCTTAGGACTTGAACAAAAGTTATGAATATTAGGTGGACACCATTCAACATTGCCACTCGTATGATAGGGTTCTCCTGTACAAATAGTACCTGTACCGACTATAGGTTTTCCAAGTCAGATTGAGAATTGTCCAAATCAAATTGAGAACTTCCAAACCAAATTGAGAATTTTCCAAATCAAATTGAGAACTTTCCAAATCAAATTGAGAACTTTCCAAATCAAATTGAGAACTCAGAACTTTTTATGACCCAGGTATATTTTGTAGAACAGACAAAAAGATGAGTAATGCAAGATGGAAATATGTTCCTGCCCTTCTGATTCACTCAGTACATTTCTGACGTGAATCTTGGTTTTTGAAAAAGCCTTTTCGGCCGGGCTGAGTTGGGGCGAATAAGGTGGTAGGTATTAACTGAAAAGCCCAGTTCTTGTATTTTCGCTTTAACTGTAGCTGCATGGTGAATCCTGGCGTTATCCGTAATTAAGTTGGTATTAGTAACCCTAAGCAGATTCTCGGGTAATGATGGTGAGAATTCCTCAAACCGATGTGCATTACAGTTCCCACAAGCGATTACTTTATGATGAACAGTCTTTTCATTATAAATACTAACGGATAATCACTGTTCGTAGTTTCGTCGTTAGAAATGGTAAGTTCTCAATTTGATTTGGAGAATTCTCAATCTGACTGAAAAACCTATATTTACAGTAGGTACCTTACTTCTTGCGTTTTTATGAGACAGTCGGTACAACATGCTATAGAAACCGTAACTGTGGAGATCACATTGCCTTTTGTATAAGGTATTCCATAATATAAATTGTACTACGAGGGGCCCACCGGAGCTGTACCATAGCTTCTCTAAGCTCCTCTAGAGTTGTAATGTCTAGTTTGTGATGATATTTTACACAAAATCCAAAGGCTACTTGGCATTTCCACTGTTTAGGCCTTACAGCCTTGTTAAATGACAATATTGGATTCAAATATTGCTTTACCCTTCTCTGTTGTGGTGTATGGAGCCGCACCATCGTTTCTCAAAGCTCCTTCGGATAAAGATTTTACCGTATAAAATTCATACTTCACTTGATACATTATTATAGCTATTATACAGGGTGTAACGCAAATGGTGTTCGACAGCTTTCCTACGTGTTGTACATTTAATTTCCGACCAAAAGTATCTCGTAGACTTTTCTTTTAATCCACTCAAAATCCGACTTTTTCCTCTTTCAAAAGTTTTTTCGTGTTTTCGACCTTACTTCACTGAAAGTGCCATAACTCCCTTAATTTGCACTTAAATTTAAATTTGAGCATACCGTTCGAAAGAGCGTTAATTTTCTGTCTCTTTAATGCCTAACAAATTATGTTAGAATGGAACTGAGGAGTGCAAATGGAGTTTGAAAATTGTATTTTGAATTTTAGTGCAAATTGAGGGGAATTTTTGTGAAGTAAAGTCGAAAACACGAAGAAAAAAAATCTAAAAATTAAAAAAGTTGGATCTTGAGTGGTTTAAAAAAAAAATTGAATACAGAACACGTAGGAGAGCTGTCGGACACCACTCGCGTTACACACTTTTAGTTGCACACTTATTTGTATTGCATTGTATCTATACGAAGTGACCCTAAGCAGACTACCGTAAATACTTACAGTTCGTCCTAAACCCTGTATCTACAATCTTTCAATTCCAGCCTCTTCTTCCATAACATTTTCTTACCGAAATAGTCTTCACGTACGGTTAATTACAATTCTGTAACTGCCATGAGGGCGAACGCCAGTTCTTCCTCGTTGTTATTCTTGAGCAATTTATTCCTCGAGTGAGGGACAGGGCTCATCCACTCTGAGCTGAATCTTAATCCGGTGGATATGCTCTCAGAATACTCTTGGTCCCGTGTACAATAGAAACACAACTGAAATAACTGTTCTCACTATGAAAATGATTTCCCCATTAGTTCTACGATTTTAAGATCGTCTAGTGATTGTAGTCATAAAGTTTCGCCTATGAAAAATGATTAATTATGGGGTCAAATAATAATCACGCCACTCAAAGCACATAATATGTTATATCATGAAATCTATTATGGGCGAGGGAACAGGTTGGACAACAGAACAACGGCTCCTACCAGCTACGTAACTACTACCTACCAGCCCAAACAAGAGCGATACAGCTGAATTCTCTCCTGTTCACCCTAGGGCGATGAAATTTGGTACGCAGTCACTTGATACCACGGGGGAGTGATTGGGAGAAAATCGCATCAGCTGAGAGAGGGATAATGCAAGTGGACCCGTGCAACACAGAGTGTCATGAAAGTGCCTCTTGTCTCGTGACATTGCGATATTTATTTATCAGACTTTTATACTGATCACTCAAAAACTAATCATCTTATTGAGAAGGGATACTTATGATACCATTTTAAGCATATCATCCTTACGACATTCTCGTGACCTCATCCCGTTTATGAAACGGCTTCAAAATTCTCCTGTTCATAGCGTGTGATTGATGTCGTCGCATAGCTTCTGCTATTTCTGTAGATGAACAGGTAAGTTCGGTAGAGAAGTGCAAAAACAAAATGGTCAGAGGGGGTTCGCAATAAAGATTACGCTGAGAGGCACGTTTTCTGAAGGTGGGGGCTGTCAAAATGTATTTTGGGACGTGACATCACAACCAGTAATTCCGCTCAGGACTGACGGCCGACACCATCGGCAAATATCTTGTGCCTGTAAACGCTATCATCGTACTCGCCGTCTTATCGCTTCATCCGCCGGCATTCCATGTAATTACCCTCTGTCAAGTTCAAAAACGATTCATTCACTTAACCTCCGGAATGTTTGTGTCACGATACTCCAGCTGAAACGGTTTTCTGTAACCGGACGCTGACTCAGGAATTGCAGTGTAATAATACGAAGTATAGTCACCATTTGGCGTATAATGAGTGGTCTGGATTCCTGATTCTTCTCCTCCAAGTTTATTTGACAGCTAAAGGCTAGAATCTAAAGGCTCATTTTTGAATACCACAATCTGTGGTATTCCTCAACTTACAATGTTGGGGCCAGTTTACTTTATAATCTATATGCACGAAATAGGGTCCTGTAATATTCCAGGCGAAATGATTTTATTCGCTGATGATTGGTAACATATTTGGGGGTTGTTTTCGACAGTCATATGAAATGAGGGAAGCAAATTTGCTATATATAGCTGTTGCTGCCACAAGAATAAGTTGATTTATTTATTTGCCAGGGTAACACAAACATTTTACTGTTGTCACTTATGAAAATTCTTCATTTCGCCGTTGTGCAATCGGTCCTAATCTATGGTTTACCTGCTTGGGGCTGTGCTTATTCTAGTCCTCTAGTCCCCATTGTCATCGTCCAAAAACGAATTATAAGAATTATAGCTAAAAAGGGATTCCTTGAGCACACAGAGCCTTTACATAGGCAATCGAAGATTTTGATATTTGGCCCGCTTGTTGGAATGCACTGTATAAAACAGATCATAAAGGAGAACAGTTTCTTCACACCATCACAGTCGACCTCCACTAGAGGTGTCTCCAGTAGAATGACGGTTTTTTTCTTCCGTATTACTTTAGGGTACATTTCATACCGTGCGAAGGGTGTAAGAGGGTCCCCCAGAATCTTCAAGATTGGAAATCCTTCAGGGGGAGTGCTCGTTACTGTAAGTAACTCTTATTAAAAATAAGAGTAAACTAATTTTGATGAATGGTTCCCATTTTACGTTTTTGAAGTGATTCTCTATCAATAAAAATTATTTAAAAAAATCATGCGCAGACCCCATTGTAATTATTGTATTTCTATCAATGAAAAAAAAAAAAAAAAAAAAAAAAAAAGTCTACCCCAAATGGATTCTAAAATCCCAAAGGTTCAATGCAGTCATTGAAACGTCTGCCCGGCTCAGATGCTCTGACAAATACTGTAATCCATTGGCACAAGCCTGCGGATGTAAAATGATTGTCGTCGTTAATTTCGAGGTTATTTTTTCAAGTTCCTCTTGAAAATACTAGAAACCGTTAGTATAATTTTGGGTCCTTCTTAGGTTCTTAGGAAACCGCCATTTTGTCACTGTAAGAACCTGTTCGAAATCTTTCCAAATCTATTCATCAATGGTTTGGGGATGTAAAACTGGATGGCTGAAATAACTCACGAACGTTAGTGTTGGAAAACAGAGTTCTAAGCACAGTTGTCACATAAGAGCGTTCGTTGTTACATACTATAAGTCAAAATCATTAAACGATATTTTCATGTAAATTAAACCCGTTACCGTTTGAACTACATTTCCGTCATCTCAGCTTCAGTCAACCTCAGCGTTTTCCTTTGAAGTTTCTGATTTTTTTTTTCAATTTTGTTCAAAACGCGTTCAACGTTCCTTTGACGCCTTTTCCCATTATTCGGCTTTATCGTCTCTCAACCCTCAGGCTCTCGGCTACGTTGTCCACGACAATGCTGGCTTGACCCTCGGAAATCACATCCGGCCCTTTTGGCCGCTTCCATGTTTATTGTGAGAAAAGGTGGGGGGGCCAAGTGCTTTATATTATACGGACTTCCATTACGTTTTTCATACGGTCTAACACTCGTCCTTTGATCCGGGGATGGGTTTTCTGGTTGAGAGGCACTGCCGATAGTAAACTTCAGATGCCATAACATCATTTGTGGACCAACCCACTTATACCCGACAAAGTGCTGATCGTTTCGACCAGTCATTTTCTGGAAATTCAGTGTCTTTTGAGTGAGCATCTGATTTTATGAAATCAATTGAGGCAGAAGATAGCTTTCACATACCGGATTTTCTATGGTCCCATACACTTTGCGGTTCAGAGTATGAAAACACTGAACAGAGTCAACAGTTTAGAAAATCCCCGTATTTGTCCGTATTGTACGCATTTATTGCATCTATACTCCTACGTACTTCTGTCTACTGTCGTTTTAAGAATAACGTGAACTCACATTAAGGTATCAACACTATCGTTGAATGGAACCCATTTAGGTATCCTCGATTTTAGTCGTTTGGGATGTGGTTTTTGTTCGTCCGTTAAACACACGAACGTCCCTATAAAATAGTTTCATATCTCAGCAAGTTGTCCGTTGTTCCGTTTTTTATTACATAGTGTCGACATGATGCATTTGTCCCGCTTTAAGGCGAACTGCATCCAATAATTCATTTCTTTTATCTCACTGTCAGCTGCAGCTGCACTCACTGGAACGCTATCCTCTTTTTATGTTCGTCCCGACCAATAGCCTCAATTCCCTTCCGCCTCGCCAACTTGTTCGATTTGCTCACGGACATTTTATTCGAATACTCCTCTGCAGAAGACGGGCCCGTCCGACCATGAGTTTCCCCACGCTCAATTGATTGCTGAAGTTCCCTGAATAATACCGTAAGGTATAATAGGTATTCAACTATTGTTTTCTCAACTCGCGAAATACGTTATACCCCTGAACCTGCGAAAGCACTATCTACGAGCAGTAGATCGTACTACGAATCCGATCTAGACATTGGCTTGTGGTTTGTTTGAGTAAAGTTTGATTGGGTCCAACTTCGGATTCATCCATAGCTTGGTTTCTGCGGCCTGTACCGTGAGCCGTTAGGTTTTTGTACGATCTACTTGGTTGTTAGGCTTGAATCAAACCGAGAACATTCGAAGGCCATTGTGCTTCATAACTACCTACAGTACTTCAGATCCTTTTTGCACAAGCCGCAATCGAGTAGGTACCTATTTATTTAGTTCATTGCTACACGGGTTTAATTGTGAATTTGTGACAATCGTGTTGGCGAAATGTTCGATCTTTTTGAATGAATGAAACTAAGGGTCAAACTGATCCAATAAATGATCCGTGCTAAGTTCCACGTTAAAACCTTTGAAATAATTTGAATGATACCTACTCCTAATTGAATAATACCTCAATCTTTCAAGTGTTTTTATCTACCATGACCCATCCATATTGATATTTGCAGCCCCATAATGTGACTAAATTCGAGATAATACCTCGTGGGCACGGAACTTCGCTTATGAAGGGAGCGATCTTTCTCTTGAGTAAGACCTTTCTAATCCAATACAAACAAGGTCCCATCGTTAATATTTACCCTTGTCAACGGTTTTAGATTCACCTCCTATTCTTACTCAGAGTGTACTTTAGTCGGTGAGTTCAGGTGTTTACCCTCTTATTGACAAATAGAGTATAGAGCATCGCTTTCCGTTTTGATCACAATAATACTACGTCAACTGTACTCCTACGACTTCTTCGGTAATGATGAATGCGGTATGCGCATGGAAAATGAAAATTGATAAATCATTTATCCGTGATGTTATTTGAGTCAACTGCACGTAAACACTTGTTTCCATGTTGAAAAAACTCCACAGAGATCGATAATCAGTTTGAACCTTGGACGTAAAATGGCGCGCGGTTGTGGCGTCACCCACCCATTTTGCACGTTTCAGGAAGGGTGGATACGGCTTCAGCGGTTTTGACGTCATTGTGCGCTTTTATATGAAGATGATTATGTTTCTCTATCCATAAAAATGAGAGTAAACTAATTTTGACGAATGGTTTCCATTTTCACGTTTTTGAAGCAATTATCTATTAATAAAAATTCTGTTAAAAAATCATGCGCAGACCCCAATAGTTTGTTTGAATTTTGGGGAATAATTACTCTTGAGTTCGGCATTTCGTTCTGAATTATGGCAACATCTTTGATTTGAGTAAGCTTGAGGAACCCTCACAGTTGTTTACAATGGAGCTCAAGGTCGTATAAAACTGTATTTAGTACCATTTTACTTGAAGTAAAAACTCCTGTAAAATACTAGAATATAATCTAGGAAACCGGCACCGTTCTGCCTCGCTAAGCAAACAAGTTGAGAAGACGAAATGTAACGACTGCGTCTTTACCAGACGACACAAAATACTTTTCCAGGTATCCATATATTGGCTCATATTTGATCGATCAACTTAAAATTTTGTGTGGATCTTCTTAGTGTGGATAATAGAAAGCCCTGAACTGATATGGCTATCAAGGACAAATAGCAGGACGTGGAAAATAAGTTATCTTATGTACCAAAAGTCGAAAAAACCTCGAAAGTTGTCACAATGTAACCTGCTTTACGGTACTTGAAAGATGTAACCCAATAATATTATCTTAACTCATAGATATTAGATATTATCTCAACCTAAGAAAATTTTAGGAACAATAAACTGAAATTTAGGCCAATTCGGGCGAATTATGGCCAATTTGACGGGTCAACTTGAAATTTGATGGGGATCTTCTTGGCGAAACTGCCCTGAAGTCGGTAGGTCGAAAGGTAGGCGAGTCATATAACTTCAATACCCCTTATGTTTTTCTTCTTGTTCATCATAAGTATCATAACTTTTTCCGGCTTTTGTAGAATGATATTTGCGTGGCGGCGTGATTTTTACATGGAGTATTTTTTGGGTGGATAAGCACTATTTGTTGTCCAACTACAATAAACGAGGAGTATCAACGTCTGTTTCGGTGAATTATAGCTTGGCCAGTTGTAGTGCGTGAAATGAGGCTCGAAGTTGTTGCTGTGACTATCTATTTACGAGCTTCAACGGCATCTAAAACGCGTAGGAGGCGCACGGCTGCAGGCCCACTAATGGTTGGAAGACCTTCTTAGCCTAAAATACTCGCCCAACTTTCACTATCTTGTAGAAACACATGCCGTCACGTGGTCCGGTCACCTTAACCGTCGAGCTATAGTACAGAGATATTCTACTTTTCAAGAGCCTTCGTACGTGGTAATGACCTGTAGCGAGAAAAAATAATAGTTTTCTGTGATGCCGTCAAATAGTTTGCCCACAGTCAATAAACTTTTTCCACATGTTATAGGTATATAATTACGACCAAATACCTCAACATTTTCCCCTTACTTAGACCTTCAATTCGGCCTGTATGAAACTGTCCATCATTTCTGAGTGGGACCAGTTTTCTCCCACAATGGCTCGTTCTATATTTCGTTAGTTGAAATTGCATTAGTGACAACCATCGCAAGCTATGATTTCTAGAGCGTAAGCTTGATTTCCTACAGACGTATCTTGATTTATCCAATACCTTGATGAGAGAACTTGGAGCTACGAGCTATTATATACCTCGGAGATCTTCTTATGAACATAATTATTCTGGTAGCTATATTTGTGTCTGAGTCAACACATTTCAGTTGAAGTCCTGTGTAGACAAGGATCGCTGCCAGTCAAGTGTTATTGTTCACGCTTATATTCTGAGTTTCTAGTCACCATGGTACGTGAGAATCACGTGATTCTCACTTGTTTAATATTTGCATAATATTATTTCTTTTCAAAGATTTTCGTTTTCACTGAGAAACTATTGAAAAAAAAAAACTCTGCAAATTGTTGACACAACGGTTCATTATCTTCTTTGTACAGATCACCCTTCTGTCTAGATCACTAGGTCTAAATGTCTAGATCCTAAATGTTAGATTAATTATTATTATCAATTATCACTAATTATTAACAATTGTATCAAGTACCTAGTAAAAATTATTATAATTTATTGTTAGGTATTAATAATTCGTATTTATTATTAATAATAATTATTAATTATGATTAATTAATACGATATAATTCTGGGGTTTTTAATGCTACGTCGGTAATAATTTTTCTATAAAAGAAGTACCTACCAACAAACATTCGAAATTACCTTCATTTCCGTAGCACGAAACGCACCTCAGAACAACAAACTCGACATAACTTAAGCCATATGATGTTCCAAAGAGCTTGTTAGTATGAAAATGGACCTGTATTTCAACAGTTTGATTCACGATCGGGTTGTGAGGCACAATCTTTGGGCCGTCATTGTGAACGAACGGCTGGTCGTACAGAGCTGCGGATGGTCTTAAAAAATTCTACGGAACAAACTCTATCTAAATATGAAATAAAAAACATACCGTTTTATATGAATTTTTCGAGATATGAGATTTTCAAATTTTCAAAATTCGTTTTGAACCCCTTCCCCTTGACCTAGGGTTATGAAAAGTTTCGAGGACCATTGTGGGGTTGGTCGAAACCCATAAAAAAAATTTCGTAATTTTAACTCAACGCTAACTGGGCAAAGTGGCGCGGACGGCGTACGGCGGACGGACGGATTTTTTTTTATTCGATTTTCTGAATCTACGTATCTTGAAACGTAAACCAACAAATTTTGAGGGGGGGTTAAAAAAATTTTTTCTTTGGGCGATTCCAATGGTTCATTATCGAAGATAATAAACCAAAAATATAAAAAAAAAAACTGATTATTGAAAACCTGTTAGTGGGAGACCTCACCATCTCTACAAAAACTTCGTTGTGGCATCTCTCAGATTTGTAGTGTTCGAACTGGTTTGAAACATATTTCCACACAAATTACATTTCGCGCGCCGCCGTCCTTCACTATTCTTCGTAAAATTCGTATTTTGACGTGTGTCTAAATGCTTGCATACGAGTCTGCAACACATAGGGACATTTTATGTCAATATTAATAATATCCAATCTTAATAAAACGTTCAGTAACAAATTTATTTTTGATCACATTGATATGGTCGATTAATCACTTTGAAACCAAATACACAAATAAAATATGTAAGATTCGGAGCACACATGTATTCACGCTGATGGCTAAATCAAAACTAACAATAACAAAACGAATCCCAGTTTCCTATACGACCAACTTTGTTAGGATGTAGTATTATTTTAATGAAAACAGAAATGTTTTCGACGCGTGAGCGCCTGATCTATGTACGTCAAACCTAGTGCGTCAAATCGACGCGTGAGCGCCTGATCTATGTACGTCAAACCTAGTGCGTCAAATCGACGCGTGAGCGCCTGATCTATGTACGTCAAACCTAGTGCGTAAAAACGACGCGTGAGCGCCTGATCTATGTACGTCAAACCTAGTGCGTCAAATCGACGCGTGAGCGCCTGATCTATGTACGTCAAACTTAGTGCGTCAAATCGACGCGTGAGCGCCTGATCTATGTACGTCAAATCTAGTGCGTTACAACGACGCGTGAGCGCCTGATCTATGTAGGTCAAAATGCTGTTTTTACAGTTACTGTTGGTGCCAAATTTCGTTTGTGTTGTTTTCCCTTTGTTAATCGGTTCGACGTTCATCTCGTCGTTCGCTCCATTGGTACTTATGAATTGTTCATACTTTTTGCGACGAGAAAGCAGTATCGACAACAAACTTACGAAACTCTTCCGATTCCATAATATGGATATTATCAATAATATGTTGATATTATCAACAAATAAAATCACAACACTATTGGTTAGTAATTAATCATTTTAAAACCAATTACACAGATACACAAATAAAATAATATTTTATTATGTAAGATTACATAATATGTAATTACATAAAATGTAGGTAAGATTACATAATATTATTATGTAAGATTCGGAGCACACATGTATTCACGCTGATCATCAGCGGCTGATGGCTAAATCAAAACCCACAATAACAAAGCAACGAATTCCAGTTTCCTACACGACCAACTTTGTTTGGATGTAGTATTATTTTAATGAAAACAGAAATGTAGGTAACCTCAACCTCAAGCAATCGATCACAAAACAATCGGCAGTGCTCACTATATCTATTTATAACATAAAAATATATATTAGTCTGACAAAAATACCAAGAACAAATACGCAAGAAATGCGTTATAATTCGAGAGCTTTCGATCGAATGGAGAACGATTTTTGTCCGATGAAAACTACAGAAGTTTCATTTCCCTAGCAACGGCTTGGTTATAAGTGAAAATTATCGTAAAATGTAGGTAACGCTTTTCGAGGACACTTTTTCGTGACAGTTTTTAATTTTAATGTGCCAAAGCAAAGACATAAAATGTCAAAATTGAAACGTCGTGTAAATTGCTGCATTAAATTATTCCATACGCTAAGCGAAACGGCCTTTAACCCTTAACATCCATGGTATTGCTGCATTCTGTTACTTTATGGTTATTCAGTAAATTGGTAGCAACCCATAAATACGTATCAATAAGTCGATCTGGTGGAGTAGTTGCGAGGAAGGGAATCAGATACTAGGTGCATTCTACCATTCGCAATAATAAAATCGCACCCTCGAAGCATCGTAACTTATAGGTTTTTCCTACGAGTAAAGGGGTTTAGTCCAACTGAACTACTGAAATAAATATCGTTCAGAGGAAAAAGTACCAATATATCCGTTCCAAATTGCGGTACTACTTTCCCTTCGATGTACTTGATTTGTTAGTTCCATGTTATTTATTCGCGTAGTTCAATTCAACGTTTAACACCTCAATCTTTCCCTCTGTATTCAATTTTTATATGCAGATCTATGGCCCCTTGATCTGTATCGCTTTTTAAATAAATCGTGTTTTTGAGTATGGTCATTCAAGTCGTGGTCATATTTATATTCACTGTATAATTTTAAAATTGAAGGTCAGGGATTCACGTCCTCATATTGCGCTAGTTGGATCATTATAACACTGTTCATAACATGTAATTAATCGTTATCTCCATCAATGTAATCGTTATCTCCATCGGCTCAATGGCTCGGCCATTGACTATCTTCTTAGGAAATTATAAAAAACGTTAGTTGGTCAAATCAAGTACTGAGTGCAGCTGTCCTAATGAACATCGCAATTTCTTTCAGATCTAGTATGATAAAGAATAATATTATAGTGTATCTATCATGCATTTTAGAGCATTTGTAAATGGTGAACATTCTGTTTAAATCTTCCTCGACTTCATCTAGGTAAGAGTAAATACTTTGAAGTTTCCATTACAGTTTTGGTCTATTTCCATCTAGAAAATCCTTGGAAATTTATCATTTTCATGGGGAATTTCCGTTCATAACACGAAAAAACATCATGTTCGGGGGTAACAATGAATTAGTAATGTACTGGATAACGGAATCTGCTGGTGTGTCTTTCATTGATCGCCCCGAGGTGTACCGAATGCTTATACAGTCTCATTCGCTGGAATTCTATTAGCCTGGTTGTCTGGGTCTCCTGTTGAAACTACTAATCCGATTGAGAGATACAGCAATACCTACATGGTCTCTCTCCTGATCCATTCTGATGCATATGCGATCCGGATCAATATCCGATGTCAGTTCTCGCCTTGGTACAGGCGGCGAATGTCTCCCGCCGTCCTGTGATTCCTCATGGGGTCAGGTCACGGCGGGATCAATGTGCATCCACTGCCGGGTCATCCGATTTCAGCCGCCGACTAATGAATGTATTGAGCAATAAAAAGCACTATCAAGCACTTTGATTGGGAATAACCAGTTTAAATCCAAGGAATATATATTTTTCTCTTCCAAATTGTTTGTATATTAAAGATTAAGATAACAACTGAGCCATACAGCCCATCAGGCTACTTCACTTGCACACATAGGTATATCACATGTTAATGAAGTTGCAGCTCATCAGCTGACCCAATTACAAGCACACTGGCCTTAATTTCGCGAAATACATAACTCGGGCGAATTTGTCCGATCCAAACACTGCGTTTCACTGTTATCTAGGATTTACATGTCTGTGAAGTCTTTCTTCATGCCTCACCACATAGTTCTTGATGGCTTCGGTGACGGTTTCCATTTTCAGGTCACGATGAAGGTCATCATTCCTTATGTACCACAGGGCATTGACTATCCCCCTAAGTACCTACTTCATTTTGAAAAGTTTGGATGATTTTAATGTTGCAGTTTTTTGAGGAGCCCCAAATTTGTATGCCATACGTCCAGACTGGTTTTAGAATTTGCATGTACAGCAGTAACTTGTTGTGAACCTCTAGTTGTGAGTGCCTCAGGAGTGCATCCCCAGTAACCAGTACAACTTTCTATATTTGATGTTGAGCTCGGTTTTTTTAAGTTTTGTGTGCTCTTTCCATTTTAGTTCGACATCTACCGTCAACCCTAGATATTTAGCTGTGTTTGCTGTGGGTATGAGTCGGGAGTTGATCATAATTGGCCACGGTTTATCTTTCTTATAGGTACCTAAAATTCACGTATGCTGACTTGGCTTCGTTGAGTTTGATTCTCCATTGTTGGGTCCATTTGATGACTTTATCAAGGTGATTTTGCAGTTTGCGAGCAGCTTCTTCTGCTGTGTCCCCCTCGGCCGTGAATGCTGTATCTTCAGCGAAAGTTGCTGTAACTTCACTTTCAGTCGATGGCAAATCCCTTGTGTACATTATGTATAGCACAGGCCCAAGGTCCAACGACACTACCTTGTGGGACCCCTGCGCAGATATTCTTGAGCCTAGAATACTCTTATTCATACCTTTCTCTGAACCTACTACTGATCCAGGATATAAGTGAAGTGGTAAATGATAAAATTGAGGGAAAAGTACGGTTTTCTCGGGTTTCTATCTTCTATGTTGTTTTCTATTTTCTCGTTCGGACTGGTGAGAAATGTTATTGTGCCAATTTTTCGCTCGAAATTCCGACCGGTTTGGCACCAATGTGGGTGATAAAATTGAGCGTGGCGGTTGTCTCACCGGCGGTCGGTCGGTGATGTCACTATTTGTACCCCAATGGGAGATCTCAAGATCCATTCCCATTCTCTTCGCCTTCTTGGCGAGCTGTGTCGAAGATCTGAAAACGTTGAACGCTGGTTTATGGTTTCTGAAAGAAAAAGAAATAAACCAAAAGGCAGGTCGTTGTGACCCATGTGGTGAAAAACATGGCTAATACATGGAATGTACTACATGGCTTAGGTGTTGAGCTAAAAATACTCTTTATTGCAAATATTCATACATTGTCTGCAATACTTCCTTGTACCAGTTTGGTATTCGATCCGTTCGATCACTATACTGACGGTTTCGATAAATGCGTGTAAGAAAGTTGTTGGAGCGTTATAGATTTAAGGTTACATATCGTTAAACTACTGCAGAGTATGGTGATCGATGTTGTATGTCTGCCCAATATTAAATCTCGGGACCCCTAAAAACTTGCTTCGTTCCCGTTGATTTATGGCCCTTCAAGTTCCGCCTCGGTTCGGGAACCAGAGAGCGATGAGGTTAGCTCTTTACGAATTTATGCTATTTTACGAGAGGGGACCTTTCTAAACTAAGTTGCGAGTAGTTTGGGGCTGGGAAAGTTTCGATCGGTTGACATAGAGGTCCTAAATGCCATCGCCTCACGGCTACATCACTCTATCATCGTGTATACTAACCTAGTCACGTCAAATACGAGTGGAGCGTTGAAATTCCAAATAGATAATATCTTTTATCTAAATTCCAATTAGATAAAATATTATTTGTTCATCTACAAAATTTCAAACGCATTTTGTGAGTTGTAATTTTATGATAACAATATTGTTATCATGAAAAGTAAATTATAATCTATATACTCCATGAATTATAATATATTATATAATTATAATATAATTCATGGAGTATATGGATTGTACTGGATTACTCATACGGATTACTTATATGGATTATACTGGATTATACTCCATGTCCCATACCCCATGAAATTATACAGTATAATATATATTATACTCCATGAAAAGTACATTCAAATCAAAATTCCGTCTGGTCTGCTCGTGAAATGGGAGGAAGAACTGAGGATGGGGTAAGAAATTCTAAATTTTAAACAGTTCATATTTTAGGTCAGTTGCAGTAGTCATGTATCAATCACGTGGTTTTGGGAAAGATATCTAATCCATAAGAATAATAATTACTTTCAATACCGTAAGTGTCCGAAGTGCATCATGAGTGTTGTTATTGACATGGTAATCTCTTTCTGCAATGGCAAACTCCATATTATGACTACTTGCTTCGAGCACGATCTGCTCTAATGTCAAAACGCAGTAGCCCCATGCCAGTAATTCTGACATCCTCTTTCCGTGGTTTCGTGGTATTGGGAATAGGAAGAAAGCAAATAAAAAGCAATATCCGAACATGTTGAGGGGAAAGAAAAACGGCAGGTGCTCACGATCATCTGTTATTGGACGGACCTGCCCGCATGCTCGATTGCCAACGTAGTCCCAGAACTGAGATTCTTTCGAAGGAACCCACGCTGGAGAGAGAACATACGTCAAGGGTGAGTATCGATCGTACTAGAGGCCCTTACAAAAGAAAAACTGAGGTAACTATTTCAAGGACCGTTGGCGACAGATGTTATAAGGTGTTAAGAAGCGAGGTTTCCAAGGGGTTTTGATAAATCCGGCTCCTCCATCATTGCCCGTCCTCAGGAATGCATGAGTAGGCAAGAGAAGAGGCTGTAAATGTTCCTTTTCTCAACGAGAATTTCCATTATTAAAGTACACTACTCTCGCTCAGATGATTCCTTACCACGAATTTCTCTTTAGATTCCAGACGATCGATCCGTGGCGTGATATTTATCCTCTGCTGGAGGTGATGAACTGTTTGTGTTCTGAACATTTCATATTCATTTTCAAGATTACCCTCCAAATGTTATCGTTTTTGTGGGTGTTTGTTCAGCTTCCTCAACTAGGTCACGAAGGCTAATATAATACAAGTACTCGAACGTTACTGTGACCATGGGTTGTTACCAGTTCAGGCGTAAGCAGGAGAACCCGCACGACTGTAACGTATTGCGGGAGACTTAACATGCGTTACAGCCTTCTGGAGCTTAATCCTTCCACACCCGATAAATCCTATGGTTAGCAACTACATACGAGTACGTTCAATGAAATATTTCAACTCCGATTCTATACGACGTCTGGCTGTTCAGATTAGGGACTTCTCTAAATGTCGCGTTGGAAGGTCTCTGCATCTGTCCTTCGAATGTAAAAACTGGCAACATCGTATTTATTCTCGTCCTCTGCAACCGGTGTATTGAATTAAAGATCACCGAACTACGCCCCACAAAACTGCTAAATAAAAAGCGCCCAATTACATTTTGGATGGTGGAACGTTAAAGCCCCAAGCAGCACTTGCTGCAACAAAAAAAGTTCTATAAATAGATCGGGATTTGGCACGAAGAGCAGAATTTGTGATTTTCGTAGATGGCAGTTGTACTATAAAAGACCAAGACGTATCAAGAGTTGTATCAACAGACTGGCTTTACCGGTGAGATTGTTTAGGGGCTCCTCGCAACTTATATGATATTGGTAGGTATTTGATTTATTAGACGATAGTTCCATCCAGTGGTCAAGCCAGGATTCCTAAATGTCCCTAATGGAACTTTCCACGGCCTTGGAATTTCGATACGATTTTCTAATGACTCCTTGATATTCCAAACTCAACAGCCAAGCTAAACAGTATTGTATGATGGGAGTGGGCTGAATATACCGAAACGTTTTAGGTATTTTCATTATAATTACTAAACACAACTTCGGACTTCAGACAGCATCCCCTTGTAATGTCCTATGAACGAGCCAATGTTGATACCGGGGGCGTTCCCCTGCTATCAACATTAATGTTTTGGAGAAGTTGTTGGTGGCCCAACTAAATTCTGAGTTCTCGTCATTCATAGGTGAGGACCAGTATGGCTTTATCGTATATCCGACATAAATTTTGTATATAAATTTGTATAAATTTTGTAATTGGTCTCTTCCGTTTGTTTCAATAAATAAATAAACATTGGTTCACGGTATATAGGGGCAGCGATCGGAATTTGGTGCTCGGTGAGTAGGGTATCTCGTTTCGTTTAACACTCTGCGTTGTGTAGGGCAGTGGCTCCAATCCAGTAGAATACAAATCATTGTTTCACGAAAACGTCACCCCATAAACCATGCGTTTATTCGGCCGCCTGTAGATAAATTAGTCCGATTTGAATCACATCCATGGGAAGCGGATATTTTGTGTTGTATCCTACTGGTGACTTGGGTCATTGTATAATGTATCGTATAGTTCCGTGTTCGATTCCCCGTCCCTCCCGCCATTACCCAAAATTTTACGAGCCTCGCGTCTTCTCAGTCACGCAACCCTTTTAACCTAAATGCCTTCCTGGAGAGATTCTCCAAGTGGAAAGAATTGGGTGGTGAGTTATCTCGTTAAGGGCGTAGCCACATTTTATTCGTAGTTGAATCGAGTTACATGCAATTTATCAGTATTTTAAAATATAAGTAATTCTATTGTTGACTACGCTTTGACCCACATACGAAAAACAATCTGACGTAGGTATCTTTGGTTGTCTTCAGGGTGTGAATGTTTTTATGAAGGTTCGCCGTAACAGCTACAATTCTACATAATTGTCATTCGCTTGTTATGAATTAGGTGTTGCTTTTCGATCCACAGAGGACGTCACTTTACACAATGCGAACGCCATACACCTGGAAGTCTCTACTTTATCCTTCGTCTTCTTGTTGAGAAATGGGAAGAGAAAAAGAAAAGCCACTGAGTGACAATGGTTATTCCCGTATTACCTCCAGGCTCATTTCCATCCGCTTCTAAAGCGAAGCTCCCCTCACGGCACAGCCACCTTGTATTTTTCCCCTATTTCAAGACCAACCATCACCTTCTGTCATCAGGCCAATGCAATGACGAAGAAGAGAAGAATAATTTATTGACTTTTGAAACAATATAAACGTAAACATACACTTCTGATTTCTTACATCTGAAACCTGTGTTTAGGTCACTTAGGAATTTAAATAATATTTTAATTCCTAAGTAACCTATAAAATATATGCATAATTCAATATTCAGCGTCAATTACCCCACACCGCTAGACCGAGGTTTGTGTTCCTACGGAGTGCTGTTAGCTTCATTGTTTCTCTTGTATTCCCAACAAAAACTCCGTTAAGTGTACCTCTATATGGTAGCCGAAAATTAAACAACATAACATAATGCGCGTTAGGGAGCATACTCTATACATATTCCTGAGACAAGATGACATCTTAGTAAACATAGTTGCTTATTATAATTTTTTCAATATGTTGTTGCCCATTTGTTATTGGGAGTCCATAATTTTTTTTCAATTGTAGTCCTTGTAAACATCTGTGGATTTTTCTAGTCATGATCCAGACTCTTATGAATAATGCCCATTACATAGTCGGGACTACGGGTTGTGAGTGGCAACCGTGGTCGGGGGTTTAGTACATTTCCCCCCATTTGAAACCGGGGAGGGTACTCATGTGCGGGGACAGAATGAATTACTTCAGAGCTCTTAAAGATCTCTTAAATGCGATGAAGCGATGATTTATGATTGGAACGCGCTGAATTTTTCTGGCGAACAAACCAAGCTACAGTTTTTCGCGTTAAATTTCTTCAAGCTCATAAATTAATTTTACACCGATATTTATACCTACAACGAGAAGAAGTGATGTGTGATATTAGTAGCTGGTCGACTTTTCGCCCTATACGTAAGCTATAGCTTCTCATTAGGGCCAGATCCCTTCTATGCCTGCATCGGCGGTGACGTCAGACGCTTAGCCTGCCCAGCATCTAGGCCTTATTGTAGGTGGTAATGATTCCACCCCCCCCCCCCTTCATTACTTCTCCACTGACTTTCTCCCACCACTTGCTTTAATCCATAGTGAAGACTTCTCCTAATTAATATCCCTGTTTTTAGTTCTCTCTCATCCCATCCCTCCCATCAATTCCTCGTTCCTAATTGAAATGAGTAACCAGATAACCCAAAGCACTCGAAGAACTTTGGAAAATTCGTAGAATTTGTTTGTGTTCATTCACAAACAAATCGCTGCGAAGTTTTCTTCTGAGTAAACCATGGTAGAATTTGCTTTGCCAAAACATAGTAATTAATCGAACGGATAAAACCGGAGACCATCGTGAAGTTACAGTTCAAATTTATACAAAAAATCCGTTAGGCAATCGAAAGGCTAAAGTTCCGTAAAGGCTAAAGGCTAAGTTCGTAGATGGGCAGAATCGGGCCACTCTAACGGGGGGGGGGGATTTTTTAGGGGGGGGGATTACCCATAAATTCCCAAAACGAAATATTCTGACAAGTGACCCCTCATTTTAAAGATTTTTTACGCTGAACACGACGGTGAAATCAGAATTGCATTATCTCATTCCGTTCTCAAACTTTAGAAGATGAAGACACTTGGTTGATACGTGAGATGTACTTCATGGTTAGTCTGCTCTAATCTGGGAGAGATATTACCCATTAATGTCCAAAATGAAACGGTCTGACAAGTGATACCTACCTACCTCATTTTAAAGGTTTTCTTTATGCTGAACACGATGGTGAAATCCGAATTGCGATATCCTATTCCGTTATCAAACTGGGGCACTTTGAAGATGAAGAAACGTGGTTGATACTTGAGATGTTCTCCAATGGAAAAATTGTACATAAAAGCCAGTTATTTCTGCGAAAATTCGCTCTTATAGCCATGCTGCATTACTGTGGATATTTATTTTTATACTTTCTACAGAATGGATTCCATTACGGAAAATTACGAGAATAAATCGAGATCAATCGTATAAATCGTTACCTATGTAAACAATTTCTGGTATTCAATTATTTCGAGAGATCCATGTAATTTGTTTCAAAATAATGTCAGAACAATTATTGTTCTGACAACTACATATTAGCTTCTCCATTTGTCGTGATTTGAAACATTTGTATACCAAAACCTCCCCTTCTTTCTAAATAAAGTAATAAGTCAACACACTGAAATGGATTACAACCCTTACGAAATTTCGTCCGCTTCATTCGTTGGAGCTGGAATTGGCCATTCATTCCTCGTAAAAGAGCGCAATCTATATTCGTATCTCCATTGATCTCGATTTGAACGTTTTTCATCGGCTCGAAGAATATTGGTCAACCTCTGGCGAACAGCGTCTACTAATCTCGGGGGAAGGAAATTGACGATGAAGAATCGCTCAACCGAAATGACAACGCGAGACCCTATCGCTTGGCTATTTCTTCCCATTTTCTCCGTGCCAACTCCGGAGATTGTAGGGGAAAATACGGAAACTGTAGTGTTTCCCGAAGGGATGTGATGTTACGGACAAGAAAATCCGAACCAATAACCATGAGAACGTGGTATAAGAAAGTGAACACCTCGGAACTCCCTGAGCCTCCAGCGGTTGTAGACTCCCAACCAATTTATTCAGACATTAATTCGAGTTTCTGAGGCTATTTCAGGTTCTAACGCTGAAGGCGGGAGCTTTCCGCGAAATTATTCAGTGCGTTCAGAGCGAAGTCGGAGAGGGTGGAGGTGTTTTGGTTATGCCGAATTATCAATTGTGAAGGATCGTGTCGCTCAACCTGAACCGTTTCTGCTGTACCGGTTATTTTCAATAATAAAAGCTGTCGGATTACGAGGGAGAAAATTTCTGAGATGAAACTCGGGAATGTCTTTATTGAGATTAGCTACATTGCGCTCAATAGACCATCAGGGACTATCACAGATAGGATTTTAGGTTGGTAGAGGGACAATTTTCCTGTATTCCAAGGATGGTGGTAGGTAGTAACTATTGGGAAACTGGAGCTCTTGCCGTCCTTCACTAATGCTTAGATGTGACGTTTCACCCGAAGATCTTCCCTCCGACAAAAACAGATGGTAGCAGTTCCACGTAGTTGGACCACTCGCCACCAGAACGTTAGGAGCCTGAGAATAATGGTGAGGGCAGGTTGATGAATGAACTGTCATTCGAACTAAGTGGTCGCCTGCTGTATTAAAACGAGAGTCCACCCCTGTCACTGCAATCGGGACAGCCTTCACCTTCAATTTCTCAAATCACCGAGGAATTTTCATCTAAATGGCAACTGCTTCAGACGGACTTGGTTCTGGGAGAGGAGGTGAATTATGAGAGCTAATTACTTTGTTCAACAGTTCCTTCTCCATTACTCGCTGGGAGCTGCGAAGAGAGAACTGAATTAATTGACGGGGACGTACCTACTCCATTTCCATGGCTCGGGAAAATTGAAGAAATGTCACATTTCAAGCGAAGCATCACCACCGAACATTTACCCAAGATTTTCCTTGGTATGCTCTAATCATTTTTAAAAAAAATAAACGATACATATTTGGCATATTAATAACATATCAACTGAGTTTCTGCCCTTCAAGTTAATCTCTTATAATATTATAAACTGTTTGTACAGTATTTAGCCCAGTGGCTGTAACTCAGGAGAACACTCAATCACTACTTTACACTTGTCACATCAGAAGATCAAGTTTTGTTCAATCAGGCCGCCGGGTGACATTTCTGTTGTCTAGGAGTCAAATAACTGGAGCGGCTGACTGCATGTTGCCTTCTTGAAGTCATCATGGATGGAGGTCATAATTTCTGATGTACCAAGGGCGCTAATCAGTGTTATATTTTAGTGGTTATATTGTTGAAAAACCATCGTGTTTGTCTCAGAGACTAGGTGTATGGACACAAACAAAATATCGTGAAGTTAGTGGGAAAACTACCCAAGTTCAAAAATCTCCAAGTCTTCCCCCAAAATCCTTCTAAATTGAGAAACATGCTGCAAATTTTTCCAGAACAATTTGCTGTCTTCTGTACGGATCAACGTTTTGACATGAAAATGTCTTTGCTCTGGCCTACCCCCGATTTTGTGACATTCTCCTTTCACATGATTTTCACGTACAACCAATCCGTAACTAAGTAATTGTAACTCCGTCTGTGTGCATCCCACGGTAATCTTTGGCCGCTCGTTGGACCGAGAACAATATTCAAGATCGAGTGATTTCAAAAATATTCAAGTTTTGTCGTTTTACATGTCTTCTGAGGCACTAATTTTCGATTTTTGACCATCAAAGAATTATTCTCTGACACACTGGCGTTCCCTTTTGCTTAGCATTGTGTAAGAGAAATGGGGCCATTATAAAGCTGCCGAAGAGTGGTTACAATTGTTTTTTCAATGTACGTTTTAGAAATTAGGCGTAGGAGCCTCTCAGCTAACCCTAGGCCTCTTCTGCTTAAATTGTAAATCCTAAGGAGACTGCATACCAAATAGCATTGCAGCTTCACATAGTGAAGACATCCATGTCGAAATTTCTGATAAAAAAGTCACACAATTTTCTTCGAAAACCCCTAGCTAAAAGACATATATGTCTTTTGGATATATCCATTTCAATGCGTTATTCTATTCTATTCATACAGTACATGCCACATAGCATTGTATGAGATCACACTGTAAATTTAATGGTTTCCCAGCAAAAAAAAGGACCTATTATATTGACTTGTGCATTATAATTATACTGCATGCCTCATTCAAGTCGACTGATACGGTAAAGAGCGCCAATCATGAGTACACGGTCTTCAAGTGCTCCACGAGCCGTTAAAGGCGTGAATACTTTCAAATGGTTTGAGGTACTACTCAGGGAAGTGAACCGGTTTTCTCATTAGCCGATTACAAGTCCCCAACTCCCCTCATCCATTAACCGCCTATTTACCTACTCCTTCCACAGTCCCTCTCCATCATCAAAACTCACCCTTAGCACCTACGATGGACGATGGACCTCCGTCGTACTAATTACGCGGCCAGACTCCCTCATTAAGCATAACCTTTACGGGAAAAAGCTCTACACCGAGCCCCTCAGATGGTTAAGGGCTCTCGACTACGGTCGCTGCGTAGTATTGAATTTAGGGTCCTTTCTCGAAGTTTACCTCTCATGTTGACATGAATGAAATTGTCCCTATTTGTGGTATCTAGTTAAAGCGGATTCACTGCTCGGTGATCCAAATCTTTGAAACTTTCGGGTCAGAACGTGGGTAAATGAACGACTAAAATCCATTAACGCTATCACAAGTACAAGAGGCGAAGGTCGCCCCTTTTAGCCTCTCCACGACAAACATCTCTTCGATCGATACAACATTAAATGTTATCGTCAAGCGGTACCGACCCAAGGTTTGATCACGGCCGGTTTTTCGCACATTGGTTTTATTTCTAAATTTTAGCGTTAACGCTAACGTTAAGATATCTTCATATCTTAACTATGTTCTTCTTAACTTCATATCTTCATATCTTAACATATCTTCACTATGTGGAGCTGCGATTTGGTATGCAGTCTCCTTAGAATTTACAATTTGAGCAGCATAGGCCTAGGATCAGCTGAGGGGCCCCTACACCTGATTTCTAAAAACATACATTCGGCAGCGTTATAACGGCCCCATTTCTCTAACACAATGCTAAGCAATAGGGAACGCCAGTGTGTCAGAGCATACTTCTTTGATGGTCAAAAATCGAAAATTGGTGCCTCAGAAGACATGTAAAACGAGTAATTTCAAACTAGAAAATTTTTGTTCAACTACCAGATCGAACTGAAGAATAGCGAATTTGATTTTTTCCCGCTCAACGTGGTCGGACAGGGTTGTAGTTGATACAGCGGCAGATAGGGAGGCGCAGGGGTGGCTTTCATGCAACGCTTTCGGGAGCCAATCGGAGAGCGGTTTACGGAGCCGGTCTAAGTACTGCTCTCTGGCCTGGGAGGTAGATGACGTACATTGCTTCCCTTTTCCTGCTAAATACGACTTCAAACCTCTCCAGAAAAATAAGTAGGTACTTCCTTAAAGATTTTTTACCTGTGTCTTAATAATTTTGAAGGTGAGTTTTTCTCAGGAAAAAAATTTTAAAAAATCACTGCCATTCCCTATTGGAAATACACTTACATAATGACGCATTGAAGTTACCTATTTAATTTTTAGCGTTATTTACAAAACACATATTTTAACACATATTCATGTACCAATGTATCTACATGTAGTGCCTCTCAATATTTAATTTTTTTAAAAGAGGCGTGCTCAATGATTACTCGCGTTCTTTGTAGTATTGTCTGAAATATATCAATATTGATAGTGAATCAACCTTTGTGGAGTGTCATTTCCGTTGACAGTCGTATTCACCGGTATACATAGAATGAAAAGGAGTTTATGAAGTTGCCGCGAATCAGTTTTATTCAACGTTTGGCATTGCATAGGATGATAAATGGTCTTCTACCTGTTGTGGAAGGAGCGTTACAACGACAGTACACGAGAACGTGAATGCCGCATGTCAGTTCCAACAATTTTTCATTTCCGCCGCATTCAAAACTGTGGTTTCACAGGAATATACATTTAAACGGAATCAATCTGAAAGCGAATACATAATTTTTCACACAATTTCTGAAATTTGGGACGGATTGTTAATGTTGGAACTTAAGCTGGTTCGTTGAATATTTAAAAATATTCAACCATAATGAAATATATCATCTGAGCAACGTAGACGTGAATTTGTTGGTTTTTCCCAAAAGTGGAGGTACGATCTACCTTAAGTGACACGAACTGCAAAATTGGCCTTATAAGGTTTTACGGCATGACGTATCTTGTAAGGTAAACCGTAAAGTTTGTAGGGAGAGTAAAATAGTCTTTCGTCGTTCGATTCCAAACAATTATTGTTTATAATTAAAGGCAATGAACCAAAGATTTTGTCGATTGGTCCATCCCAGTTCATAACTGAATAATAATAAACAAAACACCGATTCCACTCCGACCTTTGGTCGGAAATAACCAAAGAAACATCTTGTTAACCAGTTCGGCGCGCCTCGTATTTCATTCCCTTATAGAAATTCAAGAGAAATTCAACATTGCTGATATTCCTAATTATGGTAATCATTCCGAAAAGTTCGTCTTTATTCGTTATCATTTGAAACTCCACGAAGTTTTGGGACCTGAATTGATGAGTTCCCTTCTCAACGATAAGTTGTATAGACGGGATTCTTTTATCATCTGAGCTGTCGATGCCGAAGTTTTCCCCAGCCGCTTCATAATTGACCTTCCTCATTCAAGTTGAAAAGTTTTTGTAGGAAATTGTTCGCTCGTATTCACGAATAAAACCGAGCGGGCTTTTGTAAAGGGATTTGATGGGCGAGCTAATTTTTGGGCGGATTCTTTCATTTGAAATGACATCGTTTTGAAAAACAAATTCGTTTTTCCACGATCGTTGAATGAATTGGTAGTATTAAAAAAAATATTTGAAAGACGGCGTTTTCCGGATTCTATACCAAAATTTGGTATAAAATCCGGAAAACGCCGTCTTTCAAATAAATTTCTTTATTACTACCAATTCATTCAACGATCTTGGAAAAGCCAATTTGTTTATCGAAACGATGCCATTTTGAAGGAAATATTTAATATTGGAGGTAGTCTCAATTGGGTTAGCAGCACCTGTGAGCACTACGCGATGCAGGAATCTTACATTTAATGTACGTAATTTACGCCGGTTACTGGTGCTGACATCTTCTGTTAGCGAATTTTCGAACAAAAGTAAGCGATTGTTATCGGTCCAAAATATTTGAAATCTCGAATTTCCGAATAATTGTCGTACCAAAATCCGTTTTAGACCCTCCTGAATTCTCTGCCAAAAGACTCCCAAAATCAAATTTGCACAAAAAATCCGTCCTGGCAATCAAAGTGCTAAGTTCGTAGATGGGCAGAATCGGGCCACTCTAAAGGGGGGGGGGGGGAGTTTTAAGAGGAAATAATTACCCGAAAATTCCCAAAATGAAACAGTCCAACAAGTGACACCTCATTTTAAAGGTTTTTTCACGCTGAACACGATGATGAAATCAGAATTCCGATATTGTATTCTGTTCCCAAAGATCTGAAGATGAAGAAACGTGGTTGTTCAACAAGTATACTTGAGATGTTTTTCATGATTTATCTACTCTAATCTGATAACGGAATAAGATATCACCATTCAGACTTCACCATCGTGTTCAGCGTTAAAAATTCTACAAATTGAGGCGTTACTCGGCCATAAAAGGAGACAATATTTGCTATAAAACCAGTAAAATGAAGACATTTTACATAAAACCAGTTATTTCTTCGAAAATTTGCTCTTATAGCAATGCTGCATAACTGTGGATGTTTTTAAATATTCTCTATTTTAGTTAACTAAATTACTGTGGTGGCCATTGCACCATTATGAAGTTTTCTTCGGGTAGAGTTGACTGCAGTATATAGGAAGAAATCGCATCCAAGAAAACTGGCTGATGATGGCCTACCATAGAAAATACCTTGGAAATGCAGAAGTCGTTGTCGTGCTATGACTAAAATTTGCAAGTTTTACACTCAAGCCTTCACGTGGAAGAGTGTTCCTCTGTTGTATGGATTTCAATGGTTTTTAGATGTATTTTTAAGTGATGTGATCCAGTACTGATAGCATAGAAAACCTTTTATTTTCGCTTGCACGAAGACTTATATTCTACCGTGGAAACAATGTGAAGAAGAAAAAAGAAGTTAATACCACCAATCAGAGCGCGGAACTGAATTGTCTATCGATCGAGGATCTTGATTAGAAGCGTGTGGTCCCCGTGACACAGGACTCCGCTGATTAGAAATCTTCCTTCTGGATCTGATAAACTCTGTCGACCTAGATTCCGATATCTTCCCTCTGGAATCCGTCCAATACCGGGTTTAATTCCCACCTTCTACTATACGGACAATGATTGGTCATCTAGTTGGAGCAAAATTAACGGGCTTTTAATTATTATTTACTTAATCACACCACAAATGCTTTTGTGGAACTCACGAATAAGGTCGTTTGTGATGCGAAGTTGTGGGTTTTCTGTGGTCTTGCGATGGCAATTTCCCCTAAGAACGACTAACGGGTCAATTTCGTCTCAGCACTTTTGAAGCTCGCCCGTTCATTCCTTCATTACAAAGCCTGAAAGAACCTCAAATCGTACTTGGGGAATCACGAATTCCTCGCTCAGCGAAAAAGCAGCAGTGAAAAGACCAAGAGAATGAAAACATTCTGCTGGATGTATTTCGAGGTTGCCATTTAGTGGAGCAGGTTAGTGGAAGTGGCTCAGTAGTAGCGTGTTCACCGCCAGACATTTCTTAGGACAACAATCGGAAATAGTGTACTAAGTCGGAGAGTAGCAGTTTCCCCACATGGTAACAGCGATCATTGCGGAGGGTGATCTTAGTTCAAATACCTGTGTATTTTTCAACGTAGTGCATTTATTAAATGATACAATTTAGTTTTAGCTACTCCTTTAAGGATCAGTCTACTCGTAGACATACAGAAGTATACTTTTTTGTGTGTTTTGGGCAAAGGTTTTCGGCACCCCGAATCTGCATAAATAGTGATTTCACCTTACTTAGTGATTACCCGAGAGTTGCTCGGGTATGCAGTGGGATGATTAGCTGCCCTCTCCCATGATGCATAGCGGCGGACCGAATACTGGGCTCTGATTAGCTGTCATGGAGCTGTCCAGAATTGGTACAAAATCACATTGGAGCTGTCCGTTTCTGAAACTGAGGCCCAACTTCAAAGCCGATTTTTTCGACATTCTAACCGTTTTTGAAACTAAAGGACTTCAGATTTGAATTCAGCGCCAAAAATCCAAGAAAAATCTATCCTTAACTCAATACTGGAAATAATAGAGTTGTCCGTATTTGATACCAAGCTCCTAATATTTATATAAAAGTTTAATAAGTAGATATCTATAGATAAATTGAAACAAAAACTATTTAATATTCTAAGTATTCATTGCAACCTTCGAGTTTACAGTCGACGTACCCTAACCCTTTACAGATCCACTCGACCTACTCGACCCTTAATGTTGACTATTGCCTTTGCCAAGCTTTCAGTGCCATCGTGCGTAGTCGAGTTCATGGTTCAGCTCCTAATAAATTAAATCGAATTACCCTGTTCCACATTTCGTCCCTCAACGCTGCTCTTTTAGCTGACAGGGTCTCCTCAATAACTCGTCCTTTCTGGATCGGGTTTGGCAAACGAGCGGCGTCAAGCCTCATCTCAACCGACATATTTCCGACGAAATACTCCCGGAATAGGATTATGTTGAAGGAGACAAATGGAAATCGCTCCCCAATTGTCACTCTGTAAATGATGTTGTGAAGGTAAAGGTGAAGTTGCAGGTTAGAGTTGTCAACGAGTCGTTTGTCACCTCAGGCACCAATTTGTCAACGTTCATCTTCGTATTGTGTTGAAGATCCGTCCAACTAAAGCTCTCCTCTCGACGCCTTATTGTCTACGATCTCGTAGACCGCTCTAATTTCTTATATTGTTAGATAAATTATTAAGTTATAATATGAGTTGAATGGTTGAAACTGAGTTGCAAACTAAGCTCAAGCTAGCTGCAATGAGCTTCAATTTCTTATTTTTCCAACTTATATGTTTTGGTCGGTATTCACGATTTCAACGCTTTTTAAACGTTGATACAACAAAGTGCCGTTTTTGCAGGAATTCCCGTGGTTGTAGAGACTTGAAATGTGGCATTTAACCTCCTTAGGACTTGCACTTTAGGTAACACAAGGCTGGTATCAGCTGTGTGGCTCCTGAAGCTGATTTCTGTGCTATTCAAACTATGAGCTGTAATTTGGTATGTAGCTTCCTTAGGATTTACACTTCAAGCAGAATAGGCCCAGGATCAGCCTAGTTGCTCCTAAAGCTAATTTTTATCCTATCACTACGCAAATTACTTAATTTCTCCCTTACTGTGAAAAACAGACATAATATGTCTGGGCCTATTCTGCCTGATCATGGATATTATCCATGATCAGATGTTTTTCTCAGTAAGTAAGACATTTGTGTGGGTTCCACCCACGTCCTCAATAATTTTAGAAAGAACTAGCTTATTATCTTCACGTTCTTCTAATGAATAATATTGACAGCCCAAGAAGTGTACCAACTCAATTAACATGATCTACATTTATTCGACCAATCATTGAGTGTTCATTGTGATAAGAGTCGCATAGGGCCTCTGCATCACAAAGGGTTAAGCCAGTTATCGATTTGACGATTCAATCAATCTCATTATAGAAGCAAATTCTAGTGTGTTCGGGACTGAATGGGTGATTGAGACATTAAATCGGTTGAGTCGCGAGAGCGAGCACTTGAGTGGCTTTTGAAAGGTGGAGGCCCCGTTTGAGCGGTTAACCCTGTAACCCTTAACTTGCTCTTGATCATCGAAGGGCATTGTTCACCCCACTCTTCCATCGTTGGGGACCTCATCGCCACGAACGTTATCACTTAACTGCACAAACACTGTGAATTAGGGTTGAATTTATGGTTGTTGTGTGCTAGATATTCAATCACATAAGTTGTTACTGCGCTTATTATTTTGGTGAACTTACCAAAATTAAGAATTAAGACTGGACAAAAAGACCTCAAATTGAGTTGCACCTCAAAAAGAGTTGCACCTCAATTATCCGGCAAAACATAAATTCTCCCAGTCACGTTCCTAAATATCTTCTTTTTGTTAAATTCAATTAGTATCATATTATACCCAAAACATGGAACTGAGGCTTTTGACTCAGGAGTACAGTGATTCACTCATGTTTCGTCTCAAACAGTCACAATTGAGTCAAGAAAGCAAGTGTTGCGGGCGGTGAAGTTATTGGAGGACGAACTGTTTGACGAATTTGGCTGCTGTGACGACATTTCGTAACGGACTGAGGCGTTTGATGATTTTATTTTTTAACCGTTCGGAAACTCTCTACCTGCCAGTGGTGACAACTCTGAAAAACAAAATTCCCTCCGTTTGTACATCCCTTGTAAGCTTAATTTCTGGACGTCCCTCGTATTTCCACATAAACTGTTACACTTGAAGACAGGTTTTGGGTCAGTACAACAAAGAACCTGTGTTCTGACAGAACTTTTCTCACCTTGGGACTTGTCTTTTCCTTTCTGCAGCTGCATTTCCACTTTTTCGCCGGACCTACCTTACGTTAAATTACTAGTGGTTGTTCGAGGGTATGCTTGGATGCGATGAAGGAGGTGAATAAAATATAAGAAAAGCGAGTTAAATTACCATCACAATGAGAGAGAAAGGTGGCGTGCGTCGAAGGAAAATCGAAGCGAAGTGAGAGTTTCGTCCGGAAGAAACGTGGTGGAGCTTCGTCACCTATTCCAGGGAATTCCAATATCTCAAATGTGCTATTGAAATTTTCAATTGCGGCCTTTCACTTCATGAGCATTTCCTCTTTTTCCATGTCGTATAAAACCGAAAAAAGCTACCGGATGAAAGGTTGGAGACGTGAATATTGGATGCGCATTGGAGCTCAGGTGCAGGAGAATGTTAGAGAGCTTGTCAAGCCACTAAATCCAACCGTCACAAGTCAAGACCACGAACTGTCATAGCATTTGCGAGGTTTTATAAATACATTATACGTCAAGGGGACTCGACCAAATTCACCTTCAGACGTATAAATAATTTTAACTGTCAAAATGAGAGGGCATAGAATGTCAGATTTGATATTCAAGTACGAGTTCCTTGAAATACTACGGAACTTGGTGCCATGAATTTTTGGCTCGTTTCTTCAACTTTATGATGATTTTTAAACGTTACCATAAACATAGGCATATTATTTATAAATAAAAACACGCCTATTGCCCTCATTCAACATAATATGTTGCCACGTTATCCACGTTGCCACTGAAAACCTTGATAAAAGATCTCGATATAAGATTATGTTTATTCTGTTGTAGAATTTGATGTTATCATAATATCGTATTTTGGTTTGTCCTCAGGGGAGAACATGGGTGAAGAGACCGGAAAGGCACTGCAGGCACTACTGTGCCTCTGCGAAGCTGCCCAAGGACAAGTCATTGGAAAGTGAGTTTTGGTCTAGAACAATGCACGGGAAAATTTAGGACAGGACGGGGATAATGCACAGGGTACATTTGAAATCTACAACCAAACTTTTACAATCAGAACCATCGCCAACATTTTTTAACTGTAATCCTGATCAAACGCAATGTTACCTATTTCGGTGTCACCTGTAAATGCGAGCCTTCGATGCGTTGCCGTCTTGCTGGTTAGTTTCCGAGGTGCCCTTCCGGAGGCAACTACAATAATTATTCTATTCGTCAGGCAAACTGAATCTGGGAAGTATAGAAGTAACCCTATTATAGGAAATTTTCTACAATTTCCTTTAATAGGAAATTTATTACTGAAAAACCATCGGAGATATCAGTTCCCATACGCCAAATGATTCATAGCATGGGATTTCCGAATGAACCTTACCGTGAGCCCAAGTGTTCTTACAGCCACCCTTAGAAAAGCGGTGGATCGAAAATAACATTTTAGGATTGCCCTCACTATTTAGAAGCGATAGAGGATAGAGAATAACTTGGTTTACGTAGAACTCCCTGTATTTTTGTTATCAGACGTCCTTTAGGTCATGTAAACAAAGTGCTGTTTGCGAAGTTTCTCAGTATTTTGATCAGAAATAGTGAATTCGAGTTGTGCGTTGGCCCTCTGACTGTTCGGCCTAGTAGTCTATAAAGGCTAGTAGTCTATAAGCCTAGTGTAGTAGCCTATAATAGTAGCCTATCCTCCACTACCTTCAGGCCTTATAAGCGTACGCTTGAATGCGGACGAGATGCGATTTATACACATAATATACCGTGGTATTTAAGATAGCATATTATGCTATCTTAAAGACCACGGTATCACCTTCCGGTGAATGCACATTGTGTTTATTACAAATCTTGCGTAGTTTGTTACTCATAAGTTGACTAACTGTTTTGTTCATAACTCTTGATTATAATTCAAATATTGGAAAAGAAGGAAAACGGTTCGATTATTATGACGAACAAGGGGGAATTGTGTCCTACTAAGAACGTCGCCTTCTATTGATATATCTTGGAGCGATTTTGTGATGAGACGTTTAGTATCATTTGTGACATTTTGTTAGTACCAGGACGATGAATTCAACAACCATCAACTTGTAATTGAAACCCCCCTTCACTTGGACCTCATTTAGGCCTTATGATGGTACTACGTTACAGTACCTACTCCATCGTATGTTTCAAAAGATTAACAGGTATGTAAACGCTAGAAAGTTCCGTGGGTAGTTTTATTTTGACATGAAAATGTCTTTGCTCTGGCCTCCTCGCGATTTTGTGTAACGATTTTGTGACATCCTCAGTCTGTGTGCATCCCACGGTAACCGTTCACCGCTCGTTGGAATCGTCAGATTTTTTAGGATATTTCCATGTTAACCAGACGTACGTACTAGGGATGGCCACCGGTAGCGAACATAAGGATATTTCGATATTCGATAGTATCGGAGGTAAGATATTGTTGACGATATTTATCGTAAGCTCAGTATCGATAATTTTTGCAACCGATAGAAATATCGATATCTATTAAAATATCGGTTGAGAAAAAAAAACATTCAATTAAAAAACTAGGTATGTAATAGGTACCTAAGCCCAACTATGTGATGTCAATTTTCTGGCAATGAGTTTTCGACTATAGTTTTCATAGGTACCTCTTTAAACATAAGTACGTACTTGCTTACGATACAGACAAATTAAACATAAATAACGACACAGACACCTACATTATTTATGTTTATCAAAACCCCTTATCAAAATCAACACAAAGGGTTCCTCTTCTTCTTCTTTCCATTTTCCTGTACAGGCCGACGGCATGATGGACACATTAAATTTCAGTGAAATTTACTCATGGAGGTTAGATCGTCCATGGATCTAGTAGAAAGCTCTACTAGTCCACCCACACCACTAAAACTCAGATTTTTTCATTCGAGTCAAGAATTTTGGAAATGTTTGATATATCGGATAAAAAACAAATATCGTCAGGAACTATCGGTTACTATCGGACTATAAAATATCGATATATTGATAGCAAATATTGATATTTCGATACTATCGACTGTCGATGGCCACCCCTAGTACGTACCTTCAGTGGCATATGAGCTGTACAGGATGAAAAAATGAGGGTAAACAATGTTGTCAGCAACAAACTACGAGCGGTTGTGTGATAAGAAGAAGTGAAAAACTTGAAAAATGACACAACACTAGCGAGTCAAGCAAAGACATTTCATGTCAAGGTTCGAAACTCTCACGAGGGTTGTTTTTTTTTTTTTAGTATATTGTACTGTTCTCTAAAATTGGGAATAAAAAGGTAATAAATAAATTTATTTTCGACACGAACAGTCAGGCGTAGGCAGTAAACTATTGAATCATGTTAAGAACAAGCCTCAAAGAAATGTATTGATCATAAACCTGCATGAGGAGGGTTTGGCTTGACAAAACGTGCAGTCGGAGACAATTTCAACATGGAAGAAGTAGCAGTGAATATTATATGTACAACTAAAGCGGATTTCATGTCTGTTCCTTTCGTACTTACATTCTCTTATTCAATTTATAGAAAGAGTAAAAAGGCACAACGATGAAGATGATAATTACTATAAAACAGACAATTAGGCACAGAGATTTTGAGCGGGAGATGACGACTTGCTGTATGACAGCGGTCTGTAATGGAACTGGTCTTACGGTATCGTCTTGAAAACCGTGTGGCCACGGCGCTCGGTAATTCGACGGACAGGGCTCTTGCTGTGGATGTCCGACAGCTTGGGCGTATGTAGGGAGCTGGTCACTGAAGTGCTGTGTGAGATGCTCCTGCTGAAAATTACTTGGTAACTGCTGAATGTTGTATGGAGGATCATTGTGGTCAAAAGGTTCCGTGCGGTGTACTTCCATAGGCTGTTGCATGCCATAGAGTTGTTGGGGATACATTTTGAATGTACTCGTAAGTGGGCGCTAAACTTTGTAATTGAAGTTTGAGTAATTGAAGATCAGCTGTCAATGGTTGTGACCAAATATAACTAGATGTGATATGACATGAGTAACTCAAGCAGCGAATAAACGCCAAGAAAGATATCAATCTGCGAGTGACTAAGCACACACTCACTTGTCAAAATAAAATATTGACAATTTCAAATAAGCAACAACCGGTTTCAAATAAATAAATCAAATAATATCCCACACGAATCATCCCACCTGGAATTTTTTATAATAATATATTTTCTCGGAAATATCGTAAGGTAAAACGGAAAATAATGTGGTGGATTTCACGAATGGATGTGGGGCAAAATAAAAAATTGTAATAGCCTACTTCCCCATTTTCTCGGTAAAAGGAAAAATAAGAGCAATAACGAAAAATAACAGTGATTTATAACGATGTTTGCTTGTTCCTTGGAACTCCAGGTTGAGTTCATCCATCAATTCCAATATGTGAATAAATAACAAAGAAAGCTGTGCACAGAGGAGTATAATCAACAAGTATAGACTTCACAGGGTTAACTATAATTTTCAATTATAGTTTCCATCAACATATTTTCACCGTACCTGACCTGATTTTGAGCTTGGACATATAGTTTCCTGTGATGGTTGGGAAAACCCGCCATAACCTTGTGCCTAGTTAGGTATATAAGCAGGTTACTACCTTAATTTAATTCTTTAAAATCAATATTGTATTGATTTTAACGAGTGTGGGACTCATACTATGGGTAATCAAATGGCCCACCCGATAGATAGTGGGATTTGTGATCACGCTTATCCCAAATCATCCGGAAAGAATGCTCAAATGAGTCAACAATGTCGATCATAATCTTTCATCTTTATTTAGTTACAGCGTCATCTCTCATTTTACACAAAATACACACCATACACGCATCATCTGCATCGTTTTATACATACAATATATAACATCATACTTAGAATCTACGTATTTCAATAGAA
The DNA here is from genome assembly GCA_963920205.1 of Stenodema calcarata. NCBI lineage: Eukaryota > Metazoa > Arthropoda > Insecta > Hemiptera > Miridae > Stenodema > Stenodema calcarata. Next base: position 6,194,669 of record OY986055.1, on the reverse strand, counting down.
TATTGTGACCAGAACATTAATATTTGGGTGCCGAACATAGAATAAGCTTACATACTAATATTTAAATATAGACATACGTTTTGTACATAGTTTACGAATTTGCATTCCTGACGTAAATATTTGTTAGGTTAATGTGAATTCTGAAGTAACCGCCCACCGTAATTAACAATATTTCATCTCATGTACATTGAGGAGTAAATTAAAGCAATACTGAGCTCATTAAAGATTAATTTGCTAGTTCCTATGTGATGTGAAAATCAGTAGTTGATGTGTGCAGGAATCGTAATCATTCCATCAGTGGTTTTATTCTATTACATAGTATCGATTCTCTTCATGAACTTTAGCGTGAATATTTACTTATTCTGTTGATGATTATAGTTTAATGTATGTTGCGAATACTCTCCACACCCCCATCATTAATAACCATCTCAGTGCTGCTCATATGGTCATACTACTTGTATTTTATTTGATTTTATTTATTTTTATTTTTTTAGCATTCATTGTGCTTCCGTCACATATTATTTGTATATTTGAATATTACTCTTACTGTTATTTACAATTAAACTGAAGGATTGGGATAGTTCATGCAGTCTGATTTCATAAAATAACTGCATAGTTGAATCACTCAAACTTCCTTGTAAGATTGATGGATAATTCGGACGTTTAGAAAACCCATTTCGCTTCATGATCTTGAATTAAAAAGAGGTTGAACATGATTATTTTACCTGAGTAAATTTATTCATTGTTGCATGGCGATAATAAATTTGGCCATTTGAATTCCGTTTATTGCGCAACGAACTCATGAACTTAATTGAAAATCATTCATTAATGATTTAATGTGTCACAAAGTCTGCAAAATACATCTTTTGATCCGAATAAATAATGTAGTATGAACTGGGCCTAGGTTTACACTATAGAGTGATGTATCCAGTGACAATGTGGCTCAACTGTCAGCCACTTGGAACTCTTCGAACTCCATGTCCTGGTGTGATCTCCTCGAGTCCCTGACTTTGCTCTGCTTTCTGGACTCAATCAAAGCTCTCCAAGACTGGACAGGCTGCTTCTGGTCGTTGCCGAACTTCTTCTCGAACACTTCCTGCACTTTGGCGTAGTTATTCGCCCGTTCGTCAACCTCTTCAATCTCTTCCATCGTCTCCATCTTCCCCCTGCTCTCGGCCAATTCCTCTCCCAGACTTTTCCCGTACATATCCTCGTAGAACCTGTTTTTGCTCAATTCTGACGGAGGAGGCTCGTCCGTTCCTGCAAGTTCCAAACGGCTGCCGCAGCTGTTGCTTTTGATCAACCTAAATTTGATTCCCATGTACATCTCTCTGGAGCGCGCTTTATTGGCTTCGTTACCTTGTCTGATTTCGTCCATGATCGTCATAGTCATTGGACTTCTTAGTGGACCATGACTGTGTGAAATCATTCTTCCGCCGTAATAAGTCACAGTTGTCCCACACGCTCTGATCTTCTGCATCACTTCTGGTGAAACCGGATGTATTTCCGTCTCCTTCGTGCAAGTTTCCATCTCATCCTCATCATCACTGCTGTACCCTTTATGACTGATATCCTCCAAATTGTTATCAAGTTCACTTTCGAAGCAACTCATGTCACTGCTAACTCCTGAAGACAACGAACCAGTATCAGTCCATTTCTTATTGTTATTCTTCTTGATATCCGGTGACGTTCTTTGTTTCGGGTCGTAGATAATCCTCACTTCAGGCGTAGTTCTTGGTTTGCACTGGTTGCTCTTGAAAGGACTAACGATCTTAGCTGCAATCGGTAACATAATTTCGTTATCATGAGGACTCCGTATCTTTCCCTCTTTCTGGAATTTCTCCCTCGTACTCTTCACCTGATCAGGATCAGGCAAATCTTCCTCTCTTGGATCATCTTTTGGTTTAACCAAGTGGTAGAAGTAATGCCGCTGCACAGACGGCTGATGAGGTTTCGAAGCTCTCGGTAGTGTGTTATTATTGGATGATTCGTTACAAGAAACTTCCATGCCGTCTTTCGTCGTTGCACTCGTGATTCGACATCCTTTTTCAAACTCACCATTTCGATGGTTGTACTCAGAAGCGTCCTTTGGCTCTTTTTCAGTTCGATATGGCTCAATTATTACCACATTTTTGTTCGTCAATAATTCTCTCAAACCAATCTTATTCTCCTTCAAGTACTTCTTCAAATTGTCGATAGCCATTTCTTTGGTGCTTTTCGAGTTATCCTTGTTGATTTCTTCATTATACTTGTTGGAATCTTTTGGCGGGGGTTGAGCGTTGATATTTCTGAATATCTCTTCTTTCCTCCTTCGTAGTTCCTCCCCGATAAGAAACCGTTCGTTTTTTGGCGAATTAGAGTTTGAGCTCGGATTGCTCCCATCACTCAGATTCAGTTCAGAACTTGCTTTCCTTCCCGCGATGACAAACGTACCGTCAGGGCCTGTAGTGATTTTGGTTCTTGCAGCAGTAGGCCTTATCAATTTCCGATGGTGGATATGGTTATGTTTATTTTCATCGTCGAGGTTGAGGAGACTCCTAGTCCTCAACACCAACTTGGATGATGACCTTTTATGTTCAGGCTCGTACGAATATTCCTCCTCCACATAAGTCCTTTCTCCATTTGTTGGTACATTTGATTTTGTTTCGTTCAATGCTGAAGTGCTACTACCTCTTTTTCCTATGAACTTGTTGATCTCTTCATTCAATTCTTTCCTTGACAAACGATGACTGGTAACTAAAGTCAAACTTTCCACATTGCTATCCGTAGAAGTTACATGTTTCTTGATGATTTCCTTGTCCACTTTTTCTTCTTTGTGTATCTGATGGTTACCTTCGACGATAGTCTCCGTCAGCTCCCTCATAACTTCTGCTGCAACATTCTCGACCTCTTCTTTAGCCTCTCTAGCCTTCACCTTAGCTCTGATTTCTTGCTCAAGCTTCTGATACATTGACTCAGTAGATTTTTCCAAATGTTCCTGTGACGATGAAGAATCCCTGCGCTCATCGAAACCCGATTCGTGACTCTCAGTATGGTCGCTGACTGAAGACTTCTTAGATGGTATCTCTTTTGTCAGCGTGTTCCTCGGTGTTTGTTCCCGATGAACGTCGACCTTCTCTAAGATATTGGCGTACTTCACCGTATCGTGGCTCCCAGCCTCAGAACTCGTAGCTGTGTAGTAGTCCATGTCACTCTCCTCCTTCCTGAAAATGTTGTCTAGCCGTCTGGTATCCACTCGTTTCAGCGTGCAGAAACCGAGCTTTTGCGGCTCTGGTGCAAAGTTCTTCTCGTACTTGACGTACCTCTTTTCTATACCATCCCCCTTTTCTTCGCAGTATATCTGAAAAAATAGTGATACTTTAGAATTTTCTTCCATACAATGCTAACATTAAGTGGTTATGCAATTCCGGTAATATGGGTGGTAAATTACGAAAATCTGTTCGTTGAGTCTGAGAAAATAATTAGAATACCTGTAGTGCATGTTAGGCACAATATTACATAACATGTACCGATATTGCACAAAATATGTTCAATTATTTCCAAATTTAATTTAACATTTTTTCCCAGTGTTGGAGTCAAAATATGATTTGAAGCATGAAAGACAGTCGCTTACTTATTTCTACCGGTTATGTATTGCTTTCTGGCTTTACATTCGCTAATCAGGTGCCAAATTAGTAGAGAGTAGGTATAGAAAGAATCATTCTTTATGTTATTCAATTTGGAAATATTGATTGAGTCTAAACAACGTTCCTTACCCAATCAACCCCCAACTGTCATGGAAAATGTATCAACCCCTAGCATTCAATTATGAATGAGACGGAATTACGGAGTTTAGCGAAACGGAATTTATTACGGAGTTAGCGTTTTTCTTTGGCATAGTTACTCTAAAAACCTTAAAATAAATCTAGCCGTCTCATTCGCTTTCCTCAGGATTAGTAGCGGCAGAGAGTTAGTTCTGTTGTATGCTTGCGTGGGGAATCGCGTGCTATGACGCCCTAATAAACCGTTCTTTCCGATAACATACCGCTCTTTTCTTATTATCCGACCCTCGGTATATACCCGCTGCCTTTTCACGGTCCTTCAGCCGTTCCGTTTCTCCTTAATACGGAGGTAGTCGAGATCAATACTATAACAGCTTATCAAAACAAATGGTGTATTTCCGTCGTGATCATGAATTCAAATGATCTGAGTGCCAATATTCTACCGTATTCTCTTCCCTTTGTTCTCAGTTATTCTGTCAACTTTGTTACCGTTGTTCACCGGTATTCGACTCGAAATTGTATTGTGCATTCACGCCGCATCTGTCCTCTGTGAAGCCAGATAATGAGGCACCAATTTCATATCAGCTCTACCAGCTTTTGAACGCTCACTAATCTGACCAAATGCCAATCATCCCCATGTTTAGAATCGGCCTTGCTTACATACCTGTTCTTTACTATTATTACTTGTCGATCATCTTATACATAATTAGTTATGAAATTGACGTAGATCCGATATTCGTAACAGTTGCTACCAGTACTTGATTACTTTGACTGCTCCAAATCACACAGAAAAAGTGGTCTGTTCTTTTGACGAGACCCTCCCATTCTTATGTATTTTTCGACGCTGAATCCGAATCTGCACTCAAAATATGGGGTCCCAGTCGAGTTTTGTAAGATAATCCCGAAAAATACTAAAACTCCCATTTTTTCATAGTTTTTTGAGGTTAGAAAAGAAAAACGGTGATAGGATAAATTTGACGTCAGATTTGGATTCTACGGAAAGCAAAACGTCAAAATTGATATTTCAAAATTTTGTTTAGACATAGATAACCTATGTATAGCTAGGAAACTGGCGCTGCATCGGAAATCTCTATACTGCGATACTGACCGGTCTTGGTCTTGCGTAGTGCCCTGTGTCGGACCAGGTCCTCTCGATTTCGGGTTTCGGTCGCGATCCGCAGCAGCTAACTGAGTGTTTCACGTGTCGTCCAGGTGGTGTTACTCTGAAACCCAATTATACATTGTTCATAATTTGTCCGAACCTAAAATCTCACAACACAATAACAGCTCTCAACCCTGTTATTTAATTATCTTCGTTGTAGAATTGAAAGCCTTGAATTTTAATTCCACAAACTCGAAAGTGTGTAGACAGGTGTTTTATAAAAGAGGGAATTTCCTTCATTCATAACAAATACTAATAAGATAGTATACCTCAGCTCGCAATGAGGAAAATGGATATTAGTGATATTTATTTATTTACGGGCAAGCCCAATTACACTTATATAAATATCAATGGGAGTTCACAATATTACAAGATAGATTACAAAAGAATAAGAAAAAAACTCTGCAAATTCTTGACACAACGGTTTATTATCTTCCTTGTGCAGATCACCCTTCTGTCTATACCAGACTGTGTTGCAAATCGGCACCATACCATATTCTCACCGTACTCATACCATACCATACGAATTTCTTTCCTATCATACCATACTGTACTATACCAAATCATACATACCATAATATACCATACCATACTCATACCATGTCATACAAACCGAGTGAATATTGAAATGTCATCCATTTCTGACCTAATTTAAAATTTCAAGTATCTAGCTCATCATCAAAATTTAATTTGTTTAAACAAATAGGTATTATTTAAACAATTTTACAGACAAGAAACCGAATGAATATTGCATTGCGATCCAGTTCTGAACTATTTTTAAAATTTCAAGTCAATAGCTCATCATCAAAATTTAATTTGTATTATTACAAAAAGGTATTATTTAAACAATTTTACAGACGAGAAACCGAGTGAATATTGCAATGTGGTCAATCCCCGACTCACGGTTAAAATTTCCAGTCAGTAGTTTACCGGGAAGATGAAAAAAGGTAGTTTTATTCTGGGCGTCTGGAGGTGGACCCACGTAACGGCCGTTTTCGACGCGAAGTTTAGTGTTTTTCCTAAACCTTTGCGCGCTCACTGTGAACGAACGGCTGGTCGCACAAAAATCCAATTGGTCTTAAAACATTCGTAATTTTTCAGGTCATTCAAAAGTTAACTAAAAATTACACCGTTTCATGAGAATTTTTAGAGATATGACATTGACGAAATTTCAAAGTTCGTTTTAAACCCCTTCCCCTTGACCTAGGGTTATGAAAAGTTTCGAGGATCATTGTGGGGCTGGTCCAAACCCAGAAACCAAATTTCGTAATTTTAGCTCAACGCTAACTGGGCAAAGTGGCACGGACGGCGGACGGCGTACGGGTGACGGACGGATTTTGGTTTATTATCTTCGATAATGAACCATTGGAATCGCCCAAAGAAAAAAAAATTTTAACCCCCCCTCAAAATTTGTTGGTTTACGTTTCAAGATACGTAGATTCAGAAAATCGAATAAAAAAAAATCCGTCCGTCCGCCGTACGCCGTCCGAGGCACTTTGCCCAGTTAGCGTTGAGTTAAAATTACGAAATTTGGTTTCTGGGTTTGGACCAGCCCCACAATGATCCACGAAACTTTTCATAACCCTAGGTCAAGGGGAAGGGGTTCAAAACGAATTTTGAAATTTTGAAAATTCCATATCTCGAAAAATTCCCATCAAACGGTATGTTTTTTATTTAATATTTAGATAGAGTTTGTTCCGTAGAATTTTTTAAGACCATCCGCAGCTTTGTACGACCAGCCGTTCGTTCACAATGACGGCTCAAAGATTGTGCCTCACAACCCGATCGTGAATCAAACTGTTGAAATACAGGTCCATTTTCATACTAAAAGCTCTTTGGAACATCATATGGCTTATGTGATGTCGAGTTTGTTGTTCTGAGGTGCGTTTCGTGCCACGGAAATGAAGGTAATTTCGAATGTTTGTTAGTAGGTACTTCTTTTATAGAAAAATTATTACCGACGTAGTATTAAAAACCCCAGAATTATATCGTATTAATTAATCATAATTAATAATAATTATTATTAATAATAAATACGAATTATCAATACCTAACAATAAATTATAATAATTTTCAGTAGGTACTTACTTGATAAAGTTGTTAATAATTAGTGATTATTGACAATAATAATTAATCTAACATTTAGGATCTAGACATTTAGACCTAGTGATCTAGACAGAAGGGTGATCTGTACAAAGAAGATAATGAACCGTTGTGTCAAGAATTTGCAGAGTTTTGGTTTATTATCACTAATTATTAATAATTTTATCAAGTACCTAGTGAAAATTATTATAATTTATTGTTAGGTATTAATAATTTGTATTTATTATTAATAATAATAATTATTAATTATGATTAATTAATACGATATAATTCTGGGGTTTTAATACTACGTCGGTAATAGGTAATTTTTCTATAAAAGAAGTACCTACCAACAAACATTCGAAATTACCTTCATTTCCATTACCAGGGGGTCCCAGAGGCTGCCCTCGGCCACCCAAGGGCTCCCAGGGGCTGCCCAGGGCCACCCATGGGGCTCTCAGGGGCTCCCAAGGGTTGTCCAGGACCACCCATGGGGCTCCCAGGGTCCCAGGGGCTCCAAGGGCCACCCATGGGGCTTCCAAGGGCTGTCCTCGGCCACCCAAGGGCTGCCCAGGGCCACCCAGGGCCTCCCATGAGGCTCCCTAGCCCTAACCTAGACCTAACCTAGACCTAACCTAGACCTAACCTAGACCTAACCTAGACCTAACCTAGACCTAACCTAGACCTAACCTAGACCTAACCTAGACCTAACCTAGACCTAGACCTAACCTAGACCTAGACCTAACCTAGACCTAACCTAGACCTAACCTAGACCTAACCTAGACCTAACCTAGACCTAACCTAGACTTAACCTAGACTTAACCTAGACCTGCCTACCTTAACCATCCGAAGGTCTTCTAGCTTCGCAGGGCCTCGTCCAGAGATGTTGATCGTTGAAGAGTAGAGTGTTGAATGATTTTAAAGGCGAGGCAGGCCGGTATTTATACCTTGGTCCTCGTTTCCTATTGGTTGAGACGATCTCTCTCTCTCTCCCTTCAGCGAGCCAATGGACACCGAGGTCGTCGATGTAGCAATTTGATTGGCTCCGCATAGGAGAACCTAAAGTGTATATATACTGGTGAGTAGGGCTTGCTAATCATTCTACGGCTGGCTCTCATCGTTTCACCCTCACGGCTGAATGGGATCACTTCGCGCCTGTCCCGACGAGAACTGACGAAGGATACTGGCCCAATTGAAGCGGACGGCGCGGCGTACGGCTATGCCACTCTCTACAATCGACGGTCGACAAGGCTGATGACTGCAGCGGGCCCATATCACACTCGCCGGGCGAAATCACCTCAACACGGGTCGTCTCGCTCAGCGGCACCGGGAACAGGGCGCAGGACACGGCGTCGGACGATCGCAGCGACCATTCAAAAAGCACGACGTGTACGGCAGCGGCGGACATCAACATGCCCCGGAGGGAGGCCCCGTACGAACACGCCCGCTAGTATACACAGGCAGAGATAGGGTGCTCGCGGTGGGAAAAGGCCGCGGAGAGAGGCTTAGCACGCCCGGTAGTATCACGCACGTTGACACTTCTGGTCAAGTCGCCCTGGTCAAGGCAAATGCCTCAAGTCCCTCACACGATAAGCGAATAGGGTAGTAGTTGTAGGGAAAAACGCCGCGGGGAGAGGTCCCGCACGCACGGGCCTGTTTTCCTAGCGACAGGTTTTTTGCGCCGCTGACAACGTGATACGCCAGGCGTATAACGTCGACCACTGGATCTCTTGAATTTAGTGAAGCTGGGTTCACATCCATCCGGTAGTGCGTTCGGGGAGTGCGTTCGGGGAGCTGATTGGTTGGACGTTAGCTGGGGAGGGGGAACATTCTTACCGGAGAAGCACTTTTGAAGCGTACTGTACGCATCAGATTTTTTAGATATTTGCCGCAGCCGCATCTGCGCAGTTCACTACTGCGCATACGGAAATGGCGGCGCTGTTGAAAACAGCTGTTGAACCTTCCCAACTGCCGCGATTCCCCTCCATCCCCTCCACTGCTTTTCACTAGCTTCCCCTATCCGTATTGCCGCAGCCTACCGGATGGATGTGAACCCAGCTTGAGGGTGTTTTCCTAGAGAGCGCATCACGTCGGCGCAGAACGTGTTGCGTTGACGCGGTTGGCCCGACTAGGGATGGCAAAAAAAATGAAAACATCGATGTATCGATGCATCGATACATCGACAGGCCGGCATCGATGCTCCAAAAACATCGGGCCCCAAAAACATCGATGGGAAAAAACATCGATGTTTTTAAAAAAACATCGATGTATCGATGGTTTCAATCAATTTTTTATTTTATTTAATTTATAAGCTATAAATTTATTTTATTTGTTACCATTATAATTCAGTTCCAAGAAAAAAAATCGTATAAACGAAGGCTGGGCTATCACCCAGTATTTGGCAGGTAGTCCATTCAAGAAAAGTAATTTTGAAAGCAATTTGCCCCCCAGGCGATTTCTCTGCTGCGTAAGAGCTGCACCAGCCTTGGAGAATAATCTTTCTGCCGGTACAGAGGTGGCTACCCTCCCCAAGTATTCTCTTGATAACGTGTACAGCTTGGGTTAGACTGTCTTTCCCAAAATTCAAGGGGATTTGAACGTATGTTTGATGCCACTGGAGTTGAGAGATACATTGATATCTCCGTGTCCAAGTTCACCGATAAGCTCTGAAAAGATGACATTTTCTTGTCGGTTTTGAACGCCAACGATTTATGATGGGCCCATATTATGTCAACGGGACTTCCACGGTCCGATTCTGAAGATGACTGAGATGACGGGGAATTAGAAGTATCAACAGACGCCACCAGTTTTTTAATTTGAGTGAGGGCTTTTGACGATGCGATGGAATCGGAAAAGTGAATATTTTTGAAACGGGGTCCAAAAACATGGGTAGGGTCAGCAAGTGACAGTTTTCCCGCCCCTTAAATCTCGAGTGAAATCCTGACATTAGAGCCTGTTTTAGCTGCTTTCCCACAGGCGAAATATTGGAAGTATCGATACTTTTCAGCCAACACGCCTCGATATTTTCATTTAAAGGAAATGAAAATTCAGAAATAATATTCCTAGGTATGTGAGAAAAACGTTAGAATAAAACATTCAGCAGCCTATGGCAAAAAAAAATGAAACATCGATGTATCGATGTGCCGATGCATCGAAACCCCAACATCGATGTTCCAAAAACATCGACACAGAAAACATCGATGGAAAAACATCGATGTGTCCCGCGAAAACATCGATGTTTCAAAAACATCGATGTATGATTGCCATCCCTAGGCCCGACTGGTCAAGAAGGAGTCTACTGCGTAGTACGCTGGCGTGATTGGTTTGGATTCCAGTGTTTGTGTTGCTCCAATTTCCGATTTCCGAGGTTTTCAAGATGACCAAAGCGGTAAAATGCTCAAATGTTCAGTAAATGTTCAAAATGAAGAAAAACCTTTCTCTGGTCAGTCTAAAGTATCTTTGGAATTTCTCTTCATCGCCAAGAAGATGATTCTTGATCAAACTGCTGAACATTCCTTCATTTCTGCGGTTTGAGAATACATCACTCACACGTTTCCTTACTGTGGCATATTTTGTTAATATGAACTCTTCTTCTTCGTTAATATGAACTCTTTTTTTTTTTTTTAATAACGTTTATTTGGCTTCAGTATACACTATTCAGCCTATCAAAATTTACTGCAATCTTTCTTGAAAAAAATTAAGTATATCAGACTTGAAAAATATAAAAAAATATGTGTACTGTTTAAATTAGACTACGTACTTCACGATTTCAGAATAAGTTTAAAAAAAAAAAAATTGTATAGGTATATGTACAAAATAAAAAATTTGCTATTAAAATGTTCAGAAGGTCAGGTAAGAGTCTTTGCAAAATTTTACAATAGCGTCGTAGTGCGAGACGTCTTGAAGTCGGAGGATGTGATCGAGATTGAAGGGTTGGGTAACGGTCTGAGAAATCTCCCTGAACATCTTTTCCCGAGCCGATTTGAACCGTGGGCAGTCCATCAATAAATGCTGTTCGTCTTCAGCAACAGAACAGAGCTCGCACAAATCGCTATTCGCTTTCCCAATTCTGCAGAGGTACTTCTTGGCGCAGCAGTGACCTGTTCTTAAACGCGAAATTATTTTAAAGAATATTTTGGGCCTTAACGGTATGTCGTTGAACCAACAGGCATGAACTCTTCTTCTTTGTTAATATGAACTCTTCTTCTTTGTTAATATGAACTCTTCTTCTTTGTTAATATGAACTCTTCTTCTTTGTTAATATGAACTCTTCTTACTTCTATAATTAAAATAATTATAATTATAGAAGTAAGAAGAGTTCATATTAACAAAGAAGAAGAGTTCTAATTACTCTAGAGTTACTTCTTTAATTATTAAAGAAGTATCATTATCAATGCAGCAATTACATTAAATTTTGTCTTTCTCATCGCGTTCTCCATTTCAGCAGTAGGTACCTAAATGTTATCACACACGTGCTACCTTCAACACAATTCAACGCCAACTGAACAGATAATAAAACGGCGCTAGGAAAACACTTTTACGCAGCGCAATATATTTCACGCTCCTGCCGACGTTTTTCAGGCAAATTCGGTGCCTGCTGCGCAAAAAACCTGTTGCTAGGAAAACAAGCCTTATGTCGCGCACTAGTTATTACTAAATGCCCTGTAGCAGTTCAAGGTCGTGTGACCTCCAATGCTTATCGCAATCCCTTCCTTCTCAATCACTTTTTTTTTTATTCGATTTTCTGAATCTACGTATCTTGAAGAGGGGGGGTTAAAATTTTTTTTTCTTTGGGCGATTCCAATGGTTCATTATCGAAGACCAAAATTAGCCGTATTAAACGTATTAACGTATTAAACGTAAAATACGTCGGTAATAATTTTTCTATAAACCAACAAACATTCGAAATTACCTTCATTTCCGTAGCACGAAACGCACCTCAGAACAACAAACTTGACATCACTTAAGCCATATGATGTTCCAAAGAGCTTGTTAGTATGAAAATGGACCTGTATTTCAACAGTTTGAGTCAAGATCGTGTTGTGAGGCACAATCTTTGAGCCGTCATTGTGAACGAACGTTTGGTCGTACAAAGCTGCGGATGGTCTTAAAAAATTCTACGGAACAAACTCTATCTAAATATGAAATAAAAAACATATCGTTCTATATGAATTTTTCGAGATATGGAATTTTCAAAATTTCAAAATTCGTTTTGAACCCCTTCCCCTTGACCTAGGGTTATGAAAAGTTTCGAGGATCATTGTGGGGCTGGTCCAAACCCAGAAACCAAATTTCGTAATTTTAGCTCAACGCTAACTGGGCAAAGTGGCGCGGACGGCGGACGGCGGACGGCGGGCGGCGTACGGCGTACGGCGGACGGACGGATTTTTTTTTATTCGATTTTCTGAATCTACGTATCTTGAAACGTAAACCAACAAATTTCGAGGGGGGGTTAAAAAATTTTGGTTTATTATCTTCGATACCTAATGAACCATTGGAATCGCCCAAAGAAAAAATTTTTTTAACCCCCCCTCAAAATTTGTTGGTTTACGTTTCAAGATACGTAGATTCAGAAAATCGAATAAAAAAAAATCCGTCCGTCCGCCGTCCGCGCCACTTTGCCCAGTTAACGTTGAGCTAAAATTACGAAATTTGGTTTCTGGGTTCGGACCAGCCCCACAATGGTCCTCGAAACTTTTCATAACCCTAGGTCAAGGGAAAGGGGTTCAAAACGAATTTGGAAATTTTGAAAATTTCATATCTCGAAAAATTCATATAGAACGGTATGTTTTTTATTTCATATTTAGATAGAGTTTGTTCCGTAGAATTTTTTAAGACCATCCGCAGCTTTGTACGACCAGCCGTTCGTTCACAATGACGGCTCAAAGATTGTGCCTCACTACAGGATCGTGAACCAAACTGTTGAAATACAGGTCCATTTTCATACTAACAAGCTCTTTGGAACATCATATGGCTTAAGTGATGTCGAGTTTGTTGTTCTGAGGTGCGTTTCGTGCTACGGAAATGAAGGTAATTTCGAATGTTTGTTGGTAGGTACTTCTTTTATAGAAAAATTATTACCGACGTAGTATTAAAAACCCCAGAATTATATCGTATTAATTAATCGTAATTAATAATAATTATTATTAATAATAAATACAAGTTATTAATACCTAACAATAAATTATAATAATTTTCACTAGGTACTTGATAAAATTGTTAATAATTAGTGATAATTAATAATAATAATTAATCTAACATTTACGATCTAGACATTTAGACCTAGTGATCTAGACAGAAGGGTGATCTGTACAAAGAAGATAATGAACCGTTGTGTCAAGAATTTGCAGAGTTTTTTTCTTTGGGCGATTCCAATGGTTCATTATCGAAGATAATAAACCAAAATCCGTCCGTCCGCCGTACGCCGTACGCCGTCCGTGGCACTTTGCCCAGTTAGCGTTGAGCTAAATTACGAAATTTGGTTTCTGGGTTTGGACTAGCCCCACAATGATCCTCGAAACTTTTCATAACCCTAGGTCAAGGGGAAGGGGTTCAAAACGAAATTTAAAATTTCGACGATGTCATATCTCAAAATATTCAACTGAACCGTGTAATTTTTAGTTCACTTTTGAATGACCTGAAAAATTACCAATCATTTAAGACCAATTGGATTTTTGTGCGACCAGCCGTTCGTTCACAGTGAGCGCGCAAAGGTTTAGGAAAACCACTAAACTTTCGCGTCGAAAACGGCCGTTATGTGACCCAACCTCCAGACGCCCAGAATAAAACTACGTTTTTCATCTTCCCGGTAAACTACAGTCTAGAAATTTTAACCGTGAGTCGGGGATAGACCACATTGCAATATTCACTCGGTTTCTCATCTGTAAAATTGTTTAAATAATACCTTTTTGTAATAATACAAATTAAATTTTGATGATGAGCTGTTGACTTGAAATTTTAAAAATAGTTCAGAACTGGATCACAATGCAATATTCACTCGTTTTCTTGTCTGTAAAATTGTTTAAATAATACCTATTTGTTTAAACAAATTAAATTTTGATGATGAGCTAGATACTTGAAATTTTAAATATAGGTCAGAAATGGATGACATTTCAATATTCACTCGGTTTGTATGACATGGTATGAGTATGGTATGGTATATTATTGTATGTATGATTTGGTATAATACAGTATGGTATGATAGGAAAGAAATTCGTATGGTATGGTATGAGTACGGTGAGAATATGGTATGGTGCCGATTTGCAATACAGTCTGGTATAGACAGAAGGGTGATCTGCACAAGGAAGATAATAAACCGTTGTGTCAAGAATTTGCAGAGTTTTGGTTTATTATCTTCGATAATGAACCATTGGAATCGCCCAAAGAAAAAAATTTTCTAACCCCCCCTCAAAATTTGTTGGTTTACGTTTCAAGATACGTAGATTCAGAAAATCGAATAAAAAAAATCCGTCCGTCCGCCGTACGCCGTCCGCGCCACTTTGCCCAGTTAGCGTTGAGATAAAATTACGAAATTCGGTTTCTGGGTTTGGACCAGCCCCACAATGGTCCTCGAAACTTTTCATAACCCTAGGTCAAGGGGAAGGGGTTCAAATTGAAATTTGTATGTATGATTTAGTACAGTATGCTAAGATAGAAAAGAAATTCGTATGGTATGGTATGAGTACGGTGAGAATATGGTATGGTGCCGATTTGCAACACAGTCTGGTATAGACAGAAGGGTGATCTGCACAAGGAAGATAATAAACCGTTGTGTCAAGAATTTGCAGAGTTTTTTTTATTCGATTTTCTGAATCTACGTATCTTGAAACGTAAACCAACAAATTTTGAGGGGGGGTTAAAAAAATTTTTCTTTGGGCGATTCCAATGGTTCATTATCGAAGGTAATAAACCAAAATGAATAAAAATACACAATAAGATAATAAATGAAAAACTCTGCAAATTCTTGACACAACGGTTTATTATCTTCTTTGTACAGATCACCCTTCTGTCTAGATCCTAAATGTTAGATTAATTATTATTATCAATTATCCCTAATTATTAACAATTTTATCAAGTACCTAGTGAGAATTATTATAATTTATTGTTAGGTATTAATAATTCGTATTTATTATTAATAATAATAATTATTAATTATGATTAATTAATACGATATAATTGTGGGGTTTTTAATACTACGTCGGTAATAATTTTTCTATAAAAGAAGTACCTACCAACAAACATTCGAAATTACGTTCATTTCCGTAGCACGAAACGCACCTCAGAACAACAAACTCGACATCACTTAAGCCATATGATGTTCAAAAGAGCTTGTTAGTATGAAAATGGACCTGTATTCCAACAGTTTGATTCACGATCGGGTTGTGAGGCACAATCTTTGAGCCGTCATTGTGAACGAACGTTTGGTCGTACAAAGCTGCGGATGGTCTTAAAAAATTCTACGCAACAAACTCTATCTAAATATGAAATAAAAAACATACCGTTCTATATGAATTTTTCGAGATATGAGATTTTCAAATTTTCAAAATTCGTTTGGAACCCCTTCCCCTTGACCTAGGGTTATGAAAAGTTTCGAGGACCATTGTGGGGTTGATCTAAACCCATAAAAAAAATGTCGTAATTTTAACTCAACGCTAACTGGACGGCGTACGGCGGACGGACGGATTTTTTTTTATTCGATTTTCTGAATCTACGTATCTTGAAACGTAAACCAACAAATTTTGAGGGGGGGTTAAAAACATTTTTTCTTTGGGCGATTCCAATGGTTCATTATCGAAGATAATAAACCAAAAGTACACTAGGAGCTTTTAAACAAAATTAAATGGAGAAGGGGCCATCAGCTTTTTTAGAGAGGGAAGGGAATGGTGAAAAAAGTCAAATTCTGGGTGGACACCAATCAGTACATTAGCGGTACATTAGTGATGATAAATGATCGTGGCCGTCATTCCACAAGCTGCCTAATCACTGGGAATTCTGTAGGTAAATGCTGACCCATCTAAACGGATTTTAATCATTTCCATGATTCATACTAACTTGCACAAGGCATGATTTTCCAGTGGTAGGTGTATACCTACTCGGACTTACTGCAGACTAAATTATGATCAGAATCTAGAGTGTTGAAATGTTGATTTAATGACGTAAGTTGTTATGCCACTGTAAAATGTTATCTGAAGCTTCAACAGAATTGAATAAATCCGAACATAAACAGTGTAGGGTGTCGATAAATGTAATAATCCGGTGAGGTAATAGAGTTAGTCGAGGGGAAACAATATTGATGTAAAATGTCCAAACTGGTTCAATCAACGATTAAGGGAGCCTCGAAAACTTGTGACATGGCCGAGTCGTAGTTGGTAGGTGTTGGGTTCCTGAGCTGGGACGTGTCTGGCGATGCCTCTGGGGGCAAATCCAATTATCTCCAAAAGAAAGGAAAACACGGTGATGAAGGGGGTTTAAAGATGAGGGAAAATCTCGTCCAGAGCTGGTAGTTGGTGTGAACTTGGCGTGAAAAACTTCCTTGACAGCTTTCATGTATTGTCGCGGTGCGTCGCGCTGAGGTCTAATAAATCACGCGTGTTCAAGCACGACACGAGAAGGTAGTGAATGTGGAAATAGAGGAAAATAATACTGTAGACTCCTGTAGGACGTCATGAGTGAAATTCAAGGAAGTATACCTACCTACATTTTATACATCACCCGTCAATTCCGAAAATGAAACAGTCTGACAAGTGATAGCTCATTATGGTTAAGTCAGTTCTCAATCGTTCTCAAACTGGAGCACTATGAAGGTGAAGAAACATGGTTATTACTTGAAAAGTTCTTCACGTTTCATCTGCTCTAATCTGATAACGGAATGAGATATCGCAATTCTGACTTTACGGGTTAGGCGTTGGAAAAATCTATTAACTGAATGAAGTGTTACGTGGCAAAAAATGGTGACCAGTAAAAACCAGTTATTTCTGGAGACATTTTACATAAGACCAGTTATTTCTTCGAAAGTCATGCTGCATGATTGTGGATTTTTATCTTCCCCCTAAACATTCACATGAATATTGGCAGCTATGAATGTTTCTTGCGATACCCATTAGGTGGCTCTCTTGATTTGATTAAAGTGGCTCCATGGTTTTTCGTACCTACCAGCCACATTTTTTAAACAATTTGCTTATTCACGTTACAACTGTATTACAACATCTAGCAACGTTTTTCTAATACGTCAGAGCGTTTTTTATGGTCACTACTATATCCATTTCCCATCACTCCAAACTTAAGCCACATTGTCCTAAATAACTTTCTACAACCTAGCCGTATCGTCAAATTGACTAGAAACAAACCAATTCAGGGTCTAAATAGTCTGTATAGAACGAGAAACTTTGATGCCGATATTCAACCTGATCCTTCAACATCAGCCTCCATAATACAATGTAAGGAGTAGTCGCAGTATTAAGTGTGCTGTTACTAATGCGATGATTCGATTATCAATCTCTGAACGCTGATTAGTTCAGCTTCGGTGTGAGGAGCCACTGGGTTGTCTACCGTAACGCCCCTGTGATCAGAGATTGAGAGCTATTGATGGCTATATTGATGGATATATGAGGGACATATTGATGGCAATACCTGACTTCGCACAAAAGCCGTTCGTGTTCTCAGTTACTTACTCCTTGAATCTCTCTCATGGAGGCTAAATCATAATAAATGTCCCTTCCTCGAACTCGATTCGTCCATTCCGCCGAAATCTGTTGTCCCAGAATTGACAAAGTTTTCTCCCTTATACCGGGCGAAGAGGGCTCGTTGTGAGAAATCCTTATCACAAGGTGGTGGAACAGCACACTCGAGACCTTCTATCACCTACAACTGGCAAGCTTGTGTGCACGGGTAGGTATGTGGGTGTGTATGTGTCAAGCGGAACTAACTCTTCACGCCCGACGAGAAAACTTAATAAAAAAATGAAGTTTAATCTCACTTTCATTTTTCTCGCTCTGCCTCTGAAGTTTCTCCACTCCGTTTCCTTCGTGATTTTTCATTCACCTACCCTTTTTGGCCAGTTTGCAGAGAAACTTCCGTATTCTACTGAATTCAGCTATGATTAAATGTTTCAAGTAGATCACGACTCAGGTTGAGTAGGTTGGGTGATCACAGCTTTTGGACGAATATTGCTACAGAAACGACTTATTCTGTAATATATCTTCATGTTCTACTGAGTTGGGTTTACATGGACGTTAATGATCATCCCGTTAGAGCTCCTTCCCGAATCGTTGTCGATCAGAAAAGATCACAACTTTCAGGCGAAATTTAAATAGAAGATATTCGTCGCCTTTGGGTTGTAGATACAAAGGCCTCGAGGATGAAGGCTGGACGACGGAATATGGGCGCCGGTGTTAGGCCCGGTGGGTCTGAAAAGAGCCGTTGAAAGAAGGAGTGGGCGTAGCTCGACGTTGGGCCCGTGGCTCTGAAAAGAACCGATGAAGGGTGCGGGCGTTAGCACCGGACTCGTGTCCTCTGTGTTCGGTCGGAAAACCCGACTTCCTAGTCTTGAGGAGGGGCTGATGTTGTACCACGAAACCCCTTAGGGCCGCCAGTGCCTTTTGCAAGGTACCGACTTGAGGCGGGTCAGTTTCCAAGTTGAATCCACCACAAACGGGTTGTCGACAGCCTTGAAGCTTCGTGGGGCGCGGAACCCCAGTCCACCTTGTACCTATGACAAGCCGCTGAGAATGAATCAACGAGGGCGCTGCTTATTGGCCCCTGCCGTGGCGATCACCGCTGCTCCTCAAGAGGTCGGACGTGAACCTCGACTGCGTTGGGAAGCCGGCGAAAGGATCGGCGAGCTGTTCGTCTTCCGTCGGAGAAGCTCGCTGGAAGGAGTTGAGGCATGAGGCGATTTCTTGGGTGGT
Source organism: Stenodema calcarata (assembly GCA_963920205.1). Taxonomy (NCBI): domain Eukaryota; kingdom Metazoa; phylum Arthropoda; class Insecta; order Hemiptera; family Miridae; genus Stenodema; species Stenodema calcarata. The sequence continues at coordinate 6,175,758 of OY986055.1, read as the reverse complement.
GTTGGTGCAGCCAGTCGATGACGAGAGTCGAGAAGAGAATGATTTTATTGAGAGCCAGCGCGAGCTTATATATCCTTAGCGCATGCGCACTAACCATCCCTTTCCCCTACTTCCAACCAGCGGCTCCTTGACTAACTGTCTAGTTGCTGACTGTCCCGCTAGAGTTCTATAGCGGCCGAAGGTTACTCGAAGGTTAAAAGAGGCAAAATGCTGGAGGCTTCGATGAAATAATAGAATTGTGTAGAATGTCTCTACAGAAGATTTTACTTAACAGCTCCATGTAACAACTAGCTTACAACAATGTTGCCCAAAATAATACTCTCCTGATTCCACTTCCGTTTATTCATGCAGGGTTCCCTTCACATTGTGAGATGAAACTTCATCAGGAATTCATCAGAATGTATTCCAATTACCGCGCAGCCTCGCGTAACGAGTAGCTTTAAACGGATGTCGCACAGAATATTTCCACTAAATTTCCTCGAGACTTGGAAAATATTCGTGGGACATTTCGCTCAACGTAAGAACCTGGTCAACTCAATTCGCTGGGAGAGCCGTAAGAGAACTCGTGAATAATGGATAACCCAAAAACTTTGTCGTATTCTCTTTGAAGGACCTTTTCACCAGTATTTTTTCCTTTCCGGAATGTAATGAAATAGGTTTAAACAACCTCAACATCAGGGTTCACCATCACAAACCTTTTCCCTCTATATCTGATTTTCACCATCGAAACCATTTTTTTTAAACATGGAACATGTTTTAGCCTTCACACAACTTGTTTATTTGTTAGAAATACGGGCAAGCCCAATTACAATTTGTTTAATAATAAAATATAAAGTATGTACGATGGCAGGAATGTTGGTGAAGTCCCTCGTATGCCGACTTAAAAAGCCCAGAGACCTCGTTGCTTTGCCCGCAATACGATCAATAAGTGGCTGAAACCGAGCGTATTTTGGAATGTTTGACTGTTTATTTATCAATCTGCACATACATTAGGTCCTTTGGCCCTCTCTACCACGATGGCGGAAAACAAAATTACAAATTAATTCAAAAACATTTCTTCCTCCTTCTCATTTAGCGGAAATAAATTATAAATTACTCCAATCTGTGTGAGGGATCAGCTGAGTGGTCCTAAAGCTAATTTCTGTGCTAAACGTGGCTAAAACATGTTCCATGCTTATAGAAAGTTAGCCGTAAGGCTCAAAACGAAAGGAGAGCAAGTTTTTTAATCGGCTATAGTTTTTTTCCCTTAAACTTCACTCTCTAGCGTAGACGCAATCGGACCGATTTGGCGGAATCTTCTTAGAGCAATTGAGTGAAATCCTCTTGTGGATACTGCCATTTCAGTCTTACAGGGCTCCGTGAACTAATAGAGTACCAGCTTTGCAGATATTCAACATAATTTATGGTTCCTTGAATTTGTGCTATACAAAATCTCGATTTACAATTTCCTTGATTTTAGTTTTTACCCAGAAACCGTTTCTGGGTCCTTGTCAATGGCAACACGGCGGTTGCGTATACTACACCAGTCAAGTCCTGGCTGTCGTGCAGGTCTGCATCACTAAAACGCTTCGCCTTCCTCAGTGGAACGCTTCGCTCATCCGTACACTTATCCGCCATTTATAACTCCGTCAACATCTCCTTTTTTATTCACTTCAGTTGAATTGCAGTTGATATTTGCAACGCTCCAACGACACCAGAATTTCCAGGAACTTTATATTTGTTATCAAGTAGTTGGTTGAGTTGACTGTTATGAAGTTGACGTTGTGTTGGCTGGCATTTTACTCGAGAATATTGAAATTCGATGTCACGAGGAAGCTTGAGAGGGAAGTTCATCATATCTTGGGAATCTTCCACCTCAGTTGTCCGGTGCTCTCAGGCGTAAGTACATATAGCGAGATCATCGATTGATTCCTTCCTGAGTTTGGTTCCCATCGTGACTTGTATCCGATTCCAATAAAAATGAAATTCCAATTCCAGTGAAAATTCCAATCCACCGTCGGTTTCGTTTTTACAATTTGTTGATAGATTTTGGTAATTTGGAATTCAATTGATCCAATCCCATTAACTTCACAGTGCAAATTACACATAACAATCCTGTCATTCTGAAGAATGTTTTTTCAATAATTATTATTTTTAATCGGAGATATTTTGGCTTTTTCCCCACGTAGGTTAACCAATTAATAGGTTCCAGCTAATTGTTGCGTTTGTGTTTGGAGGATCGGTAATTGGTTTGATGTTACTTTAAAAATTGTTTTCATATTACTTTTCAATATTCACTCTGCAATCCACCTGTAAATATTCGCTCCACTGTGGAAATCACCTGGATCGAGCCGTAGGTGAAACTCGATAATGAGTTTTCAGGACTTGAGTGGAATTGGATGGCGGTAGAAGATACCAAACGAGTTTCTGGCGCAAAGGGTAAAAGGCGTGAGAGGTTGAGTATGAAGTTGCCGGGAGATTGGCGTTGGTTGGAAGTTCGACGGCGCTCTTTCACGCCCGTACGAGGTATTTGTTTCATACCGAAAGGGTGAAAATTGGCGTGGAATGCCGAGAGATGAGTCAATTCGATCGTTGATGTGGTTTACCACACATTTGTACCCTTATGTTAGATATAATATAATAGACTCTTTAGCATTTTCCAGAAGTGGCACGAAAAGAGTGCCAAAAAGTATGTTTTTAGCTTGGAATTGTACACAGACCCAGTAACTATACATAGTTACTGGGTCTGTGTACAATTCCAAGTCATGTTTATTGAGTCATGTTTATTCGGTGATGAAATACATGTATTTCATCACCGAATAAACATGACTCAATAAACACCATTTGCAATGTTATAGTTCCAATTGTTGATCGGGCTTATAATAGAATCGCAGGGACCCGTTATGTAGGTCTGTTGATTCGTACCGCATCGAGTAAAAACCTCCGAGCCTTTATATTTACTCACTCTGACGAAAAGAACCAGTTTCTTGCGAATTGTTCCCGAATTTTGGAAAATCATCGCTGTCGTACTATTTGTGTAGCTACTTTTTTGTGTATACTTATAGGTGCACACAGATCTAGACATAATGCATAGATATTGAAAAAGTTTAAACAGTACCTCCCATATCGTACCTTCGATGATGAACCTTATTCTGACCTTATGTTTACGTTTCAAGATACGTACAATCCGAAAATAGAATTTAAAAAATCCGTCCTTCCTCCGTCCACGGCACTTTGCCAGTTAGCGTTGAGCAAAAATTACGAATTTAGTTTCCGGGTTTAGACAACACCCACGATAATCCTTGGAAATTTTCATAACCAATAGGAAGGGGTTCAGAACGAGTTGGGTAGGAGGAAATAGAAACTCCAGAATCATACTGTTACAATGTTTTTGTAATTAATACATTATCCAAACGTATAATTATTCATCTATCATTTAGTAATGTAGACAGAAAGGTGATCTGCACAAAGTAGATGATAAGCAGTTGTGTCAAGAATTTGCAGTTTTTTCTTGATTTTTCTCTAATCTTGTCTCGTTGTGCGGCGGTGATATTCCGTCAGTGATTGGACTGATGTCGAAAAACCGGAATTTCCGGCAGTTAAGTTATCGATCAAAAGCATGTTCAGATGAAAAGGACGCAAAACTGTAACCGCGACTGGTTCTACTTGCTCTAGTTATCACTTTGACGGTTTTGCGTCGGTTTATAGGCCAAGGAGAGTGTAAGGCAGCCAGGGCAGGTTCCTATTAACCGATTAATATTGTCCGTATCAAGAACTAGCTTATCACTTCTTGCGACACAGAAAATAGACGTCTGCTAGATCTTGTAGATATATAACAATTATTGTGGTCTACGTGGTCTTCATTCGTCTATAGACATAATTTAAACAAATATAGACGTCTAGTTTTGGTACAAACTTCATCTTCTTCGTCTACATCTATCGGTAGTCGTTCTATAGATGTCAATTTTTTGTCTGCAGCTTGTCTATGGGTTGACGTCGTAGATTAAATTTAAATTAAATTTAGATGGCCTATCTCCTTCTACATTATATCTATAGCTTTTTTCAATTTGAATTCTTCCTTTTACAAAATGTATTCGTCCTTCATAAAGAGGGACTAGATCTTGAAGGCAACCAGACTAAATGATATGCCGATACCTTTTCTCGAAGAATAATAATTTATTGCATTGGTTTGCAAAGTTAATAATGATGCCGTCGTTATGCCACGCTATACCAGACGCCGTCGTTATTACGTTCAAGATTTGGTCCCTCTTTATGTAGGAATGATTTATTTTGTAAAAGGACGAATTCATTTTGAAAAAGGACTCATTCATTTTGAAAAAAGGTGAATTCATTTTGTAAAAGACTACTCAATTCATTTTGGAGGACGACGAATTTATTTTGTAGAAGGACGAATTGATTTTGCTAAAGGATGAATTCAATTTGAAAAAGCTATATAAGATTATGTAAACATCTACGTAGACATCCATTATGTAGACATCTACTCTCCATAGACCGTGTTGACGATTGGTAGATGACCTCCCGACATATAATAGTGATCTACCTCTCGGCTTCTCCCCTCAAGTGGTCCTCCTCGATCCCTGATCTCAAATAGGCCTGGTAGTGACTGGTACCGGTGGGGGTTGTCACGCTAGCCAGATTCCAAATTGATAGGCGCCGTCAAGACGTCTATAGAGGCGGTCTAGACGACGATAGAGGCATGTAAAAGGGCTCGATGGTCACCTAGACGGCGTCTATCAGCGTTTAGACCGCCTCTATCGACGTCTAGACCGCCTCTATCGACGTCTAGACCGCCTCTATCGACGTCTAGACCGCCTCTTTACAATTGACGCCCCTTACATGTCGATGGACGCCGTTAGACATGGAGAGACGCCGTCTAGGCGTCAATAGACGCCCTTTACTTGTCGATTGACATCGTCAGACATGGATAGACGCCGTCTAGACGCCAATAGACGTCACAAGTTGATCTAAGCATGTAGATAGGTCTACGTATTTAGATGAATAGACGTCTATTTAGACTAGACGTCTAAAGTAACCCTTTAGACGTCTACCAGAGGCGTCTACTAGACGTGTTCACGTCTTACCAATAGATGCCTATTAGAGGTCTAGCAGACGTCTATTTTCTGTGTGATTTATGTATGCGAGTGAAGTAGCTAGATGGGCTGTAAGGCTCAGTTGTGATCTTAATCTTTAATAAATAAACAATTTGGAAAAAAAATGCACGCCCCTGATCATAGAGCGGATTGCGAATTGCACGTCGAAGAGCCACTACATCATAAATAAATAACTCAAGTTGAATCGGAATCTACTTTTCGCTTTTAAATAAATTTGTAGTCATTTAAAATTTGAATTTTGGTCTCGACGAAGAGTAATTTCATTCCAAATGAATTGATTTGTTTGAATCGAAATCTGTTTCGGCAATCGGAAGTAGGGATGAACATCGGAACCAAATAATCGATTATAACATCAAATGATTAGTCGTAAAATAATAATCTATGTGACCGATTAATCGGTATTTAATAATCGATGTTCGATTAATCGAAAGCAAATATTCGGGTATCTAAGTATTTCAAAGTATTAATACTTTGAAGCAAATAATTATTTGCTTTCCGATGGTTTTCTTTGTCTATAGGGGACGACCTATTGTTAAATTACAAGGCTAATGGATATGAAGGAATGCCAAAACGAATAAAATTGCATAAAATGGTTTTTTTTATTATAAGTTGAGGGTAACATAAATTGAACTGATAAAAAGTGTATATTGAAAAAAGTAGATAGTGTTGGGTGTGTATAGGTACATCTTGTGAAAATAAAAGTTTTGAGAGGGTTTGTAGAGTTTGAGAGGAACCCTTCAAGCGGTTCTACGGTACCTGAGCTTCAGAAATCTTAATTTCGGTTCATTATCTTCGATAATGAACCATTGCAATCGCCCAAAGAAAAAATTTCTTTAACCCCCCCTCAAAATTTGTTGGTTTTCGTTTCAAGATACGTAGATTCAGAACATCGAATAAAAAAATTCTTGACACAACGGTTCATTATCTTCTTTGTACAGATCACCCTTCTGTTTAGAATCTAAACTTTAGATCATTAGGTCTAAATGTGTAGATCCTAAATGTTAGATTAATTATTATTATCAACTATCACTAATTATTAATAATTTTATCAAGTACCTAGTGAAATTATTATAATTTATTGTTAGGTATTAATCATTTGAATTTATTATTAATAATTATTATTATTAATTATGATTAATAATCGACTCGAATACATCGTGAAAACGAAAAAAAGTTGACTTCATATCGACTTGACGTGTTCATTTGTGTTCGAATGGACCTTCAAGAAGAGCAATTGTCGACTCGAATACATCGTGAAAATGAAAAAAGTTGACTTCATATCGACTCGACGTGTTCATTTGTGTTCGAATGGACCTTCAAGAAGAGTAATTGTCGACTAGAATACATCGTGAAAACGAAAAAAAGTTGACTTCATATCGACTCGACGTGTTCATTTGAGTTCGAATGGACCTTCAAGAAGAGCAATTGTCGACTAGAATACATCGTGAAAACGAAAAAAAGTTGACTTCATATCGACTCGACGTGTTCATTTGAGTTCGAATGGACCTTCAAGAAGAGCAATTGTCGACTCGAATACATCGTGAAAACGAAAAAAAGTTGACTTCATATCGACTCGACGTGTTCATTTGTGTTCGAATGGACCTTCAAGAAGAGCAATTGTCGACTCGAATACATCGTGAAAACGAAAAAAAGTTGACTTCATATCGACTCGACGTGTTCATTTGTGTTCGAATGGACCTTCAAGAAGAGCAATTGTCGACTCGAATACATCGTGAAAACGAAAAAAAGTTGACTTCATATCGATTCGACGTGTTCATTTGAGTTCGAATGGACCTCCAAGAAGAGCAATTGTCGACTACAATACATCGTGAAAACGAAAAAAAGTTGACTTCATAATATTATCGAAAAAAAGTTGACTTCATGATATTATCGACTCGACGTGTTCATTTGAGTTCGAATGGACCTTCAAGAAGAGCAATTGTCGACTCGAATACATCGTGAAAACGAAAAAAATTGACTTCATATCTACTCGACGTGTTCATTTGAGTTCGAATGGACCTTCAAGAAGAGCAATTGTCGACTCAAATACATCGTGAAAACGAAAAAAAGTTGACTTCATATCGACACGACGTGTTCATTTGAGTTCCAATGCACCTTCAAGAAGAGCGATTGTCGACTCGAATACATCGTAAAAACGAAAAAAAATCGACTTCATATCGACTCGACGTGTTCATTTGAGTTCGAATGGACCTTCAAGAAGAGCAATTGTCGACTCGAATACATCGTGAAAACGAAAAAAATTGACTTCATATCGACTCGACGTGTTCATTTGAGTTCGAATGGACCTTCAAGAAGAGCAATTGTCGACTCAAATACATCGTGAAAACGAAAAAAAGTTGACTTCATATCGACACGACGTGTTCATTTGAGTTCCAATGCACCTTCAAGAAGAGCGATTGTCGACTCGAATACATCGTGAAAACGAAAAAAAGTTGACTTCATATCGACTCGACGTGTTCATTTGTGTTCGAATGGACCTTCAAGAAGAGCAATTGTCGACTGAAATACATCGTGAAAACGAAAAAAATTGACTTCATATCGACTCGACGTGTTCATTTGAGTTCGAATGGACCTTCAAGAAGAGCAATTGTCGACTCGAATACATCGTGAAAACGAAAAAAATTGACTTCATATCTACTCGACGTGTTCATTTGAGTTCGAATGGACCTTCAAGAAGAGCAATTGTCGACTCAAATACATCGTGAAAACGAAAAAAAGTTGACTTCATATCGACACGACGTGTTCATTTGAGTTCCAATGCACCTTCAAGAAGAGCGATTGTCGACTCGAATACATCGTGAAAACGAAAAAAAGTTGACTTCATATCGACTCGACGTGTTCATTTGTGTTCGAATGGACCTTCAAGAAGAGCAATTGTCGACTGAAATACATCGTGAAAACGAAAAAAATTGACTTCATATCGACTCGACGTGTTCATTTGAGTTCGAATGGACCTTCAAGAAGAGCAATTGTCGACTCAAATACATCGTGACAACGAAAAAAAGTTGACTTCATATCGACTCGACGTGTTCATTTGTGTTCAAATGGACCTTCAAGAAGAGCAATTGTCGACTAGAATACATCGTGAAAACGAAAAAAAGTTGACTTCATATCGACTCGACGTGTTCATTTGAGTTCGAATGGACCTTCAAGAAGAGCAATTGTCGACTAGAATACATCGTGAAAACGAAAAAAGTTGACTTCATATCGACTCGACGTGTTCATTTGTGTTCGAATGGACCTTCAAGAAGAGCAATTGTCGACTCGAATACATCGTGAAAACGAAAAAAAGTTGACTTCATATCGACTCGACGTGTTCATTTGAGTTCGAATGGACCTTCAAGAAGAGCAATTGTCGACTCAAGTACATCGTGAAAACGAAAAAAAGTTGACTTCATATCGACTCGACGTGTTGATTTGAGTTCGAATGGACATTCAAGAAGAGCAATTGTCGACTCGAATACATCGTGAAAACGAAAAAAAGTTGACTTCATATCGACTCGACGTGTTCATTTGTGTTCAAATGTACCTTCAAGAAGAGCAATTATCGACTCGAATACATCGTGAAAACGAAAAAAAGTTGACTTCATATCGACTCGACGTGTTCATTTGTGTTCGAATGGACCTTCAAGAAGAGCAATTGTCGACTAGAATACATCGTGAAAACGAAAAAAAGTTGACTTCATATCGACTCGACGTGTTCATTTGAGTTCGAATGGACCTTCAAGAAGAGCAATTGTCGACTCAAATACATCGTGAAAACGAAAAAAAGTTGACTTCATATCGACACGACGTGTTCATTTGAGTTCCAATGCACCTTCAAGAAGAGCGATTGTCGACTCGAATACATCGTGAAAACGAAAAAAAGTTGACTTCATATCGACTCGACGTGTTCATTTGTGTTCGAATGGACCTTCAAGAAGAGCAATTGTCGACTGAAATACATCGTGAAAACGAAAAAAATTGACTTCATATCGACTCGACGTGTTCATTTGAGTTCGAATGGACCTTCAAGAAGAGCAATTGTCGACTCGAATACATCGTGAAAACGAAAAAAAGTTGACTTCATATCGACTCGACGTGTTCATTTGTGTTCAAATGTACCTTCAAGAAGAGCAATTATCGACTCGAATACATCGTGAAAACGAAAAAAAGTTGACTTCATATCGACTCGACGTGTTCATTTGTGTTCGAATGGACCTTCAAGAAGAGCAATTGTCGACTAGAATACATCGTGAAAACGAAAAAAAGTTGACTTCATATCGACTCGACGTGTTCATTTGAGTTCGAATGGACCTTCAAGAAGAGCAATTGTCGACTCGAATACATCGTGAAAACGAAAAAAAGTTGACTTCATATCGACTCGACGTGTTCATTTGTGTTCAAATGGACCTTCAAGAAGAGCAATTGTCGACTAGAATACATCGTGAAAACGAAAAAAGTTGACTTCATATCGACTCGACGTGTTCATTTGTGTTCGAATGGACCTTCAAGAAGAGCAATTGTCGACTCGAATACATCGTGAAAACGAAAAAAAGTTGACTTCATATCGACTCGACGTGTTCATTTGTGTTCAAATGGACCTTCAAGAAGAGCAATTGTCGACTAGAATACATCGTGAAAACGAAAAAAACTCTGCAAATTCTTGACACAACGGTTCATTATCTCCTTTGTACAGATCACCCTTCTGTCTAGATCACTAGGTCTAAATGTCTAGATCCTAAATGTTAGATTAATTATTATTATCAATTATCACTAATTATTAACAATTTTATCAAGTAGGTACCTAGTGAAACTATTATAATTTATTGTTAGGTATTAATAATTCGTATTTATTATTAATAATAATTATTATTAATTATGATTAATTAATACGATATAATCTGGGGTTTTTAATACTACGTCGGTAATAATTTTTCTATAAAAGAAGTACCTACCAACAAACATTCGAAATTACCTTCATTTCCGTAGCACGAAACGCACCTCAGAACAACAAACTCGACATCACTTAAGCCATATGATGTTCCAAAGAGCTTGTTAGTATGAAAATGGACCTGTATTTCAACAGTTTGATACACGATCGTGTTGTGAGGCACAATCTTTGAGCCCTCATTGTGAACGAACGGCTGGTCGTACGAAGCTGCGGATGGTCTTAAAAAATTCTACGGAACAAACTCTATCTAAATATGAAATAAAAAACATACCGTTCTATATGAATTTTTCGAGATATGAAATTTTCAAAATTTCAAAATTCGTTTTGAACCCCTTCCCCTTGACCTAGGGTTATGAAAAGTTTCGAGGACCATTGTGGGGTTGGTCGAAACCCATAAAAAAAATTTCGTAATTTTAACTCAACGCTAACTGGGCAAAGTGGCGCGGACGGCGGACGGCGTACGGCGTACGGCGTACGGCGGACGGACGGATTTTTTTTTATTCGATTTTCTGAATCTACGTATCTTGAAACGTAAACCAACAAATTTTGAGGGGGGGTTAAAATTTTTTTTTCTTTGGGCGATTCCAATGGTTCATTATCGAAGATAATAAACCAAAAGTTGACTTCATATCGACTCGACGTGTTCATTTGTGTTCAAATGGACCTTCAAGAAGAGCAATTGTCGACTAGAATACATCGTGAAAACGAAAAAAGTTGACTTCATATCGACTCGACGTGTTCATTTGTGTTCGAATGGACCTTCAAGAAGAGCAATTGTCGACTCGAATACATCGTGAAAACGAAAAAAAGTTGACTTCATATCGACTCGACGTGTTCATTTGTGTTCAAATGGACCTTCAAGAAGAGCAATTGTCGACTAGAATACATCGTGAAAACGAAAAAAGTTGACTTCATATCGACTCGACGTGTTCATTTGTGTTCGAATGGACCTTCAAGAAGAGCAATTGTCGACTCGAATACATCGTGAAAACGAAAAAAAGTTGACTTCATATCGACTCGACGTGTTCATTTGTGTTCAAATGGACCTTCAAGAAGAGCAATTGTCGACTAGAATACATCGTGAAAACGAAAAAAATTGACTTCATATCTACTCGACGTGTTCATTTGAGTTCGAATGGACCTTCAAGAAGAGCAATTGTCGACTCAAATACATCGTGAAAACGAAAAAAAGTTGACTTCATATCGACACGACGTGTTCATTTGAGTTCCAATGCACCTTCAAGAAGAGCGATTGTCGACTCGAATACATCGTGAAAACGAAAAAAAGTTGACTTCATATCGACTCGACGTGTTCATTTGTGTTCGAATGGACCTTCAAGAAGAGCAATTGTCGACTGAAATACATCGTGAAAACGAAAAAAATTGACTTCATATCGACTCGACGTGTTCATTTGAGTTAGAATGGACCTTCAAGAAGAGCAATTGTCGACTCAAATACACCGTGAAAACGAAAAAAAGTTGACTTCATATCGACTCGACGTGTTCATTTGTGTTCGAATGGACCTTCAAGAAGAGCAATTGTCGACTGAAATACATCGTGAAAACGAAAAAAATTGACTTCATATCGACTCGACGTGTTCATTTGAGTTCGAATGGACCTTCAAGAAGAGCAATTGTCGACTCGAATCCATCGTGAAAACGAAAAAAATTGACTTCATATCTACTCGACGTGTTCATTTGAGTTCAATGCACCTTCAAGAAGAGCGATTGTCGACTCGAATACATCGTGAAAACGAAAAAAGTTGACTTCATATCGACTCGACGTGTTCATTTGTGTTCGAATGGACCTTCAAGAAGAGCAATCGTCGACTGAAATACATCGTGAAAACGAAAAAAATTGACTTCATATCGACTCGACGTGTTCATTTGAGTTCGAATGGACCTTCAAGAAGAGCAATTGTCGACTCAAATACATCGTGACAACGAAAAAAAGTTGACTTCATATCGACTCGACGTGTTCATTTGTGTTCAAATGGACCTTCAAGAAGAGCAATTGTCGACTAGAATACATCGTGAAAACGAAAAAAAGTTGACTTCATATCGACTCGACGTGTTCATTTGAGTTCGAATCGACCTTCAAGAAGAGCAATTTCCGAGTCGAATACATCGTGAAAACGAAAAAAAGTTGACTTCATATCGACTCGACGTGTTGATTTGAGTTCGAATGGACATTCAAGAAGAGCAATTGTCGACTCAAATACATCGTGAAAACGAAAAAAATTGACTTCATATCGACTCGACGTGTTCATTTGAGTTCGAATGGACCTTCAAGAAGAGCAATTGTCGACTGAAATACATCTTGACAACGAAAAAAAGTTGACTTCATATCGACTCGACGTGTTCATTTGAGTTCGAATGGACCTTCAAGAAGAGCAATTGTCGACTCAAATACATCGTGAAAACGAAAAAAAGTTGACTTCATATCGACTCGACGTGTTCATTTGAGTTCGAATCGACCTTCAAGAAGAGCAATTTCCGAGTCGAATACATCGTGAAAACGAAAAAAAAGTTGACTTCATATCGACTCGACGTGTTCATTTGTGTTCGAATGGACCTTCAAGAAGAGCAATTGTCGACTCGAATACATCGTGAAAACGAAAAAAAGTTGACTTCATATCGACTCGACGTGTTGATTTGAGTTCGAATGGACATTCAAGAAGAGCAATTGTCGACTCAAATACATCGTGAAAACGAAAAAAAGTTGACTTCATATCGACTCGACGTGTTCATTTGAGTTCGAATGGACCTTCAAGAAGAGCACTTGTCGACTCGAATACATCGTGAAAACGAAAAAAAGTTGACTTCATATCGACTCGACGTGTTGATTTGTGTTCAAATGGACCTTCAAGAAGAGCAATTGTCGTCTAGAATACATCGTGAAAACGAAAAAAGTTGACTTCATATCGACTCGACGTGTTCATTTGTGTTCGAATGGACCTTCAAGAAGAGCAATTGTCGACTCGAATACATCGTGAAAACGAAAAAAAGTTTACTTCATATCGACTCGACGTGTTCATTTGTGTTCAAATGGACCTTCAAGAAGAGCAATTGTCGACTCGAATACATCGTGAAAACGAAAAAAAGTTGACTTCATATCGACTCGACGTGTTCATTTGAGTTCGAATGGACCTTCAAGAAGAGCAATTGTCGACTCGAATACATCGTGAAAACGAAAAAAAGTTGACTTCATATCGACTCGACGTGTTCATTTGTGTTCAAATGGACCTTCAAGAAGAGCAATTGTCGACTAGAATACATCGTGAAAACGAAAAAAAGTTGACTTCATATCGACTCGAGGTGTTTATTTGAGTTCGAATGGACCTTCAAGAAGAGCAATTGTCGACTCGAATACATCGTGAAAACGAAAAAAAGTAGACTTCATATCGACTCGACGTGTTCATTTGTGTTCAAATGGACCTTCAAGAAGAGCAATTGTCGACTAGAATACATCGTGAAAACGAAAAAAAGTTGACTTCATATCGACTCGACGTGTTCATTTGAGTTCGAATGGACCTTCAAGAAGAGCAATTGTCGACTCGAATACATTGTGAAAACGAAAAAAAGTTGACTTCATATCGACACGACGTGTTCATTTGAGTTCCAATGCACCTTCAAGAAGAGCGATTGTCGACTCGAATACATCGTGAAAACGAAAAAAAGTTGACTTCATATCGACTCGACGTGTTCATTTGTGTTCGAATGGACCTTCAAGAAGAGCAATTGTCGACTCGAATACATCGTGAAAACGAAAAAAAGTTGACTTCATATCGACTCGACGTGTTCATTTGAGTTCGAATGGACCTTCAAGAAGAGCAATTGTCGACTCAAATACATCGTGAAAACGAAAAAAAGTTGACTTCATATCGACTCGACGTGTTGATTTGAGTTCGAATGGACATTCAAGAAGAGCAATTGTCGACTCGAATACATCGTGAAAACGAAAAAAAGTTGACTTCATATCGACTCGACGTGTTCATTTGTGTTCAAATGTACCTTCAAGAAGAGCAATTATCGACTCGAATACATCGTGAAAACGAAAAAAAGTTGAATTCATATCGACTCGACGTGTTCATTTGTGTTCGAATGGACCTTCAAGAAGAGCAATTGTCGACTAGAATACATCGTGAAAACGAAAAAAAGTTGACTTCATATCGACTCGACGTGTTCATTTGAGTTCGAATGGACCTTCAAGAAGAGCAATTGTCGACTCGAATACATCGTGAAAACGAAAAAAAGTTGACTTCATATCGACTCGACGTGTTCATTTGTGTTCAAATGGACCTTCAAGAAGAGCAATTGTCGACTAGAATACATCGTGAAAACGAAAAAAAGTTGACTTCATATCGACTCGACGTGTTCATTTGTGTTCGAATGGACCTTCAAGAAGAGCAATTGTCGACTCGAATACATCGTGAAAACGAAAAAAAGTTGACTTCATATCGACTCGACGTGTTCATTTGTGTTCAAATGGACCTTCAAGAAGAGCAATTGTCGACTAGAATACATCGTGAAAACGAAAAAAAGTTGACTTCATATCGACTCGACGTGTTCATTTGTGTTCAAATGGACCTTCAAGAAGAGCAATTGTCGACTAGAATACATCGTGAAAACGAAAAAAAGTTGACTTCATATCGACTTGACGTGTTCATTTGAGTTCGAATGGACCTTCAAGAAGAGCAATTGTCGACTCGAATACATCGTGAAAACGAAAAAAAGTTGACTTCATATCGACTCGACGTGTTCATTTGAGTTCGAATGGACCTTCAAGAAGAGCAATTGTCGACTCGAATACATCGTGAAAACGAAAAAAAGTTGACTTCATATCGACTCGACGTGTTCATTTGTGTTCAAATGGACCTTCAAGAAGAGCAATTGTCGACTAGAATACATCGTGAAAACGAAAAAAAGTTGACTTCATATCGACTCGACGTGTTCATTTGTGTTCAAATGGACCTTCAAGAAGAGCAATTGTCGACTAGAATACATCGTGAAAACGAAAAAAAGTTGACTTCATATCGACTCGACGTGTTCATTTGAGTTCGAATGGACCCTCAAGAAGAGCAATTGTCGACTCGAATACATCGTGAAAACGAAAAAAAGTTGACTTCATATCGACTCGACGTGTTCATTTGAGTTCGAATGGACCTTCAAGAAGAGCAATTGTCGACTCAAATACATCGTGAAAATGAAAAAAAGTTGACTTCATATCGACTCGACGTGTTCATTTGAGTTCCAATGGACCTTCAAGAAGAGCGATTGTCGACTCGAATACATCGTGAAAACGGAAAAAAGTTGACTTCATATCGGCTCGAGGTGTTCATTTGAGTTCGAATGGACCTTCAAGAAGAGCAATTGTCGACTCGAATACATCGTGAAAACGAAAAAAAGTAGACTTCAAATCGACTCGAGGTGTTTATTTGAGTTCGAATGGACCTTCAAGAAGAGCAATTGTCGACTCGAATACATCGTGAAAACGAAAAAAAGGGGACTTCATATCGACTCGACGTGTTCATTTGAGTTCGAATGGACCTTCAAGAAGAGCAATTGTCGACTCAAATACATCGTGAAAACGAAAAACTCTGCAAATTCTTGACACAACGGTTTATTATCTTCCTTGTGCAGATCACCCTTCTGTCTATACCAGACTGTATTGCAAATCGGCACCATACCATATTTTCACCGTACTCATACCATACCATACGAATTTCTTTTCTATCATACCATACTGTATAATAGGTACCAAATCATACATACAATAATATGCCATAACATACTCATACCATGACATACAAACCGAGTGAATATTGAAATGTCATCCATTTCTGACCTATATTTAAAATTTCAAGTATCTAGCTCATCATCAAAATTTAATTTGTTTAAACAAATAGGTATTATTTAAACAATTTTACAGACAAGAAACCGAGTGAATATTGCATTGTGATCCAGTTCTGACCTAGTTTTAAAATTTCAAGTCAATAGCTCATCATCAAAATTTAATTTGTATTATTACGAAAAGGTATTATTTAAACAATTTTACAGATGAGAAACCGAGTAAATATTGCAATGTGGTCTTTCTCTAATCTGATAACGAAACTAGAGATCACAATTCCGACTTCCCCATCGTGTTCAGCGTTAAAAATTCTATGAACTGAGGTGTTTCTCCACAAAAAATGGAAACAAAACTTGTTATAAAACCAGTAAAATGGAGACCTTTTACATAAAACCAGTTATTTCTTCGTAAATTTGCTCTTACAAGTAGCCATGCTGCATGAGTGTGGATTTTTTTTTTTTTTTTTTTTCCGCTTTGTCCGCCGTTTTCGAGTCGTAATTTAGTCATGTCGATAAACCTTTTCATCCCAAATCGCTCAATCACACAATTTTCCTCAATAACTCGCCAGTTCTCCATCATATCGCCTATCCGATCCCAAATATCACTCGTCTGCGATATTCACTGTTTTCTTGCGATAGTGAGTTGTTATTAGAGATTATTAAAAGGGGATCGAGCTTAACGGAGCTATAGAGCGAAAAGGGTGAGTTTGGGTTGATAAAACGGGGCTTCGCTACGCTGATGGTCGAGGTGTTGCCGTTACGGAGTTACGACCCAAGGGACAGTCGTGGGAGGTTTACACAAGGACCCCCCGCTCCTTCACCATACCTCATTGCCTGCTCGGTCAATATTGCCGTATTAGTCACTTTGCTTTTTAATTTGGCTTATCCACGATCTTTACTACTTTTTAACTTCGAAAAAAAAAATAAAGATTTGCCCATTAATGTTGTTGATTAACAATGGTTTCTAGTCTGTATCACGACTCTCGATAAAACCATTTACTTTATTTGTCTCTCTTAACTAGAATCGATATTTTGTACATTTTATAACTTTACTCCCACATCTATTCAAGAGCCCATCAATCTCTTGCCCTTCGGCTTAACATACTATGGCTTGAAACTATACGTGAACATACTTGATGGATATTTGCGTAGGTAATTTGAAATGATATCATATCATTGTGACTCCACATACAATTCAACAGTTGCATGTTAGACGTGGATTCTAAAATTTTGTCAATCAAGTATTCTTTCATAAGGGTAAGTGCTACGACACACGATGAGACTACTCAATTCTTGCCGTGTTGAAGAATTATACATCCACAGTCATGTAACATGGCTATAAGCGCGAATGTTCGAAGAAATAACTAGTTTTACGTTGTTGTTTCGTTCATATCCTCCTAGGTTGGATGTTGGATGCCCTGTATTTATTTGGAGGGTTGTAGGAGGTTTGTTGTAAAGAAAACGGGGGAGAATTCGTTCCGAGCTTCGGCTTTAATAAGCCATCTTCAGGGGTTTCGAAGGTATTTTTTCTCTTTTCCATCGGGTCGAGGGAAAAAATACCTACCAAACCCCTGAAGATGGCTTATTAAAGCCGAAAGCTCGGAACGAATTCTCCCCCGTTTTCTTTACAACAAACCTCCTACAACCCTAGTTTTATGTAGAATACTGGTTTTATAACATGTTTTGTCTCAATTTTTTGCCGAATAACACTTCATTTGACGAATTTTTCAACGCTGAACACGATGGTGAAGTCACATTTTGGATATCTCATTCCGTTATCAGATTAGAGCAATTATGCGTGATGTAACAACCACGTTTCTTCATCTTCAATGTGCTCTAGTTTGAGAACGAAATGAGATATCGCAATTCTGACTTGACCATCGTATTCAACGTATTAGTATTGAAAACGATAGAAATTATTATAATATAATAATATATTTATAATATTATTATGCTGCACTGAGTTGTAGATGTTTATCCAAGGTGACTGCTTATTTTCACGTGTTCTGATGAGCAGGACGAACAGGTTATTTTCGGGTTTGTTCAATCAAATTCATGTTGCATCAAGTGAACGCTAACAACAGAATTGTTAGACTTTTTGTATGGAATATGAATCACCCCAATTCATATGTTTCGTAGTGAAATATGTGTAGGATTCTACTTCATGGACCCTTCCAGACATTACCCCGCAGACGTCATATAACAGGCTATTGACGGGAGGAAACGAGAAGGAAACCTTCTCGTTATATCAGCCTCCAATCAGTCAATGTCACTCGGAAAAGCCTTTCCGCTGATCGAACGTCCGCCCTTCGCGTCGATCTTATCAGGATATTCGTCTCTTTTTTCAAGAGGGCGTAAGGACGGTCAAATCGCATGATAAATTGAAGGAGGTTATTGGCGGTGGTTTATAATTAGTTCTTATACGTTCTTACTAATTTAATTATTTTATATATTTCTCAAAGTCATTCGTTGTGTTTCGTCCATGTGTTTCTTGCATTGAGATGCATACACTCTCCACTTATTCCAGTCAAGATGTACATGAAAAGGGGGTCGTGCTTGCTAGAAAACCGGTCGTTCTAATTTTTTGATATTTTATTGGAACCCCAAACAGTAGTAATAATCCAGATTTTCAACATTCAAAGACCTCGAAAAATGGCCGTTATGACCGAAAAACCATGAAATTTTCGCACTTTTTTCGGTTTTTGCTCCATATCCCCCATTAACTTTAAAAGGACAGTAAATTTTCTACAATTTTGCACGAGAAGGAGCTTTCTACGATCCTTCGTTCTCAACATACATCCTTTCAAAAAAAGAAATTCTCAAAATGGTCACTTTTTTTAGGAATGTCTTCTAAAATACTCATCTCTCGTCAAATAGTATAAGTAAAGACCGGATTTCTATGCAGCATAGATGCCCCGAATATGCCATAGAATATGCAGTAAAAACTAATGAAATATGCGACAAATATGCATTTAAAAACATTGTAACATTCGATAAATTGAGTTCAGTACATGTAACAAACCACTCTACCAGTAAGTTTCAATAACGAATGATCTGAATTAAATTCTCATTTCGTAAAAATATTTTGTAATTGCTGCTTTTACAGGAACATTATTTGTTTTAATATTGACTACGTACGCACGTATTCGTACGTAACAAAATCTCACAATCGGTGACAATGACTACTCATGTTACTCTCACCATATTATCATTTGCTAGTAACACGAGTACGAATATCCACAGTTGGAAATTAGTATCTTTCAACTTTTCTGTACCTACCTACATAGTTCTTTCAATTATAATCAAACTTACCTGGCTCAAATTCTACTATTTTCGTGGCATAGAACTAAAAGTACAACGTAAAAATGGAACACGACAGTTTTAAAATAAATTTCTGTATTTTTCATCTTCTTTGCAGATTTTCTAATTTTGATTTGTAAATAATAATTATTTACAAAAATACACATTCTAAGGTTGTCTTGAATGAAGTTGTGACGACTGTCCTAGAGATTGTGTTTGTAGACGGAAGATTGCTTGAAATAACCTTGCAAGAATGCTCCGTCAGTTCACTGGGTACATCCTCTCCCATTATAATCTTGTTAACGTTCTTTAATGTTTCTTGACCATTATTTTTCTGTAAGAGTGTGGAACGCATCTCTTCTAATTTTACCCCATTTGTACGACGAATTGCCTGCATTTTTGTGGAGCATTCCTTGATCAACTCCAAACTTTGTCTCAATTCAACATCACCTTCCTCTATAGTCCTAGTAGTCTGCTCATGGGTAGAGTCACTCTCGAAGATCCTCAAAATATTTCACTCGTATTGCCTGGTTTCGACCGTGTGAATACACTGGAGTGTATTCATATTGACCTGTAATCCAGAGGTTGTGTATTCATCATGTGCATGTAGAACTCGAAAATACATATTTCACCCTCGCGGTCTCGCCACTGTTGAATTCCCACAGTTATTTTTTTCTCACCTCTCTCGACTCACGTCAACGTCTACACAGGGCAAGTGGTTTGTTATTCGTTTCATTCGTTTCGTTTGGCACCGAGCGCTATTGAATTTAGGGAGAAAATAATAAAAATACTACGCAGACTCCACCAAACATTTTCAGTAACCGAATAACAATTGCATCCGTGATGTGGGATTGGGCGCGAACGGTAAATACGGTGCCAGACTCTGGACAATACTCTTCCATTGTACATTTCAAATCTCGTCTTCTGTAGTTCCAGCCGAGCAACAATGTAACCGCTCACCAATTCATGTGATTGTTCAGATATTGCGTTTCTGGGAGGTCCGGTATGTGCCATTATTCCCATTAACGAATACCACCACCGTTGCCACAGTCTTGACAGCGCATAAAGAACGTCTTCTCAATTCTTCAATTCGTCTTCCGTCTCAGCAGAATTATTAAAGATCATGATCGATCGTCTATAACAGGATGAATAAGGTCAAATAAGACACCAATATGAACTTTTCGTACTGAAGTTACACTGAAGACACCTTTTTTGCGGTGAGTGGAAACTATCTATTGTGCTATTTAGGTACGTATTGATCAATCGCGGGTACAGATCTACATACAAAAAAACCGTAAAAAATATTGTGTAATTTTGGCTCAACGATAACTGGGCAAAGTGCGTTTTTCATTCGATTTTTGGGATATACGTGTCTTGAAACATAAACTCTCAAATTTTGAGGGGGGTAATTTTTTTTCTTGGTCGATTACAAAGGTTCATTATGGAAGATAATAAACGAAAAGTGTAGGTAGATTCATACAACACACTTTAAACTAAAACAATGCAGAATTTTAATAGGGATTCTTTCACAATTTAGGGGAGATGATGAATTCAAATAATCAATTAAACATAACTGTATGGGTAGTGTGTGGTAATTGCTTGTGACGAAGAAAGAGGAGGAGGGGGGGGCAGTGGGCATGGAGGGTGGGAAGGGGGAGGGAGGAGCGTGGTGGGAGGAGGGTGGTGGAAGGCGGAGGGAGGAGGGTGGAAGGCGGAGGGAGGAGGGTGGAGGGCGGTGGGAAGAGGGTGGCGGGAGGTGGAAGGATGTTGGCCAATTCGTTGGCCGCCAGGATTTGCAATATTTTGCCAATATTCACTGCTTTGTAGGGAACCAGAAAACCCCACCAATCCCGTTATCTGCTTGAGATCTCGTCATCTGCGTGTGATTGTTGCTTTTCAATGTGATGACTAACATGCGAAGCTCAATCGAAAAATGTTAATTATAACGTTTTACATACCGGAAGAGAATTGGATACGTAACAAATTTTGCCCCCATTTTTTAACCTACTTCACAATGTCGTGCTACATCGAGTTACCCGCAAGCAACCGCTCAGGGGCCTTACTATTCCAATATGAAGTTGAAAAATTACTGGGTCCAAGTCTATTACTGGCGCCTTCGCCATAGGTGTTAATATTTCAAACCATCATTCACTTCAAGATTCCCGTTTACTATACCTACTATACATCCTAGACGTTTCGGATTCCAGCTGTGGTATTGAACCTCAGTCCTATCTGTAGGTACAATTGAAGCGAAAAGTTACTAAACGACTCCACAGTTTCCCACTAAACATAAAACGGAGTATTTATGCTCACCCTCTGTAATCGGGGGACCTTTGTCGGAGTTTGGCCCGAGGAATAAGGTCGACTTTCCTCGAGTAGTTACTGTTCCTTGAGTCTACCCTTTTGTCCCAAGGCGGTCCGAGATCGGCGTGCCCGCCTCTCTTGTTCCCATTGCTTGAACTTGCGACGCTCTCTGTCTGCCCTCCGCGCCTGTCAACAAGGAAACTCCGTTGAAGAAAATCACAATGATATCAAATAAGCACAATATTGAGCATAAGTACGAGAGGAGAGAAGGCCACACTCAAATGGGAGATGACTCGCAAGGGATGGGACACTAGTTATGGTTATCTATTCTGTTTCCTCAAGACATACGTATCTCCTAGTGTGAAGTAGGTACTTCTTAAAGCTAAAATCAAGACTAACATACTAATATGTGTAGGGGAAATTCGTCTACTTTGGGACAAATTTTTCGTTTTCTCCTTGTGAAGCGCAGAAGACAATTTGTAAATCTTTCAATGCAGCCGTCTTCTTATGTAATCGCGATGTCTCATGATTTTTTCCACGTTTTTACAAAGAATCTGAGACTTTTTCGTCCCAAGGTGCAAGCTATTCATACACCTTGGGACACTAGTTTTGTACATTGGGACATAAGGGGAGTTCGACGTGAAAATAAGATGCGTGAACGTAGAAAATCTATAATATATGAAAAAATAAAATCAAAATAGCTCAGTCTTATATGTATGCTTGGGAAAGCTAATGACCTGGTAACTTGAGATTGTTTATAAAAATACACAGCAGAACTAAGCTTATTTAGGGGTGACTAGTTTTCTTTCCCTTAACCTTCTCAATACAGAAATATCCTGGTTGGGGAATTTTATCCAGCAATTCATCTTCTGGTTCATCATCTGAAATTATGAGATCGTCTTCGGAGCCTGAGGTCTGGACATCCGACAGATGAACTTCTCTGCTCTTCTGCTCTTCTCAGCTTGAAACTTCATCTTGAAAGAGAGTTCGCCTAGTTTTCGTCCTTGCTGCTTTTTTTTTCTTATTTTCTCATTCCCTCTTTGCTTCTTTTAGAGCGTCCAATTCCGGAGTCAGCGTGAGAATTGTCGTTTTCCCCCTTTTTCTGCCGCCTATCTTCGTATCCTTTCGTATGGCTTTTGGGAAAGGCATTACTTCTTCAGGTGAAACAAGCACTATTGGTGCTGCAGACACTATACACGGCCGAAGTTTCGAGGAGTTGGCTAATAAGCCAAATCCAGGAAAAGGAGCTATGCAGCCAGTTAGAACACTTGCTTGTTCTACGAGAAGAGGCTGATTGGACACTTCTGCACCCATGAAATCATTTCGACATGGCGGTGCAAAGTGCTTTTGGATACAGGCATTTTGGTCGCACCCTCCTCAACACTCCACCCTTCTTCAACGAGTTTGACGGCCGTCTCCATGGCCCTCACGCCCACGGCCTCTCGCCTGACACTATCTTGAAACTTGAGCATCTGAAAACAACAAGATTAAGAGAAACTTCCAAGTAGAACAATCATCCTTAACCATAATACCTGTCCCAAGGTGTAAAACCTATGTTGTCCCAAGGTTGAAGATTGGCAAGTTCTGAGATAAGTGGCCATAGTTACATGGCATGTAATTAAAACATCTCGGAAACGATAGGAACTTGAAATGAAACCCTAAGGGATGGAATAGAATAGAAAAAACTCTGCAAATTCTTGACACAACGGTTTATTATCTTCCTTGTGCAGATCACCCTTCTGTCTATACCAGACTGTGTTGCAAATCGGCACCATACCATATTCTCACCGTACTCATACCATACCATACGAATTTCTTTTCTGTCTTATCATACTGTACTAAATCATACATACAATAATATACCTTACCATACTCATACCATGTCATACAAACCGAGTGAATATTGAAATGTCATCCATTTCTGACCTATATTTAAAATTTCAAGTATCTAGCTCATCATCAAAATTTAATTTGTTTAAACAAAAAGGTATTATTTAAACAATTTTACAGATGAGAAACCGAGTAAATATTGCAATGTGGTCTATCCCCGACTCACGGTTAAAATTTCTAGACTGTAGTTTACCGGGAAGATGACAAAAGGTAGTTTTATTCTGGGCGTCTGAGGGTTGGGTCACATAACGGCCGTTTTCGACGCGAAAGATTAGTGTTTTTCCTAAACCTTTGCGCGCTCACTGTGAACGAACGGCTGGTCGCACAAAAATCCAATTGGTCTTAAAAGATTCGTAATTTTTCAGGTCATTCAAAAGTGAACTGAAAATTACACGTTTCAGTTAAATATTTTGAGATATGACATTGTCGAAATTTTAAATTTCGTTTTGAACCCCTTCCCCTTGACCTAGGGTTATGAAAAGTTTCGAGGATCATTGTGGGGCTGGTCCAAACCCAGAAACCAAATTTCGTAATTTTAGCTCAACGCTAACTGGGCAAAGTGCCACGGACGGCGGACGGCGGACGGGGGACGGCGGACGGGGGACGGCGTACGGCGGACGGACGGATTTTTTTTAATTCGATTTTCTGAATCTACGTGTCTTGAAACGTAAACCAACAAATTTTGAGGGGGGGTTAAAATTGTTTTTTCTTTGGGCGATTCCAATGGTTCATTATCGAAGATAATAAACCAAAACGAAAAATGTGACTCACCAGCGCAACAAATGATGTTCATTCACACAAGAATGTTCCCAGAATGTACCAAACAAACTAACTGCTATAAGTCCGATGAGGTACCTAATAACGAAAAGCGTGGTTTTGCCGCAGTGTTGCCACCACTCAGGCTGTGGGATGTAACGACCCACAGATTTTTCCTAGGGCTCATTCAAATAGATATGAGCATTGTCCCAAGGTAGACGAATTTCCCCTGATAATTATTGTAGCAAGTGTGGTGCTAATTTAAAAACTGGTGTTATTCAACTTCCAACCAATTGGATGAAGGAAGCCCTTTAGGTGTGTGAGAGGTTTTCTTGCTGACGGTGTAAAGTTGGTAAACAACAATACGCGCAACATTACTTCAGTAATCAATATTAGTTCGTCACCTGAATTTACTCCCATGTAAGCATGAGTTGAATAAACTTGGATACGTCAGCTGTACTGTTAATTATGAACGAAGGTCGCTGGACCACCCGTAACTCATAAACTCTTTCGTGGGACATGGGCTGACTATGTTATAGTGCAAGCAAATTCCGGTATAACTGTACGATTAACTCACGAAAAACTACCAATTTATCTACGTCAATTTATTTTCTATATGAATCGCCCTTCTATTTAGACTGTTCTGTGTTGCTATATCAATATCCTCGTGAGCCACATACGTATACGAATAATTACAGTAATGAGGTAAGGTATTGACTGTTCCTTTGAGTTGATGCCCTAATGGGAGGAGTAGTCGCTAACTAGCTGTCAGCGGCGGGCTGGTCAATATTCCAACACAAATCCAAGTCGAACTACATGCATGTAACATTATCGCTTTTACCTGCATACTCCTTCGGCAATCATTTATGCCAAGAAGTCTCTACAAATAAATATCGCGGGGTGATTGGTAAAAGTGACCACGTGACATTTCTTGAGAAAATGATGTTTTGAGTGAATATGGTGCAGGATTTGTTGATTTAAAACCTGGAAACC
Organism: Stenodema calcarata; assembly: GCA_963920205.1. NCBI lineage: Eukaryota > Metazoa > Arthropoda > Insecta > Hemiptera > Miridae > Stenodema > Stenodema calcarata. The sequence goes on along the minus strand of OY986055.1, from coordinate 6,150,600 downwards.
GGTTTATAATGATATTTTACTTTGGAGAAAAAAGCAAAATAATTTTTTCCACCCCGACATTGTGACCTTAATATGACCATCTGGCACATGATCACATTAACCCGTACAATCGATTCCACTGGTTGGACAGCGAATTCCGCTAGTAAAAGTGATCATGAAGGGAATGCGCTCATTTAATTTCCATGTAAAACTGATCAAGTGGCAAATTGTCAGTTTTTATTCAATTCACCATTACGAGGGATACAGAAGTTTGTTTGGTAAACGCAATTTGGGCTGGTAATAATGACCAAGTCCGTTTTGTGCAGAAAAATCACTACTATAATGTTAATATTAACGGGATTTTGGAGGGTTTCAAATTCAGTAAGGCACTAAATGCTTTATTCGATCATATAAAAGGGAATACGAAGGAAGATACTGATTTTGAATGTCCATTTCTCGATTCATAAAGAGGGAGAAACATTGGAAGGCTCTCCTGTAAAATTTGTAAAATGTTACTTGGTCAATTGTTACCAATTACCTCACGATGTGGAAAATATACTGATGTAGCGTAACATAGTACGTCGTTTGAGTTAATCGGTTGGAAATTTAATGGCGCCTGTGAGTTGGTACTGGTAAACTGTATCATTTCAAGGCCTAAAACCCCCTTCCTTCTGCCGTGTATGGAAATTTGCTGGTTTTATTTGAACAAAAGAAACTACCGAGACTGAGCCTTCCAGCGTAATCCTGAAGGATGGCCGTGTGAAGTGACAGCGGGAGACACTAATAAAGCTTAGGATTGCATAGCCCCTCGTTTAGAAGGGTTGCCAGGTCGTCCAATTTCAGATAACCCACCTTGACGAAGCAAAAGAAAAAAACGCAGGATTTGCTTTTCCTTATATATGGCGGAGAAGAAAGGAAATACGAAGGTCTAAACACGTGGGTTCTCCCTGAGCATCGATCTGAGTGAGACGATGGGATAAGTAAAATACCTTGAAGGCCCGAGAGTTTGGGGTTTCGTCTCCCTCGTCGGTGGAGAGCGGTGACACAGCCCTCGTTCCAACTTTATTGGATGGAGAGATCTCAGCAGCTGCACTAGACCGCATTCGCAGTACGTACTGATTACGCCTTGCATATTGCCATTTCAAAGTCCTGCCGGGGTTATTTATCATTTCAACTTCAGAGGTAACTATTCTTATCAGGTAACAAAAAACCATTCTTTAGTGAACGTTTTGCTAGATATTTTACTATTCCCTCCTTTTACTATTTCCTTTCACGGTTTGGGTTGAAGAAATAATACCTACAATTCAACAGATGACAGCCACACGCAAAATTCATTCTACAGGTACAAATCTGACTCAGCTACGGAAGGAGTGCTTCTTCCCACCTAATCATAACAAATTTTGCTGTTCATGAATGCTAGTTGATATCATATTGAGGCTAGGTAAGTTTATAAGGAAGGTTGGGACGCGCGGCAGTTACGAACACCCGTCCTCAATGAACTGTTGCGCAACATTGTTGCGAGTTTGAATCGTTGAAGCTCCCGTGAGCTTGAACAGCCCCGCAACATTGTTGCAGGGGTGTATTGCAGGTCTGAAACTTATTATTCTTGAGTCCCATCGAAAATGGGATTCACTGCAACAATGTTGCGCAACAGTTCATTGAGGACGGGTGTTCGTAACTGCCGCGCGTCCCAACCTTCCTTATAAACTGATAATTTTTTAGTCGTTATCAACTCGCGTACTCAACATGTGTTCCAACGAGGTCAAATTGAACCTTATTCAGGAACTTCAGGAACTTAAACGGTTGCTTGTGGGACGTCCGTTCCTCCGATTATAAGATTAGGGACAAAAGAAGTGCGGCCATGGTGGGATTGGCTGCCAAATACAAAGTCTTGGTGTTGGAGAAATCGTTTCTCAGTAGTTGGTGCACCCTTTCAGAATTCGAGGGCCCACCAATTGCTAAAGTCCGTTTTTATACTGTTTCGGGGTTAAGTAGTAGGTATGTGGTTTGATAATTTTCCCGTAGATTAATACCATCAAGAATGTCATACGATGCCTCAGATTAAATCTGGGAATTTGAGTAGCGACCAAAAGAGACGCACAGCTCCAAATGAAAAGTTCGTATGTCGAGTGCGCCCATTCATACGAAGTTACCGAGGCGAACGGAGACTTACTGAGACAGATCGCGAGATACGTGAGTATTGAACGACCCCTACGTAGTTTCTAAGTCAATTTACTTAGGTACTGCCAGAGTCGGCGACATACGTTGTTACTAAGTTCCCTTAGGAAAGAGCGATTTATTTGATACCGCCCTGACATGAAGATTCAATAAATCCTATTTTCGACTTGATGATTCGTCTCCTGGTGAAGATCCACTCACCAACTCAATCGTGCAGCCTAATAATATATCGGGACGTCTAAAAGTAGACATTTCCGGAGAATCACCTCGTCAGTTTGAGAGACGCCAAGTGGAGATGATCCGATAACGTTGGCTGCAGATAGAAAGAAAAAACGTGATGATGAGGTTGGAAGGTCGCAACGATAACGAACCAAAGAAGCGACATAACGGCGACTGGAGTGAAGGTGAAAATGGAGTCTGTTTTCCTCTCGTTTCCATGGCTCTCTGCGGAGGTTTCATCAAGAAAGGGCTGTAGTGGCCCCTTTGTGACCCCTTTGCAACAAATTGACTGATGGCAAAAAACGCTCTCCTCCCTACATAGTCGGTAGCTGTACACGTATCTACTTGAAGCCGCTTTTGCTCTCTCGCGTTCATCATCTTTTTATTTCCCCCCTCATTTGCATTCATCCTTACCACCACACAAGGACTGCATATCATCCCGATTGCTCTGTGTGAGCTTGTTGATAATAAAACTGTATTCTCATTGTAAATTGTATGCTGCTGGTCCATGAGACTATCGTGTAATGCTATGTACCACTAAAATAGATTGTGAGGGCCTACTTTCTGTGATGCAGTCTGGTTCCTCACTATTCAAGCTTTTCCTTCTATGAGGAAGGTACTTGCTGGATTTTTGGTTCAGAAGGTTTGGAGAAAGGTTTTGAGATAGCGTGAAGGATAATCTATGTGACCAGGGGGTATTGGACCCTGCACTCCAGATCAGAGGTAAGAGTTATGTGTATCAAGTGTTACCAGATGTGTACATCCGCACGCCTTGTTGCACGTAGGAGGAGGTGGTAAAAAGAATGACCTCTGTTACCGAAGGATGTTACCTCCTCAATCCAGATCGTAAGAAAAAAAGGTGCTATATGACAAGCGTTATCAGACACTCCTTGCCATATACAGGAAAGAAAACCCTGCAAATTCTTGACACAACGGTTCATTATCTTCTTTGTACAGATCACCCTTCTGTCTAGCTCACTAGGTCTAAATGTCTAGATCCTATATGTTAGATTAATTATTATTATCAATTATCACTCATTATTAACAATTTTATCAAGTACCTAGTGAAAATTATTATAATTTATTATTAATAATAATTGTTTTACCGGGCAACAAGAAGAACTACACTTTGCATTGAACGAGTTTTTAATTAAATTAGACTGAATCTTTCACGGATGAACTAGGATTACAAAATAGAAATACTTAGAGGTTATCACAAGGCAAGTGCTATATACAGAATGAATAGAACGAGCTGAAGGCGAGGTTACACACTTCACAGACTAAAGAACATGGATCGAGTGATGGATCGTACATTCATGGAGGAAGGCAATACTGACAGGTGGCTGGCTCACTCTTTAATAAGTTCAATAGGCGCCGCTCCTGAACTAGGTAACTGAACTGGTTTAATTAACTAATTGTATAGAACTAATTTAAGAGAACAATATGTACTTAATATATTAGAACTAGTGTAAGGGATCAAGTGGCAAGGTAGCGCTCTATCGGCGGGTGCCTGCAGTTCTCAAGTTGACCGAGCATGGAACGATACAAGTACAGCTAGTAGGGGCGAACATCCTCCCCCCCCGAATGACGGCAGTTATTCATCATCAGGTAAGGGGCACAATTTGACTAGGGGGCGACGTTTGGTACCAGATGCCGAGCGCACATCTGCAACCCGGGCTACGCCATCGGCGCCGGGATAGAGAGCTTCAATGACGCCCATGGGCCAAGAGAGAGGGGGTGTGTTGTCCTCAGAGATCAAGACAATGTCTCCTATTTTGGCGGGACGAGCAGTAGAACACCATTTTTGACGAGATTGCATTTCTGAGAGGTACTCCCTATACCAACGTTTCCAGAGATTATTCACTACTTGAGAAACAAAGCGCCATTTGGGAACAAGTCTAGTACTAACCGTGGGTGGAGGGTCATCCGGAAGTGCCGTTAGGGGACGCTGAACGAGGAAATGCGCAGGTGTAAGAACAAGGATATCATCGGGAGCCCCTGATTGAAAGACTAGGGGCCTACTGTTCAAGATTGCCTCTATTCGAACAGAAATAGTGGAGAATGTTTGCAAGGTGGGCGTATGGTCACGCAAATTGACCTTGAGCAAGCGTTTAGCAGATTTGACCGCCGCTTCCCACAATCCGCCAAAATGCGGTGCACGAGGAGGGATAAATTTCCAAGTGATACCCTTAAATGACAATTGATCCGCTACTTTATGAGAACTATCAGAGAGAAGACCCAGACGACGCAAGAGATTTGCAGAACCAAGAAAATTCCGACCATTGTCGGACCAGATGACAGAGGGAACTCCTCGACGACCAATAAAGCGCTCAAGACACTGCAAGAATCCATCAGCCGATAGATCCATGACTACCTCAAGGTGGATTGCTTTTGTTGCAAAGCATACAAATACAGCAAGAAACACGTCAAGTTTTCGAGCTCCTCTCAAACCGGCCATGGTGATGGTAAAAGGGCCACAAAAATCTACCCCGACGTTTTCAAACGCAAAGGCGCGTTCTACTCGATCGGAGGGGAGTTGGCCCATTTCTGGAGAGAAGGGCTTGGGGTTGATGGAAAAGCAGCGAACACAGTTTGAAAGACTCTTTGTGACCAAATTGCGACCGTCAACAATCCAGAAGCGCGTTCGGAGATGGGCAAGAGTGGCACGGGGCCCTACATGGAGACAGCGCACATGAGCCTGACGGACAAGTAAATCAGTGAGGTGGTCCAATCTTGGCAAGAGAGCTGGATGTCTGGTTTCATAGGAGAGAGAACTATGCCGTAAACGACCACCAACCCTAATGATTCCATCGGGGGAACAAAAAATGGCTAGCTGTTTCATTAATTTATTAGGGGGGCGGTGACCATCAAGAGCCGAGCGAATCTCTGCAAAATGGCGGAGTTGTGCTCTCCTAATAAGTACAAGGTCAGCAGAACGAAGTTCTTCTGTGGTTAGTGGACCAGCGTGAGAGCGAGGGGAGCGACAATTTTTCGAAAAACGCAAGATCCATGCCGTGACTCGGCGCAACCGCTCAAAAGAGCTGAAGGAGTGTTCAATATCAAGGTCAGGAGCCAGCTGATTAACGGCAATAATTGAGGATTTCCGAATTTCTCCAATAACTTCCTCAGATTGAAGTTCAGGGCGTATTTTACGCATGTTCCAGAAACTAGGGGCTAGTTTGAGCCAGTCTGGGCCCTCCCACCAAAGGCGGGCATGAACAAGCTGGTGGGGAAGCATTCCCCGGGAGGCAATATCAGCGGGGTTGTCTTCAGAACGAATGTGAAACCACTGGGACCGAGGGAGATTAGTGAGTGTTCTAGCAACACGATTGCCTACAAATACCTTCCAGATTGGTGCAGGATCCGCCGTGATCCATGAGAGTGCAATAGTGCTGTCTGAACAAGCAATAAAGTGATCCTCAGGGATGTGATTGAACAAGGGGCGCACTTTAGCAAAGGCACGACTTAGCAGTTCAGCTGCTAAGAGTTCTAGCCTAGGGATTGATTCGGGTTTAATTGGAGCTATTTTAGCCCGAGAAATTACCAAACGCACTGCAGACGAGTTGTCAGAGAGACCTACATGATAGATAACGGCTGCATAAGCCCTCTCAGAGGCATCAGCAAAGCCAATTAACCACTGTTGCGGGGCAGAAGAACTAACATGTCTAGGAAGGGATAGGTTTTCAAGCTCACTGATCGATTTGGATAATTTTGACCAATCATGAATCACCGTTTGAGGAAGGGGATCATCCCACTCGTACTTGGCGTGGCAAACCTCACGCTGAATGCATCTTGCAAAGACCGAGACAGGCATGACCCAACCCACTGGATCGTATATTCTACCAATTTGACTGGCAAGCTGACGTTTGGTTCTAATATCAGGGGTGGTGGGAACTTTATATAAGAACGAGTCGGTACTAGGTCGCCAAGCTAAACCAAGCATTTTTAGGGGTTTTTCCCCATCTGAGCAAAGATCTACTGTGATAGAATGGCTTAACAAGTGTTCCGGTGGAATATCCTTTAACAATTTGGGATTATTTGAGGCCCATTTTCTAAGTTCAAGACCAGCAGTTCTTAGAATACCAATTAATTGGTCACGGGCGAGAATGGCTTCATCGAGTGTTTCTCCCCCCCCATGTGCGTCATCCACATATGTGTGATCAAGAAGTAAACGAGCACCTACGGGGAATTGACTACCACCATCCTCAGCCAATTGTCGGATTACCCTGTTGGCAAGGAAAGGTGCACAAGCAGTGCCATAAGTGACAGTACAAAGCGCAAAGTCCTGAATTGGTTCATCAAGAGAATCCCGCCAAAGAATACGCAAGAGTTCATGATCTGAAGGGGGGTGCTCGAACTGTCGAAACATCATCCTAATATCGGCTATGAAAACGTGATTGAAAGAACGAAAACGGGTTAACAAGTTTGAGATATCTGGCTGTAGTTTGGGTCCAATGTGCAGGATGTCATTTAAGGAGATCCTGGTAGAAGTACGTTGTGATGCATTAAAAACCACCCTAATCTTTTCAGGCGGGTCATCTGGCCTATGAACAGCATGGTGTGGAATATAATAATGTGGAACAGAACTATAAGGGGGGCCAATTGGGCGCATGTGCCCAAGTTCTAGATATTCGCGCATAAATTCCCTGTAAGCGGCGCGGAGCTTTGGATTGTTGTCTAGTTTAAGTTCTAGCCTTTGAAATTGCCTCAAGGCAATATGTTTAGATTGACCAAGTACAGAAGGGTCCCTAGCGAGCGGTAATGGAACTACAAAACGGCCATTGGCTTTACGCCAGACATTATTTATGAACATATTTTCCGCTTCCAATTCAGCTGGCGTCCAAGGCGTAACGTCATCAAGGGATTCCACCTCGAACATTTGACGTAAGAGCGCGTCTGTTCTTGAATCATCATTGACTAATGGGGAACTAAGCGAGAGAGCTGGAGATTGAGTTGAGCATGAGGACAAATGAACTATTGTTGGACATACAGAACTACCATCGGGAGTGTGAGCCAATTTTGCCAGCGCGAAAGGACTGGGGGAACAAGCAGGAACGAGAGGGGGGACCACTGAATGAAGATTACGAACTAGCGGAAGATCAATTAACTGAGAAGAACCTTGAGTATCAACCGTGGGAGGCAAATTATGAACAGACAAATCATCTAGAGAGGGGTTAGAATCTACTGACCTGGTTTGTTGTAAAGGACGAGCTCCACCTAACCGTTGTGGTTTAGGGGTTTCAAACATGGGGTGAATGACCTGAACTCGATTAGATTGAATTTTCTCATTAGGACTGGGAGCTAGAGAGGTATCAACGTCTGACGAGAAGGGGCTAGGAGGCTCACAGGGGTGAAATTCACGCACCTGTATTTTAGGGGAGAAACGAACTCGAGGGCGATGTCGGAAACGTTCTGAACCACCAAGAACTAGCCAACCTAAGTCTGAGCGTAACAGCCAAGGGGAATGGGGCACTGGGCGCACAAAATTATGTGACAAGCGTTCTGGATGCGAGAAACGCATGAACAGATCAACCCCCAAAATCATGTCAATTGGCGCTCTTTTATAAAATTGGGGATCGGCCCAAAGATGGGATTTTGCCATTACGTGGGGCCAACTAGAAGGATCAACTGAGGACGAGGGGGTGCAAATTTTTTGATCAATAATGTGCGCAAAAATTGGTACACGGAGACCTAGTTTTGTGACTATTGAGAGCGTGGAAGCTTGGGCGGACTTATGAGAACCATGACCTAACCCAGTGAGTGTTGTACTAGAGGCAATGCAGGGCAATTTAATGTGATTGGCAAAACGAGAAAAAATTACATTCACTTCGGACCCTGAATCAAGCAATACTCGAGCATTTTTTGTCCCCAATTTGGGATGAAAAATTTGAACTATAGCTGTAGGCAATATACCATTTCCACGGGGGTATTTAAGTGACGGATTGGCGAAACTAGAAAATAGATTTGAACAAAGCGCCGTTTTTGCTAGCGGTGACCTAGGTGCTGAGTATTGAACAAAATCGGGGGGCCTAGTACGGGGTGAACTATTAATCACGTCAGAAGGGCGAGGAATTCCAGTTTGAGAACTACAAGACCTAACAATTGGCTCTCTGGATGGAAGCAGACCTGACCTATGACCTAGTTTTGAAGATCTGCTTACCACAAATGGGCCCTTATGAGCTAAATACGAGCTAACCGGCTGGTAGTGCAATGGTTCTGGGGCTCCTGGGTTGTCACCGTAGGGTTTCAACGGAGCCCTTTCCCCGTCCCAGTCGGTCCTAGGTACTAAACATTTAAAACTAGAGGCGGTAGAGCCATTTCCGCCAATCTTAGGTCTAGACATCCTACCTATTGCAAAGGACTTAGAGTTAACAGGACTACCTTGTGTGTTCAAGGAGCGCGCACCAAAATCAAACTTACCAGCGTTTCCCCCACAGCTGCGCCTCGAGTGTTTACTAGAATGAGAATTGAAATTGTGAGAACAAGAGGAATGTGAAAAACTCGAGACGGAGCTGCAAGGGTCGCTCAATCGTCAACAAGAGCCCCCAGAGTTGCCTCTGGGTTTGCCCCCGGAGCCACCTGAAAGAGAATGCCTGTTAGTGGGGGGGTAGACGCCCTTAGATGCCCCTGACCTAGAGCTAGAACTAGAATCGGATTCCGAACCACGCAGGGTAGGATCCGGCGAATTGAAATTGGAAAGCCGGTCCGGTGAACCTTGACAATAATGCTCATGGCGTCTGGATGAGCGGAGGGAGCTATGTTCACCGGCCAAGAACTGACTCCCAGCCCTAGGAGATCTATTTGGGGACCCAGAGCGCGACCTAGGATGGGGTTTTTGATTTGGCTGGAACGATGGTTCAAAATTCGGCGGTGTAGGCGATGAAGAGCGAGGAGGAGCCGCATTTCCATCCAGATGCAGCGAGTAGTGGTGCTTCTTCTGGCATCTTGAGCAGCGTCTCTCAGACGGACAGGCACCAGTTTGGTGGCGATGCGAGAGACAGTTTCTGCATAGATTCTGCAGATCAATAAAATTGCGCCGCTGAGCTACAGAGATGTTCATGAATTCCGGGCATCGGTATAAAAAATGCTCTCTCTGACAATAGTGGCACCGGAATTGCCCCCAAGGTCTACGCTCAAGAGTCCGAGTTCCAGTTGGAGTCTGAAGTTGAGCACCAGAAACGTTGTAGGATTTCACAGCAGAACCAGGAGTGGTTTTGGGAGCCGTTGACACCTGAGAAACCATAGGTGGGGCGACTCTCAACAGCTGCAACTCTCTCTCAAGGAAGTCCAGAAGCTCAATGTCCGAGGGCACCCTATCCTTAGGCTCCATTTCCTGCCGACTAAACGCCTTTTGTAAGTCAGGGTGCAAACGAGGGAACAAGATTTCAAACAATAAAAATGATGATCTATCTTCTGTGGGCAGCCCTCTAATAGCGGCGGTCCAGGACCTAGCTTTGCGTAAAAACGCCTCCACCTGATCAACATCACGAACGGTAATATTGGAAATGGTGGTTTGCCTCGCATAAACACTCCGTGCAAGGCGATACTTGGCCGAATACTCCGCAACTAGCCGTTCATAGATTTTGGGGTAGTGCATCGCCTCCGTACCGTATTGTTTTGCAAGTGCAAGGGCCCCACAACTCAATTTTGAAAGTAGGGCCGATATTTTGATCTCGTCTGGGAGGCTAGGTACGTCATGCACCGCCTTGTTGAATAATGACCAGAACGATCGAAATTCGGTGATGTTTCCATCAAAAGTAGGGACCGAGGGGAGCATCATGTCCTTAAAACGAACGGCCTCAAAGGTCTCATGTGCAAGAAGTGATGCCGAACCATCTGGTTCGGAAGGAGTTAGAGCAAGTACGGAGGCTATATTAAGTGAAATCTGTTCAATCAATATGTCAGCCAACTCATCAGGTAAATTATTCTCTGATTGAGCCCGCTCGATGAATTCATTACCTTGGTTTGTCGCAGTGATCATCATCTCTCGCGAATGTGAGGTCGGAAAATTCTTTTCCGAGAATATGGCCATCCTAGCCGACCACCTTTTGATCGACCGAACTAGTTTTTGTGCTGGTTGTGCTAGAGTAGCGAAGGCATCGTCCTCCACTACGATTTTCCTGGGGTATTTTTCTTCCTCAGTCATGACGAGAACAAAGGGACAAGCGATGACGTCGAGAACAAAGGAACTAACGACAAAAAACCCCCCAAGAACGGAACTAACAGGCTTATTAGCGCATAAATGGTACAACAATTAATAAAAAACAAGCTGTTTGTCGAATTCGCCCGTAGAATCCGATCAAACTCGAGATTCGCGACACGGTGTCACGAGGTGCGATTTGACACTTGAAAAAACCGCACAAGTTCCCGGGTTTCGGCACCAATGTTTTACCGGGCAACAAGAAGAACTACACTTTGCATTGAACGAGTTTTTAATTAAATTAGACTGAATCTTTCACGGATGAACTAGGATTACAAAATAGAAATACTTAGAGGTTATCACAAGGCAAGTGCTATATACAGAATGAATAGAACGAGCTGAAGGCGAGGTTACACACTTCACAGACTAAAGAACATGGATCGAGTGATGGATCGTACATTCATGGAGGAAGGCAATACTGACAGGTGGCTGGCTCACTCTTTAATAAGTTCAATAGGCGCCGCTCCTGAACTAGGTAACTGAACTGGTTTAATTAACTAATTGTATAGAACTAATTTAAGAGAACAATATGTACTTAATATATTAGAACTAGTGTAAGGGATCAAGTGGCAAGGTAGCGCTCTATCGGCGGGTGCCTGCAGTTCTCAAGTTGACCGAGCATGGAACGATACAAGTACAGCTAGTAGGGGCGAACAATAATTATTATTAATTATGATTAATTAATACGTTATAATTCTTGGGTTTTTAATACTACGTCGGTATTAAAGTTTCTATAAAAGAATTACCTACCAACAAACATTCGAAATTACCTTCATTTCCGTAGCACAAAACGCACCTCAGAACAACCAACTCGACATCACTTAAGCCATATGATGTTCCAAAGAGCGTGTTAGTATGAAAATGGATCTGTATTTCAACAGTTTGATTCACGATCCTGTAGTGAGGCACAATCTTTGAGCCGTCATTGTGAACGAACGGCTGGTCGTACAAAGCTGCGGATGGTCTTAAAAAATTCTACGGAACAAACTCTATCTAAATATGAAAAAAAAAACATACCGTTCTATATGAATTTTTCGAGATATGGAATTTTCAAAATTTCAAAATTCGTTTTGAACCCCTTCCCCTTGACCTAGGGTTATGAAAAGTTTCGAGGATCATTGTGGGGCTGGTCTAAACCCAGAAACCAAATTTCGTAATTTTAACTCAACGCTAACGGGGCAAAGTGGCGCGGACGGCGTACGGCGGACGGACGGATTTTGGTTTATTATCTTCGATAATGAACCATTGGAATCGCCCAAAGAAAAAAAAATTTTAACCCCCCCTCAAAATTGGTTGGTTTACGTTTCAAGATACGTAGATTCAGAAAATCGAATAAAAAAAAAATAGATAGAGTAGATAGATTAGATAGAGTTTGTTCCGTAGAATTTTTTAAGACCATCCGCAGCTTCGTACGACCAGTCGTTCGTTCACAATGAGGGCTCAAAGATTGTGCCTCACAACACGATCGTGTATCAAACTGTTGAAATACAGGTCCATTTTCATACTAACAAGCTCTTTGGAACATCATCGAGTTTGTTGTTCTGAGGTGCGTTTCGTGCTACGGAAATGAAGGTAATTTCGAATGTTTGTTGGTAGGTACTTCTATTATAGAAAATTTATTACCGACGTAGTATTAAAAACCCCAGAATTATATCGTATTAATTAATCATAATTAATAATAATAATTATTATTAATAAATACGAATTATTAATACCTAACAATAAATTATAATAATTTTCAGTAGGTACTTGATAAAATTGTTAATAATTAGTGATAATTGATAATAATAATTAATCTAACATTTAGGATCTAGACATTTAGACCTAGTGATCTAGACAGAAGGGTGATCTGTACAAAGAAGATAATGAACCGTTGTGTCAAGAATTTGCAGAGTTTTTTTTTATTCGATTTTCTGAATCTACGTATCTTGAAACGTAAACCAACAAATTTTGAGGGGGGGGGGGGGTTAAAAAATTTTTTTCTTTGGGCGATTCCAATGGTTCATTATCGAAGATAATAAACCAAAAAGGAAGAAAGATGATGCGAAATACGTTAGCAGTCGTTGCCAGATACGTGAAAACGGACCAATTTTTAAAGAGAGCTGAACTTTCGATAACTGAGCTGACGTTTTGGGGTTTGAATAATAAGGCTTGCGTATGAGTAAGGACATACCAAGAGTTTCTACCAGACTGTCATAGTTGCATATGGCTGGTCGATATTATATAGGGACTCCCTCTCCCATATAACCTAATTACGTAGGGGGTTCTCGACCGTTGGTGTGCTGCTCTTGGTAGATATTTATTATGATAATTCTATATCGCATATAGTAGTTCCCCACTTAGATAAAGTCTGAAGTCCCGCTCTCGACCCATTTTGATTAGCGAAACTAACGAGAATCTAAGGTTATCGTTGTATTATTTAGACTGTTTTGTTATTGGGAACTAGGGAGACGACTCCCTCCGAGTACATACTGCCAGCTTTGTTGTGGAAAGCAATCATCATCTCATTTCCGCGCTTTTGATCAGATTTAATAAACAGATGTAGGCTTCGCAGCTTCAAGTACACGGGCGCTGCAATTTCCCGTTGGAAAACGGAGTCACTTGATCCCATTATCTGTTTCTCGTACGTTTCAACGTGCACTCGAGATTCGGTTTAATCATGTCGCGCGTGCCAACTCATCGGATTTGTGCTCTGCTTGGAGGCTCTGGTGTTTACCTTTCCGCTTATAGCGGCAGAGTGTGTAAGCGGCGAGTTTGATTAGTCGTTGTAAATTGAACTCTCCTGATGGGCTTTCTCTTTGAATAAGAGACCGATGCGCTCAATTAGTTGAACTCCTAGAAACTCTTGCTACATACAGGTACTTATCAGAACTACGCATATCGCTCATTAGCTGCAATAGTAGCATAATATGAGCGTCGTAATAGTGTCATAATTTGACATATTATCCCAAATTTGATGCTTTGGGGTAATCGAAAAAACCATTTCAACATTGAAATATTCCGCTACGAATTTCACGAAGCCAGTTTTCAAAGCTCTAATTTCTGAGTTTTAAAAACTGGCTTCGTGAAATTCGTAGCGGAATATTTCAATGTTGAAATGGTTTTTTTTTCGATTACGCCACACATCAAATTTGTAGATATGCACCGAATGAGCGATATATTTCTTCAACTGATTATATAATTTCAAAACTCAAGTTCGTGTAGAAAATTTATTGGCCCACGAATGGCTTTTACAGCTTATTCTACTCACTCCCTGCGGATCCTGAAATGGCATTTCAACTAATTACAAAATTGCAGCTCGGTGTATTATACGCAAGTTACTCTGAACGACTGTATCAAGGGACTACTTATCGGAGGTCTCACAACGATCCCGATGATGCATAAAGTAATGAGCAAAGTTTCGATGAGAGGTACGTACAACAAATTACACACGTGTTGAGCCAACTGGGAGCGGAACGATGTTTCAAAATTACATGGCCTCACGTGAATTAGGTACCTGTTATTCGATCAACGGAATTTTCAATATGATGGATAATCCTCTACGTATATCGAACAACTTGATATTTCAACTTTATTTCTTATTGAATTTGAATTACTTCTTAATTCACATGTGTGTTTACAGAGTGCCAGATGTTGGCCATGAAAAAACGTCTGTGTGTAAGTCGGATGTTGGAAATCCCTACGCGGAAAGAAAAATACGGGATTGGTTTTTGTCGAACGGCCAATAAAACGAAAATCCCAAAAGGATGAAAATAAAAACCGAAGGAGAGAAAGGCTTTTTTGTCTGAAATCCCCGCGTATGGGCGCTAAGTTCCCATCCTCCCTATCTACTCGCAAATAATCCCCTCGAGCAAACATCTGTATTTTCTCTTCCAGAACATTTTTTTTTTTTCAACCAGAGAGTGTACGATTGTAAACCAAAATAGTACAACTCTGTGTGTGGGGGGTTGAAGAGCTTGAAGTAGCTATCAGAAAAACTCTTATGGTACCCCGGTAGGGCAATTATGCGCAAACTTGTGGTACCTCAGGTAAAAGCTACATATCAATAACGCTTGAATAATCAATATTCATGTTCTTTTTTCAAATTTTGATGATTCTATAATGTTGTATTTTCTATCACCTGGCAATTATTAGCTAATGTCATGAGCCCGTCGTCAACCAGTTTGAAATTACCATACACATTTACGCTAGAGGAGATGAAAATGGGACCAACCAGTCTGGCCTCAAATATTTAAAAAAAAACTTTGTCAATCTTTCCACAACGGTTTATCTTCTTCCACATAGATCTCTCTTCTATATAGATCACTGTTCTGCCGTTTCAAGGAAAAACCAATTATCCAAAAAACTGACGTCCAAGAAATGCCTATAGGTTTTTCAGCCTGCTCCTTCATTGCTTGACTCCAGTTTAGAGTTACGAATTCGTATTGCCGCTCGATGGTCCTTCGTTAGGTCCTATCGATCATGTTAATATCGATTAAATATCGAAAACATCGTTTTCTTCGATTAATCGTAGTTAAGTGATTCTTCCCCTTCGATAATGTAAACTCGAGTTGCTTGATAAAGCACTCAGTTTGGAGGCAAAACCACTTGAGCGGTTTTGCCTGCAAACACTAGCCATTCCTGACGCATCGTTTTTTGGAAAAACTACTTGAGCCAAACTGGATATCACAGCTGAATACCATTGATTCAAAATCTGTTAACAAAACAGCTGGTCCCGAGTTACGAGTTAAAATCAAAATCGGGATTCAAATTCAAAAAGAGATTTGCAGTTCGTGGGATACGACGAAGGGGCCGATTTAGATGGTAATTTGTCGGCGAGAAAGGAACACCGTTTTAGAGGAAACCAAATTTTGGCTTGAGGCTAATGTCTTCTGTATTTCAGCTTGACAGTCAATGTGCATTTTGGCCCAAAATTGAAACTAGTGCAAACATTTCGGCAGTTTCTCCAGGATATCTTTGCTACCCCACCTGGGCCCGAGTGGATGATCCTGAAGCGTGTCCGAACTCATTGCAAAAGATCCCGCTTAGTAATTAGTGACGGGCGATACCTATCGATATGAGTATGGTATCGAATAACTTCTTTCGATACCAAGTACATTTGGTATCGAATATTTTGATTCGATACTAGTATTGGTATCGAGTATTTTTCCCGATATCAGAAAAAATACTCAAATGGATAGTCTCAAAATTACCTACCTACTTTATTTATTTGCGATTTTTACCTTGCGATATGTATTTGCAAGTAACTGGTCTGAGGTAGTTTACCATTGGTACCAATGCTACGATCGTTATGAACCTGGTGGATCTTGAAGCAACTAAGGAAGTATCAATTTACCGTTGTCTTATATCGAGACTGGTCTTATAATCGAACACGACCACTATCGTTCTCATCCCGCTTGAATTCAAATACAGTGATACCTCGAAATACGAGTTTACAATGTTATGCTCTGTGTTAGGGTACCTATCGCCTTTAAGCTGCTTTTCCGAGAGTTTAATTCGTTTCGTAACCTTGCTCGTATGTCAATTTGTTCGTATCTCTAAGCGATTATCCCCATGAAATTAACTGAAATGCCATTAATCCGTTCCTGGACAGGCCCAAAAATGTGTTTTTGAATAGAAAAGTAGTCCATCAACGATATGCAGCTATGGTTGACAAATTGACATTCCTGCGTGGAGTAGGGAAGCAGTCCTGTGACGACTGACTGAATGACACCGTCGATGTCAAGTTTTCCTTCTTGGCCATTCGTTTGATCTTATAACTAACTGTTAGATGTAGAAAGTAAATAAATAACGTAAGGGATAGATAGATAGATAAAACATGGTTTATTATTCATAATTATCCAATTTACAACAAAAATATAAGCTCAAGGACACATGCCATAATCGTGGTCCACAGGACCGTCCGATGGGTTCGCCTTGTACACAATAAATGAAAAACTTTCCTTCTCAAATAAATATACAAATACAAAAAAGCAACGATGACAAACTAAATTTAAATGAACATTTCAATGTGTACCGACGATTCTGAACGGCATTTTCTTGATCCTTCATACACAGTTAGGCTCTGTTCAATCCATATTCCATTATGGTTCTATACCTCAGATCCCAAGCAATCCTACAATACCTTATCAGCCCTGGGTCACCAGTCTTCAACAGTGATAGGTATTCATCCCAGCTCAACTCAGGCCTACCCAAATGCCTCCTCCTGACCTCACACAAAGCTGTGCACTTTCCGATGAAATGATACGCGTTTTCGATTTCCTTACTACTGCAGATATCGCACTCTTGGTCTTCAGAGTCGTACGGTCTATACTTTAGGGCCAGCAGGTCACCTCTCACTTTGAAAAATTGGAAATTCTTAAACTGACCAATTGGTACCACGTCAGACTCCCGTCGAAGTGCCGAATATTGGAGATATCTTTGAGAGCTGAGCGCTTGTCCCTCATATCCCTCATACATTCGCTTACTTATTATTTTTAAATTTTCCTTAAATAAATAGGTAATAATTTCCTTAATTAAATAACGTAAGGGTTTAATAGTGTTTTTTTTTTCTATCTGTTATTTCCATTTTATTAAAATTTAATTCGCTGAGTGAAAAAGTACTCAAATGATTCGATACTCTTCAGTATCGAATATTTTGATTCGATACTCTTCAGTATCGAATATTTTGATTCGATATCTGAGTAGTATCGAATATTTGTTTCGATACTAGTATCAAGTAATGGTATCGACTATTTTGTGGTATTAGTAATTATCAATGTCCGGGGTAGGCATAAATCATTTTTCTGGACTCGTACGCTCGAGTGGTTGTCGAGTGAATCTGAAGGAGTTGCTTGAGGCTAACGAAAGCGAAGGTTAGTCCCCTCATACCGCCTCATTCACCTACTTCAGGTTCAGGTCCTGGTGAAGCATATCGAACACGCAGAGTGGGGATGTTGCAGTGCGGACCTTTGGGACGGCCGTTGCCATGACGACTCGCCGCCACGAAGGGGGTGCCCTCGACGCGTCGGCACCGGAGCTTTGCCGCTTCCGTTCATTTCACTTTCGATGGTCCCCGTAGCCGATGGTTCGTCCTCGCTCCGAATCACGTTGCCTCGGCAGGACATCAGGACATCTTTCGATCCTTTTGTTGCATGTCCTCGGATCTTCTCTTCGAATGACCTTTTTTCACTTTCACTTTACGCTTCGTCCTAAAGAAAGTAAAGGACCATTCCAGAGTTTTGAGCCCGAAATAATAACCAACAAACACCACATTTTTTTAATTTTCCCCGAAACCTGGCGATTGGACATTTACGTACAATTTGTACAATTTGGTACAATTTACGTACAATTTTGTTTTTTTAAGGCATCTGGTACATCAGGGATGAAGATACATTTACACAGGTTTATTGATTCGACGAAATATTAAATCGAACGGACCTAAAAACAAAACAAAAAATCAAATCATTCAATTTTTATTTCTGTTTCCTTTTTCAAATCAACCACACAAATAATTGATAGGCCTGTATCAAAATAGATTGTATGGGAAGAGAAACTTCAGGGCGCTCAGTTTTCCGCGTTCATTTGAGCCCACGAACAGTTTTAAGTTTTCCGGACATTAAATTTTAATGTAATACTAAGTATTTAAACAAGTCTTGTTTAAATACCATACACCTCCATTTGTGAAAAGCATTTCGTATTCATTTCGTTTACATTTTGTAAGTTACTCGCTAAGAAAAGAAAAAATGCCAGTCACGAAATGTATGCAAGAATTTTTTTTTCATGGTAGTTTTATTTGTTCATTTAGATGTGTGAATTCGTCCCCAGTATTACACTTGACATTATCCACCATAGCTTCTTTCTACTGAGCGGTTTTTTATTTTCCCTGATAACACGGTTTAACTGTACTGAACTTAGGGGTAGGATCAAGAGTAATATTCCTTTATTTACTGTGTAATTTCGAGTAGGGCCAATCTTCCTTGTGATATGTTTTAGGTCCCTTAAAAACCGAAAACCCCCTTGAAAACATGCTCCGAACAGTCTCCTGTCGAAATTTAGTTTTGTTCGACGAAAAACAGTATTAAATCTAGTATGTGCGCCAAATTTCTTATTTGGGGACTAGAATCTCATTTCGCAAGAGCGAGTGTTGGCTGGTGGAGGGGGGGGGGGGGGTTGTTTCCAGAAAGGAGCTGCTGGATTCCTTATTTGCGGTTCAAAAGAGAACTCTTGAAATCCTTCTCAGGAATCGTATCAAGTACCCTACAGAACGGTTATTTGATGACTTTCGAGTATTGCCAGTCCAGGAACTAATTCGGAGGGCCCCAATAATTAAAACTTTTAGAGATAATCCAAATGGGCGGGAGGGGGGGAGGTGTTTAGTGAGACCTTCATTCCATTTCATTATCATTCAATGGTCTTCCTAAGGAAGTAAGAGAAATGGGAACTATAAACGACAGAAATGGAACAAATGACACAATAATACCACTCAAATGGAGGATTTATTTTCTTGACGTTGTATCTTCTTTCCCAGATACTTACTAAGTTTATTTATTTAGGCACGCAGAAATTTTCGCTGAAGACAATTATTTTGCTGTTAAAATTAATCTACTGTTATTTTGCCTATGAAAATGGGATAAGGTAGAAAAATTGTACAACACTCATTCCCTCAGCACAGGTTATACGTAGATGGTCGCATTTTACACTTGCACATTATTGTCACCATTCTTGTTCTTAATAAATGCAATTCATACATTCAAGAAAACTATATAGACTGGATTTATTCATGGATTTGGGTTATATTCATACATTTCTGGTACATAGATTGTACTTTGGAAGGAAGATGAGCTGGTATTGACATGTCTTACTGACAAGTCTTAGAGCTGGGGTGTATCAAAAATTTTATTTATAAAAAAATGCAACGTTTCTCATGTGAACCATGGTTACCATAATCGTAAAGAAGGCCAATGTCAACGTAAATATAATAACCATAATTCAGTCTTGAAGCGAATTTTTGAGGAAAAGGAAGTTATCGACTGATCATTTCAGGCGATAACTCTCGGATGAATTGAGATAAAAAGTTCAAATTAGCACAAAAATCTTTAATGTCAACCAAAAGGCTAAGTTCGTAGATCGAGCCAAAACAGTCTGACATGTGACACCTCATTTTAAAGATTTTTAACGCTGACTATGATGTTGAAGTCAGAATATCGATATCTTATTCCGATCTCCAACTTGAATATTTTGGAGATGAAGAAACGTGGTTCTTTCTGTTCTTCACTGTTCTCTCGGTTCAAATTCTCTCTTATAGCCATGCTGCATGACTGTGGATTTTTTTCCCTGTATCACTCATGTTTTTCTTCACTAAAATGACCCTGAGGTTTTGATTGATGGTTCACTTATGGTTATTTTTTCGTGTTTTTCAGGTAAGTGCTGCTGACTTTGACTCTCGCAAAGTCGTAAGTATTTCAGAATTTCGAAACCCCGCCTTCGCCTCCACCCGTATTTTAAACAAAGTCTAGAGGTGGTGGAGAGTTTTTCGTTTGAGGTGAGGCCTGTTGGACCGTTGACCTCACGGAAACAGGAAGCAGCCGTCGCAATTACCGCATGACGTCAAAGTGAACATCAATGAGTCACAACTAGTACAAAGCCCGCAGTAACTCGCTTCAAAAGCGTTTTCTCTTTAAGGCAATTTCCAGGAACGACCCCGCATTAGTTTACGTGTAATTTAGTGTGCAAATTTAGTGTCGCATTATCCGCTGATTTTAACGTGTTTAATGCTCCTGCCTAAAGCCTGGTTGTAATTGTAGTCGGTGTAATATTGGAAACGAAGGAGGGAGTGGGCCAAATGGAAACTCACAAGTAGTAAAGATGATTACTAGGTGAGTACCGACTTACGAATTTCACGTGTGAAGGACGCCGATATTTCGATTCCACCGCCCGAAGCCTTGGGATTATGCCCTGTCATTGTTAATCTCATTTCTGTATCTTCTGCTAGATCACGTATAAGCTGTCTTTCAGCATGTTTAGTGTCGTTCACTTTTTGACGAACCAATAACCTTTAAGACGCAGACTGGTACAAATTGGGATAAAAGCAGATAAAGGGGCTATTTCAACTAAATATCAAAATATCACTCGTCCTAGACAGACCCGTAATGAACCAATTCCCTGACCAAATTCACAATCTAACATTAACATTCACTTTGTGCACTGATATCCATAGCTCGTTAAAGGTGGCCTACAGATGGGCTCACGCAGCATAAAATAACTATTGTATTGCAAATTAAGTATTTTATTGTTACTATAAAATACGTAAGTTGCAGAATTGTTTGAACTAAGACGTCAAATGGCTACCATTTGCATGAATAGTTGAATCAGAGATGCAACCTCCGTCATATCCCCCCACCAAATTCCTCCAAACACAGTTTTCTAGGTGAACAATATAATCCAATTTTCCTGTGTATCCGATTAGAAGTGAAAGACGAGCGGGAGCCCCACGGCGTTCGTGATGAGTTATTGGACTTTGAAACCTTTTGGTGGTGGAAAATACGTTTAATATTCATGGGGTTCTTGACAAATTATGGTCTTTCCCCGGGAGCAGAAATTGGTTGAAGGGCAAGTTTTTGAGGACTTGATGCTGATAATTTCTTAGCAACAACCGTTGAATTCACACAGGTGGCACCACGCTAATCGTTGTTCTTCAATTGGTTCTTAATAATGACGTTTACAATTCCTCTTCTCATTAATCATTACACAGTTTCCTGAATTAGCCCGATATTGATACTTTTACATTTTAGATAAATTTTTTTCCACTGCAAACTCTACTTTAACATGGATTTTTTAAATGTTCATTACAGTAGGGTCCCACCGTCGCGTGACGGTTTCTGTTCTTCCCAGCTATACATAGTTACGATTGACGTTCATTTTCCGGTGTATAGATTCATCAATGATATCCGCAATATTGAGCGCCGACCTCGTTTGGCGGACACTGGAGTTTCAAGGCGTCCAATAGCTATTTGCAACTTGAAAATATCCTGAGTCCACTCGTTAAGGGCCTGCAGGAACTAGGTTAGATGGATTTTGAAGGATATCTCAGACTTAGAGTTTTTAAGTAAAATTCTAAATTCATTAAAATAATAAGAAAAGGCCCTTTACTTGAAAAAAAAGAGACGAGGGGGCCTTTTTGGAAGCCTAATAGACCGCAAAACGCAAAAATCGCAGTTGAACATGTAAAATAGGCGAGCAAAATCTCAAATAAATTTCGATTTTTTTTCTCTCGATTTTTTGATAAATTTCTTGTAACCTTCTTCTTATTGGATGTCTTGGCGCTTCTATAGTGGCGGACCATCCACCCCCCCCCCCTTCCACTCCCGCTCATTTCGAAACTTTAAGTCAATCAAATCCTGAAATATCCTCCAAAAACAACCTAAGTCTTGCAGGCCCTTAAGTGAACAAAGTTTGACGTAAACTGTTCTTGTTTGGAAGACACACTCAACGCAAAAGTTTAACGAGCGCTATGACATTTTTCTCCGAAATATAAAGTTATATAGTTGAAGTTGGAATGAACAATTTCTCCCGATGGAATGAAACAAATGCTGCGTTCTAATTTAGAATTAAATTCCAAAAGCTGATCGTGCTCCGCAGTAAAGTGGAATTCTGCTTACCATGTCCTTAATCTAGACGTAGTGAAATATATTTTTAATTATAAGCGAACGTTGGCAATCGATTTTCAACCCACTGTCTCCGGATAAGGCCTCTGACTTCTTTTTTTCCTCACTTCGAAGATGATTATACCCACAACTCATTTCCTTCGAGATTATACCCACCAGTGCCGAGAAGCCTTTCAAGTTCATTCCAACGACCTTGATTAGGTTTAAAGGGCTATTGAAATTCTAGTGGCTGGCGGGGTCTTGAGGTCATTATCATAATCATATTCCGGTGTTTCATATTCGGGGCAGCTTCTCTCTAGGATTCCTTTCGAGTTGACTTTTTATAGTTCTACTTTTGTTCTAGGTCGTAAGTAGGAGTATGAATATCTAACATGTTGGTCTACTGAAACAAACCTTGAAACACCTATTACAAATAGCACAAGAATAAACATTTCTCAATTCCTCCAAATCTAAATTAAACTTTTTGTTATTAATTTATGTGTTTATATTTTTTCAAGGTAGT
Organism: Stenodema calcarata; assembly: GCA_963920205.1. Taxonomy (NCBI): domain Eukaryota; kingdom Metazoa; phylum Arthropoda; class Insecta; order Hemiptera; family Miridae; genus Stenodema; species Stenodema calcarata. The sequence continues at coordinate 6,127,877 of OY986055.1, read as the reverse complement.
ATGGAAAGAAAATCCTTCAATTCATCCCATGTTATTTCTCTAGAATGATATGAAAGTTTTAACGAAAAAACGCGATTTATCATTAAGTTGAAAGAACCAAAAGCCAAGCCAAGGCTCTTCATTGTAAGAGATCAAATTTGGATTTTAGATTTATGTAAATATAACCCTAATTGGTACTAGGTACTCGCCAGCTATCCCCGTTCCCTATTATCCTATTTAAAGTGGATCCCTTGGATTTATGTGTGTCGCCCAGCGATTGTTGAAACAGATTCAATTCTGATTGAAAAAAAGAGGCAACTTTTGTTCTCTTCAAGTTCAAGCTAATATCGCATATCGAGGTCAATGGTCATAATACAATTGACCTCGATGCCAGGAAACTGAGAAATCACCTCTAAATAATCTGTAGATCCAGCGAGCTCTAAAAATAAGAAAGAGCTTTCAACCCCAGCCCACGTTTCTTCTTCATAACTCACCAATTCATTACTGACGGCCCAGTTTATTTAAGGTCGGCGAAGAGCTTTTCTTACAGTGGATTGCGTTTTGATAGGCTTGGAAAACCGGTGGATTTCATCAATTTTAACCCTGAGCCTTGGAAAACATCATTTTTTTCCTCGTGGCACTTCACTAGTTTTTATTCGTTCTCTTTATTGTTCTCGTGACTCCATTTCAAGTTTCCTTTTTACGTTCCTAGAGCTTCGGATCCGTTTTGCTCATTGGATCACTTCGGGTACTTGAGCGTTATGCCGCCGCACAGTTGGGCAAAATAGCATTATTTTGGACAAAATTACCGACGAATAATGCTTCTTAAAGGAAATTTTATGCTGAATAAAAAAGTTCCTATAAACATAGGGTTGCAAATCAAGCCTTCCCTGAGATTTGGCCAATAAAAACCTAAGAAAACATCTGATGTAAAATACATGTTTCGTATAAGCTTGAGATAAGTAGTTTGTAATACATTTAGAAGAAAGGTTGAAACTCTTTTAATTATGCTTTTCTTGGCGGTATACTTAGGCGTCCTGCTCACATTCCAAGTTAGTTTTGTTGGCAAATTAAAAAAAAAAAATTGAAAGTACGCAAAAATAAATAAAACTACCTATAAATTACAAAAACCAGAGATTTCATTCGTGCTCGCAATGAAAAACGAATATATAAAAAAAATGAAACAATCAAATTATGAAAAACAATATTTTGAATGAGAAAATAATCAAAGTTATCTCAGCAATAGTTTTGCCTCTTCACTAAGCGGAACGTGCTTGCCCTTTGGCTCGTTCCGTAAATTGGAAATGTACGGGTCAGATGAAATTGAAAAGAAACTACCAACATCTTCGTTGGTTGCAGTTCGCGATGATTTTCCACTATTGTGAGCACTGAAGAATCGATCATCTTTATTCTGGCTCTCTTCAGCTTTCTCTGACAAAGACCTATCGGGAAAAAGGAACTTTCATTTAAAAACTGTTCGAAAAAATTACTTTTGTCCAATAGTATTTCCAAGACAGAATAAGAAATCGAAATAACTCGCGGCATTTTCTTCACCACAACTACAAGTACTGTAATGTAATCACGAATTATACTATTCTAAATAGCGAAATATTCTAACTAAATAGCTCCCACGCTGTTTGGCCTTTGAAAAGGAAAGACATCAAATAGGTATTAAGAAATCAAGTGAACGAAGTTATATTTACAAGGGGATAGTTTAGTTACCCAACAACAACAAACCGTTATTGGCTAGGGCGGTTGCTTTGACAAAATGGTCAACTACGGTCGCAGACGGTGATGGACGGTGGCGTTCTTTATGGGAAATGTTACCTCATGTTACCGACTAAATACTCATGTAAGCGATTGCTTGGATGCAAGTGGAGCTAGTATCCAAAACTCTATGCCAATAAAAGAATGACATCAGTGTATTGAAACACACAATATAATTTCAGTAGGTACCTACTCAAGTTTGGATTTTTTTTTAAATTTTTTACAAGTATGACGTTTAATTTTAGAAGTCCCCAGGTGGACAGAGCCGATAAAAAAATTCCGACTTCAATATCTCCTAAAATCATTTCCATATGGAAAAGCTTGTGTAATCAGCAATTCCGGTTTTCATTTGGAGCCGTTTCTTTTGCCTTACGAATTCGTATTTTGAAAAAAGCTTTTAAGGGGAGGAAATATGGAATGTATGCTACATTAAAAGTTAAAAATAATAATAATTGTAAAAACATATTGTAATATTAGGTTTTTTCCAAGTATTCCCCACCGTATGACTAAGTTCATGAATGATTCACTCTTTCTTGTACATTTGTAAAACCGTCGTGGAGATTGACTTGGATGTGGTTGTGAAGGACAAAAGGCTATTTGTTTATATGAGAGTAGATGGAAAATCGATGTGGTTAATGAAATTTTCGTCTCTTCATCAGGTTGAACCTCAATAATTGAGTTGGCTTCCCTCGACATTCGTTTTCGAAACCACCCCATAATTCGCGCCGTTCCGAACAAAGCCTTTTCGCCTGGACCCTCAGGGGCGTTATAGGGGTATAAAAGCCGTAAATCTGGAGGACGATGGCTATGCGAGGTGGTGGGAGGCAGCCGCGTTGCCGCCCTCTGACCCCAGTCCTGAGCTGTTATTGGCTGGAAAATCCGCGGTAAACAATAGACCTCCCGCCGGGGCCTTTCTGGCCATAGGCCTGCTTTTAGAGGGTCTAATCCAGAAGGTCCTCTGCTGACAACGTTCCTCTCCTTTGGGGTAATTTGGTGGACGATTGGATCACCGAGAAGATGGGAATAAACAACTCGATTGTCGTTTTTGTCCTGCAAAAGTACAATTCGTCGAACGCCAATAGCAAACTTCTCAACGTACATAGTTTTTCTAATATGGCAGTCTCCACGGATATTTTGGTTCAAATGTTGAGCATAGTAAGCTTTAATGAAGTCGCCCTATAATGAGAACCTGTCATCTACGCTTGGACCCCAAAATGACAACCTCCCATCTCCATACTAGGTAACTTCCCAGCAGAAGGAAAAAACTGCGCTGTTGCTTCACGGTTGCCAACCCTTTTTCCCTCAAAACCCCCTGACTAGGAAAAAATAACCCTAAAGAAAAACCGTATACATTCCTTCCCCCCAAAAAATCCCTGTCTCAGTGTCTTTAGAAATATGATCGTACATATTCTCATTGAACAGAGAGAGCAACTCTTCTGTTGGCTGAAACTGAGCACATGTGATCGCCTCTTCACGGAAGAAGTAACCTACGGTAGACGCAAAAAACGCTCGTTTCAGGAACGTTGCGCTGTCGACGTCGCCGTACATAACCCAGAACTTCGTCAGATCGGAATGATTAACCTACTTCTTTTGACATAAATTGTCCCGCTTCGAAGGCAATTTGGATCTAGTACCCATGCCAAGCGACCCTCTTCCAAAGTCCTTTGATTAGCAAAACTAAACGCGGGGTTTCAGTGTCACTACCTTCTTTTCATCAGTGAAATTCAACCCCTCACAAACCCTGAAAAAACCCTGGCTTGGAAAATTTCTTCGTCCAAAAAAATCCCTGTCAGCGAAAAAAACCCTAAATTTTGGGGGGACATCCCCGACTTGGCAACCGTGGTTGCTGCATTGCAGTTGCCGGTGTTCTCGTAGGATTTATTCATATTTTATGATGGTGATTTCTTTAAGAAAAAATGTCAATGTTTTGACGCTAAGGTGTGAAAATCAAGTTGGAGAAGTCAAATATAGAAGAATTCAAAATTTTGAGAAATTGGGAGTTAGGAGATTATCATTCTGAATCCAAGCGGGGATTAAAGGTTCTCATTAAAAGGTGGTTCTCATTATATCGTCTGTTAAGATCCCACAAGGTTTAACTCACTTTTCCCAACTTTATTTTACCAGCGGTATTACAATATAGCTCTTGTGGATATTCTTGACACAACGGTTTATTATAGATAATTATACCGTTGAATTTGCAGAGTTTTCTCAATATCCACAAGAGCTATATTGTAATAGCGCTGGTTGGGAAAAGTGAGTTAGGCCGTGTGGGATCTTAACAGACGATATAATATTGTTATTGTCATTAAAATATAATGTATATTATGTTATATAAGGGTGATTCCTAAACTAGGGGCAATTTCGATCTAAGAAAATTTAAAATGAAAAAGTATTCAAAATTACTGGAATTTTTTTATATGGAATCCACTCATACCCATTACAAAATGGCAAAAAGCGCAATGGCAGCTCATGAATCACTTTCACAAGCCCAAAATACAATTTTAAATTCAGGTCCACGACAATGTGAAATGGGACACACGACAATGCTCTGTAGCATCTTGTTGTTGGGTTGGTGAGAAGGAAAAGTAGCAATGCATCTGGTAAAATCGTGTCCAATCATGTATGTAATTTAACCAATGTGGCAAAGTTTTATAACAACAAATAAAATACGAAAAAGCATAAAGTAGAGTAGGAACAAATTTGTCTCATAACCGGTCTTCAAACATGACAATAACCATATTATTGTACAATATTGTTTTTATGTGAGTTTGTCATACTGTATAGGAAATGAAATGAAAACCAATTTATTTCTTCTACAAATACTTGCAATTTGGTAACATAACTGGTGTAATGAAATATAATCTCCCAATATGGGCAACAAGCCCGCGCTAGGGAGATGAGTTGGTTTGGCTAAATTAAGTTACCTTAAGTTACCTTATTCTATTGAAAAATTAAAAACAAAATATTACATTAAAATTTAATGTAAATATACATGAACAACACCCCCGCCCCAAGGACCAACCAGTCCCGCAATCCGCCAACCCAAGCAATAATGAGGAAACTCTTCATTTAAGGAAAAACCTCCCCACCACCGCCCGAGCCAACGGACCACGAAACCAGCCAATCCCCAAGACAAAAACGCCACCCCCACACATTTACCGACATTACCGACTTAGAACAGGTAGAACTCCGCTGGACAGGAAATATTTCTTTAAAACCGTACAACAGTTCATTGATTTCTCCAACAATGTGATTTTTAATGATCTAGGTAGCTTATTAAACGACAAAATGCCTTGATAACAATAACAGTTTTGCGCTGCTGTCGTGCGAAATAATGGGAGGGAAATGGATTTGCTGTCTTTGTATCGTGTAGCTATATTATGTTGCGGCTGAATAAACAGGTGTTCTTTCAATATTTGTTTTACATTATTCTTTAGGAGTTTTCTTTGTTTGTGGAACGTTAAAAGTAGAGACTCCTCGGACTGGAATAAAAAAAGATCTGGCGTACGGAGACACTAACGTAAAGAAATTAATGATTTGCGCACAGTTTATAAAAAGTTATAAGATCGGAAAAATCTTGGACGGGTGCGGATTTCCGTATTGATCGTTTCGATTTATCGTAGCGTGTGAACAGTACTCAACTCTTTCAGTTAAGTTGGAGCAACCACATCGTAGCGTGTAAGCCCGCCTATGAGCTCCCAACTGACAGTGGGTGGCGGTGGTGGTGGGGGGAGTTGATGTTGTCGCGACAAAAGTTCACACCGACAATTATTGGGAGCTATTATAGCTCCCGGCGACATGAGCTCCAAACGGTAGGGGGGGGGGGGGGGGGGTCGAGACAAAAGCTCCCAGCGACAATTGCTCCCAGCGATAAATGCTCCCAGCGACAAGTGCTCCCAACTGTCAGTGGGGGTGGTGGGAGGGGGGGATGGTGTCGCGACAAAATCACCTGGTGACAAAAGCTCCCAACTAATTTTACACATTTTATCCAACACACATTTTATCCAATCCCTGGACAGGCTAAATCAGAGAACGGTTGAGATTTCTATGCAGCAAAGATGCCCCGAATATGCCATAGAATATGCAGTGTTTTCTAATAAAATATGCAACAAATATGCAAGTATGCAAATGTGCATTTCGTTAAAAAAATATACATTTCAAGGTCGTCTTCAATGAAGTCGGTACGATGCACAGTGATCGGAAAACTGATTTTATGGGACTGAAAAGGGTAAAAATGAAAATGAAAGAAAGGGATCGGTATTGAAGTGAGAGTACAACCAGATACCTACACAAGACAACTCAGGGTTGTTTTCTCGCTAATCTTCCCTCTTGAAACTATAATAAACACGTTCGGATGCAATAGCGATCCGTAACGGTTATAGATGATTATACCGTTGAATTTGCAGAGTTTTCTTGATATGCACAAGAGCTACATTGTAATAGCGCTGGTAAAATAAAGTTGGGAAAAGTGAGTTAGCCCTTGTGGGATCTTAACAGGCGATATAATATTGTTATTGTCATTATAATATAATATATAACTTGTCTTCAAACATGACAAAAACCCTATTAATTGAAACGTTAATCAGATGGTAAATTAAAAAGATCTAGGAAAGTAAATAGGTACTTAATGTTTTACTGTTTGCTTCAGGTGGCCTCACAGTCTTTGGTAAATATAATGCTCTTTCAATAACAACATGGTACATCTAATGAGCGGATAAAATGAGTTGTAGGTAGTGGTTCCAAGTGCTTAATTAGCTTTCGTATCCTTTGCCGTATGAAATTTTCAAAATTTGAACATGATCGCGTTCACGGAATGACATTATTTTGTTGTCAGATTCATCAAAATTAAGTTCGACGTTGTGAAAACCGTTCGCAGCTCACCACGACCCCGAGCTCACGATTCGAGGTCCTTCACGATTTTCTCGTTCCGTTCCGCACAGATAATCTATCGCTGGATCAATACTCGAACTTCTCCCTTCAACACAAGAGAACGCGTTTTACGTCAATCCAGGCGATCTCAACCACGGAACCAGATCCCTCATGGAGAGTTACAAGAATCCTACTGACGTACATTAGGTTCATGAGGAAACTCCAAATTTCAATAAGGAGATGGACGGTACAACACAAATGATATCGATATTGCAGTTATGAGCGTCACAAGGATATTGCATTCAGAACAGTAGTCTAGAAAGAATACCGATACGAACCACTGTAAGAGGCTTTGCAGCTTATAGTTTTAATTCGAAGTTTATTACAGTAATATGTTCATATATATCAATTATAATAATATTATATCATTTATAGTTTGATTCTATAGGTCTCTGGATCGACCCAATTTGAGCTCTGGCATAGCCCGAAGCAACCTATAAACTTAACTTTCCTGGATCTCGGAAGCTGAACTTCCAACTCGTACTTTACACTGAGAGAGGTATCACTCTAAATTGTAACGGACGCTGAAACATTTACAACGTCCTACTCAGTCGAATTGACTGCTCATTTAGTGATGGCCACTTGAGACGTTCAATGTTTCACGTTCTCGTGTGGGCTGTAGAAGAAATATATGAACCTCTGAAATCTATACGAATAATTCGTATTGATTGACCATTTTATGTTGAATACCCGAACATACCGTTCATAATATTCCTACAATTTATTATCTCTCTCCAATCAGGTATGAACACTCTGAAGTGGTATTTGGGAGTTTGTTCAATCTGTTGAATCTGTTCAGGCTTCGTTAAGTATTAGCGATCTTCCTGGCAAACATATAACTAACCTGGCAACATAATCGAACCTTGAGTTGAAATTTTAGTTAGAACTAATATACGAGTATGGAAAAGCTATGCTAAGAAGTGGGTTCTTATATTGTAACTGGCAAGAGCCCAGGTAAGACTAAAATTACCTGTAATACTACCAAATCAAATCACTTAGCTAATTTCAATTTCATTCAAATCGGTTGAGTGCATCCGATGTTCTAGGTATAAAATGATTTATAGATTCACCATACAGATAAGAAACCAAGTTTGTTCAGAACGGCTAGGAACGCCACTCCCAAATGTGATTGCCACGTTTTTGCTCCAGTAGGGGTATAGCGTATTGATTCACCATTCTATGTTGAATCCCCAAACGGAACTATCGTAATATTGCTAAAATTTATTATCTCTCTCATTTCACCGCTAGTTTTCAATCAAATCCGTTGATTACCCATTGTTGATTGTGTTCTGTTCCTCAGAGTTATTCAGAAAAGAGTTATTCGCACCTCATCGGGAGGCCCCGCAGTAATGGACCAGATACCGCAACGAGATTTTAATCGCTTCAAATGACGATCGACCTCTCCACAACCACTGGTCCTGTCACAAGGGAAAAAAGCCTCTCTTCTACGAGAGTTTCCTCAGTACTTTTCAACTCCCTCTAGAGCAATCAGACCCTTTTTCCTCCTTATCGCTAGAAGGTGAGGACGGGAAACTGAAGAACTCCCGTAGCCAACCTTGAGTTGATTAATCGCGCCTTTTCGCACTAATTACTCGCTGTTCAGGAAGAAACGAGCCCGCTCCTACCACTCCTAACCAAGGGACTCGCTCAATGAACAGAAGAAGTCCGGTGAATTTTTCTCACCGTCGAAAACCATTTCCTAGCCACTCCGCAGGAACCCAGATGAAAATTGTGATTAATTGGGGCCTTGAACATTTTTTATAGTCAAATAAGTACTACAATAATACGACAACGAACAATTTTCGGAGCATCCGTTGTACGAATAGGAAACTGACGCAGGCGTATACAGGTGCACAACTTCACCTCTGGAGAGATGCTGGAAGCGATCAGTTACGTATCTTGACTGTAACGCTCATTTACAAAAATGTATCCACCAGGAAAACAAGAGTATTTGAAGTATTTATGGAGTGAAATCATGCCCCAGACACATCATCAACCCTCAAATTCGAAAAGAACTGCAATTCTCTAGGAGTTTGAACAGTTACAAGTTTTCGTAACGGACAAATGTAACAATTACACCTTCGTTTCAATTATAATTATCCGAGTTAAATTTTCTTGATTGCATCGCATAGGTAAACTACCAGTGCCTTATCAGAAGAGGACCTTTGAGGCGGAATTTATTCATTCACTAGCGTTACGGTATTGCGGAAAATAGACGAATATATTTAACGGAATAATTCACTGTGAATCTTCGCCAATGTTCGTAGCGTCTAGGAACTACTACCGACATTTGAAACCCTACAATTAACATCAGATCAATCACCCGTGTTATTCACTTGGGCCGGGGTTGATTGTGTCCCAATTATAGTCCCATTAGTGGCTTGAGATGATATCCCGTTTGAGTGGTGGGTCGATCGGAAAATCCTGATATCAACTGCGGTCAACAATCTTCAGTATAATTTAGATTTTTTTTCTAAAACCAGATGTGTTTTATATGCATTATTTAGATGCCAATAAATAGAATGAATTGGACACAACAGTGCCAAACACGTCGTATAGTATAAGTTGAAACGTCTGATCTTCATGTTCCAAGTTTTGAGAAAACTAGTTCAAGTGGGATTTTCCACGCCTTTTACCTAGTTTCATAATATGAGATAGTTTGGATTCAGATTATAGAGAATCCTCCAGGATTTCATGAAAAATAGAAATGACAAAATTTGAACAGAAGAATATATAAAATTGCACCACCCTGTACCATCCTACTGAAGAGTCTTCAAGACGGGTATATCACTTGCATAGGTATTTCAAATACACCGTCCTGTCGTATTGGGGCCAGGGTTGATCATTGAACCACTTCATGGTTACTACGACAATATTGATATAGAAAAATTTTGGACCAACACTGCAGAACCTTAATATTTCACACCAATTGAAGAAGTTTCGTCGATATTGTAATCCATCCACCTAATAAATAACCATTCCGGAAGAATCTGCATCTTTCTATTCACTCGAAAACTTTTAATACACTTAAGTACCTATCTATTATATTTACTTGGGTTTCAGAAAAAACTTGACGGGCAGCCTGGGTGCAAATGGTCTCTATATTATTCATCCATCGAGCCCACCGCCCGACCATACTTCTACCCAAGTTTTCTCCCAAACACTTAACGTACAGTTTCCACTGAATTAACTGGTTTAGAACGAAAAAAGAGAAGAAAAATACAGCCGCCTGTATACCAAGCCATTAACTCCCGAGAGCTGGATAGAGCGAAAAGTTCTGACAAACCGTGTTTACTTTTAAACTTTTCCTAAGTTATGATACTCGGCAACCTCCAATGAAAACATGTACGCTAAGCATGTCCATTAGTTTTCTTCGTACGCTTTTCCGCTACCAACAACCTTTTGTTTGGTGTTCCACCATCGCGTTCGTCTCGGTTTTTCCAATATTTATTTTCAATGCTGAAAACCCAGCAATGTTACCAGTTTTAAGACTTTCCGCTTTGTACACTAGTACTTTAGTGTAAATAGTTTTCAGATAGTGAATAAAACGAGTAATAACTGTATATTCGCTGGATTCTTAAGGTCCCTTTTTCCTATACAATGAAGGCCGACGCAGACGAATTTTGAAGGGTATTTTACATTTTCGACAAGCTCCCAGATTATATGTAATGTATGCGAAATTGTTGTATTCGTTGTATCGGAAAAACAAAATCTTCTTACAACCATTGATATACTTACTCAACCCCAAATGGTGAAGAACAACAATACTATAACAATAATACACTGTTCTTCGCTTAAGATCTATCAGGGCCCATCTCAAAATGGAGATTTTCAGGAACAACAGAAAACTTAATATGGAACAACAGAAAACGTAATATGGAGTTGCAAATCAGTTTTCTGTTGTTCCTATATCATGATAATGTATTTTTTAACAATGCATAAAAACATAGACATCTGTAGAGATGTTTATACAATGTTTCTTTGGAAACTATTTCTATTAAAAAAAAACCCCGTTGATTTAGGCCATGATAGCATGAAATCAAATGATTTGAGATAAACCAGAATCACTTCTTCGCTTTTTTCTCCGGTTTCTAGTTGAAGTGTCCGGAAACCAGTGGTACTATCGCACGGGGAATTGGAAAATTCAAACTCAAATCATCATTTTTTAGATAGGCCATGATAGAACTTAAGCGACGATATTCAACCTATTTGAGCTGATTAATGGTAGTATCGAGATCACTCGCGACGAAATCGTGGAAATCCATGTTAAGGAAAACAAGAGTATTTGAAAAAATCTTCTATGTCCATTGAAATATGAGTACACTGTTAGACCGGTTTCGGTGATTAAACCATCGTCAGTAACAAAACAATTCTACTATCGATGGTTTAATCACCGAAACCGGTCTAACAGTGTACTCATATTTCAATGGAAATAGAGAATTTTTTCGAATACTCTTGTTTTCCTTATTGGTAGGTGTATGGAAGCGATATAGAATACGTCACCACCATAAAACATATTTGCTCAAGCATCAGTCTTTTTAGAGCAGGGAGCCATTTAGAAGTGCGGAAAGGTTTTAAACGAACAAGGCGAATCTCTTTCTGCGCCAAAATTTTAAACCTTTATGATCCCAAACGAATAAGTGGGATACGGAGTCAATGCCAGACGGACATGGATGAATGCCAAATGTTAGATGCAGCTTCCCAGATTGTGTTCGACCGAATCTTGGCGCGGGTTCGTGCTCGTGTTTGAGAGGGTAGTTTATAGCGCATTAACTGCAGTTGGTATTGTTTGTGAATCGCTACGTTTATTTCCGTCTTTGTTTGGTTCGTTATAGCGAGGACGAACCATAATTCTTCCAATTCCCAACAATCAGGGTTCTAAGCATTAATTTAGTACGATGAAATTGATACTTCTAATACATACCCAATACTATAAAAAAAAATTTTTAAATAAAAAAATATTTTTAATTTTTAAAATTAATAAATTAATAAAAAAAATTTTAAATAAAAAAATATTTTTTTTTTTATATAATAAAAAATATTTTTTTTTTTATAACCCTACAGATCTATAAATTGTTGTAAAATCATTGTACGTTCAAATTTTCATTTGAATTATTTGATGGTAAATAGTCTGTAGACTCTCAATTTAAAAATAAGTGTGATTTTTGTTGAGTAACCTACTTTTCAAAGGAGGCGTAAGTTTGAAATTGAAGGAACTAATTTCTTACTTCGCTACGCCATTACGAATGACTTCCGTTAAGCTGATCAAAAAACGCGTTTCAAGTCAATGGCCTTTGAAAACTTGTTATTTTGATCCCGAACGCTTGAATGAACGTAAAGCTCTGGAAAAAGTAGACTTCTCTTGCTCTTGAAGTATTGAAGGTCGGTATAAAATGAAGGAGCAGGGTTGTGAACACAGGGCAAATAAACTCTGAGAAGAAAAGGTTCTGGTCTTTACCCGATGGTATTTAGTATAACGAAGGTGTTTTGGATGCCGCTAACAGTACAGAAGGGAAAACAAATCTGCAACTGCTGAAAGTAACCGTACTGCACCATCAAATGATGTCGATGCTCGTTTTGTTATTTTGTTGAGAAAAATGATATGAGTATTAATTCCTTCCACGCCGTTGTTGTGTCCATTTGAAAACGAATATGAGGAATATCCAGTCGTATTCCAAGTCATGAATAACTACTGGATATACTTCGCAATTGGTCAATGGCGCCGGCGGCCTTGCGCTTTCCGGAGGTCGACTCAAGGTTCTAATCAAAATTCGCGCATCACTAACTCCAAGGAAGGTAGGGAAATATTATAAATCAGTGATATGAATACGTGTTTCCTGAATATTCACGTCAACAAATCCCCGGATTGGGAAAATTATGAGATTCGCGTGCCTCGCACGAGAAAATGCTGTTTAGTAAACGGTTCGCGGCCTACTAATTTACTGGAACGATTCGCGTTACCTTAATCATAGGAGAATTTTCACCCCAATCGAGTTCACATTTACATTTCGTAAACGGTTGAAACAGGACGGCATCGGAATTACATCGTTTAATGGCGATCGATAAGAGAATGGAGAGAGCATCGGTAACTTTCCTAACAATTGTTACTTATGTTACTCATCACAACATCACTGACTATTGTTAGAAAAACTAGAAAACAATAGTCTTGTAATTTCAGGTAAATTCGTTGGACATAATCATGGCAACATTCTCTTCAGTTGCCAATAACTCAATTTGAACTCAGATTTGGCTGGGAATATTGGTAACATCCAAAACGTGCCTCGTTTTTTTTTAGAAGAATTCGGTACCAATCTCTCAGTAAACAATCGGCTTATTGAGAACAAAACAGAAATTGATGACTATAATCACGAGGAAGCTAGGAAAACCTTGCTCACGACTAACTTTGCTCACCGAATTCGAAAGAATACGAGGGCAACCTGGCACCTTCCACTATAAATGAATACCGTAGAAAAACTAGAAACTCTGAGGTTACAAATCTGTAACTAGTGTGTGCAGGTTAGTTTGTAGTAAGATTGCACGGGTCAAGGGACGACCTGACCCCACAGAATTCTTAATAACCCCGATTCTGTTGGGTTTAGCGAAAATAGTGTTGAATTAAAAGTTGCTTCCAACTAAATTACCTACAGAATGAGACCAATTACAGATTTCTAGTCCATAAGGTTCCCGAGTTACAAAAGAAAAACTGAACGTTTTTACAAACATTTGCAGTTTCTTCAAACTTCAAATGCGATGAGACGCCATTTCTACTTGTACGATCGACCTAAAACTTTGCCAAACTCATTTTCTAGCCCAACTGCACCATTTAAGTGGTTGAGAGTTCGAATTTGGCGAGAAAAATGTTTCCCTTGGCAACCTAGTTAAAGTGGTTACTCCGTTACTTTTCTGAGTAGCTTGTTGTTATGATACACTTAATTATACGATTTAAAAATCTGGTGTTATTTTAATGCCAATGACTGTCTTGTTAAAGCAAAAATAAAAATACCACTTGGCATCCTTCAGCCATTGAGAAGGAGAACTTTATATTTGAAGAAAAAAATCCATGATGTCCAACTTCTTTCTGAAGGAATCTCGTTTCACTGTTCGACAATTTCCATTTGAACTCGAGAGTTCGGTGCTATTCAATTTCTCATTCATGGAATTATTTAAAGGTTGCACCGATGAAGCAATCTGGCTCGGAGTTGGTAGGTACTAATATTGATTAGGTCTATAAGGTACCTTATAGACCTAATCAATATTAGTATTGGAGAGCAGTAATGACTCCTTCGCCACACCGATGAACCGCGGACACCCTTCAACTGTAACGTCGCCAATAAAACTGATTGACCTTTATAGGAGGGCATGAGGGGCCTTCGGTCTCCAATCAAATCACCTTTTCTCATCTCCCTTCGTCGAGACGGCGATGACCCTTCGGCGGTTATTTAGCGACATGACGCAACCTTCGCGATAGGTCAAACTCTACGTGAAATGCGACGGCGAGTCGTTTTCAAGACCGTGGGTATCTGCACTCATGTGACTTGAGGATGTGGTTCGCTATTGTGTAGCGATCTCATCTCCGAAGGGATGCAAAACGTGGTTGAGGGATCACAATTGAAGTTGGGTATCTGCCATTGGGTTTGGTAGTTTTTTGAATGTTGGGGGAAGAATAGGGAACGCCAGTGTGTCAGAGAATAATTCTTTGATGGTCAAAAATCGAAAATTGGTGACTCCCAACACATCTAAAACGAGTAATTTCAAACGAGAAAATTTTTGTTTAACTACCAGATCGAACTGAAGAGTGGTGGATTTGAACTTTTCGCACTCAACGTGGTCGGACAGGGTTGTAACTAGTTGATACAGCGGCTGATAGGGGCGCGCAGGTGGGGCTTTCGTGCACCGCTTTCGGGAGCCAATCAGAGAGCGGTTTACGGAGCCGGTCTAAGTACTGCTCTCTGATTGGCCTGGGAGGTAGATGACGTACATTGCTTCCCTTTTCCAGCTCAATACGACTTCAAGCCTCTCCAGAAAAATAAATACTTCCTTGAAAATGGCTTTACCACTGACTTAATTATTCTGAATGCTAGTTCTTCTCAGAAATAAAAACATAAAAAAATCACTGACATTCCCTATTCTTGAGAGTCGACGAGAGGTGACTACAAACCACGTAGTTAGGCTCAAAACTCGAAAATAGAAATCGGTAGCGTACGGGTTTCATGTTGAATGAAAACAAGCACCTAGTTAGCTTGGCTTTTCACAAGCCAGCTGGATGTAAATATAAAGTTGTTACCAGTTTTAGCAGAGGGTAGTCCCTAAGAAACAGGGGTAGTGGTGAAGGCAAAGGCTGTTAGTTAGGCTTGTAAATACACGAGGAAGCCAAACTTGGTGGAAAAAATTAGATGATCAACGAATTGAGAAGTTTCGCTCGTCATTCCTAACGCTTCGTACTATTTTTCAAACTTCAAATTTCTCCAGATCTCCTTACTTCTTATAATAATTTTGGTGTCTCTGCCATCTATAGGTTGTCACTGTAAAAAATGGATAACCTCTAATCAGTAAGAAATAATTGTAAAAGTACGAAGATCTGGGGAAATTTCAAGTTTGAAGTTCAAAAATAGTACGAACCATTAGGAATGACGAGCAAAACAACTTAATTCGTTGATTCTCTAATTATCTAACTTTGTCCACTAAGTTTGGCTTCCTTCTGTATTTATAAGCCAAACAAACAGCCTTTGGTTTCACCTATAGGTGAAATTGTTTAAAACTTTTCTGTTTAACGTTTCCAAAACGTACTGAAATATAAAATTGTCAATATTGAGTGAAAATAGAATGTAAGTATGTATTGGGAAGGTTTATGTATTGTTTTAATTTTTTTTAGGAATTACGTGGGACTAGTAAATAACTGCATTCAGCCCCGTGTGCTATGGGTTCGAATTACAAACTATAGTTACCAGTCTTATTATAAACTATCACCAGTGCTACAATGAGCTGTATAGAAAACTGTGGGGAGTTTGGAAGTTCATTTATATTATATAGAATCATTCATAGCTGTATAGATCCATCAACAAAATGTGGTGGGAAACCTGTAGAATCGTTATAGAAAATTGAGTATTTGCATTGATTGTGAGATGACCTACGAAACAACGTGGCAACACTAACATTGTTATTATTGATAGTGCATCTGATAGGTATTGACCATGCGATATAATACGGTAGCCGTAGTTGTTGATTATTGGTTTAAAGGGTATATTTAACGGTTCACCTGGAGATCTTCGAATGTTGGGTCTAATAGATTATTCCTTCACCTCAGATCGACTCTCAGAACCCTGCAGCAAATACCGACGTCCTCAACATCATCTATATGGTATGTTTTGAGTCTAAACATCCAGTAACAAAAGTCCTCCGTACACCTGCATGTCTTGTTGAAGTAAACCCATTACTCAGTATAGAGTAGATTTGTGTCCTGAATGTTGTATTTCTGTTTTATATTGTTGCTTCGCCCGTCCGCTTAAACCCACCATACTGCTAACGTTTAGGACGGATATAGACATCACGCCTGACGCTCCATAATAACCTTGACAGGAGTCCAATCGAAGAATATTCCCCCTTTTGATTCCGCTTTCAGATTAAATAAGGGCCTCTTCATTAAATCCACGAAATCTTTTGAGGTCGAGCTGTGGCTAAACGCTATTCAAGTGGTTTCGTAACCACATCATTAGACCCAAGTACTGCGTCATTATTCTACAAACCGAAGTGCCACGGAATTATATAACATCTTCATTTACCATTGCTCATAATTTCCATTAGTGTGACTTAGGAGAGACTTTAGTGGATATTTCCTTCCTTCTATTCCACTGTGAAGTTATGCAACCCAGTGGTAAAGCCTAGCAAAATAATCCTTGTAGAGTGAAATACCGAGTCGATATCGTCATGTCTCTAAGGAAAATCAATTGAAATGAGCTACTCAGTATTCTTTCTTATTTTGGACCAACGTCTGAAGACGATTCAATCTGAATTAGCCGTTCAATGCCAAACTGCCCGGAGCACGCTATCCAATCATAGCAGCGCCTTTTTCGATGCTCTAATGCCTCTAAAATGCAGGTGAGGCATAATTTTTCGATTCAATTTTCCGCCCAACCCCTTCCACAGTCTTAATAGGGAATGATGCACCCACGAATCGCGATAATGTACCTAGTCTAAAGCCATTCCGTAGCCTTAAAACGAGATGGAATCACAGGAACACATTTTGCCTAACCCTGAGCACTTGGAAGTCAGTAATTTTTGATTAAGCGTAATGTACGGACTATCCTTAGGGAGGGAAGTAATCTGGTCATCTACCGGAAATTAAATCGTATTCATCTAATGAAATAGCAGTTATAGAGTTTGAGAACTTCATAGTGAACTTACCCTGGCATCAGTTTGCTGGGAGATATTCATCATTTTAATCTTATTGTGTCTAATTCGGGAGAATGCGTATAGAAGAGGTCTCCAATTCTTGAATCGTGCTACACACATTTCACACCTTAAATTGCTAAACCCTGATGAATTCCCAATGATGTGTGCCAAGCAAATTACATAATGACACAACCCTCCCCAGCCTACAACTGTCGTATTCATCTTTGCTTGCGATTCTGTTTAATTTCTGTTTTGCATGTGATTTTCATTCTCTGTACCTGAGTAAATGACTGTTGTTGGGAGAGGGGGGTGCATGTATGGCCCAACATTTAAGATTATTATCTCCTATATTTCTTACATCATGGAAGTTAGTGGAACCATCCGATCGACTGGGGCAATTCTGTTCAATTTCTGTTTTGCATGTGATTTTCATTCTCCATACCTGTACATTCTCCATATCTGTATACTATTTGTTACATCACAAATCCATCGACCATACTTTTTGACGTTGTGGGGAAGGGGAAACGGGGTGCATGCTTGTCTGGCGCAACATTTAAGATTATTAACGCCCATATTTCTGATAACAGGGAAGTTGGTGAAACCCCCGAACGACGGGAAATTTGACCGTGTGAATGTCCTATCATCCTCAGATTCCTCATCTTCAAGTTCTTCTTCTGACAGCGATGATGAGCATGTATTCACACAGGCATGTATCTATGTGTGTTCTGACAGGCATGTATTTTTCATTTATTTTTATTTCTTTATTCGCTAAATCGTTTTTATTTCAATTTTTCATGACATTTTAATTTTTATTATTTCATTTTATCACCCATTTGTTCATCACTTCATTTCCACTCGTTCTTTTTTTTTTAATTCTCATTCGACGTTGCGTTCCAACTCAGACGGTTGAGTGGGTGAATATCAACTTGAGGTTCCTGAGCCTCATTGTCTGATGAAGGTAAGTGTGGGAAATATTCGCCGTTTTTCTCTTAAGAACGACTGGAGGTCGCCTATAAATATCGCGGAACGAAATCACTGGTTTCTGGACCTTGAGCGAACGGGCCCGACTTGTCACTACGACTCATCTGCTCCCATTCTGACAGAAATTTCACACATCCATCATTACAATGTTATGTTAGGTACTTGACGAGTTTTTTCTTTTCAACTCATTTCCGTTCTTACGTGATGTAACTTAGTCTAACATTGAGTCGCATCGAAACATTAATATTTATATGGTAGGTAAATCTGCTTGAATTAGAACAAAGAATGCCGCAGGTTCCGGCAGCACACCACTAGAAACTTTTCACGTATTGCCACGAATACGGATTTAATTTCAATGTTGATCATAACATCTGATCCACAGATCAATAGCCTTAAACAAATTTCCAAAAAGCAACTGTGCACAGAGGTTTGAAAATTGATTATACGAGTAGCTCCTACGGTACAGCCTCGACCTTTGTCATATCTGCTTCAAAATGAAGAAATGGACGAAGAATAATTTTGTCCAGCTAGATTCGACACACTGTGCGACTGTTGTAACTGTGCGGTTGTTGTAACTAGTTCATCGGGCGTACAGTTCAGGCAGAATCGTGCTCTCCCTCATCATCTGACTTTCAATCATCCGTCTATAGTGGGAACAACGTAAATGTCATCCACACATGACACATCCCCCACGCATAAACTCTCGCAACTGTTGCCTCGTCCGGCAGTTCTTCCAGTCGATGAACGAACCGTTGGCGAACTCCTGAGGGTCAAGTTCGTATCTGCCGACCCCGACGATACTCCCCCGTTGCCGCTCGCCTGCAGAACCGTCTTCCGTGACCTCCGATAAGAGCCAGGTGTCAGGTCAGAGCTTTCCGGAAAAAAGATAGCGCCTTTCAGCCGAGTCGCTCACAACTGTCCGGATCAAGATAGACGCCATACCATGGACAACTGTATTCCGCGTCCGTTAGATGTCGAAATTTATTGTATTGAAGATCTCGAAACAATCGTCCTGAATTAAATGACGGAAAATGCATAAAATAAGCTTTGAAGTGCCAAGTTCCATCTCATCCACCATGTGAGCTGGCCTGAGGAATGCAATAAATTATATACTTGGTTACCCAGGGTGCGTCTCTGAGCGAATCTGTAGGTCTATCTGTTTTATTGGAAAATAGAATAAGGTACAACTTCAACGAGGTGGCAAATTCAACGTAATACAATCAACCTTGTAATATAATCAACCTTGTCTTTGAAATGAATTTAGTTCCCTTGAAATCATCATAGAGTATAATCATTATAGTGAATAGTTATTATAGTGTACGGACATTATAGTAGGGTTAAAGTCAGTCAGACAGTTTCATATTTGGTATTTATGGCTAATTTTGCCCACCCAAAAACTCCCAAAACCCCCCAAATATATGGCATTTAGTGTCTTTTGGCAGTGAATTCAGGATACACAATATAATAACTATACACTATAATGATTATACACTATGATTATAAAATCTGTTACATTGAAAAGCTCGCTTTGAAATATGGTAGCTCTTTGAAAGTTCTGCAATGATGCTAACTGTTCGGTATTTCGCTGACGATGTAACATAACTCGGACGCACTTCACAGTTTTCTCACAAGTGTCAGAATAATATCAGTAATTATGTGAATATTCCAGCGTATCAGGGTATCTCCCCTACTCTCTCAACAACTATTCTCGTCACCAGCTTATCATTTTATTTTTTCGAAAATGAACTATGCAAGTGTGGTTCCTCGCTTGAGTTCATAACCTTAAAGAAAATCGATGACTTCTGCATCAACCATCACGAATTTCCCTATTCCGGTCGCAAGGAGCTGTAATTCCACGTTCAAAGTGTCCCTCTGGGTGTAATCTTCATGCATAGTGAATACGCCCTCACCCGTCTCCTGCCTTTTCCTCACCCACTCGCTGTTATTATAACCGTCCGCTTGGGTGAAACCGGAATTCTTCATAATAAATCATTTTAAGTTCGTGTTCTACTTATGAAATGTGCATTGTCGCGATGGCTTGTTACCGATTGACTATTTTATAAAATGCGAATAATAAAATATGAATGGGATCAATAGAAGTTGAGTTCAATATCATTAGGCCTAATATAAAAGCTTGTGGTTCCAAATAATGATTTGGGCTCGGAAATATAACGTGACATTGCCGAATAAAGGACCAAGGTTTGGTAGTAAATTACATTGAATTGTAGTCCCAGAAAAGGTAGTTTTCAGAAGACGTTAGAAATTCATGAAACCTTGTAGTTTTGGGTTTAAGTTTTTAAACACTATTTGTTCCGTCATAAGAGAATATTTTTCATTATTTTTCATTATAAATTATTTATCATTTAATGATGTGGAAAAATATTAATCATCTTCGGTTGTCACTTAATTTACAGTCCGCACGTGGTGACTCAAAGGAGGGCTACACTCGAACAACCAAACTTGGTCAGCTGCCAGCGTCCATTTGAAGTCCGGCTTTCTATAGTCTGAAATCGAGATGGGAGACAGAAACAGATGATAAAGGCAGACTAAACCATAAAATCCATAACCACGCCTAGGAATTTCCTTTGGTGAAATGGAGCAAGAGATTTTTCGACCGTTCCGACAAAAGCTTCCCACAATGCAAGTACGGGATGCTTTTGAAACAACGTCTAGTGTCGCAAGGCGCTTGCATCAAAACCCAATTATCAGTCTCGTTCCGTGACCTGCCCCATATTTTTAATCCATTCGAGAGCTCTCTTTCCAAACGAGCTAAGAAGAATTGCCCGGTTCCGGTGGTATTGTAATCTGCAACCAGCGATCGGCAATATCTGGGGCTCTCAATCACCTCGATTATTTTAATGGATGCGTGTAGCAACTGGCAGAGTCATTCTTATTGATTTTAATCACAGCTGATATTTCGAACTGTGTGGTAATTCAGTCGAGTCGTAAGCATTCAACTATCCAATAAAAGGGCAGGAGAGCAAGTACTAACCGGTCTGGTATTTTGAAATCGCATGAAGCTTTTGTGTAAACGGGAAAACGGAGCTATCTTAATTGCTACACCCGTTGGGTGCCAAGGGGTGTAAGTCCAATTCTTCAAATTTTCAGAATATCAATTTGAAAATTCCATTGAAAATTCTACGGTCGTTGTAAAAATCTATTTATTCTCGTAGCTTTGCTCATCAGCTATGCGGTGTAACCTCAAAAATTGAAAATTTAAAACGACTGTAGAATTTTCAATGGACTTCAAATTGATGTTCTGTAAATTCGAAAAATTGGACTTACACCACTTGGCAACCAAGGGGCACGTTTAATAATACGAGTTGTTCAACTGCTGGAAACGATTTGGATCCATTTAGACCTAGCGAATTGAAACTTTCAGGGTTTTGTATGATCTACACCGAATAGATGCACACCAAATTTGAAGTTGATCGATCAAGTAGGAGCCGTATCCGGTAATATACATTAGGTACCATTCGTTGTTCTCAAATTGTTTGCTTGGCGGTGAAAGCTACTGCGTTCCTGGATCAAACAAATTCAATTTACGCCGAAAACCGAAAACTCTAAACATCCGCCCTGAAAACCTGTGATTTTTGACTGGCGTAGTAGAGAAATGAGCGTAAGTTATTATGTACTCGCAATACCTCCAATTTCAAGAAATTTCGGTTTTAGCGTTATGTTCGAGGAAAAGGCCATAGTAAAAATTCCAGGGACGTTTTTCCAACCCGTGTAGCTGCATATAAAGTGAGTCATATTATGCATAGTGCGGTTTGGATAGTATAGCGATTCACTAATGCGCCCCCAAACAACATCTGAGGGAAGAGAAACAGTTGGATTCCGGAGGGCGCGGAATATCCATTAACGCTATCGGAACTCGGGTAGGGAAAAGGTCCGGATATCTGCCACCCACCGCTGCCAGGACGTTCAACATCCCAAACTAATGTAGTCCTACGGAGACTACTGTTGTGTCCCTTCTCAGTGAGCGTGTGTCTGATAGGTAAAACCGGAACTACAGCTGCCGGGCAGCCGGAAGTGACGGGGAGGGCAGTTCCCGGTCAGGAACGAACGTTCTGCGAGGGCATATCCCACATCAGGTCCACCTTTTACCACTGCATTACTGCCCTCAAAACCCCGAACAGATCCATAACCCTAAATGGAATCCCAGTTCATGCTACAAAGGATCGCTCAATTGTCTTATTAAACCAGCGTTGACATAACGGTCTTGTCCGCTAGAAACACGGAGAATATACTGGTGAATATCTGATAAAGGGAGGAAATGCTCGGGTTATTCAAACAATTCAAAACGATACTGCGAAACGGTCCAAGAGATACAGCTAACCATCTGCATAGCCCCCGGATCTGCCAGTTCTATTCATTACATTAAAATAGAATATTGATTTACAATCTACCAAACTCGATGAGTTCAAATAACTAAGGGTTCCCGATTGAAATAACAACAAACTTCGATCGGCTTAGCCTCCAACTTTTTGAGAATCCATGCTGTTAACGTTTGATGTTTGTTATTAATATCATTAAAAAACTAAGCTAATTTTCCACAACCGTTTTTTATCTTCTGCACAGATAACCCATTTTTGGTGATATGATACTATTGCAGCCAATGAGCGATGGATATGATGGAATAATGGAGTTCCCCGAAGACTAACCCGGCTACAAAAGATTCTACCACCCACCCAATCAAGTCATAACTTTAAAATCAACTCGAATAATACAAATTGTGTAATTAATAGCTGGCCGCAGAGCCCCTCAAGGCACTTTTGTAATCTATTGGAAAGGAGAGGGAAGTGATCCCTACGAGGCCCTCCGAGGCCCCATTAGTCGAGTTGTAAACGCCCTTGAGTACACTTCACACCTATCTCTTTGTTGTAAATATTTCCTCAGCCAACCATTTCTGTTGAAAACCTAAAATTTATTATTCAGTAGCAAGTGCCTTCGAGGGAGGATACGTTTTGTTCGAATTTTGGAATAAATTTGTCTTCGAATTTAGAATACCTTCGTTTTATTAGTTTTCTGAACGCGAGTTACATCTTTGTGTGAATCCCATGGCTCCCAAACCAAGAAGGTGAACTCAATGACGATCAATGACGATGTTGAGCGGGAAATGACATTAATTCCAAAAATGAAACTGTTTGACAAGTGGCACCTCATTTCAAAAATTGTTTGGCGCTGAACACGATGGTGAAGTCAGAATTTCGATTCCTTACTCCGTCCTCAAACTGGAGCACTTTGAAGATGAAGAAACTTGGTTGTTACTTTAGATATTCTTCATCCTTCTTCCACAGTCATCTTCTCCAACCTGATCTATAAAATCTATCAACTGGGTTACTGGGCAAAAAGTGGAGACAAAATGGCTCACGATTATAGTGGTGATAAGATTTTATAATTACCGTAAACGACATTGAGGGAACTGGAAAACCCTTTTCTTTCCAAGATGAAAAGTAGCTATTAAGAATACTATTGTAAGTACCTACCGGTCTTTAATCAGAGATCACCACACCTGATTCGAACCTAATTAACCGAATATCTTCATACTTGAATACCTATAATTACCCAATAAGTCTAAGATTGCCTATATTTGAATGAGATGTTCCAAACATCACATTTGAAGAGTACAGGGAAAGAATGATACATGTCCATTAAAGCTGATCTCGAGAAAAACCATTATTAATGTTTAAAAACGTTTTGAGGTAGGGGAATGATCAAGATTTAAAAAATAAAATATGTGCAAACATCTGAAGTCTTTTTTAATCTTGATCATTCCCTTGCCTCTAAATGTTTTTAAACCTTAATAGTGGTTTTTCTCGAGATCTGCTTTTATGGACATCTATCATTCTTCCCCTGTACTCTTCATTTCACATAAAACCAGTTATTTCTTCGAAAATTCGCTTTTAGAACCATGCTGCATGACTCTGGATTTTTGGTTTATTATCTTCGATAATGAACCATTGGGATCGCCCAAAGAAAAAAATTTTTTAACCCCCCCTCAAAATTTGTTGGTTTACGTTTCAAGATACGTAGATTCAGAAAATCGAATAAAACTCGGCGCTTCGCGCCTCGCCAGGGGGGCAAGCCCCCCTGGACCCCCCGGATGCTTACCGTTTGGAGCCTGCGGCTAAAAATCGAGAAACATGGAACATGCTTCTAATTAGCTTCCCTGGAAGCTTCGACCCTCGCACATAAGATTGTTTACTAACCATTTATAACATCGCATTGTTGGATTAATATCTCGTAGATAAATATAAAACTGCGACATAAATGCGTGATAAATCGAGAGCTTTCCAACGAGTGGTGAACGATTTCTGTCCGATGAAAACTAAATAAGTTTCATTTCCCCAGCAACGGCTCCTTTGTAAGCGGAAATCATTAGAAAATTTCGTCACCCATCCCGCGTCACCCATTCCGCGTAACGTTTTTCGGTTAGTTAGTCCAAGGCTAAAGCATGTTCCATGCTAAAAAAATCCGTCCGTACGCCGTCCGCCGTACGCCGTCCGCCGTCCGCGCCACTTTGCCCAGTTAGCGAATTTTTTAGTAGAATTTTTTAAGACCATCCGCAACTTTGTACGACCAGCCGTTCGTTCACAATGACGGCTCAAAGGTTGAGCCTGTCGACGCGATCTTGAATCAAACGGTTGAAATACAGGTCGATTAAATACAGGTCATACTAACTAGCTGTTTAGAACATCATATGGTTTTAGTGATGTCGAGTTTGTTGGTCTGAGGTACGTTTCGTGCTACGGAAATGAAGGTAATTTCGAATGTTTGTTGGTAGGTAGGTACTTCTTTTATGGAAAAATTAAAAAGTATTAAAAACCCTAGAATTATATCGTATTAATTAAATACAAATTATTAATATTTAACAATAAATTATAATAATTTTTACTAGGTATCTACTTGCAAATTCTTGACACAACGGTTCATTATCTTCTTTCTACAGATCACCCTTCTGTCTAGATCACTAGGTCTAAATGTCTAGATCCTAAATGTTAGATCAATTATTATTATCAACTATTTCTCATTGCAAACCTGTTCATTGTGTACCCAAGATCCTTCCCTAAAGGACCTGGCAGCGGGAAATATTATTCAACATGGTTTGAAAAGGGAAAAACAAGTTTTGTAAAAAATCCCAATGCTCTAGGTAGTAGTCGATACCAGTGACCAACATTTTCTTCAGTAGTCGACATGGTTTTGCACTAGTAGTCGACCTACATGTGTTAGAAGTCGACAGTATCACTTGAGTCAGTGGTCGACAGGTTTCGTCATTCCATCGTTTTCGAATTTTACGACATCTAAATAAAATACATTCAACTGTGAATCGGAACTTGAAAATAGATTAATAAGATGTAATAAAGTAGTTATCAGACTTTTTATTTGCAAACAGCTCATTATCAGTCTCAAATTGCAATAAGTACTTATGTAAAAAGGTATGAAAACTATAGTCGAAAACTCATTGTCAGAAAATTGACATTACAGTTGGGCTTAGGTACCTATTTACATATTTTTTTGGCTTTTTCATGTCTTTGCTTTGGCACATAAACTGAAACGGGAAAAATTTGTTCCCTTGATTCACCCTTTCCCTCAGATCACGTCAGAACACAAGCGACCGGCGGGCCATTACGTCAAAGCCTATGACGCACGAGCGTATGACGTAAGACGGCTGGCAGGAGGCTAACTAGTACGTCAGAGCCTATGACGCACGAGCGTATGACGTAAGACGGCTGGCAGGAGGCCAACAAGTACGTCAGAGCCTATGACGCACGAGCGTATGACGTCAGACGGCTGGCAGGATGCCAACAAGTACGTCAGAGACAATGACGCACGAGCGTATGACGTAAGACGGCTGGCAGGAGGCAAACAAGTACGTCAGAGCCTATGACGCACGAGCGTATGACGTAAGACGGCTGGCAGGAGGCCACTAGTGCGTCAGAGCCTATGACGCACGAGCGTATGACGTAAGACGGCTGGCAGGTCAACAAGTACGTCAGAGCCTATGACGCACGAGCGTATGACGTCAGACGGCTGGCAGGAGGCTAACTAGTACGTCAGAGCCTATGACGCACGAGCGTATGACGTAAGACGGCTGGCAGGAGGCTAACTAGTACGTCAGAGCCTATGACGCACGAGCGTATGACGTAAGACGGCTGGCAGGAGGCCAACAAGTACGTCAGAGCCTATGACGCACGAGCGTATGACGTCAGACGGCTGGCAGGATGCCAACAAGTACGTCAGAGACAATGACGCACGAGCGTATGACGTAAGACGGCTGGCAGGAGGCAAACAAGTACGTCAGAGCCTATGACGCACGAGCGTATGACGTAAGACGGCTGGCAGGATGCCACTAGTGCGTCAGAGCCTATGACGCACGAGCGTATGACGTAAGACGGCTGGCAGGTGGCCAACAAGTACGTCAGAGCCTATTACGCACGAGCGTATGACGTAAGACGGCTGGCAGGAGGCCACTAGTGCGTCAGAGCCTATGACGCACGAGCGTATGACGTAAGACGGCTGGCAGGAGGCCAACAAGTACGTCAGAGCCTATTACGCACGAGCGTATGACGTAAGACGGCTGGCAGGTGGCCAACAAGTACGTCAGAGCCTATGACGCACGAGCGTATGACGTAAGACGGCTGGCAGGAGGCCAACAAGTACGTCAGAGCCTATGACGCACGAGCGTATGACGTAAGACGGCTGGCAGGAGGCCACTAGTGCGTCAGAGCCTATGACGCACGAGCGTATGACATAATACGGCTGGCAGGAGGAACTAGTGCGTCATACGACGAGACCTTTTATGTCTCTGCGCCCCCTCCCACACCCACACCGCGTACCTCGTACTTCATTTTGGTTTATTATCTTCGATAATGAACCATTGGAATCGCCCAAAGAAAAAAAAAATTTTAACCCCCCCTTAAAATTTGTTGGTTTACGTTTCAAGATACGTAGATTCAGAAAATCGAATAAAAAAAAATCCGTCCGTCCGCCGTACGCCAACCGCCGTCCGCCGTACGCCGTCCGCGGCACTTTGCCCAGTTAGCGTTGAGTTAAAATTACGAAATTTTTTTTATGGGTTTCGACCAACCCCACAATGGTCCTCGAAACTTTTCATAACCCTAGGTCAAGGGGAAGGGGTTCAAAACGAATTTTGGTACGACATGGTATGACTATGGTATGGTATATTATTGTATGTATGATTTAGTATAGCACAGTACGGTATGATAGGAAAGAAATGGTATGAGTACGGTGAGAATATGGTATGGTGCCGATTTGCAACACAGTCTGGTATAGACAGAAGGGTGATCTGCACAAGGAAGATAATAAACCGTTGTGTCAAGAATTTGCAGAGTTTTTTTTATTCTTCGATTCCAATGGTGAAAAACCGACCAAAGTTGAAATTTCACTCGTGATACATTCATTCTTGTTGACAGCTATTGATTTACTGTGGAAACTAAACTTTTAAGGTTTGGACTAGGTCTAATGGGAGTTTCATCTAACTCCTAGGAATTATTCATACACTCACCTCTCCCGTGATATTTAGTAATAAGCAATTTATATAAGACAGGAAAAAAACGGTTATCCAGAATGATGAAGTTAATTCTCTTAAAATTCTTGTGGAACTCGAATGTATAAAGCTACTTTCTGACGAAAAAAGTTTCATCTCTTTTCTTTATCGGCCCAGCTCGCCTTCATCCCCCGTTGAAGTTTTTTAACGAGTTACAAGAAAGCCCGGGATCAAGATAGAAGAATAAAACTTGCGAAAAAATTCGGTTCGGCGGTTTTCGGTGCAATTCCGATAGCCTAAACTTTGGTGGACCTGACAACCCGTGGCGGTCTGACTTTGGCACTCAAGGTGGGCGGGGTTTCGTATCGGTTCGATAAGCAATTCGAATTGTGCGAACTAATTCCGGTTTTGGCCCAGTGGCCGTACAAGTGCTATTGCTATCATTTCTTGACAAAACTCATAAATTGCTAGAGAACTTGAATGACACAGGAAACGTTTTCCAAAAACCAGGTTTTCTCAGCGGTGACCCCGTGTAAACTCACAGTGTATTTACTCAGTAATATCTGCTTAGATCGACATCATGTTGCGTTTCCGATAAATTTAAAAACTGCTCCAGAAACCGTCGCATCGTTTGGTGATCGCGTGATGAGAATTCATTATTTTCAGGCCGCCGAGTTCCCGATCTTCACGGCAGATTATCTTTTTATACGTCTATGGCGTAACACCCTCCTGTAGGAAAAGAACAAACAAAAATGTATTTTGAGGCTCAAAACAATGGGAGCGTCTTGAAACAAATATTACACCTTTTATCGTAGGATCAACAATTTTCATACCTCCGTTTCATCACCTTGTTCAAGAAGGTTCAAACATGATTTCCGTGGGTCTGATGGATTTTGCTTTGTATCGCATTATGAATGAAAGCCATATAAACTATCGCACTAAATTATGGATGAAACGATTATAGAGATGAATTATTTACAAATAATAAGTATCAATATAAATCTGGGGTTTTTAATTCCACCTACCTACGTCGGCAATAATTTTTCATGGAAAACGTACCTACCAACAAACCTACGATTTTTCCAAGGTCAGTTCCAATGGTTCATTATCGAAGATAATAAACCAAAATCAAGTTTTAATTCTAACAGATCTGCCCATATAAAAAAAAAAAAAACAAGGCAATTCCATACAACCAATATTCGATTCTAATATTATGACCAATATTTCGATTTTTCGTCATGTTATTACGGAAAACTTCGGAAATAGGTACTCGATTCAAGGTCCAACAAGTCTGTTCTTATAGGAAGACAGACAACCCTCTTACACAGGAGTAATATTCGACTCGTAAATGACGAAAAAATGGAAGAAAAACTGGACAATTTCAGAATCAGTGGGAAAGGTATGATTGATGCCTTTATTTCTAATATGAAAATTGTTACCTAAGTTATGTGGTATCGTACAAGCTTCATTTCGACGCTGTCGGTTTCCAAAAATTGGACACAATCTCCATTTCTCGTATTTCGAATGGTAGCAGAATCTAATTCTAATTAGTTGTTAATACAAAAAATATTTGGTACCATCGAAAGAAGTATTCGATACTTTACTCGTATCGAAAGATATCGCACGTCACTATCAATTAGTAACCAAAGTAGGCACTATACAAGAAACTGCTACCTTTCTCATATCACCAAAGCAGTTAGTGTTTTTATTCCGGAGCCATGCCCTGGTATTCATTCCAATCTCTGAATATCTGAATATTATCAATCTCAAACTCTGTTGCGGTCCCTTCCGACTGTAGTCAAGTAATCTAAGACTTGGCAACACAACAGGCATATGCCTACTCATTAAATTATTATGATAAATTCATTTTGTTGATATTTGGTTGGTTTGGCGACTGAACTGGTTCATAGTAATAATTCACAAATATGCAGAGAAGTACCTATAATACCTGAATAATATCTGAATACCTATTGTCAGGAGCGCAACTACGATAATATTATGATCAGCTGGTAGTCGCTCCTTGACAACGACCAAACAACCGACGTGGTCCACACATGTCATCAGACGACAGAAGTTGAACAAACGACAATCGAGTGATAGACTTTAGAACATTCATCTTGTAATATCATCAAGCATTTTTGAATAAACAGTTATGTATTATATTATTATTCACTAACAATCTTACATGGTGCCGAAACCCGTTGCAAAGTCTCCAGTTTGCAACGTAATTTCGTATTCGAATAACAAAGTGGACGTACTCGGCGAATGCTTTGTCAATGTTACTACAAGAAAAAACATCACTCGTAGCATCAAATTCATCGTGTTGCCCAACAATTTTCAGCCAATACTGGGAGCAGATACTTGTGAAGAGTTGGGTTTCATAAAACGAATAGAAACAGCGGAAGTCGAGACATTTGATAGCCAAATATTTGACGGCATTGGTTGCTTGAAAGATTTCGAGTACGACATAGATTTGATTCCCAATCCTAAATTTAGGATATATCCCGCTAGAAGAATTCCCTTTGCGATAAGAGACGAGGTTAAAAAGGAGATAGATCATATGGTAAAGCCAGGAATGAACAAAAATATTGAAAACTTTGTGAGAAACTGCACAACATGCATGAAACATCAGAAGGACAACACTCAAGATACAATAAATCTTCAAGAAATCCCATCCAGACCGTGGCAAATAGTTGGATCTGATTTTTGCCAATTAAATGGGAAAACATTCTTAGTAACAGCTGATGCATACTCTGGATTCTATGACGTCGCTGAAGTAAAAACAGCGAATTCCTCAATCACCGTCATCGAGCTGAAGAGATTATTTGCGACACATGGGATTCCAGATGTCTTATGTACAGATGGTGGCACTCCCTTCACTTCAAGGGAGTTTAAAGACTTTGAAAAATCATGGGGTTTTCAACATCGGATTTCAAGCCCTCACTTTGCAAGATCCAATGGACTAGCGGAACGCTATGTGCAAGAAGCTAAATTACTGTTGAAAAAGTGTTTAGCTGAAGGAACAGATCCTTACATCGCACTTCTCCACCAACGAAACACGCCCCGCAGCAACATTGGCTCACCAGCTCAGCGGTTAATGAGCAGAAGGACCAAAACACTAATTCCTACATGTGAAGCACTTCTCTTGCCCAAAGTTGTCACCAACGTAATCGAATTCTTGAAAACGCAGAAAGAGAAAGAAAAGGTCTACAGTGATCGCAACAAAAATGCACCAGTGAACTTTAATGTTGGCGACAGAGTTCTTCTGCGCCTATCTCAGAGAAACTGGCAGCCAGTCGTTATAATTGAGAAATTAAGTGAACCAAGATCCTACGTCGTAGAAGACCATGATGGCAGACAATTCAGAAGGAATTCTTGGTACCTGAAACCATACAGGCCCAAAGCTTGATTCTCTGAAGAAGGGAGATGTCAGGAGCGCAACTACGATAATATTATGATCAGCTGGTAGTCGCTCCTTGACAACGACCAAACAACCGACGTGGTCCACACATGTCATCAGACGACAGAAGTTGAACAAACGACAATCGAGTGATAGACTTTAGAACATTCATCTTGTAATATCATCAAGCATTTTTGAATAAACAGTTATGTATTATATTATTATTCACTAACAATCTTACACCTATGTACCTGAATAATTATTATTCCGCATATTCATTTGCAGCCCCTAACGTCTGTTAGTAACTAACTGTTATTCTCTCATATTAGAAACAATTAGAAACAAAACTGATGTTGAGTATCAGTTTACTCAACATGTCTCATTTTCTCACTGAAGCTAAGTTCAAACGGCCTCGTTGTTCATTAGTATCGCAATACTATAGTATTTTCATCGCCTAATGATCATTAAAAAAATTTTTTGTCTTTGTTTGCAACCTTGGTTATTAGCTTGGTGTCTGAGTAGCTCCTAACGCTTATTCAATGCTATACTCACTCTGAAGCGGTAATTTGGTATGTAGCCTCCTTAGGACTTACACTTTAAGCAACATAATATGTTGCAACATAATCCTGTGCATAAGAAAAAAGCGCGGTGTATTTTATTGATGTTATTTGCAAACTCCTGTTTAATTAAATAAAAAATCATACTTATATCACCATGGCTAGTCTGCAGATCGTATTATGTCATGGCTAGTGAGAAACCGGCATGAAAGCGTTTGTCTTTAGCAGTAGCACTCTACGCTCTCAGATGAGCAGAAAAGTGGAATATTCCAAGTTAATAGAGAGCCACAGTTCATAATATGAAGTTCTCCTGTTTCTCCCGATTCTGAAATGGAAACACTCGAGATACGCAACGATTACACCTCATTCGACATATCAAATGTATCGTCCCTCGAAAGCACCTGCCAACATTTATCTTTGCCAAGTCCAATCCACTTCCGGATAAAACAGCGTCAATAAAATTGTCTACCTCAAGAGATGAACTGAATTCATGGTTGAAACACGTATAATATAGTCGAAACGAATAAAATCCCCTTAATGGCCCGACGTTTGGCATTTTTGCTTCGTCGTAGAAATAAAGAATGTCGCATATAAGCTACATTTGAGAGCGGGAAATGGGTTTTTCGCCCGTTCGATTTGGAAACGGCGGAAGATATGAAATACGCAATCGTTGATATTATCATTTAAAGGAAAACGTTTCTCGAGTCTGTAATGATGTGGTCGTGTGAAAACCTGTCATAAGGCAGCAATTTGTCGATATGCACTATGCAATAGTGACTTTGTGACACTGTGTTCGTAATGGTTTGGTATATTTGATATGTAATTCACCATCGAATCTGGACCGCAGTATATTTTTACTGTTGAAATCCTATATTTATATTTTTTGAGGTGTCTCAAGGCTCTGAATCCACTGCCAGAAGAGACCAACAAGCATCAGGGTTCGCCGGAACCCACTCCAGTCCCAATGTAACAGTGAGCATAGCGATCTCAATTGGTAAATATCGGACTTAGAGATACCCCGGTTTTCTAGGATCGTTACGATAGAGCTTTTCGAGATCTACGGTAGATCTCGAAAAGCTCTATCAGAACGTGTGGATAACTCAAAAAAGGCCAATTTTGAGTATTTTTATTTTTAGGCCAATTCGTATGTATTTTTATACATGTTACATGTAACATGTAAATGTCCGTCCAGACGATAACTCTCGATAGAATTGAGTTGAAAAGTTCAAATTTGCACAAAGAAATCTGTCTTGGCAATCAAAAGGCTACATCGGCAGAATCAGGACATTCCAAAGGGGGGTTTTGGGGAGTTTTAGGAGAGAAAAATGAACCAGTCTGACAAGTGACACCTCATTTTAAAGTTTTTTTTTTACCCTGAACACGATGGTGAAATCAGAATTGTGATACCTATTCCGTTCTCAAACCGAAGCACATTGCAGATGAAGAAACGTGGTTGTTACTTGGGATGTTTTTCACGGTTCATCTTCTCTAATCTGACAACCGAATGAGATATCGAAATTCTGACTTCACCATCGTGTTCACATCTATAAACTGAGGTGTTACTCGGCAAAACGTGTAGACAAAATTTGTTATAAAACCGGTAAAATTGAGACATTTTACATAAAACCAGTTATTTCTTCGAAAATTCGTTCTTATATCCATGCTGCATGACTGTGGATTTTTCTGCTGCTCTAGTTGACTGTTCTTTCTGATTGCGGTGGTAGTATTCACTGGTCCACTGCTCGTCTCCTTCGACAGGGTTGAAATTGTTCATGTTTCGTTCAAATACTCCGGAGAGGATGTGGGATTCCATATTCATCTCTACGATTCATTTCTACATTTGACTTGAGACAGTTTTGCAGGGAATAAAAGTTGTGTCTACAACCAGTCGTGAAATGATTAAAAATTGTGACAGAACGGTTTGCGAAACGTGGTATCTTTCAGGGAGATCTCAGGTCCTAGCAATGAATAGTAATGTGAATACGAGGTCTTCCTACTAACAAATAGTTCACTTATAAGTCAATGAAGACGAAATTATGAAAAAAAAAAAAAAATTGCCGCAATGTGTTAAAAGGTTGAAACCAAATTTGAACTAAAATCGTACATCCTTCCGAAGAAAAATTTTGAAATTCGACTATTAATTCGATTATTTGAGTGTGATAATGTGTTCCAAATATTCGTACGTACCGTTAAAAATGAATTATTCGTGCATCCAGTCGTACTACTTATATTTATATCCTCCTCGTGTCGATAGGGCACTGGAAACACTTGTCACTGTAAAGACGCACTCGACGGTTGAACGCGGAGCGTTGTATGCTTTCTCGCGGACAGTGTGGACTAAAGTGTGCG
This sequence comes from Stenodema calcarata, assembly GCA_963920205.1. Lineage (NCBI taxonomy): Eukaryota > Metazoa > Arthropoda > Insecta > Hemiptera > Miridae > Stenodema > Stenodema calcarata. Next base: position 6,094,015 of record OY986055.1, on the reverse strand, counting down.
GCCCGGGCCACAGGTGATTTACATCGCGCGGCCCAAGGTCCCCTCTTCGTCCCCACTTCACTTCACTTCACTCTCTCCCTCACGTCTCCACGATAATTATCGCTACTTCTGCCTCATTACGATTCATTGTCCGCTGTTATAGTTATTTTTTTCTTCCATAATTTAGCATCCATTTGTTTCCTATTCTTTTGACATTTAAACTAAACATCTGGAAACGAATTTGCGAACCGTCTTTCCTCCACAAGTCTGATTGAAATGCACAACAGTTCAGTTGCTTCGGTTTCTAGTCCTCGCAGTCCTCTGTGAAATTTGATTCGTACTATTTCCACACGTAAGAAAAAATAATCGAGATTGTTGTGGTGTTTGCGTTTTTAGGGCTGAATTTCGAAATTTAGACTACGCCACGCTACCCGGCGTGAAATTTTGATAAAAAAGTGTCTCATCTTCATTTTGTGATTTAGTCTGTATCGCTTCTTGACCAACGATATGAACATTTAAAAAAATTTACAATGATGAGAACCAAAATAAGAAAATAATAATTATTTACAATAGTAAAATAGTAAATTATTTACAAATGCAAGTATGATTAATATTTGATAGTACCTACCTATATACGAGTATTCTCAATAAGAATGAGAAAACCTAATACAGAATTTGGTAAACTTCAATAATTGTAGTATAACAGTAGTACAACACAGCCTAAACCACAATTTACGTTAATTATTAACAGTGAATTCAGGATGGTCTAGAACGGATTTTGGTGTGAAAAGTTTTCGGAAATGCAATTTTTAAAAATTTTTAACCGAGAACAACAGCTTCCTTCTCTGGAAATTCGCTAAAATAAGAAAAATTAATTTACAAATGCAAGTATGATTAATGTGTGATAGGTAGGTACGAGTACTAGTATTCGCAATAAGAAAGAGAAAATACTGCAGTAGGTATACCAAACAATTAAGAAAATAAAATATTTGATTTAAATCCATTTTTGAATAACTGGGTTCAGAATAACGTGTGCACTTGAACAAAGTGGCAAGACTTTCGGTACTGGCTGACCCACTGCTCAGTAAAACACCTCGAAAAATTTGTTCATTAGGAGATAGTAACTTTAAGCGGGCGTTTCTTGTATATTCAACTGTACCTACAACAAATTCTGAGTTTGTGGAGCGGACCTTCCAATTACAACGTTTTTTCGATTAGCTTCAATTTCATTTTCTATAGAGCCCTACATTTGTGAGAGTTCGCAGTAAAAACCTTCAATGTAACCTGATGAATTTTCATTAGATTGAAGACGGCAAGGCGTTTGACGATATTATAGGAGCAGACCTCCGCAACGTCTTTGCACTTGCAACAGCATTATTCCGTGTAGACCTACTCAACTTGAGTGCTACAAACAAGCACTTTAATTTGCGGTATTTGTATCTCGATGACTCTGTGTTTCAGCGGCAGAGATAAGGAAGGACTCTTCAACATTTATATTCCGGGTGGAAGCAGTTTGTTTTACTGCCTTGTCGCGGGCCGTAAACCGCCGTTCACCCTCGGGAGTCACCGGAACGCGGTGTCTTCGATCTATCGTAGAAACGAGAACCATCTTGAAAATGTCCTTTTCTTGAGTGAAGCTTTTTCCTGGAGTCGAACAAACTGTTCCCTATTCAATCCTGGCCCGAAAGGCCGCTTGAGGATTTATTTGACTCGGAACTGTCGAATTCGCTTAATTGATTATAATGAATAAACAACGTGGAGACAAGTAGCATTTTAACACTTAGTCGACAAACTTTGCTTGTTTGATCACGGAGTCACTTATTTTCTGTTTTCAGCTTCACAGTAACGCCTTGAACTCTCATTGTCGTAGTTTTAATTCAGCACTGATGCCCTGCTAACTCACCGTTAGACTTTTCCAGAGTCATATTAGCGATCGTCTAGAAGTAGAGTTTATATAAATATTGTGTTTGTTTGTATCGATTTAGATTTAATTTTTAACATCATTACCCTCTCAAACTGACGCTAACAGCGTCCTTTTGTCGAAATCAACAGTAAACTAATACCCATCCACCGCTGTCGTCCAGTCCCAAAGTTTCACTCAAATGGAATCATAAGGCATTGGATGTAACCCACCACATATGTGTGATCCGAACTTACCTGGCGTTTGTGATGTATGTTGTTAGACTGTCTACCAAAAACCCTAATACATCCGATTTTTGAGATTCTGATGAACTTTGAATTTTGATTTTAATTTGAACTACTCTCGACATATTCTTCAGCAAATTTATGTAGCAGTAATAAACATACAAACATACAGACACTGTATGGAGAAACCTATATATGGGACTGCATGTACGAGAAGGCCTACCTACTAAATATTTCAACTTTTCGTTTACAAATAGGTAATTGCTTACAGAAATTATAGAAATTGTTTACAGAAAACTACTCAAGATTATGAAACTGTCGACCAAACGACCCCTGTCAAACTCCTGTTAAGTTTCATTTCGTCCCTTAGGATCCCACAAGGTATAACTCAGTTTTTTGGCAAAGTGAGTTAGGAACGGATACTTAAGCGAAATCTCTCGGTCCTTCTTTCTAGCTGATTGGTTTGCCCTTTATTGCAATGCAGGAAAAGGCTTCTTCAAAATCCGCGATAACCATGGAAATCATCACAGTACGTTGGAAACTCCTCCTGTCTCTCTTTAAAGTTGGGAAAACCTAGTGGGATCTTAAGGGACGATTTACTTAAGAAATTGATGAGATTGAATGTCGATATTATTTCCAGCCTTCAGGCACAATTGTGTCGCTTCTACCGTCAATTGGATTACAGGATGTTATATTCACCATCGTGGTCAACGTTGAAAAATCAATACGCTGAGGTGTTACATGCCAAAAAAAGGAGACAAAATTGGTTAGAAAACCAGTAAAAAGGAGACATTTTACATAAAACGAGTTATTTCTTCGAAAATTCGCTATTTTAGCCATGCTACATGACTGCGGATTTTCTTATTAAGATGCCATGTGTAATTTGTAGCTTTACTCAATCCCTCATGGTGATTTACCGGCGTAATCGAATGAGACTTAGTTAATGATGACATTTCTATCTACGTGAGATTATGAAACGACTCGCAGAAAAAGCGTTTTTGAAAGGCTTTTGTTGGAGATGCGTTACAAAGTGGGGTTATACTGGCAGCATACAAGTTCACTGGTTACAATAGAATGATCATAATCTCAAGGAGTCTATAATACAAGGTATTATAGACTCCTTGATCTCAATCGGTAGACTGCTCGGTGGTGAAGGGTGGCTTTGATTATCTGCGTTGTACTCGTCAGTGACTTAAGCAAATGAATGTTATAACTCTGGTCACTTTCCTGAAAACAACGAGACACCTCGACGTTTTTGCCAGTGTGTCACGGTATTGTGTAACGACCGCAACTCAAATCAACCGGTTTACCGATTCTGAACAGGTCCCGGCAAATGCAGTCAACAAAACGACACCTTCGCTATTATTCTCCTCGAGCGCTTCTTCTTCAATTATTCCGTTCAAAATGAATTTTTTTTCGCTATATGGAGCTGCTGGCTCGTTATCACTTTTTTTTCTCGCTTACAATTAACACGGTGGGTTAGGTAACGCTGTATTATTCCCAAGGTTGACAAAGCCTGTGATAAACAGTCTCGATCTTCACTATGCGGCCCCTGGCAATAAGTAAGTCATTTTAAATTCTTAGCTACTAGGTGGCTCGTTTTTGTTCATTTCATTCGCAATCGTAATTGCTAGTAGGCGCCTATCGTGGCGTCCTGCTTTATTTTTTGGTTCACCCATCTGTGTCTATAAAATGGAATGTATATCAGTATGTCCTTTATAGACGGCCAAACCGCTGAACCGATTTTGATAGGGATTCCTCTATTGTAATGGGGAAGTTCCAGGGTTGGTTATAGGCTAAGGTAGAATCTCCGAAACGTCCTATTCGAAGATGCTGTCCTCCCTCCTGTGGATCTGGCGCATACGGCGGTGATGTGTGCAGATGGGGAGAAGCCTCTTGCCATAAAGACCCATGGTCTGACCACTCTACCGGCCATCCTAATGACTGGGGGGGGGGGGCAGCCGCCAGCTCCAGCTTGACTGCCGAACACCACTTTTCTACCAACGCCACTACTTTTGCTCCTTCTAGATGCGGGCTTTTGTCTGGTGCGCAAAACGTCCTGCCAGGTCATACCCGTAGGCATATGGTCGGTGATTCCCGCCTTTTAGCTCCACGAGAACGCGATTGAACAAGGTTGTCCAGAGGAAGGGTCCAAGCACCAATCCCTGGGGGCAATCCTTTGTGACCTGCCGGATGTACAGTCATCCTAGTTCTGGGATGCTTGCTTGTCGGTCGGACAGGAAACTTTTAATGAGTGGGTGGCTGCCTGGCGGGGGTGGGAGAAAGCTCCAGGGCGGAGTGGAGAGCCGATCACCACATGCGATTGAATGCCTTCTTTATTTGGAACATTATGGCAAACACCTATCTGGCTGGTTCTTGTGCTGTGTCATACGCCAGCGCCACCAGGGCATCAGTCGTGGATCTTCCGCGGATTCCATCATACTGCGCCCTGAGCGGCTGGTAGGTCTCGGAGTTTTGGACCCGGAGCAGGATCATCTTTCCCAGGGTCTTGCCTAGGACTGACAGCAAGTCAGATGATTGGCTCCTAAAGCTAATTTCTTTGATATTCGCACTATCAACCTGTAATTTGGTATGTATCCTCCTTATGAAATGAAAAAAGTTTTATTTCTCAAGTAAATGCATAAATACAGTAAACAAGTTGAAAAAAATTGTTGTACAGAAACTATTCCCCTTATGTCTTATATTTCAAGCAGAATAGGCCCCGGATCACCTGGGTGGCTCCTAAAGCTAATTTCCATGCTATTCACTACATGAACCTGTAATTTGGTTCTTCAGTAGTCAAGGTTATTTATCAATACATCGAGTTATTTTCACACCCCGGCCGGGGCAACGCCCGGGTAATCTGGCTATTAGCGAGTAAAATACTGAAATACGACAATCAAATTGTCGAAAATAATATAAATTTGCTTGTTCGTCCGTATTTATGTGACAAAAATGTGTGTGATACGCAGGCTTACAATAACCATCCGATTCTAAGCTTTTGGATGGAAAAAATTGAATGATGATATTTTTCTACTAATTCAACTCATACCGGTATAAATTTTGGATCTTACTCCCTCGAGTGATGTATATTGTATTCTATTGTGTTCGGAATCTCAACATCCATGTTGGGTGTGAGAGAGGGTCTCATGTAAGTAATAGTGAACTTGAAGAGTCATCAACTATCGACGTGCTAATTATTAATAAGCTGATATATAATATAATATGTTAGTCCCAAACTCACCGAAGGATATAATCTCTCCGAAGATTGCTGAACGTTATAAATGGTCGTTGTTACAGTGTAATTCTAGTCAGTTCGTAGCTGTATAAACAAGCGAATTTCACGCCACTAGTTTTACATCACAGTCAGCATGATGTTTCCAAACGGCTCAATGTAAGTTCTGACGTCTCGTAAACCGAACAGGGAGTTACCTTTACCTCAGCAGTAGCTGAAGTAGGGTCCTTCCTGCTCCTTGTTAACTACCTCTCAACCCTATTGTTTCCCTTCCTCCCTTGTTACGGTATCCGTTCAACTTCTGAGATGAGATCCAGATTGCTCATTGATGATAAACAAGGTTTACGTTCTATTTGCAACGCGAACCAAATTTCATGATAAGAACTCCATAAGTACCTACGGTTTGTTATATTTAATACTCCGATTAAGCCTTGGATGATCCGAAGAACATCTCATAGCTCAAGGTCTGCAGGAAGGAGCCCAACATCAATAGGTAACATTCACTGCAGAAGGCTACATAATAAAGTAATCTATTATATTACCAGCCGTTCGTTCATAATCACAGTTAGAATGGTAAAACCGAAAAAAAAAAAACATTATAAACTAAGTCAAAACTCAAAACCCTAACGTGATAATAAACTTATCATGGATTCGATAACAAATGCCGATATTTCTACCCGGTTCTGTAGGATATTCGCATTCTTCATGTTTTTTGATGAATCGAAAAATGAACCTCCAAATCCATAGAGAAGTACATCTTCATGTATATGTCGAATACTTATGAAATCGTTAGTGCAACCAGAGCGTGCAGAATGTTCGACATTGATTCAATCTCTTTTATCACCAGTTTGATCTGGTTCTTATTTATTTGGGAGAAGGATGATCATCATGACCCCCTTGCTGGAGGATCTTGCAAAAATATGAACCGATTACAAATCAGTTACTTTGTTGAGTATCTTGGTTCTTCTATTTACTTAGCAATACGTACAAGAATTGACGGTTTCAAGTGGAGTTTAATGAAGAAGCGTAAATGTTCTTACATCAAAACGGGTGTTGCATGTTTTAACGGGCTTACAGCATGTGGTTGCCCTACTGCTCTTTTAATATTTCCGGTTTACTGTTTCCGCTCCGAAGACTTGACTCAGTTCGTCGAGAGGATTCTGTTAGTTAGAGCAGCAGACCGTGGAAAACTTGTTCCAACTTCTTAGCAAAGAAAACTTCCGTAGGCGCCTCTCATCCTCTTGGGCCTAAGGTTAGTGTTTTTAAACATATCTTCCGAGGCAATCTGTTCCTCGCGCGCTAAATTCAAGTACGAAGTCAAGTTCCCTGGTGTCCTCGTGTTTAGAGTATGAACCTTCCATATTGTTTTGTGTGTCTTATCCGTCACCCTTAGGTCTGCAAATCTACATAGCTAAGTAATTTCTACCACTCCAACTCTATTCATGGCAATTGCTTGTTTTCTTATGGTGATTTGAATTGCGCACATTCGGAACTTTCAAGGTACAGAAACGTAATTGGAGAAAATGTAGAAAAGCTGAATGAGTGGTACATATGTATTATATCGTGTGTAAACTATCATTCATGATCATTTACATTGATTCTTCGACGAATCATGGGTCGTGAACTACAATAATTTCCGATATATAGTCTCACACCCAACCCACAGCCCAAATGATAGCCTCCCATTATAGTAATACTAAATCTGTTGGGCGACCCAACGATTCGGTTATTATGCAGCGCTTGTTTTGTAAGCCTATGTGGTGAAATAATATTATGGCAATATTAAGCGGGAGAATTCCGGAGGGAAATAACGACGTTTTTCGAAGGAGTTTTGTTCGAAAATAGATGTCTTCTCCCGCCATAAGCACTCAACCCTTTCAAATAGCTAAATGAGTCTCAGCTTCCCTTGATTAAAAGATATGGCATCTCCTTATCCATGGGAAGTTTGGACCTCCTTCCATCGCCCTTCACAACGACGAGTGTAACGGCATCAAGCGGGAAACTTCGTTAAGCTTCTCTACGGATTTTCTGCATTACCCCTACCCTCCTCTCTACAACGCTACAACGCACTTAATGCCTTTTATTTCGTTACACAGGGTCCGGTTTTCTTTCTATAGCAAGGGAAGAGTAGACAATGAACTTGTATTACTTTTTTGGTTGTATTCGGGGTTATCCTGGATCATACTCTATCTGTTGAAAATTTTCAATTTTCCAATTTTTACAGATGAAAACAGTACACAATACATTTAACAATCATTTTTACAGCCAAAGTAGCTCTATTGATAGTTCCAAAATTAAGGTGGATTTCTGAGTCCTGTGACCCGTCCAGGCTCGTCTCTTCCCTGCTTTTTAGTAAGTAGTACAAATAATGCAACTGAAACGCTTATTTTATTTGTTATTAGTTGTTCAGTGCGAAAACCAGGTACGACATCTACTATGAATTAGTTATCCAAAAACTACCTACACTCTAAATATCCTAAATTAGAACTGTCTATAATTTTTCTTGCGTTATTTCCAAGTTCAAAATATTTAAGAACCAATTTTTTAAATTTTCTTGTTGGTGATTCAGTTTTAGTTAAGAGCGGTAACTGTTGAAATAGGGATGGAGCCAGCCACGGAATTTGACGAGTGAAGAAATCATTCTGAGATTGTAATTCTGAGGCATTTCTCGCGTCGGCTTAATCACCGATTGCTTGGTAAATAAATTTAGATGTTTATGTACATACAAAACAGTTCTGTGGATGTGAGCTACTTTGGGAGGAAGAACATTCAAGGTTTTGTACAGGGACCTAGTTGTAGAACGCTTATGGGCATTAGTTGCTATTCTTAGTACTGAATTCATTGCTATGTTCATTTTATCAAAGTTAGATGCATAAGTACTTCTATGTTGTTGGTATGAATTTTTTTTTTTCCTTTAAAACATTCTTTATTACACCAAGTTTACAACTTATTAGCAATTTAATTTTGATCTTATTTACTACGTGTAGCGATCGAAACAAGATACAGAACTTGTTAATTGTTGAGTCAGATAACTGTTGAACTATTCATTACTTCACATTCACTGTGTTAGTTCGTGAGGCTTCCTTCTTTTCAATCAGTCAGTTGGTATGAATGATACCTCATGGTAGGCGGGGGTTCAACTTCATATTACACTCGTATATCAAGGTGACATTTTGTTCTACATGTAACATGACCAAAATTATTGTATCCAAATTTTCCCCAACAACATACTGACATCCACAGTGCAAAAGCCTGTAGGTGAGTCAAAAATATTCAGGTAACGATAAAAAACTGTTTTCCAACAGTAACTGTAACCAACTGACTGGTAACTTCAAACATCTATTGTAGCTCGATTCTGTCCCTATCAGCGTGTGCACAAGTAAAGGCCCAAATTTACCAGTGAAGCTCAAAACCTTATTTCTGGAAAAAATTGTACTTACAGGCTTTTGCACTGTGGCTATATTACACGGCAAGCAGAAGAAAGGGATACCCGTTGAAATTTTCGATTTACTTTTATGAATGGTGGTAGTTTAAGGAGGTGACGATGAAGGGAAATAACTGTGCCGTTTATGGGTAGGTCGGCACTTAGTGCACCGTCATCCACACATTTTCGCACCGTGCCAAAACTACCAGGATGTCTTCAATCGATCAAACTAACGACCATAGCTCGCTCAATTCCTTTATATCAACATAAACAAAGAGCAGATTCACCAGAAGAGCACACTTTAACGCCGTTCCATAGCCTTCAATGTCCTACCGCCAAGGACTTCCACTGCACTCAACATCATTTCTCATCTATATCTCCTCCGCTTGTATCCGGGTCGAAGTTTAACTAATTTGACCGGTTCATTTTTCCGTATTCCCCGCGGTTTCTTCAACCGGGTACCCCAACGCATCGCTTCCTCCTCGTCCTTGACGGAGTTACCTTGAAGTTTTTAAGTGCTCTCCGGTGTATTGTACTTTTTATTTTGGATACCAAACTTTTTGTCGATTTCTCCGTTCATCATAACTTGTTGTTCGACCTCCAGTAGGCTCATCCTTTTTGGCCTCTCACGTAATTCGGTTCACGGCAAGTTATCCACCGAGCAAGAAAGATGCAACGTTTTTCGGTTCAGACAAGGATTATTAATGCTATAGTGTTTTAATCGTATTTCTCCTTCGATAATCGCCTGTCATTCTATCTAACCAAGGGAGAATCCTCATCAACAAAGGTGCTACAAAGGTAGGCCGATAATACGAAAAAATAGCAAACGAAAAATATGAAGAAAACATCCATTTCCTACGCTTCAATTTATACAGTGCCGTTTACACTTTTTGGAATTTAAGATTCTCTCCTCATAAAACATCACTGCTACCAATTTTAAAATGTCGTAATTGAAATTTATTTGTTGAAATGTGGGTTATACCCGTTTCTTACATAACAATATAATGTTAAGTAGTTCACATGTGTATCCACCTTTGTACTTAATAACAAGGGCTTGTTGACAATTGGCGTCAAAACTGGGCCTCCACATTTAACCTCAACTTTCGCATAATAATTCTGCTAATAATAATTTTATCATTCATACAAATGTTATAAATAATTATTCATAAAGATTTTGACAGCTTTACCGAGCTCGGACCATTCAATTGATTGCTGCTTGGTTGAGTGTTCGGTACAATTATTACGAAATGGGAGGTCACGATGCAGAAAGTAATCATCGTTGGAGTACCAATCAATGCTGTGGACTCGAGAATTCGTTATAACCGTACACCGATCGACGTTTCGCGTGATTGGAGTCACTCACTTATTTCTCCGATATCGCGCACTTATTCAACGTACGCTTGAAATGTCATTCACTTTGTAGTGTTAGAATTTATTTCTGTATTTCAAGCACTAGCGTGCTTCTGCATCATTTTGATTATAATTTTGTCAGTGTATATTTTTCGGTGTAGTAGTAATGTGGGATTGCTTGTATTGAAAATAACAACCAGACGCTTGACTTTAACTGCCCAATGTATTTACAACGAACTGAATTCAACTTCACAAGCAACTCGGACGTTTTGCAAAACCCTTGAATTTATAACTGTTATCTGGTAGGCGGGTATTTGTGGGTTGTATGAGGTTTAGTGATTTGAAAATTTTGAAAAAACCTTCGTACCTCGATTTCGGTTTTATTAAACCATCTAAAGGGATCAAGAGTATTCTCCTTGTAATTATGTAAAAAAAAATTTATCGGAGACAACTTGTGATGGACAACTCAACTCAAAATGATCTCCTCGTTTTCTTGGTAACTCCAGTAGTCTTCCTACATCGGTGAGACTATAGTGTGGCATATTTATATTTATAAACGCGGTCTCATCGGGTTATATGGATAGTTTTCCGGTTCGTTTGACCCTGACACGTTACCGCAGTGGATTTCCACTCGGAGCGATGAACGGACTCTTCAGAGCGAGTGGTGATGGCAAAAAATATCATTTAATCACGGTCAGGAATACATTTCCTACCAGGCAAAAGCCCTCGTGCGGAGATGCCGGGCAAATAAATGAGGCCGGCCAGCCGTGATATTACGCCCGAATTTTGAGCTCCTGTGATATATATATCATCCGAGGACGGTTGCCCCTAAGCGTGGAATACGGGAAATTGAGGACCGCGTCTGCAAGTCAAATGCGACCTTAATCTGTAACAGTTAAAGCGCACTGAAAATAAATTCGTGGTTTCTGAGAGCACATCTTTTTCGTGCGGTAATCGATTATACGAGGGATGTGCGAAAATATGAACTAGTCAACAAGGTCCTATTCATCATAGATATCGAGATAAAACTTCAGTCAATTAGGCCTTGGTGGACGAAAAAATCGGTTTTTCTCTCTCCTGAAAAGTTGTGAAAAACGAGCTTGGTGGTGTTGCTGATTCCCGACGATATGCAGATGCTAAATCTTGCAAAAATCCATCTGCAAGTTCTAGGCATTCTTCCTCGTCAGTAAAATCAATGTACAATCGTTGTACTCTTCATAACAGTTATGACGAGTACAACGATTTTACTGACGAGGGAGAATGCCTAGAACTTGCAGATGGATTTTTGCAAGATTTAGCATTTAACAGTCTGTTAGCTTCCGTCACAAGTTCAATTATTTCATCGTCCGTGAAAGCATGGCGATTTCTTCGAGACATTTCACAGAAAATAACACGGACTGAATAATTCAAGGCATATTCGTACGAAAGGACTAGCGTAGGGCTGCCATACGTCTAAATTTATCGGGACTTGTCCTGATTTTCGATGTATCCGGGGCATCCCGTCATGATTTTTGAAATACCCCTATTAATTGTTAAGCCGTCCTGATTTCTAGCTTACACTGTCCCAATTCACCTGGAACAGATATGGCAGCCCTAGGCTAACGGTACTAGAGCTTCTGGTAGGAGAATGGTAAACCCTCCCCCCCCCCCACCCAGTTATGTCGAATTTTCAATGTAAAGTCTTCCAAATACCGCTCTGAGTCGGAAAAACCATTAATGAAGGAAGGAAAATGAATGGAGTGACGTCATAACACAACAAAAACCAAAAAGAAAATGGAGCATATATGGGGACCCCGGCGCAAAAAGGTTTGTCTGTAACGACCGTTAACCTTTTCCTGGTCATTGATATGAGACCGAGAGAATCTGTGTACTGTGGAAAACTATAAAAATAATTTGCCCTATAACAATGTATCATTTACGACCTTGGTCCAGGTGGAACAACATGATCCATTTGGTGCTCCTGGGGTGGATATTTCCTACTAAATTGTTCTTACGCTCGTTAACCCGTATATAACAATATATTTCGTCTGAAACCTTGAACCGCTTCCCCCGTTCGCGTTACCAATTAATTTGAAGACCTTGTTATAAATAGCCAACTTAGAGTTGCCCATCCCCGCGGGGTCTGCTCGTATTATCCGAGTAATGGTCGCCCTATAACGACCCCTTCCGACCCGAGTCCCATCTTGTTATTCTCATAACAAAAATATGAGGCCCTTCAACAGAAAAAACCGACTGTTGTTCACGTTGAAATTTTGCGTAAAGTTGAAAAGGATCCTGACACCCTTTAAAGGGAAGTGATTCCTTTAGAAGGAGGATTTTGTGTATACAAGAAGAGTTTTCTCTCTTCAGTGTCACTTATCATCAAGTGGAGAAAGATTATGATATTACTCATTCATCCGTCTCTGTGAATGTAAATCCCGTTTCCACAATATTCTGTGGTGCCTGCTTCTCGTACATTCTCCAAAACTTACCCCAAAATTAATTTCTTGTTTTTCCATGACGCGACATGAATAATTTTGCTTCTTTACCACTGAAGTTAGAAACCCCTTGTACTCGTGAAAATAATTTCAAACAGTCATGCAGCATGGCTATAAGAGTGCATTTTTGAAGACATAACTGGTTTTATGTCAAATGTCTCCATTTTACGGGTCTTTTTGTGGGACAAATTTGGGACGAATTTCTTGTCGAGTAAAACCTTAGTTTATAGATGTTTCAACTCTGAACACGATGGTGAAATCAGAATTGCGACATCTCATTCCGTTATCGGATTAGAGCAGATGACAAGTAACAACCACGTTTCTTCATCTTCAAAGTGCTCCACTTTGAGAACGGTATAAGATATCGCAATTCTGACTTGAGTGATTTGAACCCATTGACGTAGAGTTAAGAAAAGTTTCGACGATCATTGTCACCCATAGTGATCCTCGAAACAATTTGTGGGGTTGGTCCGAACCCCTAAACCAAATTTCATAATTTTAGCGCAACGCTAACTAGAATAATCTTATAAGGATCTTATAAGAATCTTAAGGTTATTATCTGATAATAAACCAATAAAAGCTCCGGCTTCCTCCGAGAGGTGGAAGATCAACTTGACGTGATAAAGTAATGATTAGAACAAAAATCGTCTGCATTTCCGATCATAACCCCGCAATCAAAGGAAAGGGTTACAGTACGTATTCGTTTTTTGCACTACGTATGTAATAAATTATTATTACTACTAATAAGTTGTTATCTCAATGTTTAATAAGTAAAGAAATAAAGAAAAAAGATAAATAGTCAATTCCTTGATGCAGTCTTCTTGAACACGTTCTTATAAAGTTCGTGCGAAGAAACTACGCACATTTTCAATAAATATTTCGGTTTGGTCATTCATTTCGGTTACGAGCTCGTCGGGTGGTCACGCGGGAATCTGTAATTCTGAACTGCAGAGCGGTCTGTACTGTAAATCGTGACGTAGAGCGGTCCGGTTGTAACAACCGGACCGCTCTACGTCACGACGATCGGCGGATGATCGTCCATGTCAGACAGAACGCGGTCTCCCGCCGATCGTCGTATACCGTCGTAGACCGATCGTAGACCGTCTTCCCACTTTGGTCAGATAACGCTTCCCCCGCGACAGACCGTCTTCTATGTGGCCGCGCCGCCACAGATCCACAGAGCTGTGGCGATACCGCCACAGTTCCTGACCGGATTCGACCGGAGCCACCGGACCTGTGACCGGAGAGGTGCGACACCGCCACAGACTTGACAAGACGTATCACGCCATAATCCATCTATAATTCATCCAACGCAGCCCCTATTTCTAGTTCTCATTTGCCGAGTAAAAAAAATTTTTTCTTGGGCGATTCCAATGGTTCATTATCGAAGATAATAAACCAAAATTGCTCTCATCTCATCCGAAAATAATTTTGAAATTGAACATTGTTCAATTTGTTGAACAGGATGTAAAATTCATCATATTGAACACGTTCGGCAACATAATGGCATTATGTTATAATATTGTATGAAGGGTCAGGGGAAAGAACGTACCTACTAAGTTAATTTTTTGTCGAACTTGAGATATTGGTATCATTGGATTGAGGGTAAAAACTACATCGTCTGAAGGTGTCAGAAATGGGAAAAAACCCACTATAGTCCGCCAAAATCACTTTCGAATTTTCGCTGAGTACCGAATATGTCTGAGTATAACCGGGAAAGAAACACGTAAGTCATTGATTAACCTGATGATGTAGGTGTATTAAAAACGTCAACTTTCAATTTACTCATTCAATATTCATGTCTACCGTGAATGTATTGCTAAAATCCTATGTCATGCAGCATGACCATAAGAGCGAATTTTCTAAGAATTCATTGGTTTTACGTAAAACGTCTTCATTAAAGAACATGATGTCCGAGAAGAACATCTCAAGTATCAACCACGTTTCTTCATCTTCAAAGTGCTTCAGTTTGAGAACGGAATAAGACATCGCAATACTGACTTCCCCATCTTATTCAGCGTGTAAAACCCTTAAAAATGAGGTGTCACTTGTCAGATCGTTTCATTTTCGGAATTTATGGGTGAACCCCCCCCCCCTCCCAAACATCGCCAAAACCCCCCTCAGGTTTTGGACATTACAACGCTGAACACGACGGAGAAGTTAGAATTGCGATATCGCATTCCGTCATCAGATTAGAGCAGATTAACCATGAAGAATAGTTATATCAAGGTTCAACCACGTTTCTTCATCTTCAAAGTATTCAAGTTGGAGAACGAAATAAGATATCGCAATAATTGGAATTATTCCGACTTCACGATCGTATTCAGCGTGTAAAAACCTTAAAAATGAGGTGTCACTTGTCAGACATTTCTCATCATTTTTTGAGTGAATATAATAGTAGTATGTTGCCGAACGGGTCCAATACGGTGAATTTCACATCCTGTTTACCAAAATTGAACAATGTTCAATTTCAAAATTATTTTCGGATGAGATGAGAGCAATTTTTTTACTCGGCAAATGAGAACTAGAAAAAGGGGCTGCGTTGGATGAATCGAAGGGTGTGAGGGGAAACCGGAATCCGTCACGAACCCAACAACGGCGGATTCAAAACTGGTGGCCGTCGCAGGTCAAGTCAGATCAGGATCTGTGGCGGTGTCGCCGCAGCTTACAGTTACAGTAACACCGTTACACTAAGCTTACTGTTACACCGGGCGGGGGTTTCTGTAACACCGGGCGGGGGTTTTCTGTAACAATTACAGAAAACCCCCGCCCCCTTCTCGCGCATCGCCACAAACTGCCCCGTCCCACTCCTTCTCCTCCTTCTCCACACCCCTCTCTCTCCGTCACCACGGATTACCACCCCTGATTAATATTTATATAGTGAGGGTCAGCTCATGATGACAGACAATGAATAATATGATGCATTATTACTACAGCCTTCCCACTTATGAATATATTCATAAGTTGCCGGGTTTCTCACTATTCCGCCAATATTCATTGCTCTTCAGGGGCTTAAGCTTAAGCTTCAATTGAGATTCCGTTGTCGGCTTGAGATCACGTTGTCGGCTTGAGATCGCGTTATCGGCTTGAGATTCCGTTGTTGGCTTGAGGTCACGTTGTCGGCTTGAGATCACGTTATTGGCTTGCGATCACGTTATCGGCTTGAGATCTAGTGACTTAACTGCTTGAGATCACGTTATCGGCCTGAGGTCTCATTATCCGCTCGATTTCACGATCTCGTCATTTGATTGATACCTCAATATCCTCTTGATACCGCGTTGCCCTCCCTCCTATCTCCACCATTGAGAACAGCTATGAATACAAAGTCTCTGCAAATTGACACAACGGTTTATTATCTTCTTCGTGCAGTAGGTACACCCTTCTGTCTAGATCACTAAATGACGGATTAATGATTATTATGAATTATAGTGGACAGACGGATTTTTTTAATTCTATTTTTAGAATCTACGTATCTTGTAACGTAAACCCTTAAATTCCAATGGTTCATATTTGGGCCACTTAACTAGTAGTGGTCTTTGTAATCATTGTCTAATTGCTTACGGTCCCAGAACTTTCCCTGCAGTAGCTACAAGAAATGAATGGTAACGAGTATGAGTTGCGTCCCAAAAATCTATATACTCTGTCAGGGCTTGCGGAAACTGCAATTCTTTAAATTTTTAATATTGTACTTGAATATCTCATTATTACTTCTTTTTCATCCTCGTTGTGTAGCATAGTGTCCTTGAGGAGTCCCTTGTAGCGAGCCCTTGTAAAAAGTTGGCTTTTATAGCGATGAACTGTTGCTTCGGCTCTCGATAGTGCAACTCCAACGAGTACGCTGTTGATACGAGGACACTTTGGCTGGCCGTCATAAAAGTGAAACGTGTCCTGTGAATTACACCTTCGGTAATACGAGTCCTGTAAAGAACGGCCGCTCTTAAAACTAGCTGAGTTTATATACGGGAGTAGGATCGTAGAGATTGTCACTTCGTGTGAGTCATAGGGTTAGAAATTGAAGTCGTTTCGGGGGTTGGTTGCTTTTCGATTCGCTTTTAGCGACCTACTGGATTATACGATGTAGTAACTGATGAAAGTCAGGAAAAGGACGTGAAACACCCGGAGACGGGTGCGTACATGAACGAGCCAGCAGCAAGACGAAATTTCTTTTGAATACTATCAAATAATATGATTTTACTATTTTGTACCGTAGCTTACATCCTGGAAAGCCTGTGCTATATCAGGAGAAATATGGAGTCTTTGCACACTCCTGTTCACGATTACTCAACTCGCAATAAAAAAAATCTCTGTCTTCCGTTCCATCAACTGGCTGCTACTCGTAATGGGACCACCTGGTGGGGAATTAAATTCTTTAATGCCCACCCCACAAATATACGTAATGCTTCGCTTGGTAATTTTAGAGCCCAAATGAGCAGGTACCTCACCGGATTTGCTCCCGAGGAAAATTAACTCTATCCTGGTATGTTAGTTTTATCTATACATTTTATTCCTTTTGTACCTGTTTTGAATGTATTGTATTGTTTCTCACCATTTTAAATGATTGTTGTTATTTTCGTAAGATTTTGACATTGCTTATTAGCAAATAAATGACTGATTGTAGGTATGTAGTTAAATAGCAAAACAATGCACAATACCACCAAATCTGGGCAAAAAAAAAGAAAAAAAATCCAGTCATGCAGCAAATTTTTGAAGAAATGACTGGTTTTATGTAAAATGTCTCCGTTTTACTGGTTTCATACTAATTTTGTCTCTTTTTTTGGCCTCCTCAAATGTCTAATTTTTTCAACGCCGAACACGATAATCCTAATGTCGGTATCCAATTCCGTTATACGATTAGAACAGATGAACCATGAAGAATATCCTAAGTAACAACCACGTTTCTTCATCTTCAAAGTTCTCCAGTTTGAGAACGGAATAAGATATCGCAATTCTGACTTTGGCATCGTGTTTAGAGTTTAACCCTTGAAATTCCCCAAAACTCCCCTTAGGGTGGCCAGATTGTGCCCATCTACGAACTTAGCCTTTCGATTGCCAAGATAGATTTTTTGAGCAAATTTGAACTTTTTATATCAATTGTATCGAGATTTATCGTCTGGAATGTGACATTTTTTGTGTCTTTGGCAGTGAATTCAGGATGGTCTGAAACAGATTTTGGTATAGGTACAAATTTTTGGGAAATTCGAGTTTTACAAATTTTTGGTCGGGAACAACAGCGTTCTTTACAACAAACGCCATCGTAAGTTGAGCGATCCAAAATTCGTCAACATGTAAACTGGAATCTGTAATAGTCCGTTTTATCGTGGCATTCATATTTTGGGGAGCACTGATCGATACAAGAGGTTCCTAACAGTAATGAAGGTTGTATTAAATACAACAAATTTTGTCATTAAATCATACCTCGCTCGAAGGAGTAGCCAATTCTTCACTCTAAAAGTCGCTCAGGGTTCAAGACTGGAGAGAAACTGGAGAAAACTTCTCTGGTCCGAGTGAATATTCGTGTTTTGTCTGTTGGTTTAGAACTCGCCGGAGTTCTCGCATCCCATACTCACTAATTTGTAAGTCATGTTAGACCTTGTTTGCGTTGGTCTTTTAATTAAATCCAAATGATCTACAACTTGTCAAAAAGCAAATCGATGAGCGCTGTTCGTGTAGCACATCTGCCTTTTGGCGCTAATGACCTGAAAGCGGATTCGCGTCGCGTGTTAAATGATTCGTCTACACGGTCTCTTGCAAACCTCGAACCCGATCCGTAGCGTTCGGAGGCCTCACATACCAGACTGTTGCATAACTTTCCCCTGATACCGTTTTACCGTTGTTCGTGTATGCCTGACAAGTGACATACAGCTACCAGACGGCGTATTCCAAGTCACCATTCAAGCGCAGGTGGGAGAGATATTTATGATCGAAGTCTTCCAAACCTCCCGAGCTCCACGTTCTATCCGTGTACTCCACGGTATGCTGACGATGGATACCTCTGACATACTGGGACAGAATTAGCTGGTAATACCATCATACTATGATCTTGTAAAAGGTATTTTCCACATCCTCTCTCGTTTTATATACCAAAGTACAGGCCTGCCGTACAAATAAATTAGGGATGCGTTGTGTGCCGAACTCTCTATACAGCCAACTTGTGTGGTATCTAGGGAGGCTCATAAGTATAATTACTCGTAGTATAATAATGTAGTGTAATAATAAGTATAATTTCAAGAATAATATTTTGAACCTCGTCTTTGTAGCACCCCCCCCCTCTCTCAACAATAATACCATAATTCAGTAACGAAGAAAAAAGGCCATAATACAGCATTATTAACATTTAAAAATGGTTATTATCTAATAATGAGAGCTCAGAAAACCACCCAAAGATTTAAAACCATGAAACAGTTTACGCAGATTTATGTGCAGGTCAAAGGTCAACTTGGAGTCGAAAAATACACCAAGATATTTAGAAGTTCGAGTTACAGCTATAACAATCATGTTTAATTACGAATTCTCAGTGGACGAAGAATTCGTAATTAAACATGATTGTTTATAGCTGTAACTCGAACTTCTAAATATCTTGGTGTATTTTTCGACTCCAAGTTTTATCTAAAGGTATTGAGGCACAAATAATTATAAACCATCCAAGTTAGAACAATATTCAAAACCTGGCATTCCCAACTTTACTGAAAAATTATAATTTTCAAATAATAGATGATTGCTGTCTCGTCAGCAATGCCAAATACTTGACCTTTCAGGTTTAAATTCATTAATTATTTTATAATATACTATTCGTTACGTATATATTATATACGAACAGTTCCATGAGGGACATCATATATTTTAACAGCGGGACTGAAATTACTACTAAGATTATTACCAAATTATTACTGTTAGCGGTCAGTCAAGTACGATTTCATAAGATCACACGGTAGCCCCCTTATACGACATTGCTGTAATCTGCGAAACAACGTTGGATGGTGTCAAATGCCTTACGAGCACCAAGAAACATTCCTAATGTAAAAATCTCTCGTTGCATTTTCGGAAATCTATTTATACTAGGCTGGTTATCCGTTAGAGGTTGTTGATGAAATCTGACATCTCAAATGTGAAGAACTGAACTCGAAACTCCCGCGCGCTAAAATATTGTCAGTTATATTTGATTGAAGCCGTCGACTTGCCAGCGGTACGAGTTATCCGTCGCCAAGTATCCATCAGTGCTAATGAACTGTTGACTCTTGAGCGAGTCATCCGGATGTCGCGTACTTCCTCCCGCTCGCTTTATATTCCGTTCCGACTTTGCGATCAGTCACCTCTGTACATTGTCAGAGCTGCCTGTCAATTCTCCTTCATATTCTTGGGCTGATAGTGACAGAAAAGGTGATGATTGGAGCAGAGTTTTGCCTTTCAATCTCAAATTCAAGAAAGGTAGACTGGAATGGGGAAAAGGTTGCGTGTCCAAGATGCAAATTCCTTTCTGTCAATATGCTAGGGACATCCTTAACTTCAAGTGTAGGATTTCATATGGCTTGAAAAATTACATTTTCTACATATTCACAATTAGGGTACCAGAGTGGTCGTCGTCTTGTCAATAGTGAAACGGAGTCTCCAGTCGATTTATACAATTCATGCGTTTTTACTGGTTCGTTGTTTGTTCCCAAAGGTGATATTTATTAAATAAATCTGATCTGCCTTATTAAATATTAAATGATCTGCCTCATTAAATCGATCTGCCTTCAAGAAGAACTGGTTAGTTATCTGCGAAGAGTCTTCAAGATCTCCAAGCAAACCACTCGCCATTTCACCCCGGTTTTCATCGTGAATTTGCTCATCAGGGTCATCAGTATCCCTGCACTGAAGCATATTTTTACATCCTTCCATCAACCACCACGGCCGCCACGGCTGCCGTTTCTTTTTCCCAGCTGCAAATTATTATTCTCATGAACAATTGCAGCGTGAAGTTCGGCAGCACCGTAGTCAAACCAGCCGCTGACGATCCATAAAGGCAACCTGGTGAAGCTGCACGATTTTGACGGATCCCGACGTCAACTCACCTCTTCGTCATCGTTGCGGTGTATAAACGCGTTCGCGAACCATCGAAACGGTCAGACTGTTCATTTATTTTGATTTAAGAAGAATAAACTTTATATAATAGTTTATTATATTATACTTTCATATATCAGCGTGGTTATTATTTTATTCAGTCAAATTTTCATTTATATCTATTTGGCAAAATTATATTCTTAGTACCTTGGGTAATTGGTATTTTATTGCAAAAACCTCACCTCTGGTCCTAACATTCGTAACTACATCGAAATAGCTTCGTCCTATTTTCGTTTCGGTTCACTCAATTTTAGACGCGTTACAAATACCGACCTACCGGACACAAACAAAAACTGCGGAGCAAGACGGTTCGCGGAGCTGAAAAGTTTAATTCCGGCGCTAATTGCATTGCAGATGAGGAACCGAAGCAAATATTATTCTTTTGAATTACACGGGAGGGAACAAAAGGAATACAGAAGTTCCGGATACAATAGAGGACGAAACAAAATGAAGGAACGGGGGCGGCCGATTGTTAAGACAATAGCGACGCTTTTGTCCTTCCTCGAAGCGGTGCGGGTGCGAAGTTTTCAAGGGTTATGTCCACTCGGCCTGTTCCATCTTCGGCTGTTTCTCTTGTGAAAATTGTTGTATCTATAGGCGTATCTCGTTTCACTGGTCCGTTAATCATAATTTGATCAAATTCGAGAGGGAGACATCCGATGTTCACTACTCACAATCCGTTCCAAACCGTGCCAATCGACTGTTCGATTCGTCACTGTTGCTAACACTCCAGTCACAAGAAAGTGAGGGCAGGTGTTGACCAAGGAAGCGTGCTCGGGCCTTTACTACACCACATGTATATACGTGACTGATGTAACCAACCCTTGGGCTATTCCTATTGGCTATAATAACGGGCCCTGCGATTGGCCGAACGCCCCACCCCAGGTAGTATATAAGGAGGCCCCTTTCACCCTTGAATTCACTCTCGAATAAACCGTCTACCGTCTACTGTCTACCGTCTTCTGTCTGCTGCCTACCTGCCGAACCCCGATACCTTACTGGCGACGAGTCTGAACCCGCTACTACCGACGAATCCGTACCTGCTACTGCCGCTTACTGTCACGATGACCGCTTCAATCCCGCCTTATGTTGTTGGAGACAACATCGCTTCGTTCCTGAGGAGGCTGGAGCTCCACTTCCTCGCAGAGGGGATCACTGATGATACTAAATCAGTGGGCAAGCTGACCTCCCTTCTGCCCCTGCCTGTCTTCGAAAAGTTGGAGGCGGCTCTCACCCCTACCCCTATCCTTGGCTCAAAATATTCAGTTATTAGAGCCGCATTGATAGGGGTTGAGAAACCGCCTGTAAATAAAGCACTTGCCCGTTATGAGTTCTCTCTCTTTTCCAGATCTCCAGGTCAAACAGTTGAGGACTACGCCGACGCACTCCGGAAGGCAGCCGTCCCATGCGACTTCGGGGCTGGTCTCGAGGTCTCCCTCTGCGGTCGGCTCATTGGCGGCATGAAGGACCCGCAGATCATCGCAGCACTTCTGGCCCTCGCCGATGGCAGCTCCTTTAACGAGATGGTCGCAGCCGCATCCCGTGCAGAGGTCGTCAAGACCACCGTAGACCGCCTCGTCGCTCCACCACCAGCCGTTGCCGCCCTTCATCTCAACCCGCCTTCCAAGGGCTATGGTCCAAAGCCCCGAGGACCTGAAGGCCAACCTAGCTTCCGCCGTCAACAACAGGGTCTCGTCCAGCCCAACCAACGCCGTGCCCCACAGGGGGGTTCATCCAGCCAGCCTCGGGAGCCCAAGCGCTGCAATGGCTGCCACACTGCCCACAACCCGTCGTCCTGTCCTGCCCGCTCTTGGACCTGTCATCACTGCGGCCTTCAGGGACACATCCAGAGGTTCTGCCCGTCCAGATCAGGTCAGAAAAACTTTTATGTTTCGGACAACGTGGATGAGCCTTTACTCATGGAGGATCCCTTTGGCCCTTTGACTACATATTTAGATTGTAATGTGATAGGAAGCCCTGTGTTGGTGGACGGACATTCTTGGAATGGCCGAGGAGTCTCTGACTCCACGCCCTCAGTCTGTGAGTTAACAGCTGAGGGTAGACGCAACAGGCATTTTCTTGCTGATAGTGTAACGCGAAGTCCTGTGTTGGTGGACGGACATTCTTGGAATGGCCGAGGAGTCTCTGACTCCACGCCCTCAGTCTGTGAGTTAACAGCTGAGGGTAGACGCAACAGGCATTTTCTTGATAGTGTAACGCGAAGTCCTGTGTTGGTGGACGGACATTCTTTGAATGGCCGAGGAGTCTCTGACTCCACGCCCTCAGTCTGTGAGTTAACAGCTGAGGGTAGACGCAACAGGCATTTTCTTGCTGATAGTGCAACGCGAAGTCCTGTGTTGGTGGACGGACATTCTTTGAATGGCCGAGGAGTCTCTGACTCCACGCCCTCAGTCTGTGTGTTAGCAGCTGAGGGTAGACGCAACAGGCATTTTTCTGCTGATAGAGTATTGCGAAGTCCTGTGTTGGTGGACGGACATTCTTTGAATGGCCGAGGAGTCTCTGACTCCACGCCCTCAGTCTGTGAGTTAACAGCTGAGGGTAGACGCAACAGGCATTTTTCTGCTGATAGAGTAACGCGAAGTCCTGTGTTGGTGGACGGACATTCCTTGAATGGCCGAGGAGTCTCTGACTCCACGCCCTCAGTCTGTGAGTTAACAGCTGAGGGTAGACGCAACAGGCATTTTTCTGCTGATCACGAATGTCAGTTGGTCGGCGTACACAGCAACTCCAGTCGACCTCCAATGTCAAGTTCTGGTTTGGGGGAAATTTCTAGCCCTGCTCCATTGTTGATCCCATTTTCAGTCGATAATAGCCTTCCTATTCCGTTCTTAGTGGACACAGGGAGTTCCCTAACTCTCATAGATTATAAAACCGTTCGCTCTTTGAAGCCTTCACTGGAAATTACCCCTGTTCATTTTGCCGTCTCCACTGCTGCACCCTCGAGTTTGTCAATTATTGGCATGGCCCGGGTGACATTTAAATCTATAAATTCACCCAACCCTCCTATTACAGTCAAATTGTTTGTAGCGTCTCGATTGTTCCCTACCGCCATTTTAGGACGCGACGTAATCAAAGTTCTCAATCTGAATTGGTCAAATTCACTTCTCACTGGTCCTTCAGTTTTATCAGTAACCTTGCCACCGTCCAAGTTAGTTCAATTATTTCCTCGCTGCTTTGGGCACATTGACAACTATTCACCCATTGATCAGTATGCTGTCCATATCCATCTCAAACCCACCGCTAAACCCATATGTCAACGACCGTATTCAATCCCGTTTGCTCTCCGCGATCAGGTTAAGGCTGAGTTAGATAGGCTCTGTGAAAATAACATTATAACTCCAGTCTCCTCGTCTCAATGGGCCTCCCCCTTAGTCTGTGTCCCAAAGAAATCCGGTGGGATCCGGTTGTGTGTTGTTTTACAACGAACTCTTAACCCTCAAATTATGACTGATGTGTACCCCCTGCCGCGCCCTGATGAGATTGTCCAACGATTTACTGGGTGTACCGTAATTGTTAGGTTAGATCTGACAAACGCCTATTTACAATTGGCAGTAGATGTTGATGACCAACCCCTTCTAACGGTAAATACCACTTTTTGTCTTTATCAATTTCCCCGCCTAGTATTTGGACTAGCTTCAGCGCCACCCGATTTTCAATATTTCATGGACAAAATTCTAGGTCACTTGCCTGGGGTCGCTGTTTTTCTAAACGACATTTTAATTGGGGGAACGAATCACAAGCAATGTGATACTAGGATGCGTCAAGTCCTGGGCCCTCTCAATCAATACAATGTAAAAATCAACGTAGAATTTTTTGTTCAGTCACTAGAATTTTTAGGCTCGATCATTTCAGTTCACGGGCGATTCCCCAGTCCCTCCAAGGTGAAAGCTCTACACATTCCTAATTGTGTTAAGGTACCAATGTAAATAGTTAAGGTACCAAAAATTGTGTTAAGGTACCAATGTAAATAAGTTAAGGTACCAAAAAAAAAAAAAAAAAAAAAAAAAAAAAAAAAAAAAAAAAAAAAAAAGTAATTAATGTAACTTATGTAATTACTGTAACTTATGTAATTAATGTAACTTATGTAATTAATGTAACTTATGTAATTAATGTAACTTATGTAATTAATGTAACTATTGTAATTAATGTAACTTCTGTAATTAATGTCACTTCTGTAATTAATGTCACTTCTGTAATTAATGTCACTTATGTAATTAATGTCACTTATGTAATTAATGTAACTAGGTTATTAATGTAAAATTTTATTTCTGACGTCGTAATTAATGTATCTAATGTACTTAATGTAACGTATGTAATTAACGTAACTTATGTAATTATTGTAACTCCTGTAACTAGGTAATTAATGTAAAATTTTATATATATTTTTTTTTGTAGACTAAGTACCAACGTGTTCTTGTGTTAAACCTAGACTAAGTACCGTTGTTAGATTATTACTAGGTAGATTCTTTATTTAAGGGGGAGATGGTGATGTAACCAACCCTTGGGCTATTCCTATTGGCTATAATAACGGGCCCTGCGATTGGCCGAACGCCCCACCCCAGGTAGTATATAAGGAGGCCCCTTTCACCCTTGAATTCACTCTCGAATAAACCGTCTACCGTCTACTGTCTACCGTCTTCTGTCTGCTGCCTACCTGCCGAACCCCGATACCTTAGTGACGTACCAAACAACGAGAACTCGATTATTACAACCTTTGCTGATGATACGGCCATACTAGCGATTGTTGACTCAGTAGAGGAAGTGACAAGGATACTACTGCATTATGTTGACGATGTAAGCGCCTGGACCAAAAAATTGCGCCTCAAGCATAATAAACGGAAATCTACCCATACCAACTTTACGAACTAGAAAATAACAACGATACCAGTCATCATGAATGAACAAAATATTCCCTACTGAAAATACTGCCAAGTATTTAGGGATGACTCTTGATGCCAAATTAAGACAGAAAGAGCATGTTTTCAAAAAAAGAACAACTGAGTATAAAATTCAAAAAATTGTACTCGCTGGGTAGATATTCCGAACTATCAGTGTACAACAAATTTCTCACCTACAAGCAAATCCCAAAACCTGTATTGACTTATGATATCCAGCTGTGGGGCTGCACTAAAAAACAAACAGTAAGATTATTCAAACTTTCCAGATCAAATACTTAAGAGTATTGTCAACGCCCCATAAGTATTGGTACATCTGGAATGATGACCTCCATCGAGATCTCAAGAGGGAATCTGTCAGCAAAGTAGCAAAGCAATATGCTGTAAAACTTGAACAGCGGCTCCGTGATCAAAAGTACAAATTTTATGTTACGGTCATTTTTCTAGTCTCGAACTGGCCAAACTACTGCTCCTACAAAAGGGTCATGAGAGAATAATTTGAAGACAATTTATTACACTTCAATTTAAGACACGAATGTGCTTCTAGAACGAAAGGTTTTCTCAAAAACTAACAGGTAGTTTTTGAGAAACCCTTTCTGTTACTGTCGGTCTCTTTTGGCTACAGTTTCAAAACTATTTGTCCGATCCAAAATTTATTTTTTACTCCTAAAAGCTAGTTAATTTTTACATTCAGACCCCATATATGAAATGTTACTCAAGCCTCCTAAAATACGCATGCCAGCTCGCTAAAAACCCGCACTGTTGTGAAATCCACGTGTTTTTGACCAACTGTTCGCTATAACTCCGAAAATATCTGTCCAATTCAAAATTTATTTTCTTCGGCCCAAAGCTGGTTGAATTTACTATCAGACCTCATATTATGAGTACGGGTGTTTTAGCGTGCTGGTATGGGTATTTTAAGGGACTTGATTAACATTCCATATATGGGGTCGGCAAGTCAAATTAACTAGCGTTGAGACGAAATAAAGAAATTGTGGATCGAACGAATAGTTTTGGAGGTATATCCGAAAGAGTCCGATAAACTCCAGAATTTAACGCTTTTTGAGAAATTAAAACATAAGACTAAGACATCAAACCTCTTTATGACGCCGTGCACATTTCAAGTCAGTTGGGTCCAAAATACTGTTTTAAGAAAACAATTTGGTCTAGAAGCACATTCTGATCTATTAGAGAAGCACATCTGATCTGGTCTTCAAATCATTTTCTCATGATATTTTGTAGGACTAGTAGTTTGGCCGGTATGAAGCAAGAAAAATGACCGTAACATTAAATTTGCACTTTTGGGGAAAAAATTGGCTGTTTTGCAGAGCTCTATCTTGGGTTTAAACAGGTGTACGGAGTTTTACTACCACTGAAATTCTAGGGAATTTCAATACCTACTTTAAAAATGGACCGAATGACTTTTTTCGCCAAGAGGCTGCGTGACTACTTTTTTGGCCAACATCCAAAACTAGTGCTGTCATTTCGCAGGAATCTCCAGTTTTTCCAGGATATCTTTGTTATCCCACCTTTTTCTTGCTATTTTCCTTGCCTAATATTCCTCCTACCTCTGTTACTGTCTTATTTTTATTTACCCTCCGTCCATTCTTTTCCTGCTCCTTCCCTATCCTTCTATTTTACCATGAAATTTTGCCCCCGCCTGAACCCAAGGGAGGGGGGGGTAATAAGCCCCCCCCCCCCCCCATCCGCACATCTATACTACTAGTAATACTATTGTTATAGCAGTCTGCGAACTATTTCACTGTTGGATGTCCGAAGCCTTCTCTAAATCCGAGTATTGTGTCAGGGCCTATC
This sequence comes from Stenodema calcarata, assembly GCA_963920205.1. Classification (NCBI taxonomy): domain Eukaryota; kingdom Metazoa; phylum Arthropoda; class Insecta; order Hemiptera; family Miridae; genus Stenodema; species Stenodema calcarata. The sequence continues at coordinate 6,066,574 of OY986055.1, read as the reverse complement.
GACAGCCCGTAAGAGATGACTGATTATCATCAGCCCTGCCCTGCATTACCGCCTCAATTAGGTCCTGCGGAATTGCACCATCCCCAGATGTCCTTCGTCGATAATATTCAAATCCCCTTCGAAGCTCCCAACGCAATCGATATCATCCATCAGTCATACTCGATGTATTGAGTTCAGCGGTCCTACGAATGAAACGTACACCATCATTCAGTTGGGAGTTTCAGTCAGATCTTCAGAAGTTCCTGAATGCCATTTCATATTCATGCCACTTTTGACCGATGTGACGTTCAAATTACCTTCACTTTTGGAGAAAGTTTTCTCATACAAAATCAGTTGGGTTCGGCTTCACATTTTCATGGAGATAAAAAGGCTGTCACGCGAACTGGACGGGAGTCATGGTCGAGAATGATTCAGAAGAAAATGAAAACCCTCTGCGGGAAAGTATTCGGCCGACCAATTCTACGTTTAGCTGATTAATCCAAGGAACGAAGCCCTTTTAGAGGAGAACCGCGCCATCGATTCTCTAGGCAGTTGGGGAGCTCCACAGAAACTCGGGAGACGTGCCTCGACTCTGTAAGAAGCTCCTGCTCGACCTCGGGACTCTGGGGATCTCTTGGGCCTTTACCAATCAGTTTTGAGACTCCTTTCCCTATACGCCATGGAGTCAAGTCCGTCGTATACCCTCGAGAAATGGCGAGGAGAGGCTTTTCTCGGTGACCTTGATCTCTTCATATACTGTTTCCTGAAGAGTTTATTCAGGAAACGACAATTGCGAGTGAGAGAGGCACAACTTTATTTACCTATACCTTATGTATAAGTCATGGCACGGTTGACTGTTAGTATTTTGTACCAACCGCGATATCCACTATCCTCACACCCATTTTCTATATCGGACCAGTGAACCACATTATTCAGTTATTTTCCATCCCTGAAGGGTGTCGCATACGTTGTTCCAGAAAGTTGAACGTATAGCTAAAGATTGGTACCGAGTTTCCCCTGGGAAGTGGAAGTTCTAAACAACTTAGTTCAAACGAACGACTTAGTTCCCTCACCAAACATAATATAATGTAACATAATATATTCTGGATTGTACAGTTATTTTACTGAAAAACAAAAGTAGTTTCAACTACTTTTTTGTCCTTGTGTATCAGGTTGCAGGTTTATATTAGAAGGTGTAAAAATGAAGAATTCTGGAAGAATTTTGAAACATTTCTCAAAAAATTGATTTCTGGGCAGTAATGGGTTAATTGTACAATTTTTTACAGCCTGTTAAAACGCTACCAATCTTTTGATTCATTGATCCATGGGCATCCAAACACATATTGTTTTGGCGCCAAGCATCGAATCAACACTTTGTATTCTTCAGCCTGAAAATAGACTAGGTAGTTTCCCAAATATTGATTGATTTGCTCTTCGAAGATAAATTGTAAATAAGTAATAATTTAACGTCTTAATTTGATGCAAACGCTCATAGAGTTTGGAAATTGGCAAAAATTAGGTTTTTTATTTTCAGGCTATTTCCTTGCTAAGACTTATGAATTTTCGTGGATTTGATTTGTCAACACAATGATTCCAACTACCGGTGTCTTAGTGAGATCTCATTATTACTTGGTACTTCGTTTGTGTGTCTCAGAGTATCAACATTGAATTTGGAACTTTTGGTCTTGTCCTGTAGCAGTTGAGCTGGTTTGGGGGTACCTTACCGTGTTTGTTCAGTACCTACTTCCCTCAGCATTAGACCTTTACACACCGAATTAACTTTGAAACATGAACCTTCATAGCCCTTATACCAACAAAGTTGTAATACGAACGCAGTATCGAAGGATCCTCAACACAGAGGATCGAAAATACACGCTAGAGAGAAAATATAGGTGCATTAATAAAAACCCCTTTCGTAATAACTAGGGCGAAAATGGGAGTTTTCGTAGAGCTGAATACGCTGTTTCGTAGTTATCGCTTCTCAAGGACGAAAGTTCAGCAGTGACGTAAATCTTTCTCGTATGAGGTCATAGCTTTAACGCACTTTCGTGGCGAAAGATGGGTCTGAGGGGTAACCTAAGAATTATTAAACCGCTCCTTGGCCCTGGACGGAATTTGTGCGGGAGTTCGGCCTGGAAGGTTGGACAGATTCCAAGTAGAACTGGGAAGATGCCCGGTTTCGAAAATTTTCGTTTCTTCTTTAAGGGTTCACACCCCATTTTTGCATTTCGGACGAGGTTGTAGAGTTGTTATCTAAAGAGATCTAACGCCAGTGTCCTAGGTAGTCTTAAGCCAAGTGAGGAAATGAATACCGTGAGTAATAACCGCGATATTCCCCGCCGTATACCAATTTGTAATTGAAGTCTAAAACTTCCTCTGACATGAAAGTTGAAGGTCAATTCTCCATTCAATTTTCCATTCTAATCTCAATTTCAACAAATGTCCAACATTCGGAAGATATAAATCAAATTAACGTAATCAATTCGAAACGATGAGCTTTCGTGAATAGTACATTTATTTATTATAAAAGGCCCCTCGCGGATGAAAAAACATCCGTTCAGTAAACCTCTCTCGAGTATTCACGGGCCATTGCCATTCCATCGATAAATCCTCAATAAATTCTTTTCATCTCCTTATTTTTTCTTTTTCACCTCATTTATTTTTTTGGTGAAATTTATTAACCTCTTAGAACGAAAAAGCGGGTTGAAATGTGCCAAATCTTCTCCATAGAGCTTTTGTTTTCGGTCCAACTTTGAGATTTTCTAGTTCATTGATATTTGGGTGTGTCGGAGTTAGTATTGTGCACATGCATACAATAGCCAGGTGAAGATGTCAGTTTCATTTAGCTCATTTATTTAGAGTAGTTAGAAGCTCGAAAATATTCATGACTCTCTCAAGTTGGCTCTTATCGAAGCCAAAGATATGCCCAACGCAGAATGTCGCTTACTCTGTAAGAGTGCTTGGGATTGTAGTTACATCGTTCACTTGTAGAAGTCAAGCACTTTACAACTTGGTTACACCGAATCTTACCAGTATGTACAAAATTATGTACATATCTATGCAACTTCCTGCTCGCCATAATATGCTAAAACCATGAATGTGCCAAAAACCGAAATTTGAGTTTGGCATCATTTGCGGTGGCTACTTATTTCCTCTATTTATGAAAAACCCTTAGAAATGATCAGGTGTTTCCTAAGGATTTCTAAGGAAATGCTCCTCTATTTATGAAAAATCCTTGGAAATGTTCGGAAAGTCCTTAGAAATCCTCAGAAAACCCCTGAGCATTCCCTTAGAAATCCGTACAAAACACCTGAGCATTTCTTAGAATTTTTCATAAACGAACTCAAATTTTGATTTTTGGTAGGTACATTCATGGTTTTGGCATGAAGGGGGCGATGTTTTCTTTTGAAGGCGATGCATTTGGCTATAGAAATGTTGACTCTATTACTGCCGTCCTAAGTTAAAACGTCCTATCTACAGTAAAATTTTACTGTAGATAGGACGTTTTAACTTAGGACGGCAGATTACTTGTCTACTAATCTCACAATAAGACCAATTGTTGAAGCCATCCCATTTGGCAGACTTTGCTGAACACGTTGACTGCCAATTAGACGCGAAATGGGTCTAGCAAAACTCTCACGTGAGGCCATATGACCCAATGTGGGTCTATGGTGTTACCTACACCTTTATAAGGGTCCAGCGCTGCTAGTGGCCTTTTTTTGAGAAAACACGAAATGTATCTCAGTTCTATTATATTTACTTATAGCATCTATTGCAACTCTTAGCGTCGAAACATAATATTATGCTGGGAGTTTATTCACAGTCATGGAAGAAGTGGAAGAAGTACACTTCGAATTGCTAGTTGCTCAGTTAACTTCAAGAAGGTTGGTTTGTTTGATTATTCTTGATTTCACTATAATATATTATGACATTTTTTGACATACGAGTATTATGTCAAAAGAAAGTTCAATAAACAGTCATATTTATTTGTTTTCCTACAAAGAACTTCTACATTTTTCCCTTCAATCTTGATAAATCAATTTTGGGTGTTATGGCCATGAATTCCTTCCCTGGTGCCAATAAAACCCAAAATGGGTCTTACCAAATTTTTTGTGAGTAAAATATGGATAAAATTTGACATTTAATGTCACATTTTGACGAATAAATTTAAATATCTATTTGGAAGTTTTAGAGGAAACCAAAATTTTGGCTTGAGGCTAAGGTTTCCTGTATTTTAGCTTGGCAGTCAACTAATTAAGCTTCCTAGAAAAATTAATTGAACAACTCTTATTCATGAACACGGACCAAATTCCGAGTGGTTCTCTCCATTAATTTTCTCTACCACCGCAAAAGAAATGTATGGGTCGAAGGGCGGTGCAGCTGTGGCGGAAAGAGCCCACCTGTGATCAACCATCCACGTCCAACTGGGGCAGATGTGGCTTGTGCCCTATGCATTATTTATGTAACTGAAACAGATCAGTCAAACCTGAATAACTGGATCCCGCGAATGAGTTCGAATGTACCTACTAACTACTTCCGAAGTTGGTGCTTAACTAGCATTTGAAACCTCACTCCTCCGCCATGAGAAGTCCATGACATGGAAGTAGATACACCTCTCGATGTAGCCAGTTACACTTATTCAAACGCTACTTCCCTTATAAATACATGTACCATTAGGAGGAGAAAATGAGTTAGTAGGTGAGGTGTTTGAACACAACTTTTCGTGAGCTTGATGTTCATTAGAAAAGTGGGCCACAAGTTCAAACATAATTATGTGGAGAATTTCCAATTTACAATTTCGAGGCTGTGCATGTTCACCATGGGTGACTTTTTGTTTACAATCCTCTGGGGAGGGGATAATGTGGTTGTTGTATTTTTTTAAATTCTAGTTTCTCCATATACGGACTTTTTCTCTATGGGAAGCCCTGTATGTGACACAGGGCTGCCCTCGATATGTCAGATACATCGTGCTGATCAATCAAACCCTAATCAAAATACTGTTATAATTACGCGTACGTAGTGTACCAAGGGGCAGATCTAATAGTCCATCTCATTCTATGTAGTTACAATCATCCCATTTTGGCTCTTTCTCATGAGGTGACTTCATTGTAAATAACTATTTTTGTATGCACTCGTAGTGTAAAAAGTTGATTTTGAAATGAGATTATAATTGGTGAAGCAGAACGTTAAAGACACCTTGGAGTATGATGATGCTCGTGAGGCCAAGGCGAACTGGCGATTAGATCGTGAGTCCTATGAGATCATGTTGAGGAACTGTTCGAGAGTGGATGATTCATTGTTTCAAGTGCGAGGGCCGAGGTTTGTGGATACTCATGTCATCTTTTGTACAGTTATTAATAACATAACGAGGTTCGCCGTAAGATTTCATAACTCTTGTGCTGCAGTACTTCTTCACAGCCGTTAACACTAAATGAATGGTCTTCAGTGGTCATTGAAGAAGTAACCGACAATTCATTAGGTACTAATTCTACAAGTAGTCCAGATCATCATAATGATGTCAAACTACACCATGTCCTGCGACTAAGTCCCTCAATGACACCAGAAACCTGAAGTTGGTTGTCTCCACGAGACGAGGTTCTGACATAGAGGTTAAACCTGTTGAATGTTGAATGTTGACTCTGCACGTCACTTAATCCTCTCGTCGTTTCGTGACTAACAGAAGCCAACTTCTCGTTGATTGAACGTCGCGATCAATCACTTTTCCGGCCGTGGGGGCGGTTCCGTGTTTGAGAGTCTTTCCGTTCCCCCCTCGAGGGACTTTGCGATGAAGGATCTTCCCCTAACGTATTGCCATGTCGTGCGAATACACCACTGCGGACAGTCTCTCAAAATTAAGGTATATTTGCACAAATGAAACTTTCTTTGTTAACGAACCTACTAAACATACTAATATGTCCTCATACATCACGTAACTATAAAAATAGCAAGGGGTGTGGGAATGCTGACCCAGGAACGAAATTATGACAATTATGGTAGGTAGGAAGTGTATTGTAGATTTTTGCAGGAGTCAAGACGATGGAAGCATCCAGCAAACCATCACAATTGTGACTATGAAAGAATGTTGAATAAATTCCCAGTTTTTGCTGAAAGATGTTGCTACAGCAAGATATATAATCAGCAGCACAATAAATTGTTATTTTAAAAACACTACCTGCGCTCTTGAAACACGAACGTCAACAAAAATAATCAGAAAATACGTCAGTACTCTGACAAATTCGTATGACAATTTTCATACAAGAAAACTGAGCGTTTTCGAAAATGTAAGCCTGCTGCACTAATTTTTGCGAAGCGAGGCCACACGCATTAAGTCCTCTACACGTTCTTAGGAGAGCAAAAACAACAAAATGGTTTCTTTTGTTCGGTCCCGTTTTTAAATTCAGGCGACGCTAATGTAGAACAAGTCACGTAATGACCTCTGAGGAACATTCTAATTAGCTCGGCCGGGGTAAATGTGGCAAAGACGCGCGAATTCGCGTGCTGAACCATTTGACAGAGTTTATTACTGACGGAAAAAAACTGAAACTGGTTATTAAATGGCTAAAAAAAAACCTAATAGGCAGTTTGCTTGCAGATCCGTTGTGACTTAATGCACTCAAAACAGCGAGTTAATGGATTTGTTGATTGGTTTATTTTTAATTTTTTGTTCTAATTTTATAGTATACCAAGAAATCCTTACAACAAGAATAGAATAATAACGATTTGTTGAAGTGAAGAAGGAAACAACCGCAGTTTAGCGAGCGACGTTAGAAGGAACAGGAGAAGTCCGATGCAATGTAGGTAATAGTCCTTAATTTTTAACAATCTACAAAATATTCTCTCGTTTCATACTTACTGTTGACCGTTTTAGTTGTTCTATAATAAATACTTACTGCTTGATTGACTATAAAATATAAGAAAGACCATAAAACAGTTCAAATACCCCACGCAGGTTTGGAATCACGAGTGCTAACTGCGTCACGACTGCCAACCTCCTAACTGTTACAAGAACTGCTTCACACTATAATCTCCTCCATTTATTTTGAAAAGAAAAAAAAAAAACAACAAAAATTTGTAGAATACTAGCTCAGTGACAAATTTCCCTACTCAATAAGACACAGTGTTGTTACAACACTACAGTAGGTATGCTGGTGGTCTTCTAATCCTTGTGGGCCGAGGACGATCAGTCCGTTGGATCCTTCCAGTTGTTGGTTGTTTATGGAAGTTTGGGATTGTGGCTGAGGTTTTCTGTTAGGCCAAGTTGGGTGACTGAATGCAACTGCCGGTCTTCTACGCTTAGGATTCTGTGTCACAGATTCCATTGGACTTGGTACCTCAGTCGTGCACAACTGGTTTATATGGCGTATCTTCCTGCCCAAGTATAACTCTGCAGGAGTCTGTCCCCAATTAAACAAAATTGTCTGGAGATGCTGAGTGATGGTCCCCGGTTGGTTCTCGAGGGATTTGATGCGGTGCTTGAATGTTTGTACATTTCTTTCAGCGAGACCATTGGAAGCAGGGTGACCAGGCGAAATGAACCTCTGGGAAATGCTATTCCCAAGACAATACTGGCGAAAATAGTTACTCGTGAAAACTGCAGCATTGTCTGATACAAGACTTACAAGACACTTTGTGTCTTTGGGAACCCATGTAATGAGAAGATATCAGTTAAGAGGATTGTGGATTTTGTTGTTGGTGCATCTCGGAGGGCTCTTCCACCCACTTCCACCCACTTTGACTGCATCAACGCTCTCATGAACACTCGCTCTTCCTGCTCCAATTGGGAATACAATGTCCCGAGCGAAATGGCTCAACATTGGGAGATGTGTTCAGTGAAATCTCAATTTAGCAATGTGATCGTTTAATGTTGTTTTCCGTTTGAGACCTCCGGTAAACAATGTCACCAATGTTTTGACATGAATAAGGTCAAACCCGTTTGGGCTATCTATTCGAGATGTGGGATGAAATATGTCATCTTGTTCAATTTCGTGCTCAAGCAACGTTTGTGATTTGATTCCCATCGTGATGCTCGTGAGTTGTAAAATCCCAAACAACTCGATGAGCCCTGAGGCGAGTAAGCCAGCGGACCTATTTCGCGGGGGTAATGCGGTTAACCCTTTTGTGATAATTAATGGAAACAGCGGTGAGTCAAGGGCGGAGAACATTGTGTTGGAAATTTCCTACGGTTTGAGGGGAGCTCGCATACGATCTGCATGTTAACCAAGGGAACGCAGAGAGCGCGGGCGGATGATTGGTCTCCGCTTGGGCGAGGCCAAACCCAAACATCCTCATTATCGAAAAATTGCATTCAGACGGTCGAAAATATTCTCACCCGCCCAACAAGGTCCCTAATTATGACCAAATACCTACTGTTTATAAGTTGGAAAATTCGCATTTTCAACGGTATCTTAAAAGATTGAAATAATTATAGATCGCAACCCTGAAACAATGTTTCAACTCGAAAAATCCCTCTGGAATCGCTTTTAAACGCCGCTAAATTATTTGTTATTTTGATCTCCTATTTTAATTCTATGAATGCTCATGAATCAAATTTTGCTTCTATTTCACGCAGAAGAAGGTAACAAATGAGTCTGAATCACCACCGATTTCCCGAGGACGGATTCACCTCCTTGAAGAGGTGTATTGACATCGACAATATTAGCGAGTTGGTTGGGTGAGAAAACAGAGCTAATTCCCAGGCCCTATTAGAAGCTTTGTCGAAAGGTTCCCATCCGAGTTGTTACGAGGAAAAAAGGTTCGGTTGGAGGGAACAAACAAGAAGGTGAATGAGAGGAAGCGCTCCCGCGGCCTTGGTAATGGGCAAGGTCGCCGTACTCGGTCTGATGTGTCAATGGGTCTGGGTCAGAGTGTCGAGGCAAAAGAGTCGAAATCGAAAGTGAATACTTTCAATGGCTGATACACTGGATATAACACGAAAAAGATATCCCGAAAACGTTCCAATAAATTCCATTTGTTGGCTTAGTAAACAAAGATTTTGACTCTGGCACATAACTCGAAAAGCGTCACACGAAATCGTCACGAAAATTTCTGATGATTTTCGCTTACAACCGATTCGTTGCTACGGAACTTTATCTTCGCAAGTTATCATCGTACAAAAATCGTTCACCACTCGTTGGATAGCTCTCGATTTACACAACCATATTACGTTAACCACTGCGGAGTGCGTGGCCGACAAGCTGCGGTATGAGCGTGATTGTTTAAATAATTGTTTACACACAGGTGATCATTCTCAATAATTAATATTGTCAACACGAATGCAAGCTTCATAATTTAAACTATAATTCAACGTTTATTACATTAATTAAAGAACTGAGTCTAATTACCAATTCTTTTATGATGAACACTTCAATTAAGTATAACAACTACGCTACTGGGGTAGGTGATGTAGCATTGTTCAAAGGCCCCTGAATCCCTTCTTTAAATACATAAAATGTCCCAATGTGTTGCAGACTCGTATGCAAGCATTTCTTTTTGACATTTTTTCATTGATATTGTAGAGAAGAACCTAACTAAACCTAACCCAAACCTTGACTAAAATAATGTAACTATATTGTGCAGAAAGCTAATATCTATAATATAGATATTATATGCTACTGTACGCCCTACCTAGGTAGGTAGGGTGTATCGTGTCTGTACGACAACCCTGCATCACACACACTTGCAGTCTCTCAGAGTCGATCGTAAGTAGTCTAAAAATATTGAGGTAGATCGCCAGCAGTTCAAGTTTGAGCACCCCTGCTTTATGCCAATAAAATCTTATCAATCAATCAATTAATCAATCAATCAACTCTGGTCTCGAGGTTAAGTACTCGACTCATAACCAAAAGAAACAGGACCGAGTCCAGACACCAACGGGAAAAATTTGTTCCCTTGATTCACCCTTTCCCTCAGATCACGTCAGAACACAAGCGACCGGCGGCCCACTACGTCAGAGCGTATGACGTCAGACGGGTGGCAGAATGCCAACTAGTACGTCATAGCCTATGACGTACTAGCGTATGACGTCAGACGGGTGGCAGGAGGCTAACTAGTACGTCAGTTTTCTAAAGTTGTTTCAAAGTGAAAAAACGTAGGTTTTTATGGCAGAAAACGTGGTTTTCTGGGAAAAAAACTTTTATAAAATCATATCCTGGGAACGGATTGAGATAGAAAGGTGCGGTTGGCGACGTTCTACTCTATTTTCTGTCTAGTTTTACCCAATTTTTTCTTTCACACCAAGTGCCAAACACCCTGTAAAGTCCTAGATGAACCATTGTACTCCCCGGAATGCGAAGAGAAATGAAGTCACACGGGGAAACCTCAAAAGCGAACGACCTGGGGACCCGATTAAGTATAAAGGATGTATGACCGAAAGCGACAAGATTGCCTTGGTATCAAGGGTATGTTAGTACCTAAAGAAATATGAAAATTATATAAGCTTATATTTAATGTAAGCTAAATGAAATTTCGGTTGTTGCAGCCTTCAGTTTGTATAATTTTCATATTTCTTTAGGTACTATCCCTTGATACCAAGGCAATTATCTTGTCGCTTTCGGTCATACATCCTTTATACTCGTACTTAATCGGGTCCCCAGGTCGTTCCCTTTTGGAGGTTTCCCCGTGTGACTTACACATTTTGTAAGAACCACGAAATTATCAGACTTTAAAAATCAGATTTTTTTGCTCATAACTGTAAACTACTCATATTTTCGAAGAAACGGTCAAGTAGATTATGGAAGATAATTAAATCCCCGTCGATTGATGGCCTTGAAATCAAAGTTTAGTTCACTAATTTTTTCACTCTTGTGGTCAACTTTACCCGAATTAATATTTATACCACAACAATATTTGAGGTTAATACTTGAACTATTTCATGTAGTGATCTATGAAGAAAATAATAAACCATCGTGGAAAAACTTCAGCGTTTTTGGCATTTTCATGTCTTTCATATGGCACATAACTCAAAACCGTTACGAAAATTGTCCCAAATGAGTTTCTGACGATTTCCGCGTACAACCGAGTCGTTGCTAGGGTAATACCAGGTCCTAGTACTTCGTCATTTGTCATCGGACAAAAACCGTTCACCATTCGTTGGAAACCTCTCGATTTATAGAACTAGAATACATTCCTCTCACTCGGTTGTCGCCCTTCGAAAAGCTATGACTTGACAAAAGATGTGCGCATGACTTGATACGAAGTTTGTTAAAGGGGTTTTTTTATTTTATTGACGAAGAAAAGTTGTACGATTTGCCAATTGTACTGTGGCGATTTCAATATCGACTTTTGATCAGAAGAGGGTGTCTTCGATTGACAAACGGCGACATTTTCCTGGGTGGGGGGAGGGGGTGACATGAAAATGTCTCAATGTGTTGCAGACTCGTATGCAAGCGTTTACATTGGTGGGATGGATTATGGTTCTGTTGGTTCTTGATCCTGACAATTCTTCATTATTTCAGTAAGATTTAAAGGTTTTGTGGACCCGCCAACATTTTGTAGGTGGGGAGAAAGTTTTGTGGGGTTTCCATCACGAGTCGTTTAGGCGACTGATATATTGTGAAATTTTGAAATTGCTGTTGACTTCATCATGTAGGGTACGGGCCTTTCAAGCCCTCGTGGACTCTGGCAGCGAGTTTTGTCCAAACGAGGACGAACTACGACAAGATTGACGAACGACTTCGTTACACATAATGTGATCGCGAGTTGGTGGATTGCTCTGATGGGCAATGTGTTGTCCTTCGTATAATCAGCCCCGGAGGCGTCGCCGCGAAAATTCCTGTAACTCACCTCCTCCTTCCGGCTTCCACCTTTCAAACAAACGACCCCTAATTTATGCAGAGACTGAGGGCGTCACTTTGCCACCTCCATCAGCACGAGGGCACCAGTGTCTCTATCGGCCTCTCTCCCACCTGTCTACCACCATCTGCAAGGCCCTAGAATATTCAAGCCTCGCCGAGCAAACCCGAGCGGTATTTACGCCCGTAGATGGCACATTAAAATAATGCATAAAGGCCAAGTCTGGAGAGGGCTTTTGGTTCCATTCGGTCGTTTATTCATGGGATGATCCCCAACACGGGACAACCTCGCTCTTCTACAAACATATCCATCATTTTATTGATATGTACAACAAACCATATCGTTATATGTTTATTAATAAACTTGAATCTTTATTTGAAAAAAAATCCACGTCATCCGCATATTACAATAACAGCTCCTATCATTTCGTGGCTCTTAGTGGGCCAATTAGTGCTAGACATAACGCCCCGATTATAAATTTTGATAGCCTTTTAAACCAGTGTAATAGCCAGGAATTTCCACTGAAAGCGACGTTCTCCCCGAACCATCTCCAATACAAGGTTAGAATGTGATGTTGCGCCCCTCACACCGTTCGGGTGTGTTCAATACAGCAACTGTTTAAACTGTTTAAAATAAGAGGTGAGGTTTTGGCATTAAGGTATCGTCCCCACTGCCGACCAAAGATGTGAGATAATATTATGTAGTTACTACTGTAGTGGGAATATTGAAAATGTATTCCATTTCATTGCAAGGTGCTCTGCGCTGGCTATGGGTAGAGTGCAATTGGACTGGGGCGATTATACAGTACTGCTAAAAAATGTTGTCTGTGTGGGAAGAGGGGGAAAAATTTTACGAATATGAAGTAGTAGTTGTAAATCTAATAGTAATGGTTGTGGTCTGAGGTCGTTTCGGTCGTTTTAGTTCTCATTGTAAGTCTGAGGTCGTTTTAATGAATTCAGTACAAAAAATAAGGAGTTTAAAATAAAACCAAGTAAAGCTCCATGAAATCGGTAAGGAATTGCAAAGTTGACTATACCATAGAAAGCTGATTAAATTTGCAAGTTTTCCTAAAATTTGCCAGCTTCCAGCACGTTTTTTTTTAAATGGTCAATGTTTGAGCTGCAATTCCGGTCCTTAGGAGATCGTTTCTGATGACGAGTGTGCATTAGGCGTATATAAAAAATAACGCTGAATCCGAAAATGTTGTCAAAAGTATAAAAAAATGGTTTAGAAGTGGAGAATCATGGGTTTTTATGGCAAAAAACTTCTTTCTTTTTTACACACCAAGTGGAGAAAACCCTGTATTCTCGGTTCAATTCTTACTGCCTACTATTTTTCTCTGTTTTTCGATTCACGCTCATATCAAACCAGTGTTATCTGCCGTCTACTAGGGGTAGCAAGTGACCCGTTTTTCTTCAAACATTGTTTGGCCGCCACAAAGTTTCCGCATCTTTCGTACTCGAATATCGTTTGTGCGATTTTGTCCGAGGATCACTAAGCGTTCGTGTCATTCTCATTGGTTGCAAGCAACCCCATTTCGTATAATATATATATTATATTATAATATATACGAAATGGGGTTGCTTGCAAGCAATGAGAATTTTCGTGTCGAAATGGTGATTTTCGTGTCAAAATCCAAATATGCGTATATTTGGATTTCGACATGAAAATCACCGTGTTCTAATAGAACTACAATATCCTGATCACACAGCGCAACAGGTTGCATACATCAGATTCGTGTTCATCCCGTCACCCAAAAAGCGTAAGGATCAAGTGAAAGAAAACCCTTCTGTAAAATGTTCCACCTCAAATCTTCTGAGTACTGGCCCATGTTTGTATTGCACAATTCTCATTCAAAAGGGAAGGGAAGGGAGATATTCGCTAAATCATTCGATCATTTAGATTTTTGCTACCTGTTATTAGGTAACCTAAAAAAATCCTAGAGAAAATTCGTCAACTTCCAATCCATATACTCGTAATATCTTACAGATCTGAATGTTGTTTTCATCACCACTGAATTCATGCATCTGAAACGCTTGTTTTAAAATCTTGAAATGACTCACTTTTGGTTTTTGTTCTTATGGTTGTGGTGATGGTGAAGGAAATGGTCGAAGACTCCATGGCCTCCTTTGCTGCCCCGCGGGTGACCATAGTTGCTTTTCCCCTCCTGGACGACAATGTGGCCGTCCGCTGAGTACACGCCCCCTATCTTGTTGATTGGCTCCCAACTCGTTCGTCAACTGTTGACAAACAGACAAGGAATATGTTGAAATTGTAGGTAGTCACATTATGAGAAATAACCTTATACACATTTGTACTTGAAATCATAAGCTTGGAGAAAATCGGTATTTTATTACGGTAGAACAATTGAAAATATGGAGAACTGGGGAGCGCGTAAGTAACATTGGGAGGCATTAAATTGGGAGGGATTAGACTGAATTACGTCGTCGGAATTCGGGAGGGAGCAATATGTCGTCACATAACGCGGTTCGGTATATCTAGGTACTTCATGTTTTGCCCTTTTCTTGGCATATTGCCCTAACTGGCATTTATAATTTAGGAAATAGTATTCTGGAATTATTATATGTCGGGTGAATAGTGTAGATGTCGTAATTCGGTAAATATGCGAAAATCATCGAGTATCAACTGTAACGCTTTTTTATAACGCAACGCTTTTCGAGTCCATGTGCCAAAATAAGGACATAAAATGTCAATAACGATAAAAATTAAATAACCGCGTCATTAAGTAGGTGTATTTCTAATTGATCATCTTTGTGTGAGAGAAATGGGGCCGTTATAACGCAACCGAAGAGTGTTGATAATAATTGCCCGTTGCTGTTTTGTTGGTATCTCGTTACAAGTTTTTTCAACTCAGCTGTAGATTTATAGTGTTTCTTGAATATCAAGTTAGAAACATCGTGAAGCTCTGTTTGAATAGCTCGTTATACCGATAGGGAGTTGTAATTCCAAGTTACGACTTCACTACCTCGTATCGTCGTGAAACAGGAAACTGCATGCGGTTACCGTCAAATTCTCACCTGCAGTTGCAGATACTACATTCTCGCTCTGCCAAGTTATTAGTAGGAACGTAACGTTCAGCTATTCCGCTCTAGACCATCCTCACAGGTAGACCTTCGCTGGGTTTCGTGTCTGTATCGCATTACATTCAATTCATTCTACATTCGATGGGGCTCTCCGTCTCCACAACACTCCGACTTAACACAATTAGATTTTAATTCTGTTACAAGTTAAACCTCTGGTTTGGTCTCGTATTTTCGAGTTAATTTCAGCAGGCATTTCTTTGTCGGTCGATCAAATACTTAGCGAGCACGCAGATAGCACTTACAAAGACCGCCCTTTCGGTTTTATACATTTCACATATTCCCACTTATTCTTAACTAGAAATTACCTCAAGTTTCTTGAGCCTTTCAACGTCTTCGGCATATATTTGACTTCTGCCCGTATAAGTCAAAGATGTCCCTCACAACTCATAAAATGACTATTTACGATCATTATGTAGGTAGTTAATATGTTACGAAGATAAACATTCAGAATATGTATTTATTGCATTTAGAGGCCTAATATCCATCTTAGTTCAACTACTCCTCCACCGAACATGTACACCACACCTTCATAGATACCCTTGTCCAGTAATCAACACCTTTTAGGTTGTGATAAAATATTATGTGTAGTTATACTGTCTCCTTGACATCATTTTCAACCAAATTTCTCAGCATTGTTCATTCAAATTTGCGGTTTGGGGCGTAGTTGTCCCCATCTTCTGTCCTAGTCAACCTAGAAAGCTGATATTTGAATGGTAGGTGCTGTGGGGCATCTGAAATCGTTTACCACTCATTTTAAAGCTATTGATTTATCCAACATTTTATTCTAACTCAAGTTGCCAATTTTTCGTCCCTTACCCTATTAATAAAAGTTAGAAAATGCGCTTTGTTACACGTCAACAAACAATAATTGAGAAAACATATTATTATTTTTCCCGTAAATAAGGAAAGAACGGTAGGGATTTTTCTGTTGATTGGTTAGGTTGGTTTTATTTTAATTGCTCCACCTGCATGAACTAAATGTGGTTAAAACATGTTCCATTTTATTGAAATTGTAGCTTAATTTTTCAATAAAAAAATGAGACTAGGGGTTTTTCTGGAAGCCTAATAGACCGCAAAATGCAAACATCGCAGTTAAAATCGATTTTTCTCTCGATTTTTCTATAAATTTCTAGTAACGTTCTTCTAATTGGATGTCTTGGCGGTCCTATAGTCCCCCCCCCCCCTCCCCACATGCATTTCAAAACTCCAAGTCAATCACAGCCTGAGATTTCCTTCAAAAACCTTCCAACCTAGCTCCTGCAAGCCCTAATTGTTGGCTTTAAAAAGCCAGTTTTTCTTTAATTTGAGTATTCAACGTGACTACCAAAACCCTCGCTGTCATATTTGTATCAAATAACATCAGGTTAAATTAGAGAGCTACCTGTATAGAAACCTATATACCTAATATTATTTGCAATGGAGGGGCAAACGTTATAAACACACTACACGGATTTTGATTCCGGTATCATTGAAAATGTGACTATTGAAAAGTTATGTTCCCCTTTCTTTTGTTGCACAATCAGTCTCTTGTTTAATTGAAAAGCTACCATCGAAAAAATAATTTACCTTAATTTGACTGAATACAATGTTTCAATGAATACAATGAATACAATGTGCATTACAATGTTGATATCAACTACCGCGATTAAATAATCGCCTGATCCCTCCAAGGTGCGCAATGCGGTCTGACCCATTTGATATTTTAACCTTTGAAACTTGACATTTTGATGTGCCCCTTCCCCTTACCTCATGAACTTTATCTAGCTTTGGTTTTGTCGAAACAGTTTTTGTTATCAGACATCTCTCTTGTTCTCCTGCGACCCATCCTCCCCGGGGCATTTCACCGTTGCCTCATTTTACAATCGGGGTTCCTTCGTTATAAGGCAGGGCTTCGAAAAGAGATATTGTCTCAGAGAATTTATTCAGTGCTCCTATTCCGGGTTACGAGTTGAAGGTTGCTGCGATATCATTCTTATTCTTGAATTTTCTCATTGGCGTATTGCTCGAATTTGTTGAAGTTGGTTTGGAACAGGTTATTGAAGACGCGTAAACTTTATCGAATGATAACACCTTACATTTAGGGAGGTTTAAACAAATACATGCATCAAAAAATGTTTTGCATCACCAAGCGTAGGTGCGGCAATGTCGGGAGTTTTTAATGTAATTTGACAAAATTAGAAATGCAAAAAATTCCTTTTGGCATTCAGCCAGAGCTTATTTATTTAAAAATAACTGAAAATTGATTGGTCAACCGTTTCAAAGGCAATGCTTATTCTTCAACAACAAAAAAATCCCCCTCCTCCCCTAAAAAATCGTCTTAAATTAATGGAAACATGACAGCTTTAATTACTCCCAGGGGTGGTAATACAGAATGCTGACAGCTTAATTTTAGAAGATTTTTTTTTAAGGGGGGAGGGGGATTTTTTTAGAGGAATGTTTTAAGAAATTAGCTCTGGCTGTTTGCCAAAAGGGATTTTTTGCATTTTTAATTTTGTAAATAAACACACTCTGTGTCAACAAATTCTCCCTGCATTGCCGCACAGGTCTACGCTTCTGGGAAAATAAGGGTGATGCAAAACTTTTTTATGTGTACATTTCGATACCAATGGTTCATTATTGCAGATGATGATCCAAAACTGAAGTTCTGAAGTTTTACTTTGTTAAGATGTGTTTGATACATTTTTGTTTACAAATAAGGACTAAGGGGGTAGGTAATACTTATTCAGGGCATGGTGTGGGACAGCGTAAGTTAAGTGAGTGAAATGTTATAACTTCAATATATTTTTTCCGTTGGTGAGAATTTCGTTTTTTTTTTGAAGTTTTTCTCCCTTCTATAAATTAAAATGCTTATTGGTTCACTGTGGGTAGTGACGAGACGTTCGATCGGTAATAGTCAATTAACGAGTAACATTTCACGTGCGATGGCCTGGTGATAGCGGTTTATCGGCAAAGGCAATGCCCATAAATGAGAGCTTCAACCGTTTAATTTAGCTTGAGACAAAGGAAATTGTGTCTTTATGTGAAATATTATCAGTTAGACGATAATACTCACTTCAGTCTGTCACTTACTGGTTGTTCTTAAGACTCGAAAATCGCACTTCTACGGGACCTCTTCTAAATAGACAATAAAAGAAATAGGAGATGTAAATATATGTAATACAATACTGTCCTCAACTCAAAATTCAAAGCATTGCAGAAATTCGCCTCAAAGTATTTCACTGAAACCTCTGATGTAAGTTGACTGCAACTCATTATGAAAGAGAGCACAACCATTTTGTGCTGAGATATCGATATGACTTCAACCAATTCAACGGTGACAACAAACTTGCAAATTAATCCATTTATAATCGATTTATTGCAGTTAAGGCCATTTTAAAATGTCCAACTTCTGTTTTGGGATTGTTTATTTAGTTGAAATGCCTCAACTTGCTCGTGAGGGAGTCACCTTTACGTTAACAACTCAATCAAACGGATGTGTTACTAATAAAATGTTGTAAATTTTTGTAGGTAAAACGCCTCATCTCACTATTTTAGTGAGTTGAGGCGTTTTACCTTAACACCAGTGCAAAAATAAATACGTTTTGAGGCATTTTCATCCCAGAGTTGAGGCGCTTTACCTTAACAGAGTGTCGTTTAGGCGTTTTACCCTAACATTGACCAATTTTCGAATGTTTATGGTCAGAATATGCCCCATTTCCGGTTTGAATTTTGAAATTTGGACTTCATCATCGAAAAGGCCAGGTCCAAAATAGGGGAGTTCCGTGAAAACCCCATTTTCGTAAACATTGTACTTGAGGCGTTTTTGTTTAACAGGCAGAATAATTCGTTAGTCGTAAAATTCCCAACCAGGTTTGAATTCCTCAACTTTTTTCCTGTACTGTGGTCTGTTAAGTAGGGCTCTCGTGGAGAGTGGTTTGATCATACTTACGACTTAACAATACGATTGTTTGATCAACTGAGTCGACGAGGATTCGAAAGTGGTTTGCGATAGACGAATACAAATTAGGTTTCTTTGGCGTCATATATTTGTCTTTGACGGCGTCAAAACAATGCATCGAAAGCGCCGCTCTCCAAATACGATCGTAGGGAATCGAACCGAAATGAGACAAAAGGGAAATCGCAGGCGATGAGCCGCGCATCGCGGAGTGGGAAAAAGTGAATTGGATAGAAGGCGGGTTCTGAATACAGATTCAGATCATTTTTCTATTTCTGGAGAATAAGAGATGGTTCCAAGCATATTGAGCCTGTCAATGGGGACATGACAACGTAGTAATCATCCGGGTTCAATGTCTATAATTACGAGCGAGGCTCAAATAGCTTAGTAAAGTTTTCTTCTGATGGTTCAATGCCGTGGGCACATCTCAAGTTTCGAAGTGGGCACGTCCAATTTCTTGGCAATTTCGTAAGGTGTTTTGTGTTAAAATGTGGTTCCTCACTGTTTCGAAAACTGTTTTAAGTATTAACAGTTATTTATACCTACAAAATTGAGAAAAAAAAGTAGATTTTCTCCCAAGTATAACACGATATAAAATATTATGTTCGTCTCCAATCAATTGCATGGTTCTAATTATTATCGATTCAGAGTTTGTTCGAGAAATATAGGTACGCCCATCCCTACCTCTCGGTCCTACTGATGTCCTTCATGATTTCTGAGTAACCTCCGAGTCACTCAACATTTCAAAACAACCCCTTCTACACGCAATATATCCATGTAAAACACATTAATCTACCTCTGTTCCGCTCCCAGAAACGCAGTTGAGAAATACAATGGAGCTTGTCAGCTGTCACATGTATTCTTGCGTGGAACATCATCCAAACTCGAGAAGAAAAAAGTCGGCGCTAAGTGTCAGTGAAACATCCACTCAGTGCTGGAAACGTTTTAAACGGCCGGGGAGTTGGATCTGAGCCAAATGAAAAGAACACTTGGGTTCAGAGAAACCTCTCAGAATTTCAGCGTATGGGAACCCGTACAGATGAACAATCAACAGAGGCTAAAAATATTGCTACAAACATACCTATGCATTTGGGATGAAAAGACTCTTCAACAATACCAATATTCAACTCGAAAATGACGGTAAATCGCGAAAAAATAGATTTTGATTCAAATGAAGCTATTCATTTGGAGTAAAATTTACTTTTAATATACTCATCGACAAGACCGACATTTCACTCGAGAAGGACAAAAAAGTAGATTTCGATTCCATAGCTATTCATTCGGAGTCTGAGATTCGATTCAAAACAGACGCATAGTGGCGACAAATCTGTAACTGCTATATTTGGGATGAAATGAGCCTAAAGTTTGTCTTCAAAGGTTGACTTTCCGGCGAAATCATATCTCATTACAATTTGGTACGATTGGCCTAACACAAAATGTCTCGGTTTGGGTGCAATTCTGGCCTTCGGACTGTACTTCCACTTTTAGTTCTGTTCATTAGTTTTTTAAAAGTAGTAGACAAATGTATGTGAAAGAATTACGTTATTAATATAATATGTTGTTATTATTTCTAATTTTTATTAGGTATGTCTAAGTTTAAAGTCTAGTTGTAGTCGAATCGCGGCTTTTCCTCCAAGTTCTATCATTATTTGGTGCAAAAAAGGGTTAAGCTTCACTGGAGATTCCTATATTACTACAAAATCAATTTTCCACAATGACACCGCTGAAATCAAATCATTTCATGTCAATGGTAAGCCATTATTAGCTAAGTGATCAGAGTTGACAATTATAAATGGATACAACGTGGTTGCCCTTCAAGTGGAAGTCGACCCTTTATTGACCTACGTTTTTCTGAGAGGTTTTTCCAGATCCAAACGCCTCCTGACGAGCTTTCCCCTTTGTTAGACCTCCATGCTCCTCTTTATTGTGAGGTTAGACTTATAGCAACCCATTCGAGTGATGCGGGTCTGCATCCTTCATCCCGTCACACAAATGACATGAGCTGTTGGCCATTCTCCTTCTTTTTATGAGGCCGCTAAAATACTGCCTCCAAACTCTATGCTATCGAAGTAATGATTATTATATGAACCAATAAAAAAGAAAATAAAACCTCCTCAATTTCACTCCGGTCTGAATATGAAGAGGCTTAAATTTATACTTATTTGTCAAACAAGGATACAATCAACGAGCGTCGTATAGAAGGAATAGAATCAATGGAAGGGAAGAATCAATCTTTATCAAAATAGACATCAATGTTACGTCCGGGACATCCTTCTGGGAACTGGATAAACAATGACATCCTCCCTCAAACTAACTTCGAGTAATGAATTTTCGCTGCAGACGCCGAGACAACAATCACATGAATCAGAACACACAGGTATATTCGAGTACGATATACTCGAATATACCTATGTGTTCTGATCTGATATTATCATGAAAATCCTCCCACTCTTCCCATGTTTCAATATCCAACTCTCGCACACATTAAAAATACATCGCTTACCGTTAGAATTGAATTATCGGGCCACCAAAAATTGGTTCATCTTTCACCCGTAAATGTTTCGGGATCAACAACACAAAGGTTCGTTACAAGGTAAATATAACCGCAATATCAGATTCGTGAAATCAATGAAACCTATATTGATGAAATTTCGCCTCATATGTCATCGATAAACGCCATTTGTCGTCAATTTTGATAGCTGAACTTGCTGTTATTTCAAAATTGTCAAAAACTCGTGACACTGTCAATGTATTTTGTATTCAATTTATTAAATTTTTTCGGCGATTTTGTTTCTCTATTCCCAGCTCTAAGAACCCTCATATAATAATTTGGATCGGCCTTTCACAAATCTGAAACGGAGGGTCGTGATAAGCTTCTTACCAGAGTCGTACCAAATAAAAGCCAACATGTGTTTTTAAAGATCTCACTCCGTTTCCACTAAGTCTTAAGAACTGTATTTACGGTACCAATTTATTTTTCACGAGTTATTCCTTTTGGGAAATCTCTCATTTGGAACAGAAGGTCTTGGATCCCGAGATTAGATATGAACCATTTGAAAAACTGAAAAATCTCCTCGTCCTCATGCTTGGAACTCCACAACCTAATAACTCATTATTAATTTAATTACGAAATAAATAGATTTGATTATAAAGTTAATTAGTGCAACTACTATTCAACCTATGTCACCACATTATAGCTGGCTTTAATTTCTCTACAGTATTAATCACATTGTGATATCACGAGGTTATTTCAGGGAATTTGGGAGTAACAACAGGACAATCAGGCTTCCCTGGATTATACTGAATCATAAGTCGTACTGAATTATAACAAGTTTTGTATGGGTCTTGAAACTGGTATTCAGGTGAAACTGGTGACAAGAACTATACCCTACACCAGCGAACCTTTAAATGCCCTATTTCATAACACTGTGACAAGTGTCAAGCTCTATATCCACGCTATTTCGGCTTCAAAACTCGGATACTAAACTTCTCCTTCCTCATGTGTAGCACTCGACAGAGGGAAATTAATGGGAAAATTAGAATCCCGCAGTAACAAACGAGGAAAACCCTGTGAAAACCCACTGGTAGACTGAGAATGCAGGAAGCTCACGAAAAAAGGCCTCAGTTATGCAACAAAGCATCTCATTCAAACGGGTATTTTGCCAACGCTAATTCGAGGGTACACGCAGGGAGAACAATGCCTATCGTGATATCATTTTCTTTGAAAGAGAGTTATGTGTTTCGTGAGGGGGCTTTCTAAATTTAACATGTTTTCCTCAAAACGCATCGATTAACTCGATGGCCGAGTGGAACATATTTTGGGGGCAGCTGGTAGTTTTCGGATGACTCTCAGCCATATCTATTGAGCCGAAAATCCAACGTAGACGGCTTGTCATATAGTCAAGTCTAGTCACTACTCCTCGTCCCTTCAGAAACCCAGTCGTTACATGTTGGAGACATCTAAGAAGTGACGTGACGATGCATTTCAATGAAAAATTTAAAAAACTTCTCATCGTAAAACTGGCAATTCCCATCGAGATAGACATCATGGAACTGACAAATTGAGACTATCTTAATAACCACCACTCCTGATCGATTTGCAATCTTCCCATGTTAAGTACCACGATAATATAGTAATAAATAATAATAATATTATTATTATGTTATGTTATACCATAATAATTGTATGATTGGATTATAATATTATTATAATCCAATCATACAATTAAAATAAACATTAAATTTAAACTAAATCGAATTTGGTCATCTTGATGAGCATCTTATTTTACTAGTACCTATACTCCCAACTTGTAAGATTGCGATGATTTCAGGTTTTAATTTGCTCTATACTTACCGCCCTAGTTGTATTCCAATTGAATGGGGTTCTAGATTTCACGTAAATATTTTACTGCAATTAGGCAGTTTTTCCACTGTGCCCCTCTCCCATAACCTCTGCTCCCGTCCTATTTCTTCAGTCCAGAAGACATATTATGGTTCCTAGTAGGACCCATAGTACCCCAAATTACGTTTACCCTGGTTTCACCCTAATTCTGATGATTTTACTGTCTAGTTACTACACCCCATTATCCACTTGGTATATTATGGTGCTAGCACACACTATATTACTGCCATTTTTTATCTAGTGTCGATCGTTGTACGTATTATTCTACAATCAATGCAAATATGCCACGAAAAGTAAAAGTGGATACCTACAATTAACCCGCTCGTTTGTCGGCCGGTCATTAATTGTAGGGAGGTCCGAAGGTGGCGCCGTGATCGGGAAAGCGTGACATTTTTTGAAAGTGAAAATTAGTAATTCGAACCGACTCAACGAGTTAATTCGTTCCGAGCGGACTCCTCGGCCACTTGAAATGGTTTTGTTCGCGAGTTTGATTACGAAACATTTCCCAAGAAACTCTCTGGAGGATGCCCCTACGTTTCTCTCTTCAGGGTGTTATCTTTACTCGGACCTAGACACACAGTTTTCATGTACCCAACTTTTTTGAATATTGGCTCCTTCAATTTGACTGCCAACATTTGAAACACGTAGCATTAATCATTCAAAATGTTAATTGTGACAAGATTCAACTCATGGTAAATGTGCAAAAATTTGAATTTTGGTGAATCTCTGTGCGCTCTCGAAATTCAGTCCTTAAGTATGTACCTTAGGTATGTATATGTTACCAGAAAACCCCGATTTTAGGACAAACTAGTTCGAACTAGGATGATCTAGTTTTTCCTGACCGCCCTAGGATAAACTACATGTAGTTTGGCCTTATTGATTACAGGCTGAACTGGTTTGGCCGGGCGGCGTTAGGATAAACCAGATTTGCCTGCTTTAGACCAGGTCAATATAGTGTGTTCGGACTATTACTAGTTCTAGTTAGAGTATCATGAAAAGTTTAAGGATAACGAATAATTAACACCTCGATATTCTGAGGAACAAAACTAAACGTATTTATTATTTACTTATTGTAACATGACAAACTGGAATGACATTTAGAATTGCACAGTAAATATTTCTTTTTGTAAAGTCATTTATTTGTTTTGCAGACTGTTTTACAAACATTTTACAAACCCTGACCGCTACCGATGAATGTTTTGTTGTGTGAATGTTGCTGCCGTTCTCAAAGAAATCTCACTCTCCATATTCACGTAATTTTCAGTAATGAATCTTTGGGCGCTCACGTCAAACTAGTTTGGCTTAACAATCCAACCAGGATAAAGTAGTTTATCCTAACGCTATTAGGCCCAACTAGTTTAGCCTGGGGAAAAAAGGTCAAACTAGTTTAGCCAAGGGCGGTCAGGAAAAACTAGATCATCCTAGTCCTAAGAGGTTTGACCTAAAATCGGGGTTTTCCGGCAGCATATACACAACTTAATTCAACGATTCATGTTCTAAGACCCCCCTAATAAATTCGCTAGTTTACCGGATGTTATTTTCTGCATTTTTCCTGGTCTTGGAAACCCAGTCTTCTACGACCAACGAATGGTCATAGAAACCATTTGGCCATCGCCAATTTGTATGTACCTCTTTCCGAATATTTAGAAGTGGTGTAATATCAAATACACCTACTCCTACCGATTGATAGTTGGTTCTATCGTGGCGTTCATATTCCCATATTCCATACATCGACTCCTGTTTGGCCTTGTTATGCCAACACTCCCTTATTATAACATAGGGCTTCTCGATGCTCTTTTCACATACCCCAAGTGCTCGCAGGAAGGTGACAATTTACATCGCGCAGTAAACATGAGGAATTACGTTCTTTTTTCTCATCTCTGCTCCTACATAAATTTTAACGAAACAGAACTTCTAAAGACCACTCTTTCATCCCTCACAATTCATGTACTCTCTAAACAAGTACGCGACATGCGCATATAGTTCCTTATAGAAGTCAGAAATGATTTCAAAGTCCCAGTTCCTTTGCGTTCATAAACAATGTGGATTCGGGGCGTTTCTGAATGCTCAGCGGGAATGAGGCGGAGAGTCAATACTGTTATACACTCAAAGGAGTCGAGTAATGAAATGGTGATGCCTTCACTTCTGAGGGCACCGGAACTCGCTCCCCGAAGAATGAAATCCGTACTCAAATACAAAGAACTTACCTGTAAAAGGAATTCTTTGGGTAGAAACTCCAGCGTACGAAAGCAATTCGTCATCAGACATATTCGTTTCTCAAACAAGAACAATGAAGGACAATCTTCAAAATCATCATGGAAAATGGTAGGTATTCAATTTATAAATTTATCAAATAAATTTTATTTTGTAGATAAAATTTAAAACTCAAATTTGGGGTAATTTGCACAACTCATCGATAAGAAACCAATTAGTGAATATGAGTGCAACATTCAATAGTGTTGCGATTCCTAATTAGTTGCTTTATACTAAGTTTTTACCTGTAATATCTACTAAGATATCTTTAATAATAAAATTATAGGTTGTGAGTGTTATCCGATAAGTGATGGCTATGAGTGATGCCTAAGTAATACCTATTTCATTATTTTGAGTACCTGAGGAGATGAGGAAACAAGAGGAGAGCTATGTTACTATCACAGTGATGGAGCCATTTCAAAGGAACTATATTCGAGAATGAAAGCATTCATTTCTCCTTGAATACATGTTTATGAATATTCCGCATTCCATCTTATTATTACCGGCCAGTACTGGAGTACTAATATTTAACTGATCTACAATATGGTTAATATATTTTAGTGTATGTGAAAACATTTTAATGTGTTTAAATGTGAGGGGGCTATATCAAATAACATTTTCTTTATCTGGGAAGATATGAAGTAATACTGGTATTTCACCTGGTCAGGTGAAATTCGCGCATTAGCTGTACGTATCCATGGTTTTCCAAAGCCGCATGACCCCATATTCTTGATTAAGGTAGGTACCTACCTCCCCATTTTCTAACTTCAATTCTTCTTTCTTCCTATTGTGATCACTCATCGTACCCCGCTTCTTTCTTGCTTAGAAAATGTATGTTACGCTCTCAGACTCAAAAAGTTGTATCTTCTTGATAATTAGATTATTTTAAAGTGCTCTGCTCTTGCCGACATTTTGAGTTTTACAACAACTTGAGAGTTGGACCCAAAATGGCGCAGTCTCCCTCCGGTCTACAAGACATTGTTGGGTTGAAAACTTCCCTCCGTTAATTGATGGATGTGTACGCCTCCCATATCCCCCGAGATAATCGCTTCATTAGGGCTCATCTGTTCATTAAAACCGCCTCTTACGTCAACCTTTGCTCCCCAGAACCCCCTGCAAAGTAGCCTAACGTTATTATTAGTAGCGGTTGCTTTTGTGTACGGTTTGTATGCCAGAAAGCTTTAGAACTCTCCTGTTTCCCGGAAGACAGCCACGAAGGTAGGGCGATGAAGGAATTTACAAGGAAGAACAATATGAACTATCTATAGGATTGGAACAATCAGATTGGTATCTGAATTAGAATAATAATTTAGGATTATTAATCCTATTTAAACTAATCATTTAGGGATTATTAATTTAATTTAATAAAATTACATTATTTTGTGCGTATCAGCGTCGCAACGATTTTTCTAACCCCTTCTTTTACGCATAAGTATCGATTGTCGTGAATTATTATTGTTATTATTATTGTCTCATGTGCCCGTGCCCTCACTAGATACATTTTTTTATTGAGTAAGAGTAGCCAGTTTTGTACGCTCACTACTACAATACACATCCTTATTTGAGTGTACTAAATTTTGAGTCAAAGTTGACAGTGCGACGGCACTATACGCAGCGAAATTGACCGAAAAACAACGCACACAATTATCTGATTGGCGAGCACGCCTTTCTTCCATTCATCTTTTTATAAACGTCTAATTGCCTGGTGGAGTTAACAAGGTTTGGTCTGCGCCAACCGAGGCCATCGGGTCGATAACGACCTTTAGGCCACGGTATTGTTGCCTGGAATCGACTGGATGCCGTGCTGGTGATATTCTTCCTGATTGCAAAACGGTTGAATCAACATCGGAAATTGCAGGATCCGTCAAAACGGGTTCAATTTCTTCGGGGATATGGACATTTGAACGGTAGAGCCTTTGTGGTCTTGGAATGCTCGTGCAATAAGAAGAATAGTGGAGATGGGACCGATGAGAGACAATCTAAAGTTCATTCGTCGGAGTGAGAAACAAATATCTAGTATACTGGTAGTATAATAAATGCTTGCAGGCAAAGGGTAGAAAGTTGGTTGACACACAAAGAAACTAAGAATAAGATAAATCCACTAAATCTTCATTCGAAATGCCTTTTATAACAACTACCGGTTCAAGTTGTAGGCTCTGTTGCCCACCATGTAAGAATAATCCAAGTTCATTGCATAATTATAAGCCAAGCTTATTGCATAATTATAAGCCAAGCTTATTGCATAATTATAAGCCAAGCTTATTGCATAATTATAAGCCTTCGGATGATGAATCAAGCAATCGGATGGTGACTGGAAAACCTGAGTCCAGGAAACGGCCACACTATTCCATAACAGGTTCCAGTAAAAGTCTCTCACTCGTCATTACACATGAAAATTAATTATACTGGAACGCTCTTCTAAACATCCCTCGGAACGAGCCGGAAGACCTCTCAAAAGGAAAAGACCTCATGAAATGATCAACTGGAGTACATGCACTTTTCCTGCGCATTTTCACGTGAAGCTTGGTAACAGGATAAGAACCTCACGAGGAAGTTCTAAGTAGTGTAACTAAGAACTGTAACTGTAAATACAAACTTTACTCGACTCATCAATTTCCAATGATGATTAGCTAAGAACTGTTGATTAGATTTTGGATGTGCCAATTCTGTTGACTCAGAACGCACTTTGCTTTAACAAAAACTTGTTAACACCTATACTTCCTATAACATCCTATACCTGTAGTATCAAGGACGAGAGATAATAATTGAAAGAATCCCTATTGTACGAACACCTCCTTACTCGACTCATCAATTTTCAATCAACATTAGCCAAACACTATTGATTAGATTTGGGATGTGCCAAATTGGCACTGCCAATTCTGGTGACTCAGAACGCACTAAGACTAGTAACGACAGTGCGAGGCATGTGTCGTGAGGCATCCGGAGCGAGCTGCCGCGCACTGTCGATACTTGTAACCACGAATGCTCAATGCGACGACGAACAGCGAATGCCTCATTAGCCGTTCGTCGTCGCATTGAGCATTCGTGGTGACATGTACCGACAGTATCAAAGCGAGCAACCCTGGTGTCGACAGTCCGAGCGTACGCCTTGAGGCATTCGACACATACCTCGGGACACATGCCTCGCACTGTCGATACGCACCTCTATGCTCACAAAAACTTGTTGACACCTACACCTACATCTTAATTACGTGTAGTATCAAAGACTATTATTATTTGACTTTATATTCGTATTATTGGAAACATTGGAATCGTGAAGCCTTCAATCATTTCTTTGAACACTCAATAAGCTCGAGTGTGTTACTTGTGGACAAAATGCTACATAGGTACTCATATTCACGAATTCCACCATATTTGCTTCATATTTACGTCTTGTGTCAAAACTCTTACGACACCCCCTCAACAACCAACCCCAAATTTAGTTGAGAATTCCTGCAAGGCCTTTAGTTGGATACGGAGTGCACAAAGAATACGAAGTAAATACAACGAAAAACGTCTTCTTTTCTCTACACGCCAATTTAGACGAGATGGCACATCAAACGTGAGCCGACTTCCCTTTGCTCCAGCGATACAGTGGCGAAGGAAACCCCTTTGGACCAGTGGTCACTAGACGTATTGGCCGCCATCCCAAAGGAGCTCATTACCATAGATCTGCATGGATACTACGGAGCAAGCAGTGCGAGACCTAACGGGCTGCCAGACCTTTCAGTAGTGAACGAGGCGAATTTCACGGTGAACTGGGATGAGATGAACGTCAGAGCAGGTTCCATAATATAGAGAAAATCAACTACGTGCGAGCTTACCAGAAGCGTAGTAGTGACCTGATTATGCACGTACCACCGTTATACTCTCTTTGACTATTAATAGCTACATAGAAAATACGCGTAGGTCAGAATTCGCCATTTACATCGTCAATATCGCAATATTGTATTGTGATCCCATTGTAACACTAGAAAGTAAGTAGGTATTACTGGTTCATCAGAAACCCCAAGATAATTTATCATCCCTAATTCGAAAGTCGAGGGAAAACTGATCGCCCCTCAAACGAAGTTTTTCCGCCGAGTTGTCGATATCGAACTGACCCCGTTGAAGATTTAATTTATCGTTTTAGCCTCACCCTCCGCTGATGACAGCTTTTCTCATCGTTATTAGATAAAGACAATATCCGCTCTCATTTTCATGTTTGGTTTTCTGGAACATCGGGGGAAATTGTTTGAAATGAACCTCCAATAAGTTCTGGCCGCCCTTCACTCGAGCTTCATTCGTGCATTAGAGACTACGACCCGTTTCCCTCCGTTATGAGTGTTTCAAGTCACGCAAACCCTTGCTCCTGTGGGTGTTGAGAGAGGCAGTTACTTCTACTGAACGAATACGAATTGTGCTCGATCCATGCGTTCAAGCTCGTTAAAATTAGCTGAGTTGTTTTTCTTCCGAGTCCAGCAAATTTCTGAGTAAAATTTCGGTTCCGTGTCTCGTCACAAGTTCTGTGTCCGTCCAATTCTGATGGTATTGCGGTATTGTGCGGGTTAGGCCCTAGATAATTAGGGTGCCGAGTTCATTCACTTCGAAAACTCGAGCATGTATATGTCGTTCTACCTTAGTCAGGAGGTGTACGGTTTTAATTAGTAATTAATTTTACTTGTCACGAGTAGATCCCACTGCAAAGGAGGGGTCTATTCCTGGTGCGAGTTGGATTAAACTTGATAGGCTTTTACATTAAGCCCTCCGATCCCGAGGCGATAACCGTGTCGCGGAGAGTGTGGCGTGAGACTCCGGAAAAGGCCTAATCGATTTTGCACCTCTGGTCATAATGCAGTTCACTTCGAAATTAGTGTGCCACCACCAGTAATATAAGTTTGAGAACAACATTTATTAATGACATATTGAGTCTCATTAAACTGCTTGTGTCTATATCGAGTGATGTGGAACATATGAGAATCATACATGAGAGATGTATGATGATGAAATAGGTAATCGACGGTGAAGAATTGACACCTCGTATCTCACATTTTGCATACTTCACAGGAGAGCGAAAAAACGTCCTTATTTCTTTATTATTCTGTCCATTTCAAATTCCTTTCGCCAATATTCGTTATTTTGATATAGTTTTTGGTTTAGTTCTCGATTTGATCCTAGTCGTCCACTTATATTATCTTACTGGAGATATGGCTCATACGAGACTTCAATTGTATGCAATTTAGAAATTTATTAATTGATATTAATAATCATCAAGTTAGTTTTTGGAAACTAGAGTTGTACAAAACTAACTGTACGATTACTAGGATCATTATTACCAGTAGGAATACCTCACTTTTCAATCACGAATGAGATCTCGTAAGAAAAAAAAAATCTCAACAAAAAACTTGAATATTTATCAAGGTAAAACATTGAGCTTTGGCTTAGTAACAAAATTGGTCGTTAAATGACCAGTAGTATCACACGAACTTGTCCTAAATATCACGCAGGTTACCTACATCGCACCTTTTCTGAACTTAGTAGTCTTAAAATCACAGTCTTCTATAGGAGTGGTGAGATCACCTTTCCACATCAGTCTTCTTAGGCAAAAGTAAATTAATGTGACAGTCTCTCGGTATCACTGGCAGTAGTGCCTGTGAGTCGTCCCATTTCCTTTATATATTTTAATGGGTTCATTTGGAATATCTGCGGGTTTTGGTGTATTTGCGAGTGTTGGCCTCTGTGCAGGCTCCATAAACGGCCCATCGAATGCCGTTTGCAGCTGCAAAGTCCCATTGGGCGAATATTTTGTGATTTTAATCACGCGGTGTCAATAGTTTCACTTTTGAGCCAAAATACTCTAAAAATCCACCAATTCAGCGCTAGAATCGGTAAAAACCAAGGAACTACTAGAAACCAAAATCCCGTTTTCGACAAAAATGAAGATACGAGGTCTCAATTCTTCACCGTCGTAGGAGGAGGGATCATTGATTATTGAGTATTCATGTCTGACGTCTGTTTGCAGCTGGAATTTGATGGGCTAATAAGGGATTGCCCATATGGATATTCCCATGATATTGATTGCTACCAAACATTTGTTTTTCTTTAAATACCTCCATTTTAACAACTCGTAGACCATAAAACACAAATATGATCGACGTTAAGAATCGCCCAACATAAATATTTTTCTATCAGCCGATCATTTTATTGCAGAACTAACTTCATTACATTGAAGATTTGTCGTACACACAAGTGTATTATTATTTTTTAATTACCCCTGATAATTTTTTATGGATATCCTAGAATGAATCTTGGAGTGTTATACACGTCGTTCGAATATCATGGAGAATGAACCATTATTTACTGCCCCACAATGTACCTTACAGATCTGATGTAGGAACGCAGCACTAATGATCGCGTGGGGAGCTTAATTGGATTAAGTTGAGTACCCATTAGGCAAATTGGGGTTGGAAGAACGATAGGTATATTTACGAAAGTAATATTCGACCTCGTCAACAAACATTTAGGCGATCGGCTACGTAGAGACGGAAAGAAACCCAAAATAAAAATTTTGGACCGAGAAAACGCGGAATCTTAGTTATATTGATGTCAATCGTAACAAATGTTTTCCGTTTTATGAAGCCAGCTGCGACCATTTCAATATGGTTTTTGTTCTGATTGAAATGAATATGGATCAATAATCAATATTTTTATTTTTATTTTTCTAAAAGGTATTGTCCCATAATTCTGTGTTTTTATCCCTTCAGTTTAGTGTGTCTTGAATGATTGTGTATTTCTTTCAGAGCAAAATCTGACAAATCACAAAGATCTATGGTCCTGTATTAGCTTTTGTGAGGCCCCTACTTCGTAAGTGAAGAGTCTTACGCTGAAGAAATCATATTAAATATGATTTCTCATTAAATACTGTATTCAATGAGTTGCTCTTACACATGGATATTTCTTCAAACAGTGGACTACACTGAAGAAGCATCCACTCTATTTCACTATTCATCAAAAGTCACGAAATCATCGTTGTGATGTATTCCATATAATTTAACCAAAATAATCCAAATCCTTATGGAATAATCCAAGTAAAAATAGTATTCTTTGTGGGCTCCGCTACAGATGAACCAACGGTGGTCATTTACTTCTCTGCCCCACTCACACCTTTGAGTTTAGTTGAGAATAAATTGATTAAATGATTCTGATCAATGAACTGACCGGACAGAGTAACGTTTTCATTATCTCTTATTATTTGTAATTGAACATGAACATGAAACTTTCGTAGGTATTCGTATTAAAACCACTCTCTAATGAAATTCTGAACTTTATGACACTGAGTTATGGTGCCTCGGTACCCTCCATAAAAGATGAGCAAGATAAAAGGCGCAGCTCCCCTTTGTGCCGCCCTTGGTGAAAAGACTGTAGGAATTTTAGCCACCAACGCTATAGTGCCCTATTCGTTTTTGTCTCCATTCAAATAACTTTTTAGACAGACTTGATGGGACGTAAAGTTGATTATAAGAATAATGATTCCCTTCGTTTCGGTAGTGTAACCTGATACGTTTTGTTAAAATTGACAAGACAGGAAGCTGATAACGAGTACAATTAGTGAATTTCTCAAGACGCCCGATTTCCCATCAACAAAGATCTCACAGCAGCTTCGATCATTTTTCCAATATTTAAAAAATGAAAGAATTTACATTACATGTTTGTAGTACACTGCGTATTACAAAACTTTTCCTCCTTACAATCTCCGTAGACGTCCAAGCACTAACGAGGCATTTGATCCTTCTTCAATAATCGTTCATAAGCGATCTATAACGCAGTTATAATACTTCAATCCATCCCTAACCCCTTTGATATTATATTATGGGCATTTTGTACTTGACAATCAACGATCATGTTTTCAATTCTCATTTAGTACAAGAGCTCAACATAACCTCCTAACGTGTCAATTATTTTCATAATGGTAGTTAATTATTTAACGTACATTGATCGACTGAGACAGTGGCCTGTTGTTGGGAGTGGTCGGTTGATACCTAACTGATGCCTAACTAACCTACTATTGTTTTGTATTTTTCGGTTAATTATGCTTCAATTTATGGAGAAAGACAAAAAATATTAGGCTAGGCTTATTAGAAATACCATAGAAAAGTTATCTATAATTCAAGTTATGATTTATTCTTAAGCTCCGAGTTTTGATTTTCATCGAAATATAGGCGAAAAACTAGAAAATTTACCAAAGTTTTAACAAAAAAGACAAGTTCCGGGCACAATTTCTTCCAGCAAACGTCAGATTCGAGTTCTGCTACCTAGCAAAAAAACATGAAGGGTGAACAAATCAAAACTGGATCAAATTGTTCCTGTGAACAAAGCTATTTCTACAATAATAGAGTTATGTCATTATTGTTCTGTGGAGCGGGAGTCCTGAAAATGTACAATATTTATTTTGTGATATCTTGTGTTCCAGGTAAGATCAGTTGTTTGTGCAGTATGATTCGTCTCTGTGAGTACAATAAGTTTCACATGGAATTGCTTTTGGAATAATATGGTACTTGTATTATCTTCAAACATTTACGTTAAACAAATACGTTATTACAAATAATAAGTCTTGTTGGTTGGGTCATAATTCGTAATATATTACGATTGTTCAACCCTTAGTTCATGATACGAGCAGAGGATTTGATTGGTTTTATTCTGAAGTTAATTCTTTATTTCGAGCTCTGACAAATGTTGAGACAGATGATCCTCCACTATGTTTTGTTCTCCCATTTCATGACATTGTCAAAGCTGCCATTGAAGGTGCAGAACGAGTTCCACCTGGATTTTGAACCCAAGGAAATTCCTACAGTCACTTTTATGTTGTCATCCGTAAAAACACAATCAAACATGCTCAAAATTGTGGAGCCGTTTTCCTAATTAAATCGTTTCCTGACTACACCCAAAGAAGCAGCACATCTCCAAAACCTCACCAAAGACAAATGTTCGTCTTTTTTGATTAATTATTACATCCTTCATTTTGGTTTATTATCTTCGATAATGAACCATTGGAATCGCCCAAAGAAAAAAATTTTTTAACCCCCCCTCAAAATTTGTTGGTTTACGTTTCAAGATACGTAGATTCAGAAAATCGAATAAAACAAATCCGTCCGTCCGCCGTACGCCGTCCGCCGTACGCCGTCCCCCGTCCGCCGTCCGCGCCACTTTGCCCAGTTAGCGTTGAGTTAAAATTACGAAATTTTTTTTATGGGTTCCGACCAACCCCACAATGGTCCTCGAAACTTTTCATAACCCTAGGTCAAGGGGAAGGGGTTCAAAATGAAATTTAAAATTTCGACAATGTCATATCTCTAAATATTTAACTGAACCGTGCAATGTTTAGTTAACTTTTGAATGACCTGAAAAATTGCGAATCTTTTAAGACCAATTGGATTTTTGTGCGACCAGCCGTTCGTTCACAGTGAGCGCGCAAAGGTTTAGGAAAAACACTAAACTTCGCGTCGAAAACGCCCGTAAGGTGGGTGAACCCCCAGACGACCAGAATAAAACTACCTTTTTTCATCCTCCCGGTAAACTACAGTCTAGAAATTTTAACCATGAGTCGGGGATAGACCACATTGCAATATTCACTCGGTTTCTCATCTGTAAAATTGTTTAAATAATACCTTTTTGTAATAATACAAATTAAAGTTTGATGATGAGCTATTGACTTGAAATATTAAAAATAGGTCAGAACTGGATCACAATGCAATATTCACCCGGTTTCTTGTCTGTAAAATTGTTTAAAATAATACCTATTTGTTTAAACAAATTAAATTTTGATGATGAGCTAGATACTTGAAATTTTAAATATAGGTCAGAAATGGATGACATTTCAATATTCACTCGGTTTGTATGACATGGTATGAGTATGGTATGGTATAATATTGTATGTTTGATTTGGTATAGTACAGTATGGTATATCATACATGATAGGAAAGAAATTCGTATGGTATGGTATGAGTACGGTGAGAATATGGTATGGTGCCGATTTGCAACACAGTCTGGTATAGACAGAAGGGTGATCTGCACAAGGAAGATAATAAACCGTTGTGACAAGAATTTGCAGAGTTTTTAACCTTTGTTTTTCTAATTAATATTCATTTACGATTAGAAACAATGAACATAATGACATCGATGCCTCTAATACATTAAATTTAGTTATACAAATTTTGTTATACACTGATAGAAAGTTTTATATTGGGGACACACAATCCAAGCCGGTGATGGTCCAACTGGTGGATAGGCGATTCCAGCACGACCGACCAGTTTTGCGGGTCACTGCCTAACCAACCTGTTGTTTTGTGATTCCGATTTACGTACGACGTACGTTATTTACGTACGACGTAACGTACCTACTTGCGCTATCACGTTAGGGCAGGGGTCTCCACACCTTTCAGCCATGGGGTCATACTGATAACTTCAGCGAGTTCCCAACACCGTTTAACTTCAGACAACACCGTTTCAATTTTCCTGCCAGTATCTATAATTTCTAGACAAGTCGCTGAGTACGCTCCCTGATACCTAACAAGCAAATGAAACGGAATTATTATCATTCTGTATCATCAAAACAGAATGTTTACGTTCGAACGTGGACGTTTTTGGCGCGCGAAAAGATTTTATCAAACAAATGCAAAACGTAAAATCGCTTCAAATCGCTAAAATCGGGGGTGCGAAATATGAAGACACATTAAAAAATTTGGGAAATCATGAATTTAAAAATGATTTATTTAAAAATGAAGTTTTTTCTATTATGAAAAGTGTTAAAATAAGTTATAACCCTGCGTGTGGGGGCCCAACCTCTGAACCGATTTTGATGTATTCTCGGTCAATCGATGCAGATTTTAATGCTACTTACAATTGGAAAATTTCCCAAATTTTGAAAAGCTGTACCTATCTCGGAATTTATTGAGTCTACCGTGCTCATTCTAGTACTGCAGCAAATCTAATCTAGTTTCAAAATGTACATGTAGTTTTTTGTTGAAAACATGCTCCTTAGTGGTCAAAATGGGGAAAACAACAAACTAAAAAAGCGCGACCATTTAGAGGTTTTCCGCTCCGAACAAAATGGTCACCATAATCGTTACCTTTAATAATAGTTATTGTTCAACGATTATTCATTCTACGATAATCGCTGAATGATCATCGTTACAGTCGTCCCGAGCAAAACGTACCTTCACCCATGTCCTCATTGGGCCTCCTTCATACGACCATCCGATGTCGTGTAGTAATTTAGTAAATCTATTCGATAGTAAACCAGAAAGACAGTCGCGCGATGCGGTTGAACGGTCGGATTGCTTTGGTAAGTCGCATGGTAGGAGCGACAAAACCACCCAGCGACAAAAGCTCCCAATTGTCGGGGGGGGGGGGGGGGTCGCGACAAAAGCACCCAGTGACAAAAGCTCCCAACGGTCGGAAGGGGGGGGGGGGGTGTCGCGACAAAACCACCCAGCGACTTAAGCTCCCGACTGACAGTGTGGTGGGAGGATGGTGTCGAGACGAAAGCTCCCAGCGACATAAGCCGCGTTTACACGCTACGATAAATTGTAGCGATTTATCGTAACGATTGAATTGTTACGATCTATCGTAGCCTGTAAACTGGAAATCGTAGCGATTTATTGGGGTTGGAGTTGGGCCGGAAGGTCGATGCCAGCAGGCATTAATTTCTGCAAATCGTAACGACATGTTTGAACGTGCAAACAGTGACAGGCATTTCTCGCTCCGATTTCACTCAGTTTTTCATTGTACATCGTCCGCTCGACTTGTACGATGTCCTTTTTTTTAAAGTTGGTTATGGCACACAATTCGGTCAAGCAAACTCCTCGAGAGTTTTTATGTGAGTTTGTCGAACTATAGGTATAGGAGTTTTCTTCGTGGAACGTTAAAAGTAAAGACTAGTCGGACCGGAATAAAATAGATATGACGTACCTACATTTAACTTGTTAAAAAGTACGGGGAATTTGATTCGTCGGCCGACAGAAACACTATTGTAAAGAAATTAATTATTTGCGCACAGTTTATAAAAAGTTATAAGATCGGAAAAATCTTAGACGGGTGCTGATTTCCGTATTTATCGTTTCGATTTATCGTATCGTGTAAACAGTACTCAACTCTTTAGATTTGTTGGTGAGATAAGTTGGAGCATGATGAGCTCCAACTGACAGTGGTGGGTGGTGGTCGGTTGTGGTGGGGGGGGGGGTGTTATCGCGACAAAAGCACACACCGACAATAGCTCCCGGCGACATGAGCTCCAAACGGTCAGTGGGGGGGGGTCGCGACAAAAGCTCACAGCGGCTCCCAGCGTTAAAGCTCCCAGCGACAAAGGCTCCCAGCCACAAATGCTCCCAGCGACAAAACTCCCAGCCATTTAATGCTTCCAGCTACAAACGCTCCAAGCGAGAAGTGCTCCGGCGGAATGGGGGGGGGGGGGATGGTGTCGCGACAAAAGCACCCAACTGATGGGTGAAGGGGGGGAGGTAGAGGATGGTTGCGATTTCCATCACATTTTATCCAAGCCCTGGACTGGCTAAATGAGAGAATGGTTGAGATTTCTATGCTGCATAGATGCCCCGAATATGCCATAGAATATGCAGTAAAAACTAATGAAATATAAGACAATTATGCAACAAAAAAGATCGTAAAATTCGAGAAATTAAGTTTCCACTCTACCAGTGAGTTTCAATAATGATCTGAATGAAATTTTCATTTCGTTAAAAAAATATACATTTCAAGGTCGTCTTGAATGAAGTCGGTACGATGCACAGTGATCGGAAAACTGAGTTTATGGGACTAAAAAGGGTAAAAATGAAAATGAAAGAAAGGGATCGGTGTTGTAGTGAAAGTAGAGCCAGATACCTACACAAGACAACTCAGGGTTGTTTACTCTCTAATCTTCCCTCTTGACACGATAAAAACACTTTAGGACGCGCATTTCGTTCGGATGCAAGAGCGATCCATCACTAGGTACATCACAGTAGTAGATGCTCGCCCGTTTAACTCACAAGTTTCTGGTGATACCTACGATGGATACTCCCCAAATAGGTACTTAACAAACCTATCTCATGCAAAAAATATTTTAAAAACATTTGATCGTATTTAGAAAAATGATTCAATGGAGACAATTATTTTTTTCATACCCTACGAAACTTTCAAAGTCTGCCGAAAGTGAACTTGACTTCTTTTAAACAAGATCATTTTATGGATCTCTTCAGTAATGTTCCTGTAAAGGTTTAAAACCAAAATCAGCTGCTACTACCTGCAACGTTTTGTTTTTCAGCTGTTTCAGTACTGCAAAACGGTGTTTCGCCAATTGCGTAATTACACTGCTGAGTTCGTTTTATTATCGCTTATATTATCATTAGGAATCTGTTAATTTCAATGATATATTTAATGTCGCATTACCAAGTATATTACATTATTTACATCAGCAATAAAATTTGTTAGCATCTACCTCCTGCATTGCCAACAAGGAGCACCTTTTAATGAATTTCTTATTGATAAATTATGGATGAATACTATGGGGTCCGTTTT
This sequence comes from Stenodema calcarata, assembly GCA_963920205.1. Taxonomy (NCBI): domain Eukaryota; kingdom Metazoa; phylum Arthropoda; class Insecta; order Hemiptera; family Miridae; genus Stenodema; species Stenodema calcarata. The sequence continues at coordinate 6,027,564 of OY986055.1, read as the reverse complement.
AGACCCCATGTTCACAGGTGTTTTTGGTTCATCGTAGTTCAGCGTATAATTTCCTATAAGAATCCGTATTCAGAAAATTTCGCTTACATAAAATCGGTTTTCCGACCACTGTGCGACGGTCTGAGAGAATGTGTTTGTAGACAGAAAAATACCGATCGACATCAACCGAAGTACGAGCAAACTGGAACTCGTAACGAGCAAACTCGTAACTGGAGCAAATTTAAAATTGCTTAAAATAACCGGGCAAGAATGCTCCGTCAGTTCACTGGGTACATCCTCTCTCATTAAAATCTTATTAACGTTCTTTAATGTTTATAGACCATTATTTTTCTGCAAGAGTGTAGACCACTTCTCTTGTAATTTTATCCCATTTGTATGAGGAATCGCCTGCATTTTTGTGGAGCATTCCTCGATCAACTCCAAACTTTGTCTCAACTCAACACCACCTTCCTCTAACCTAGTTAGTATCGATAGTGGGCTTTGATGAGGGCTAAGTGGGTGGAAACGCTCCCCCGAATATACAAGAATATGCAGCATAAAATTCAAACCAGAGCATCTACAGAAGGCAACCCGGATAAAGGAAGAAATTGCGCTCGACTTACATGAAGCGAAATGGATATGCAATTGCATAGAAATCCGGTCTTTAGTCATAACTAGAAGGCGGATTTGTATACAAATGCATATTTTGAAGGTTAGCACATAAAATATTCGATATTGCATATCCACTAGATAAATGCATTCAATCGCATATTCGCCTACCTACATGGCCAGCCACTCGTTTTGAGGAAAAATATGCAGCATGGCTTAAAGAGCATAAATTTCAAATCAAACCGAAAAGTTCAATTTTCCTCCAGAATTGTTTTCCAGAATGGAGGAGCGGTGTAGGTAGTGACCTAACTCACAAGGTACCTACCTCCCTATGTAGATGCGGGAAAGGGACGCCTATGTCCTTCACAGGAAGAGGAGGCATGCAACAGCTGTGTTTACTGATCTGATAAGCTGGATATGACTTTTCATCATCAAATCAAACCTTAAATTCTCAATCGCCATCACCTCTCCATTGCCATCATCTCACATCATCATCACAACCGACCAACCTACCTTTGCCTGGCATCGCTGCGGCCAAGACAGCGAAATTGAAAATGGAAAATTGAGAAGATAAATTTTCGCGAAACTGATGGCATACAGGTTCGAACTATTAAGTTTAATTACAATACATACAATTTTAAGACGAATAATGTTGACACGAGCACGTCAGCAAGCTTGGTAGATGCAATTGTTTCCCCGTTCTCGGTTCACTTCTCTTGCAATCCTTCCACAGCAGCAAGAGCTGTATCTTCGACCTGTATGCCATCAATTTTGCGAAAATTTATCTTCAAATTTTCAGACATTTATCTTCAAGTAGAGTGTTTTCCTATCATTCCATGAAACGTTTCACAAATGAAGCAATGTTTAGTGTAAAAAAGAAGAAATGAACGACTTAGAGGGAATAGGTACTTGCCAATTTTTTAATGGATATTTTGATTGAAATGAATAAAACTTTTATTAATTTCAAACCAAATACCTATGTTAAAAATATTTTGTTTTAATATTTAATTTCTTATTTTTTCAGTGGTTCTTGTTTGCATATTTTATTTGTCACTAATGAAACATTGGTAAAAAAGGCTAATTCTGATTTTGTTAGTGCATACGTAAGCGCATATTTCGGATGTTTTTACCGTATTTTTAATGACATAAGACGGGATTGTTTAGAGCATAAGAATCCGCCCTCTAGTCATAACTCACCTGCCGCTCTACCAACGTCGCCCTGCCAGTGAGCAGCAGTGAGTCTGAAAGGATGGATACTTACTTATAGTTATTTATGTATCTTATTGATTTACGTTTTATTTGACTTACTATGGTGTGTCGAACGTTTATTCCCTTCGGGAGGTGCACTTGGTGATTATCACTTGACACTGAAGCCACTCGCGGTTTATACTAATTTTTTTTCCAACCTAAGAAGAGATGTAGCGATGGAGGAGGCTCGCGGGCCACTGAGGACCGCCACAGGATCGAACCATTAAAACTGTATCGCTGACTTCTCCCCGCCGAGACCTCCAAAACGGACCGACCGTGTCCGTCAGACAGACACGCGTGCTCTCCCACGCCGCGCGAAATCCAACACGCCGCAATTCGCGCCTCGAGAGGGAAAACAAGGTAATCGAAAGTGACGATTTTTTCTCGCTTTGACAATAAACCGAATGTCGAGGTACTGAACTCTCTTTCTATCTGCTATTCCGATGTGGGCACTTTCGCGTTGCACGTCCTGATATATCGACTATTGGGGCGAATAGATCACTCGATATTAGTGGGGATTTCATTGGTAGGTGAACAGCGCTGGGTGCGATGAGGAGATGTAGTGATGTACGCGGATGATACTGCCATAACTTATCATGGAAAAACTTGGGAGGAGGCCAAGAGGAAGTGTTCAGATGGGATGATAAAAATTGGCGCTTGGTTAAGAAAGAACAAGTTAACCCTTGATGTAAACAAAACTAGTTTCTTGGCCTTTTCTTTGTCCTCCTCCCAACACATACCTGTTGACAGTCTCCCTTTACACCGACCATATTGCGACGTGGATTGCTGTGTATCATGCCCAGAGATAGCTGGGCGTTGTGATCGACTCCTTCCTTAAGTAGGACCAGCAGATTGTCTCTTTGGCAAATAAACTTAGACGACTTGTGCACACTATTCACACACTGGCCAGGTATCTTACTACCAAGGCGCTGCGTACACTTTACTGCAGTCTCCCCAATCTATATTGCTATACTGTCTTCCGATATGGGGTAGTGCCTATAAAACTAGCCTTGGCAGGATGAGAACTCTCCAGAACCATCTAATACGGCTTGTTGCTAAGAAGGGTTATGGAGTTCACTCTTTTATCGGAATTGCGGCTTCTTCCACTAGACTCACACTATAAATTTACATCCATTAGGCCTTTTACTCGAAGCTGACTATATTGTTTTCCACTGCATAACTTGCCTACTCGTTTGCCAATTCCTCATTAAGTCTGTCCTGGTATTCCAGTACTCTTGCCCAAAATTATGTTATATACAGAGCAACCGTGGAAATTAATACTTTGTCTAAGCGGTTGAAGGGGGCGGTTGGAGGGAACGAGTAAGCAAATTCTAAAACTATTGAAAGATATCTTAACTTAATATATACTCGTACATTGTTAACTTATTATAGTAGTAGGTAATAATGCAGAAGGAAGCCTGTGATTGTCAAATTTTCACGAAATATCAAAATAATTTTAAGGAGTGAGGATACCGTAAGATGGTTGTATTTTAAGTTTATTTTCAAGTATTTCAAGTTTGATTTTCTAGTGTGATACATACAAATGGCAAAGACTATTCCCCTAACGCGGGCTTTGCCCATATTGGGGAATAATTTCCGTTTGTAATGTGTTTTTATCTTTTATGACACTGCATATTTTCATTTTGCATTCTTCTTTTGTGTTTATATTTATGGAAATAAATTTAAAAAAAAAAGAAAAAAATGCATTTGGGTAGACTGTATGGTGGCTCAGCTATGGTGAACTGAGCTATATTGATACCTGAGTTCTCTCGAATAAATGATTTTTGATGGAACATAATATCAAACATCAAGAACATCAAGATATTATGGAACGTAATATCTTGATGGAATCATTTAATCAATTATTATTTGATATTATGTCAGCTATGTTGGAATATGTTGTCTACCAGGCGCCATTTGAAACACCTCAACCCATCATCTGAAGCCAACGATATTAAGGTAAAATATTTCCTGAATAGATCATCAAAGCATGCTAGTTTGGGTGTTTCAAACAGATCGTTCTACTCAACAAACATGCAGTTGTGGCGTTCTTCCCCAATTTCAAGCTCAATGAAATGGACTACATCCAAATTCCAAAGTTAATGAATGGATCTACATTGTTAATTTTAGCATGATATTAGTCCAGTTGCCTTTCAGTCCCCTTCCACAAAATGATGATGTCATCTACGTACCAATACCAATAAAGGAGGTTAGGTATCTGATTCACATTTTTGGAAAATTTGTTTCTCGAGAAAATTTATGTAAATATCCGTTAGCAACGGCGACATCGGAGATCAGCATTGCAACCCCTGCTGAGTATAGTATTGTCCTCAAGCGGCCAGTGTTTGAACTATCTTTATTCCACTGCTGCCCCCGTACAACGGTCGTCAAGTTGATTCGGATCGTATAGAAAACTGAAAAGTGCATTTTTGAGATGTACCAGTGTTGTTCCCAGTGTGCGATTTGGTGTCTCGTGTTTATTGCGATTTCAACGTTCCCTAACCTTATGCTAACTTCGAATGGTTACGAGGCAACTCTCCTCCTGTGCGCTTATCAAGTCCAGAATGAGGCTTCGATAAGGGTATCGATTAGGTCCGTTACGACCTGAACTTGCGTTAGACAGAGTCACGGTAGGTACGGTGAGTTTCATCGCCCTTAAATCTGGTAGTTTCATAAGAGGACCGCCCTGAGAGAAATACGACTTGATCTTGAGATGGGTTCGAAGGGGTTGGGGGACGAGATAAATCATCGGGCGCTTAAGGGCGATTGGAAAAGGTTTTAAGCGGTTTGTCGATTAATCCCGCGTCATCCGCGCTGGACCGAAAAGACTCCGGATTTTCCGGTGTCCGACACTCCGAACCGAGTTTTCCTTCGATTTCGTCACTTTCCGGGAGGTTTTTTTTTCTGAGCGATTACGGTGATCGATCGGGGCTCGTATATAGAAATAATCCTGGGTTCAGGTTGAGGGCGGAAGGAGAGCATTGAAGCTACTCCTAGGGTACGGGGTATTTTCAATCATGCTACACCATTCCGCACCCTTCACCGTCCATCAAACATCCATACTTTGCTTTGAACCTGCAGGATGGTAGGATAGCAATAAGAGTTCAACGAATTTTAAACTCCAATATCTACTGAGCCAAGTTCATGTGTGTCGTATGTATAGGTCTCGTGAGCTCAGGAAAATACTTTACCAATATTCAATAATGAGTCAATATTGTAAAATAGAAAGAATTACAAAAAACGCATTCTTTATATGTGAATTACCACACACACATCTTTCTCAAATTACATATTCAAGTTTAGTTCCTAGACTCCACTCACGGAACACTAACCAATGAGAGCCAGTTTCTCTTTCTTGAATTCATTGCGATATTCCGCATGCATCCGTGCCCACTGAAGTATTGACATCCATTTCGTAATTAATAATAGACCTGTTGCGTTTGCATGATCGTGTTATTCACCGCATCCGCATGCGATTCGAACAGCCTAAACAGCGAATCGAAAGCGAGACCGAGAGTAATCGAATTATGGATCTCGGAATCTGTGAATAGTATTTCGTATTCAATTCGACTGGCGCAACGAGCTTTTTTTTTATATTCTACTCGAGTGTATTTTTCGGAAGAATAATGTTCTGAGGACCGTAAAACTGACAGCTTTCTATTGGTCACGGTGCCTTTTCGAGTTCGGTTTGGTGACTTATGATGACAAATCAAAATTGGCATATCTCTATTATATTATAGCCCCATTTTTTTTCTTTGTGTTCACGATTTGAAACTTGTTAGCCAGGCTTCACACTTCGCAGAAATTTATTCATGAACTCCGTATTTTCCCATTTATTACACTTTTTCGGGATATTAAGTAAGGACGTTTTATGTGAGTCTTTACGGTATCTTTGGACCGCTCGAAACTAGTTAAATTTTGGAATTATCGTATTGTGCTTCAATAATTGACAAATGCGTTTTCCAAAAATTACCTCAATTATCTGGAAACCTATTCTGCCGTGAGAAGCAAAAATAGCTTAAGATAAAATTTTGAAAAAAAACTTGATGTGAACGAAAAACAGCTCATTTAGGAGCGTTTGGAGGGAAGAGAGCTTATGTGTGACGTATAGCAAGCCTTGGCCAGGTTATTCATATAATTTAATGTTGAGTAAAAACCAGTCAACTATAGTTAAGCTGTCCTTCCTCCAAACTATTCGACCAGTTTCCAAGCTGAGCCGTTTTCTGCTTCGGTCCACGTGGCTTTTCCTCCTAATGCCTCACTCCAAAATTTACAACAGTTATTTTCTCTGAATTCGATGGGTTCAACTTAAAACGGCTGGAAAGGTCTATGTCATAGACTCTATGACTTCAACGATTTCAGGACCTGCGTCCAAAAAGCGTGTAACGGTCTGGTGAACGTAAAGGAAATGGATATTGGCGATTTTTACAAGTGGGAGGATGGGACGAGCCAGTCCAAGCTCAAAAAAATGCAAGACCGGCCTTACTTAGCGGAAATGGTGAAATTGAATGTGGAGAGGGGAAATTCATTCCTATCCTTCGCAAAACAACGTGAAACCTCCAACTATGCAGATTTGCATTTTCTGAAGAAAACCTTGGAAAGAAGGATCCCACTCCCTGAGAAGAAGACATCCGAAGATGTGCCTCCGGAAAAAAAGCCGAACTGATTTCGAAACCGAGAAAACTAATCCCTCAGAACAGAATTTCATTTTGGAAAAATTTACCAACAAATGAAACATCCACAGATTTGATTAAAAATCAAGATAATTAGGAAAAATGAATATTTGATTTAGAATTTCAAGATTTACATCACCTACCTACTTCTCATGATTATTTGTGTACCAATTTTCAATACGTTCCTAACATTTCTTGTTTGAAAACAATATTTATCAATAAATGGGGCCTAACATTTTGATTAATTTTGTTTAATTAACTTGATGCATATCAAAAAATGAATTAGCTGAAGAAACATTAAATACATACTTGGGGGGTTTTTCCTTAACATTGTACGCAGAGCCAAATGGTTCTCCCTAATGTATAATGTGAAGGAAAAACAGCTCAAGTGGGTTTACCTCCAAACTTATACAACAGTTTTCGATTCGGTTTTGTAAAAACAGCTTAACAATGCTTATTCAGAGTAAAATCGATCTTTGCTGTATTTAATCAATATTAACACGATCGATAAGATGTAACCTAATAGACGATAGAAAGATTCAGAGTAAAATCGATCTTTGCTGTATTTAATCAATATTAACACGATCGATAAGATGTAACCTAATAGACGATAGAAAGATTCAGAGTAAAATCGATCTTTGCTGTATTTAATCAATATTAACACGATCGATAAGATGTAACCTAATAGACGATAGAAAGTGTGAACTCGTAAATATAAACTGGAGTTGGCTTTTGGAGCAAAAGCTCAAAATCCGTGAGGCATTTTTGTGGGCTCCCCGAATTTGAGAGATAAGCTGTCCTTCTGTTGGCCAGAATCGTGAATGGTAGTATTGTGCACGATTCTGGCCAAATTCGAACGGTAGATAAGTCATGATATTGTCAATTGAAAAGTTACCTGACGGTTATTATATGATCATGATACAAGTGAACCATTTCCAAGCTTCGCACATTTACATTAAGTCTCCCGTTTCAGAAGATGTGCTAGAATGTGAGACCTATGTTGAGATAAGCCACAGCTGGTCGTGAGTGAACATTGTTTATGGTTAACCGAGCGTTCTGAGTCATGCATCACGATTTTCAAGTGGTACACCGAGAAACCTTTCCTAGTTTCTTCCTATTGGAGGTTTCTTCCAATTTCATCTTACTCCTAATATGGCATCGATTCGTAATATGTTACGATCAGTAAGCTCAATGGCAGGGCAACGCCTAAGGATTCTTCTCGTAACAAGTGGCTCCCGGCGAACAATGTTTTAAACGTGTGGCAGTTTGTTAGCATTTAACAGCCTCCTTCTTCTGGTAGATATTAATCACAGTTAACCATCTCTTGATTCATATCGGTGAGTACTCTGTTAGCTCTGCTCCGTGTTGATTATACTCCTATTTTCACGCGTAAATCCTTTCTTTCATTCGTTTCAACCAAATGAAACATTTTCCATCCACTATTTCTGCTGATTAAGGATTCGGTGGTGGTCAGTTAACGACACGAACGCGGAAACCTCTCTTCTACATTTTATAATATATTATATAATACATTATATTTCAAAGTAGGCTCATGAGGAGGGTATTTTCAGGCAATTTTCGTAACAATAATTTTTTACGCGATAATTAAATGACTATGAACTAGTCAGCATTTCGGAATCGTATATGGCATAATTAAAACACTGGGAAAATATAATGAGAATTGTTGTTATCCAACAAGTGTGTAAGGATGCATGCATAACAGGTTCGTAAGAAGCATCTTTTCAACGCCATTATGTAATTGTGATATGAGGTCACACGTAGCAATAAGAAGCGTATTTTTATGACAAGAGGCTTTCTTTTGAGACGGTTGAAAATAACATCTATGGATACATTTTGCACATTAATAGAATGGTTTTGTCACTAAATTCAGGAAGTCAATAGTGGACAATTGTCGAAGGCTTGATTTTGATCAATTTTATGTATTTATTTGCATAATTGGGCTAAGAAAAAAGGCTATGTTTACGCCATCCTCACCCATAGAGCACAGGAGTATAATCAATTTACAGAAACTTCCACTTAATGCAAACTTGATTGATTGATTGACGGCTTTTATTTAAAACAAACAGGGTGAGGATAGGGCCACGATGGTCCTCTCTTACTCCATCCCCGTACAAATTTTCAATAATCGTTGTTCTATGAGATGAAAATAAATAATAAAATGAAGTATAAGCTTCTCATCACTTGAATAAGCAAAAAACACAGTCAAACTTCGTAAGTTTTAACAAGATTTTCCTATAGGTACTCTTAAAGCTATAAATACCATCTTATTTAGTAAATCATTTATATTGTTACCATTCGGTGCAAACGAGTTGCAATTATTTACAGGCACGAAATTCCGTAGGTAGAGGAAGGAAAAGTATAAATGTTTTATTTCTGTTCCATACATCGTACAAACAAATTTCGTCATAGTTACGCAAAGAGGAATCATCGGCATAGTTCCCGGAGTAATTACTCACTCAGTGCCACACTTCAAATCATTTGACCAAACTTTTTTTTCTCGAACTTAACTGAACGCTCCGTTACCCGTACGATGTTTTTATTTTTTCTCCCAGCTTTTAATATTGTTGCGGCACTCAGGAGCCGCATAGCATCCACGGAGCTCTCACCAGAGTTGGATGTTTCTGGGCAAACGGTTAGTTTTGTAGCCTCAAGGGCATTTTAATTGGAGATGTAGAAGTATTCTGTTGGAAGGCGGAAAAATCTCCTTTGCTTTTTCCTGATTAATAAAAAATTCACTAGCATTGCAATTATGTTCCTACCTTTATAATCTGCCTGTTACAATATTTTCATTTCAACATCTCCAGCGCTTCTATAAACTACTGCAGGGTAACGAATTTGGCGTCATTTTACTTCCTATACTTCCTATTATTTTACTTATACTCTACCTAAAACACACTCGTATAATATCCAAAAAACTACTTTTGTACCCTAAATAAACCATACTTACCTACTACTTATATAACTACTTTCCTTTTAGGTTCTTGCAAAAATCTGAAAGATCAAGAAAATTCTTCCAATTCTTACAATTTTGTGAAGGAAGAAGAGCTCCATCGCTCCATGCTCGACTTCAGCTTGTTACACGTATCCATCACAAACATCCATGACTGCTAAACTGAGCACACAACACAACGATCTTGATCCATGGAGAGTACAGTATACATATTACGTTTATTATTTTTATTTTTGCGAATTTCCGAAGAAAAGGAGGCTATTGTCCTCGGTCCAGAATGTTTAAAAATCGAATTTTCGAGTATATTTTATACGAAAATTGGTTTCACCCCATCCTGAATTAATTGCCAAAAGACACCAAAAGTATGTACCTACCTATATGTTATTGGACAAACCCGATTTTAGGACCAACTAGTTTCGCCTTTTTTTCCTTGCACTTCTCTCAATCGATGTGTCCAAGCGAAAGAGTTGCAGATCCTTGAAAAGAGGGCCAGTGTGAGGACGATAATGGGCTGCAGCCGCTAGTCTCACTACTGCCTTTTGGATCAGCCTAATATAATGCTCTTCAATGCCGTATCACAAGCAGTACCACATGCTCACTCCTCCCACCAGCCACCAGCCATCACCCACCGACCCATCACCCACCAGCCACCACCCACCACCCATCACCCACCAGCCGCCAGCCACCACCCACCAGCCACCACCCATCACTCACCATCCGCCACCCTTCTCCCCCATCATCAAGAGTCATGAAACCCTCCGCCCCCTTTCCACCGACACTCCTAGTCATCATTCCCCGCTCAACTCTATCTCCTCACGTCAAATCACCAACTGCGATTAGGTACCAATTATGTATCAGCTCTTGAATGGTAGACAATAAATAATATCGATACCTTAAAGCACATAGGTGCTATGTCCAAAAATATCGATTTTGAGATATTGGTATCAAATGAATCGTATTTTTCACTCTTTCGATTGGATCAAGACTCGTATCCTTACGAACGAGAGAAAATGACCAAAAAGAGGAAAAACTGTTGTTGGAATATGTCCAACGTGTTAAGCACGTGGATTTTCTTAAAAATGAGTTTTCGCTCACCAAAGATTCATCAGTTCTTTATGGAGTAGTAATATATTCATAGTAGGAGTTCGACTACAGTAAGAGTTGGACTACGTTGGTCCATACCGTGTAAAATTACTGGTTCGCTCACTAATGACCAGTTGGGACTTCATTTCATACCTTGGATGCCACTCACAGAATTTTTTCAAACTTCCACAAAAGCTTTGGTTACTTGAATACTGTAGAATTGGACTGTGTCGAAATTTGGCTAAATGGAGGTTCGTACTTCCTAGTACCCGTCAATTATAGCTACCTAATCAATAACGTCCGTAGAATGCGGTATCATTATCAGATGTAAGGATGTGCGTTGAAAGCGGTGAGGCGTCGATACCGTGATGCTTTCTTACCATTAATCCACTAGTTTTTTTAAATTTGTATTTAATTATTTATTTAGTAATTTCCGTGCTAATTGAAACAACTTTTTTTTATAAATACACTTCTGTGTAAAAAAAAATATAGACGTAGAAATAAAACGTTGTGTTTATTCATTTACGAGTATTTTATTTTTTATTATTTGCGTATTTCATTTTTTTTTTTTTTTAATCTTTTTGGTTGTTTTTCAATTATTTTTAATTTCTTTTTGTTTTCTTCCTGATAGCTAAGATGATTACTAAAAGAAATAGGTTTTTAGAGCAATTTTGGTCTTTGGAGTTTATTAAAATTGATGGTGGGTCAGGAGGAAAACTATTAAAAACTATTATACCTTGGTATGGGAAGGAGTTCTTTTGCAGCCGTGCTTTTAATTATTGGTATTTTTGAAAAATTCGTACGAATATTGTTACAACATAATTATTGTAAAGGAATTTTATTCAGGAATAGGGGAATATTTCGATGCGGAATTGAAGTGGATGAGAATTAGAAAGGAAAATGCTGTCAGAGATGATAAGTGGATCTATGAGGTGTTGATGGTAGAAATGGCGTATACATTCCTTTTCTTGTGATTTGTGGTTCTTGGTTATAAAAAATATGAAATATGTATTAATTAGATCAGCACGCTTATTTGTATGGCGGTGTTAAGTGGACATAGAGAGCAGAGTTCACCTCACCCGAGAATTGGACGATAGTATTATTATTATATTATTATTATACTCTGCTCTCTATGTCCACTTAACACCGCATGTCTATAAGCATCTATACCTACCTATTATAGATTTTCAGGATGCTTATAGACATGCACGATGATATAGATTTGATCATCTACTTTGATCAACGGTTACGCGGGTAAAATTAAGTAGATGTAAACAAACTAACAATCTGATTTTGGGTGGTTGTTGATGTCTTCTGCTGCTCTGTGGACAGGCAGTCATAAATTCGTGATGCTCAAACAAGACCTATCTGATAAAATGAAGATGAGCGTACAACTCGTAATAAACGGGAGTAACGGCCTAAACCTTCACAATCGTTGGATAATTCACCCCCGGATAATTTCAGAGAGAACCCCTCCGAAACACCCTTCCTCTCACCTATCTTCAGGACGCGTAAATAATTTACTAGGGGCGGAAGGTAGATTGAATGTTGGAGGGCCGAGACGAGCGCTAAAGCCCCGAAAACACTGAGGAGCGATTGGGTCGTGAATGGGAAAAGCCGGGATAACGAATATTGTGAAGAGGAAATTATGAGTCTAATCAAGAGATGGTTCTCGCCTTTACGGGCGAATGAAACGGAATATTAGCACCATTAAATTTCGGGGATAATAATTTCCACGGTATAATAGTTTATTATTTTCAATAATGAACCTTTGGAAGCGACAAAGATAAAATAATCTCGAAACTACCACCAAAATACAGTTTGCGTTTCATGTAGAATCCGTGTTGGTTTCAAAATTAAATAATATTTAATTATTATTTTTAATTATTAAGAATATTTTTAAATATTTTTAATTAAATATTAATTTTAATTAATATTTAATTATTTTAATTATATTATAATAAACAGGCTGCGGCTTTTCTCCATAACTACAGGACAGCATTGGACTCGCAGGCAGCCAATGGATGAAATATAAGGGTTGACAATTTCAAACCGCCATTGCTGTTTGGTATCATTTTTTATTGAAATTTTATTCAAATTCGAATGGTATCCTGTTCATGTCAACGGAAAGAATTTGGTGGTAGGATATTGTACAAACAGAACAGTGATCTAGACTGAAGGTAATAAACCTTTACGAAAGAACGTGCTGCATTTTTAATGATATACCTTTGAAATATACATATATATATGACGGAGTCAGCAGTTCTACTGCATTCCTCCACGGTAAAAGCATGGATCACGGAAAGTGAAGAGGAAGAAGGAAAAGAGGAGAAGTAAGGTTACGGTGGAAAAGGGAGGTTATGATTATGTTCAGACAAGTGAAGTAAAAATTCCAATGGTTCATTATCGAAGATAATAAACCAAAACGGTACATGTGAATTATTAAAAGCGTTATTGTAATTAAAAGTGGTTTCGAAACGTTTATTCAATTTGTGAGTTGATTCCTAAGCGTGATGAGTCGAAGAAGAAAGCAAGAATGGAGGGTTGAGGAGCAGAAAGAGGATGTTTCTGATGTCGAGTTGACATATATTTATATTCAGAACAGTTCCCTGGACTGTGTGTTGGTAGGTACACGATCATACTACTTTACTTAGTGCCTGCATTGTTATTCGAAATTGAGTGTGAACAGGACCTACGAGGGTTCTGCTAACTAACCAAAATACAATAAATCGTGGTTTTGTTGAATCAGTACCAGTTACACCGAGCTGGGTGTGGAAAGTTCGACCTGCTCTCTCATTTCACTCTGTGAATAATTTGAACTTAATTGATTCCAACTATAGTGTTTACTCGCTCAAAGCATCAGATACACGGGTACCTTCTACTATATTATATTTTCAGATCTTTTCCCAAGTGCAGGATTAGGTTACTACGAGTAGTGTATTATCATTGTCTTGTCATATCGTATCTTGAGTTTGTAGAGCGTTTCAAACTATCTAGTCCATGAATTCACTCACGTTTCAAGGATACACTTAGTTGGCCTTCGAATGGTATCTTTGCCATGACCCGTGAAGTTGTAGTTTGGTTTGTGAGTAAGCAAAAGCGTTGCGAATGAACCAAAGAAAAACATCTAAAAATCATCGTAATTAAATTTGTACTTTATCTTTCCTGACACTTTCTGGGTGTAGGCGTTCATCATAACCATTCTGGTCTTATCAACTGCGCTGTAAAAATTTAAAATGATTTAATGCCCTTCATTTAAATCCATGGAGGTGTATCAACATCGATGTGTCTGAGTGGGTGGTCAGATTCCCCAATTCATTTCCTCCCTTCGAAACCTCGTAACCTACCTACGGGGATCATTCGTATTGGTAGGAGTGATTTATTTCGGTGATTAATGGGAAATCGTTATAAGATAAATCACTCAAAGAGGATTTTGGTCTGGACGTTTTTGAAGTGTAGTCTCATCGAAAATTGTGAAATTAATCGTCGTTTGTTCTGTTAAGTGAGTATTTATATTTTGAAACAATTCTCAATAATTGCACATTTTGCAGTCTTGGAGATTTCCTATGCTATTGAAATTTCGACTACTTCTCGACCTCTAATTATACTACCTCCCTTCCAGAGCATCATTCGAGGTGTTTAGTCTAAAAGATCTGCTGTACTTTGTGTATCTTGTTCGCAAGCTATCATATCTTCTTTGTCGTAGGTCCATTGACACTATGCAAAGTCTGCTATAATGTACCTATTAGATGGGTCTCTTGTGATGGTACATTCCGGAAGGTTGGTTACCTGTTGATCAACAACAATTCTTCTGATTTGACCATCTCTTGTTTAGGAAGATGATATGTTGGGGTAATTGATTATTCACCCGTGGCTGTTTTACAAATTAATTCATCTCGATTGAAAAACGTTTCTGAGATTATTGGAAAAATAAAGACAAGAAAGATGCAATATTCTGGAAATATTACCAGAGGAGAGAAGTGCAAGAACTTACACCTTATTTTATAAGGGAAAATAGCAGGAAAGAGATTGATTGAATGAAATTTTTATTTACATAATAAGGATTACATAGAGCCTTAAGGCTATTATTATCAATCTTATAAATAACATACAATAATTTATAATCTAATTTTCCTTTTCATTCTTTCTTAACATAAATCTCTTCTTCCAATATACATAAGTACAGTGAAATAAGAACTAATTGCTATAAAAACTGATTCTTCAACATTTAGAAGGGAAAACAGCAGGAAAGAGAGGAAGATGAAGAAGAAGGACAAGTTGGGTAGACGATTTCAAAGAATAGAACCACTGCAATTCACAGTGATGATATCCAACCTCCGGCTGGAGAAGAACAATCAGAAGAAGAATAAAGTTTGACATTTGTCTTGTGCTGATTAGGGTTAAGTAGGCGTTTGTGCTCTTTTTGAGATACGAAACGAAGCAGTTCGCTTCATGTGCGAAACAGTTTCGGAGAATCTGCTTCAAAATACCTAACACTTCGATCTCCAGCTTGTCTTCCATGACAAGAACAACAACATTAGGTTTCGGCTTCGGCGAGATGAGATAAGAAGGTATTTCATCATGTATTCTCAAGGAACTGCTTCTCTACTGGTTCTTCGTTTCAGAAGCAGACTTGTCATTGAAGAAATGGAGAAACAGTTTCACGCTCTTTCCCCACCCCTTATCAGGCAGTGTCACCAACTTACCAATCACCGAACTACAGTAAAAAGGCCGAACATCCGTAGTAGACAGAGTACAACTTACAAAATGACAGCCTTTTTATGCTTTTTTTTTTAGCTTTTTATGGTGGAGGTTGCTCTCGAAAGTCCTTAGGAACCCGGTAAAATCTGGTTTGTTGGCAATCTTGGTGCCGGAAGCCGAAACAGAAAACGGAGCATTTCGTGTTTTGAAACAGTTTCAACAAATTTTGAGAAGCTATTACATCGTTTCTTTTGCAGAAACATCTTCTACGAAACTGTTTCACTTTTGTTTTTCTTTTTTTTTTTTTTTTTTCATCCCTAGTGCTGATTTCATATCTGCCAAGTCACACACTGCAAACTGCATCATCGCACACTTGCGTGGAAATCAAACGAACGTAACACCTGCAGGAAAAACCAAGTCGCGGTTGAGGAGCGTCCGACGAAGACTTTCACTCGGATATCATTGCCGCGGAGCCCATTCGTATCGAGGAATTCCGCTAATAGAAAACCGCGAGCCGAAAAGTTCCCCTCAGTCGGGCATCAATCCTCGTTTGGCTATTTTCTCTCATCAACGCTTCTCGCAACCTCTTAGTGCGCTAATTGAGAAAATCGGATTCCGGTAACTTATAGACCGTCCGATTGAATCCTGACGATTCGGGAGCAGTACAGGAAAAAACCATACATAAGTTCTCCCGCTCGAACCCTATTGATGTGCCCTGTACCTGTTCAGAGAAGTATAATACGATAAAAGCTCGTTGAAGTGAACTAAGTCTGACCAGAAGAACCACTTTCTTTGTAATGACCCTACAAACCGCAAACTCAGTAGCTTCTGTATTTGCTTCTCAGCCTCAAACGGCTTACATATTTATGAAATGTTTTCGTTTCATATTTATTCCAGGCTTGCTGATTGTGTTTGTTAGAATGAAGAAATGAAAAATCCCAAACAATTTCCACGAGTAATGAAACAATAACTTCTCTCTGGCGTTAAGGAACTTATTGAGTTGCTTAGAAAATCATTAATGGTTTAACGATACCCTCATTCTAATACCACGTATCATCAACTTTGGCTAAATTCTGTTTTAATGGACCCTACGGTATTTCTTAACGTCCGATTGAATGGTGCTGTCGCCAAGTCTCTAGAAAAATTGCTTATGGGAGAAATAGCCAGTTTTCTAACAACCCGTGTCAGTTTTGTTTGTTTACTGCTTCCAATACCTCGTATCAGAAGTCTCGTCAAGGAATCCAATATCGCGTATTAAGATCATTTTGGCGTTCGAATAACACGTACCTATCACTTTCCATAGCTGCACTACAACAGATGAGACGAAGTCTAAGAGAGAGGAGAGAAAATAATGAAGAATGAGGTGTACCACAAGGGCACACTGTCCCCAAGTTTGATTTCAATTTACTCAGACTTTTCAGTTTCATTAGAATTTTTCATTTTATTTACATTGTAAGTAAGTAGGTACATCGTATTATTTTACGGTGGAAATTCGATAACAAATTCATTTATTTATTTTTCCTAATCATAAAACCTCAAGTATGTTCTAATGAGGAGTGAAGGTTTTCAGTAGAATGGAATTTGAAGGCGTAGCTATGAAGGTTTATTGGACGCTTTTCAATCCTCGAGAAAAACAAATTAATTTCGATAACAAATTAATTTCTTCAGTAATAAATTAATTTCAAAAGAAACACTTTTTCATCTGAATTTCGTTGCAATAATCTCAAATTAGCCACAAATCACACCATTTTGTACTGACAATACCACGTATCAGAGTTAGTTTTGGTTTCTAGTAGGTACCACTTATGAGGGTTGTCGTGTTCATAAAGGGATTTTTTTCTATGCCAGTATTTGAGAGGGTTGTCAAGGCATTTTCTGATACGTGGTATTCGAATGAGGGTATCTTTGTTATTCCGCAAAAATTTTCACACGGAATAAACCATCACTCTTGCACTGCATCATTTTTTGCAGAATTCTACGTCCACCATCCATGGTAATCCGACGAATTCATTATGAACATTTCGCCATGTTCTCAAGTTGTATCTGTTATCAACATTTAAGCAGTCTCCACGTGAGACCGTCAACAAAAGTTTTGCAATCTTAATTTCAGAATTAGGGTAGAACTTAACTGTCCGGAGGTATTTCGTTATTGTCACCCATCTTACACTGATAATACTTGTCACGCGAAAAGAATCAAAACTTGGTCGGAAATTATTCTGAGTCTGCATTTTCATCCAAAATCAAGTTGATGGTACAATCTGTAAATCGTGTTGCGATTCATTTGTGTTTTCGCGGAGCCATTGCATTCCGGATTGCCTGGGATCATCGGTCCCCGAGCGATTTTAAAATTATGGACAAGTTCAACCCGAACTCGAGTACATCGTATTGCCACCTTCTCCTACTATTGGCCGCCTTGTAGCAATGGGAATCGAATTGGTACGTGCTCGATGAATTTTTCTAGTTGAGTCAAAAGTAGATTTTCGGCAAAGTACTCCCATGAATGGGATGTTCCATTGAGCCAAAAAATATGATGGTTATTGGAATAAATGCAAAATGAAGTTATCGGATGTTAGAAAAGCGCTGGTCCTACAATAGGACTCCTATCCGCTCTTCCCTCTGCACTCGGCCACACCGTTGTCCGTTTTTCTTGCTGGCTGCATTAGGCACTGTATATTTGTGGACTCTACTGTTGTTAATTATGTTATTAATTATGTTATTAAATTATGATCAGTACTAACGTTCGTACATGTTATGTTTCAGAGTGTCTGGTCATGGAGTACAAACGGGGCCTTCCTCAGGTGCGGGTGCCCCTCCCAACAGCGGACCAGGAGTGCCTCTTCACCCTCAGGCCGGTATCGAACACGGTCGGTGACTTTCTTGAAATGATCAAGAAAGAGGACCAAGCCATAGGATCCATCTCAGTCTCCACGAAAGGTGGGCGCAGACGCGAAGTAAATAAGTTTAAGATCGATGATCGGCATGGAAAAACGTGGATGACATTCTGATTTAGAGACAGAAGCCTGGATTTGTTAGTGTCTTCTACACTAACATCAAATAGCATGGAACTGACTACCTTTGCTGAGATTGCCTCTGATGAGACCTTACGAATGGTCCTAAAGAGGCATGGCTAATCGGTTACGTTAAATATTTCCCACCCCTAGTCCTATGAATCATGGGGCGGATCCAGACTTTGATCTGGGGGGGGGGGGATGAGGTTCATAACCTAACCTAACTTATATGGATATAGATTGAATTTTACAGAGAAATTTAATTCTTTCTGTTGCATCCCTTGAACCCGCCACTGTATTAACCCTGAACAGATTGTCCCTCATGGGATTTTTTCATCTACGAGTACTAACACCATCAAGAATATTTCAAATACGATGGCTTATAGTAAACTAGCTTGCATTAGACAGTTTTAGTTTGGGTAGTATTAAGCATATTAAGCAGGTAACCGTTATACCCCCATACCCTCCCCTATATTATTTTCAATAGACCAATGCCCTTACAGAAATGAATCACTTGGAATCATTAAGAAAATGTAGTTATTCAATCACTGCATCACTGTGTGATTGAATTGGTGGGGAATCACACGCAATAATCACTCGGAATCATTAGAAAAATGTAGTAATTGGATCATTACTGCATCACTTGCGTTAATCACTGCCTCTGCAGTGATTCAATCGTTAATGAATAGTTAGAAAATAAGGGATATACAACACAGCTTTGCTCAATTGAATTAAAACTTGTAATACTTGTACTTAACTGTAAATACTATAAGTAAAATAATACTGGAAAGATAAAACAGGAAACTGTACTGAAATAGTAATACATGTATATGATTAGTCACTGATTAGTTCAGTGATTCAGCAGTGATTCTTACCAATGATGCATCACTGATCGTCCAGTCATTTAGTGATTAACAGTAGTGATTGATCACTGGACACTCCAGTGATCGTATGATGAAATACTAGTGATTACACCAGTCAATTACTAGAAATCACTACATAATCAGTGGTAATCACTAAATTTTTATTAAATACCTAAATCATTAATCCGCCATGAATGATGAGGCACCTCCTTGAATGGAGACTGGAGAAATGGAATCAACGGTTGATCTGATTGGTTTCAGCGTAATGATTTTAATGAGATTGGAGCTTCTGAGAACTGACAGGCTGGAGAGGGAAATTGCCTTTGGAGGCTTGTTTACTCTAGTACGAGCAACCGATCTCGAAAGTTACCAACAGCCTAATCTCATCAATCCTCATAAGCCTCCTCAATCTGGCTATGTCGACATCCTCCAATTAGTCTAGTAATTGTATTTGTACCCAGTGCACTACTGAATCCAATAATTTAAATCAGCTCTCTGTCGTAGTACAGTTTTTGGATTTCTCCCACCCCACCATAGTGTACTTACTTATTTTATTATTTTTACTTTTACTTTGCTAAAAAAAAAAAATGTACAAACTCGTCTTTGAAATGTACTCACACAACAGAGGGAAGCCTTTGTACGTCCACCATTCCATTTTAAACTCCATACGAGTCCGAATTCCATAGGGTCTTTCGCCTATGAAGGAAAGCGATCTAATTATTCATGGAAAAAAAACCATACATTACAACTCTACCGAATGTGTACTCTGCTCGCTATTAATTCTGTATAATTGTGATCGCTCGACCGTCCTAATGAATATGGTCTGTGAAAGTTGTAGGAGGAGTAATTGCTTCAGTGAGTGGTACAGCAGTGAGCAACTCTTACTTTCGTCTCTAATGTTAAAATGGACCAAAGAGAGCGAATAGTTTTCTCAACGCTCACCAAATTATCAGGCATTATTTTTGCTATATTTCAATTTTTGGTACCTTCCATCCGTCAGTGGTGCGTTGTTCTAATCTATACCCGTTCCTTACCGAACACAGGTACAACGAGAACAAAGCGTTTAAACAATTCAAATTTTCTTCCCATGGAATGTACTTAACACGTTGACTGCCAATTAGATCCAAAATGGGTCTAGCAAAACTCTCACGTGAGGCTTAAAATTGTTCAGTACTCGAGGTTTAGTCGGTTTGTCGCAATCAAACAATCATCAAATTATAAAAGGTCAGTTGACCGTTTATAACTAACTGTAATAATTACAGTTAGCGTTGAACGTATAATTATTATACAACCAAAAATTGGTGAATCCGTGAGGACCCGACATCAGTGAAACGTTAGAAAATGTGTAAACCTGACTTTATTCACAATATAACTACTAAACTTCATATTCACTGATTTTGTATTTTTCTCTTTTTTAGAAGGCGTGAGAATAGCCTCTTCGAACGCAATAGAAGATTTAATTTTAGAAGATTTTAAATTATCGATTAACAATAAAGACTTTATTGTTAAAACGCCCGAACGAAGCGAAAAGGTGAGGTGATCTCTATTTGTTCCTATTTTTTCCCAATATTAAGAGTATGTCGTGTCTTCAAGATGTCAAGTCCAGAAGACAAATTTAAACTTTTCACTTTTCTCACTCATTGGTAAAATGTACACCAACAATCAAAAACACCACAAAGGTGAGTAGTGTCTGTGGAGACTGTCAGTCATTTTTGCTGTTGAGTTTAGGTACCTAAAAGGTTTGGTTACATTTGGTTTGAAATAAAACCACAGTACCTACATAGATGCGAAGTTGAGAGTACGATATTTTTCGGAAATCTAAAGGGTTAACACGATTTTTTTTTTTTTTTTTTTTTTCAGATTGAGGACCTCGAACGACTGTCTGATATTCGAATGCTAGTTAACCAGCTGTACACGGCTCTCAACGTGAGCGAGCACGTAGTCAGAAAGGAGAGAATTCTGGCCGAGTCGCTCGCCAAACTGCAAGCAGAGCTTGAGCCATTAGAAAAGGTAGTACGAGTAGTAATATCACCTTCCTATTTACCAGTCAACGACATCAGCATGAAGCCACAGGTGCCTCAAGCGCTTTATGGTTTAGCCGATTTATCATACAAGCCATTTCAGGATCACCAATCGACGAAATTTAAATTATTTGGTTAGTTTTATAGTACAGCAAAAGGGTTGAATTTTCATCTTGAATCTACATGAACAATTTTTACTTGCTGTTATGTCAATTTGATATATACCTCCAAAGTTAGGATAAATCAATATCTTCTTATTCAGCATCCCCCAAAAATTCAGCAACTCAAACTTGGCCAGTGTTACGAATACTTGAGGAAATATGTACCGGCAGTAAGTTTTTAGATGGGCTACCTTGAGTGCAGGTACATAACAGTCCTTGAGTATTGATGTCATTAACCTCAGTCCTCAACCGTCCGTACAGGACCAAACATTACATATTCCGAACCGGCACTAATAAATAGGTGTAATAATCTAGGCACGAAATCATGAAGGTGCCTGCACTAAGCACCAGCGTGGTTCTGGCGATTGAAGATCGACCATCACCAGACGTCTAGCTAACCCAGCTCAGAGAGAAAGTGAGTTTTTCCTCCGCTGCAATGGCCAGTGGTCTTCGATATCAGATTCTGGCTTCATTAAGTAATTGGGTCACTCATTGAAATCTTCACTCTTGCGATTTTTACGTGTCGAGCTCTAGTTGTTGAGCCCATTTTGTGGATCGTCTCTCCTATCTAATCATCCTTAGTAACTGCGGTGTATCGCTACAAGGGGGTTGAGCCACTTCCATATCCATCGTTGCATGTTCGATGAGAGAAGGTGTTGCTAGTGATTTCCATAGTCTTTATCTCATCGGACAAGTACTCGAAATGTGGTCACGGCTCATCTTGCCACATTAGTCACTTATAGCCACACAGTTGCTGTGTCGTTACCACGTCATTGCCATTAATGAGATTTTGATGATTCTCTTTGCTATGAATCTGAATGTGCAGCCCAGTATTACAACAATTACCTCCCTCCTCTTATTGTCTGGTGCTTAGAGCCCTTTCAATATTGTGTCCTTCAAATCGTCCTGTAACTTTGGGACGTTCATGAATTCTATGGATGTTGTGGAAGATGAGCAAAACTGATCCAATGGATTTGTCCTAGTTTAAATGATGAATCAACTCGCTATCCACAGCATGTTAGTCAGAGCTCAATTGTGTACAAACTGGAGTCTAGTAGTTGTTCTTGTTTCAGGCAAATAACCGACAATTGACATTACTTAACTAGTTTTATTGACACTTGAATTTTTAAAACATTCCTACTTCACAATCTCAACAACATGAAAAGATTAGGTAAAACATATGTAAATTCACATACATAATTTGAAAAATCCTTAGGTTTTCTATGTCTATAAGAGCGCCTTGGGTAACTACTGCTGTTCGCCAGCTCAGGACAAGGGTTGCTGAAGTATAAGGGTTGCAGGGTTACAACAGCTTTTTTAAGAAAGAAGAATTTCTCCTATACACTCCTCCCGTGTCAGTATGCACCAAGTATGACCCTTGGACTATTAGCAATTTCAAACACCGAAGCTTTTTCCCACACATTTTTCTCGAGAACCAAAACCCTCTCTCCTACAGCAAATTGTGTTCTTTCCTAGCCCCTCTATCGTAATAATGTTTTTGATTGGCCTGATTGATCACCATCCTCTCCTGAATGCCAGTCAACAATTTCGGCTTCAGAAGTACGCTGTGAATTGGCAACCTGGTACGTAGTTCTCCACTCTGAAGGAGCTGGGCTAGAGAGACCCCCAAATTTCCGATTGGAGAGTTACGATAATTTAGTAATGCCAGATGGAAATCTTGGGTGTCATAATCGCACTTACGCAACATCCCTGCTAGCTACCTGAACTTCGTGAGACTTCTGTCGTTTCTGTTACAACAAAATGTATCTCCAATTCAGACTTGAAATTTTTGAAGTTCACATAGATATGAGCTCAGCGGGTGGATGAAACTCGGAGCCCGCCATGGTGTGCTGCAGCATTCTATGTAATACGAACTCGTTACGCACAATACAAACGAAACTCCAGTCCTTTATACATTCAAGACTGCGCCATGTTTCAGGAAAATAACAGACAATTGAGATAACTTGTTTTATTGACACTTGAATACACACTCGACATTGACCGTCTAAAACAACTTGATCAGTGTTAAATCATGCCACCAACCAACCAACTAACCCGCTAGGGTTAGTTGGTTGGTTGGTGGCATGATTTATCTTCTAACAGTTTTACTATTATTTTATTTTACAGAATTTAATATTATTATACTTGCTATAGCGCAGGCCCTTAAATCCTGTAAAATAAAATAATAGTAAAACTGTTAGAAGATAAATCATGCCACCAACCAACCATAATAGTATATTATACTATTATACTAAAAACTACCTATATACTCATATTATGACTAAAAAATCAGAATTACACAATGAGTTGTCGCAAATAAAAAAAACCTTGAATAGGGAGAGATAACAAACGATACTGTACCTTCAATATAGGTAATGGGTTTTGACAGAGATTATGGACCTGGAAAATAAATCAATATCATATTTTGGATTATTTGATAGCATTTATGTGGATAAATATAACTAGTTAACGTTTCTGTTGTTCATTCTTGACGTTGACGGGTTTGATGTATGTAGACGGGTTTATAGGGTCTTTCCCTATAAATTTATGTTATTGAAGAAATTGTCCACTAACTTGAATTCATATTCTTAGAAGAACTTTAGAATCCCTGATATTATGGACTCTCGTCAATTTTAAACCTTAATAATAATAATAATATTATTATGATCAATTCAAGTTTTTTGCATATGTATTGAATTTCCTCAATTGTCTCGTTCACAGCAAAAACTGGAACTTGATGCACGAGCCTCGCGAAAAACGAACGTGATGACTTGGATGGGGCTGGGCCTCATGTCCGTGCAGTTCGGCATCCTCGCTCGACTCACTTGGTGGGAATACTCATGGGACATTATGGAGCCAGTCACGTATTTCGTTACCTATGGGACAGCGATGGCTGGGTATGCCTACTACGTTCTCACCAAACAGGTAATAGCTGTTTTATTTATTTATGTTTGAACGGGCGAGCCCAATTACATTGATATAAGATTACATTTATATAATTATATTGAGGAGTAAACTCCAACACGCTACAAAAAGCTGATAATTAATAATAAACTGAGAATTGATAGGGAGACGCAAGGCCAAGATACTTCCGCGCCTTTGGGGCTGAAGAAACATGTGCTACAAAGGGGGGGGGGGGAATGGGCTCGAGAAGAAACCCAATTCTGGATGTAGACTTACGAGGTAGTTGGCTGCCCTAGGAAGTCGGCAGAGGGCGATGAAGCAGGTAATTCGTGGCTGAAAACGGCGTGAAAAAAGGCAGAGTAGAACGAGTACAATTTGTTATGGACAGTAGAGTCGACGAGTACAATTTGTGATTCAAGAGCTTGTACAAAAGAGACATCGGCAATCTGTCTGCTGGTTTCTAACGTCTACATACCGCATGTTTGCAGCAAGGATTCGTAGATCACCTCGGACTGTGGAATGCCAATTTTATAGCCGATGCACAGGAGACATTTTCTCTGCACCCTCTCCAAAGCGTACTTATGAACGGTGTACAGGGGCGACCATACCGTGGATGCTTATTCTAACCTTGGTAGAACCAGCGTCTTATAAAGGACAGCAATGGGCTGAATCTGAGTTAATTCTCTAGTGTTGCGCATGATGAATCCGAGGGTCCTATGCGAGCTGGCTGCAAACATCTCAACATGTTTGTTGAAGTTCAACTGTGCATCGCACAATACTCCCGAAGTCCCTAACCCAGTTAGTTCGTGAGAGTGGTGACCCTCCCAAGCTATAAGCGAACGTCACACTGTCCGCAGAACGATCGAATGACGTAACAGAGCACTTACTCGGGTTCAGAAATAAGTTATTCTCAATGCATCCAGACTCCAGCATGGTTATCGATGCCTGCAAGGCCTCACAGTCCGATTCAGATTCCACATGACAGAATAACTTCAGGTCGTCAGCAAAGAGCAAACACCCGATACCCAAGCTGTCCACCACACTATTGATCGCCAAAAGAAAACATAGCGGGTATATATGGCCGCCCTGTGGTATCCCCGAAGTAGCGACGAAGGGTGAAGAGAGAGCTCCTCAAGAGTTTTGGGTGTTTGTATTTTTTTTCCTGTGGGTTACAGATTGGTTGTACTACAAATAGTGGTAATTGTTTCAATCTATCGATAGTCTTATTCGATAGCCGATTGCCATGGACACAATTTATTGCACAGTAATAAGGGTCGCTTTATAAACACAGGCCATTTTTCAATGTTCCCAACTTCTACGTCTGCTACACGTTCAGCCTGTTAGTGAAACATTTTGTTGTTTCTACTATTCAACGTGGAGATGCTGGGGGTAGTGGCCTGAGCTGGGCTTTTGTATAAGACTGCGTAAACAAATTGCATTTATAAATGCTATTTGTTTACGCAGTCTTATACAAAAGCCCAGCAAACGTGGGCATTTAATCATTAGTCAGAGAGGCCTTGTCATAGAGGTATTGGAGATCCTTAAACAGGGTTTGGAGTTCGTTTTGTTCGTTGTTTACGAGCATCGATAGGAAGATCCTCTGAAGATCCCCGTAGGTACTTTAACCTGTTATAATTCTACGGATTTTATTTTCAGGAATACGTGCTTCCCGATGTGAGGGACCGCCAACACCTCATCGACGTCCATAGGCGAGCGAACAAGATCGGCCTCAACCTCAATGAGTACAACCAGCTCAAGTCTCGTGTGACGCAGGTAGAAATGGACCTACGGCGCCTGCGCGACCCGCTCAACCCCTACATCCCCCCTCCGACCTTCGTATCGCCGATAGACCCCCTCTCCAACAGCCTGTCCAAACTGCAAAGGACCAAAGACGGCATAATAGCTTTTATAAACAATTTCAGGAAAAAATAGCCTACCAAGCTCGGCCAACGATTTCAACACAGTTTTCTCTAATGCTGTTTACTCTTCGCTAAAAAAAAAAGGGAAAACTACCAACAAAAAAACTGCTTATAAAATCGAAGCGGATTTTTATTTGTTAATTTTTTTTAGTTAAGTAACTCAACAAATTCACCATTCGAGCCCCAGCGAAGGAGCCACTATTTCTACGAAGTAATTACCAAAATCGAACACTCACCAAAAGAACTTGGTAGTGACCACCACCACCACGACCCCAGTAGAATACGTCGCCATGTCACTATACAGGCACATTGAAAAGTAACTGTTGAATACGTACTGATTCGTTGTGAAGAATTTATTGATTTTTTATTTAAATAATAAAACGGTGAGCCCTTTCGAATTGTGACTACTTATAATTAATAATGATCAGAATTGTCAAACTCGCTGGGGTTGTTACGTAAAACCGTCAGCGATAGTCAGATCAATTGTTCGGTTATTTTTCCGTGTGCTCCGTAATTTTGTTTACCTTTCTGGTCGTAGGGTAAGAAACATAAATATTTATAACAAACACTATACAAATTATATGCAAAAAATTTAAACATCGAGAATTTGAAAGTCTCTGTACTTTGGCTGATTAATATTTAAAAGAGAAACCTGATATACCCTCTTGTTTGTAATTGAAGAATTTTATTGGGCTTGTTAAAATCTAAAATAGTATAACTATAGTGAAGCTACGTGATATATTATGAATGCATTAGCTGTTTATATTAAGAGAAAGTTGATTTAGCACTCACTACGCATTGTCACTGTTGAAAATTTACAGGATCAAAACAGCTCACGGTTGTTTGGTCGTTGGTAGAATACGGCGAATACGGTTGAGCTACGGTACCAATTTTCTTGTTGTAATGTTAATAGTTCATACTTGTACATGAGCAATCGGAAACCAGGTACCTGTCACATGGATGATTTCTACCAATTTCCACTCAACCGAGTATTTCAACCACGACATTCAAGTTTTTATCCCTGTTCTGAAATTCCTTCATAGATTCGAATGAAGTCTACTCACCGTTGCGTAGTCTTGTTCGAACAGTATGATACTGCCAGGAACAAAACCAAAATGTAGTGAACGTTTTCGTGCTTGTAATTTTTATAAACTCAACACAAGTTAAAGCTGCCTTCTCATTTAGGAAGTGTTAATATTGTAAATAATACGGTTGAAGATGTCTCCCTTATTTTATCATGCTGTTAAATTTCGATAATTAAATTTGATCTAATTGGTGAAGATGTAATAATCCACATTGAAAAACTCGTAAGCTGCCATGTTTATTGAATTAATTACAATAGAAACTCCGTTGAAATGAAAGGCTTGATGTTCAAAATCTGAATGGTCAGTGTAAGTTGGGAACGTCTTCCCGAATGAGTGCATTTTATTAAAACGCTAAAACCATTTATTTTTCATTTTTTACGAGTGGAATTATCAAGTATTATCACTTTTATTACTATACTGAAGTCTTTTGTACGAATTTACATGGTATCAAAACTGTAATGTATTGCATCCAAAAAAATTTTGTATCCAACTATTTCACAGCAGTTCAGGTGGAATATTTTTGGTGTTTCTTTTTTTTCCAGGTGATAATATTGTGTAAGATTTGTAGGATTTTTGAAACTTTTTCAAGCGGTGGAAGTAGTACGAAACAGTTACTAGATTGATTTTCTCTCCTAGTTCCTTTGCTTACACTCGAGTGCTTTTGAATTGAAAACAATCTAGTAATTGTGTAATCGACGATTTGAACTGTCTGTAGCTACGATCATCAAATTCACTCGACGATTAAAAATTACAGAGCTTCCAATTGTTTATATTTTTCTCAGTTTTATTCATTTATGTGCTCTACCTGTCATAATTGTATGAATGAACATTTGTTTGTTTCAACCCTCATAGAAGTATGTTACAATTAAGAACATTGAACCTGATTTCACTCACTTTCTGGTAAAATGATGTTACCTTTGTAAATACAGTAACATAACCCGAAAAAAAGCGTAGGTATATAGACTCCCTTTTATGAATTTCAATGTGAATATTTAGTACATTAAAAAAAAGAAGATATAATTTCCAATCCACTTTTTATTATAGTTGTTTGTGGTGCTTCGAAAATTATGCACCATTAAAATCAAGAGCTTCCTAATTTTAAAAGCACACATAATAATAATAATGACAAGAAAATGAAGTAATGAAGTTGATTCCTGAAAATCTAATTGCATGACGAGAAAGCTTCGAATCCCCTTCCCAGACAAAAGAAAACTTTCACTCAGTTTTTTATCAACTTGACCAGATCGTTCTCACTGTCGAGGTGTTTAATGGTTTTATGACTACTGATGGGCCGCGTACATTAGACGTCCTTTGCTGCACCCCCCAATTCGCTTTGAAACATCACCGAGGGATGACAGCCGTCTCTAGGTCTACTTGTGAATTTCAGTGACCGGGTCAGAAATCGAGGAGAGTTGGTTATTGTTCGGCTAGTGTTTCAATTTTCCTAATTGTTAGCCTGTGATCATTGAAAGGTTCACGAACCGTTTGATCCCTTGTGTGGAGCCTTCTCACAATACAGTTCAAATTACTCTTAGGAAACAAGTCTTATTTCTACCCAATAATTCAAGTTTTTGTTGTCTACTGTGACCATGTTTCTTTACCCCTCATTTGGGGTCTCAAAAGCCTTGTGTTAATTGAGATTGCTAATTTCTGGCAAGTAGAGATATTAGTTATTTTCCTTAAAGATAATAATTAAATTAAATTATTTCAATTCGATTTCATGGTAACAGAGCTTTCAAACCCACACACCAAACCAGTTCATTTCCTTCTTTGTTCTTGAAACAATTTATTTTCTGGTTGAAAACCTCGTATTTATCGACTGACGATTCAAATTTCGGGGGGAAATGAATTTTTTACCCTCTAGGAGACGATCACCTCTTTTTTGATCAAGCAGGTCGTAATATCTTAAATATCTTGGAGATTGACAAGGTACCTACGAGGTTATTAGGCTTAAGAGAGGATTTTAAGAGATAAGTGTCCGAAGAACAGTTTTTTATATCATGTAAAATTGCCCATTTTTGAGTGACGTGATTATCTCCGGGTTCGTCGATAAGAAATCATCAAGTGGTTAGGTAGAATCTGACAGCAGGTTGAACGTTACCTACTTTATGAAGAACACGCGACCTATGATGAAAATGCGAAATGTCTGATATTTTTGCGCCAAAAAATCTCAAGTCATAGACTAATACTTTTTTGAATTAAAAAAAAAAAATAATAATGAAAAAAATTGAAGAAAAAAAAATTATAAAATTTAAAAAAATGTATATAAAAAATTAATGAAACGTTGAAAAAATAGTATTTGGAAATGTATTAAGTATGTGACTTGTTTAGCATGGTTTTAGGCAAATTTGAAACCAAGTGGGGAAGGAAGTAATACTGGAAATCCGGTGGGCCAAAGCCAAATTGATGAAAATGCGAAATGTCAAGACATATTTGCACCCTAAAAAATCTCGAGTCATAAACTACTTACTGCATTTTTAAATTGAGAAAAAAATTGTAAAAAAGAAAAAAAAGCAATCAATTAAAAAATATTGATATAAAAATAAATGAAAAGTTAAAAAAAATTAAAAATGAAATAAATAATTTTCTAATGCATTAAGTGTGTGACTCGTGTAACAATGGTTTTACTCATATTTGAAACCAAAAAGGGAAGAAAGTGATACTCGGAATCCGATTGGCTCAAGCTACGAAAACCTGATTGGCCCAAGCCACAAAAATCATTAAGACCATCGTTCACCCGCATTAGAGTTGAAAAATTGTGATGGAGAAGAATCGTCGAATAACTGAAAACTACCGAATCATGAGATAGACTGTTTACACTGAAAGTATTTGATCGTAACGACTTGGTGAGCACAATTCACATTCCCCGAGAAACAGATGGCAAAAAAGCGAAATATCAAAACCATTGCATTTTTAAATTGACAAAAAAATAAAAAACTAGAAGTAAAAAAAATAAATAAATAAATAAAAATACCAAAATGAAAAGTTGAGGAAAAAAAAGTTAAAAATGAAATAAATAATTTAATAATGCACAAAGTGAGTGACTTATTGAACAATCGTTTTTACTCAAATTTGAAGCTAAATGGGGAAGAAAGTGATGCTGGAAATCTGATTGGCTCAATCCAAGAAAATCGTTTGTTTGCCGTTTACTTCACAGTAGACCACATTCGACTTGAGATGTCGTTATGGAGGATAATCCCTAAACCTTCGTGATTTTTTGGATAACCTGTATTTCAGTGTGGTTTTATCAGTTGGTGCCCTTTTTGGTTAAATGTCACTAACGTCTCAACAGCTGTCATCCCTCCCGTGAGTTTCCTCTGGTATCGAAACGAAAGCCCCAGGATGCCAAGTCGTAAGTCACTGCTTACGTCTTTTCAATCCGAAACCGTTTTCCAAAGTCACATCGTCAAAAACACCGATTTCGAACGCAGATATATTGCCTTTGTAACGATGATTTTTTTTGTACCACCGAACGAATCAATATTTCTGTTGTATCCAAAGACTATGGAGACAGAGTATTCTTTTCTGTACCACAAATTTCGTTTCTAGTAGAAATATCAACCGAAATCCCCCCCTCGTCCCAAATTCAATTCCTCCTCTTGCATTTTCAACGATCGATTCAATTTATACCTTTTAAACAAATTGTAATTAGAGCCTCTTCATGATTTATGATGATGTGTGCCATCATTAAGAGATGATTGAAGATGGATTATAAATTAGTCAGGGTCATAGAATAAACGCCCTTTAACTACTGGAACTTACTTTTATAATCTTAAACTATCTAACGAATTACTATCACCATTATGATAAAATATAATTACACATCCTTCCTCTATGTATTACCTACCTTGTTCAGCATGTTGACTAGAAGTTTCTACGCTACCTCTCATGATCATTTCTCCCGATTTCTAAATCACCAATTAAAACATGTTTTTACCCTTAATAACTACAGTATTAACGCTTTTTAACGAATTTAACTGTGTCCTCTTCTTACGAAATACCTAACCACCAAAAAAAGTAGTTTTGTTAATGTTAATTTAAAAAAATGGTTTATAGTTATCTTTGAAGAAGACTGATCACAATAGAAGAAGAACGTTAGGAGTTCACGTTACCCCGCAACTTATTAAATGTTGTTTCCTTCATTTACACTCTGTTGAACTTTCATGAACCTCACAATTGAATGTAAAAGAAAACACTAATGTAATAAAATCGGTATTCGTAGTTTTGGGATCCGCACAACTTACCGGGCGTTTTGGCGACGAGGAAGTTACAGCTGTGACGGACGTAAGTCATCTCAACACGTTAATATCAGGCAAGGTGCCTCTCTAAACTATAAAATTCGTCGATTTAACGAATTACTGTATTACTACCCCGAATTCCATTCGATATTCATGTTGTAAATTAGTACACACGACCGTACGTACAAGAACCTTTTTCGTTTATTATGTTGAAGCAAATTTGTCCGGAATTGTACTTAAACGTAATTGAAAAACAAAAATGGTATGAAAATTGCAAAATAAATCTCACTGCATTTATTGTTTGCGTTTGATTCATTCAGACGTCCCTTTTCTTCCTGGTGTTTGTTCCACCTGTCCATATTGCTATGTGATCCCACAAAAAGTGGCCATCTCTAGGCCCTAAGATTAACAATTATTTTCACAACGGCTCATTATCTTCTGTATAGATCACCCTGCTTTCTAGATCACTGTCGACTCAATAGTCCCGGTATTTGAATTTGAGAAGAGTTTCAAGGTCAGAATGACCCGTAAAAATGAGTGGACGGGTACCAGACCTGACCAAACTGAAGACATCGTCATTTTTACTGATGGCTGTAGGATGGATGGGAGGTCAGGGGCTGGCGTAAGTGGTACGAGACCTCAAACAGGAGCGTTCTGGACGTGGATGCTACTGTATACTAAGCGAACGTATATGAGTTTGGAGTAAGTAGAGAGTTCCAAGGATATAGGTCCGCTTCGATAGAACCACCTTAACTTCCGATAAGGCCGTCTTATCTACTTCATGTGGACTCATCAGTCTTAAAGATTGGGCGTCCTTTTCGTGAAAACCTGTTTTGTCCTATCAAAAAGTAACCTCATATGTGAATAACAGTGATTGGTTCTCCCGCCCGTGTCAGTGTTCGTTCGCCAGTTGTCGAGTTTACTGAGAACTGCGTTGACTGAGTTGTCAAGAATAAAATCCAAGTCCAAGTGTTTGGAGTGAACGTGTAAAAAATGGAAAATACGGCCTTGCTTAACGTCACTCTCAGATAGATAACGCTATTAACGTATTCTAGAACTGAGCATGTTTGGTTAGCGTTCGGTCTTGCCCTAGGATAAGCCATCAACAGCTGGTCCTATCAAAGCGGACTTACCTCCTAGTGTGGAGGCCCTTGCAACAGCCGAAATACATTAAAGACTGGTAAAGGACAGCTGGGAAGCTTTGAACTGCCTGGAAGCAGAGAGTAAAGTCACCCTGATGCATGGCATGGAGCCAGTCTACGGCATAGCCAAGCGCTCGGCAGGAGCGTTCTTGGGTGAATAGGTGAAGGAAAAGCGTAGGAGGCATTGGGAAGACATCCTCACTCAAAGTTTCTGGAAGTTGACGATGATCAGCTTGTAGCAGAAGGAACTCGGAAGCACTGGAGCTACCATGGAGATGAAAGAAAATCACAACGAATTCTAATGGGGCACTGCTGCACAGAATCGCAGTATTCCTACAGACTTTGCAGAGAGGAAGACCTCATATCTATTTGAATGTCCAGCAATTGAAGCTCAACGGTTCAGAATCTTCAGGTCCCCAGTGGTGGGAGTAGACTGGACCCAGAGCCTATAGGTCAGCCTAAAGGGCAACGTGCCGCACAATAAGCACAGGTTACAATGCGGCGGATGGGAATCGGTCCCATCCTGAGTCCCTGCCACAATCTATCTAGACACTGTTACGTATATAATACCCTTGTGAGTCATGTAGCTGTATGGAATAATTAGAGGAATGGACTAAAATATGGTCAAAATAGGTGACCAGTGGTCATCCCTAAATTAATGATGACGGAGGGAGTCGGTAACTAGCTCAGTAATGGTCTATAATCCCAAAAAAACAAGAAATTGGCAAAATGTTACTACAGTTAAATTATATAAACTTGAACCAGTTTCTTGGATGCAAAACATAATACTCATAGTTGAAACTAGGTAAACATGAAAAAGATTTTGTTCCTCAACAGTGTGTAATAGATTTGTTTGAATCACGTCTTATTGTTGCAAGTCATTCGACGTTTCGAATTTTGGATTCTGGAGAAATGAGGAAAGAGAAAATTAGCGTCATGGTTAACGGAACTGTGAGACTTTTCGGGTTCGTAGTGATCGGTTTGTTGAGTGTAGCCCAAGCGAGGAAAGTGAGGTTGGCAGGAGGGACGCCGGCACGAATCGGTGATTTCCCTTATTTGATCGCTTCAATCCACCCAGAGGTAATGGGAAATAACTTTACGTTTGAATCGGAAATGTTTTTCTTGTTTGTCGATTTGGTGGTACGATACATCGGGATGTACATTATTTCATCGGAATTGCTAAAATAGTATTGACCACTCAATTTGCTTAGTCCCATGAACACGACCACTTTAAAATACTAGGGGCGTGAGTACCGCGCACTTATCCCCACTAATTTTCAAGAAGAGGGAAACTTCACGATCAAAATTTAAAAGATTGTGGTATATCCGGCACGTCCCATCATGTGGATAGCCATTCTACAATAGGCATTGGTGGACTATGTACCATCACGAGGAGGATGGGGTAGCTCTATCATGAAAGATGGCCTATTTGAATAAGCACAAGTACCTACACCTTTCCCTGTTTGACATATGACCACATTCCCTTGGCTCCAATACAGCCAAACGCCAATTTTCCAGATCAGATGTACAGCAAGTCTTTTGAACCCCTCTTGGGTATTGGGGGCCGCTCATTGCTACATCGTCGACAGCGAAAAAGTACACCCCAGAGATGTGATGCTCATTGCTGGGATTGTTGACTTCAACGATACCAAACTCCCAAGTAGTCAAGTCAGAAGAGCTAAAGCTATAAGTATTCATCCTAATTTCGAGGTGAGTTTGACAAGTCCCACCTTGTGATTTTCCCACAAGGTCTAACTCAGTTTTTTGGCAAAATGAGTTAGGAACGGATGCTTGTTGGAAATCTCTCGGTCCGTCTTACTAGCTCATTGGTTTGGCCTTTGCCACACTCCTGCAATGCAGGAAAAGGCTTCTTCAACATAGAAAAGCTTTGCTAAACATAAAAATTGCTCCAGTACGTTGGAAAATCCGTTTTTTGTCTCTCCTGAAATGTTGGGAAAACGGAGTTAGACCTTGTGGGGACGATTTCTTCGGTTTGGTCTCCCTGAGGAAGTTGTTTATTTTTGCCTCTATTTTATACGAAGTATTAATTATTATCATCACCAAAAACAGGAAATAAAAATATCAGGAGCCGACCTCAGTCTTGTCAACATTGGGAATCCATTCGAATTGAACAGCTACGTGGACGTGATTCCAGTTTCGGGAGATCCCTTTCTCTTAAATGAAGACGTCCAGTGCACTGCCAGCGGATGGGGTAATGCTCTCAGGCAAATTGTGCTACAGTTCAATTGCAATTGCTACTGTTGTATCGATTTGTTTTTTACCAGCATAGCCTCCATAAATCAGTAGTACATAGTTGGAAAACGATACCAAAGATTCCAATGGTTCATTATCGAAGATAATAAACCAAAACGTCTCCATTGGCCTTGACAATATCATTCAGGGCATGAGCTTGCGATTTACCCTCGTTACACTTATTCCTTGGTTCATTCAGATTTTATTCAAATTCTGAGTTACCTATGGGGTCGATAGGGATCAATCCCTAGAGAGGCGGGAACACCGTTCCTAGTTTTTACCATAAAGCATTCAGTTTGAACGAATATTGCCCGAGGGAAATCAGCCATTCTTTCAATATATTTACAGTACAATTCCAATTCGTGATCCAAGTGAAACTTGTATAGCTACCTTCATTCCAGTACCTGTCTGAAGGCATAAAATTAGGCCTACTCCAATAGTGGCACTTTATACTGCGTGTAAATCAGTTATTTTCTTACCGAAAAATACATTTGATTAGCGTTTTGGAAACCTCTGAAGCTCCTCTTCCACATGCTGGGACAATGATGCCCGAAGTTCTCGAAAAACATAACAATTGTGGATTTAATAAAATTGAGGGCACATGAGCCCCCACTTTACTGAGCATCTTGGCATCTGGTCCAACCCCAAGTAGTCCTATAATGGTTAGGAGAAAAACCGGTCCACTAAAAACTTTACTCTTCCTGATCCTCCTACCCCTAACCACAACAACCAATGTTTTCCTGTTCTCTGTCTTCTGCCCACAACCCCCATTTCACCCTCAGTCCCCCTCGCTTTCACCTAATATATTTCCTCTGTTGCACCTGCAGGGGGTTTTTGGCTTCTTTGAATGCTGTTGGCCGGGGCTTTTTACAAGGCTTCCAAAAATTAGATGATACAGGTAGTAGTGGTGGTGATGAGTACTTAGTGGTGGTACAAAAGTAAAGTAATGAGCCGTTTCAGGCTGGCTGACCTCGCAAAAGCAAGGCGTCTAAAGGCTTGCAAAAAGTCCCCGCCCCCAACAGCGTTGAAAGAAGCGAAACGCTCCCTGCAGATGCAACAGAGAAACCTATTAGGTATTCGAGGGGGACAGAGGGTGAAAGGGGGGTTTTGGGAAGAAGACAGGGAACAGGAAAACATTGGTGGTGGTTAGAAGTAGGAGGATCAGGTTTCTATATGCACACTCAACAGTGAGGTGCGAGGCACCGAGCACCCTATATAAGTGGGTGGTGGGCAAAATGGATATCAATCCTGTAGGCGGCTGAGGAGGTTTTTTGGCGGGCCAGTTGTAACTCTCATTAGTCTCAACACCGCCAGGTTGAACATTGTTTATTTTTCGTAACACTCAGTTGAAAGTTGGGGAAAATATGGAAGAACACCCCAAGCTATCGGCGTAACATATTACAAATGTATTCATTCGTAAGTGAACTATTTTGTTTCAGGCGATACAAGTACAAGCAAGACGAATACGCATTTACATAAACTGAGTGTTGTAGCGGTTCAGTCGAAGGCGGTCTGCCACGGCCTGACCACCAAAGAGCGGAAAAACATGCTATGCCTCAGAAGCGACAATGGAAAGGGGCTCTGCGATGGAGACAGCGGTGGACCACTCATTTGTAAAAGTAAACACCACAATTCACCAGGTCCTACATCTCAAGTGACTAGTCTCATATTCAAACTTCGTTTTGAACCCCTTCCTTTTGACCTAGGGTTATGAAAATGTCAAAGATCGTCGTGGGTGAGGTCCGAATTTGTAAACCAAATTTCGTAATTTTAGCACAACGCTAACTGGCAAAGTGGTATGGACTTGTTCAAACTTGAACTGAACTTTTTGGCGAAAGTTACGTTTTTAAAGTTTCAAAATTCATTTTGAACCCCTTCCCATTGACCTAGGGTTTTCAAAAGATTCAAGGATCATCGTTAGTGTGGTCCGAACCCGGGAACCAAATTTTGTAATTTTTGCTCAACGCTAACTGGGCAAAGATTTTTTTGCAATTCCATTTTTGGAATCTACGTATCCTGTAACGTGAACCCT
Organism: Stenodema calcarata; assembly: GCA_963920205.1. Taxonomy (NCBI): domain Eukaryota; kingdom Metazoa; phylum Arthropoda; class Insecta; order Hemiptera; family Miridae; genus Stenodema; species Stenodema calcarata. The sequence continues at coordinate 5,990,674 of OY986055.1, read as the reverse complement.
CAAGTTTCAAGGGAGGGTGTAAATTTTTTTCTTCGGCGAGTCCAAAGGTTCTTTATCAAAGGTAATAAACGAAAAGTGAAGAGATGCAAAGTTAAACCCCATGGTTCAAAGTTACCCTGATTGACTATACTGAAAATCGACCAAATACGAGTATTTCTTTTGGTACAAGATTAATTATTTCGACTACATAGTGGTTATGTATGTGAACAATCACCGGGGAGTCAAATTGGGAAGGCAAAGTACAATCCTAAGATTCATTGCCGTTTCGTGGACAGTGGGAAGCTTGATTACTCTCAGTGCTGATGGACTGGAAGCGGGGTAAATTGCCGTAGGTTGATTCGTATGTGAGTAACTAACTTTCTTAGTTCTTACTTAATGTGAGTAACGATGCCATGATACCAATTCCACAAGTTTTTCTGTGTAAAGATGAGTTGGTTGGTGTCGCCCATCAAGTGTACATCGAGCGGTTCAAATACCGAGGCCCGTCAGATATGGACTGCGGCTCGAAAAATATCGTCCACACGTACATGTTCACTTGCCCGTATCTCAACTGGATCCGCGCCCACGTCAAAAACGCTCCCCCGAAGCCCGAAAGGTGTTTCAAGATGTTGGACAGCTCGGGCCACAACGAGTTCAACGTGAGCAGACAAATAAAAAAACCGTTGGTATAGAAGAGTCCGTTTTATAATAAATAAACTGATAGTATCCATGTAGGTTGAAGTATGTTACGTTGAACTTCATACAGCTTCGAGGGCGTAGCGTCTAGGGGTGGGGAATATTTAACGTAACCGCTTCAAATAACCTAATACTGTCCAGTAACCTAATACTCAGAACTCTTACTCAATTCTGTGCCCTTTTGGTAGGTGAAAAATACAAAACAAGACGTCAGCGTAATAAATTATATTCGAAGTCAACCACACTTCGTTTATGTACAGTACACATTGTCCACGTTATTTTGTTACCAGTGAAGCTAATAAGAAGCAAATCGGGTTTTTTCTGTTAACACTAAACGAATCGCCAATCAATAATTTTTCAAATTATTTTCGCCAACAATTTCAACACATACAATTTCATCGTTGATTCAGATAAACCTTTAAATTAAATATACACTTTACATACATACAATATTTATACAAATAAATTACGAAGTCTCACGGGATACTATTTACAATGAACCTACGAAAGGTTGAGAAAAAACATCACGTCCCTATACATAACTAGATATACAGCCCTACATCAGCTCATTCTAAGTAGAGCGTACAGTAAGTTCACATTGTATTTGATTTTACCTCCATCGTAAACTTTTTAGTTGATTAGGTTTCTAATGAATGTTTACGAGCATGCATGTTGCAATTATACGAAAATTATACCTACAATTTTAAGAAAAATCTACCATCTCTAAATGATTATTTTTTTCGAAAATGTACTGGTAGAGAGAATTAAAAGCAATCGACGATCTTATGGTAATATATACAAATGATCCTGATTTCGTCACTACTTAGCCATATTTATATAATTTTTTAACACAAGTTTAGACTAGCTACGCTGATAGAACGGTAAAGCAATTGAAAATACAGAAATACCGCTATATTGTGAATGAATTTGGGAGGAATCCAGAGTTTTCGTAAACAATCCGACAATACCTTCCTATTTACCTTTGGAATGACAAATAGGTACATAAGGATTGGTGAATGAAGACGGTGGAGGATGCATGCAGAAATTAAGGTAAATGACAAGGTATGGTAGGTTACTAATGATTGGTAAGGCGTACCTTCATCGATTGTACGATATACAATATTATATTATTATACAATATTATATAGTACAATATTATATTATATCGTGTAATATACAATATTATTCATTCACTCTTACCAAATGTGGTATTTGGATTTTTTCATGGCGTAATCGAAACCCACATTTACTGGTCCACCATCACCTCCAAATTATTACGCATGGTTTAATGAGTGATGGAGAGAACGTCGATTCGTTAGGTATATGGAAGAGGATTTTTGACGGTTACAAATTATGAAGAGTAATAACAGTAAGAGCCAAATTCGTAGAGCAATGTTCCTTAAATGAACCGATTGGGGAGAAAAAATCACCTAAAATACAAAATCAAAAGTGATTTACAATTCCTACGTTTGACATTGGTCTTTTCAACTTGTACTGGCAGTGTTTAATAGAAATCCACGTCAAATCTTACTTCTACACATTTCTACCCAAGTTTACATCATAAGTGCTACTCGTACAGGTTCATTTCTTCCGAAATCTACACATCGAATACTTCAGGGGTTCCTTTTGGAACGTCGGTTACGCGGCTTGGGAAAGTCAGACTTTGAAAAAAAGTACATTAATACTGCTGGAGAGCAACTGGGAAAATGAAGCAGCAAGATTTTAGGGCTGAGCGCTCAGCCGTTCCTCCCTGATTTTACCCCGTGAAGAGGGTTAAACGAGGAGAGGGGGGGGGGATTATTTGTTAAACTACTCCGCGGGTAGTTTAGAGCTTTGCTACAGCTGCTGCTTCGAACGGCGTGAATATGATCGGTCGTCGTTTGCTCTTCCAGTAAACTCCGCTATGCCGGCGACGCCACTCCCTGCAATTGACCAATAAAAATTAATGTTGAGTAGTTTGCACCGGACGAATTAACAGATTTGAAATGTTCACATGGGGCAGGAAGAAGATGGCAGCGGCAATTTTTTTGTCTGCAGACATTTTCATCTGGAAAAGGCACTGGAACGCTCGAGTTAACCTTTCCGTGGAGTGCTGCATCATTAACCATATGAAGAACTGGAGATGTTGCAGTAGTCCATGCTCAGTTTGCATTGGCCCACAAACAAGATTTCTAAACGAATTACCGTTGCCGGGTTACCGCCCCACATGAGTCCAAGTTTCATTCACTAGCATCCCTAAATGATGAGGTGATAAAATAAACGGTGATAAGCGATGGTGAAGAGTGGCTTACCTATTCATTGACCTGTTTCTGTACACATTTCTCTGAGAGTGCTGGCCTAGGCGGGAAAAACTGTGCGTATAAAAGCTGGGAGCTACAAAGCCAAAGCAGAAACAAGCATATGTGAGGCGAAAGCATAGTGATACAATGAAAATGATGATGTAAGCAAGAATCTGGCAAACAAAAATATAAGGATTATGATTACATGAGTGAACTGGTGCATTGATGGTTGAAACATAAGGTTATCTTATGAGAAATTTGAACCTTGAGTGCTAGGTACAGTGATTACCAGTGAATTAGTTGAAGTTTTGTGCTCATGGCGGTTTTTGTACAGGAGTGAGGTATTTACAGACTACATTTTCGCTACGTCCTGGGTATGCTCAACCCAAAACGTCATAAATATTAACAATTTTTACGATTTTATTTGAGACAAAACCCATTTGGGATGCAATTCAATGGACACCCGTCATTCACATACTACTATTGGGTACATGATTAACTACTTCATCACCCACAACCTCAGCAAACACACCTGCAGCGAACCATTAAAATACCGATCAACCTACTATGACCAGCAATTTGGCAAGTTTCCATAATTCCAACACCACCACCACCACCTTGGCAAGTTGTAGATTCATATGAGCCAATGTGCGTACCTGCTTAATCATTTTGAACTTGACGTTATCCTGAAGACATTTTTTGTAACGTATGGGGCCCTAAATAGTCTCATATGTGGCGAGTAGGTATCCAATAATGTCAAACCCCTCCTACCCTTAAAGTTACCCTTTCTGATATAATAGGGCCTGTGGATAAAAGCTAAACCCTATTATATGATAGTCAGCACAGTCTGCTACCAGGGATAGTATAAAAACCAGCCCAACCAGCCTCCCCGAGAGCGCCAACCTATCCTAACCAACCTAAACTGGCCGATAGAGCAGGCCTAGGGGAAGCGCATGGACTGTATGGATGCACATCCATGACACCTTTCCACATTCTGTAATCCTTGAGATGGCGATTCAAAGTTCAATTCTGCTCGTTGAATCTGCAGTTGGATATCAATTCTATTGTCGCAATCTACTATTTTGGTTGTCGAAAACAATTAAATACTCTGCTCACTATCAGGGTGCTGCAAGTGGTGAAGATCAAGTTCCCCATTCGTACAGGTAGTCACATGGAAATACTGGACAAAATAAAAACAGAACCGGTGACTATGTCAGTTCCCGACGCAATGTTGTAAAATATGAACTTTGACCTGCCCTTCAGGATGATCATTAATGATTGCGAATGCTGGAAGAGAGGACTGCCTCAACTTGAACCAAGTTCACTTGTATGTTACACAGATGGATCTGTTATGGGTGGTATGGCTGGCCTGGGCATCAGGGGCCCGAACTTTAGTCAGGCTAAGCCCTTCGGTCCTGCGGCCACCATCCATCAGGCAGAAACCCATGCCATAGAAATATGCGCAGAAGAGATTGCCAGGAAACGACTCAAAGGTGCAAGAATCTACATTTTATCTGACAGCCAGGTTGCTTTGGAGGCATTTTCTGTCTTTTCTATTACCTCAAAGCTGACCTGGAGTTGCCTGCATTCTCTCAAAGCCACTGCTTGGGGCAACAAGCTGATTTTGCTCTGGGTATCTGGGCATGAGGAAATTGAGGGCAATGAAGAGGCCGACCGCCTTGCCAAAAAGGGATCGGAGTCCTGCCCAATTGGTCCTGAACCCCAGCTGAGGATCACTAAGATTTATATAACTCAGCAAACCAAGAAATGGGAGAACAACAAGAGTGTAATGTATTGGCAGAACACTCCACAGCAGAGGCGAGTCAAGAGGTTCATAACAATTTCCAAGAAACGTGCTAAAGCACTTCTATCCCTGAGGCGTAGTAGAGACCTTCGCACTCTCGCAGGTCTGGCCACTGGCCACTGCCCTTCACAAAATGGGTAAGGTCGGGACAGTTGAATGCCGCCTCTGCCGCGAGGAGGCGGAAACAGCGGAGCATATACTTTGCGAGTGCCCCACTGTTGCATCACTAAGATTCCGGCATTTCGGAAAGGGTGTCTTAACACCTGCCGACATTGCTAAGGAGTTGCCTGAAAACCTCCTTCACTTTGTGAAAGAAGAGGCCATTAATAAGACTCCAAGTTGGGGATTAAGTCACAATAGATCTCTCTTGGTCTCAGTGACAAGGGGTTACTCCCGTCCCTCTTCACGTAGTATAGTAGGGTTTTCTGTGCTCTTCAGGGGGAAAAAAATCACTGGATGAGGCACACAGATACGGTTCTTTCCATACTTCAACCACATTCCCCTACACCCATTCGCATATTGACTGACACTGAATATAACGTGACACTGTAAACTGTCAATTACCAAAATTGTTTTTTCTTCGTTTCGGAGGTTTCGTCATCGGTGGAAGCGCAGGAGGGAAGGAATTAGCTGCTGAGCCGACGGTGCAGTCGCGCATACCCCGGCAGCTCTTCATGTGCTCCAGCTGGTCGTGTAGGTAGGACTTCTCCTCAGGCGTCAGGGTGTTAACTCGGTTCCACTGCTCAAAAGGATCTAAAAACACAAAATGTGGTCAGAAAAGCTATTTTAAACTATTCAAGGTTCAACCTCCTTAGAATTCCAACAAGACGGTACTCCAAGGGGCGGATCCAGACTTTGATGTCGCGTAGGGCGGGGGGGGGGGGATCAGATCTCACGTTCAGGGAATCACTGATAATACTGAACTTCTACCAAACTGCTACTTGTACGTGGTCAAATCAACAGACGTCCATCTTCTAACTCAGAATTATGGACCTATTGAGCAACGCCTCGAAATTTGGAGGGGTGTCGCTATCTTGAAAATCGATATTTAAAAAAAAAATAATGTATTTATTCGAAAAATGTATATATACCTAAGTACATCTCATAAACAAGAGCATAATGCCTAATGGTACTCCCCACTGAAGGTTAAACCTGTGCTGCGGGGAGGAGTTATTAAATAAATTTTATAATTACCCTGACTATAATAGTATTGCGAAAAAAATGAACATGAGTGCTTTTCATAATATTATGCAAAAGCAACTTTTTCATACGCAATTACATTGGTAAAGAGAAAATATATATTTAGAAACCAATGTAGTATATTACATTACATTGGTTTCATCATTATGAGCAAGTCTTTTCCTCCCTTGACTTTTCTCAACCATACACTTTGACCGAATAATGAGCACTGAGCCTACTCTTGAATTTCTCCAGGGTCGTGGATGCACGAATTTGCTCAGGAAGAGCATTGTACAATTTAGCGCCCCTAAAATCAATAGCCAGCTGGCCACGAACAGTCTTTCTAAAGGGCAACCCAATGAAACAGCGATTTGGCACTGGTTACTCCTTCTTCGAGGAAGGACATTTCATTTTCTTTAACAAGTTTGAGTGCTTTGATCGTTGTTACTTTGTCCACGAGATCCAAGAACGTCAGAACTCTAATTTCTTTGAATAATTTCACGGTGGGATATCTCATTCTTTTGTTGAGAAGAACTCAACAAATCAAGTGTGACTGGACCAAGCCGAAGTAAGCTCATCCTTTTCGCTTCTAAAGGCCAGCAATTTCGTAACTCCCGGCAAACGTACACAAGAACGTCCCAGTTGAGACATTGGTCAACTTCTACACCAAGGTACCGCGTCGTAGCTACTTGTTCAATTTTCGTACTGTCACACAACAGATCTCGATCCGTGCATTTCACGCCTTGGCATTTAATGGCACCAAGTCGGTGTACGTCCTTGCCTCTGTTCGCAAAAGCAATGAAATTGGTTTTTGCGAGGTTCACACTCATTCCCATGTCACTCAGCGTGGCGCAAGTTTTTGTTAAGCAGGTTTGGGCTTTTTCTTTGCCTTCTGCCCAAGTATGGCTTACAACAGCAAAAGAAAAATGTTCCTTAATAAAAAAAAATATATTTAATATAATCTTTTCTGCTGGAGTCCTCAGGAGTTTTTCCAGAAAAAAACAATAAAATAAACCGGGCCCAAACCGTTCCCTGAGAATTTTTGTGATGTGGCATCTACCGGCTAAATAACTTGCTGTCCATTTGACGAACCCTCCACTAATACCCGTTGGTTCAACAGCCTCTATTAGCCTAGAATGTGGTACGGTGACGAACGCTTTTGCCATATCTTTGAAAATACAAATTACCTTCTCTCCAGCGTCCAATGCTGTCAGTACTCTTTTCACCAAAAAGCCTACAGCATCGTTAGTACTTTTTCCACGGCGAAATCCAAATTGACGATCTCTAAGCTTGCCTTCCCCTTCCAAGTAGCCAACGAAAAAATTCTTAGCCATTTTTTCAATTATTTTTGCTACTACAGATAAGAGAGGAGTAGGTCGGTAGTTGCCCATATCTGCTGGATCTCCTTTCTTAAAGAGGGGGATTAATACGGCCTTCTTGTACAAAGATGGGAAGATGATGACAATGAGATATCCTGCCGAAATGTTTGTGGCCATGAGCAACAAGGCTGAGGTACGCCCACACAAGTACTATAACATTGCTGATGGGGGGGGGGGGTTTACTTGTATCCGCCCCGGTGTACTCCAGTTTCAACAAGAAGTGACGTATCTTACCAATTCTTAGATTGTAGTATGTGACCAGCCCTGTGACGAATTCACAGTATAAGAAGTTGTGAGTGGCGTTGATCGTCCTGATACAGGAGTAAGTGTTGTTGTTCGCGTTCATGCAGAAACAGAAAGGCCCCTCTGAAAATACAATCAAACAATTACTTATCAAATTTTGATCCCATAGAAACCGAGATTGTACAACATCCTTGATTTGGTTATGCGAATTGGTTCATCAAGTGCATTTTTATTTTTATTTCATTATAATATTATTGAACAGTGTTTTACCAGTCCAAAGTGGGGGTGTCCTCCAGTGGTCATTATCGTGGTTGAAACAGTTCATTTTCTCGGACAAACACTCGCTTTCAAGCTTCGCCTTTCGCCTCATCTTCCTGTCTTTCTTCCTCATCCTCTCCTCTTTGATTTTCCTTCTTGCTTCTCTGGCCAGTTCTTTTTCATCTTGATACGGAGGCCTGAAAATTTGGGTAATACGTTGATTTAGTCCATGAGGCCAGCAGGGAAATGGAAAACTCAACCCGAAATGGCGCTTACATACACTTTCAATATCAGGAGAACAGAAAACAAGGATAATCGTCCAAGACGAAGCAGCTAAGCCAAGACGCCACTCAAGTGCCAGTAACTACAATTTTGTCTTAATTTCTACAAATTCAGTTCATTGCTCCTGATTCGATACAAATATCTCATCCAATAATGCAATTAAAAATAAAATATTTGACTTACGCATCAGGCTCACAGAAACAAGTGTCAGGGACATACTGCTGCTTGGGACGAGGAGGAGGTTTCACCATCACAGGATCGTGAAGTTCAAAACTCATGTACTGGAATGAAGACAGGCTAAATTAGAGGTCTAACCTCAATAAACTAACTTCTTGATAAGGATTACTGCACTCATTTGATTTTACTTACAAAAATTCTAAAATTTTGTTTAAATCAAATTAATTCCCAGTATGCGTAAGAGCGAATGTTGTCTCCTTTTTTGTCGAGCAATACGCCAGTTTATAGATTCCAACACGACGGTGGAGTCAGAACTGCTATATCCCATCCCGTTCGGATTAGTAGTAACAATAATATCGGATTAGTATGATTTCGAATTTCCCCGAGAGTTTCCCCTTTCTACACCCTGAAATGGAGATATTGCGACTGAAAACTCATTTAACTCATTGCTAGGGAGGTCTGGGTACGTCACCATTATTCGATTCAGCGTGGAAATGTGCCTGAAAACACACGTTTTTTCGCATACAAACTCAATTTTCTAATTTTTAGGGTTGTAGGGGGTTCAGTATGAAAGAAAGAACGTTTTCTCCAAGCTTTCAGCTTTATTAAGCCATCCTCAGGGGTTGGTAGATATTTTCTCCTCTTAAACCTGACGAGTGGACTGAAAGAAGCAGAGACTGGGAAGAGGATAAAATATCTACCAACCCCTGAAGATGGCTTAATAAAGCCGAAAGGTTGGAGAACACGTCCCTTCTTTCATACTGAACCTCCTAAACCCTCCAAATTAAAAAAAAAAAAATCAATAAGCCAAGGAGGAAATGTACAAAACGTTAACAACTCAATTTTCTCAAAAACGTTTCCCCAAAAAAATAAAAAATAATAATACCGTTGAAAAGCTGGGGCTTTTGCGCATTTTTTAGGCTTACCGGCCATAACGTATCGCTAGAATTATGGGAGACTAATGATCCTTCAAAAAGTGTTTTTTCAAGATTTGACTAATATTTCCTTTCTGGGCTCATATTTGACCCTTTAGTTTCCTTTAAAAAGTTATTGTTAGAGACTGAGTGGATGGGAAATTTAGGGCCCTTTCCAACGGTATCCTCAGATTTTCAAATCATTCGAAAACGATGGAGTTAAGACCATTTTTAGGAGATAAGGTCGAAAACACGAAAAAAATCTTAAAAGTTGAATAACTCGGAAACGAAGCCTCAAAAAAACTCTGGGAGGCACTTTTTGTCGCAAAGTAGTTGTAGAACACGTGGGTGGAGTTTTTCGGATCATAATCTGGACACCCTGTGTATGATTTTTCGTGTCTTCTGGCAGTGAATTTAGAATGATCAACAGATTTCGATATCAATTTTTTTCGGAAATTCGAGTTTTAAAAATTTTGGATCGCGAACAATAGGTAGGTAACTTCCTTTTCTTCAAAAACTCGCTGAAAATGTTTTTTGTGGGGGGGGGGGGTTATGTAATTAATTGAGTTTGATGTATGCAACCTAATCTGCCTGATCATTTAACAAACAATATCTGGGATATTCGCTTACTTGCAATATGTGTCGCAATTGCCTCAATCCACCCTACATTATTGATTTGAAACATTGAAATTTGTACAGTTAATGTTCGCATGACTGATAAGAACAGTCCAACTGAGGGCTACTTGACAGCAGTCCCAAAATATAGTATTGACACATTAAGTTAAACTTTTGACAGATAAATTTAAACCTTCGACAAATAGATTTCAACTTTCGACAAATAGATTTTAACTTTCGACAAATCGATTTCAACTATTGACAAATGGACTTCAACTTTGGACAAATAGATTTCAACTTCAAGCGGAACGAAGAAAGAAATAAGAAAATTAACCAAATCACAAAATTAACGAGTTCTGAAAACGAATTTCAATGAAGTGGACGTCCAGCTGCTGCGGATGGTAACGTTAAAAACATATCCATGACGTAATTGGAACAGTAATTTTGAGTTAAGGAGGCCACACTTTGCGACGGTAAATACTGAAAACAATCTGAATCACTCATCACGGCTGTTTTGTTATGAACACGTCACTATTCAAAAAATACGAACACAGTGCTTGAAAGTTCTATGATTAGAGATTATGCCACCCATGCAGAAGAGATTCAAACCCCTCGCCCGCAGGCACAGCGAAGGTTTACCTATGCGATGAACGTAGGTGCCTTGAATAGCAAGAACGCAGCCCTGAAATCGCTAATATGTATAAATAGTTGAAATCTATTTGTCGAAAGTTGAAGTCCATTTGTCAAAAGATTAAATTTATCTGTCAATAGTTGAAATCTATTTGTCGAATGTTGAAATCTATTTGTCGAAGGTTTAAATTTATCTGTCAAAAGTTTAAATATATTTATCAAAAGTTTAACTTAATGTGTCAATACTATACATCAGTTACCATTGAGTAGGTACAAGAACTCACTCCTTCGCGAGGTGAATCATACGCAGTGTCCCTGCTCTCCTTCTCTTTCGAGTTCGGAGGCTGGAAAAAGCTCGGAGGCTCCTCAGTGAGAATACTGTGGTGGTGACGGTGTTTGTTCTTCTTGTGCGGAGCGTCAGGGCCGATGGCGATCACAGATTGGTTCATCCGATCGACGGATCTCTCTGAAGTGGATGTCGTCACGAGTTGAACGGAGCCGTCATCCTCTTCGGTTCCATTAGTGTTCGCTCCTATTTGGGGATAAAGTGGGTTCTATCAGCATAACATAAAGTAGGTACTTACTGCAAACAAAATTGAGTGCGCTCTTGAAACAAAACAACAAGATAATCAGTTAGTTTTAAGAAACACATTCAGCTAAGGAATATGCAAAGAGACAATCGGCGATACTTGACGGAAACTGACCGACACGTTGTTGATACTATGTAACACCTACTAGACAGACGTTTATAAGAGATATTGACCGACATTTATGAGAGATACTGACTGAAAATTATACGAGATACTAAGGAATATGCAAAGAGACAATCGGCAATACTTGACGGAAACTGACCGACACGTTGTTGATACTATGTAACACCTAATAGACAGACGTTTATAAGAGATATTGGCCGACATTTATGAGAGATACTGACTGAAAATTATACGAGATACTAAGGAATATGCAAAGAGACAATCGGCAATACTTGACGGAAACTGACCGGCACGTTGTTGATACTATGTAACACCTACTAGACAGACGTTTATAAGAGATATTAACCGACATTTATGAGAGATACTGATTGAAAATTATACGAGATACTAAGGAATATGCAAAGAGACAATCGGCAATACTTGACGGAAACTGACCGACACGTTGTTGATACTATGTAACACCTAATAGACAGACGTTTATAAGAGATATTGGCCGGCATTTATGAGAGATACTGACTGAAAATTATACGAGATACTAAGGAATATGCAAAGAGACAATCGGCAATACTTGACGGAAACTGACCGACACGTTGTTGATACTATGTAACACCTAATAGACAGACGTTTATAAGAGATATTGGCCGACATTTATGAGAGATACTGACTGAAAATTATACGAGATACTAAGGAATGTGCAAAGAGACAATCGGCGATACTTGACGGAAACTGACCGGCACGTTGTTGATACTATGTAACACCTACTAGACAGACGTTTATAAGAGATATTAACCGACATTTATGAGAGATACTGATTGAAAATTATACGAGATACTAAGGAATATGCAAAGAGACAATCGGCAATACTTGACGGAAACTGACCGACACGTTGTTGATACTATGTAACACCTAATAGACAGACGTTTATAAGAGATATTGGCCGGCATTTATGAGAGATACTGACTGAAAATTATACGAGATACTAAGGAATATGCAAAGAGACAATCGGCGATACTTGACGGAAACTGACCGACACGTTGTTGATACTATGTAACACCTAATAGACAGACGTTTATAAGAGATATTGGCGGACATTTATGAGAGATACTGACTGAAAATTATACGAGATACTAAGGAATGTGCAAAGAGACAATCGGCGATACTTGACGGAAACTGACCGACACGTTGTTGATACTATGTAACACCTACTAGACAGACGTTTATAAGAGATATTAACCGACATTTATGAGAGATACTGATTGAAAATTATACGAGATACTAAGGAATATGCAAAGAGACAATCGGCAATACTTGACGGAAACTGACCGACACGTTGTTGATACTATGTAACACCTACTAGACAGACGTTTATAAGAGATATTGGCCCGCATTTATGAGAGATACTGACTGAAAATTATACGAGATACTAAGGAATATGCAAAGAGACAATCGGCAATACTTGACGGAAACTGACCGACACGTTGTTGATACTATGTAACACCTAATAGACAGACGTTTATAAGAGATATTGGCCCGCATTTATGAGAGATACTGACTGAAAATTATACGAGATAAGTAAATTAATTAAATAGTGTAACGAATTATAAGGCAATATTTTCACTAGGGATAAGATCCCTGGATGCCCACAAGCTTTCCATATTTGCCTCCCTGAGAATACTCCGCAATTGCAATGTCCAGTTGAATTTCGAATCAGGAAAAGTTTCGGAGAGGGACAGATATCTTTCGAAGCAAATTCTGGGGGTTGCGGCATGGCCAGAAGTCTGCTCCACCAGCCAAACATTGACTTGGCCATCAGGAATTTCACGTGAACAAGGCCCAACTCCAATCTAACAATATAATCCGGCATGTTAAGCGCTAAGCACGTAAGGGACTGAAATGCCCTATCCTGGACTCGCTCCAAGGACTCCGCGTATTGAGCGGCCCACACTGCTGAGCCATAGAGCATAGTATGTACTTACTATAGCCCCCAAGAAGAGCCCGTACCAAGCTTCAGGAGATGCTGCCTGAGACCTGAAAATTACGGGCTAGGCGGCGATTCTCTTTTTAACAGCGAATTGAGCCTGCTGGTGAAACACTCTCGACCTAGAGAAGAGAACTCCCAGAAAACTGATAAAACTGTCTCCAGTTCGTCCAAGCCACACCAAACTCTGTTCGCAGCCTGCCTCCCCTTACGTTGAAATCATTACTTTAGACTTGGAAGCATTTATTGTAAGTTTATTCAAACTACAATATTCATTCAGAGCTGCCAGCGATCGATTCATATTCCGCGGGGTCATTTTCAGCAAATAGGACCTGGTCATCTGCATAAAACAGTATTCGATTGCAGTCAAGTATTCGATAACCATCCCTACTTTTCACACAACAACCCAAGTTTCAACAATATCGGGTAGACGCCATACTTGTCCAGAATACTAACCTCACAACTCAACGTTCGTGCGGGAAGGTTATAGAGTGAAGGAGTCCAATTTCTATTGAACAACGTTCAGTAAAGCGTTCACACAAACTTTATACTAAGCCAAAGCTCGGTAAGTATAATATATTCCGGTATCATATAGTAGTACCTATTAGTATCGAATATTAGAATCAAAATTTGATAATATTATTGATTGATATTTAATATTATTTGATACTTACGTAAAATCACGCTGTGACCTTCGAAACTACTGTTATCATCATCGTTGTCCTTTTCGTCGTCCACTTCATGACTGAGATCGTATGGGATTTGATGGGGTCGTTTTTCTTTCAAATGTCGTCTGATCTCCTACAAAGCAACAGAACAGATATAGTGAGGAAAGGCCACTTGGGAAACGTCGCTTGAGTAATCCATATCAACTAACTAAATGTACCAATATCTGCACTGCCGTGAAAAGGAAGAAGGCAGCAACTCGACTTCAAGACGTTTTGAGAAAATCGAGGCTCTACGTTTCATATCCATTGCAACGGAAAAAGGCAGCAATTTCAGGATTACTGTTTTTTATCGTTGAATGAAGTTGTGCTTGCTACTATTGAACCAACCCTTAAAATGGAGAAACAGTCCAACAATTATTTGAAATATTTAATTAATAATTAATTGTAGAGTATTATTTTTTGTTGCATTCGGTAGAAAAAGATACTACGATTCCAACGGTATAAAGAATTCAAAATCTCAAAATTCTTGAGTTACTGCCTTCTTCTTCTTCTGGAAGACAGTGTAGTTGTCCAACGATCTCCCATTTGAGAACAACTAAATACCTCGGTATTGTAATGGACCAGTGCAAAAAATGTTGAAATGGAAATGTTGAAGGGTAAACTTAGAAAGCTTATCCCAATATGTCGCGAAGTGAAAATTTTCGCTTCAACAAACGTGAAGAGGCAACTATACCACGCACTTATACAAGCCACACTGATGAATGGCAATGTTGCTTGGGGAAATGCCCACAAAGGCAAATTCGATATTTGTGACGCAGAAATTACTAATAAAAATATTATTAAAAATATAGGAGATAATATCCAACAAAACAACTATTTAAAGAATTTCAAGTGTTGAATGTAAAAGATTTACCTATCTGATAAATCGGTAACGATCTAGGTACGAGCGTAAAATTGTACTTGGAAGGGAGAATAAAAAAGAGTTACCTAAAGACTAGAAGTGGTATGTACCAGTAATAATAATAATCTACCAGACAATTTTAAAGCAGCATATAACTTGAGTAGTTTCAAGAATCTCATAGATGGGAACAAATAATTTATGTTTTTTATGTAGGGATATTTATTTTAGTATATTATTACAATAATATTATATGAATTAAGGAAGAATTGTATACAGAATAATATACGAGTAATTAGGAAAACTGTACCAATTTCATAGCAACATAAGACGCTCCTATTACCAGCGCGAGTATATACTCATCGGGAATAAGTACTGCCCCCGTAAGGAAGAATGTCCTAAGTGCTTTTTTTGCGATTTCAAGAAAAACGAGGTTAAGTGAGATTCTTCTGCTATCCACCCAGTTCGACTTCTTCGATCGTGTCTCATATCTATTACAGATTAACCTCGTTTTTCTCGAAATCCTAAAAATGAACTTAGGACGTTCTTCCTTAGGGGGGCAGTGTGGCATTTAAGTATGAGGAATGTAATATTTTTTATCTTGAACATGTCTGTAAACAATAAATGCAATTAAAAAATCATCATTTATGTACCCTACAATAATCTATCGGAAGGTACAGAGGCGACCAAATTCCAATCAAATTATGACCTACTTATTTGGTCAAGATTCACAGGAATTTGTTGGAAAACTCCAATTTCTAATCGTTACCTTCAATTTATCCAAGTGGACTTTAAGTTTCTTAATTTCTTCTTCAAGCTGGTCTCTGCTGGTTTTCCACGCTTTAGCGTCCTTGTACACAGTTTCATCGCAAGACACCTTCCCCTTCTCCCCTACAGTGCAATTCCCTTCGTCGCTAATTTTGA
This sequence comes from Stenodema calcarata, assembly GCA_963920205.1. Taxonomy (NCBI): domain Eukaryota; kingdom Metazoa; phylum Arthropoda; class Insecta; order Hemiptera; family Miridae; genus Stenodema; species Stenodema calcarata. Next base: position 5,975,058 of record OY986055.1, on the reverse strand, counting down.
ATAGTATACTGTGGTTTCCTGTGACCTGAGAAAAAACGTTAACGGTGTTAGCTTGAATCACAACGGAGCACATAATACTAAAAAAATACCTAATAAAACAAGTAGCAACACAGTAACTGGTGAGAAATCTACGAGTAGATAAGAGAAATATATTAAACAATATGCACTGCATATTATGCAGTTGGCTTTCGTGCGGGTCTAGGCACCCAAGATGCTGTAGCCAGTTTAATGGGTTAACGGAAAAGTTGTCTCTGATCTCGATAAAGGTAATAAACCATCAGCTATGCTTCTGGACTTGAGGAAAGCTTTTGATTGTGTTTCGCACAGAAAACAAGTACATAGCTAGTGTTCGTTCCATAATGGATATACCGTAAACCGGGGTCAATAGGGACGGTTTTGATTTCGAAATATAGCTCCCCTCCAAATTGGGTTAGAAACTGGGTTAGAATGGGATTCCTTCACATCTCAGCTATCAATTCCTGTAGGCAGTTTTTCAAATTTGTGCCATTTTAGTTTTTTTTTTATTGCTGTAATTTGCCCCAATTCGCCCTCATGGTTGGGGTCAATAGGGACAGTGGCTAAAATCGTAGAATATCCCTGCTCTTGCTTGGTCTAAGGTGAATAGGGGCATTTTAGAAGAAAACAAAATACGAAAAAAATATTATTGAGCGTTGTGTGGTTTTTTTGAAGATACAAAATATGTTATAGGACGAAATTTATTTGGTTTGTGTATGGATGTTGTGGCTCCTCCGGTTCGCCCTCCGTGTTCAAAAATAACACTCAACCCTATTAACCCCTGCGTCCCTATTGACCACGGTTGACGGTATTTGCAAAGTGGATTCAAAGTTACCTGAGAGAACGATGTCAAAAAGTAAAGATAGAATCGACCTTGAGTGATAAAGCTACTTTCTCATTTGGAATTCCACAAGACACAGAGCTGGGGCCAGTTTTATTCATCTGCTTTACGAATAGTTTATTCAACCTTCAACTTGAAGGAGACAAAATTACTTATGCTGAAGATACAGCCACAGTTGTCTCGCGCAGCACTAGGAACGATATTGCGCAAGCTGCTTCAAGTTGCTTAATCGTAGTAAGGAGATGGTTGAGAAATGGTGGCTTAAAACTGAACATAGGCAAGTCTAATTTCATCGCCTTTTTTTTTGCGCAATATTTCTATCCCTGTTATGGACAGTATTGAATGCCATGATTTGTCTGGCTGTCCCACAATGATCTGCAACTGCCCGGGAATCATGCAAGTACCATGCACGTGATTGATCAGTGCTTGTCGTGGGAATATCACATTGACAATATATTATAATATAATATTATTATGTAACAGGCTAAGCAAAATAATAAAATAATTCCCATGTGCTTGGAAATGAGGAGTTTCATGCCCAAGGCTTCGAATGTTTTATCATGCGTTGGTGCAATCCGTAATTTCTTACGGTATTCTCGTGTGGGGATCTGCCTATCAGACATATTTAGAACCATTATATTGTACAAAAGCGAATAATTAAAATTTTACTGCACAAAAAGGTAAGATACCTACCTCGGAAGTTTTCAAATTATTCAATGTTTTGGATGTCGAGAAAAATGTACAAAACAATTGTACTTATATAGTCGTACATTAACTTTGAGTTTGATAGAATTTTCGGACAAACACAACTGGCCAATAAAGTAAATTTAAAACATCCTCTCCGTCTCACTGCTAAAGGACAAAATTTATTTTCCTACACTGGAATCAAAAATGTTTAATAACCTTCCCAATGATATTAAAATTATTGTTTGTCCATACAATTTTAAAATACGTATTTAAGAGTTCATTTCACTTCTATTTTTTGATAGTTTTGGGTAGAACCAATAACTTTTATTTTGATCAAATTGCTTGTGAACAAATCGAAATGTGATTCTAAGTAAATGATTTTAAGTTACATTTTTAATTTGTAGAATACCTACCATTGAAATAGTTTGAGGCGACTCCGCCCTCAGCACAAGTTTTCTAACAGATTGAGGGGCGACATATTCTGTAATTTTTTGTAGTGTTATTTCTTTGATAAAATTTTAAGCATTTGATGCTTTAAAAAAATTCTGTCGAACGAAGGCCAACTAAGATCATCCAAACTGTTGAGTTTTAAAGACCCATTACTCTTTAAATGATGCCTTTACAATGAGGCCTTTGGCAAGTTTTCAAGGCTGTGAGCATTCAACGAAGAGATTTTAACGCCCTCTCAGATTTTAAGTACCACTATAAAGGTTAATAAAGGCGAATTTTATGATCAGAGCGAGACGCATGAGACGTTGATATTACACACCTATGTAAACTGTTGAATGCCTGTAGAGTCATCCACAATGATTGTTTTGAGTTTACTCGAAATTTGGGGTTTGTGGGATCCTGTCGAGATTTATACTCAATAGTCGAACATGATGAAATTCATAACTCACCTCTAGGACGCTGATTTTGTCTTCTAATACTCCCATGATGGTCGTGACGTGGGTGTCCAGAGTGTCGACGGAACGTTTCAATCGAGATGGGTCGCTCCTCTCAACCTGCGAAGGAGTTGAAAAATTAGGATGTAGCACAATTACCGGTAATGTGGTTAAAAAAAAGTATGGCAAATTGGTAGAGTGGGACTTGTGAATGAGTTGGTTAATGGGGCAGTACGTCGCGCTGTGTAAATATTTATGTAATTACCCCACATTCACGGGGTAATTACCCCACAATTACCCCACATTCACGGGGTGGTGTCTCAACATTCACGGGACCAGGCTGAGGTTGTTGGAAGATATTCTACCCTTGAAGAATGAATGCCGTACAATAACCGTAGATGCAGCTATAAACGTCGCCACTGCAATTGGGAGGGAGGGTTTCTCAAACCCTGTAGAGGGACTGACTGAGGAGAAGCTTATCGAGCTGATAGATGAAATGACCAACCAGAATTGTATGAAAAGCCAGAAAAAAATATCCTCCGGGTACAAATTCTTTCTTTTTTGGTGCAAATTTGTCACGTGAAAATTCGCCTTTTTCACGATTCATACCAAAATCCGTTCCAGATCTTCCTGAATTCACTGCCAAAAGACACCAAAAATATGTACTTATATGTATAGGTTCCAAAAGTTCGGACATGCTGGGAAAAATTGAAAACAAAAGAAAAGTTACAAATAATATGTATATTTGTATTCAGCAACATCTAAACTGCTTTTATGTAAAAATAATTATTACATAAAAGCAGTTTAGATGTTGCTGTAATTATTACCTTCCTCCTCCACCCCTTTCGATTGCCGGGACGGATATTCTGTGCAAATTTGAACTTTTTATCTAAATTCTATCAAGAGTTATCGTTTGGAGTGACATATACATAAGCATATAAATTGTTGGGTGTGGAATGACCAAGTCTAGTCGTAGTTTTTATGTTTCTTTATTCCCGACGTTTCGGCACCTGAATTGTGCCCTAATCATGGGAAGAAATCTACAGACATAACAAGGAAACAAAGTTAGGATAGAACTAGGTAGGTAGCTAAAGTTATGGTTATGTACGAACAATGATGACAAGTTATGTAGGTAGCTACTTACATGACGATCAGGCGTTCAAAAGCACACACTTACACATACACTTAGTTGTTATATGACAAATACTTGTTAGGAAAACGACCAGAATGAGTGTGATAGTAATGATAAGAACAAAATGGTCGATTGGTAACAATGGTTGATAACAAATGGCTGAAACTAGCAATGCATCTGAAACGAGAATAATATTCTCTATAATAATTACTATAATATTATTATAGTAATTATGAATGATACCAGTTGTAGACGTGAAATAATATACCAAATGCGATGAACATGTACTTGAAGAGGGAAGAGGTTAGCAGAAATGATTGTTGTCTACAAGTGACACTCATTGTTGTCTACAAATGAGTGTTGTCTACAACATAAGCATATATATATAAATATACCACATATAATTTTTGATGTCATTTGGCAGTGGATTCAGGATGGTCTGAAACGGATTTAGGTATAAAAATGTCTTGGAAATTCGAGTTTTAAAAATATTGGACTGAGAACAATAGCTTGATTTTTTTTTTAACATGAATAATGTTTTTGCGGTGGCCTACCAGAGTTGAAAAGCGTAACGAAGTTCAAGTCACGAAATTATGTCACGAAGATTTTTAATGATTTTCACGTACAACCGAGCCGTTTCTAGGGAAATGAAACTTCTTTAGTTTTCAACGGACAAAAATCGTTCTCCATTCGTTGGAAAGCCTTTAATGTATGCATAAATTATATACTGCCAAAGCCGCTGTAAATATCGAAGAAGCTGAGATACAGCCCTGAGTAAATAAAACTGTAATTTTTTTTTTTTTTGTTGTTGAAAATTCGCTATAAACCTTCCCCAAACAACAGATCACATAAATACAGATTAGTTGGATCACAGAGAGAACTCGTCATATGCATAAATTTACGGGGCTGTTGAAATTACAGGCGGTCCCTCATTCCCCATTTCGCCAACTATATACGTTGGCGAGTACGGGTCAGAATCTGGGAGTTAGCGTCCTCGGTAATCCTAGAACTAGGTAACTTGAGCGTTGTAAACTTGTAAACTTGTAAATGAGTTGTAACTCGGAGCGGTGAAACTCATTTTTTTCGCTGACTCGAGGTAGTAAAATCCACCATAGCTCAAGTTGTCCGCACGTCTGCAACTTGCACATCTGCAACGTTACCCCACCCCTCCAGCCACAAGTTGTCCTCAAATCGCACGTCCGCAACTTGCACGTCCGAGACTCGCACGCCTCAAGTTGTCCTCGAATCGCACGTCCGAAACTTACACCCTCTCCCCCGCGTCCCACGCCACAAGTTGTCCACAAAACGCACGTCCCCCCCCCCCATTCACCCACGCCACAAGCTGTCCACAAATCACACGTCCGAAACTTGCATGCTACCCCGCCCCCTCCGCCACCCGCTAAACGACCATGAGGGCTAGCGTCCACCAAAAAAAAATACCGCTTGTTTGGAAGTTTGTTGAATTACCATGTACTTACTATCTACTAGTACCTACTTCATTATAACGAATTTGTATTGCATTGTATTGCATTGTTCATTCACTCTCTCCATGGAACCCACTTTCAATTTACGAGGCATTGAAATTAAGCATTGAGCTTTCGACCAATTCTGAAAATTGAGGAATATTCACTTCAAATATATTTGATTGTGGCTATTCCACTGGATCAAATCGAGGGTCTCACGGCAACACACCACATCGTCACTTTTGACCAAAATGAGTTATGCAACCATTCGAAGCGTCTTCTACCGGCGGATCGATCTAACTAAGTATAAGTTAGGTACTTAAGTTAGGTAACACTAAATCTCACGATTTATTCAGTAAACATGTAAACAGTAAGAGTAAACAGGTTCAAATCCCCTATGTGACATTTACTTCATCTCATATGTCCACATGAATAGGGCCCAGTTCCTGGGCGGAAACGTCGTGTAATAAAAGACCTTCAAAACCAACGACTAGTATTTGGTCATTCAACGCATCCATATACTTCCACTAGTCATCAGGATCATAACACTTTATAATTTATAATATAAATTTATAAATAAATAATTTATAATATTTAATTGTTATATTATAACAATTTTAAAAAAAATGAAGTACGAGGTACGTGGTGTGGGAGGGGGCGCAGAGACATAAAATGTCCCTCGTGGTAGCGTACTTGTACGGAAGCTGTACATTTTATGTACAGTTTCTTCGAAAATTCGCTCTTATAGTCATGCTGCATGACTGGGGACTTTTTATCTCAGTTTGATAACCCCGAAACAGAAACACTGTACTGAGAGTGAGAGTTACACCGATAACCCGCACACAGATGGATGCCAATGCATCTAATTGGGATCTACTAACATTTTCTGGTTTACTCAATCTTTATGTTGCTTATGTATCCCAACCGTTGTATAACGCTATTTACTGAAGTGTTTTCTTCAATAAAAGATTTATTAGATGTTCTTGGGCAGACTGACCAATTTGGGTGGACAAAAATCTGTAACTCGGAGATCCTTTAGGAAATTTCACGGTGATCACGAAAGTAGTGAGGAAGAAATGGGGGTTTCAGATATCTGCCTCCCTCTGGCCCCTCTGACGTCATCACCACTTCCCTTCGCTACCTCCCGATCACCTAGCCAGCCAGCCCTCTGACGTCATAGGCTCTTACGGCATAGGCTCTGACGTAAGAGTTGGCCTCCTGCAGGCCGTCTGACGTCATACGCTCGTGCGTCATAGGCTCTGACGTACTAGTTAGCCTCCTGCCAGCCGTCTGACGTCATACGCTCGTGCGTCATAGGCTCTGACGTAGTGGCCCGCCGGTCGCTTGTGTTCTGACGTGATCTGAGGGAAAGGGTGAATCAAGGGAACAAATTTTTCCCGTTTCAGTTTATGTGCCAAAGCAAAGACATGAAAATGTCAAAAACTATGTAAATAGGTACCTAAGCCCAACTGTACCTAATGTCAATTTTCTGACAATGAGTTTTCGACTATAGTTTTCATACCTCTTTACTTAAGTACTTATTGCAATTTGAGACTGATAATGAGCTGTTTGCAAATAAAAAGTCTGATAACTACTTTATTACATCTTATTAACCCTTTTCGGACCAAGAATCGATTTCGTGGGAATTTTTCAAAACTTTTTGTTTTTTCTTGTAGATTTACCTTCAATTATGCCATAATGACAGTTTTTATCGCTTGGTATGTTGGTTACACTAAAATAAAGCCCTTTGAAAATATGGTGTCCAAATGGGCACCTTGGTACAGGCTAATTTAATTTGGTGTCCATACGTACACCTTGGTACAGGCTAATTTAATTTGGTGTCCATACGTACACCTTGGTACACGCTAACTCAATTTGGTATCCAAGTCCAGGATGTTCCACATCCACCTTTTTGCAGTCGAGGCAACAGATCAAAAAAAAATTGTAATAAAGTAATGTTTTGTAACCATTTATTCATGAAAAAAAAAAAAAAACACATTTTCAATAAACTATTGTAAAATCGTTGAAAAACATTCTGTCCAAAAATACTTGTAGCATTTTACTAATTACTAATTGTATATTGAGAGCTTTTTATTCCTCATCAGAAACCAAGTAGGTAACCGTAATACCTTACTAAGGAACAATCATTGGTAGGTAACTCATTAGATTTTGTCTCCTTCTAGAATGGTACCTCTACACTAGGTACCTCTAACAGCATAAATGCTAAAAACATCATGAAACTCCTTCACCAACTCCGACTTCATTTTCCTCATCCTGTTGTAGCTTTTCCTAGTCCTCAGACTTCCTCTTCCTTGAGTATTTCCTCTTTGGCAAGTCCACTTCGGTATGGTATGCTCGGAAGCAGTTCCTTTCATTTGTGACACAAAGCCTCACGTTGCACTTACTGCAGGCGATCCTGCTTTGGTTAGTATGGCACATGCGACATTTTCCCTTTGTCTCCTTGATCAGAAGGTGTGTAGCTTCTTGCAGCCTAGCCTCCGGGACATTTAGGAATGAGAGATAACAATAGCGCCCCTCTTGACGTGTACACGGGCGTTGTGGCTGTAAAAAAGAGGCCAGAATTATAATACATACGATGCGACTTGTTTACACTGAAGTGGGTACCTAATCGATCAGAAAATAATAGTGGTGGGCGTTATTGCTACTTTTCCATAACGGTACGTTACGTTAGTTATGAAAAAATAACCGTTATTTTTTTCGGTTACAAAATAACCGTTATTTCTTTTCTGCTAACCTACAAAAATAATCGTTTCGTTTTTCAGTTACTTCCTACATGATCGTTTTTTTCCGTTTCTCGCCATTTTTTCGGTTACAAAATAACCGTTATTTCTTTTCTGCTAACCTACAAAAATAATCGTTTCGTTTTTCAGTTACTTCCTACATGATAGTTTTTTTCCGTTTCTCGCTATTTTTCGGTTGTCAGGTTATTCCGAGCACGCCACTTTTGATAAATAGCAGTTTTGCTAGTAAAATTGAACGTTAACTACTGCGATTCTTGTTTTGAAAAAAATGTTGGGGTAAAAAAATCTTTTTTAATTTAGTTCCATGGCACTTCCACATTTTACGATGTAATTTACTCTACTCCTTTTTCTGTTGATATAACATTCCCAGTCAAAAAATTCTTTGTTGCTTATGGATGTATTATTTTTATACCTCTTCTGCTCTTCACAAACTACGAGTATCTATAACGCACTGAGTTTTTTGAAAATTATTTGTATAGTTTAAAATTTTGAAAATTTATGTATAGTTTAAAAAGTCTCCTACACGAATATTATCGCAGTGATTCGTGAAGAAAACCTAGAGGATAAAATATAATTTCTACCCGATAATTAGATTGTATAAATACGAGATTGTACGATATAAATATATTGTCTTTTGTTCAATGCTAAGTTGCACTAGATATTGTCTTTTGTTCAATGCTAAGTTGCACTAGATACAATAATTTCTACAAGCCATTCTATAAAAATGAAGACCGGTCAACTTTGGAATTGATGTTTACACCATCCTATTCTTTAACCCCTAAAATCTTTTAAACGCTATCCTTCGTGCAATTTAATGTGGGATTCTCTATGTGGGCAAACCGATACTCCTCCAAGGTGAAGAAAGCTGCGGATGGTCTTAAAAAATTCTACGGAACAAACTCTATCTAAATATCAAATAAAAAACATACCATTCCATATGAATTTTTCGAGATATGAAATTTTCAAAATTTCAAAATTCGTTTTGAACCCCTTCCCCTTGACCTAGGGTTATGAAAAGTTTCGAGGACCATTGTGGGGTTGGTCGAAACCCCTAAAAAAAATTTCGTAATTTTAACTCAACGCTAACTGGGCAAAGTGGCGCGGACGGCGTACGGCGGACGGCGTACGACGTACGGCGTACGACGTACGGACGGATATTTTTTTTTTATTCGATTTTCTGAATCTACGTATCTTGAAACGTAAACCAACAAATTTTGAGGGGGGGTTAACATTTTTTTTTCTTTGGGCGATTCCAATGGTTCATTATCGAAGATAATAAACCAAAAGTGGTCCAGACATAAGTCTGCCAGGATGGGGGAAATTGGAGCTCCCATAAAAATATTAATGAAATAGAATAACCGAAAAGAAATCGAGAACCTTACCTGAGTACAGCTACAGCCAGAAAAACGAGCCTCAACAGTTATGCGTTATAATATAACGCATGCGTTATTTTACAGGTCACGTTTTTTTCGGTTATTCCATAACCGAAAAAAACGTAACCTGTAAAATAACTGAAAAACTTCGAATAACAGAATAACCACTGTTATGTAACGGTTACATTGTAACCGATGCGCTGAGGCGATAACGTTTCGATTTTCGCTTACAAATACGAACGTCTGAACAAAAGACGAACATGATGAAGGATCACTGATGTTTCTTCATCAGCTGTCGACAGTATGGGAGTGACAATTTATTGTGATTGTGAGGCCAGAATAGCCGCAATATAGGAGCGAAACAAAATTTTAGGTGGTTTTATAACCGTTATTTTATCAATTGAATAACGGTTATAACGGTTATTTTAAAATAACCGGTTATTCATAACAGTTTCAGGTTATGCGACCCACCTCTAGAAAATAATGCAACGACAATATCGTCGATGATGGGCTCCTCAGTGCCTTTTCACACCTCAAAATTTCCCATCTCGAGTAAGGCTTCCTGGTCAGCAGACCTACAAGTGACATCACAACGTCGTGTGAACACTAATAATTCCAAAAATATTATGAGAGGTACCTGGTGAGCTGACCCACTGGTTATACAACCTATACCACGGTGTACAAACGCACACCGTTTTGTAAGACACACCTGTACCAAAGGTGCCAAATGTACACCTTTTTGACCTCTAGTGTAAGCGTATACCAAGGTGTACAAATGGACACACATTTGAAAACGACTTCCAGCCACTGTGAAGATGGATTTTTGCAAACTTATTGCTGAAATGCATTGAATAAAGCTTATTTAATGATATTTCGTTAATGGTTTGACTATAATCCGAAAAATAACAACATGGAAAACGTAGAAACTTACCCCTCGCGCAGCTGGACGTGACTTGGAAAAGATCGTCGGTGTCACGCTAAGAAACTGCACGGAAAAGGTTTCAAAAGGGTTATAGATTGGAAAAAACTTCTTCTTCGCGTTCGGTTGATGTTGTTGGTTGTAAAAATTGCTTACTCCCGGTCGGGGTCATGGTGGAATTGCCAGAAAACTCGCGAAACAATTGGTGTCCAAATGGACACCGTGGTCCGAAAAGGGTTAATCTATTTTCAAGTTCCGATTCACAGTTGAATGTATTTTATTTAGATGGAAGTCGAAAAAAGGGAAAACGATGGAATGACGAAACCTGTCGACTACTGACTCAAGAGATACTGTCGACTTCTAACACATGTAGGTCGACTACTAGTGCAAAACCATGTCGACTACTGAAGAAAATGTTGGTCACTGGTGTCGACTACTAGAGCATTGGGATTTTTTACGAATTTTGTTTTTCCCTTTTCAAACCATGTTGAATAATATTTCCCGCTGCCAGGTCTTTTAGGGAAGGATCTTGGGTACACAATGAACAGGTTTGCAATGAGAAAAAACTATTTCCCTACGTGAAAGAAAAGCTCAAAGTTCAAACTTCCTTTAACGTGTCGACTTCTGACGCATTACCTTACTATGATTTCGCCTGCGTAGAAAATAACTCAACACAATCTAGACCAAATCGTTTTGATGCAAATAATTGCATTATAATGGACATTAATGCATTAGTGCGTTGCAAATATTAAAAACTAATGGTGGTTTGTTTAAAACAGAATAAAACTGTTTTTTGTGTGTTCATTTTGAAAAAACATGATTTTTGCCAACCGTGGAGGTTAATAAATTCAAAACCCGCAGATTCATCATTACCGGCATTTTCACGGTGCCGACCTACTCCCCCAACTGAACCTACTTTAGGTTATTATCACACGCTAAGTACTCACCACAGGGCAAATACCTCAGAACAAAGGCATTTACTATTTCGAAATATCCAAATAACGTCCGAACATTCACTACGAGCCCTTTCTGAAATCGTCAGAAATTATTTCAGTAAATAAATGAGACCACCCCGAAACGAGAGAGAGAAAGAAAAAAATCCAGCAACACTGAAGAATGCGAATAATTTCCGTAAGTAATAACAATAATAAGGAAGTAAATAAGAGTTGATATTGTAAAGTCTTGGCGGAGCTCCAACGTTCCACCTTGCGATCTTAAACCAAGCGTGACTCAAAGTGACAGTACCGTGACTGGGGCAGCTCTGTATCAAAAGGTGCCACTCCCACTTACGACGACGTTATTATTATTAAATATTGAAAGAGACAGAAGGAGGTGCCTCACACGGATAACGCGGGACAGTGGGCAAAACCTGGACAAAACCTCAAAATACAATGTCCTTAAAAATACGAAATTCCTATAGAAAATCAAAGTACAGGTGTATACAGGTGATATCAGGGACAAATGAAATCCTCGTTTTAAGTCTGAGGACGTTATAATGAATTTCAGTACAAAAAATAAGGAGGTTATAGTAACTTATAGTGAGGAGGGTTATAGTAAGTTCAAACCCGCTTCGACAATAAATATACATCCGAAAATTTGCTAACACCCAAAACTCGACCTGTAGCGAGGTACAGACAGACATTTATTTATTTATACTGGCCTTTTAAATTGAATTTTTCAGTGAATCCAAGTGTGGATCCAAACGGATTCGTATTCAGGGATGTGAAAAATCCGAATTGAAGTTTCGAGTGTTCTAAAAACATTATTTATAATAAACTACGATTTTAACTACGATTTTTGGTGTTTAAAAGTCACCGATGGCTCCCAATGAAACCGAGAAACCTTTTCGAATTTTTGAGGAGTCGCGACTTCGTTGTAGGTGGATCCTCTGTTGAAGGTATTCAGTCCATGTCATTGTTCCATACATTGTATAATAATTATAACAAAATTATTTTGTTAGGTAGCAAAATATTATTTGAAAAAATAAATGGAAATGACTTTTTACAGGTACTTTTCATGTTTTTGCCGTTTTCCTCACTAATTGCTCAGTGAATTTTCATTAAACTCACAGGAGCCACTCTTCGTGTTTGTAAACAGGTATCCAGTGACTCCAAAACCTGGGGAAATATCCTACAGTGGTCAAATTAAGAAAATTAAGGGTCAAAATCACTTCAAAAACTGAGAAGTACTGTCTTAAGTATAGAAAAATATGGTATATTCGTAATCAGCGCAAAATTTCTTATAAAAACGTCCGACCAATCATAAAAAATTGTCATAGTTATAAAATTGTTAAAATAGTCCATTGAAAATTCGCTCTTTAGCCCATGCTGCATGACTGGTTGTACATCTCATTCTACACCAAATTCATGGTACACCACCCCAAAATACCTCCACAAACGCATTTGAGTCGAGTTTACACACATTTCGAAGGAGTTGTAGGTTTTGTCCAGCTAAATAAGCGGTTTTTTCCCAATGTGCGCCGTTTTTGTTGTTACTCAACGAAAGCTCACCTGTTTCAATACTTCTTCAATCGCCTTTTCGACATCCTTGTTTTTGAAGAGCTCCGACAGTGACTCCAAAGCTTCTTCGGTATTTTTAGGCTCGACGTGACCGTTTCGGGGAGCGAGAGTTATTTTGCTCGGGTCGTCTTCAGGAGAAATGTGAAGAGTGAACGAGTTCGACGTGTGATCGTCGTCGTATTCGACGATCGCTCCGCTCCTTTCGACGTCTCTTTTGACTCTGGGGCCGTTCCTGAGGTACCGAGTCGGACGAAGGTCTCGATTGTAATATCCCCTGAAAATCAAATTACGTGTCAAATTTATTGAGACAAGTACATTCACATGAAAACCACCACCGAACGCTCACCCGAAAGGTATTGTGATGACTACCCTGAAGTTGTGTACGAATTCATAATTGAAACTTTGCCCCGTTGCCAGGCCTTTGGATCTAATATTACTTGAAATCCGCAAACGGGAATCGATTACGGTGATCTAAATGTCGATAGATGATGTCACGAATTTTCGAAATTTCAATTTTGGAATTTGATAGAATTGAGATAATAAGTTCCAATTTGCGCAAAAAATCCGTCTTGGCAATCGACAGGCTAAGTTCGTAGGTGGGCATAATCGGGCCACTCTAAGGTGGGGATTTGAGGAGTTTTAGGGGGGGGGGGGAATTTTTTTTATGCTGAACACGATGGTGGAATTAAATTTGTGATATCTTAATTCGTTCTCAAACTTGAGTACTTTGAAGATGAAGAAACGTGGTTGTTACTTGAGATGTTCTTCACGGTTAGTCTGCTCTAATCTAATGACGGAATGCAATATCGCAATTGTGACTTCATCTTCATGTTCAGCGTTGAAATGTCCAAAAGCTGAGGGGGGTTTTGGTGAGTCTGGGGGAGGGGGTTCATAAACTCCAAGAATGAAACGGTCTGTCAAGTGAGATGTTCTTCATGGACATCACGTTCTTTAATGGAGACATTTTGAATAAAATCAATTATTTCTTCGAAAATTTGCTCTTATAGCCATGCTGCATGACTGTGGATTTTTTTAAATGCACCATTCTCCAATAAAAACGAATTAACGGTGTTGGACCGATATCTTTGCAGGACATCAAACACTCGCCTGTAATCGCTAGCAATATGAACACGTCATCGCATCGCATCGCTATTACCGCTTCGCATCACATCGCATCGCGGGCAGTGTGAATTAGCCATGCCTAGTCTGAGTAGGGTGCGTGAGGAGGATGAGTGGGAGGGGTGGAGAAGGATGGATGAGGGGGTGGAAGTAGGTGGGAGGAGGAGGAAGTTGGAGTGAGTAGGAGGGAGGAGGAGGAACGATGAGTTAGAGGGAGGAGCAGGAAGTTGGAGTGAGTAGGAGGGAGGAGGAGGAAGTTGGAGTGAGTATGAGGGAGGAGCAGGAAGTTGGAGTGAGTAGGAGGGAGGAGGAGTGAGTAGGAGAGAGGAGCAGGAAGTTGGAGTGAGTAGGAGGGAGGAGGAGGAAATTGGAGTGAGTAGGAGGGAGGTTGAGGGAGGAAGAGCATGGAGGAGGTTGTACGATATCCCGCCGCTGATCCTGCTCTTTACACTTCCGATTTGGGCTGCCTCAATTTGACTTCTTGAGAGCTTGAAATTTACTACGTCTGCCATTATTTAATTTTACAAATATTTGCTTCGCTGAAAGAGTTATAGCAAGAAAGCGTGATATCATTGGATATGAAATCTTCATATTATGAAATCTTCCTGAATAAATCTATCTGAATTGAGGTTTGATTCAAAATTCGTTTCTCTGTCCACTTCGAATCTGTGGTGATTTGCCTGCACAGTTACTCATGACACGCCACCGTTGATGCACCCCTGCAGTAGGGGTATCGAATATTTAAAGTAACCGCTTCAAATAACCTAATACTGTCCAGAAACCTAATACCAGATAACATATTACCAGAAAACCCCTATTACTGGAAGCACTGTTTTGAGAAATTAGGGGAGAGGCCTTTGGGCCTCTGTGTCGCTGGCCATTCGGGATTCCGTTACAATAGGTTGGCTGGGACCTAATACCAGGTAAGGTAATATGTTACGGAAAACGAATGCGTGAAAGGTGTGCAATCATAACTGTCGACAAGTTATTTGAGTGAGTATTGAGTTAGTTTCGCAACCGTCTGGTAATAGGTTGTGGTATCAGGTTATTTTGGTAATAGGTTACCGGAGATTCTGGAACCTTTCCAGCGCCCCGACCCAGGAAAACAAGTCCTAATACCACAACTTGTTACCAGACGGTCGCTGTTACTCGATAACCTATTACCAAGAAATATCCGTATTAGCAGGCCTAGCAGCTCACCTGTACGTTTTCTTTGGGACAAAAAGAAGAAGTCGAGGGCCATCAGACTGTGAGCATTCCAGTATCGACACACTTTCGCCAATTATTGGAATTTTAACGCGAAATATTACCAAATTCGTGACACTGAGACGACGTAAACGGTTAAAACTCACCTATCGCGCAGAAATTCTCGTTGATACCTTCGTTCATCAGGCTCAGTCCTCATGTAGAGGAGACCCGTGGGAGTGAAACAAGCGCATTTTTTGCCCCTCGTTGGTGGAAAAATGGGGTTGGCTCGCAGTTTACACTTGTGTTTCCGCCACCTTTAAAAGTTTAAAGCACGGGAAATTTCATTCAATTGACACATTTTTGTTTTTGGCTCAATGAGTTTTCTTATGGTATGATATGATATTGTTTACTGGCAACAGTAGTACAATTAAAAAGAAACAAGCCGTGGTACAAAAAGTAATCGAAAAAATTAAAATTAAACAATATCAACTATTTTGGCAAATAAAATAAAGTTGCCCACCAAAGAATAAGTTCAAGTGAACTTGTGATCTTTGGTGGAGTTCAGATATGCCTATTGTAAACACTTATAGAGCAGATGTGCCAACACAGTTGGAAAAGCAAAATTAATAGAAAGATACAAGGAAATAGGATATTATTGCTGAGAAACGGATTCCAAACTATAAACCTAGATACCAAAATTACAAATAAATATTAAATTTGATTTAAAGGAAGACAAATTGCAAAATATCAATACCCTTATCATACAAAAAATCGAAGATAATAAAGTGCCTTAAGGCTAATGTCCAGTGGCTAGTAGTGGGACTCTATGATAAGAGGTGGCAGTGCAATCGCCCATATTCAAATCTCGTTTATCTCGGCAACCGTTCAACATGTTTTAAATCCGAAAAATGGTTTATTCTCGGAGAATGAATACAAATGAGGCTAACAATAATTGATATTTATTATTGATATTTTGAAAAATCTTTAAAAAAAAATTGGTTTGTTCACATTTAAATGTTAGTAATTTGAAGTAAATTTCTTTTTTAGTACAAAAACATGTACCTACAGCCCGGATCTGGGTACTCATTACATTCCTTCTATAAAATTCAGAATTTACTTCAGGGAGAATTATGCAAGATACATCCTAATTTTTCATACAAAAAACCTGAACGCAGGATTGAAAAAGGTAAAGCTAAGTGGTATGTTTTACGTGGAATTGATTAAATTGGAGTGAAGTTGGATATCACATATTTTTATTCAGAATAACTTTCAAAATGATATTCTACATTATCTGGGCCTTTCTAAGATATGATCTGATATCGCTACCCCAAAGAATAATACCGTATTTCAAAAAACTACGGATCTTGAACACGTAGAATAGTTTACGCATTGTTGCTATGAGGAACTCAATGTGCTTCAATGTGCTTAAAATTCAAGTGATCATCAAACAGCACCCCTAGACATTTACTTATATTTGGATAGTTTACCTGTGGCCGTCGGGTAGACATTGCCACTTCTGGCCTGGTTTACAGGGCGGCTGATACTCAGGGCGCTGACACTCGATGGCCAACCGAGCCATCTTGCTCATCCCCATCACCGGCAGGAGTTGATTGTCCAATTGCCCGTCCATATTTTCCAGACCTGATCATTCGAGTGGACAAAAAAGGTATTAAACTCGACAGAATAAGGCACATCGTGATCGTCAAACATTACAATCTGCCTCGGGCAAGGGAGTAGGCGTTCAATTTAAATTGATTACAGTGGAATCGTGGCGGTTGATTAGGGGGTTGCGCAGTGCGAGGAACCCCCAAATTGGGAGACGCGTTTCGAAGAAACTGGAGGCTAACAGCTGATTATGACGGAACTGTATGATTTTAGACGGAACGTAATTACCTCGAGGTGGAGCGTAGCGATTGAGACCCGCAGTTATGTCCTCGTTAATTAGATCTGTTCTTCTCGCATCCGCTGGCATGCTGCTATTACTCACATCCCTCACAGAATCTGAAAGGAATTGGACGGTGATTAATCGGTATTGGTCACTTCAAACCGAATATTCTTGTAATTCACTTCAAACTCAAACCCACTAAGTAACTTCAATTGAGAAATATCAGCCCAATGAACGGTCATGCTGAACTCTACTCGAGCGATTGGGCGTGGCATATCAAAACTCAACTCGGAACCAGTAATTATTAATTATTATATGAGCGAGGAATCGACCAAATTAACATAGTTTGAGCTCACGCATATCACCGCGTCTCAATCCCTGGAAACTGGAAACTTAAACATCACTTGAATATTTTAAAAGAGGAAGGTGGATTTTTGGTTTATTATCTTTGATAATAAACCATTGGAATCGCTCAAGAGTAAACAATTGACCCCCCCACCCTTAAAATTTGAGGATTCAACGTTTCAACATGAGTAGATTTCGCGGCACTTTGCCCAGTTAGCGTTGTGCTAAAATTACGAAATTTGGTTTACAGGTTCAGATCAACCGCTCAATGTTCCTTGGAAATTCTCATAACCCTAGGTCAAAGAGAAGGGGTTCAAAACGAGTTTTGAAATTTTGAAAATTCGAATTTTTGAAAATTTTTAGTTCACATTTAGATAGAGCTTATTTTTTTTTCGATTTTTTCAAGACCATCCGCAGCTTTCTACGATCAGCGGTGTACCAAAAGGTCGTCCTGTAGGACAGCTGATTCAAATAACACAATGTCATTGTTTTGTCCCATCGAGTTCCTCGTTCTGAGATACTTTTTGTGTCTACGGAATTTTAAGATATTTATACAATTTTGTGGTAGGTAGGTAACAGTAAGGTCTTTTGAACACGGGGGTACCCCCCACCCACCCACATCAACCCGTCATCTACCACAAGTTGGTAGAGAGGGGAGTTTTTAGATTTTACAATTATAATCTATGGGCTTAAAAATTACAAGCTGTTGACGAGGGGATTTGAGAAATTAATGTTTTTTGAACTGGGGGGTACCCTCCCTATCACTACCGCGCGAGTTAGAGCTCAATTTTTCGAATTTAATAATTATAATTCATAATTTACACTACTTGAGAGAATTATGATAATTCATAATTATAATTAATCTATCATTTAGTGATCTAGACAGAAGAGTGATCTACAAACTGAAGATAATAAACCGTTGTGACAAGAATTTGCAGAATTTTTAACCCTGTTAATGCCCTGTTAAGGTAAAACGCCTCAACTCAAATTTCAAAACATTGCAGAAATTCGCCTCAAAATTTTTCACTGAAACCTTTGATGTAAGTTGACTACAACTCATTATAAAAAGGTCATTTTTTGATGAGATATCGATATGGCATCAACCAATTCAACGGTGGAGAAAAAAAAAGAAAAAAAAACTCGCAACTCGCAAATGAATCGATTTATAATCGATTAATTGCAGTTAAGGCGGTTTTAAAATTTCCAGCTTCCGTTTTGGAATGGTTTGTTGAGGTAAAATGCCTCAGCTTGACGTTAACAACTCAATCAAACGGATGTTTTGTTAAGAAAGCTCCTAAAATAACGTAAATTTTTTAAGGTCTCATCTTAATATTTTGGTGAGTTGAGGCGTTTTACCTTAACAGCGTATGTTTATGGTCAGAATTTCCTCCACTTCCGGTTCGAATTTTGAAAATTGGACTTCACCATCGAAAAGACCAGGTTCAAAATAGGGGTGTTCCTTGAAAACCCCACTTTTCGTAAACATTGGACTTGAGGCGTTTTTATTCAACAGGGCAGTGTTACAGTAGGAGGCTTGACAAAAAATTATATACTCGAACGTATCAGTAGCAAATTTTAAGTTTGAACACTTCATGCGTCACCAAACTCTTACCGTCGTCGCTCGGTTTCCCGGTGGTTGCTGGTAACGTGTGATTGATGTCTTTTTCTATTTTGGCCAGAGACTCTTTCACTTTGGCTTCAAGAGCTGGATCTGGGTAATCTCGTCTCCCGCTACTGTAAACCAAACGGGTATTTAGCAGAAGTAGAGAATGAGAACAAACACGGTAATCGTGAGGACACTGAGGTTCCGGCATTCCAGAGAACACTTCTTAGTAATTCGCACATGTTTTTCTCACACTATTACTAGACTTTCACTGAAAAATAAACTGTCTGTACCTTTCTATTAGGAACGTGTCAGGCCATTTGGACGGGTATTTGGACCTCGGTTTGTGTCGACGGTTCAGGAGTTTGAAGAAGGAGCGGCCGTCCATGTGGTCCGGCGAATCGACTCCGGCGATGTCCAAAAAGGTTGGAGCCAAGTCGATGTTCAGGACGAGCTCATCTATGCTGAAATCGACGCGAAACAAGTTAACTACTGAATCGATATGAGCAAACCGAAACACAGAATATTACAAGGTCCTGTAAACATAGGCAAACAACGACCCCTCCCTACTCATTCAAGCGAAAATGTTCAATGGAATAAACAAATAACGCATATTATTAATTTTTTAATTTTTCCAACCATAGGTATTAAATTTTTATTGGCATCTTTTCTAGTTTTCAAGGGTGTACCTTGCAAATGCGTAACTTGCAACGCCAGCTCGTCAGCCCAAGAACCGGTTACACCTGCTGACTATCCATATTTTATGAATAACTCAAACTCGTCCGACTGTATTCCAAGGATAACCTGCATCATAGCTCATCCCTCTCAATAGCCTCATCAGTGCGCTAATACCCCGTTTTGTACAAGCTCGGAACTTGTGTTTCCTGGAGCCATCGAGGAGGTCCTTAGGTTAGTCGATGAAAGATAGGGATTGGAGCTCCCCCCCCCCCCCCCCCATCACCATCACAATAAAATCCGTTCAGCTGAGACGTATGGACGGATGGATTCCTGATGCCATAAATACATACAAAAATCTCGTCTAAAACGGTTGAGACCTTTTGAATGCAAGGTTTAGCGAATTTTCAAAGAAGAAATTTCCGAAATGTTTTTATACCAAAATCCGTTCCAGACCATCCTGAATTCACTGCCAAAAAACACAAAATATCATATGAATATATATTTTATATTTATATAGCATTTCCAAGTCAAATTCATGATTTTCCATACCAAATTCAAGATTTTCCAAAGCACACTCAAGATTTGAACACAACTTTTTGCCACCATGGTTCAATGATTAATAACACGGGATTTAGACATTAATTATGTGGTAGCGTTGATGAAGTGATGTAACTCACATTGTTCCTGGTTCAATCCCAGGGCCTCTGACCAAAAATGGAACCCGGACGTCGAATTCGAACGGGAAAGATTTGCCTTTGACGAGTCCGAACTGTCCTAAATGGTAACCGTGATCTGACGTGTAGATGATGTACGTATTTTCCAATTCTCCCAGGGCCTTCAGCTCCTGGTAAACCTGTTGAAACAGAAGACGAGTTATCACAGTCAGGGATCGACTATAACATCTTAGGAATTAGGATCCATTGGGATCATTTCAGATGAACCTTCCTGGGTCAGTGTTGAATTATTTGGTGATTTTCTCCAAACTATATATAGACAAATCGTCAAAACAAAAGTGAATCCAAAACTCGTTAGAGTTACGTACTTCGTATGTAGAAGAATAAGAAGAAGAAGAAGTAAAAGCATGTTTATTCAAAAAAAGAAAAATACATTAATGAATAGGATTTAGCAAATTTGCCGCCAATCCGAGTTTGCCGATAACTATGCGCAGTATGAAGCTGTTACATTACCACATAGTATACCTACGATGCATCAGTACCTACGTAGGAATTATAACAACATAAAATTGTCATAGGAGCTATTGATGGAAATTAAAAATGAGTCAAGATCGGTTCCAAAATCCAGTGGAAACCCAGTCAGCGTTAAGATCTGGAAAGGTTCCCAAATCGCTGGTAACCTATTACCAAAATAACCTAATAACACAACCTATTACCAGACGGTCGCTGTTACTCGATAACCTATTACCAAGAAAGAACAGTATTAGCGATGTCTACCCCGGAGTGGTCGGTTCGTCTAAAAAAATGTAATCGTTTAGACTCCCGAGCTCGTGTTTTTGAGCCATTTTTGAGCCAAGATCGAGTGTAGTATCTGTTCTTGCCAGCTTACAAATTCTTGTTTGCTGGTAATTAAGTGGGTGACCAAAGTGTGTTTTTGGTTGCCAAATTTTGCCATTCTATTGTGTTTTGGGTAGGTAGGCTAGACTCCCAACAACATCCCGTAGCCTTTAGGGAATTGGGTTGTCGCTTGGGATAAGGAATGAGCGGTGCAATGGTGCAGCCTTTGGTAATCGAGGGGTCGATTCTGAAGGTGTGGCACCCTCTTGCCGCAACTTCCACGGGTCAAGTACCCCTCCTGTGTCCACCATGTCCAACCTCGTTCTCAGCGAGGTCGTGGACTACGTCGCTTCGTTGGACGCAGCGCCATATGGCGTCAGACCACGGCCTTGTGGTCACTATTGAACACAGGTGCCAGACATGTGGAGACCTCACGGGGTTACACCCATACCGTCATGGGTGCCTCCTTGGGGAAACCCGCCCCCTTGTTTCCACCCCATAGGGCGGCTTGCGTAGCAACCTCTGCCCTGAATGGTTTTTGACCCTGAGAGGTTTGATCAACCACCAAAACGCCCATGCCGCCCGTGAACGTAGAGCTGCCACTGCCCCCACCTCCACCGCCCTGCAAAACGTTCAGGTCGTGCCAATATTGTCCGCATTGGCCTCCACGCTGTTCCACCCCCAATGACCACCTCTCGGTCACCCTCCTCATCAAGGCGTCCCCCATTTGTCCCCCCCCCCCACATCACCCGCCCCCTCATCTTTGCCCATCTCGATTATTTCTTCCCCCTCAGACCCTGATATCATCCCCTCACCACAAACCACCCCCCTGAGGAGCCCCCCCCCCCCCGATCTCGCCTCCTTATCACACATCACCATTGTAAGGAGGCCTAATACCGCTTCTCAGCCCTCCTCTTCATCAGCCGCCCTCCAATTGTCCCCCACATTACCCACCCTTTCAGTTTTCCCCATTTCAGTCGCTTCTTCTAACCCAAACCCTGATATTGTCCCCTCGCCACAAACCACCCCTGTGAGGAGGCCTGTCACCCCTGATGAGGAGTTCTCTACACCCCTAGAAGAACGAGATGAGCCCATGGTGCCTTGAAGAAGTCCGTATGCGGATTCCGCATTGAATAATTAAGAAATCTCTTTTGTTTTTCTTCTGTTTCTTTCAAGTCCAACAAACTTAACCTCGAACCGCCTTCACCAATTACCAACTAATTACCAACGTCGGAAGTTTGTTAATAATTCTGGGTAGTGAATTACCAATTTATCTTTGTTTGTACGGTAGTAAATACGGTATGTAGAAAATACACAGTGGAATGCGAAATTTTAAGAAGGAAAATTGATTATACAAATAATTGTAAATTCTACACATCACCTTAAATATTACATACTCGTATTTATAAATCTCGTGATGTTGCTGTTTTCCTTATTCTACATTATTAACGTGTCCCACAGTTGTTTACCCTTCTTAATACAAAATTCGCACAGTACAACCGCAACAACGGACACCAAATGGTCGAATTTTTGTTAAGATGAAGTTGAACAGTAGTGTAGGCCATGGCATACCTTATCCACAGCATCATCGACGCTTTGGAGCGTTTGGAGCCTCTTGGTCATGAGGAGGTCAGTGAACTGCCGGTGGATCGGCTGCATTTGCCCCGTCACCTGCAGAATCCACTGTTTGTCTGGGTTGGGCGCGTAGTCGTACGAGGGCGTGCTGAAACAACGCAAAATTTAACCGAATCAGTGAATAGTTAACCTGTGAATCGAAACGTTTGGTTTTCAATTCCTTCTAAAATGGGTTAAACACACTCTTTTACATTATACACGTATAAATACTCGTACCATTCACCAGGAACATGGAACCCCCAACAAATCGCAACTTCAGTGCAGTAGAGCCACAACTTTTTTCTGAAGATTTTCAGGACGAGCGTTGAAAATAATATTTGATATTTTTTATATAATATACTCGTAGTTCTATTACGGGTTAGTTGTAACACAGGTAAGTTCTGAACGCAATGAGTTTTTCTAGAAATCTGCTACAAAGTGCGAAAACTAGTAATAGAACTGTATTTTCAATTTTTTCTCACGTTTCGACACTTTGAACGCTCGTCCTGAAAACCTTCAGAAAAAGTTTTGGTCCTGTTGCACTGAAGGTGCGAAATAACATTTGGAAAAGTTACAACACTGCTTGGATTTGTTGTTCCAATTCATATTATGAAACGAAGAAATTTACTCATATCTTTTGCATGGTGATTTTTTTTTTTTTTTTTTTTTTTTTTTTTTCCAATTGAAGGTTCTGTTTAAATTTACTCCCGAACATTGTACCGAATTGTAAAAACTTCATTATGACCCGTTTAAGACGCTTTCCCGCATAATACGCTCTTTTTCGCCTGTCCCTTGACTTTTCCTATGCTAATACAGTAGAATACAGTAGTAATCTCAATACAGTAGTAACCACCGACCCTGTGGGGAGTGAGAGACAAGAAAAGGACTCTGAAGAAAAGGACGATCATTCCATACAGTTTCTGCTGGCTTGCAAAACGTGGCGAGCACAGAAAAGTTACTCCCCCCCTCCCTGAACATGCAGAGGAAAACGCTATGGTACGTTAACAGAATTGACAACTTCCTCTTCACACACGCTACCAAGAACCTCAAACTAAGTACGCTTGACAGATTTCTCTCAACTCAGTGAGTAAGCATTGTACATACATATCATTCATGTGAGTATTTACCTATCAAATTCCTGTACGAGTATATCGCATTTTAATAAACTTTACGTTCAAATTTTGCAATTAGTTTCTTTCTTCGAGTATCAAGTTATGCGGATTTCGTAAGAAAAGGAAGCTATTGCTCTCATTCCAAAATTGTTTTGAGATTTATTTTACTTTCCCGGGTAAGATGCTTTTCCGCTTAAGACGCTCTTTTGCGCCCGTCCCTTGAAGAGCGTCTATCAACTATCTATCAACTCTCGGTGGTTTCGGTCAGTACACTGTACATAGCAAGTTAAAATATTTGCTAGTTAACTAAGTTCTTAGATTATAGGCAGGGACTCAGGTAAGTCCTTTCCCCACCCGCCTGTTATGAAACCTGGGCTTATTGTGCGGAAACTAAGTACTTTACTGAGCTCTTATAGTAGCGAATTTTCTTTATGTTTCATTTCCCAATACGCATTTGTGATCCCAAGCTTTTAAACAGGGATACGAAGTCCTCTTCTTCAAAGTTGAAGCGCGGTGGGCAATAGATCGATGCTATATTGCAATTTTTGTTTTTTACTAGTACCGATATTGAGGAAACGCGTAGATTCTTCATGAATACTGTGGTGTGCGTTGTGCTTAATAGCACTCTTGATGAGGATCTAGTGATTGAGTGTTCTCCTGAGTTACAGCCACTGGGCTACAAACTCAACAAACGGTTTATAATATCATAGGAAATTAACTTGATGGGCTGCAGCTCAGTTGTTATGATATTGATGTTATGTTATTGTTATGTTATTATAGGCCTTAACTATATGTCCGCCATGGTGCTACAGCGTCAGGACAAGAAAAGAGAAGAGAAGAAGAAGAGGTAATAGGGCTGAAGGGGTGGTTATAGAGTGGAGGGAGAGGTTATAGCGTCGAGGGGAAGGTTATAGAGTAGAGGGGGAGGTTATAGGTTATAGAGCATCAAAGGGGGAGGTTATAGGTTATATCGATTAATAAAAAAATGTTTCATTTCGTTCAACTTGGAATGTTAATATAGGTATACAGATTCTCGTGAATATTGAATGATCTTTTAAATGGGTACTTATTGAAGGAAAAAGTATTTCTTTAAAATTCAACATAATTTGAATGAAACTATGCTGTAAATAAACTCAAACAAACCACGATAGTATTATAATGAACCTTTAGGTAAACATGATCGATTAGAAAATCGCTGTTTGCGGCGACGTTTCATCACGACCAAATAATTCGACGTTTTCTTGACACAGTTTTCGGTAAAGATCGATCCTTCTCTACGAAAGAAGAAAATGCTAGGCTGAGTCGAACAAACAAGTTAGTTAACTTTTCTACGGTGAAGGAAGAATCAATAGCCCGACTCAGAAAGTTTGTCTGTTATTTACTTTCCGATTGGCCAACTAGTTACCTGCCTTCGGTTTCCACCTTCAGCTAAAGCTCAGGGTTTCCTTTCTGTTCTTTTCTTCGCCCGATATATATCAGGTCTATTTGCCTCACTCACTCGGAAGTTAATAGAGCTGAGAGTATTTGAACGTCTCGAACGTTCCAAGCTTCATATTCCTGTTTCAAACCCACCGGAACTGGTCATGAATGGATTGGGATTGCAATTGGGGTCGCCTGAATGCAATATGAGGGTTCTCCTAAAAGGCCGTAGGGGTTTTTCGCGATGGCAATTCGGGTTGGAGAGCACTATTCTTATTAGCGTTTCTGTTGAGCAGACTACTGCAATTGTTCCTTTTATGATTCCAACAGCCACGAGTATGACATACCTACGATTCAAGAACCCATCACCTGACTTGACTAATCAGAAAATAAATAGAAATGAGGGTATCGTTTTGGAGTCCCATAACCATGAGAAAAACTCTGCTAATTCTTGACTCAACGGTTTATCATCGTTTTGATGCAGATCACCCTTCTGTATAAATCACAAAAAGATTAAATAATTATTATCATTAATTACAATCGTTAATTATAATTATCACAAATTATTATCATGCAGTGAAATTATTATTAATCATTACCATTGATTAATAAATATTGTTACCCAGTTGTTTATAATTAATAATTATTATTACCTAATAATTATTAATAATCAACTCAAATAAACACCTCGAGTCGCTATGAAGTCAACTTTTTCGTTTTCACGATGTATTTGAGTCGACAATTGCTCTTCTTGAAGATCCATTCGAACTCAAATGAACACCTCGAGTCGATATGAAGTCTACTTTTTTTCGTTTTCACGATGTATTTGAGTCGACAATTGCTCTTCTTGAAGATCCATTCGAACTCAAATAAACACCTCGAGTCGCTATGAAGTCAACTTTTTCGTTTTCACGATGTATTTGAGTCGACAATTGCTCTTCTTGAAGATCCATTCGAACTCAAATGAACACCTCGAGTCGATATGAAGTCTACTTTTTTTCGTTTTCACGATGTATTTGAGTCGACAATTGCTCTTCTTGAAGATCCATTCGAACTCAAATGAACACCTCGAGTCGATATGAAGTCTACTTTTTTTCGTATTCACGATGTATTTGATTCGACAATTGCTCTTCTTGAAGGTCCATTCGAACTCAAATGAACACCTCGAGTCGACATGAAGTCTACTTTTTTTCGTATTCACGATGTATTTGATTCGACAATTGCTCTTCTTGAAGATCCATTCGAACTCAAATCAACACCTTGAGTCGATATGAAGTCTACTTTTTATCGTTTTCTCAATGAATTTGATCCGACAATTGCTCTTCTTGAAGGTCCATTCGAACTCAAATGAACACCTCGAGTCGATATGAAGTCTACTTTTTTTCGTTTTCACGATGTATTTGAGTCGACAATTGCTCTTCTTGAAGATCCATTCGAACTCAAATCAACACCTTGAGTCGATATGAAGTCTACTTTTTATCGTTTTCTCAATGAATTTGATCCGACAATTGCTCTTCTTGAAGGTCCATTCGAACTCAAATGAACACCTCGAGTCGATATGAAGTCTACTTTTTTTCGTTTTCACGATGTATTTGAGTCGACAATTGCTCTTCTTGAAGATCCATTCGAACTCAAATCAACACCTTGAGTCGATATGAAGTCTACTTTTTATCGTTTTCTCAATGAATTTGATCCGACAATTGCTCTTCTTGAAGGTCCATTCGAACTCAAATCAACACCTCGAGTCGATATGAACTCTACTTTTTTTCGTTTTCACGATGTATTTGAGTCGACAATTGCTCTTCTTGAAGATCCATTCGAACTCAAATCAACACCTTGAGTCGATATGAAGTCTACTTTTTTTCGTTTTCACGATGTACTTGAGTCGACAATTGCTCTTCTTGAAGATCCATTCGAACTCAAATGAACACCTCGAGTCGATATGAAGTCTACTTTTTTTCGTTTTCACGATGTACTTGAGTCGACAATTGCTCTTCTTGAAGGTCCATTCGAACTCAAATCAACACCTCGAGTCGATATGAAGTCTACTTTTTTTCGTTTTCACGATGTATTTGAGTCGACAATTGCTGTTCTTGAAGCTCCATTCGAACTCAAATGAACACCTCGAGTCGATATGAAGTCAACTTTTTTTCGTTTTCACGATGTATTTGAGTCGACAATTGCTCTTCTTGAAGGTCCATTCGAACTCAAATGAACACCTCGAGTCGATATGAAGTCTACTTTTTTTCGTTTTCACGATGTATTTGAGTCGACAATTGCTCTTCTTGAAGGTCCATTCGAACTCAAATGAACACCTCGAGTCGATATGAAGTCAACTTTTTTTCGTTTTCACGATGTATTTGAGTCGACAATTGCTCTTCTTGAAGATCCATTCGAACTCAAATGAACACCTCGAGTCGATATGAAGTCAACTTTTTTTCGTTTTCACGATGTATTTGAGTCGACAATTGCTCTTCTTGAAGGTCCATTCGGACTCAAATGAACACCTCGAGTCGATATGAAGTCTACTTTTTTTTCGTTTTCACGATGTATTTGAGTCGACAATTGCTCTTCTTGAAGATCCATTCGAACTCAAATGAACACCTCGAGTCGATATGAAGTCTACTTTTTTTCGTTTTCACGATGTACTTGAGTCGACAATTGCTCTTCTTGAAGATCCATTCGAACTCAAATGAACACCTCGAGTCGATATGAAGTCTACTTTTTTTTCGTTTTCACGATGTATTTGAGTCGACAATTGCTCTTCTTGAAGATCCATTCGAACTCAAATGAACACCTCGAGTCGATATGAAGTCTACTTTTTTTCGTTTTCACGATGTATTTGAGTCGACAATTGCTCTTCTTGAAGGTCCATTCGAACTCAAATGAACACCTCGAGTCGATATGAAGTCAACTTTTTTTCGTTTTCACGATGTATTTGAGTCGACAATTGCTATTCTTGAAGATCCATTCGAACTCAAATGAACACCTCGAGTCGATATGAAGTCAACTTTTTTTCGTTTTCACGATGTATTTGAGTCGACAATTGCTCTTCTTGAAGGTCCATTTGAACTCAAATGAACACCTCGAGTCGATATGAAGTCTACTTTTTTTCGTTTTCACGATATTTGAAAACCCTAGGCTGCTGCATGATTCGACTTTCGATCTGCTCTAACTTTGAGCCCTTATTGTGAACGAACGGCTGGTCTTTAAAAATTCTAAAAATTAAACAATTCTTGCTAAACATTGTGCACTAAAACTCGAGATATGAATTTTTCAAAATTCGTTTTGAACCCCTTCCCAATGACCAAGGGTTATGAAAAATGTTAAGGATCATTGAGAGGTGAACCTCTGAAATTTTGTAATTTACCACAACGCTAACCAGGCAAAGTGCCCCAAATTCGATTTTCGAAAGCTGCATAATATGTTGATTACGAAAATCGAAATATCTTAAACGTAAGCCAGCAAATTTTGAGAGGGGGGTAATGTTTCTTTCTTGAGCGATTTCAAAGGTTCATTATTGAAGATAATAAACCGAAAACTACGAGGATTCAGTCTTAGCCACTGTGCCGGGGCCCAGGTACCTTTCTAGCTATCTAGTTTATGGATCACTTACTCCTTCATATGAATGTGATGGTGAGAATGTGAATTTACTACACAAATCGCCAGCTAGAAATCCAAGGGGTGTCGCAATCCAAGGTACCCTACGTTTGAATTCCGCGTCACGTACTAAATTCCTAATATGCCATTATAAATCGAGAAAAGACCGGACTTCATCAGTCATGCTGCAGCCTTTCCGATCCACCTTGTCACTTTGAATGAAATACCCAAGAAGGCAGAAACTCAACATCGGTATGCCTTGAACAAGGCAATCCTAGCCCGATCCTTACCAGAAAATAAGAACGTAAAAAATGTGAACTCGTGACAGAATGCATCGAATATTCCACGTCCTTTTTCCGAGGTAAGATACGTTCTTTTCAAAGTTGGATTTCCAATTTATTCAACCCCAAGGAAACGTCTCCTAACAAGGCCTCTTACGCAGGGGAGAAGAACGTTCATTCCCTCATAGGTTTCTTCGTTTCGTCCTTCCATCTCCCATTGTGACGATCGATTCTTCGGAAAAGGGAAAGTCAACGAGTAAATCACGGTTACGATGGTGAAGTTAGATGTACTTGGCCATCTTCAAACGCACACAACAACAACAACAAAAAACCCGCCGCGTCTGGGAATGCGTTGTCGAAGGTAACTTGAGAGCAGAATGAAGTCTGAGCGACCGCACGAGGGTCATCAAGCATTCAAGGATTCAAGTGGAGAAGACAGTTTATTCCAGTCATCAAACACGTAATGGGAGAATAATCTAAGGATTTAAACCGGAGACGACAGGATGTACGTTTGGGGAAGAAGTCGAGTGCGGGAATGCAAAGAAAAAGTTTTAGATGGGAATCCAAACGGCATTGTAAGACAATGTAAGGCATACTGATAGGAGGAAGGAGGGACAACAGTTTTGGCCCATGGATTTATAAAGAACCTCTTCGTTATCGTCATATTTCGTTGATTTATTGTAATTGAAACGCTTGTTTCACAAATCGCTACATCGTTCCTTCATTTGTTTTTGGTGGTTTTGTCGAAAGGAGCTGTGGGAAAAGAGGTCCCTCTCGAGGAGCATGTGATAATATTAAGACAAAAATTTGAAACCGACGAAAGTCCTTGAGCTGCGCAAGAAATATTTACTGGTATTGATTCGAAATAGGAAAGAGCAGTTGAAAGATGAATTGTGATAAGTTGTGGAAACTTTTCTGATTTATGACAAGGTGAAA
Organism: Stenodema calcarata; assembly: GCA_963920205.1. Classification (NCBI taxonomy): domain Eukaryota; kingdom Metazoa; phylum Arthropoda; class Insecta; order Hemiptera; family Miridae; genus Stenodema; species Stenodema calcarata. The sequence goes on along the minus strand of OY986055.1, from coordinate 5,945,172 downwards.
ATTTGATGGGATTTATGTAAAACCATTTATATGAGCCAACTTTTGAAATTTTGCAATTTTTATCTTCAAACAGTCTATTTGTTGATAATTGAGACAGTCAAGTCGAACAAATGAGAATTTTTGACAGTCAAGTTGTTGGAAATTTTTCGTCTTCAAATAAGGGTTTGAATCCAGATTCCTACTTTGTCAATTATTCCTACTTTGTCGATTAGGCCTAAAAGTATATTTAATGCGTACCTACTAACACAAGTATGCAATAGAAAAATGTGGAAAAATCGGACGGAAAAAAAGTTCCAAATAGTATGAGCGAAAAATGAACTTTCACGATCTTGAGCCACCATTGTACGCTACTTTTACACATCAAAATTTCGCAATTCAGGCAATTTTTTTCCTTGACCCCAAAAAAATCCAATTGTCCCAGATAAGAATTGATGCAAAATAGCTCGTTTTTTTGAACTCATACTTTCGTTAGACAAAACAAACGTTTTAGCGGAATTTAGAGTTTTTGATCATTAGCCAAATGTCAGATTTTTGGAGTGACACATTCATATGGGGATGAATTTGGATGAAGTTCTGAAATGGAGTTGTCTACGACCGAAATTCAAATTTTTGCTTGAATATTGATACCATCACAATATCGTCCTCGAATCTCCTAACTTATCCACAAAATTAACTCCGAGTGACTTCTATTCCCCACTTTTGTCCTATTCTTGGAATAACTTTTATCCAAGTTCCTACTTTGTCGATTAGGCCTAAAAGTATATTCCGCACGTTTTAATGCGTACCTACTAACACAGGTATGCAATAGAAAAATGTAGAAAAATCGGACGGAATAAACGTTCCAAATAGGATGAGCGAAAAATGAAGTTTCTTTGAATCTCGCTAGGATTATTAACGAACAATATTGACACGATAAAAGTGTTCGGGCTTTTTGTAACGCCTTGCGCACATCCACAGGAAATGACCGCAATCTGAGTTTACGACGCCGAACCCCGATTAGTTCGGAGGGTGCGGGAGGAAGAAAAAAATCTCCTTTCCGAAAACAATCTGACGCTTCCTTCTCATGGGAAACGACTCTGTACACGTTCGTGAGAATGTCTACTCCGTGTGAAGAGTTTGAGCATTGAGTAGCTTATTATTTCTTCTTACAGAAGTAAACTATGACGTACTTTGGATATTTGACAACAACGGTTAATTTAGTGACGTCAATGGTTCGGAAAAATTTGAACAAATAGGTCGCAAAACTGGGTGAAAACGTGGTTGACTAAAATAAAATGATAATTTTATGTGATTTTAATCAAACATTAACTAGGATGAGTTAGTTAATTTTCAGATAATTTATATATATTTCCATTTATAGTAGATTTAATGATAACCATCATTTTTAATCTAAGTGCCTATTTGGTTTTGTTATAATCAATTACTTATTATTTATTCTTAATTTTATATTTTTTTAAGTTTAGGTACCTATATCCAAATCGAGAATTGAATTTTTAATTTCGGGCAAATATGATAAAATTGGTATCTTATACATATAATAATTAATAACCCGGCAAATATTACCTTTGCCTATTTAACAAAAACCTAAACTCCAAAACCAACTAGGCACTGACAAGAACCGCACATATTCTCATCAAGGAGACTACCTAATATTTGTGTGGTAGTTGACCAATTCCAGCAGTGCCGTTCTCCTCACTTATGAATCTAAAAACGCAGCAAATTTTGCCTTGTAGTTGTATTATGTGCTGTGCTTACGACTTCATCCAATGGACATGGATATTTTATACAGAAAATAATGAACAGTAATATCAGAAGTTGAGCTGGTTCCAACTCGGTGTTTTGAAGTGAATGTATGTAGGTCAATGTATAGGGACTGTGATATGTTTATTAGGAAGATGGAAAAGGTGTAAAAGGGTTGCGAAAGTGGAGTGGGGGGGTTGGCAGGTATTTTTGTATAATTAATGACGTAGGGACGACAGCTCTTGAAAGCGCATATATCAACGTCCTCGGATGGGAGAAAAAATAGGACGAGCTCAACCCTGATAAAAGCTGGAAAAGATGATATATAGGTAGAAGACGAGTGAGAGAAGGGCGGAGCCATGTGTGACGTCATTGCTACTTATTCGGCTATTGTTGATTTTTCGGATGGTTCCCGGCTGAAAGGGTGAATACATGAAAGTGAACTACGGAAACCCTTCTGAATAGTTGAACGTTTTCTGGTAGTCACAACTTCACCGGTCAAATTCAACTGATTTTCTACGACAAATGTCCTACAAGTGGTTCCGCGCAGGGTGCGGGGGTAGATTTATGATTATAATCTATGGGTTCAAATACCTAAAAGCCGTTGATAAGGGGATTAGAAAAATTAATATTTTTATTTAACCCAGCAACCCCCCCCCCCCCCCTAACTCATAGATTTCAGGATTTCAAGATTTATAATCTACGGACTCAAATGAAAGTTGTTGACGAGGAGATAGGAAGGATACGTTGCGGCCCATTCTCATACTTAGGTACTTAATATACATACAAAATTTGCGTACTTTAAATAATAATCATCAATCTACCATTTAGAGATCTAGACAGAAGGGTGATCTGCACAAAGAAGATGATAAACCGTTGTGTCAAGAATTAGCGGAGTTTATGTATATCTTTTAATTATTTTTATCATGAAAATACTTTATTAGGCATCATTTTCTTTGATCTAGACGAAACGTAGACGAAATCACAGAAGCAGGGAGTCAAACTAGACATATAGAACTATTTGTGGTTAAAAGAAAGTGTGCGATGGACGAAAAATGCTCATCGGAGACTGTCATGACTGCCATCTCGGCTTGAAATGACTTTTCACGCGGCTCCGTACAATTGGACGTCAAAGAGACGATTGTGGCCGAATCAATTTCGTTTAGATTCACCGGTTTGAGAAAAAGCAGGTTCATTCAGACGCCTTGAGTGGCCGCCCTGGCTCGCCCTTGTCGCCCTAAAAAAAATTGGTTCACGCCCCGCGACGACATCCGCCCCTTGAAAGGACCAAGTCGAGCATGAAATTGAAGGTAACCTTCCAGCTACGGGTTCACTGGTCGCTCTAATTATTTCGGTCATTGATTTGTGTTCGTTCTCCGGGTTGGTTATTTATGTCCAAGAGCGAGAGAAATTTTTTTACTTGTTTTCTGATGCCTTTTCAGCAATGCGGGTCAAACGGTAGAAATCAAACTGAAAAAAAAACCAACCAACATCACGTCTCCAATTTGTAGCGTTGAAAACCGTTGAGTTTTACAGCCAACTTTAGGGACAGATTTCAGAAGCACGTTTTCCCCATCCATATGTTGTGCATGTACGCCAACCCTATGAAAGCCTTTAACTTTACGGGAAAATGGTCGCAATAAACCCATGACATTTTGAGGTTTTAATAATCGAGCGTTGATCTCCAGATGGTTCCAAGTCAATTTCATCTAATTCATATAACGAAACGTTCATAACCAACTTGATCGTTGATATTAGTATAATTACAAGGCATCAATATACACAACGTACAAGTAATAAGCAATATATACATGAAATCGGTCCAAAATGTTCAAAACTTGAATTTCCGAGAAAAAAAATGTATACCACAATCCGTTTCAAGACCGTCCTGAATTCACCTCTTAAGGACACCAAAAGTCCTATAGACATATCGACTAAAAAGACATATCGACGATGTCAGAGCAACACGCCCTATCACCATTTTGGCCACCTTTCAGCGGAGCCAAAACTCAGGTCGCCAATGATTTTCTCGTACACCTGGGAGTCTTTCTGAACATTCTCATAGCGTTTTTGGTAAGGACGATTGATATTCACGACCCAATAGACAAGCTGTTACTACCGGAAAACTCTGTATTCCCGTTATGGATAGGGAGTATTGCCGTCATCATGATGATAGGGTGTGTTATCTGAAATGCCACTTGCGCGACACCTGTTAAGGTTTTGCTAGAACCGTGTATTTCATTGGATACGGCGCGCGAAGAGCTTTCCTACGATGTGCATATCTCATTTTTGACCAAAATTACAATAGGGTGATGATTTTGGGTGTCCTTAGGCAGTAAATTCGATTGCCAAGACAGATTTTTGGTGCAAATTTGAATTGGTGCATATCTCAGAGAGATCGTCTGGAATGACCGAAAGGGCGTGGGCGTATCCCTCCGCTGTCACCAGTGTAAAGAATTTGAAGGGCGAAGTATAAAATAAAAGAATGGGAATAAAAGAATGCATCTCGACTGTCTTGTTTGAGATGCAAAACACAACAACAACTTTTTTATACTTCGTAACAATAATCAACAATTCAATAACGTGGTGGGTAATCTTGGCAATCGAAAGGGGGGGGGGGGGGGGTTTGAGGGGAAAAAAATTACCCATAAATTCGAAAAATGGAGCAGACTGACAAGTGACACTTCATATGACGGGGGGGGGGGGGTCCAAAAGCAGGGGGGTCCGGAGGCACCCCACCCCCCGGGTAAATTGTTGACAAACAGGGTACTAAAAAGAGGGTTTTAAACTAATTTTAACAATCCATAATTTAAAAAAAAACTTCATTTTTTAAAGAATTCCTTTTTCAATTCATGATTTTTCAATATGTTTTCATATGGCTCAGTATTTCAGTGTTTTGGAGGGTGTCCTGACCCCTTGGACACCCCCCCCCCCCCGCCTCCTGGCTAGACCACTGCTGTACATGGCAAAATCAATATTTTTGAGCGATTTCGCTGTTTTCATTTTTTTTATAAAACGCTTTTCGAATTCAGCCTTAGCATCTAACCACCCCCCAAATCCGCCACTGGGCTCAATGCCTACGAATCAGCTGTTGACTATTCGCAATTTTTCATTGATAACAGACTTGAACGTGGTGTCGGTCCGATGTTAACAAACCACAGACTCTGCTATCCTTGGAATGATACGATATTTTGTACCGTGATAAGAGTCGAAATTTTTCAAGAAGCTTAGCACATTTAACACGTTACGAATACTCCTAGTATGAAGATCAATAATTACCCATTAATGGGAACGGTAGTAATCATACATAAGCATATCTTTAATTGTATCCACGCGAAAACCTCTCAAATGTCGATTGAAGACCAGCCTTCATTGCCCAGAATCGACGTACCTAAGTTCAGGAAAAGGAGGTGGATTCCATTTGAGAATGAGAGCGATCCCTTTACACTCTAAACCTTACTTTACACGGTTGATAGTGTACTTTACCTACTTTACTTGATAGTGTAAAATGCGGAAGGTACGTATAACTTCTACGAATGCAATATAGGGATCAGAACGTGCGAAGCAAGTGAGGTTGGGACACAGAGAAGGGTCCACAAGGGTGGAAATAGGCTGCTATTAGCATTTCAGCTAGACCGTCGTAGCCAGTGGAGCAACTAGCTGTAAAGATCCTCTTAACCGCCACAGTGTCAGTTCCGAGTGAAGTTTAGATTACTCCGCCTGGCAGTTGGGTTTCTCACCAGTTCCATTAGCATCAGTCAAGAGTTGACAAGCTGATAAGGGCTGTTCACACGGCTAATCGGATGGAACTCGCGGGATCGGTTTCGCCCATTAAAGCCTGCATGAGCCATACTTACTTACTGTAGTTCGGTACATCGGAAACAGATAGAATAATGCCGGATCTTTTAGCACAACATGAAATATACAGTCAGATATGCGAGAAACGAAAAAAATTCCGTTCTGCTATCTCATTATTATTGCACCCTGCAAAGAAAGTATTTTTCCTTAGATGGTGGGGAAAACAGCACACATTGATCTTTCTGCCCTATATTTGACATAACCTTCACTTGCAAAGTTCATACCAGATGGCTACCCTTTCAGGTAGGTCAGTGGCTATATAACGATCCAATTAGGAAACGACGTTTGTAAGACTCGTTTCCAAGATTACTCAGTTGCTCCTGATGGCGAATTCCAGACTCGCTATTTTACAAGAGCGCCAAGTCTTCTTCGAAAGTCGTTTAAAGGTAGAATACCGACATCATAAATAGGTAAACCTACTGGACTGCCTCGGTGGAATCTCCCGTATATCTATCACGAAAACTACGCTCAGGACGTACCCCTTTCAAGGCTCTCAAAAATTATTTCCACAGTTAAATTTTCACGGATTCCTCGTTGATTCAGTTTTACTGAGGTTCTAATCGCAGATTTCTGAGCAGGTTTTAATTTTGATCTCATACAAGTGGAAGGTCGGAAAAAATCGATCGATCTCTGTCCTCAATAAGCATCCTTCACACCACCAGTTTATTTCAGCTTACTGTTTGGAATAAACTCTTCTATTTGGAATGAAAATGAGCTTCCTAAGAAGAAAAATAACGGAGTTATGATGGGTTTCCTATTTTCAATGATAACTGCCGTACAAATTAATCGAAATTGGTGCGGTTCATCCTAAAATGTCCGTTACTAGTACGAGTACCTATATACTTAATGGTTTTGAACTCCAACATCTACAGTAGATTAAAAACTAATTTCTGAAAACAATCAATGTTGAACGGTGGTCAGAAAAATTGTAGTAGAATTGCGCCTGTATAAGGATCGATAGGAAATTTAATGGGCTTTCGAATGAGTGTACACACTTTGTCACTTTCCCCACCGGTTCTTGAGTTATTTGCGATTTTTGGTAGAAAATCGTGGGTTTTACGTCCTGCAAACTTTCTCTAATTCTCTTCCACACCAATTATAATGATTCTCGACTACAAAAACAAAAATTCGCATAAGTATTACTGGTGGTGATGGTACAACTAAAGCGAAGTTATGCTCCAATTCAGGCTTATTTATCTGGCAGAAAGCTCCCGCCAACAGCATTGAAAGAAGCGAAAAACTCCCTGCAGGTGCAACAGAGGAAACATATTCGGTGAAACCGAGGGGAACTGAGGCTGAAAGGGGGGTTGTGGGCAGAAGACAGGGAACAGGAAAGCATTTGTAGTGGTGGTTAGGGGTAGGAGGATCAGGTTTCTATATGCACACTCAACAGCGGGGTGCGAAGCACCGAGCGTCCTATATACGTGGCTGGCGGGCAAAATGGATATCATTCCTTTTTGCAGCGGCGGAGGTTTTTTGGCGAGCCAGTTTTTACAACGCAGTTGTTTTTTGGGGGATCGTTATGGCGCGACAGAGCTCGGGTACAGAAAAGAGAGCGAATGATGGGTACAGAGTCTTTTTATACGGGAGTTGGATAAGTGGGAGTTTGGTGATTCTGCATTAGAATTAAAAATAATTGTTTGCGTTTGTTTGCCCAATAACAAACAATAGGGGTCTGGATTCTGCTGTCCGCAGCGTCTTTGAGCGGCGGGGTTATCGCATCCGGTGAGGGTGGACGGTGTCCTTTGTGTGTTCGAGGATTGACTGTGGTAACTTTATATATGATTTTTGGTGTATTTTGGCAGCTAATTCAGGATGGTCTGAAACGGATATTGTTAAAAAATGTTGTCGTAAATTCAAATTTTAAAAATTTTGGACCGAGAACAATAGCTCCTTTCTCTTTGAAAATGCGCGAAAAAAGGTTTTTATCAGGATGAATGTAAAGAAAGGGAGAGGAAAAGGGAGAATAAGAAGGGCTAAATGAAGAAGCACAGCTTTAACCATCTGAACTGCAACTATTTATGACCTCAGGGTTCCCCGGTATTGTGGAGTAAAACACCCGGCTCTTGGTTTACCCTCTTTCACCGGTTTATTTCCCGTTTTTTTCTTTTTTCCTCCTCCCCTTCTTTGGTGTGCGTCTTTACTCGTAACAGGGAGGTCTTGAATCTTTGGTTACGAAAATGAGGAGGAATTGGTGCAGCGTCTCCACGATTTATTCAGCGACGTGTTTATCTATGTAGAGATGGTGATACGTGTGTATAGATCTCGACTTTCCTATCGGAAGAATGAATTATTCTTCGTCTCTCTGATGAATTATTACCGAAGAATTAGGTAACATTGTTTAGTTGCACGGGGAAATATAAATGAACGAATGAAGTCGGGAAATCGGTAATTTAATGAGGTAAAACAATTGAAAATATGGAAAACTGAAGAGCGCGACAGTAACTAACTGGTAGCATTGACTGATTGGTCGGAATTCGGGAAGGAGCAATATGGAGTATGACGCAATTCGGTAAATCTAAGTACTTCATGGTTTTGCCCTTTTCTCGGCATATTGCCTACCCCAGCTGGCATTTATAAATTAGGAAATAATACTCCTAATTATTATTATCTGTCGGGTGAATAGTGTAGGTGCTGTTATTCGGTAAATATGTGTGATAATGTGGAAGTTCGGGAGCGCTAGTGGTATACGGGGAATAAGGGAATCAAAGGCGCTAGTGGAGGGTTGATTGTGTTGATAGTGGCAACTAAATGTAGGAAGGTGGCAGGTCGAGTGCGCTAGCGGGCTACGGGGAATGAGGGAAACTGAGGTCCCAAGAAGCCCAAACATCAAAGGGCCGAACAAACATTTTATAGGAGTTTCAGTAGCGTATCGTATATGAAAAGGTTTTCGTTACACTGGGAATCTATGGCAGAAGCTAATTGTGTCAAAATAATTAACTGGGCCAGGTGAACAACCCTGGTATTTTCTCGGGTACATTCGAAATCTGGGACCCGCCACGGTGGATGCTCCAATAATTTTTGTTAATGCCATGGCGCCATAAATGACACACATATGACATATTACGCCATATCGACAGCCACACTCAATGACTGTATGTACAAAAATGAAAAAAAGGTTCAGGAAACGATAAAAACTATTTCCCAACCATTTAACAGGTTACTTCAAAGATCCATTGAGGAGAAATGAAGCCCTGCAGCTCGATTCTGTTCCTATTAGCATGTTCACAAGGCCCAAATTTACCAGTGAAGCTCAAAACCTTATTTTTGGAAAAAAGTGGACTTACAGGCTTTTGCACTGGGCTGTCGATATTGTAATATATTATATAATATATTATATTACTATATAGCCAGCCCAGTGCAAAAGCCTGTAAATATGACAAATTATGTCATAGAATATAATAGTCAGTTAAAAGGATATATTATATTTTGGCACAAATTATGTGTCAATGTGAGTTTCACATAAATCGTTGGCGGTTTCAAAATATTTAGACTGAGGATCAGGATGCGTCAGTGAGGTACGGTTGACTGCACATTGTCTCAACGGAATTCGACATTTAAAATTTTATATTATCGACATATGTGAAATTATAATATACTAGCTTGCAGTGTTCATACGTTTTACAAACACTGCGAGCCCGTACAAATACCAGTTTCATTCTGAGGGATATCGGGGATCTACGTGTGGGCCACACGTCGTGTGGCTGATATTTTACTGCGTGGTTTTAATTTTTTTTTTTCTTTTGAAACCTACTCAGCACAGTATTAAGCAGTGGGGAGGATGCCAAATACCCCGCTGTACAACCCTGTATGTTCTTCACCTCTGGGAAACTGGCGAGAGTCCAAAGCGAGGTGAAGAAGGCAGGCAACTGCTCCGTATAGATTTTCCAGGTCCGCTAACGAGCATAATGATCAATGTTACCATCAGAAACAGCTAGCGGGGGTTCGGGTGTTTCTAAATAATTTGTTATCTTCCGATCGAAGAGTAGATAGAGGCTGTGAATGATTTAATGTTGGAAAAGCTTGAATCTTGAACCGTGTGGAACACTAATGACTTGCTACGATAACTAATGAGTGCAACCCTATCTTTTGAAACCTGAAACAACATGGTTCGAAATGATAGAGGGAACTGAATATTTATTATTCCCTGTTGCTCTTGTCTGGGAATGGCAAAAAGTGAAATTCTCGACACCTTCGTGTCTCCGAAATGACTGATACGGTAAAAGTTTCAAATATTAAACGCCTGTTTTTGCTCAAACTTGAAATTATATTCAAATATCGATACCTCTTCGTAAAATATACTTGTAGTTCGCTTGATGATACATAGTAAAGGAGTGGACTCTCCAAGAACACACATGAGTCACCACTGTAAACATGTAGCTGTTGCAGATTCAGTAGAGAAATCGTTGCTAAGAAGCCACCGTTGCTGTAGAAGAATGGACGAAGAAGTGGTGGATGGATCTCAATGAAACCAAATCAACACATGTCATCTTCACGAATAAAAATATATTACAAATCCCTCTGGTACTAAATCAGAAATATAGCTAGGAAATATATATGGAAATACCTGCGTATGACATTAGACGCCAAGTTAAAATGGAAAGAGCACGTAGAGAAAAAAAGGGAGAACTGTACTGTACTGGCTCATGGGACGATGTTCACAACTCAATATCCACAATAAAGTGCTCCTGTACAAAAAAGTGCTAATGCCTATTTGGACCTATGGCATCCAGCTGTGGGGTTGCATACCTAAGCCGATTATCAAAATTATACAAACATTTCAGAATAAGGTTCTGAGGAGCATAGTAAACGCTCCTCGGTATGTAAGGAATGATGACCTCCACAAAGACCTCAAAGTGGAGACTGTCACCGATGTCATAAAAAAAGCTAGCTATGAGATATGAGCGTAGGCTTCTCAAACATCCAAAACCAGCTGCTATCCAGCTACTTGACAACTCTCAACAAATTCTGTGCTGACAATGACGTGCAGTTTAAGTGCGGTATTCTCACATGTTTCACCCTCATGACCAAGGGAAATAAAAGAAATATTCGTTTGTTATATATCGTTTGACACAACCTTCCTGTAAAGCTCATACGAACACTTCACCTCAGGGAGAGGCAGTGAACGTTCACTATTTAGTTACTAAATGCAGCACAAAAGAGTAGGTATATATCCTCAAAGTGTAGGTATACTGCACATTCTAGCCTAGTAACCTGACTTACTGCATTTTATTTGTGTAAATCAAAGGAATAGTGACATATACTGCAACCTAATAATCAAATACAATAAGAAAGAGCTTATTCCACTGCATTATAGCTTTTTGAGGTGATAGAAAACGTTGAAATGAACCTATGTAACTCGTTAAGGCTAAACATTGGACATACTGCATTTTAGACTAGTAGGGCAGGGTAAACGCTCCTTGGTATGTAAGGAATGATGACCTCACAGTGGAGACAGTCACCGATGTCATAAAAAAGCTAGCTATGAGATATGACCGCAGGCTTCTTAAACATCCAAATCCAGCTGCTATGCAGCTACTTGACAGCTCTCAACAAATTCGACGCCTGAAGAGAACGTAACCCCTGTACGTTTTCTACTGACAATGAGTTACGTGCAGTTTAAGTGCGGTACAAGTTAATGGGCTCTCACCGCAAAAAGGGTTAATTTGTGAACTAAATAGCTAGATAGTCACCTGATTTATCATTGTAACTAGTTGTTTATATTATCTGAATAAACGCAAGAAAAAAAATTTTTCCCACTTGTTCACTCCCAGCATCCAGATATTCCCTCAAGATTCACCGCGAAACGCGTTCTTCAAAACAGACTAAGTAACGGTAATTTTGGTGGTCCAGTGGGCAGAACCTCGTTCGATGATGGAATAAGGGACACACTTCCCTTCAGAATGTAACAAGAAGATTGTTAGAGGTAAATTGTGGAAGGGAGGAAAAAGGGCCGGCTATGGAAGCACCTCAGGACCCAGAAAACCGGTCTTGGACTTCTTGCAGCTGAGGATGCGATCCCCACTACCCCCGTTAACGGAACAAACGGCTCTCAATGAAACGTTCCGACGGCCTTTCGCTGCGATACGGACGGGAGAGAAAGGAAGGGGGTTATGAAATTTGTTGAAGGTTGCACGATGAAAATATCACTCTGGAGAGTTGATATTTTCGTGATTCGCTCAGAGTTGAAACAAACTGTGTATGAAATAGGTACACTGTATGTGGAAATCATTTTCAATTCTCATCTGTAAGGACTCGGCATACTTCGCACTGGATGCCTACGCTGCCCTCCTAAGGTAAATTACAGTAACTCCAGAAACGTCAAACTAAAGCAAAATCGTTTTGTCTATTTTGTGCCTTGCCGACTTTGAAAAATCTTCTTTTCTCTATAAGAGAAGGACCACATTCTTCTTAATAGACGACTGAATCACCATGGTATAAAAAATGGCATTTTTTGAACCATATTAATGGGACTGGTGGATACTTCACCTTAGCTTGACAAATGGATTCATGTTACAACGGTTCATTGCATTAACTCCGTACAGGGACAGAACTGCATTCCACATTAGCAAATTGGTTCTAATTTGCACTCTAAATTGCAGTAAATTCTATTGTAACTGCATCTAAATTGCAGTAAATTCTATTGTAACTGCATCTAAATTGCAGTAAATTCTATTGTAACTGCATCTAAATTGCAGTAAATTCTATTGTAACTGCATTTCAGTTCCCCAATGAGTTGTGCGCTGTCATCGAACCATTAATATTTGCTATTTTGCTGCATGCAAAAAAATCACAATTTCGAGTTACTCTCAAAACTCCGTACAGGGACAGTTACTCTCTATACTTGAAAACATGTAGACTTCATGCAGAAGAAATAATAGATAACTAAATAAATTGCAAAAATGATAATTACAACAACAATGTAATAAATGCTCAAGAAAGAGCATTTATTTATTGAATTATTATTGGTAGCAGCATATTGAAAATATTGAATGTTCAAAGTAAATTGAAGCATATTGAAAGTATTGAAAAGGTACACATTATAATAATTGGGAGTCAATCTTCTGTACATTTTCTCAGGTCAAGACAGCCGCTGGTGACATTAAGGCCCTGACGTCGGGCATCAGCGGCAGTAGATTGTGGATGATTAAGCAGTATCTTTCAGAAATATTGTTCCCATGATTTCGCAGTAAGTGGCACAAAAATGATGGCATCTTAAGCTAATTCGCAGTAAATCCCTGTGCTACGCTCAACTGCAGGAGCTCCAAAAATGTGGCATGGAAATACTGCAGTCAAGCGTAGTCATAGAGGGTACTGCATTTTAACTTAGCATCTCACTACTAATACATTTTACTGCGAAAATCGTAACCAAATTGAGCGGGGAAAACGGCTTTTTCCCTGCTTTGTTCGCACCCATACGCGAATACATTTTATTGTCTACCTACAAACCTCCAGAGCGTTCTAACTCAAAACCGTCAAAAAGTGGAGTTACTGCACTCTTGCTTAGCACAGCAGTACTAATGTGGATATCTATTTTCTCGAGTATGTTACTGGTTATGTTTATACACATGCTTTTCGCTCCAAATCTTAGAAGACAACCGCCTTCGAATAATAAATATATTGAGCTAAATATCGAAATCGTTCAAAGATGAGGTGTGAGACTGAGCACAAAATCAGCTAAGACTTCTAGCACATCTAATTCCTACACGGGTTACTTTTTTTTCACTTGGGTTGAAGATCGGATGGTAGCAGCTGTAATTGATATTATTACTCTCCAACAGATCTTTCACTTCCTAGACCGGATACAGTCCAGATCTTACGATCCACATGGGAAACTACGCGCTCCTTGGATCGTGATGCCTTAATGACGTTCATTCGATGGTGGTTCAACCAGGAAATGCCTCCACACTAGTTTGAGACGACTCATTAAAAACTCTTCGTGGGAACGTCTTGTCCGGTTGATCAGTAGCAGAGCAATTCTACTAGAGCAGAAGCCTAGCTGCCGTTTAAGAGACGGCGGGGTACCCTGAAAGCTCGCGGAGTGACGGCAAAGGGGGGACGACAAACGCCGTGGGCGGCCAGGCCAGTTCATCCACTTTCCAACAAAAATGAGGAAATCCTATTTAGAAATCCTACCATGTTTCTTCTCTTCTATAGAGGGAGGTAATGAGACGCCATATATCTTGACGTTAATTAATTCACATCCTGAACTACCTAAGATCGCCAGAACAATGATGGTGGCTGCAGAGAGGGAAGCCCTGATTGTATTTAGGTTTTCTGCTTTCCAGAGCCTTCGCCGGCACCGGGTGGCATTTCTAACTACTCTTTATTTATGCTCATTAAGTGAACCTTTGTGTTTTTCTGAGGTGTTTCGCCGTTCTCTAGAGAACCAACAGACCTCAAAATCCTTGAAAGCCAAATGAGCCAAATAGATCCACGTTTTGTGCGGTGCGCGTAACATTCCGAGTTTCAAATGACGACCAATACAAAGAGCATAATATTATATAGGGTGCAAATAATGCGTAGGTACCTACATAATGCATGTGTGTTAAGATTTCGAAAGGAATGGAGAAAAGGGCGTAAGATAGATGGTTAACCACATCGTAGACTTCTTTTTTCAGTAAGTATTTCAAAAATATGAAGATATTGGTGAAATAACCTTTTTTGGTCATTTTTGTTATATTGCACAACATGCGCTATAAACTGAGATGTTAATCTATAAACTGAGATGTTAACATTTATTATAAAACCAGTAAAATGGAGACGTTTTACATGAAAGCAGTTGTTTCCTCGAAAATTCGCTCTTATAGCCATGCTGCATGATTGTGGATCTGAGTTTTTGTCATTTTTGTTTTGTAGCACTTTTGGGTACCCTGAGTTGGGTACTACTGAGTTTGGCACACTATGCCAGAGCTAACATATGTAGGTACTTAATTCCCTGTGGATTTTTTGAAAAATCATAAATTTGTGTGCAAATTTGAACTTCTCATCTCAATTCTGTCGAGTGTTATCGTCTGGAATGACAAATCCATAAATATATATAAATATATTTGAATGAACGAACAGGAGGATGAAAATTATAGAAAACACTTACGTAAATTTGGAACTTTGGAACCACTTTTTCCAAATTTACGTAAGTGTTTTCTATAACTTTCATCCTCCTGTTCGTTCATTCAGGTTCATATTTCGCGCGACTGTCTTTAGTTTCACCAATCCATCGTATAAATATATTTGGCAATATAAGTTGATTAACCCAAGCCTAAGTCTGGGGTATGAAGATATTTTCAAATTGGAGTAACTACCTCACACTTTGACTTGAAACGTTCTCAACCCCTGTGTGAATGGAGATTTGACAGCATGTGAGGACACAAATGTCAGATGGATGTACCATTACTACTGTAATGTACTATTACATTACCGTGCTGTTCTCTGGCCATGAATATTACCAGGCGTACTTCCACATGATTGAAATGGTGGTAAGACCAAGAGAAGCAGTTGCTACCTACGTAATGGATGTTCTGAGAGTAGAGACTAAAAATAGAGAGGAAATGTGAGGAGTGTGGAAATGGAGTAACACAATCGTGGGTGATGATAAAGGATGAAAGCAACTCGGTAATTTAATGGTCCCCGATGTAATGCTGAGAAAGCAGTCCCTGGGTGGGCCGTCGATGTGAGGGTTTAGTCTGGGATAAGACTGAGAAAAACGAACGAATAAGAGAATGAGAAAAACAAAAGGATTGTTTGAACCATGAAATAGGGGTTTTGGTAAACGAAGTTTATACTTACGGCAGCTGGTATGTCCAAACTTACGATACAAAGTCAAGCTTGAACGGGAAGAAGCTGCTGTTTTTAGGAGTAAAATTATCGTCGAATACTCAAAAGCTTCAACATCCGTCCTGCGATACGTGGAAAGACTACGGTATTGGGCGACCGACATGATAAGGGAAAGAGCTGTGCGAACCAAGTAAAGCAGAGTTCTCGCTCTTGAAACGGTTCTAGATAGAGAATAATTTACAAAAAAACATAGCACGTTTGGAAGATATTTATGGAAGAGTATTAATATTCAGAACACGGGATCCTTAGACGAAGTGAGCTTTTAAGAACAGAGGCGGAGTCTTTTGGGGCTGTCTTGGAAGCACCTGCTCGAGCAATAGTGAATACGTGAGGCACGCTATTGGCTATCGAAGGGGTGTTCTAGATTCACTACACGATCGGACCACCGAAATCTCGTTGGTGGGCGGTGTCGGGATGGTAGCGAAGGTTTTACTTACTATTCTCGCTACTTGTTATTCTAAACAAGTGTGAAACGCCACCGTGGAAGTCAGAAGTTACCGGAGAATTGACTACGTGGTGAGCAATCGTTCAAGTGTATCTTTTAAAATCAGTTTAGGGAGGGAAAATCGATTGTTTGTCGTTCGAAGTGGAACAATGACACACTAAAATGGTTCATTATCGGAATTCATTACCGGAGTTTCAATGGAAGATCTTTGTTATTTACAAAAGTAGGATGAGTAAAGAGGGTTTGTGGAAAGAATGAACACATTTAAATGTTTTTCGAGGCGATGGAATGAAAACCATTTCATTAATACCATCACAACTATGCTGTGCAACACATGAGCTTTTGGACAAGACATCAGCGACTGCTTATTCGAGAAGTCGCGTTAAGCTTTCATTTTCTTCTTTTTTTGAATTATTTTAGTAAAACATACTACATTGACCTAATTCTCAACGATAGTATCGTTTAGCTTGGCCTATCTATTCTAAAAGATAATAAACCAAAAATTACCATACAAATCAATAGAAATTAAGACAATTTTCGAAAAGTAGGTAAATTGAACAAAATATCAGCGACTGGTTATTCGAGATTTCTTGTGTCACCATTTGACTCAGCGAGACAAAGTACGACAAGATTGCTGCCTAACTCATTTTACGGTAAAAATTTCGATTTTCGCGAAAAATTTTACTTGTCGATTTTTACTGAAAGACCCACGGTTTTTGGCACGGGAACGAGGATTTTACACCATGAGTTTTACACCATTTTAAACCATTTTTTTGATCATACCGTTGGAAAGCTGAGATTTTGGGCCAGCTTTCGGGATTACAGTGGGAAATTAACCGGCAGATTCAGTTAGGCTTTCAGGTAGGTACTTCAATTCATTTTCTTCTACATAATATGTAGAAGAAAATGAATTGAAGTACCTACCTATATTATACAGATCTATACGCCCATTTCCATCGTGCTGCAGTCCGAGAATGGCAAGGAGAATTCGAGCAGTATTGATCAGGGCGAGATTACGTTGCTGGGTTTCCAAAAATCTCTACCAGACCCTGGCACAAGCTCGAAACCTCAAATTCACGCGCCTACTACAGCACAATTGGGAGAATCTGAACGAACCACTGTCAAACACACTGCGAGCAAATAGAAGAAATATTGGAGCATATCGTAATGGTGTGTGCGAGCAAATAGAAGAAATATTGGAGCATATCGTAGTGTTGGACGGTGAAAAAAAATTTATTTTTTAATAGAATAAGAGAAGAATTAAATCACCCTTCCAATATGCGAACAATAATAGAAACAGGAAGTGGAAAGATCCATAGAGAATTGTATTCATTTTTTTGTTCAATTAATTGCTGTAAGAGCTGTAACAACTAACAATGTAAAATATGGCTGAATCGAAAAAAAGTGAAATCAGAATTGAGATACACTTGAGATGTTCTTCATGGTTCATCTGCTGTAATCTGCTGACTTCACCATCCTATTCAGCGTTGCAACTGATTGCAACTTGCAGGTGTTACTCGGCAAAAGAAAGGAGACAAATTTTGTTATAAAACCGGTAAAATTAAGACCTTTTACACAAAACCAGTTACTTCTTCGCAAAGTCGCTCTTATAGCCATGCTGCATGACTGCGGATTTTTTTTTTTTTTTGTAACTTGATAAAGGGGCCTCGATGTATAGAAGAACAGAGGCCCAAGTACTCGACCATCTCACTGAATTAACTTTCTTGACCTTGTATTGTATTAGCTTCGACGCCTCCGGCCCGGCACTCCAGAATTGTTTGCTGGGGTGCTATGTAACAAGAGCCCTTCCAACTCTCTCCCGAAAGCCGGCAAAGGCGGAAATAGTGACGACAAAAGGTGAGGGGCAGCGAGGGGCTGTCCCTCGGGCAGAATAACAGCGAAAGTAGCGGCGGGGGTTTTCTTTTTAATCTGCTGGGTCAGTGGCGCGTTTAGCTGTGAGCTACAAGTCAAACCAATTCAACTCCGAGCCACCCTTTTGACCATTGTCTCCAATAGAAAGGAATTAAAACAAAACAAAAAATTTCCAAGTTGGCCCTTCTGGCTATCTGAAAAACTAGTTAACACCTAGTGGTTAACCTACTTCTTCAGTTATTTCATGGGAAAGGAAAATTTATTTGATTCGTTTATAGGCGACGGTTCATTCACAAATGCAATTCCTCTACCCCAACCGAATTCGTTCTTTCCATTTTGTCAAGGTCCATTTGCAGAAGTTGTCATGAAACAGCTCAGAAGCTACACCAACAGGTGCACGCAATCGAGCACTGGAATTCAAAATGGAGAATGAAGCTAAGCCCACACAAATCCGTCGTTGTTAAATTCACACCACAACAGAACATCACTAATGTACCAATTTACCTGAAAAATGAAATCATACCTCAAGAACCACTAGTTAAATATCTGGGAATGGTACTAGATTCTGAACTCACATGGGCCGCCCACATCACCTCCATTCTGATCAAAATCCGTCTTCGCCCTGCTGAAGTTTCTGCTAAAAGAAACATCCAGATTACCACTCACACTCTGGAGACCAGTCTATATGACGATCATTAGACCAGTGTGGCTATATGGGTGTGTATATGGACTCTGGGGCGATGACCTTACCCAACAGCCAAAACAACAGGATACAGGTCATACAAAACCGTATACTACGTATAATCTCCTACTCCCGATGGCATGTGAGAAACACCATCTCACAACTTGCCCACACAAACCAACTAGTACAGTCTACCGCAATAAATCTCCCAACGAATAGATCCCAATGTTCTCATGATGTTTCAATTTCAATGTTTCATCATGATAATTTCTCTTTCAATCAGGTCAGTGATTCACTCATTTCTCATTCTATGCACGCTCATGTGCCTACTCATTCCATATACACAGTATTTTATCTGCTCTTTTCTTCTGCTTTTGAGATTTTCACGTCTTTCATATGGCACATAACTCAAAAACCGTTACCCAAATGAGTTCCTGACGATTTCCAAGTACAACCGAGTCGTTGCTAGGGGAATAGTACTTCGTCATTTGTCATCGGACAAAAACCGTTCACCATTCGTTGGAAACCACTCGGTTGTCGCCCTTCGAAAAGCTGAGATATGCGTATGACTTGATAAGGAGTTTGTTTGCACACAACATGAAAATGTCTCAATGTGTTGCAGACTCGTATGCAAGCGTTTACATTGGCGTTCGACGACGTAAGGTTTTAATGAGGAAATTCCATTCCTTTCTTTAATGTAGCTCCTGTCTCCCACACCCACCAGTCTGACAGAGCCCGAGACAGAACACAGTATTTCCTACGTTTCGGGAATTGGGTAACCGAAATGAGGTTTAAAACATTCAAAAATAACATTTGTAAGTATAGTACATGCAGCTTACACAAAACTATTGAGAAAATCAAAAAAGTATACAACATGAAGCGAATTGTCCCAAATGAGGTTTTTCTTGTGCGTTTTGATATCTTCACTAATTTTCTCTTAATTTGTTAATAAAGAACAAAAGGGCATTCATTCCTTGTCATAGTGGAAAGACCCATTAGTGCAGCTCCTATCAACTTTGTAACCTACATAATCACATGGCCTCAGGCCGTTTTTTTCGCTCCTCTCAGTTCGGAATAATTTGCATGATTCAATTTACGAACAAAAGCCTTGTGGAAGGTTAATGGCGGACCGGTAAGTCTACGTAGAGCAATTATCCAAGGAATTTATCGTTTCTAAAGTTAGAGGGGCCATCGCGTGCTAGAGTTTTCTTTCGAGAAGCGAAGCGTTGAACAGTGTAAGGTAACCATGAAAAACTACAGTAAATCTCCCGAACGAAGAAAAAAAACAACGCATTTTCACCAATGCTGCGTATATTTTTTTAAACATTATGGACCCTGAAAAATCCATTACTTCGTGAATCTTTAAATAACCATGAAACTTACGAAGTGGCGGGAAAAATGTGCCAGAAAAACGAATAAAAAGTTTCAATTTGTCGTACCATATTAGTGAATATCTCTAAATTGCACTTGTTCTCTTGAAATGACTATCAGATGGTAATATAGGTAATTAGGGTCTGCAGATTTCATCGTACGTTAATCACATAACGCTACAACGAAACATAACACTTGAATCAGATTCAAAAGATCCTGCTATCAGGAGCGGTGTTGTTATTCAGTAGTGCGGGCGAGCGGATACGATAATCCACAGGTGGCTGAAGGCGTCATCTGAAAGCTTGTACTTATTCGTTTTAGACGATGGCCCTCGGGGACGGAATAACCTCAGTAAAGCTTTCTAGAACCATTTCTGGTCGAACTTTATTAAATATTCATCAAAACCTATTCACGTACTTACCACAATATTTATATGCCTACCTATTTCGTGGACTACAACAAAATTTAATGAAGCATGGTATATTCGGGATCAGCGTGAAATTTCCTATAAGACCTCCAAGTTTTCTTTTACGTTTGGAATCCCCAAGAGTAGAGAGCGAGATAATTCGTTCGATGTCCTGATGCTTTATATTCGGTCATTTGGAAGCAGGAAACGTACGTAAAATCTCAATTCCCGGTAAGTCAAGGGACTCGATGGGTTTACCAAACTTACCCGCAACAGCTGTTCAATTCCATAATATTAACAGAAAGGGTGATACTATGTCTGAGTTTATTTGTCGCGTTAAGGGCAGGGTGGGTTCAGAATGCTCGTTACGGGTGGGGGATGGAGTCGTGGGGTTTAATATCGCAAGCTGGGAGGATATCAAGTAGCTCCCCATCCAACTGGGCTCCCTTCATTTCAAGTGTATAAGCTTTTACTGCGTCTCAAACATTCTCCCCCCCCCCCTTCACCGGTTTTCCGGAAAAGTCTTCCTTCATTTTGCAACGAGCCTATTTTTTCCCCTCCAGGACAGATCCGAGTTTCCGGGATTGCGCACATTCCGCTTTGACGACTGAGGGACGGGTGAGATACTGCCCAGTGATGAGACGCATATTCTTCGCTTCTTTGATGACAGACTTACGGAGAGTTTCCCTAAGAGTTTAATTCAGGGGACGTCAGAAAGGAATTCAGACCGAATCAGTGGAGCACCACCAAAAGACATCCATTTCAGATCACCCGCAAAAATTGGCAAGAAGAAAGTTGCACGCAACTACGAGTACAATGGTTTCAAAATTCTCAAGATGATAATATTATCTTGAGATATTATCTTATTATGATTGTAAGAAAAATATTTCGATACAAATATGTTTTAAACCGTCCTGAATCAAAGCCACGATTTTAATTACTTATTCATTTTTTAACGTAAAGAATACATATTATATAATAAATATACTATATTATATTATATTCACGCAATGTTCACTTACGACGATATACAAAGTATAATGTTAATTGAGAAAAAAAGTCAAATTGGTCAGAGATGAGCAATTTTGAATATTAACAAGTGTGTGGGCCAAATGTCAATTTTCTTTTGTTGGCCCATAATAGTGACAAATAGTTTGATTTTAAGCTCGTTAAGTCGATAAAAATAGAGATTGATTGGAGATTAGCGGAATGGGCGTCAATCAATAAAAATAAATAACGTTGAGGCCGCGACAGCCGTGTAATATTTCCAAACTTTAATCTCGAGACGTCGGTAATATTATTTATATACACATAATGTCGATAAAAGGTGAAACTACATTTCTAAAGGGGTTATCGAGTGGCGTGAGAAACCTCAGAACGGATTGATTGCTGCGATGACGAGATGATCGGAGCCAACGGGCTCTTTACTTGCGAGGACGGCGGCACATGAATAAACCATAAATCATGCGTTATCAGATCGCGTCGAGTGCTACAAAGGCTGGACGCTCGAAAAACGAGAAAGTGTAACAATAATATGAGATGTTTACAGTGAGTTATAACCGTAGAATTATTTTTGAATATGAGATTCACCACAAAATCGTAGACAAGGCCACATTATGATAACGTCCCGAACTCCGTTCATTCATGAAGAATACCCATTATTAGGAATACAGTAACGGGGACAATTGTGGAAATTAAATCGGGGCAAGTAAAGCTAGTCAGTGGAATCTGACGTTCGGTACGAATTCATGTGGAGCAAGGTTAGATAATGTCTAAATATTATTTCTCGTGTATGTTTAGGACGCTTCACCTGTGCGTACTAGCATTCTAAAAAAACATACCGTGTTCCCCGGAACCTCGTGATTCAAATTTACACCACCGCATTCACTTCACAAATAGAGGAGAGATATGAAGAATATTCATATATTATAATATTTAAAATTTAAATTTCCATAAGACCCTCTTTGCCGAACTTACAAACACATTAATGTATCAATTCGTTTATTATTGTTTTTTTATTTTATTGGTAGCTCGAAAGAGTGATTTCCTCAGAGGCGAAGGCCCCGTAGCGGGATTGAGGTCAATATTTAATAGTCAAATGTAGTGTGGGACTCTCGAATATGAAAACTGGCAGTTGTTTGAAATCTTTTGGGGAATGTGTACTTACTAACAGCAAGTTTCTATGTGTTAGTAAACTGCCCTCTGCACTTAAAACTAAGAGAAAGATTTTTATTGCCGTAATTGATTTATTGTGATTGTCGAACCTACTGCTTTTTAGACGTCTTCAATTCTGACCACCTTTTAAAGGTGTTTGGACCAAATTTAGTCAGCTAAGGTATGTGCTGGGGATTTCACCAACGTGCACAGATCAACCACGATGTTTCAAGTGATTAAGACGACAATCATCAAGTGAGATGGTACCTGAACCATGTAAATCTCGTCTGATGACCCTGGCCATATTATGTTCTACTTACTTATTTATAAATAACGATTACTCAATCACTGACTGAACGTACTACTGGCAGTATTAAAAAATGGATTCTCACTGGTGCGTTGTGACATTGAAGAACATGTTTGAGTACTGGGGAGCAGAGTCCTCCGGGCCGTGGGGTGCAGGGAATCCCAATACCAACATTACGGGCTTCCGACTGAAGTACTGCTTCGACTGTCTGAGAAACGTCACCGAATCGTTGGCAATCAAGTCCGGGTAGTAGTCCTGCAAATGACGAGAGAATTAGTGTGAATTACTCCATAGTAATTGAGCGGGATCAGTGTGGAATTCCATATCCCACCTTCTTATTATAACTACTAATATTATAAAATACCTCAAATTTACGAAATCGTAGTTTCAGCTCTAAAGTTTAAGCCGATCGAATTAAATTACGTACTACATATGTATTACACAGTCATGTGGACTTGAGATGATTTGGTTGTTGAAGCGAGTTTCAGCATTGAGACGGGTAAGCAATTTGCGGCGGCTGTTCCACGGCTTATGGCTGCCCAGTTCCTCACAAACGTTTATCTTTCTGGTATTTTCTGACGTAAAATTGTACATGTCGAAGGAGCATCGTGAAAGTATGACTCAGGAACTTGGTCGTCGCATCCAAGAGCGCCCTTTTACCGGTTTTAGTACTTAAGCACCGGTGAATTGGCGCGTCGTTGGAAGGAAACTTCTACCGAGAGTTCAGTCATTAGGTACATAAAACTCCGGATAAAAACAAGGAAACGCTCTCCTTTATAGGAGATGAAATCTACAGAAAGCTTAGGTTAGTCACCAAGAGGTACCAGTGAGGCTCATGTCGGTAGTGAAAATCAAGCTAGTAAAACCCCATGACAAACCACCTTGGGTATAGTACGAGTATACTGCATGGCGTACAGTGGTGAAAAATGGTCATTTTTGATCAAAAACCTGTAAATAGAGCTATTTGCCATCACTTCGTCTAAAAATGAACAACCACATCAAAATACAGGTCTTCTAAATAGTTTATTTTGGTTGCTTACATTGCTGTTGCATTGAAATTGAAAATTGCTGTGAGTTGATTAATCAAATTTTTTAAACTGAT
Source organism: Stenodema calcarata (assembly GCA_963920205.1). Classification (NCBI taxonomy): domain Eukaryota; kingdom Metazoa; phylum Arthropoda; class Insecta; order Hemiptera; family Miridae; genus Stenodema; species Stenodema calcarata. Next base: position 5,921,401 of record OY986055.1, on the reverse strand, counting down.
TACTTCATACAAGAAAAGAAATTGTATTAGAGCAAAATATTATTATTCCTTTACTAAAAAATAAAATAATTTTATCCGAAAATTTACAACAAAAATTTAGGTTTCTTATGCAGAGGAAATACAAACACCTCCAACAACATCGAAATGATATAACGCAATTTCAAGTTTTTCAGCTTCCATCAGATTTCAAGGTCTAAGCTTTTTGAAAACACCACTGGCTTTGGAAACAGTGAATAAAAGCAACATGCAGTTGGGATAAACTTTCCATGTGGGTTTTTATTAATCATTTCCTCAGCCGGTCCTCCCACAACTCCGAATGTCCCAAGACTTAAATATGTATTGCGATGAGTTTGGCGAGTTCATCCGACACGGAGAAGCTGATGCTCGTGTTAGATACGTGCGGCAATTAGCCGATGCGTGGGCTACGAAGGCGTGGGTGGATTAAACTGAAGCCTGAGCTGATAGCCCGAGGAGAACTTTTGGTGAGCATTGAGGATGCTGGCAATCAATAATGGAATTGAAGAATTACCAACTTGTAGGTCAGCCATAATTAGAATGAATAATATACAGGGTGTCCAGTGTAACTCTGTAACAAACTCGGGGAATCGATTTTACAGGTAATTTGCAAAAAAAAAAAAAAAAAATTAAAAGTGAAAAATCCAGTCATGCAGCATGGCTATAAGAGCTAATTTTCGAAGAAATAATCGGTATAAGGAAAATGTCTTCATTAAAGAACATGGTGTACATAAAATGTCCATGAAGAACATCTCAAGTATCAACTACGTTTCTTCATCTTCAAAGTGCTCCCGTTTGAGCAGAATGAAATATAGCAATTCTGACTTAACCATCTTATTCAGCGTATAAAAAACTTTAAAATGAGGTGTCACTTTACAGACCGTTTCATTTTTGTCGCCCTGCGACCGCTCGAAGGTAAAACTGATTTTGAATTGGGCACCGATTCTTCAAAAATTCGCTAAAAGTCCGATTTTCAGTTGAGTAAGATAAAACTCTACGAGGCATTCAGCGTGAAAATGTGCCTAAAAACACACGTTTTCTCGCATACAAACTCAAAAGATAAAAACTAATTATACCGGTGGAAATCTGAGATTCTGGACAAGTTTCTCATAAGGAGTGCCCGCCAAATGACCTCCGCAATAACATAGCGAACAACTAAAGAAAAAACAGTTAGGCCAGACTAAAAAAATTGGATTTTGTATTAAAGAGACAGGAAATTTAACGCTGTTTCCAATGGCATTCTTAGATGTTGTTTTACGTAATAATTTAAGGGCATTAGGTTCGTTTTACAGAGACAAGTCGAGTTGACGAAAAAAATCTTAGAAGTGAAAAAAGTCGGATTTCTAGTTGAGTAAGAAAAACCTCTACGAGGCATTTTTAGTTGCAAATTACCAGTAAAATCGATTCCCTGAGTTTGTTACATAGTTACACTGGACACCCAGTATAGTTCAAGATTGTGTTATCCGCTGTATGTTCCACGGTATAACTTCTTTTTTTTTCAACCCGAAATCTTTATTCCAAAGTTGAACAGCCGATATCAGACGAATAAATCTTGTCAGTCTTATCCATTAGCTGCATGCACCTCTTGGCATTTCGATGCTGAGAACCCACTCGCCCTTTCGTTTCCGGTCGCGAGAGATTCGATGGATTGAAAAACCTCGAAACTCGTTTATAATCGAAAAAAAAAAAAAAAAAACCTAAAAAACCGGAGGATGTTGTAACGGACGGTGCAATTTATTTGGCCACAAGAGTTGATCAGATTGTTTGATACTTGTGGAATAAGTGCATCCGTGTTTCATAGCTGCTGTTCGATAAGGAGAGTAATACACGTAGCAAGGTGAATGAGGAAGATACTGATCACTTTTATTTTGCTTGGTTTTATGTAACTTACTAGCTGGCGGTCCTGTCGCTGACAGGCAGAACTCGGGGTGTGTCCATCTACCTCTGTTACCTGTCCCGGTCTCTAAATTTAGTTATGTAGATAATATCTATAATAATAATAATAATTCGATCACCCAGCAACGTTACCGATTGATATATTAGCTAATATATCAATGATGTTGAGGGATGTCGAGAGTCGGTCAAACTCAGGGTGGACATCCCTCAACATCATTCTTACTGACGGTCAAACTAAATCACACACACTCTGTATATATCAATCGGTAACGTTACTGGGTGATCGAATTTGGCAATCAACAGTAACTAAAAGGTACTAAAAGGTATTTTTTCTATCGAAAATGTTGCGTACTTGCCAGCAAATGCTCTCAGAGTGTTGAAGTAATTATTTAATCAAGTTTTTACTAATTAAATAATTACTTCAACACTCTGGGAGCATTTGCTGGCAAGTAGGTACGCAACATTTTCGATAGAAAAAATACCTTTTAGTACCAAAACCGTTACCATTCGTTCGAATCTTACCCATAACCATAATTTCACGTTCTCGTGAGAATGGCCCATATACATTCGCTGGTTGGGTTATGCGCTACATTACTCAGCTTCTCCTTCTAAATTCATTCGAGCGAATGTTCTTGAAAATTCAAGCTAATTCGTATTTTGGCACTTATACTCGGATTTTAATCATTTTGGAGGGGGTTGGGGTTGAGAGATTCTAGACTTCATTTCACTAATTATTAGTGTTTTCTTCTTCTTTTTTTTTTTTTTTTTTTTTTTTTTTTTTTTTTTTGTGGTCTTACTAAAGTGGGAAGGATAATATGGGATACAATTTAAATGGCTATCTTCCTAGTGAGGAATTCCTCGGTTACAACACCTAAAATGGTTTTCATTATTCCAAAAACCCTACGAGCGAGACTTCACTATCAGTTGTACACTATCGGGTGTAACAGGTTTAATGGCGGACTTATACAGTCAAACATCGTGTGGTCCCCGTTTTGCTCTGCTCTACATTAAGATTCTACATCCCTGAGAAAAAAAAACTTCACGACTCACTCCTTGAAATCAGTTTCTTCCGTAACGTCGACCGGTGTTTTTGAGGTAGCCGGCGATCCTTATCATATACAAAGATGTCCCACGCTCCTGTTGCCAGTCTTGTACTTTTTTAAAACCAACGCAGAAAAATCGCGATATTCCTTTCAGTGCACGGAGATCCCTTGTAAGATATGGTAATCCGCCCGATGAAATATGGCATCCAATTAAGAATGAATACCTTGCAAGAAAACGCCGTCCTTCGCTTGAGGGGTTAAATCAGATTAAACGGCGGCTATTTAACCTGAGTCATTATGTTGGATTTTTTTTTTTTTGCTTTGCCTCTGATAAGTGGCCGTGCTTTCATCAAAGAAGAAATAATTTTCAATTACTGAGTCATCCAAACCTTGTTAACTGGAGTGTGTAATTTCAATCTGCTTCGTAAGTACCTTATAATATAAATTTTATATCAATATATTTTTTAACAACTGCTTAGGGCAGAGTTGATGTCTGAACGCTAAGTACAACAAAACCAAATGATGAGCAAAGATAAGTGCTTCACCAAATCTTCAAAAACCGGATAACTTCGTCGGCAATTAAAACGATTTTTCATATTTTCATATTTTTCTCTCAGGGTAATACGAGTATACTATCCATACATATCCATAGCCACTAACGATACTCCCTCAGAATTACAGAAGGGCCTGTTGGTATATTAAAAAACATTTTTTTAATTTAATTTATTACTTTCTGTTTCTAATTCTTATGTCTGGGTGAATGATTTCAATCGGTTTTGTATTTCGTCCCTTAAGATCCAACAAGGTCTAACACAGTTTTTTGGCAAAATGACTTAGGAACGGATACTTATGCCAAATCTCTCGTTCCGTCTTTCTAGCTCATTGGTTTGGCCTTTATTGCAATGAAGGAAAATGTTTCTTCAACGTAGAAAAGCCGCGATAACCATGGAATTTTCCATGGAGCCCGATGGTGTAGTCAGAATTGCGATATCTCATTCCGTTGTCAAACTGGAGTACTTTGAAGATGAGATGTTTTTCACTGTTTAACTGGTTTAATCTAACAACAGAATGAGATATCGCAATTCTGACTTAACCTTCGTGTTCAGCGTTGAAAAATCTTCAAACTGCGGCGTTACTGGGCACTACAAAGGAGACAAAATTGGTTATGATTCCAGTAAAATAGGGACACTACATAAAATCAGTTATTTCTTCGAAAATTCGCTCTTATAGCCATGCTGCATGATTGTGGATTTATTAGGTTTAGAGCTAGTCCAATATTCATCCCTCGGATTGAAAAAGCACCCAATCCAACATCGAGCACGAACTTAAGAATTTCGCGCCCTGACTACAAATTTGTTCACTAAAACTGGCTTAAAATTATTTCTAACTATCTACAAGAACCGTGCGTTGCACAACGTAGCATGCTCATTCTATAGGTAACAAAGATAACGTATAGTTTTGCAACCATCCGCCCAAATGTACGGTTAAACCCACTTTCCAATGGTTTTAGATTCGAAGTTGAACCGCTCACAACCTGCTCCTCAAATATCACTGATTCAGATGATTAGTTTATTCGTGATTTATGATCGAATAAAACCAGACGTAGAGAAATTTGAAATTACTCTACACCTACGAAACGTTTAATTTCAAGCAGTTACGACATTGTAACGTTCAGTGTGACCTCATAAAACAATACCTACATAATGGTTATTTATTTATTATCTGGAGAATCACCGCGTCAAGTGTTCTTTATAGTGTAGTTACTTGTTGGAATGGGATACGGTGATGGGGAAGTGAAGTGAGAGCTCTGGTAAATATTGTTCGATAATAAATAAATGTTATTGTATAATTGGGAAGGGAAACCCCGTGCCTTACCAGGAAACCAGTCAAGTGGAGTGTGTAAAACAGCATCCATTGACGTTTAAATCGGTTAACAACTTTAAAACCTTCAATTTAACTGACAATTGTAAACATTGATTGAAGAAACGGAAAACAATCGAGAACCCTTCAATAAATATAAACCTTCCTGGAACAGAACGGTTGTGTTTATATTGATAAAGTGTGTTAATAGTGCTAATAGCCTCGTCGTAGTATTTCTCGAATTATCGGAGAAAATGTTTTACAGAATTTTTTAATACGTGGTACGGACGCTGATTGCCATCTTTTGTTGATCACTGTAAAAACTCATAACAAGCCCAATTTAGTTGAACAAATAATTTACAATGGTAGTGATAGTTCCAATGACCGAGTGGAGCCAACACCACATAATTTTATCTGATGTACTAAGATAAAAAATCATTCGTACGTATTTAATTCAAATTGGATGAAATCCGTATGAGTACAAAAATTATTGAAAATATAATACTTGTAGGTACTCACTTTGAAATAATCGTCTCCGTGCTTGATTTTGCGACCGTTCAAATTGACGGAGTAGTTGTAGTATCGTGAGTTCATTATGAGGCCGCCCCATTCTCGCCACCCTGGAGGAATGTAGCTGCCGTTGTACTTGTTCAGGTACTTTCCAAAATAGCCTGAAACAGAGACAAAATAATTCAGAATTAAATACTACCTTTCGGTAGAACATACGTGAAGGAAAAAGCACTGTTAGACAATGAATCCGACTAGTTTCGATACTGGTGAAAAAAGCCACTACCAGACCCAAGGGCGTTATGTTATAGTCAATGTATATAATTTAGAAGTCCTGATGTTTTAATCAAAAGTGTATATAATTTCAATGTATATAATAATAAAAGTCAATGTTTGAAATTTCTTTACGTCTCAAATTTTCCAGACGCTTACACAAGGCATGGTGACGGACCATCTACATAATGGCTAGGCTTTTTATATAGACAGGCAAAGATCATACGGGCAGTGCATGAAATTATTTATTTCTTTCTTTTATTCATACAAAGGAAATCATACAGGATACCTATTTAAAATTGCACATTCCAAAATTATGACTACACTAATTACATTCCCATCCCTAAGGTCATAGGGACTAGTTGACATTCTTGTTGTATAATTTTCAGGAAAGAACCATAACGATAATGATATGAACCATGGATAAAGACAATAATGGTACAAAATTCATTTTTTTACCATTTCGTTGTTCCTTTCCGATTTTTCGAATGCACAGAAATTTGGTACTTGAATGATTTCACTTGATAAGCTTAAGGATACTTTCAGCTACTAAAAGATACACATATATTTAATTAGGCACAATTCACATAACCCAGCTGTATAATATACAGCTGGGTTATGTGAATTGTACCCAATATATTATATCATCGGGTATGCATCCACACACCGACTACTAAACAAACTCCCCTAAAGTACTCTAAATGCGAATCTTGAGTGTATAAGTCCTTCAGGGCTGGCTCTAACCACTTCAGGTAGTGATGAGTATAACTTAGGAATTCGCCATGGAAAAAGCCAGTAAAAAATTCGTTGTGAAGACGTTGTATAGCGATCATATCTTTCTGTATGGTATTTCTGGGTTAGTCTATTGTTTCTATTGTTTTCGAGCGTAGATCAGCGAACGATACACATAGTTGGAACTGGAGTGGAATGATTGGAACTTTTTTTGCTTTGTTTGGGCCCACTCTGTATCATTTTTTTTTAAATATATCTTTGCTCAAAATTCAACAAAAATCAGTTTAGAAAGTGTACCAAGATGATTTCAGTAGGCATCCTGGGGGTTTGTGTTCTATTGTTGGTCTAATTGTGTTCTTCAGTGTTTCATTCTATACGAATTCTTTCATTCCTCGACCCTATTTGATTTGAATAATTCCAGAGCTCTTCAGTGAGTCTGGTAAGTCTCCCGGTCGATCTCAACAAGTAGATGGTGATAATTTCAATACTTCAACCGGATAATATCGATTTATTTAATACATTTGAGAGCAAGCCCAATTACGAGTTGCAAAATAAGAGAGATATTAGATTTTCACAAGAAAATGAACTACAATTGGAAGCTGAATCGGATGAAATAAGTGTGGATTAGAAGTGATTTGCAGTTAATATAATTACTTTCATCTAACTACGTTGGCAGTAATAAACCAAAACACAAGTCTTCGACGATTCCACAATTTTTGTCAAAAATAGTTGGTGGAGCATGAACGAACATGAAAAGACACGATCTATAGGGAAAGAAAATCCGGCAAACATACTACGCAATAACTAGTTAGTGTAAAATGTATGTCAATTTTGGAGAGATCTCCCATTTGATGCATTGGTTGACCTCTTTAGTCTGCCTTATAGAATACCTGAATTAGGTGCACATATTTACAACCTGAAGATGAATGGTTCAAGTTCTGGTTGTAAATGAGTGGTTCAATGGTTCTTTTATTTTTAAATCTCCTTCTCCAACGAGAAATCGGCAGAAAATATTTTGAACCATGACCCGTTTAGGTGAAATATGGATATTTGAAGCGTCTTCAAGTTTGAAACTGAATCGTATAGAACTCCATATAGCGGAACCGCTTCTTCGCAACTTGAGCATTGGGTCATTGAACAAGCGCTAATTTTCAACCGTAGACCGGATGAGGAAGACCATCCTCGGCGAAACGCACAGGCCAACCTTCGAGGATTCGAAACAGTTGAGCACGAGTTACACGGTAGGTTACAAAGTGGGTTAGCGGTCGTAGAGAGTTTTTCGCGCCTCGGTCGAGTTTTATGGCTGTCGATCTCTACATCGGTTCATATGATCATAAGGCGAAAGACGTTTCGGGTCACGAAGGAGCAATCACTGAAGATTTCGAGCGAGAAAGGGCAAATGAGAGGGTTGAAGATTCATTATGATCATTTCGGCTGGACGCAACAGACCTCGGCCAAGAACGGTGTAGCTCCAGCTCCCTTTCTAAATGCCATTAAATTAATTATTAATGTAAAACACGGCAATAAGTAGGTTTTCAGTCACAATATTTTCAGCATGAAATGATTCATAACCTATCACTTGTATGTTGTGGAAAATCTTTATTTCGCCAAATACTGCGATAAATACCAACATACCATTGACGTTTGCTTAGAAATTCACTTCTGATTTTCGTTCTAAAAATGATAATTTCATACAAGGCGATTTTTTGGAGTCGTCTTTGACGAGACGGAGAATGCTCCATATTCGAGGTGTTTATACGCCAGAAACGCATTATACCTACCTCTTTAACTCATTATCCTATACTTACTATCGCCTGGAGCATTAGATGAATGTATTTCCGCCCCATTTACAGCTAATAAAATTTATTAACGCTAAAATAGGGAGAAATCCGCCATCTTCAACACCTGTGGTTCGAACAACCTGATAAATCTACAATCAAATATTGGACCTTCAATAGCTTGCCATGATCCATGGAATTGATGGTATTTATACTGTAAACCAACTACTAGTTTCACTTGCCAAAAAAAGGTGTTGGATGGTGCAGAGGAGTTGAGGGGTTGGTGTTGGGGTTTTCCGGTGTGCTGAATCCAAATCAGAAACCGGTTTTTCGCTATCAAGTCTATACTGTCCCAGCTGATTCAACATCACATAGTTTTCAGATATCGAGTTAATTAAAATTATTATTAGTAACTACCAATAATTCGAAACTACCAATAACTATTCATAATTAACAATAATTAATAATAATTTACAGTACTTGGTAATACCTAGTTATTGATAATAATGATAATTCATAATGATACTTAGTCTATCATTTAGTGATCTAACGGAAGGGTGATCTGTACAAAGAAAGTAATAAACCGTTGCGTCAAGAATTTGCAGTTATTTATTTATTTATTTTTTGTTGCCGCTGTAATAAAAATAAGTTCACACATACGTACTCTCGCTAGCACTAGTTTATAAGCTCACTATGGTATTTATATTGAGATTCTCTGGTTTTTGTGCAGGTGTATCTATTATTTAACTCCTTACTCGTTCCTTATGAATCCACTTAAATTTGGAAATACTGGGAATTTCCTTGGAAAAATTCAAAATTGACAAGTTCCCTCCAACAATCTGATTTGGGAACCAGTACTTAGAGCCTAGGAACATTTAGCCTACTACTTTTGCGATTGGAATTTTTCAGGTCGTCTCGCAATAGGATGCAGAGAGAGCAGCCTGAGGGTCACCATCGACCAGACCAATCGATATATCGGAGAGACGACCAATCGACATAGTCGGGGAACGCGGGCGGGTCCGCGGATTACAATAGTATCGGGAGGCTGGCGGCCGCCAAGGGCGCGTTGTTTACAAGACGTCGAGTCATCGAACCCGCGAGCTCAGTCGCGCATTGTTTGCATAAGCGATCAGCCTGCATTTCCAACGGCGCCCGATACCTCCTCAACCCTCTTCTCATCTCCCGACCGTTCATCCTCTTTTCATCTTCAGCATGCAATCCCACTTGTGACGTATGTACTTTCAAATCTGGGTCCACCATCACCGTTGAAATTCCGACGAGAAAGGAGCGAATGGAAACGAATTAGATCACTCGCGATGAGGTTGTGGAAACCCATTTCAATAAAAGCAAGGCTGATTCTGCTTTTGCAAGTCACCTAAGCGAATCCAAACATGATTTTAGTTTTGATCTCGCAAATAGACAGTGTGTACTGAGAATTCCCGCATTTTAGCCCAAAGGGAGGTATGTTGGATGTACTTGAAAAATTCGAAATTCTTAAGAGTGATAGAGGGTTACCCCCCAGCCACACCATCGCAATGATACCCAGCATTGTTTGAGCTCCCTTTCACTTTGTCAGCCTTAATTGGCATTTGTTGATCCGCCCAATCCCTTTCACTTCTCTGAGCCAATAGGATTCAAGTTCTCCCTTCACTGTATTCTGCTTCAATCCGATTGGATGATACCTTTCACTTCTGGTACTATAATATACAGCTTATATTATACAGCTTATATTATAAGCTGTATTTCATGATATTATATTATAAGCTGTATTTCATGATGTACCTTCAGTTCATGTTTGTTACTGATGATGACCTAATCGTCGAAATCGATTAAACAACTGTACTCATTGTTTTCGTGGAAATCGACTCTCCCATTCTATACCTCCGTTTTTTATTGAGCAGTCGGCAGTCTGATAAGTCCAACAAAATAAAAACTCCACTATTTTTATTCTGCTTACAATATTTTATATTATATATATACCACGCTATATTAATGATACGACGGGATTGCGGAATAAGAACATCCTCCAATCAGCTGTTTAGTACCATATAGATTACTCGTTAGAGTTCAAAAAGTCCACACCGAAAAGTCCAAGTAGGTAGTTAACCTAAATTCAAGTACCTAACCTAAATTTTTCGTACATTTACTTTTTTAGTGCGGCCTCACAAGTGCTAGAAATTATAAGTAATAACATATTATACAAATAACATATTATTAATAAACACATTAAAAAAGTAAATGTACGAAACATTTAGGTTACTTGAACTTAATATTAGCTTATGAAGTAATAAGCTGAAGTTGCAATGTCTGAAGTAGGTTGTAGTAGCTGAAGTAAGTTGTAACAGCATAATATGCTAATATATTATATGGTAGAAAAATGCAAAATACGTTGAAAATTACTATAAATGTAGTTTTACAGAATGAGAAAAAAAAATTATCTTGTCCTCCAACGCAATTTTGATATGGGACTGTAATCTTGATATCTTGATATGTATCTTGATATGGGACTTATATTTTTTCGAAAATGTTCGACGTTTTCAAGTTGAAAACTGACTGTGTGCAAGGCTCATTCGTTCCAATATATATCGGTCTTCTCGAATTGAAATCAACTTTTTTCGAAAATTTTCGTCATTTTTGAGTCGAAAACACGTCGTATGCAATGCTCATCCGTTCCAATTCCCGAATTGAAATTTTTTTTTCGGCCGATGATCGTTAGTGTTTATAAAGGTATTTAGGGAACCAGTGTTAAGGCCTCACAGTTCTGTGTGGATCGTTTTTCAGCGTAGGGAAAATTGGTGCCACTGGAGCCGATGAAAAGAAATGATAGTAGCTTCGGTTACTGTTAAGTCAAAAGTTCGCTCACTAGGTCATGCCGCATGACGGACGTTCGATTCATGAAAACCACAACTGTCGCTTTTGATGGGTTGATAGCGACGGCGGAAATCCCAATCCGATTTCCTTTTATCTAAACGAGTAGGTATTATTTATGAAAAATTCACTTCGGAAATCCGAGCTGGATGATGGGAGTAAATAAATGGAAAAAAAACCGATTGACTCCGAGAAAGTTGAATTAATCGAATCGGGAAAAAGGGCGAATGAAAATAAACTCAAGTCGATGAAATTTTCAGGAGGAAACGGGAGAGTGGAAGTTGGAGTGACGGGCGTTGAGTGCTTTTGACTAGAAATGAACTCGACGGAGGAAGATCCGTTCTTTGGCTCGCAGTTGGCTTCGTACAACTGTTACATTGTCCTCAAGAGGGGAAGTCGAGGGCTGTCCCAGTTCCACAGGGGTTTAAACTTTAGCCGGATTTTCACCAGTCGAATTGCCGGGTGGTTATAAACTCGGAGCGCGATTGTAGACTGGAAGGCTCCACACGTAACTTCATATGGTAGAGTAAACTTTGAATTTAGGCGAATCATCAGTTATGAATATTCTGATAAAATCTTGCAATAAAATTTATCTTTCAATACATTTTCTCGTTTGAGAGGCCGCTACATTACAGCAACAAAGTGTTCCAAATTACCAGTACATCCTTCTGGCGCGTCAGAGCAATGCAATATACGGTACTTTCTTGGTGTTAGGTTATCGAGTAAGAGCGACCGTCTGGTAATAGGTTGCGGCATTAGGTTATTTTGGTAATAGGTTGCCGTCGATTCGGGAACCTTTCCAGCGCCCAACGCGGACTGAGTTTCCATTGGATTTTGAGGCTCCGATCTTGATTCATTTTGGTTTATTTAATTCTCATCACTAGCTCATATGATAACTTTATGTTGTTATAATTCTTACATACTGATGCATGTTTCTTAACGCTCTGATTGAAGTAAGTGCAACATTGAAAACAGGTTTTTACCAAAAAAAAATACGGTTATTCCAGTAATAGGGTTTTTCTGGTAATAGGTTATGTGGTATTAGGTTATTTGAAGCGGTTACGTTAAATATTTCCCACCCCTACAATGCACGGGTTATTCGTCTGGTGTTTGGTAATATAAAATTAAAAAAACACATTGGTTCATTTATTTTATCAGTACTAAGCATTTACGATTGAAAATCTGACCTAAAATGTAGGGTGTGAAATGCTGTGAACAACTAGATAGATTATTTAAATGAAACAAATGCAAATATAATTATTTATAAGGGTAGTATAATGTCGGTAAGAGGTATAATATCCAATGAACTGATTATTAAACTATACAGTTAAGAGTCACAGCACCACGTCAGCGGATCAACACAACAATATAAATCCACTACAAATCAGCCATAAAGATACTTGTATAACAATCCACTATAGGTATCAACGTCGTGTTAATACTGAGAGGAAGGAGTGGTGGTTCAAATTATGTAGATACTGAAATTTGCAGCTGAACGTCAAAACGCAGAAATGGGTGTGTTGAATAAATTATTATTATATGCAATGAGATGAATAAATTTAATTTCTCCACTTTTTTCAGTTAGGTCCCTCGTCCGATGAAATCACCAGTGGCCCGCGTTCATCGGCCCGCGTCCCCGCTCTGAAGCGATGCGTTTATGACTAGGAATAGAATGCATCGAGTAACCAACGGAAGGATGATCTGATCTATTTTTGAAAAGGTGCCCCTTCCGCTTCCGTTTCAACTCATATTCTTAGGTACACTTATAGCCCCGAGGAACAAAACTCACTGAGACGACAAACGAGTGCTTTACTGCAAATGTGTTTTAGAGTTTTCACAGATTTTCTGAAGCCTGCAGTTGTGTTTGTTAGGTAGCGTAACGAGGCGTAATATAAAACACTCTTTAGGTTCCTAGTGTCCCAAAGATGGACAAAACTCAATACTTATACCAACAAATCAGATTTTTTATTTTTGAAGCGGTTAGTCAACAGCAATGCTGATTTACTGGGGCGTTTCTACTTAAGTTTGATCAAGTAATTTACACTCCTTTCGCTCAAATTCATTTGATTCTACCCAAAACAATAATCAATAGGAAATAAAATTGATTTAAAACAAGTTTGAACCAAGTCCAGCCGTGACAGCCCGAAGGGCTGCTGACATTTTCTCAATAAAACATTTTTAAAAATCCGCAATCATGCAGGATGGCTATAACAGCAAATTTTAGAAGAAATGACTAGTTTTATGTAAAATGTCTTTATTTTATTGATTTTTTTAAACAAATTTTTGTCTACTATTTTTTGCCGAGTAACATCTCAGTTAATAGATTTTTCGTCGCTTAACACGATGGTGAAGTCAGAATTGCGATACCTCATTTCGTTGTAGCATTAGAGCAGTTGAACCGCCAAGAACATCTCAATTAACAACCACGTTTCTTCATCTTCAAATTGCATCAGTTTGAGAACGGAATCGCAATTTTAAACGACGGTACAGGAGGTCATAAAACCTTCAGACATAGTCGAAGGCGAAGTCGAATCGGGCTCCACCGACTCTGCCAAACCCAAAAAACGGGTTTCTGAGCGAATTAGAGAACAAACGGTGAAACAAACGAGAAAAAAAATCCAAAAAGAGGGCAAAAATGCGTTTGTGTGGTTTACGGGGGTGAAAACGAAGAGGTTTTGTGAACGTGTGGGTGTGCGAAGCGCGCGTGGGTGCGAGAAGTCGACGTATAAAGTCAAGTGCATTGAAGGCCGTTTAAAGAACGAGCCACCTTTTCCTGCTGGGCCTAATAAAAAGGTCTGTCTGGCCCTACAGACACTCGTACAGTTTTTTTTCTTCCATATTTTGCTCCCTCGTTTAAATAGAAGGTCGTTTGACTCGGGATTTTACTTTCTGAAAAGGAAATCGCATGTCATAAGAGACAAAATAGGCCTTGGCGCAGTCATTCGCGATGTATTTTACCGTCGAATTACCTTTACCAGCTCGCTACGAAATTTGGTCACGGAATCGTTCGACGAAATTATCGACACTGACGGTTTTGTGATGCTTATCACGTACAACCAATCGCTACTAGGGAAATATAACTTCATTTTGCTCCCCTCGAAGAATCGTTGACCGGGTGGTTAGTTAGCTCGTGATTTATCAAATACCATACCACATATCACTCACTTTTTCCATTCCTTACCCTCCTGAGTACCGGTTACTCTCTTCGTACCAAAACAAAGTTTATTGAATTATGGTTGATTATCTTTGATAATAAAACTTTGGAATCGCCCAAAAAAAGAAAAAAAATTACCCCCCCCCCCTTAAAATTTGAGGGTTTACGTATCAAGATACGCAGATTCCGAAAATCGAATTTAAAAAAATCTCTCCGTCAGCCGTCCACAGCACTTTGACCTGTTAGCGTTGAGCAAAAGCTACAAAATTCGGTTTCCCGGTTCGGCGAAGTCCCGCGATGATCCTTGAAACTTTTCATAACCCTATAACCCTATTTCATAACGATATCTAGTATCAAAGGTCGGATGAGAGGAAGAAGGGAAGGGATATTCAATAGGAAGGGTTTCCCAGAAGACAATCAAGTGAACAATCAGGAAAAAGATGGAAGTAGCTTTGAGGGTGCAATACCAAGAAGGCATGTGTGAGGCTCCCAGTGAGTTCCTGATTGGACGGCTTTCTGATGACGTCACCCGTTCAAACAGAATTTAGGAGGACAGACCGTGCTCTGCATGAGCCTGTTCGCCAGCTTCCAAGAAGAATTACAAAGAAGCGGGGGGTAGCCAAGACACAGGTTCTGGGTACGGGCAGTGAGACATGTTGGTTCTGGGTACGGCCAGTGAGACCTGTTGGTTCTGGGTTCGGCCAGTGAGACATGTTGGTTCTGGGTACGGCCAGTGAGACATGTTGGTTCTGGGTACGGCCGGTGAGACATGTTTGAACCAGGTATGACCCTGTTTAGCACCCCTTCCTCTTAACCTTGTAACGTGAAGATATTTGAATATCCCGCTGCGGCTGAAATACGCGGTATCGGCGGTTCCATGCAGAAGATGGAACGCGGTTCCGTGCAGAAGATGGAACGCACTTCCCGGCAAATTATTTTATTTGCCATTAAATTTGAAGTGTCTGCAAATGTTTTAATTATTTTTCTCATTTCGGAAGTGACGAAACAATCCGTTAATAAAAGTAATATTCCAGTCTTCCTCGTGCAAGTTTTGCGGACTACTTTTCCGTTGGTGATCAAGGAATCACTGTCGTTTTCTCGGAATCGCCATCATTTTTCTCTTCATTCTCGTCTCGTCTCGTCACGCTAAGTGTTCCGATAAAAGCTTTACAATAAATTCAAATTGTAAAATTGATTTGTTGGATTTGGGACTTCCAATTGTCGTCTCTTCGTATAATTCGTCGCAGTTGTTACTTCGAAGAACACCGATTGATACGCATACACCTATCGTACCGGTATGTTTCAAATTCGATTTCGAACTTTCTTCCTCATGTGGTACTTCCGAGCAAGATATTAAGGAACTTTCCGTTTCTCTTGCTCAGTTTTAGGTTGGAGCCGAAATCAACGATTGAATTGCTGAAGTGCCGCCGTCGTGAAGTCCGCAACATCTTTCCAAGGAAAAATTCCTTTCCCCAAATTTATCTCTTTTCCCTTCAATTTTATTTATTTTCTAGATTTAGTGTATTGCTTAAGAAAATCCACGGCCGTCGGAACTGTGAGTAAAAGTATTGATAAATTATACCTCTGTATATCAATTTCGTACCGTTTATTTGGTTATATCTGTGATTCCTACCCTGAGAAATCTTGCATAATTCATTTAATTCTTTTGTATCGAAGAATAGATACCACAAATTTTTATTTTGTTGTTTCTTGATTTCCTTTAGCCTGGTAATTTTAAATAATTGGAAACTACAATCCAATTTCATTTCATTTAACGTCACAACCTGTGAAATTTAACGACAATTGGAATTCCAAAAATCGGTCCGAAGAAATCCACATAATAATATTATGAAAGATATTACCTCATAATATAATGAAAGATAAAAACCTCATAATATGAAAACCCATATTATGGAAGATATCGGTCTAAAGGGTCTGAAATCGTTACAACACCTCAAAATAGGTGATACTATCCGGTGAAGCGTGCGGATAGTTTAGCTAATTGAAACGTGAATCTCACTCTACATAGCAGGTTTGAACCGACATGACCATTCGATTGGTTTCATTGTGTACCAGTGTGCTGTTGTTTTTGAAGAAACAAATTGTTGCTAAAGGCCACAAGAATTAACTTGAATTTATAATAAATTGTGTACTGAGTACACTGTACTCGATCAATACGAAAACTTTGGACAGACCAGAACATCCGCCGCTGGAAAAACACCAACAAATGGACAAGGCGAGTGTACGAGCGGGGAGAGGAAAATAAAACAACCAAGTTTTGATGAGTCTGACAGAATAAGGCGTAAACAAAATCAAAATAAAACAGAAAAAGATCTCAAACGAGCCGCAACTTTCCATATTTACGCAAGAGGTCGAGTTCCCGAAGGGCGACAAGTACCAATAAATCTTTCGCGGTTTTCGTCGATCTCACATTACCAGAATAATATATTAGGAAAGTTTGCGGGAACTTCCCGATTACGATTTCTGGATGTTGATGCGTTCAGAGGGATTGTTAGCCTAAGAGGAATAAAGAACAAGAAGGCTGCGTTTCGGTTAGGTATAAAAAGAAAAACATTGAATGAATCTTACTAATAATAAAAGTATCTAATAAATTTTATTAATAACGTTTTCTTTAACTTAATACTCAGGTTGATTTTAATAAATTATCACATAAGTTACAACGCCACTTTTTTCAGCTAAAATTGTCCTAAAATTATGAAATTCGGGATACAGCCTTGTACCAGCCAGAAGATGATCCTTGGAACTTTTCGTAAGCCTGAATGGAAGAGGGTTAAAATTAATTTTGACATTTTGAAAACATCATATCCCAAAAATTTCAAATGAAACTACAGCTGTACGAATTTGAATAGAGTCGATTCTGAGAATTACAAAGGGGCAGGAAAAAACTAAGAGTTATATAAACGAAAGTAAATTATAGATAAATTATTATCGAAATTATTATATGGAAATAATTATCGAATTACCTATTCGAACAATATTTAACCTTCATTTCTTCATTTATTCGGTATAGATAGGACTCACAAGAAAATGATATTGTACACAGAACTGTATCAACTCAGAAGGGTGATCTGTACAGATAAGAAGAAGATAAACCGCAGCGTTTTTTATTTGGAACTTACGAGGTTCAGTGGAATATTTGTAGTTCACCATTATTTCCTACAACTATCGACTTTTCGGAAACCCAATGAGTAAGGAGACGGACGAATTCGAGTTGGAACTCACAGTAATTAAATGATCTCTATATCTACGAAATGGCCTCTAGGATTGTACCGTATTGTTTACTGTTAAGACCGGTATTAGTTCGCCGTTTATTACGTTTGTACCGTTCGGATCAATTGAGATGATCCTAATGAGTGTTATAGTAAAATGGAGATGTAAGATATAAATAGCGGGGGCTGTCATTGGACAGTAACCCACAACATGTTTAAAAGAGGGTATTCCTTCCCTCTAGTTATAATAAGATACCTACAAAACTGTAATGTAAAATATACAATAAAGTTATCTGTTTTATCAAAAAAAAAAAAAAAAAAAAAGATATAAATAATATCTGCTGATCGTCTTTATTGATATCCTAATGGTTCATATTCGATTCAATTGTGTCTGCATATCATCCTTCCGAAACAAGAGCGAATATTCGTAGTTAACACACGTTCCATGTACTCCAAATAAAACTACAAGTTCAAGTTCAATTTCTGATTTCAAGTTTGTAACTTAAACATTAAGTAGGTCAATTTTTCATATTTCCACGATATTGTGACAAATTTTGTGACAATATCGTGGGAATGAAAATGATTTGGATATGCATGTACAACATTCATACGTACAATTCATATGTACAATATTCAATAATCATTGTACGATATTCATGTGTTTGGCTATGCATGTATTCATGCTTATTACATATTAGACAATACCTATAAAAACCAACGTCAGAGAATTGAGAAAATCAATAAACCTGTTTATTGTGTACTGTTCCAAATAGAGCACTAATATCCATAGAATTTTCACAATTATCCCAAAGGATTTGAATGGATAACCTAAAAATAGGTTATAGTCATAACACTAGTGGTTATAGTCATAATACGTCTGTCATGAAACCTTATCATCGATCCAAATCTTGATCGGTTGACGATGATTGTGTATTGATTGGTTTCATTTCGCCGAAATTTTGGCGCTTCATTTCCGTCTCACGCCTTACGTCACCTAATCACGGCTCGGTTATTCTTGAAAGCACCTCTCCATATATCTCCGTCGATGGATAAAAATTGTGAGTGCTTTCATGGCTTCGCCAATTTTATATCGCCTGTTTGTTTTCCCCGCCGAACGTCTACCCTTTGAAGGCCGGCCATCTGTCCTTTGGCATCTCACCCAAGCAGATTATGTCGGTAATAAAAGTTGTAGAGCGCTGATAAGGGAATGCGAGTAGATAAAAACATCGCCGATAAAACGAGGTTATTGCATTTTCCAACGGCGGTGTTTGTTGCACGGAAAGGTGCCGCCTGAGCGATGACACGGATATTATTACGTAAGACGTGTAGTATATTTACTAATAATCAATTAATAGAAATTGTTAAGATGAACTCAAATCAACCGATAGATACGAAATTACGTTAAAACTGAGATCCATAAAATAGTTCAACTACAGGAAGTTAATAAATTATAGAAGATTAAACGGTACCCGCGAGTTGCACGGGTCCATAATATATTATATCGCTCTCTGTTGATGTGACTTCCTCTCAATCACTCTCCCGTATCACTTGTATAATGTTTGGACACTCTCGGCTACTGGCCAATTTGCTAGTGGTGGATGTGCCTAAAATGGTCATCAATAACGAATTTTTGGAATATAGAGCAATATAGCAATGTAGGAGCAACCGAACAAAACATCGGTCCCAATTATACGCCTTCAATAAATTATTAACATAAAGATCACCTAATATCAAAAAATGTCTGTTTCAAGCGATGGTTATGCCGCACCTGCTGTATAGTCCCTCTGCAATGTGTGACATGGACTATGAAAGCAAAATAAAAATTCAAAGATTATTGAATTCTGCTATTAGATTTATCATGAACCTGAAATTTGATAGGGCATGGCTGCATTGGAAAATAAATTAATCTCGTTCACGATGTAGGAATCAGGTGTCCGAAATATAATATCGACCGAAAATATCCCTGCAATTTGCTGATCGCAATGGAGCTATACGTATCAAAATTGGTTCAGCCCTCTACAGGGGACAAACGATCAAACATACAAACTTGGAGTTTATATATAAGATGTAGGAATAGAACGGGTGGGGGAATCAGGTGAAATATCAATGTTCGCTGATGATGTGGTTTTCGCAACTAACTCAGCCAGAGGTGTTCCAAATGGCTCTTGAAAATCGACCCTAGTGAATCAAAAGGTCTTACCTTCACATACAGGCGAATCACGTACCACACGGACCTTCGCAATCACGTACTCGAGGGAGACCATTCCCTTAACATCTTCTTATAAATACTTCGGTCTAACATTGGATAAGAGGCTCACCTGAGCTTGGGAAGCTACCCAGGAACCGCATCAAAATGCTCTACAGCCGCTTCCTAGTACAGAATGGTTTTTTTAAAAAACCATAATACGACAAAAATGGGACTAAAATACAATAACATTATAGGACATGGCACTTCTGCAGCTGTCCGAGTAGCCAGTCTACCTAGTTCACACCGTGCACAGCAACAGATTTACATCAGCAAATACATTAATAAGCGCACTGAAGTAATTTAGCGCACATGAAGTAATTTAGCAATAATATTTAATAGGAAAGAAAGAAAAAAATTCTTCATTGAAAAATCATTATGGAAACAATATACATGTGCGGTTTATTATACCTACTAGGCAATATTATTGTGGGATTTTTATATTCTTATACCTACTAGGTGATATTATTACAAGTAGCTAACTATTTAATGATAAGTAGTAATCTATCTGTTATTGTGCGTTATTTCAGCCCACGAAACTGTCATTTTCCACAAGGATGCGTCTATATTTTAATGCGTCACGTGCGAATAGGTATACTTTGTTCCAGTTTGGACCTTTCAATAGTTCGATAGCTTCATCTGGATCAAGCGTGCTTTTATCAAAAAATCTTACTCTGAACTCTGATATTATTGGACACACTCATAAAAAGTGGTACCTAACTGGTCTCCTCTTCCTGCATGTTGCACATGGGACAAATAGCACTGGGCATAGTTGCATTCCAGGGTCTGCTATTGAGTCCCATTTGTTCGCAGCGTATCTTGGTTAATAGCTTATACATGTATTGGTATTTCATTTTTAAGTAGTCAATTCCCTCCCATCTCAGTGCCTCGTACATCTGGTAGTGTTCTGCTTCTTGTGCCCTTTTTCTGAACACTTCTAGCTGCTGTGTTTCTATAGCCTTTGGCGATTCCGTAGCTAGCGATTTCTTGTCCACAACGGAGGCTTCCGCAAGGTTAACAGCAAATTGGTAACTGCTCAGCAGATCAGTCCAAGTCTGACTCCAAAATGCTTGCAGCCTGATTGTTTCAAAAGCTTTTTGGTGTGTCAGGCGGTGCGGTGGAATTCTCACTACTTTTGTGATATTCTGCTTGGAGACATACAGGGTAATAATGCCCGTCTCCCGGTGGAGCATGTACATCGGCGTCGTCACAGGGAGGCTTAATGCCTTTTTTTATGAAAAATATCAACAGCTTCTCGGCCTCCTGTACCTCTCTAAAACCCCATACCAGAGCCGCATAACCCATTACTGCACGATCCGTAGCGTTAAAAATTTGTAATTTCGACTCAAATGGGATGTGTTTGGACAGTATGTTCCGCCAGGTACTGATGAAGCTAAGCTGGGCAGCATGTCTTTGAAAAAATAAAAAAATCGGATTATACATCACCGAAATGGGGGAGATGTTTGACATTACCTCACAATTTTGAGCAACAGCGAAACCTTAGTCTTCAGACGGACATTATTCACACTCCACAAGCAGATTTGGTTTTCAATGTCCTGATTTCCCTCTGATGAATACAAGTTTTACATCTGTGCATATATTTGGTACACTGACGACATGTGCATACTTATCGCTTAATGAGCGGCTTTCAAACAAGCTTGAACAATCACAACCGAAGTTGAAGCGAAGGAATGTCGAGAGTTGAAAAAGAGATTGAAAAATCGACGAGAACGAATGAGGAGGTAATTACAGATCTCTTTGAGAGAAGAAGAAACGTAGGTGTGTGAATGGCAGCAACTAACATATGGCGCCCTCAAAGGTCTAAACGGTTTTACCTTTTGGGTTTTTTTTTGTGTGTTGAGAACCCCAAGAGGTCTATGGGGTGTAATTAGTTAAGGCCGCGGGTCGGAGGGATGCGGTTGATGGCGGCTGGGGTTGGAGTTGGCATGAGGGACTTTTTTAAATGCAAATGTTGTGACGCCTTGAAGTACATACGTTGACGAACGGACGTAATAAGATGAGGTGAATGTTAACAAATTTCTTACGGCAGATAACCCCCCATGGGGGTATCTACCATTAGACGAGCCCTTTCTGCTTTTTTGGTAACTTTCGTTTTAGTGCATCTACATATACCCGAAACAAATTTCTTATTTTTCGAAAAGTCTTCATCTCTTTTTTTTTCCACAAAAACATTTTATTTAATTCTAGATATTTTCAAGCAGTTTACACATTTTCTTACAGCTAGATTCTCAATTATTAACGATTTGGCCTATAGGAGTTTTTAAAGCTCTAATTTCTGAGCTTTAAAAATTGGCTTTGTGAAATTCGTAGCGGAATATTTCAAAGTTGAAATGGTTTTCAAAGTTCGATTACCCCGAAGCATCAAATTTGGAGATGTGACACTTCTGCAGCCAATGAGTGACAGGTTGCAACCTTACTTTCTGGACGTCTCTGGCACAAGTGTCAGCTCACGGTACCCAAAAGTGCACTAAATACATGACCCAAAATACATGGCTCTTTGGGCGTGGTGATAACGATACGTGCATACGGCAACTTTTACATAGCGTCGAAACAACAATATTATCAATACTAAACGTTGACATAGTTATCCCCTCTACAATGAAAGACTTCGAAAAAAATTGTGTATAAAATCTTGGCATCTCCAACACTTGATTCTCCCTATTTCTTGTAACTACTTTCACGCCTTCTATTCTCTCAAAATTGTAAGATTGAAACAGTTTGATTTGGACTCATGTTGCCTTTTGAATCACCAACCAGGAAATGAATCAGTGACCCACTCAACTCATTCCTTTCACTCATACTTTTAGAAGGAGTATTTTTGATTACAAAACCTCTCATTTCAGGCACTTTGGGAGTTTGTTTTATTGATTATTTGAAGTTTTTTTTTCAAATGCAGTCGTCCAGATAACGTATGTACGTACGAACCCAAAAGTTCGACTCCATGTCCAAGCAACTAGTTTCACGAAAAGAATATCGATCTAATGGATGGAAGCGAGTCACAGGAAAGAGGTTTAAGTCGTGTTAGACAACGTGCTTGAGATATTGGAAAACGCAGAAATGACACTGAAGTCTGTCGAGAAGAGGAAGCTATTTCTCGAAGAAAATAATTTTTTTCTCAACTCGCGTGTTTGAAAAGGATGACAAATCTCTTGGAACTTCGGAAACAGTTGAAATTGACTTCCGGAGCCCTTTTCTTTAGACTATTCAAACTTCTAAATAAAGCGTCCCTATTGTTTCCCATTCAAATGCCAGTAAAGACCAGTTTTTTGCTTTGATTAACTGTCACGATTTGAAAAAAGCGGCTTTCTGGAGTCACGCGTACGCCTAGCGGATGGTGGTACCACTGAAAGAGGGACAAGTTCCGAATGGAAAAATGTTAGACCAACTGGTCCCTTAATATACTTGTTAATGATGTGCCCTACAAGCAATAAGTTATGACAGCAGTGAATAATAGGTCCCCTAAGGCCCTTCCGTTTCCATGTCCCAAAAAAGAGCTGAATAGATTCGTCGAGTTGTATTCACTCGGAGGGACAATAAATTCCGTTCATAATTCATTGAGAAAGTAGGATGACCTACCAAAAGTGAAGGATGACCTTGGCGTTTTTGTTAGTGGTGAAGCGTTAGAATAAATATATTCTGTTCTAAAAACACCAACTCCTCCTTATTAACATCAAAGTATGATGAAGAAACCCTTGCACAACATCTTACAGCTCTTGCGTTACGTACGTAAAATTAGAACAACAGTGCAAAAATGTCTTCTCGTACGATTTCCTCACAGTCGGGAAGTAATGATGAACTTAGAAACGAGAATTGATTTTTAAGTCAATGGATAATTTCAATAACTTCTTCATGAGCAAAAACGAGTCCTTCAAACCTTCAAACAGTAAATAGGTATACCTATTACAAATATGAACTGTTAAATGTATTATTCATTGTGTTCATGGTAGATTTATTTATTTTTATTTATTTATTTTCATTAAATGCATTGAAAGTTGGTTGTGTTACTGATTGTTTATTGGTAGTTAACGAATAGTATAACACTCGCAACGGGGTTCCGGTTGTAGTTCAGACTAGCTGACGGGCAGAACTCGGGGTGTGTCCATCTACCTCTGTTATCTGTCCCGGACGGGTACAACTCGGGATGGATCCATCTGCCACTCTTAGTTGTCGCTTTACGGATTATACATGTCCCTACACAAACTCTTATCTAATCTTAAATACCAAAAATAATATTCATCTGTCCCACGGGAAGGAAGAATTTAAGATTTTTATAATCCGGCTTCTCTATTAACCCCCACCCCTATACATCGGATCCGGAAGTGAACCCCCCGATGTCCTTCCCCGTTAACGGAAACATTTAAATACGGGAGACGGGTTCGATCCATTGAGCCGTTTTTGCGTGATTGAAGGACAGACAAACAAACAGACACCAAATTCAAAATCGGCATCGTTTGACTCCGTTTCACGTGAAACGAATAACTAGTGAAATTTTTCGAAAACACCCAAGGAACACGAAAATCGTCTCTAAATTTAGTTCTAGGGACGCGGCAGCGTCCCGCCCGCCAAGAAAACCGAAGCCCTGAAAACCGAAGCGACTGAGACACTGATTACGCGACGGAACAAGTTGGGGTTTTCACCCTACCATAGCTCGGTCCCCTGAGTGTCTCGAGAGTTGATTTTTTGTACACCAACTCTCCAGGGGCACGTGAGGACGTAAAACAAATTTCAGCTCTTGGGAACATCAGGTGTCGGGGGTATAACAATTTTAAAACCACTATTTTTCACGTTTTTCGTGTTCTTCTTCTTCTTCTTCTCGTTTTTGTTCATTGACGGGGCTACAGCCCAGCAGACAAATCGGATCGAGCTGAAATTTTGCACACACGTTTGTTATGCTCCAAGGGAGTGCCTTTTGACCATTTTTTCTCCCTCCCCCCATTTCCCCCCCAATTAGGGGGGAAATAGTGTTTTTTAGGAATTTCAAATGGTCATAACTCCTTCAAAATTGAAGCTTTTTCAGATTTTCTTTTTTAGTTGTGTTCAGCTTTTCAAACTGTTTAATTTGAGATCAAAAAATGCTTCCTAAGGGGGAAAATAAAGGAGTTATGGTGATTTTTCTATTTTCAACAACAACTGCCGCAAATATTGATGAAAATTGGTGCGGTTGGTCTTAAAATGTCCGCTAGGTTGTCTAGAATATGCTCAATAATTTTGAACTAAATCTCAATCGATTTGACTAATCCACAGCCAAAAATACGTGAATAAATTCCACATCTACTGATTTGGCTAATTTCCGAAAACATCAAAGTTGAACGGTGGTCAGAAAAATTGTCGTAGAGTGGCGCCTGTTTAAGGATCGATAGGAAATTTTATGGGCTTTCGAATGAGGGTAGCGCACTTTGGCACTTTTCCCAACGGTTCTCGAGTTATTCGCGATTTTTGGTATAAAAACGTGCGTTTTACCAGTTGCAAACTTTCTCTTTCCTCTTTCTCTTCGACACCAATAATTACAATTATTGTAATGATTCTCAACAACAAAAATTTGCACAATCCCCAAGAAAAAGTGCAACCAATTTTCAAAAAATTTCTAATTCAAATTTATTCAAATTTCTAATTCTTTCTATTTTTTTAAATTTAATAATAAGAATAATTGTATTAAATTTTAATAATTGTTTTTAAATTGTTGATTGTTTTAATTAATCGAAAATTTTAAAACTAATATTTAACCAATTCGCAAAAATTTTAAAACTACTTATTTTTCAAACACATTTCAGATAACAAACAATAATTTCCAAAAAATAATTATTCTTGTCACGAAAACCAGAAACAAAAAGGCAAATTAGTAGGCGTACTAATTTTTTACTGAATTTTGACTAGGATAAAACTTCATTTAGGAAAACATTTACTAGTTACCTCGTAGGTACTTTTGTATTGTATAAGTTGTTGAACCGTATTGTATAAGTACCACTCGAAAACTAGCCATGCAAAAAGATGTGATATCCCCCCAAAAACCACTCCGTTGTAAAAACTGGCCCGCCAAAAAACCTCAGCCGCAAAAAGGAATGATATCCATTTTGCCCGCCAGCCACATATATAGGATGCTCGGTGCTTCGCACCTCGCTGTTGAGTATGCATATAGAAACCTGATCCTCCTACCCCTAACCTCCACCGTCAATGTTTTCCTGATCCCTGTCTCCTTCCCACAACCCCCTCTCACCCTTAGTCACCCTCGGTTTCACCTAATATGTTTCCTCTGTTACACCAGCAGGGAGCTTTACGCTTCTTTCAATGCTGTTGGCGGGAGCTTTTTGCCACATAAACAAGCCTGAATTGAAGCATTACTTCATTATAGGTGTACCACTACTGATTACTCGTGACCACCAGTAATACTTATAATATAGTAATGCTTTAATTCAGGCTTGTTCATCTGGCTAAAAGCTCCCGCCAACAGCATTGAAAGAAGCGTAAAGCTCCCTGCTGGTGTAACAGAGGAAACATATTAGGTGAAACCGAGGGTGACTAAGGGTGAGAGGGGGTTGTGGGAAGGAGACAGGGATCAGGAAAACATTGACGGTGGAGGTTAGGGGTAGGAGGATCAGGTTTCTATATGCATACTCAACAGCGAGGTGCGAAGCACCGAGCATCCTATATATGTGGCTGGCGGGCAAAATGGATATCATTCCTTTTTGCGGCTGAGGTTTTTTGGCGGGCCAGTTTTTACAACGGAGTTGTTTTTGGGGGGATATATAGATACTCATTCGAGGTGTAAGCGTTCGGATTCGTTTACGCTTTATCGCTATAGCTCGCTGACGCACTTCCAACGACGAAGCTTGATTAATAATTCAAAACGCTGGGTTATTATGATTTTTATCGTGGCGAAACGTGATCGCGGCGCCTAGAGACTTTTTCGTGTTTGACCGCGCTTGACGTGATATCCGCCGGAAGTCCGACACCGCCGGCCGCTCCTCCCGTCACTATTACTGACACTTACTATAATAGTAGAGCTGAGAATGTCTGCGTTTCACTATCACTTGTGTGGTGATGTATGTGGTGTCTATGAGTTGGAGCAGGGGCTGTGCAGGAAGCGGCGAACCCCACAAGAAATGAAGAACGTAGGTAGAAGTTGAAAGATGAAAAAAATGTTTCAAGAATAACAAAATATTTAATCAACAGATAATATTCAATTGAAAATTCGAATCGCCCGCTCTTACGCCACAGTTACCTTCTGCTACCTGCCTTTTATGGTTGCATTGAATGACGAATTCGCTGACTATGACTGTCCTAAGCACAGTCATCTAAGAAGAAGAAGAAGAATCACGAATCTCTGATTACAGTGATTACCTATCAAGTTGAAGGGCACAGGGAAACTGCAAGAGTCTAGCGTGGGCCCGTGACGTCACCCCACAGCATTAATTCTGGTTATCCTGGAGCACGCGTTATAATAAGGCAGGGCCAGTGCAGCCGGCTAGCGGTTCCACATATAAAGCGCAGGCGTAGCTTTTGTATGGATTCAATACTGATCCGCTTTCAGAACTCGCACTTATCATCCATTTTTAAGGTTTGGGCAGTGGATTCTTTTCCGGATTTTGCAGTTGGTTGATTGTTCATCGTTTTTTGTTGTTTGTTTAGTTTTATCCTCAGTTGTTTCCATTGTTTCCATAGTTCAGCAGTTTTTTAGTTTGCAAAATTTTAGCGAAAAATTTTACTGGTGGGGGGAGGGGGTGGGGGATTGAATAGAGTGCGGTACCCCCATGTCCCGAGCCACGCTACACGGTCCTGAGTTGGGGATCACTTCAGAGAGGGTTAATGATTCGCAGGCGTAATAATTCCGTCGTACGCATAATCTACGAATTGTTTACATCATGATTTTCACCTTCAAGCTCTAATGAACCCCGTTGCGGACTCGTGACGTACCTCAACTTTCGTTATGCACGTTTCCGAAGGTAACTCGTGACGTCCCACTCTTCACCACTCGGTCGTTCATGCAGCCGCAATCTACGCCACTGTACCATCATTACGCGAACCAGATGGAAAACTCGTAAGAATATTAATCCCCGGGTCTCATTCAAGCGGCAAAAATGGTTTTCTCCCTCCCGCGACCGACGGCTGTCATTAGAATTTCAACCGCAAAGATTGTTCGGGAGCGGTTTCCTTCAATGAGCGAAGCTCAGTATTGTTCCGTATTCTCTGCTCCGTATTCTCATGAATTACAAAAACGCAATCACGAGAGAAGAGCCGCCGTTTAATATTCAGGCTCGATCCGTAATTTTGTGTTTCCGGGTTTGATCATCGCTTGCAAATCTGTTTTTATCTTGAAGAGTAATGATGATCGTTCCCTCAGTAAGAATTTTCATTTCCTTACAATTATTGTAAACTCGCACCCCAAATCATATAAACATCAGAAACGTGTTTCATCCCCCCCTTATTATTTTGAACATATACTTTCATTCAAATTCGTCCTAATGTCAAACATTTATAAAATGGCACAAATTAAGTATTTAATCAAAATGTGTGTATTGTGGAGTACTTTGAAGAGATGCCAGAAATCTTGGTCGTACCCTGTAAATTTGAGGTCGGTTGAAATGCAAAAGATTTACGGTGACAACGAAATCAGGGAGTGCGGACTGTGGAGAGACAGCTATTTTCTCTTCCCGCCACCCCACCAAATACGTCACCCTTCTCAATAATCCAATGGATATTCCTTGGAGCTTGTTGATTTGCGCTTTGTCCGTTACCGAAGGTCCAAAATAGTTTGCTCTCTCCCTTCTCAGTCCCTAGGGATATAGAGAAGAAAAAAAAACGAAAAAATCGAGCGAGCAGCACGAAATTCGATCGGCCTTCGCGGGCGTAAATAAAGTGGAATTCACGGGGTTGAATAATTTACGTTATATTCCCTTGTAAACACGTCACTTCGTTTATTCAGAGAAACAAAACACCACTCAAAGCAAGACTTCATGAAGAGGGCGGAAACCATTTCATGCAAGAGAATCGGAAAGGGTTGACATTTTGACCCTTAAAGGTCACATTGTGGTAGTCACGAAATAGTTCAAAAGAACGTAACGTTATCAACTAGTAGTTATTTTCAAACTGATATGTCAATGTCTACAAAACGGGGAGTTTAACGATCAGCGTAACATTTCTAATAAGACCTCTAAATTATTCGGTTACGAATTATCAATACCAACCGGTCACGAGAAGGCGTCAATTCGTTAGGCTTTTGTGGAGCTAGTGTATTCGATTCGGGTATATGCCATTGAAACCGTGATTTGTTTACCTTACTGGTAGATACTGATCAGGGTAAGTCGGTGGTACGTACATGTCAGTCGAAGCATTTCTAAAAATAAATGATAAATTGAACAGTTCGCGATGTACCACTCGAGTATTGACTATCAAGCTCACCTCGGGACGAACGTTCAATTGACCTCAGGTTTTCGGAATCGAACCTTACGATCGAGGTTGCGAAACAAGTTATTTTGGAGCGGCCGTATCGATAGTATCGAACGACCTTTGATACTCCGCTGAGGCGATTTAGGTATGCCGATGTGATTAGCTAAAACGTCATTATTTCCACAACCATTTGATTATAATTGAGTTGACCTGGAACCGTAATCGAAAACAGAACTCAATACAATCAATTTCTTCCCTTGTGTCTCCATTTAGTTCGTGTTACTCATTATCAAATAATGACATAACGTCTGCTAATTCCAGAAATTGACTAGACAGTCGTTAACTTGGCATTTGACATTTCTACAAAGGATCCGAAACTAACGTAAAATTATAATTATAATGAAACAGTCTGACAAGTTACACCTCATTTTGATGATTTTTTAACCATTAACAGGATGATGAAGTCAGAATTGCGAGATCTTATTCCGTTCTCTAACTGGAGCACTTTGAAGATGAACTAACGTGGTTGTTACTTGAGATGTTCTTTATGGTTCATCTGCTTTAATATGATAACGGAATGAGATATCGTTATTCTGACTTCACCATTGCGTTCAGCGTTGAAAAATCTGAGGTGTTACTCTGCAAATAAAGGGTACAAAATTTATTAGAAATTAAGGTACAATTGAAACATTTTACATAAAACCAGTTACTTTCTAGGAATTTCGCTCTCATAGTAATGCTACATGACTGGATTTTTTTTTTTTTTTTAATTTGGGACAAAGAATAGAGTCCAAAACTGGCAGGGAAAAAATTACGCATTAATCAACTGTTTATCATGTATCATGTGTCTAATCGACTCAGTTTTGGATACTGATATCATAATGGTCCACGTCTTACAACGTGTTATTAAATAAATTTTACTTCACGGTTCATCTGCTCTAATAAGATAAGTTCAAGCTTACAGGACAAACTTTATTATAAAATCAGTAACATCGAAACATTTTACATAATACCAGTTATTTCTTCGGAAATTCACCCTTACACCGGAGGTTGAACAATCAATGTGTCACTTCATAATTTTGACCGAATCTGGGACCTCTAACTTCGGGTGGAGTTTTCGGTCATTAAGTTGTGCAGAAACACAACTTGTACGCGAACGAGGTATAATGACCTGCCAGAAACCTTATCCAATGTAATTTGCTTGTTTTTCCTGTCCACGCAGAGTAGGATGTCTTCTCGTAAGATGTGGGGCACTTGCGTGCAAGGCGGTTCTCTCAACCTTCCGCATCCTGCAGAAGGTGCATATTAAATCGGGCACCTGGTACGGAGCTGTCACGCCTGATTAAGATTTTAATGTGCATTCTTTCTCAGTAGCCCGTCATTACGCTCAGCGGTTAATGTGATTAATCACACGGTCGAGAGACGCTAATCATTATACAGGTGATTATCATCCCTTTTCCCTCCCCGACCCATCGCCCTACGTTATAATAACAGACACTTAATTATCTTCTGTATACCCCTGTCAACGGCGGTTATCCCTCTGTTGCTCAATTCCCGTATGTCCTGCCGTGAACTGCAGGACCGCATTTCCATTCATTCTCTTCAACGCTGTAAAATAATTCACCGTAATCGTTCGCGGTCGCAGACAACGTCAGCACCCACGACCACCAGCGAAGTGTTAACGCGGGTCAAATAATGTGGGCGTTTATAGCCTAATGAGAATATCCTAGGAATCAACACCGCATTATCGATACCGAATAGTTTGCTGCTTACACTCTACAAAACGTAATATATTTTTTGTTATTCACTACCTATTGATTCTGAAGGCTTATTTTGAGGGTTTTATGATATAATATATTATAAATATATATTATAAAACCCTCAAATTAAGCCTTCAGAATCAAAAGTGGATAACAAAAAAGATATAATTGAGTTTTCCACTAGTTCATGCAGTGAATAGTAAGCCCGGAACGTTTCAGGACCAAAATCGAACTCTATCCCTATCAAAATATAGTGCTGAAGACCAAAATTATAGACTATTTTCAATATCAAAACCAATAAAAATACGATTTTTTTTTTTTTTTTTCAAAAATATCTTGGGGAGCGATTTTTTCAAAAAATCAAAAAGGTCCACGCAACGAAGGAAATCCAGAAAAGTCCTAGTGATAAAGTAAAAATAATTGTGAGGTCGCTCCAAAGGCGTTTGGAGTTCTGAAGGCCTTCAATGTTGGACTTCATAAAGGTGCTGAACTTTAAATTTTTTTAGAATTTGAGTGAATAGAACCCAGAAAAAAACGCTTCAATCAAACGATTACCATAATATGTGGAAGACAATATTATGTCTTTTTGTAATCGACTCAGTTTTGGATACTGATATCATAATAATCCACATCTTACGACGTGTTATTTATGTTTGCATCAGGAATAGAGGGTAGGCTGTTAGAAAAAATGTTCTAATGGATGAATATAAATAAGAATCACATCAAAAACTCGAACAAACTCCGGGTTGACTGGCGACGAGGGGTGTGGATTCAACAAGCAAAACCGTTGCTAATGTTGTCAGTTATGGCTTGCCGTTTAACGGGAGATATGTGATGAATAGATAGGCAACATTGTGGTGGTGTAAGGGCCTGAAAATATCTGCTGGAGCAATCGATACACGATCTCCAATCATTTATCGCTCGTATAATCAGTGTAGTTATACCTGGGTAATTCCCTACACAGCGGCCTCGCCTATCAATTGTTTATTTAAATCTAAATAGCTATCACGATCGAATCTATTGTATATATTTCCGTTCATAATCCGACGAGGTTTCGAAAAGGATATATCGAGATTGCTGGGCGCGAGTCTGAGAGTCTATTGCCTCGCCTTGTTGAG
This sequence comes from Stenodema calcarata, assembly GCA_963920205.1. NCBI lineage: Eukaryota > Metazoa > Arthropoda > Insecta > Hemiptera > Miridae > Stenodema > Stenodema calcarata. Next base: position 5,889,517 of record OY986055.1, on the reverse strand, counting down.
TCCTCTAATCGGATCTGGACTCGGAGGATGGAACGTTGGCACAGATGATAGCTTCGCAAGGTCGTATTACCGTCTGTTTTTGCCTCCTTCGCCAGAGGGTTCCATTTAGACTGGATCCACTGGTTTATTCCTCCCCAGACACTGAACTGAAGAAGTTTCTGAAGAGCGAAGGTACCCACTCAAAAGTCCATACTGACGTATAAATTAATTTGAAGTGGAGAAATCAACCGTTTTTATACTTCCGTCCAAATTGTATGTTGGGAGAGCAGCTCTGGGACTGCACAGCTCAGAGCAACCGAGAGATCAATCAACGCTTTCAAAAATAGTGAATGACAGGCTCCACCACGACCTTGAGGTGGAAATATCAATGAAACCTCTAAGAACGTTGCTATCGCAGGACGGACTTGAAACTCACGTCAACACCGAATTTTGAACAACTTTATACTTCAGTTTCAGAGACCGCGCAAAGAATAAACTGATGTTGTACATGGACAACTACTACACTACTACAACCCCTAAAATACTCTGCCGATGATATCAACTAAAATACCAATAACACACTTCAGTGGATGCCCACTGGGCATTGCCCAGACACGAGAGGCGTGACCCCAACGAGTATCACATCACCGTAAAGCCCTAATTTTCCCAACATCTTTGCTAATCAATACCAATAATAATTATTATTATTGGTACGCAAAACTTTATATGTAGAGAACTCTGAAAGTTGATGAGACTAACAATATCGTATTACAACAATGTTTGTGAAGGTTGTCTACAAAAGAGGTGAGGAGTATCAGAAGATGTTCAATTCTTGGGAATGGTTATTGCTGTCGAGACTGCTGTCATATCGGACAACTGTTTAGCGTTGACGAGGGTCTTCCAAGAAGGAGAAAAAAAGTGAGTGAAATATACATTGTTCGATAGAGCTCCATATCAGAAAAATAACATATTATGTCTGGTGACAATTTCTCGAGACAAACATCGTGGTCAGGGGAGGGATCGGCCCCTCGAGGCCAAGGACAGCGGCATTGCCGATACGTCGAGCACAGCAGGAGACCTGAGGACAGACGCACTTAATTAGTCTGGCGACCCGAGTCAAAATCATCGAAATTTATGGATCCGGAAAGCCCTGATCTTCTTCTATCGTCTAACGGCTTTAAATCGGGATATTTCAGAGCAGGCCGTTTAAAGCCTCAATAAGCCGATTTGGAAGTGTGGAAATGTCGCATATGAAAACCAGATCGTCGGACGAGACGTGAAACTAGTCTGAGTTCCGCGTCGTCACTACGAAACATTTAGTTCGACTCGAATGAGACCGATCCTTGAATTGGAATGAGAAGGGCAACCATAGATTGGGTCCTGTCGGTGAAAGTGGAGGTCAGGTCCTTGTATATCGGGTTCCGTACATGCGATTTGATTCACCAGACCAAATCCATGTTCTATTACTGAATACATAATATTGAAACAATTTATTCTCGGCCAATGATTCTATCTCCACCATCATACACAACAATGCGGAGGTTCTATAGAGAGTTCAATGTGTGAAAGGACTGAACTTTCAATTATTTGAAATTGAATTTTCGCGCAACTATTCAACGTTGTCTGATAACAGAAACACCTCAAAATTTTAATTCCTACAAAACTAATACAGTAAGTAAAAACCAAAACTCGAAGCTTGAATTATTACTCTCTCACGTGGGTATTATATCTATAAATAATGGAAAAATTCATTGAGCACAAGCTTCAAATTTCTTAAAAGTCACTAAAAATATCAATTTGAGTGTGGGAGGAGGCTAAATCCAGAGACCTTAACGCACGTAAAATGGGGTTGTTGTACAGGTAATTCGTTGGTGTTGCTCTAAAACAACATTTGGCGAAATCTTTTAAAATACCAATATTCAAAACATTTCTTCATTTCTTTCTTATTTAGACCATTTGAAGGAATAAACCAAAATATCAAATTAAACCGAAAATTCGATGCTCGGGTTCTTAGGGGTTAACGTTTCTCAAGTTATCAATTCCGTAGCAGTAATGTCGTGTGCAACGCACGGCTCACCTAGATAGTTTGAACTTTTCAGAGAAGAAAAAAATACGTCGCATATAAAGTTCTCCCGTTTGCTTTTGATTGGGCTTTTCAACCAATTAAGTCCTCAACACTACAAACTGCTGTTACAGAAGCTCCGAACCGAACTCGAAACGCTTCCCGTCCCCGCTTTTTCCGAGACCAGCTGTCGCAATCCCCTTAGTTTCGGTGGAGGCGGTTGAGGATAACTTGGGGCCTCCAACTAACTTTTCATGTGACCTCAAGTCTGAGCCACATCTTCACCTCAGGGTCGCCGATTGTCCCGATGGCTCCCATTCTCTACCACTCTGAACTCAAGTATTCCGTTGATTGTTTCCAATGACCCAATTCAATTTCGAAGTTGAGAACGGCGGGGGATGAGAGGTTTCATAGAAGTTCAAATGCTTTTTGGCTCTCGTTTACTTCGATTTCGTTCCCAAATGAGTTTGGACTTTTGGAAATGCTAAAGGATTCTGTGCGTTTAACCTCTTTTAAATTACTAGTCGTAAATAAATCCAATGTGGAATAGCACCAGAGCTTACTCGCTTAGCGTGTAACAACACCAGGCATGCATTATATCTATACATGGTGTAACGCGAATGGTGTCCGATAGCTCTCCAAAATTTACTTTTGGAGGCCAAACATTAGCACCGTTTCACTGGTCCCACCCCGTCCCCACGTAGGTACTATTGCACCCAACAATTGCGCAATTGTGCATTTCTTAAGAGGAAAAATACTTCCACAACTGGAAAGGTCGAAACAGCAATGAATACAAACTCAGATTCCAAAAAGAAACACAGGAAACCGAGTTGAAGTAATATCTCATACCATTGTAGAGCCGACCATTCGCCCAACGATGATAAAGAGATTCCCATCGAGGAATGATGATCACAAATTCGCAGTCGTTGTTGTTAATAACAAAAACAAACACCGAAAATATTCGAAAATGATGAGTAAATACTACCAGAGAATCGCAGTGGATCCAGCCGAAATGGCAGACACATGGGAGACTCGATATAATATATCCATATTATGGATAGTTCGTGACGTCACGAGAACACAACCGAATTCATGAGAGAATATAGATTTTTTAAATATATTCAGAGACAGGTGTTCCGTCTGCAGTGTTAAATATATTCATGAAATTTTCCACATAGAGTAAACAGGATACATGAAAAACAATTTATAACTTGAAAAAATATTCCCCTATGAGGGCTCATGCCCGAGTTAGGGGGATGAGTTCCGTTCACAAAATGAAAAAAAAAAAAACTCCTATAACATCTCATCATCAATTAAATGTCAAATGTACAAAAAAATAAATAAATAGATTCTCATCTGAGCAACATATTCAGGAGAAAAAAAAACCGTCAACTTAAACATAACTAGTGCTATACCTACTGATAGCATTAATCGTTCAAATAATGGGATTTCAGAAACATACTCGCACTTTCTGGACGGTCTAGAAGCCTGAGTTTCAACTCATCAGGTAATTGGTTAGTAGCTCTGGTCCCGAAATACCTGTAGCTGTTTCCCTGCCGTAGTGGCGCAATAGGGGAGGACCATAATATATTATATCCAAAAACGTGGAAGCGCGTTGGCGGATTATGCCGAGGGAGCGAAAATGACTTTTCCTTCAGGACCTGCCGTATCGAGGAAACTTTCTTGAGACTGATGACGTCTAAAATATTTGTTCTTTTTAATAATGGAAGAGTATGTTCTAGATACCCGCCGTTGGTGATAATCCTTAGTAATGTTTTAAAGAAACATAGATGTATAAAACATTGGGTTTCTTCGGAATCAGAATTTTTCCTACATGATTATTTCACAATTGTTTTTATTTTTTTTCATCTCTGTGCATCCGTCTCGATGCCGTAGCGTAAGATTAACGTCTACATCGCACTCGTAAACGAAGATCGTACCCCACGAGTTATAGGCGAGCATTCCGACACCCGCCAAGTCGTCGAAGGACCGCATGCCGCCTCGCGTCTGCCCTCTCAAGGCCGCGCTCCTTGGGTCCCCCAGTCACACCCTCGTCTTCAGCTCCGATCTATTTATAGCACTCAAATTTCTATCGTTGAGTCTCAAACTCGAATCGCCCGTACAAAATTGGACGGCACTTCTACGGATGTACTCGTAAGTATTTTACAAGAATACGCTTTATTTTCATAATCAGATTGAGTATGTTCATCATCCGCAAACTGTAACTATCGCATCCTAATCCTTGTCAACAAGCACGTCGACATCACGCGACGATTTCCATGTCGACACGGGCGTCCAGAGGTCGTCGGATTGTTTCCTTTATTTGATTCCATTATTGGGATCCCTACTTCACCTGCAATATACCAGCGACTTGCCAAAAATTGAAGGAAACACAACTGCCACTTTCGCAGATGATACTGCAGTCCTGGCAATCGGTGAAACCAGTAACGAGTCAGTAAATAAACTAAACCAATCGATCTCTCACATTCATACCTAGACAACCACATGGAGAGTCAGACTAAATGAGGCAAAATCAGTGCACTAATAAGCAATGCAAATGTGCCTGCTCACCTCAATGGCCAGGCAATCCCACATGCTAACGAAGCAAAATATTTTGGAATGACGCTTGATGCCAAACTGAGATGGAAAGAGCATGTGGTGAAGAAACCGATCTTACAGTAAAATACAGAAAAATGTACTAGCTTATGGTAGGCGGTCAAAAATGTCTATCCATAATAAGCTCATTCTGTACAAACAAGACCTGAGACCCGTATGGACTTATGGTGCACAATGGACTTGGGATGCACGGCACCTAGCTATCGCAACAATATTCAGCCCTTTCAGAATGATGCCCTGCATTCATGCACAGATGCATACAGATACTTTCGTAACGACCGATCACAATGAGGTCATACCAAGCGATCAAGCCATGTTGTTCGACTCCCAGACACATGATCTATTGTCCGAAGATTGAAACGTACCAAACCGCATAAGCTTACTCAACCAATGTGAAAACGTCTGAACAATAAAAGACTAGGTAAGTGATACATGATCATAAGTGCACCATACATCAGTGATACATCATAAGTCCATACATGTACTTCAGTTACAGCTTACATTTAATTTAAAATTCAACATACGAATAAGTTCACTTGTATATACTTGGCGCAATAAATATACATATAATAAAAAAAATTTGTTTCCATGTGAAAACCCCCGTTTTTCTTCGAATCCCCACTTCCGGGGCCATCAGGAGCAGGACCTTCTCTGTCGGTCAGTCCCACAACCGATTCTCATCGTCAGAGTTGAAAACTTCCAATTTCCAACGCCTTCCAACCCTGCCATTTCGTCATTTTCACCAACCACGAGGTCATCAGTATCCTCTGGAATTGGCTGGTACATAGAGATCAACTCCAACATCAACTGACTTAAGTCTTCTAATCAGAACCACACTTATTGTGGAATAATTTAATTAATTTTAATTAGTTCAGGCGGGACCCCTTTTTCTTTCCTGCACAATCACCATCATCCCTCTACTTCTCCAGATTCGTCAAAAACCCAACATTCCATTCTGTTTCCCCTTCAACATCAATCATTCCTACGATTATCATCAATCATTCATACATCATTCATACGATTATTCTCAACTTCCGTTTTCTCTCTTTCCTTTTATTGTAAGGAGCTCCATAGGAACGAATTTAATACAGTACACTCCCATTATCATTATATCCTCAAAGAAGGAAATATTATTACGATTGTCATTTTCTTTTCAAACGATATAGGTAATTATGTTTTCATTTTTTCAAGACATTTTTTAAATTTGGGTGCGATATTTATTGACCATCCCTTTCTCCCACAGTAGCACAGCGTACAAAGCTTAGACCAATTCTAGACAACCCCAACAATTTGACATTACCGTTATTTGACGTTACCGTTGGGGTCAGCCAAATTTTCCGTTACCTACGTTAATGGTTTTTGTTCGAAACAAGATACATTTATATTTAAACACATTGCATAATTTAGTTTGGGACTACTCTAGCAGACGAGTTGTTTGTAAAACGTCTATTTCACACACTTACCGTTCAGTCTACATATATAATATAATATATTATGAAAAGGAGGTAAAATGTAGGCTGACTGGTGAGTGACGAGATTCCAAGTAATATCATGTTACGATATTACTTGGAATCTCGGGACTTCATCATTCGATCAACACACATATCCAGTAGACACGAGTTGAAATTGATTCAATCTAAAGACATCGTTCAATTTACCGCTTCTAGTGTCACGTAAACTTGTCACGCCTTGATTTCAACGTCAGGTCCGACCATTTGTCAATATTAACGCTCCTAGGCAGGGAAAAATTGATCGGGCGAGCGGCGGACCATTAAAGGTTATATATAATCTCGCTCTGATGGGTCTTCACAACTAAAAATAGGGTACCACTCCAATTATTTTTAATCGACTCCATTTACGATGAACCCCTTCCCCCGTCTGGCTCCTTCATTCCGCTCGGTACTCGTTAGGACCCTCAAACCACTGGCTTCTTTCGAGACAGAAAAAACATTTCTTTCGTCAACTGCTGCACGAATAAAACGACTGGAAATAGATCAAACGTTTACTTGTTTCGTTTGAAGGAAGATCACAAATCTTGGGTGAATTTGAAGGTCTAGTAACCTCAACGCTATTGTTGATGCCACCGCGGTGAGCAGTGGAAATTCTCGGAGTTTTGTGAAGTTGGTTTCAGAAGCTGTTATCGCGATTTAGAATATTTTGTTGGGCATACAGCGCATCGATTGAGAATTTGAAATATAGTTGTATCTTGAAACGATTGTACTGTGAACTAACTATTGTAATGTCCTCGAACGGATGTTGGACGAGCGATCGAAACCAATAGCGAACAAGATAGTTGCGTTTAGTAAGGATAAATAAATACAACCATCCATGACTATCTCTTGCAATAAATTACCAGTCGTGGATAAGCTACATCCATCACCGCCCATAAAGCAAAGTTTTCATTCATCCGCTTTCTTATCGGGTGATGTCCGATGTTGTGGTCGTCCGTTGACAAATGTATCTCATCGAAATGCTCATGCAGATCTTCAATTAATGCTTCACTACCTAACGCGACGACCATTATTTCTCGACCCATCCTGTAACTCGTTATTGTTTCAGGAATTGCACAGATATAGGCAGCTGCGCACTTGAGGTTTGTAGTCTGTGATATGATACTTCATGGTATGATATAACAGAATAATTCTGTTGAAGTACATTACAATGTTAGACACCAAATTACATCAGAATTAGGAAATTGTTCAAGTATCTCAAAATTTACCATTAAAATTCAGTAGAAGCGAAGAATAACTTGAACGCTCGTGAAGTTTTATTGGAGCATTAACTGCAAGTGGGAAAGTGGAACCACACCGTGTTATTTATAAGTACGAGTAACAAGGTTATGCTACGTCGGTAAATTTCTCCCGCCTCAATCACACGGATATTTTATAATCTGGTATTTTTGAAAGTTAAAATATAATAATATGACATGAGAGAAGCTTCTTTTAAAACGAAGGTGCTCACTCAATGTGAAAGCCCTGGATATAATTACAGGTGCGACAAACAAGGCGAGTGAGCGGGGAGGTGCACTGGACTCAAAATGTGCGCTCGACTAACAACCTCAGGTTCTCCATGGCCCAATAGGAAACGCCAGAAGACGACAGATAGGGGGATGTTCTAGAGTGAACATTGGTAATAGGGAACGCCAGTGTGTCAGAGAATAATTCTTTGATGGTCAAAAATCGAAAATTGGTGACTCACAAGACATGTGAAACGAGTAATTTCAAACGAGAAAATTTTTCTTCAACCATCAGATCGAACTGAAGAATGTCGAATTTGATCTTTTCCGGCTTAACGAGGTCGAACAGGGTTGTAGTTAGACACAGCGGATGATAGGTGCTCTCAGCATATTATACGGATTTTGACATAAAGGGGTTGGTAACCGTGAGCCTCCCCCCTAGGCCTTTCGTTTCGTCGTACGTATTCCGTGTTACAATTTGGTTATTTGTTCTGACTTGTGGTGTATTGTGTGGTTGGGTAGTTTAACGATGAAGTTGCTCGATTGTTCTACGAAAGCATCGGTCGACAACATTCCTATGGTCGATAATGAACAGACGCACGGATTTCTACGGATGTCTGTAATGATATGTACGGAATTTATTTCCTGCAGGGGTGGCTTTCATGCCAATCAGAGAGCGGTTTACAAAGCCGGTCTAAGTACTGCTCTCTGATTGGCGTGGGAGGTAGATGACGTACATTGCTGCCCTCTTCCCGCTCAATACGACTTCAAACATCCCCAGAAAAATTAGTGCTTCGTTAAACATTTTTTTACCACTTTCTTAATTAATCTGGAGGTGAGTTCTTCTCAGGAAAAATTTTTTTTTTAAATCATCGTCATTCCCTATTCATGTACGAGTATGGTGTTGAAAACTATTGTGTTACAGGCATGTAACTATGTAGATTTATAATTGTTTCAGTTGATATTATAGTCGGTCTGCTGATTGATTAGTAATAGTTAGAAGCCCTAACATTTTATCAAATGTACCATGTATGGAAACCGCATGATTCCAACTTCAATTTATGCAGCATAATGTTGTCTGAATACCCAAAAGGTTATGAGGAAGTATTTGATTTCACATGATCATTCAGATTCATTCAGATTAATACCGGGAAACGGCTCCAGGGCCAAACCGTCCAAATTGAAGTGAATTCGGCGTGTGGGTGGCTAATTTCCTAGAGCCCGGGACACCAACTAGAGGTCAAGTCTTGGTTTATGAATGAGGGTTGAATGTGATATTTCGACATGACCTCTCGCCACCTGAGTAACCCTTAAGGGACTCCCCCCGCAAGTTGAATTTCCTAACGCTGTACCTGTTACCCGCCCCTTGAACTTGGAGCGATATCAATTACCTGTGAATTCTCCTCTCATTAAACATTAGCCGTTTATCGAGTTAACGTTAATTAGTACGAGACAACGTGGAAATTGGAAGCTGCACGATGTAAATGAAACACCCCGTTGAAATGTAAACTGTAATAAATAAACGTCAACTATTACAATTAAATAACGATACAATCTAAATATACTCGTAGTTGGGTTTATGCTAAGATTCGTAGTTGTGTTTATTCCAAATATTTAATATCACGCATACAATAAAACCTATTCATGTTTCTAACTGTATTAAGGATAAGGTAAAAACATGAACTTGAAACATCCCCTGTTACGGCGTTCCGATGATCGTACGTAAATGCTGGGTGGTTTTCAATGGATAATACGAAGGACTTGCCAAAATTGAGTCTCAATATCTTATATCTCCGTTCAAAATGAAGCGGGATCTACAAAATACTGATAAGGCCAATATGGACGTATGCTATTTCAATCTGGGGTTCCTGCTCACGCTCACGCGGCTCGAACAGAACCAAAATAAATTCGTACAAAAGAAAGTAATTCATGATCCACCCTTTGTGCGAAATAGTACGATATACCGTGATTTTGAGCTCGATTCCTACTACTATATATAGTAGTAGGAATCGAGCTCAAAATCACGGTATATCGTACTATTTCGCACAAAGGGTGGATCATGAATTACTTTCTTTTGTACGAATTTATTTTGGTTAATAATATATTATTAGGTATTCTTGTACTAACAGTAATATGATTTGAATTTTTCATCATTCAATTCCATGATATCCAACAGGCCTATTAGTGCAGCCTCGTCTAATGAGCTGGCCGAAAACCTATATTCCTATTTTTGGTGTATCATGTTTATTAGTAAATAATTGGAATCGTCCAAACAAACAAAATATTTGGGCGCCCCTGCACGATTGGTGGGTTTAAGTTTCAATTTACGTCCTACGTGCAATACGAAAATGGTATAGAAAAGACCGAAGAATATTTTACGTCCATGTGTGTAGGTACGAGATAAAGCCCATACCATAAAACCCACCATTAAACCAAAAGTGTGCCTAATCGGAGTGTTTTGTCGATATAATATTATATCATCAACAATCCGATTAGGCAACTTTTGGTTCAATGGCGGGTTGATGGTATCAACTTGTGGTAGTTTGAAAGAATAATTTTAGTGTCGAGCCAAACCCTGTTAACATATAGATGAATCTCGGCCGGGGATCAGGTGAGCTGAAATACTGGTATCTACCTCGAGGCTATTGTCAATAGAATGATAAGAAAACCGGCCAACAACCTCCGGTCACAGGGCGGTATATCTTGTCTTGTCACGGGTTAGCTCCGCTCGACCGTCCTTCCCGAGTTGCCGACGTTATTGATCAAACCCTCGCTCCGGATTGAGACGGCTCACCGCGGATTATCGCTGTTTACCTTTCACAGGCGTCCTCCGTCTCTAATCTTCGGACTAGGCGGCCGAGCACTTAAATGACAAAGGTAACCAACGTTGGAGAGGCCATTGGGAAGGGAAAACCGACTTGGATTGTGCTCGACAAAAGATCTCGATTGCCAAAATTCACAAGTCCACGATGAAATTGGTCGAACGAATTAAACAGCTGTTGAAGGACACGCCTGAGGTCAATTCCGGTCAAGTGTAGTAAAATCTTCAGTCCGATAAAACAGGGACAGGACCTCGAAGTGACGATAAATTGGTCCAAATTTAACGCTGGGAAGGTAAATCGACCCAAAATTTAATGCCCTTTAATTTGTCTCTCGGTAAGGTTTTCGCTAGGATGTTGCTCAGGAGTTATAAGCGAAGAAATTCCGAAAATGTCGACGTTTTTGGGGCACCAAAATTTATGCTCAACCCCTGGAGAGTTAGAAACTAGGATTGTTTAGTTTCAAGACTATCTTGAGGTTGTAGAAGGATTTCAAACTCCCCCCCCCCCCCCCCCCCAGGTCACTCCGAGGTCACACCTTGCATAGAGATGGGCGCATTCATATTCATAAATATGAATACGAATAAAATTCATAAATCAGAAAATATGACGACGAATACGAATACAGATATGAATACAAATAAAGCCATAATCACATGAGATGCATCTTTTTGTGATTTTTCCTAGAAATTCACATTTTTCTAAAAACGCTAATTTTTACGTCAACTTTACTAAAATTCACTGCATTTGGTGTGAATGTTACTCAAAGTTTCCTATTTACAATGGCTTTTAGTGAAATTCGTATTATTTTTACATAAATTCTACTAATATTTTACAGTAAAAAGGAGAAAGTTTAGTGTACCTAATTCATCCATAAATGGCAAACGATTTTAAAAAAATCACAAAAAATATAAATTGCGGGAAAATTCACACAAACAATATGAATTGTGGGAAATTCACGGAAAACTGTGAATGTTTGTAGAATTTTCGTAGAAAAACTTGAATTTAAGTAAACGTTTTGGCAAAATTGGAAAATGAGAGTGAAATCCGCAAAAAGAACAGTATATTTTAGTAAAATTCACAAAACATGTGAATTTCTGGGAAAATTCACAAAAAGATTTGATTATGGCTTCATTTGTATTCATATTCATATCCATACTTTCTGATTTATGCCTTTTATTCGCATTCATATAAATATGAATAAATGTATTCATTATTAATTAATTTTTAGTAATAAATTCAATATTAAATTTTATCAAATTAGGTATTTTCATATTCATATTCATCATAAGTATGAATACATTTATTCATAAATTTATGCATATGAATACGCCCATCTCTGACCTTGCAGGTCTAATTTTCCATATTATCGATGAAATCTATATTATCATTAATAGCTTAAATATATTAACCACTATTGGGTTATATTCAGCTACTCTTTTGTTGTAAAATGGATAAACCCAATAGCTACTCCTCAGTTATGAAGGGTGAATTCAATTAATATGTCAAATCATTTAAACACCTTAGTGAAATTGGATACTTTTTGAGCAGAAAGGTTACAGACACTAGAAAAAACCCTGACAATTGTTAAGTAATTGTAAGAGATTGTTCAATATTGTCAATGATTGCAATAATTTTTGTGGGTTCTGAGATGATATGATAACTCACCGGTTCTGTACCCAGCGTTGCTGAGGTAAGTGGCGAACGTCTTGGTCTCGTGCGTGGCCTGCCACTGAGCACTAGAGCAGTTACCGTTGTTTGTGTAGACCTCGTGGTTGTGCATGTACATCCCTGTGAGCATGCTGCTGCGCGACGGGCAGCACATGGGCGTCGTCGTGTACGCGTGCCTGAACTCAGCGCCGCCGTCCCGCAGCAGCTTCAGAGTCCTCGGCATGAAATTGAGCGAACCTGGAAAACGAAGAGAAATAATCGAGATGAGAACGCGAAACAAATCTGAGGTTTTAATTAAATCAATTAGTGGTGACAACGGCTGGAAGCTGAGGATCGAAATAGTAATGGCCTTGACAGCAGCGTTTCCCGGAAACAATGTTTTGATGATTGAGCTTCACGATAATTAAAGGTGACAACACGAGGCAAGCCTGCATATCGATTAGTCAGATATTCATGAACTGTACTGAGGAAAATTCGAACCACCAGCTATTGTGTGTTGACGTCATCAATAGATTTCGTCATGCCCGGTTTCAGACCGGGGGAACAAAAACTTCGAAGAAAATGGAGGAATCACAGAGGGAAAGCTCCATTCTTACCAAATCATACTATCGCCGAAATGTTTCATTAACTACAGAGAAAATGCCGTGAAAATTATACTGAATGTGTCAATTCGAAGACAATTAACTTCAATGGTCGATTGTACAACTATTTTCCACAAAATCGCCCTGAGAATTTCACGAAAATCAGTGGTTTGTAGTGGTTACAGGAAGAGTTCTACCAAGTGGGTGGACAGTGCAGCTCATGATGTTGCCATAATACCAGCCACATTCAAATAATACATCGGGAACACGTACATTCTGGATGATCAGTGGAATTTTCATCAGTAGAACCGGAGTTAATCGTTTGATCTTAATTATATTCGTGGGGGCTATTACTGACGGTGCTAGTCTTCAAATCACAGTAAATTTCAATAATTCAGTCTACGAATTGCTTCAGTAAAAGCTCCGAAAAATCTTGACACAACGGTTTATTAGGTTTTTTTGTGCACGTCACCCTTTTGCGTAGATCACCAAATTATTGAATACCTAATTATTATTATGAAATATAATTGATTATAATCAATGATAATTCATAGTAATTATTCATACCCTGCCCAGCTGATTCGAACAGCACAGGGTTTTCAGATATCGAGTAACAATAATTATTAAATCACTGATAATAATAATTACCTATTATTGTTACTAGATATCTGAAAACCCTGTGCTGTTCGAATCAGCTGGGCCAGTATGAATATTGAACCGACAGGCTGCCTCACGATTCACCCTCATTTCGACACCTTTCGATCTGCTCCAACCGTGAGCCCTCATTGTGGGCGAACGGCTGGTCGCACAAACCTCCGGATGGTGTTAACAAATTGTTCAGCACAACGCTAACGGACGGATTTTTTTAAATTCAATTTTCGGAACCTACATAATATGTAGGATATTATCCGGAGACGTGAATCATCAAATTGTGAAAGGGGGGGGGGGGTATGTTGGTACTTGATTCCAAAGGTTCATTATCGAAGATATTATACCAAAATAGGACTGCCGTTCGTTCAGTTGGTTAGTTTCAACCAAGATATAGAGGCTCTTGATCCGGCAAAGCCGTTCTCAATCCTCAATCAGAATTTTCATTTTGACATTTTATGTCTTTACTCTGGCACATAACTCGAAAAGCGTCACATGAAATCGTCACGAAAATTTCTGATGATTTTTGCTTACAACCGATTCGTTGCTACGGAACTTTATCTTCGCCAGTTATCATCGTACAAAAATCGTTCACCACTCGTTGGATAGCTCTCGATTTACCTAACCATATTACGTTAACCACTGCGGAGTGCGTAGCCGACAAGCCGCGGTATGAGCGTGATTGTTTAAATAATTGTTTACACACAGGTGATCATTCTCAATAATTTATATTGTCAACACGAATGCAAGCTTCATAATTTAAACTATAATTCAACGTTTATTACATTAATTAAAGAACTGAGTCTAATTACCAATTCTTTTATGATGAACACTACAATTAAGTATAACAACTACGCTACTGGGGTAGGTGATGTAGCATTGTTCAAAGTCCCCTGAATCCCTTCTTTAAAGACATTAAATGTCCCAATGTGTTGCACACTCGTATGCAAGCATTTCTTTTTGACATTTTTTCATTGATATTGTAGAGAAGAACCTAACTAAACCTGACCCAAACCTTGACTAAATTAATGTACCTATATTATGCTACTGTACGCCCTACCTAGGTAGGTAAGGTGTATCGTGTATGTACTTCAACCCTGCATCACACACACTTGCAGTCTCTCAGAGTCGATCGTAAGTAGTCTAAAAATATTGAGGTAGATCGCCAGCAGTTCGAGTTTGAGCACCCCTGCTTTATGCCAATAAAATCTTATCAATCAATCAATTAATCAATCAATCAATTCTGGTCTCGAGGTTAAGTACTCGACTCATAATCAAAAGAAACAGGACCGAGTCCAGACACCAACGGGAAAAATTTGTTCCCTTGATTCACCCTTTCCCTCAGATCACGTCAGAACACAAGCGACCGGCGGCCCACTACGTCAGAGCCTATGACGTACGAGCGTATGACGTCAGACGGGTGGCAGGAGACCAAATAGTACGTCAGAGCCTATGACGTACTAGCGTATGACGTCAGACGGCTGTCAGGAGGCCAAATAGTACGTCAGAGCCTATGACGTACGAGCATATGACGTCAGACGGGTGGCTGGAGGCCAACTAGTACGTCAGAGCCTATGCAGTAAGCGCCTATGACGTCAGACGGCTGGCAGGAGGCCAACTAGTACGTCAAAGCCTATGACGTACACGCGTATGACGTCAGACGGGTGGCAGAAGGCCAACTAGTACGCCAGAGCTTATGGCTTACTAGCGTGACGTCAGACGGGTGGCAGGAAGCCAACTATTACGTCAGAGCCTATTTTCCCAGATTTTCAAAATTCATAATTAATCTAATAATGAATATATGTATGACACAGACGGCTGTTGATCTGGAAACGTACAAATCTGTATACAGATTTGTACGTTTCCAGATCATCAGCCGTCTGTGTCATAACTTTAATTCCAGTGATTTTATCGTGTTTTTCTCCTGGAATTGTTCTGGTTTCGACATGCAACACGTCATTGTCAACGTAACGACGTAATTTTCTCGTGATGCGGTACGTCGCAAACGGCGGGGGAGTGGCTTGCGGATGGTTGGCTCTCAATGAGACGCCGCTCACCGTCGTGCTCGTCCTTGTCAAGGAAACCTCTGAGTCATCAGTTTGGTCTTCACCGGCAGACGATGGGAAAGGCCGCTGAGCTGAGACCTACCGCTGTCCGATAAAGCCTTTTGCATGCCCAAGACACAACATGTGTCACGGTGGATACAAACCTTTTGCCGACCTCATCCCTTCTACATGACCGGTCCCCTGTTGCTCCAGACGTTCAGGCATCGTGCTCGAGTTTCTTCTGTCTTCTGACTTGGGCTATAATGTACTACCGGATCTAAATGTTCCGTCCTACCTTATGGATTCACAAATTGCTACGAACATCCCTCTCAAGAATACTAAAGTAAACGGCGTTTTCAACATAGAAAAATTCGGTTTGATACAAGTGTGATAAGTGTGAATATATATTGTATATTTTAAATTTTAGATAGAAATAAAATAACAAAAAGGGGTTACAAGACTCACTCAATATTTTATATGTGTATATGTCAAATTCTGTTTGATATATGTGTATATGTTGGTTTGTTGTAGTGGATTTCCGTCCGGTTTTCGACCGTAGTATCTATATGGTGTGAGATATTTTATTTCGAGGTTCGGTCAATGAGAACAATTTTTGGTTCCGACGTTTGTGCGCTGTTCATGAACCGGGCATCACCTCCATGTCCTGATTCCGTACGACAGAATTCCCTGAAGATGGCTGAATAAACGGCCGAAACGTCGGAACCAAAAATTGTTCTCATTGACCGAACCTCGAAATAAAATATCTCACACCATATGTTGGTTTGTATGTATCTGTCATTTCAGACGATAACTCTCGATAGAATTAAGATTAAAAGTTCAAATTCGCACAAACAATCCATCCTGGCAATCGAAAGGCTATGTTCGAAGATGGGCAGCATCAGGCAACTCTAAGTGGGGGTTGAAGAATACGTTTTCATACTAATCTATTGGTGATTCGTGTGCGATAAAGCAGAACTAAATAATCTCACTAGGTAAGTGTTTACTATAGAAACCTAAAACCGTTAAAACGGTGAATATAATAATAGGTACCCGTTGTCTTCTTACCATTTATCATACGCTAGAATCAATTTAAGTAATAAACATATTTACGATTGGGTATTTGGCTCAGGAATTGTTCCGTAAATATCTGTAGAAGACTCGGCAGGTCGAAAGTAATAATTCTTCCCTTGAAAAAAAGGACCCGAACAAACATGAACGAAAAAACAATAGACATTTCACAGGAGGACGTCCGGTTGTGGGAAATAAAAAATAAAATAATAATGACGAGGGAGCATCGGGAGGTTTTTCGTGGTAGGGCACGGGAGAAAAAGTCCGTAGGTTTATATTTGCCCGGAGAGTAGGCGGTTTGGGGATGGGGATCGCATTCTCCGAAACCCTTTTCATATCGGGGAAAATGAATGTCTCCCTTTCCCTGGAAACGTGCGATCCGAATACCGCGAAACCGCCTTTCGGATGAGAATCGATCACAACACCCGCGACCTCGTCTGTATTCACGACCATTACATTATGATTATCCACTGTTTATCTCTGCACAATTCACTCGCAATTTTTGAAGATCGTCGATACCGTGACTCTCAATATGCAAAACCCGTTACATTGGGTTTAATTACGAATGACGAATTAATGATGTGGAAGCCACAGTTCCACTTCCAAATTCTCAATTTTTCAGATATCACTGGAATCGTACGTTCCACTCCGGCGTTACGAGTGAAAATCCATGAATTACATTAAATGTATTTCAAATTTTGAAATATTTTGTCATATTGAAGTAGGTGTCACTGAGATTGTTGTTGACCATCCCACTCTGTGTGGGGCTTTCTGGTCACCCATTCATCTTGGGATGTTCTCTGCACTCCCTCCATCCCGTTCATGCTTCAAGTTGCAATTCGCCTATGCGACCTTTCTCAATGAAACGCATTCCATCTATACATTTCTGTGCTGAAATTTTACCAACTCTCTCTTTTGTTCAATCAATTATGATGAAATGCGTAGCAGTTATGCAAGATGATCCGTAGATATAACAAGTATTTCAATAAGTTGTTCCAAGCTTGTTTTAAGAGTAGTGGGTAGATAGGTGATTGGACGATTTTCAAGTACCTACCTTTGTCTGGGGTGGTGTCAGTGCTATCTCGTTCAAAGTTTTACAGCATGTACATAATATGATTGAAAAGAATGACCATATTATGGTCATTCTTTTCAATCAAGTCGGATAGTTTTTCGATATGATGGAAAAATATGTTTTTCGTGCGATCCAAAAAGTTGTTTTTTGACACCAATTTTTTGGTATTGATAAAATCGTAACACAAACCGTAAATAAAAACATAAATCGTAAATCGTAAATAAAAAACATAAATCGTAACACCAAACTTTATTTCGCAAAACTATTCGAACTGTTTGAAGCTCTTCCATTTCTATATCAAGCAAAAATCGGATCACCACGCTGCGAAGAACCGTTTTCGAGTAAACGGTACCCAAAGTTGAGAAAAAGGTAATTTTTCAGGGGAGCAGTTTTTCTGAAAAACTTGACTCCACGCATCTCAACTTAGCTTTCAGTGTCCGACGTGATACAATAATGGTGGAGGATGTTATGAGAAATGAACGAAGAAGAAAAACATTGCATTGGTGTTATCATCACCGATCTTGTCTATCCATATACTGTGATCATACCAACTTTTGTTGTCATCTCTAGTTTTGTAGCGTGATTTTTACTCTGTTGTTTATAAATTTTGTCAGAATGGAGAAGGCGAAAGCTCTTTTCAGAAAACAAAAAAGGGATCCTCGTAAGGGATGAATAATGTGCAGGAAGTTGTAGGAAATGTAAGATATTTTATACTCTAAATGTCGATCCAGGAGATCATTTCATAAGATTTCGTGAGATCGGTGACATAGAAAGAACGATGAAATCCTCAAGAACTGTCCAAAATGTCACAAGAGATGCCAGAACACGAAGAAGAGTTGCCAGGAAGAGATTGGAGGACAAATTTGCTGAGGGCGAAGCAGACAGTCCATCTACGATTTTTTTCAATCCACTTAGGATTGCCCGAAATACGAGCACCTATGTTTTTAATACGACATTTTATTCGTAAGATTCCCTAGTTTTCTACCTACCCACTACCTACCCTTAAACTTATTGAGGATTCGAATTTGGCTACCACCAAAACTACCTACTTGTACAGCCACCCATCTCTGTTGAAGTTGGCTCCGTCTAGAAATTGTGCCCGGTCCATTTAATCGTGTCGACCGACTCAACTGTAACACGAGTTGAAATGTTTTCCGTAAGAAAACCTGCAAGGTTTACGACCTAAAGGGAAAGCTCATACTGGTAAAAGCATCCCGCGGGAGCGTGGAGGGGAAAGAGAGAGAAAAAAAATATATAAAAAGGATGCGGTGAGCCCGCCAGAGTACTCGCCGATGCAGCTTTCAAGGGATTCGCGGGAACCTCAATAAAAACGCGGCACTTACTTCGGGCGAACGGGGATTGACAGTTTCGCGGTCCTGAAACCCGCTGGGACGTCAGGACCGGAGTTTGGCTTTGGATATGCAAATTGGATACATACCCGTACTCCTGCGATCGATAATTAAACTTAAGGTAATTCATAGGAAATAGGTGATATTCGAGTTAGCCGATTTACCAGGACAGAATGATGTATTCGGTGCTTGTAGTGCTGTATCGACTCCCAAAAATCCAAAAATTCTTGACCACATATATGAAACATACCACAATGGTGTAATATAGTCATTTCTTCATTTCTAGGATTCCGGCGTCCCTCTGCGGTCGAAGCTCTATGATTTCCGGGCAATAGTTCGTTCATCTTGTGCTACGCTTCCGAATGCTGGGGATACCGCGAGTGCACCTAACTGTGGAGAGTGTTCTGATGTTGAGGTTGAAGCGACTATTTGGTCTGCCCAGCTATGCCCCGAACTATATTATTCATTTGGAAACCGAGCTCGATGCCATAAGTACCTTCACCCTTGGATCTCACTTTACCAAGGTGGTGAGTATGCCAGATCATCGGTTGCTCAACATAGTCGCAAGAGAAATGGTTCGGAGAGGTATCTCCTGGGCCAAGGAATATCAGATCATGGCTGTGAAATATGGCGTGCCGAACCCCCTGCACTCGGGGAAGAATCTTCGGCGAGAGGCCAGTGAGATTTTGGAGGGCTTTCGTCGAGAAAAGCGTGAGCAGTGGTGGGCCAGGGCTTGGTCATCAGAAAACATCACCCTGTGTAGGGAGCTCAACTCTGGTGTATAATGTGCCAGCTTCAGGCAGGACATGGCACTTGAGTTACGAGAGATCCGATGGCTGTTCAGAATCCGTGGGGAAATACTGGATGTGAATGGAAAGCCATATGACACTGATCTGTCTTCCTGAGTGTCCCCTATACGGTCTCCACGCAAGGGAGGACGTTCCTAATTTCCTCTGCGTGTGCCCCACTATCCCGCAGGTCCGCTTGGAAGTTTTTGTTGTTCGAGACCTCTCCAGGGATCATGCGGTTGGGCTGCTGGACAGTGCTGACGAGTGGAGGAGGATTGTCCGGTACTGCCAATTGTTGTGGAGGTATCGGGTGTCCTGTGTCTTTCACAGGTATACAGTTCCGTCTCATTATTTCACTATGTATGTATTTTTATCTTATACAGAAGAATGGTGTATCTCATTTCATTTCTAATTTTCAAGTCATGTACTTACGGCTGACGGTTGAATAACCAAGCTGTATTGTTTATTTGTATTAATGTATTTCTTTTCTTGATTTTAATGAAAATAAACTTCTTTTCTTCTTTCTAGTCATTTTTAGGTGTTTTCCCAGTTTTACCAAAAACCATTGATTTTCGCATATGCCAATTGAAAGGGAAGGGAATGAACATTGGATAACTGATGAATTGAAGGAGGACTCTCGTGCACAACTTTCGAATTGGGCGCGTGGATTGTTGTACGGTACGTGATTCATAGCCGTTGAGGTGATAATGACCACAACCTACCTATCTGTGGCAATTCCTTCCAAGATACATAGGCGTCCCAAGCTTACCCATAATTTCATATGAAAAGCCGGTACAGACCCGAGTTATCCGGGGAAATGGCAAGCTAGAGCTCAGGTTCGCCGAGAAAATGGATTTCTAAGGACGGTCGTAATAAATTTTAATGGAGGAACAGAGTTTCGCGCCCTACCGCCCGTGGTATTGTTCGCCTCTGCCTTTTACCATCCACCTCCGTTCTAATTCGGAAGGTAATCCGATAAAATATTTGATTTATCCTTTTTCTCCCCACTCCTATCATTTCCCGAAAATCCCGTATCGGTAGCAACCCCCAACTCTCATATTCCCATCAAATTGCCCCTCCGCTGCCCTATCTCTATTATACCCTTCGAAATAAAATAAAAATTCTTTCATTTCGCTCGAGGCTCTAAAAAACCACGCTGTTCATCATCCTTCTGTGCCTACTCGCGCCGAACAGGCTCGATAAAGGCTTTATTGGACTTAAGCCTCCTCATCCTTCATCCCGCCCAGAAATATATTGAAGTCGAGTCCCAATAATGGAACGCACCTGTTGACCGTATGAAAATTGAATTTCACCCTCGCTGAGTTTTTTGCGGCCTTTGCCGCCAATTCGACATTTTCACCTGGAGATGGAAAAATACACCCCGAGGATCTCGTGAAGACTCAAATTCTGACCACCAAATAATGTTACAGGCCATACCTATTTTCCGGCGTGTCTAGACCGGTGGACAACAAAGTGAATGGAAAACTACACATCTGACGGATTTTAACCTTTATTGTTCCCCCGTTCTAATAAATCCAATTGGGGAATATTGTCACCGCACAAGAACCCAGTAAATTGTATATTTGGGTGGTTCTCAGTTTACGAGACCGTCACTGCCCTTCGTTAACAAAAAAAGTGGCAAGTCCAACTTTTCTTAACATACCTTTTTGCGTTATCAGAGTGGTTACTTATCGCAATCATCTATGTTGGTTTTTCGTCATTTTAAATGCCTATAATTGATTCAAATATACCTCAAATCTCGCTGTCGTGGCCTGTCCCCCAGGTCGTTTTAATGAATTTCAGTACAAAAAAGAAATTGAGGCAAAAAAACCATTGAAATTCCATCCCTTTGATTGTCCCTTAAACTAAAAATCACCCATTTACTATCCGACAATTCAAACACGACAATACACAGATATCTTAGCGGTCCAGAAATACAGCCTAATGAATGCAGTATATTATACTGCATTGGTAAATGGATTATATTATAATCCATTGGTAAATGGATTATATTATAATCCATTGGTAAATGGATTATTAATCCATTTACCAATTTTTTGCATTTTAGATTTTTCTGATACCGGAGAATAAGACTGAATTTTTCGATATCGCGTATCGACACGGTATTCGATGAAGTATTAATTAAATAAATACCTATTTGATGCAACCTGTTCCGTCGTAAGACAGTTGGAAGAACGGACAAGGTTCTGTCAACGAATGGACCATATTTTCACGGTTGTTGAGGTACGTGTGATTTTAGTTTCATGGCAACGAACTTCAATGTTCGTTGTTTATCAATATGGAAGTCATGTGTGAAAAATGACATCTTAGGGCTAATGAGAACCGTCCGTCTGAGTAGACTCTCTGATGACAACCTCCAGTAGCCTTGTCGTCAAGTCGCGAATTTGAATTCGAGTGCAAATCGTTTCGAATGGGAGACTAGAGACGAATCATCCTAAACCTACCGAGTGTTTATCATGACTCAATACACAGTGCGTAAATCAATTCGGCCTTCAACCGTGCCAGCCAAATAGCATATTGGAGGTCTTGCGCATCCAAGTAATAATAAGCATCGCAATTGCAACCTAATGAACAATAATCATACTATGATTTGATCTTGGTATGGTTTTGATTTGTTTTCATGGGATATGATTCCACCAATCTGAACATAAAGTTGTGATTGACCTATCAGTTGCTTCTCGAGAGATTTTGATATCCTGAACCACCCACTGCCAGCCCATCCTGGGCCCACTTACTGAAGGTGCAGCTGCCCTCGTCTAGTTTGGAGTACGGATTTTGAGTACCTCACAGATGACAGGCTGGTGTGACGAAGCCCTCATCATCGCCACGGAAATTATGCCCCGCGGTGTCACTCGCATCTCCCTGAGCTATTACGAGTATTGTTCGCTTAAATTTCCGCGAATCTAGACGACCAGAAAACGTCCATTGTGATATTAAGTGATGAACTGTTTTGCCGGTTTTGACGAGCTTCCTCCCGCATTATTTCAACTCCGTTGCAACCCGCTATTCCCTTTCTCTCGGTTACAAAACATTGCGACCTGGGGCGGCCTTGTCTGCGAGTAATGGACTGTGGCAGTGAGAATAATAAGGAACCTATTGCTGCACCATAGGTGGCTATGGGTCACTAGAATTCAGTATCAATTATTCAAGTATAAGTTGATTTATTACCCCTTGTGCTGTGTAACTCAAATTTCTTCAAGGCCATGAGGAGCGTGCAATCAGTACCCAACCCATTTCTTTCTACTGCCAAAACTGTTATTGTAAGAGGCAATTTCGTTCAGTTTTATTCATTGGAATGAGAGCTAAAGGCATATTCTGGAGTAGGATACCAATTGTGAGAACTGTTACAATCTCGGCATACTCCAATCACTACACATCTTAGAAAGTCCGCAATGGGTCAAACACGTGGGACTGATGGCTCAGGGAGGTACGGACGAGTACCATAAAGCATAGAGTGCATAGTGCTGCATAGTGCTCCCTACAAATCTTCAAATTGAATAATTTCTTTGAGAATGAAGAAATTATGCGAGAACTCTTTAAATTATAATTTGAACAATTTTTTATATATTTTATTGTGAGGACCATGGTTAACCCTGGAACAAGGCTCTCCTTGAGGGACAATAATCCGAAAGTGGAGTCACGAGGGGTCTCTTTTCTACTGTATGAGCTAATAAAACGTCCTAATGTTGGTAAATCAACACTATTTCAATTAAGCAT
This sequence comes from Stenodema calcarata, assembly GCA_963920205.1. Classification (NCBI taxonomy): domain Eukaryota; kingdom Metazoa; phylum Arthropoda; class Insecta; order Hemiptera; family Miridae; genus Stenodema; species Stenodema calcarata. Next base: position 5,866,125 of record OY986055.1, on the reverse strand, counting down.
TTAAGGAAAACCTAACAAATCCATGTCAAATTAATCATTATTAAAAATAAACGCTTGTATACGAGTCTGCAAAACATTGGGACATTTTATGTCTTTAGTTTCCACGTTAGAAATTACTTCGAGAAATTAACAGAATGATTTTCTCATTGAATGAAGCGTATTTGAAAGTTGTAGGTTCGTAGCTACGGAATTCTTGTATTACTTAGTACCATTTGACGAATATTGGAGGTGGAATAATTGGTTTGACGATGTTGCTAACAAAAATGGGTGGTGGTTTAGACTCCTGTTCAACACAATGCTTAGCAACTGTAGGTAGTAAGCGAAAATCACCAGAATAATAAAACCGCTGTTGTGTTGCTAATTACATTTTTTACCCTCATTTGATAATGGACCATTTTTTCATCCTGAGCAGCTCATCTGTCACTGAAAGTACGTTATTCTGGTTAACATGAAACTATTCTATAACATCTGACGATTTCAACGAGCGGTGGACTATTACCGTAGGATGCACACAGACGGAGTTTAAATACGTAGAGATAAATGTATGACCATTCCACGGTCGTGCAAATACCATGCTATAAATAGAGGTTGTAGTCTAAATTTAGAGGTTGTAGTTTGTACTCAGAGCTTGGAAGGAGTAAATTTAGCGTTGTAGTGGACAACAAATTTTTTTCTTTGGTCGATTCCAATGGTTCATTGTCGAAGATAACAAACCAAAAGTCCTAATGTCTGATATCTTCAATCCCTCAGCGGTTTTGAATTTGGAGTTTTACGAGCTTTGGAGGAACGTGATTATCTCATTCGAATGGCGGTTGTGTCGCCACTTGAATTTAACGCCATTCAAGTTATGGACGGACGAGTGACTCCTCGTGGTTGGCCGCACCTCACAGCTCTGTGACGTATCTCACCAGAGTCACGGTTCGGATTCATAGTCAGTACTGAAACATCGGCAACGCACGATTTGTCTTTCACATTCACACTTTGACAATTTTTATGTACAAGTCCGAAGGATCATTAGGAAGGAGGCGAACACGGTGTTTTCCATTGGAACAGCATTGATTGGTGTAAATTACATATCAAGCCGTCTTTCATTCACACGATTAGCTGTTGAGAGCTATTTCATGGCGCTTCCCTGTCATGTTTCCATCATGTTTAACCGCACAGTTCCGTGACTCCAGCGTAGAAGTACATTTTGTTCTTCTAAATACGAGAACCGAAACGAACCCGCTGGAATCCAGTAGCATTGTATGGGAGCCCATTCCTCGGGAACGCCAAACAAAAAGGGTTACTGGATGCGGGTCCGCAGGTGTTTGAGACGAGCTCAACCCTCTGCTGATGTTTTGATCATCCATTCTCCAGGACCGATCAATGGTAACAGATGTCCAATGACAGATGTAACCCTCCTCGACACCGCAGATGCGGTACACTGCCCTCCTGCTTTTTCATGGGCGTCTCTTCTTTTTCAGGGAGAGCCGTTTTATTTTTCTTTCTTAGCTGGAAGCGGCCATTTCTTATGGGTCTCCCGATCGGACAATGCGAAAGAAAAATCTTTTCTAATTGCGGAGTCGAAGGATGAAGAGATCCATGTAGGGAGATCCACCTTACAAGGTATCGGAAGGATTCACGAACCTGAGGGCCTTGGAGGGGAACTGCGGATCAGCCATAACTCGGGGGTAAGATATCATTCATGATAATGACCCACGGGGAGGGTCATACGATGTTCCCTGTCCGTAACAAAGACACACGGCATTCAGCTGCATCAATCACAATCTGAATATCAACAGCCTCTTTCCAAATAGTTCATCAATGCTGATAACCTTGAAGTAAATTCCAAGTGTCGTATTCAAATCAACAGCCATAAACTATATGCATCTCTCCACTTCCTAGTCCCATCCGCCGTACTTGTAGCGGTGACCCCGACCTCTGAGTTCAAGCAAGACTGGGGCGAAGCCTCCTGGATTTGTAATGAATTCCACGCATAACTCGAGCTATTTCGAATAATTTATTAATTAATTTTAGGATATGATTTATTAATTCTAACTACCTATGTCTTTCGGCTAAATAGAGTATATCCAAATAAATTTACAAAGAATTAAAATAATTCAAAAACTCTGCAAATTCTTGACACAACGGTTCATTATCTTCTTTGTACAGATCACCCTTCTGTCTAGATCACTAGGTCTAAATGTCTAGATCCTAAATGTTAGATTAATTATTATTATCAATTATCACTAATTATTAACAATTTTATCAAGTACCTACTGAAAATTATTATAATTTATTGTTAGGTATTAATAATTCGTATTTATTATTAATAATAATTATTATTAATTATGATTAATTAATACGATATAATTCTGGGGTTTTTAATACTACGTCGGTAATAATTTTTCTATAAAAGAAGTACCTACCAACAAACATTCGAAATTACCTTCATTTCCGTAGCACGAAACGCACCTCAGAACAACAAACTCGACATCACTTAAGCCATATGATGTTCCAAAGAGCTTGTTAGTATGAAAATGGACCCGTATTTCAACAGTTTGATTCACGATCGGGTTGTGAGGCACAATCTTTGAGCCGTCATTGTGAACGAACGGCTGGTCGTACAAAGCTGCGGATGGTCTTAAAAAATTCTACGGAACAAACTCTATCTAAATATGAAATAAAAAACATACCGTTTGATGAGAATTTTTCGAGATATGGAATTTTCAAAATTTCAAAATTCGTTTTGAACCCCTTCCCCTTGACCTAGGGTTATGAAAAGTTTCGTGGATCATTGTGGGGCTGGTCCAAACCCAGAAACCAAATTTCGTAATTTTAACTCAACGCTAACTGGGCAAAGTGCCTCGGACGGCGGACGGCGTACGGCGTACGGACGGATTTTGGTTTATTATCTTCGATAATGAACCATTGGAATCGCCCAAAGAAAAAAAAATTTTAACCCCCCCTCAAAATTTGTTGGTTTACGTTTCAAGATACGTAGATTCAGAAAATCGAATAAAAAAAAATCCGTCCGTCCGCCGTACGCCGTACGCCGTACGCCGTCCGCCGTCCGCCGTCCGCCGTCCGCCGTCCGAGGCACTTTGCCCAGTTAGCGTTGAGTTAAAATTACGAAATTTGGTTTCTGGGTTTGGACCAGCCCCACAATGATCCACGAAACTTTTCATAACCCTAGGTCAAGGGGAAGGGGTTCGAAACGAATTTTGAAATTTTGAAAATTCCATATCTCGAAAAATTCCCATCAAACGGTATGTTTTTTATTTCATATTTAGATAGAGTTTGTTCCGTAGAATTTTTTAAGACCATCCGCAGCTTTGTACGACCAGCCGTTCGTTCACAATGACGGCTCAAAGATTGTGCCTCACAACCCGATCGTGAATCAAACTGTTGAAATACGGGTCCATTTTCATACTAACAAGCTCTTTGGAACATCATATGGCTTAAGTGATGTCGAGTTTGTTGTTCTGAGGTGCGTTTCGTGCTACGGAAATGAAGGTAATTTCGAATGTTTGTTGGTAGGTACTTCTTTTATAGAAAAATTATTACCGACGTAGCATTAAAAACCCCAGAATTATATCGTATTAATTAATCATAATTAATAATAATTATTATTAATAATAAATACGAATTATCAATACCTAACAATAAATTATAATAATTTTCAGTAGGTACTTGATAAAATTGTTAATAATTAGTGATAATTGACAATAATAATTAATCTAACATTTAGGATCTAGACATTTAGACCTAGTGATCTAGACAGAAGGGTGATCTGTACAAAGAAGATAATGAACCGTTGTGTCAAGAATTTGCAGAGTTTTTTTTATTCGATTTTCTGAATCTACGTATCTTGAAACGTAAACCAACAAATTTTGAGGGGGGGTTAAAATTTTTTTTTCTTTGGGCGATTCCAATGGTTCATTATCGAAGATAATAAACCAAAAATAAGTAACTACCCACAGGAAAAAGAGAAGTTGCCAAGAACGTAGCAGCAGAGCAGAGGCAATCAGTGACTGCTGTGTGTGCAATGAATGCTGTTGGACATCATTTTCCTCCTTACTTCATCTACGCCAGGAAGAGAGAAAAAGAGGGTTTTCTCTTCATTTGCATACGAAGTTAAAAAATTAGTTTGGAAGTTTTTATTACCGAAGTGGATTTTATTTATTCATTTACAAAATTTGATTTATCTTGAGAATATACCTAGTTAATTTCCTGTTTACCGAAGTGTACTTTATTCGTTTGCAAATGTATCTTGAGATAATAGTTAATTTTTTATGTTTTACCAAAGTGTAGGTATATTATTTTCATTCGTGGAATACATACTGCATTAAGTACCTACATACTGCATAAACATTAAGTACCTACAGCAAATTTTCCTAACACAAATTCCTTTTGGTACAACCCAAATGAACATTTAACTTACTTTGATCTGAAATTCGTACATAATAAATGAATTAAGCTCTGATTCATTCACCTTTTCCCTCATCCTCCTTTCAATATTCTTCATACATTCAACTCCAATCTCTCGCGTCTAGGAAAGTTTTCACTCTCGTTTCCGCCACTCGCGCCTTCCTCAGTATATTACGCCCTTCCCGTCTCAAAAGAACCTTTATTTTAACCCTTGATGAGATCCCGCCCTTTGCAATACTTTTAAAAGCTTCTCTCTCTTCCTCTTTGATATTCATTAAAACAACAAAGAGCGGACCCCGTGCTCCTTGGGCCGCCCACTCTTAACTCTACGTTCTGATCTTCGATGCTCCTTCCTTCCCAGTTTTCAGGTTTTCCCTTCAGATTATCTCTTTTTTTCACTTCCTTCTTTTTCGTTCTCTTTAATTTATTATACGCAAGACTACAGAACTCTCTTTACTGACCTAATTTTGATTAGATTACCTTCATAAGGATCTTGCTTTTCCTGTAAATTAATTATATTACCGCTCATTATATAAAAGTTTATAATATATCATCATGAAATAACGAACTCGATAACTTGAATGCTGACAGAGACACGAAGGAACCACCAGAGCCCGTCATTGGTGCGCTAGAAAGCTGATCATCCAATTTAAGCGTAGAGAAAAGAGCCTGAATTCAAATGATCGTCTTTTCAACTGCGTATTACCAAATGATGATTGCATCAGTCGCGTTTGCATTCAAATATCAGGAAAATGATTATTTTATCAGTACTAGTATTTGCATTTAAATATCAGTTTATCCGGAAAAACCAAAATCCAATCAAGAGGCCAAACCTACCCTTTTCTTTAGTTTTATCAATACATGATTTAAAATCCACGGTCATGCAGCTTGGCTATAAGAGCGAATTATCGAAGAAATAATAGGTTTTATGTAAAATGTCTCCATTAAAGAACATAATGTCCAAGAAGAACATCTCAAGTATCAACCACGTTTCGTCATCTTCAAAGTGCTCCAGATTGAGAACGGAATGAGATATCTCAATTCTGATTTCACCATCATGTTCAGCATTAAAAACAAACTTCAAGATGAGGTGCCACTAGTCAGAATGTTTCATTTTGGGAATTTATAGGTGTCTTTTGGCAGTGGATTCAGGATGGTCTGAAACGGATTGTGGTATGAAAAGTTTTCGGAAATTCGAGTTTTAACAATTTTGGACCGAGAACAATAGCTACATTTCCTTCGAAAATACGCTAAAAGTAGGTAAATATTCATAAAGTCAGAAAATGTTTTTAAAATATACCGCTTTCCAAAGGTGCTCTCAAATTGTTACAAAAAATGTTTACTATAGAAGCTACTAGTTATAATAATTATAGAATTTGAGAAGAAAGCATATTAGTATGATGTCCATCTCCCCAGGGAGATACCAGCAGGAATAAACATCTTGTTTGGTACGATATTTTTCTGACAGATTATAACTAGTAACTTCTGTACTATATTATTCTTATTGGTGGTAAAATCATTTCAAATTTGAACACTTCTTTTTGAAAATAAGTTCATTTATACTCTCCAATGCGTTTAGGCTCTTTTGGTGCTACATCCGATAATAATACTCGTAATATAATTTTAATTACGGAAATGCTCGTTTTGTGTGCATGTTGCTCACGTTGAGGGAACAGTTGGAATTATAAGGATTACAATAACTTGATACATAGATACAAACCTTCTACGTCAACAAAGCAGTGTGGCTTATTTTTAGTAAGTTTCGTCTTGGTTATCGTTCTCATTCAACAATATACTTAAAGGAAAGAAACGGAAACACGATAAAATCAGCAAAACAGGAAAGTAGGACTAGGACTCGACTGCCGTTCAAAATCGCTTATTCTGAACAACTGAGGTTGAAACGGAGTGGGGGCGCTGACCCAGATAATACGAATCGGCGATGAGAACAGTCGTAGGTGTGACCTGGCTGGTTCCACACAGGGCGAATTTCCCGAATTTTACCGAAAGTTTGAATAGGAATCTGTGGAAATCCATATTTTGTCGCCGAAGTAGCAACCACCAGATCTGTCAGTTTTCGGCCATTTTCGAGTTTATGCGGTTTCTAGATGGACTTTTTGCAGCTAATCGAATGGACAAACTAGATTTCAAAAACCATTTACAAATCTCGCGTAAATTTTAGTTTTCGTAACGCCAGCGATTCCACGTATTGCAGAAGGACCATCTGCTATAAGACCATGGAGGGGTTTCTCCATAATTCGAACTGTAAGTGAATTCGGAGGTCAGAAACTAGGGGGTTAAATTTAACGTTCAAAAATCCACAATCGTACCGTTTACCTTAACACGTCTAAACTACTCCCATATACCGCATTATAATGGCCAAGTCATTCATACGAACAACACAGTTCGGTATCTGGGTCTCTATCTTGACCACCATCTGACATGGGCAGCAGATATTAACCACCTTGTTGGGAGGATACGCCAACGAATCCAGCAACTGAAACCGCTACTTCATGAACTCCCCCTTATCACTTTCCACCAAGAGACTGCTTTATTCATCACTAATACGCCCGATTTGGTACTACCTTGTGGTTTGTGGGATACCGCAGCAGCTACTCACGTAAATAGAATTCAGGTGACACACAACATGGACCTCCGCCTAATCACTAACGCTCCATGGTATGTTAGAAACAGCTACACAACGATTTAAGCATACCAATGGTCAGCGAAACCATCAAAAAGAGTTACGGCTCCAAAAAGGATGGCTGGACATGAGCACCCCGAAATTGCTCGCATCCCAGAAAACCGCGACCAACGTCACTCAGAAGACTGAAGCGAAAGAGGCTTCATGACTCCAACAACACTCAAATTCTGTGATATAAACACCTATTACTGACCAGCTGTGATATTAGTGCTTAGCTCGTAGACACATAATATGTGTATATTATACACATTACACTTTGTAATATAAAGCGTATCAAATATGTACCTACAAGCTAAGCACTAATATCACAGCTGGTCAGGTGTTTAAGCGATATCACAGAATTATTACTATCCATATTCATCATCCTTTATCCTATATTTGTTATCGTAATTTATATTTAAAGAACACTGGTTTTTGGACAACCCAACATGCATGTGTCATGTAGATTAGGCCTTCAAGCCTGCAGGAGACCACCAGACACCTAATTCTATGATGGAGCGAAACGAGCCCAAAAACACTGTCACGAGGAATCCAAACTGGTTTTATGGCACTCCTGAAAAGCTGTGAAAAATGAAATAACTGGTTGCCACTTAAGCAACCGATTTACACCTACGGAAATTGGGTAACTCGGTCCTTTTTTACTTGAAGATCTCAATCTACGTTGAATTAGCTAAGAGCTAAATTGATCTTTCGTGTTGTAATTCAACTCGAGGTCACCTTCCACGGAGAGTTTTAGGGGTGGTAACTCATAAAGCAGCAAAAGAAGGATGCGGGCTTGAGCGGAACGCCCAATTGTGCAAATATTGACGTCATGACGAAGGTACCACCGCATAGTCGTCTGATAACTGGCGATCATCAAACGATTCAAATTGTTCAGTGTGAGGACCTTTCTGTGATGCTGTATGGTACCTCACTATTTAATCTTTTCCTTCCGATGAGGAAGGTACTAGCTGGATGTTTGGTTCAGTAACACTTCATTTTAAAAATATTTTAACGCTGAACACCATATTGAAGTCAGAATTGCGATATCTTATTCCGTTGTTAAACTGGAGCACATTGAAGATGAGGAAACTTGACCATCGTGTTCAGCGTTGAAAAATCTATAAACTGAGGTGTTACTAGACAAAAAAAAAAATACAAAATTTGTTATAAAACCAAACTTTATATACTTACGTAACCAGTTATTTTTTTCCTAAATTCGCTCTAACAGCAATGCTGCATGACTGTGGGTTTTGTCATATTGATTTTATGTATGTCCGTTCTTCTGCTTTTACCCAGTAGCCAGCAACCCCTGTCACCTCAAAATAATTAAGTCATTAGCTGTTCTTCAACCCAAAACACTTTCATTGCTGTGGTAGTTCTGATCTGTGTAGGATGCTAGGCAGAGATGAGGGCGGCAAAGGCCCTCAAGATTCTACTGCTGTGCATTAGGGATGAGCATCGTTTGGAAACCATCGATAGTCACCATCGAATAAACTATCGAAGGGAACCACCGATTGTTGAAAACTATCGGTATTAAACCATCGATGGTTTTCGATAGTATCGATACTTCCTGTTCAAGCGAAGAAATTATAAAATTGAATTGACAGTGTGCATCAATTTTAATGTAAACGATATCTATTTTTCTCACTTTAAGAATACCTAGTGCGTAAATATAAATTACATACTCGCATACAAAGAATCAAAGGACGATCTTGATAAATGTGATCTTATAACTGGATACTTCGCTGATTTTTAAAGAAGAAAATTTGGCAAATGTAGAATTTGAGTAGTTGATGTCACACTTCTGTAGGGGCTTGTAATCTGCAGGAATCAGGTGGGTACGATGTCCATGAAAAGTAAGTAAATGAAAGGATCTGATATAATTCGTTGTGAATAATTTTTCAGCGTTTCCATGGAAGGTGATGGAACAGGGTTGACGGGACGGGTTGTGGGTAAAGTGGATCCGACAGGTAGGTAAAGTGGTTGCGCGCTACAATTATAACGAGAAGATGAAATATCGATGGCCCCTCGGGGCGGCTCCAGATGGCGGTTGCCCACGCTCTCAGGTCGGATATTGAGCCCCCCAAAAAGCCCTCGGTGACCCAATATCCTGCTAATGTGTATAATCAGAATGGGACGTGCGTAGGTTTCCTACGGAAATAGGAGAAGAAGCGAGTGTGGGCGGAGATTAGAAACGATAATCATCTGACTAGAAACATCAGGCGGTTTGATGGCTTTAGAAGAAATTCATAGGTTAGATACGGTGAGTCCGGCTTTCGTATGGGTGGATATTAGTATGAGCCCGGAAGTTCTCTAAGCTCAACTCACCTATTTTTCTACAGAGAAATCAAAACTTATCATCAACCACGGGCGCCGAAGAACACCAATAAACGTGTCGATTTCACAACTGCAGCATATTTTATATCTGACGGTTTTTCATATTCGATGATCTCAACCCGTTTAGTTTGGTACCAAAAAAAAGGCAAGACGCCTGATATTGACGTATCCTAATGCTTTACCGGCGGTTATGAACACATCCTTCCTATTCCAAGTTCAAAAAAACTGAATGTGGGCAACCACTATATTTGATATAGAATTATCACAATAAATACCTATCCACCAAGATCAGCACACCATCGGTCAAGAACTCCCCATCCGGGGTTTCCCCAAGACAGGTCAGCTACCCCTTGACACGATCATTCCCTTTGTAAGGGAGGACGGTAGGAAGAGGGAGTCCCTAGATAACAGCAACTATGACAGTCTGGTAGAAGCTCTTGGTACGACCCTACTAATACTTAAGCCTTATAATTCAAATCCAAAAACCTTTCCTCAAAAGTTATCTCAGTTATTAAAAATTCAGCTCTCTTTAAAAATTGTTCAGTTTTCCTTCCATTCGAATTGAATGAACGGTGTGTGCAAATACACGTATCTGGTAACGACCGCTAACTTACTTCGCATCATCTTTCTTCCTTTTTCTTTCCTGTATATGACAAGGAGTGCAGATATCCGCATCCTTAAAAAGCTCTCAGCCTTTCGATTGCAAAGACAGATTTTTTTGTGTGCAAATTTGAACTTTTTATCTCAATTCTATCGAGAGTTATCGTATGGATAACACATGCATAAACATATAAGTAGGTAGGTATATATAGTTAGTTTGCCAAGGGAACCAGAGGTATTTGGAGCTTGCGCATTTTGTCCTCGAGAGCAGCCGAGGAATGGCGGAGCCTACGAGCGGCAGTTGTCGTCCGTGTGTGAAGAGATCGAGTAGATTTGCGCGTTGTTATAAAGAAAAAAATACTTTCTAGTTGTCCCGGGGTGAATTATCCAAGTATATTTATATGTATGATTTTTTTTATCTTTTGGCAGTGAATTCATGATGGTCTGAACGGATTTTTGTATAAAAAAAAAGTTCGGAAATTCGAGTTTCAAAAATTTTGGACCGTGAACAACAGCTACATAGCTACATATCTTTCAAAAATTCGCTAAAAAGAAGGCTAGTGACGTATAGTTTTCAATGGGATGACAGTCGGAGCCGTTGCACTCTAGTTTAGTTAGATTTTTTTTTTCTTTTTACAAAATTTGAATTCCTTGGATAGATTTTAATCATCCGATTTTTATGACAAATTTAGGGCTCATTTTGGTTATTTTTACATGATAGGCTTGAAGAATTGTAATACTTTCCATTTTTTTCTATCCTCATGATCTGAGCCCCAATGGTTGCAATCCTGAAGGTCCTGTACATTATATGGAATATAGCAGATGAGATGCAGGTGGATTGTGTAGAAACTTGGATGAGTTCCAGAAATTAATTTTTTATCAGATTTCTTGCAGTATTTTCTATCAATTGATGGTAGCAATCCAAGTTGCCTGATGTCTGGGAATGTTAAGTGTTGATTCAACAAATCTGCAAATCTCCAAATCTTACGTTCAATATAAGTCTTAATACGACTTTTTAAATTATTATAAAGCAAGCATAAAGAGTTCAAAGAAATAGATGAGAGGACGAGACGGTCACTAGAAAAAACCAGCGTTCCACTTCGTTTAAGGAAGAGTTTGTAGGATTGGTAAATGTGCGTTATCCTTGAATGAAATGAGGAAGGAGTCGGGGGGCTGTCAGTCACGGGTTAAATTCGAGGTCTGAGCCTCCTAGCAGAGCGGAGCTATAAATCGTGCAATCAGCCAATCATGGCTGACCGTAAGTTAGTTGGAAGGGATCGTAAAGTTTCGAGTCATTGGCACGATAAAGGAAACAGCATGGGAGAGCTAGATGTAGCTACACCAACAAAGAAGTGTAAACTTGTATCCAGCCACTCTCTTATGCATATCCTTTGAAACTGTACTGCTTTTGTTACTGGTATTTTTAGTTTACATTTTCAATTTTCATCTTCAAGTGCATGAAGATGAGACTACCACATTTCCAATAATCATGATCTTTGCAATGTCCAGATTCTTGATACTGCAGAGATACTAACAGCCACTAACGTGGAGTTACATCAATAGTGGAATCTCAGCGGGAGCGATTCATGGTGTCACCTGCCCGCATTTTGCTCGGCTTCACAAGTGTGATGAACCGAAAGCCTTCAAGTACTACATTCATGGTGCGATAAACAAATGGAATACGACTGAGTGGGGAAGCGCTTCCTAGATTCATTCATAACAATGTTATGATAACATCGGTATTATGTTATAAACTTGGTGAATCATTGCATTGGTACATTCGTATGTCCATTTGAAAAAAAAAAAAAAAAAAAAAAAAAAAAACATTTATAGCATCACATAAACACGTTTCTTCGTGATAATCTTCTCTTAAGCAGCAGTTTTCCACTTCTCTCTGTACGCTCAAACAATAGTCAGCCATCATAATATGATCGTCTCATCGGCCATGGTACCTGTCTCCCATAATTCTGATGTCATGATGAAACCGTTCGCCTTTTTCTTCGCTATAATCACCCAAGTTACTGGGAAATCGATCTAGGTGACTGTGCAGGAAATGAACTTTGATGCTCATATTCGCACCCAAGTTTTTGAAGTGGGTGAGGATAGTCTTCACTAACTCCTCGTAGTTAAAGGCCTGGTGATTCCCGAGCAAATTTTTCACACAAATGGCTGACTATTGTGGGAGCATAATATTATTATGTTTGTTTTCGTTCGCATGTTTGTATACAATCTCCAGGTGAGTCTAATGAGTCTAACTTGAGATGATGTTAAGGACATGGACAACGTGAAAGAACTTATTTGTCAAGAATTGAATACCTAAGCAGAGTTAAGAAAGCGTGATGTACTCGTACCATTGCAAAAATTTATCACCTCGCACCTGATTACATATTTTATTACTGGTTTCTGAAAGAGCTGAAAGTTGACATTTTATGAAATGGATATGTATTGTATTGCAGCCATTGTGGAAGGCGATAGATAATTGTGAGATTGCGAATCCAATCCAGTTTTTTAAGCCAAACTAAGTTTCAAATACTTGTTTGGGTTGTTATCCTAAAACAAATACACTTCTTGTTCAAGCGACAGACTGCATTTACGTGCTCTGCTACTTTAATGGAATAATATAATTTCTATTAGGTTATGGGCCCAGCACGCTTCCCCACGGATCTGCACTCAACGGTTTCAGCACAAGTTTCCCAACACTTTTGAACTAAGACTCGGATTCGAGGGGAAGTGTGAGATTGCGAATCCGATCCTGTTCGTTAAGCCAAACTAATGGTTGGTAGCTAATTGCTGTTCGAATTAGTTACTAAGTTTAAACTATTTGTTTGGGTTGTTGTCCTAAAAAAAAATACACTTCTCTTTCAAGCGAGAGACTGCATATAATATATTATGTGCTTTGCTACTTTAATAGAATAATCTAATTTCTATTAATAAAACAGATCCGTGATTTTCTAGCAAAATCCCGAACATAGAGACAACCTCGGAAGCGGAGATCGTTTTCAAAAATCCCGATTTTCCTCAGACTCCTTCATTGAGAAAACCGACCGAAGAACTTTCGACGCCCGTTTTATGCACACAGCTTCATCCATCAGTCTCTAACGACTCTGCGACAGTTCAGCCGGGGATTTCTCTAAAGTTCAAACTTCCCGAGTTTCCCCCATCACGGGAGCAGGGCGGTGCACTCAAAGTTTGACGAAAACAAAAAAACAAAAAAAATAATAAAATTAAAACTCCCCATCAGAAAAGCCGCTTCATTGTTTTCAGCTTCCCCGTTGATACCCCTGTCAACAGTAACCGGCTTTCACGTGAAATCGGCCGACGGGGACAAGCTCGAAAAACGAAGCGAGAAAAAAAATGTCTTTGGCGACTTTCATGCGAGTCGTCGATGTTCACAATGAGCTTATTCGAAACCGAATCCTTTGATTAGTCCCTTTGAATATCGGATTATTTCGGATTTTGTTGCTGTCGTAATGACCGTATATTCGCTTATTTATACTAAAAACGTGGCAGGAGTCCAACTCGCCGTGTCAGTAAAACAATGACGTAACTGCAAATCGGCATCAAAATGACTTAACATCAATATGATCAGAAAGAGGTAGCGCACCCAATAAAGTTATGACCCCATTGAAATCCGATACCAGGAGATACCATTCAATGGGGTCATAACTTCATTGGGTGCGCTACCTACCTCTTTCTGATCATATTGGTATGCTTAAGTCATTTTGAAGCCGATTTGCAGTTACGTCATTGTTTTACTGACACGGTGAACTGATGTTAGCTGAATTAATGTTCAAGTTTTACAGACCTGACAAAGAGCATTTATGTTAGTATATTATAACCATCATAAATACTCTTTGTCGGGTCCTTTTCTCTTTTTCCGTCGCATAGCCGAAAAGCTCCTTTTTCACTAGACGTAGAACAATACGTACTTCAAAAACTCTGCAAATTCTTGACACAACGGTTTATTATCTTCTTTGAGCAGATCACCCTAATCTAATTAACGATTAATCTAATTAAACGAATAATCTATTCTCGACCAATTTTGAAAATTTCAAGATTCCAGCTCATCATCGAAATTTAATTTTTTAAACACATAGGTATTGTTTATATAATTTTACAGACAAGAAAATGAGTGAATATTGCATTTTCATCCCGTTCTGACTCAAATCCCTAGCTCATCCGGAAGTTGAAAAACAAGTAGTGAAAATTATTATTAATTATTGTTAGTTAGGTATTAATAATGTTTATGAATTATTTTCAATAATGATTGATAATTGTTATTAATCAACTCGATATCAGAAAACCGTGTGCTTTTAGAATCTAGACTGCCGCGTGAATCAACCTCATGTTGACGGATTTTTATTTGCTCAATCTTATAGCCCTCATTGTGAACGAATGGCTGGTCGCAAGATTTTCGGAATTTACCTAACTTGAAACGTAAACCCTCAAAATTTTTCTTTGATCGATTCCAATGATTCGTTATCGAAACCACAATAGGGTTGCGGGAATGTTTTGCATTGAATGTAAGGGGAGTTTTACTTGGAAAGTGTGGACGCGGCTTTAGGCACCAAACGAAAGAAGTGTGAGGGTGGTCCAGGGGGTGGACCAGGGGGGAATCAGGGGTGGCTCGTGGAGGGGGGGGGGGGTAGTCAAGACTCCATGGTGGAGTCAGAGGTGGTCCAAGGGGGGTGGGAGAGAGTAAGGGGTGGTCCAGAGGGGAGTCATGGGTGGTCCGGGGTGGAACTAGAGATGGTCGTGGGGGGGGGGTCCCCGGGGGAAATCAGAGGTGGTCCAGGGGAGGGGGGAGAGTAAGGGACGGTCCGGGGGGAGGGAGTAACGGGTGGTCCCGGGGGGAATCAGAGGTGGTCCAGGGCGGTGGGGTGGTGCCCGAACGCAGACCCCTCGGCAGAGTTTTCGCTCAAAATTTCAACACAAATCTGTCAGTTCGTCACCCATTTAAAATAAACTCAGAACAATGAAATTCGGCATGCGGATTTGGACCTGCCCAACGATCGTTAATGAAACTTATCAATAGGAAGGTGCATAAAATGAGTTTGACATTTTGAAAATATTATTTCGGAATTGTTAATGCTGTTATTAAATACATTTGTGAAATGTAATGGCGAGTAATTATTAATTAATTAGTGTTCCTTTTCAAGTTAAAATATGTCGTCTTTCCTGAGAATTCTGAAATTTATTGTTAGGTTACTATTCTCTACAAGTCAACTGATATATTTTGAAAAACTCTGCAAATTCTTGACACAACGGTTCATTATCTTCTTTGTACAGATCACCCTTCTGTCTAGATCACTAGGTCTAAATGTCTAGATCCTAAATGTTAGATTAATTATTATTATCAATTATCACTAATTATTAACAATTTTATCAAGTACCTAGTGAAAATTAATATAATTTATTGTTAGGTATTAATAATTCTTATTTATTATTAATAATAATTATTATTAATTATGATTAATTAATACGATATAATTCTGGGGTTTTTAATACTACGTCGGTAATAATTTTTCTATAAAAGAAGTACCTACCAACAAACATTCGAAATTACCTTCATTTCCGTAGCACGAAACGCACCTCAGAACAACAAACTCGACATCACTTAAGCCATATGATGTTTCAAAGAGCTTGTTAGTATGAAAATGGACCTGTATTTCAACAGTTTGATACACGATCGTGTTGTGAGGCACAATCTTTGAGCCCTCATTGTGAACGAACGGCTAGTCGTACGAAGCTGCGGATGGTCTTAAAAAATTCTACGGAACAAACTCTATCTAAATATGAAATAAAAAACATACCGTTCTATATGAATTTTTCGAGATATGAAATTTTCAAAATTTCAAAATTCGTTTTGAACCCCTTCCCCTTGACCTAGGGTTATGAAAAGTTTCGAGGACCATTGTGGGGTTGGTCGAAACCCATAAAAAAAATTTCGTAATTTTAACTCAACGCTAACTGGGCAAAGTGGCGCGGACGGCGGACGGCGTACGGCGGACGGCGTACGGCGTACGGCGGACGGACGGATTTTTTTTTATTCGATTTTCTGAATCTACGTATCTTGAAACGTAAACCAACAAATTTTGAGGGGGGGTTAAAATTTTTTTTTCTTTGGGCGATTCCAATGGTTCATTATCGAAGATAATAAACCAAAAGTTACAAGACTATTTCGTTTTGGCGTTTCTAACATGGTATTTCCATATTTTTAACCCCATAAAATGACCTCCAAGTGAAGAATCATCAGCGGTCTGAGTGACCTCTCCCTCCTCTTGGGGACAGAGTCCCTCCGGACTGAAAGTTAATAGGAAGGGACAGTTTTTTGAGCGAATTTGAATTTTCAATTCAGAGAAGATTTAACCGTTGGTTTTGTGCCCTCGTATATCACATTCAATGTTTGAATAATTGTATGTATCTGATTGTATGTACACCTTTAAAAGAATAATTAGAAGATTGTATGTACCTGAAAATTTACAACGGAAGGCAGGGGACGTTAGCAAGTCCTGCAGATAAGTACACCATGTTTCTATGATGAACACTGAATGCAGTACAACACAACTAAGTAGCAGGTTCGACGTCAGGGCAGAAACTGGTGGAAGAGACGCGAGAAAGAGAAATGTTGGGGGATGTGGTGGTCTTCCGATGCTACGTAGCCAATCAGATTGCAAGGTTTCGATCACGCCACTCAACTGCGCAGGCTCACAACTGAGTACGAGCCTGTCGTTACTGGTTTCTGAGAAGGTCGAAGGATCTAGAAATCTTATTATTCGGACAATGTCATCTGTCCCTTTCTTTCCAAATACCTGGAAACCTCACATTTGTCTGTCAATCAACTTCTAATAATAATAATCAACTTCTAATAATTTCAGGGGAAAATCCTGACCTGACAAAGGAGCCTTTGACGTCTTATGATACGGGGAAACATGAATCCAGGAAATGGAACAATAACCACAGCAGAGCTGCTACCTGAGAAACAGAATATTTTCGTATCAGTTGCAGGCATCGATGTATATACATCGATGGTTGCAGGTTGGTGAGCATAATAATTATTGACAATTGAGTATTTAAGAGAATTTTCGAAGACAAGGAAGCTACTGTTCTCGGTCGAAAATTTTTTTAAACTCGAATTTCAGAAAAATTTGTACACCGAAATTTGTTTCAGACCATCCTAAATTCACTGCCATATACAGGGCGGGCCCAAATGAAAGATAGTTTGAAGATTTATAAAAAAATTTTACGCTGAATATAAAAGTTGGGACCGCAAACGAGGCCTTCTGCTTACAAGAAAAAAATTGGAAATCCTCTCAAGATTAATAATTACCATCAAGTAGTGTAAATTATTATTAATGATTGTTAGTTACACAATATTATTAGTAATTTTTATGAATTACTATTATGAATGAATGATTAATAATAATTGTTATTAATAACATTAATTTTTCAAATCCCATTGTCAACAGCTTTCATTTGAAACGGTAGATTATAATCGTAAAATCTAGACCTCCACCCCCCATTACCTATATTTCAAAGCCCCTCGTCAACAGCTTCTATACATAGAATTTGACATATCAAAGTGGATTGTGATCGTGACCAATTGTATTTGTTTCAATGCTTAAAGTACGCCATTTCCTAGTGTATAATGTGATTTTATGAATTATAGATGTTGAAAGTCAATTTTTCATCACCTTCCAATCCTAAGTCGTGATGTTGGATCAACTGAGTCTGAGTGCATCACCTTATTTAAAGGGTAATAAGGATTAGTGGCATCTGTTCTAATACCCCTCTAACCAGTCTTGACCCAATTCGGGTATATCCTAACGTACGGAAAGTCATACCCTTTTTTCCGAAGGCAATCTGGAATACTTTTTTTTTAGGTACTCGGTGTATCGTCGGACAGAAATAAACAAACAGAATTGGATGAGTTTACTCCATCAATCTCAATCTTTTCGTAATCGATCCGAGAGCTATTCATCAATCTGTTGGTTCCAGTGGCAGTCCTCGACCGCAGAACCAGAAGAGCGCGCGTGCGAGACGAAACAAACACGTCGAATTCGTATCGAACGGATTCCATCTGATAAACTCTGCGGCGACAGACTTCTGTTGGCCATCACGAAGAGTATCCTCAGTTCGGGCTCGAATCCCGAAACTACCCTCACATGACTCGAGTTGTTGTGGGTGACGGTAACAACAGTTAACCATGAACATGAATAAAGGATTTGAATACAAATATCTAGTTAAGGGGGAAGTGGGAGAGAGAGAAGACACCAAAAGTATTTACCAAATGTTTCAACAGCCGGTTGAGCGATTTTCAATCTGAAAAAAGTTATGTTCATAGTTTTTCTAAACAAAATGCTGCATCAAAAAAATATTAGAAAAAAACTTCAAATCAAAAATTTTAGAAAAAGAATTCTGGACAATTTTAAATTTAAAAAAAAAACGTGGTTCTAGCCCCATTTTTGAGAATTTCCTGATTCCAAATTTCCAAGAACCAAAATTCTGCGATGAATAGCACGATCGTAAAACGAAAAATAAGATTCAGTGATAGCAGCTGCCATCTCCTCTTAAACAGTGGACCTGCGTCTATCACTCATAGGAAAGGTGATGAGTCCGAGATTTGACAGGGAGCACTTCTGACAGTAATGAAGGTGAGTGAGCTGAATCCATTCTCATTCGTCCAACATTGTTGACATTTCCAATGGAACCTTTGAGGCAGAGGAGACTATTATTAGGCCAGTCAAATCGTACACAAAAAAGCCCTAAAATCGCAAATGAACGGCTAGTTCTGATTTTTTGGTATGTTGTTTGGGACTGTTAGGGAAGTCTAAATCCAATTTCGCAGGAATGAAAACCTTGCGCTTCTTTCGTAGCATTCGAAAAACCTCGAAATTTAGGCCTTTACTCTGGTTTTTTCGCTATAACTTTGAAACGATACGTTTTTTTGCGAATTGCTACCACGAACTTATTTACAGGAGATAATATTTGCTACACAATGAGACCAAGTGCAGCTATGTTGGGTCAATAGTTACTGAGATACAGCCTTTCAAAAATTGCTCATTTTTTTTCAAAAAAGTGAAATTTTAACTTTTGGTCAACTTTGGACCTAAAAATCATGGAAAATACATATTCTACGAAGGACGATACCGATAGATGTTGTAGCAAATTTAATTAGCTTTGAGTAAAAATAATTAAGAAGTACAACGCCATCCCATGACCCTCTTGGGGTCGCCTACTTCCGTACTTTTCCCCGTTCAATTCTTTATAGCTCATCAGCCACTGACCTTACGCTGTCGAGGTGGTCATTTTCGGATTCCCCGTAAAATTTGGCTTCAGAAAAACCTGGCATTTCCAGTTTGTACCCCTCATGAGGCCCTTGCAGGGAGGTGAATGACAAGTCAGTGGAAACGTCACTTTAGGCAAATGAGGAAATTAGTCCTAACTTTGACGGCGTGTAGCTCCGAAACGAAACGCCGCACGGAGTTGCGGTTTGTTTTGCTGGATTCAGCGCATTCTTCTCTATGACTTTGAACCAACAAAATACCCCTAAAAAAATTGTTTACCAGTTCACTCAAGACTTGAATATTTTGTGACAAATTTCGGTTATTTTTGGATGTTATCCAGAAACCTTTCGTTTTAGCTCAAATACTTTGGCTCTCACAACCAAAGTACTTTGGCTCTCACTCTTTTCTATGCGAACTCATTGATTTCAATACAAGTAAAAGCCTTGTAACTCAGCCAAATCAGCTCATTGTTGCCATACCGCAGAAAACGGTATATTTCTAATGGAAATCGATGTGGTAGGTAGTGTCATGATCTCACATCTACTAGAGCGAAATGCGAGTACAAGAACGCCGCGAGTCCAGTGCCATGAAGTAAAACATACAAAATAGGCATGGCTAATACGGTTATTTCTTGGTAATACGTTATCGAGTAACAGTGACCGTCTGGTAATAGGTTAATGGTGTTTGGTAATTTGGTAATAGGTTCTCGAATCGCCGGTAACCTATTACCAAAATCATTACCTAATACCACAACCTATTACCAGAAACTAGGTAACTCAATACTCACTCAAATAACTTGTCAACAGTTATGATCGCACACCTTAGGAATAGTCCCAGCTAACCTATTATCACGGAATCCCGAATAGCAGGCGACAAAGAGGCCCTCAAAGGCCTTTCCCCCCAAGTTCTCAAAACAGTTATTCCAGTAATAGGGTTTTATGGTAAGAGGTTATCCGGTATTAGGTTGCTGGACAGTATTCGGTTATTAAATTAACGTTTTAATATTTTTTTTTTCATCAATTTTTCAAATTTTGTAGCGGTCACGTTAAATATTCCCATCCCCTAATACAAAACACGCACCGTTGCGCAAATATCCAAAACCGCCTATCAATATCCGACGATGTCTGATGCAACAAAACCCGTTTTTTTTTTTGCACGACTAAAAATATTCACATTGCAAACAATCAGTCACTACCGCCTTGAATCAATCAATTTACTCGCCCAGTTGGAAACACTTTGTGAATCTCATTGCCCGACGCAATCAAACCCGACGATCCATTAAAGTCAATATAAAGTAGGTACTACGGTTGAAATACGTACAGTCCAGATGGGTAATTACAATAAAATACGAATAAGTGGTCGTATTTTTAACCACATGTGACCAGATAGCACTCAACTACTGAGGCGTAAATTGCTATTTATGCAACTAGGAGAGTAAACAACGTTTGCCCTTCATCAAAAAGAGGGGGATGTCGCAACAAAACATTCAATTTTTCCAGCACATGCCGTAGTGGTTATTTTTATTTACTTTTTATTTATTTTTCAAGCCGCTCTCGACTGTATTATGTATGTGAGGCCAACGGGCAGACAGGGAGTGCCATCTCCAGACTCTAAAGATTCGTTAGTGGACGTTTAATACGCCTTTTTTTCGTTCACCCACTTTTTTTATTATTTCTACATCATACGGTAAACCCACTCGGTCCCGCCATCTAACGTACAAAGTTTCTGGTTTATGGGTCATAACGTCATAACATAAATTAGCGGGAAAGGGGCAAAGGGTATTACAATAAAATTCTGAACGTCCCGAGAAAGGCGGCATTAAACGGCGTGCGCGAGGAAATATGATCGTCTCGGTAGAGCGTTTATAATGTCGTAAAGATTCTGGAGAGCTGCAGCAAGACTAATTTCGAATTTAGAACGATGACGGTCGACTATTGTGATGAACGTGATTTGTGATAAGTGCGCGATTCATTACAGTCAATGTTAGGTACAGAATACTTTGTGATTTGTATGACTTCCTTCCATATTGGAGGTCAATATTGATATTACTCGTACACCGAACGAACTTCAACTACCCATTCTAACCACCCAGTCCATGGCCGAATTCAATGAATTTATTTGGACAACCAACTATTTGAGTCGATCAAAACAATTAGTTAACTCCCTTTAAGTATGATGTCATAAAGGCCTAGGTACACGCTTTATAAGTACATTAAGAAATTTTTTTTTTTAAATTCCTAATAGTTATAGTGAACTTTAGTGTCAACAGGGACATGACAGTTACCATAAACAATATTATAGTAAGCGGGTGGCTTAATTAACATGATGCATGTATTAGGTAGTGGCCTATAACAGACATAATATGATGATTACATTAATAGCTTGAATAGATGAATAAATGAATAATAAATAGGTGTGGTGACAAGGGATATTGTGTTGTTCAGACCATTAAGGAGTAAATAAAAAGTAGGTAGGAGTAGTAATATAACAAGTGAATGTGTGGTAACGTGAGAAGTAACAATATGAGTAGTAACTCCTCGTATGATAGGTGCTGTTCAGACCATTAGTCCTGGGTGTTAAATATTAGTATGAGCTTCCTCCATTACTCATTAATGTCATTAATGAGAATTCTTCGGCTGATTCTGCAGCACAAGAAAACGTCATCAAGGTATACTGTTACACCATCAATACTCCCGAAAATTGATTGAGTCATCTTTTGAAAATGCTCGCGTAAAACTGACAATTCAAATGGCGCACTCGTCCCTCTCAGCTTCTCCAAAGCAGAGTGCTAAATTCCAAAATGGTCCTATCTAACACCGACCTGCTAGGAGCATGCCATAAATATCCGGATGTGGACATCCTATATGGAACTGTTCCTCATCTGATATGACTCCTGATTCCGTGGGAGAGAACAAATCAAAAATTCCAAAAGAGAACAAATAAAAGATGCCGACCCCACGGGGAGGATGGTGGTTCGGCCAGCTAGGTAACCATAATAATAACTTATAATCATGTGCCCCAATAGTTTTATTGCAATTGTTATTAAATAAAATTGTAGATTTGTATTTGTACCTCTAACTCCCTTAAGTGAATATGCAAAATAAAAGTTGAGGATACCGTTGAAAAGAGCGTTAAATTTGCTATGTTCCGATTTTTTTAGGGCAGTAATTATTGATGAAGAAATGGCCAAAGTCCAGAGAAAGAGACACGTATTTTAACGATTAAGGTATTTTTTAAAAGAATCAACAATTTAACATAAATGAGACGCCAAAAACGAGTTTCTTCCTTATCAGGGAGGCATGGAAGTGTCACCATTCGATTAAGCGTCAAAAATGCTTAAATTGCGATACCGAACTCACTTCCATGAAGAAAGTTGGCTTTCGGTGGAAAACGTTGATTTTCATCTAAAATCCCACGTTATTCAGAACTCAAACGTCGTTTTCTCCACCAATTTCACTATGAACAAGATTTTTTTTATACCGTTGGAAAGCTGAGATTCTGGCCAAGTTTTCCCCGAGGAGTGCAAGCCGAAAGAACCCCGTACTGATAGCGCAAAATGCGAAAGAAAAAAACCCGTGATTTTTGGCCATTTTTCCATGAATCAGTACTGTCGGAAATACGATTTTTTAAAATTTTGGAATGAGAACAATAGCTACATGTTCTTCGGATGAGGATGCCAATTCAATTAATATTTCTCATAAATACCCGTCGGTATTCTCAGGGAGTATTGTTACTGATGGTCTTGCTGATTTGGTCCCATCAGCTCTCGGTGCTGACTTCAGCGAAAACGCCGGCATAACTCAATTTCCACAAGCTGCTCATCAAGATTCTAGCAGTTTTCATCAGCTATGTGATAGCATAATGCAACTCAGATTATTCCGTACAGTTGGAGGATCGTAAGAAACCCTCTGGATTTGGACGAATCCAGAGTTTCATCATTGAAAATAATAAACCGGGATTGAGAGGGTTGTGAAACCGGGGTTATTTTTCTCCTGAAAAAGGCCAAATTGAAGGAAACCATTCAAATCCTCGCACCCTGCAGGTGAACGGCCGTTGCGAGACACTCCGGCGATTATCACGGATTACAGACGGAAACCTACCTGAAGCTCAGTCCCCAACCGGATTCTACGGCTGTTTCACTCGGACGAACCATCGCAGCTAATACCCTTCAACAGGCAGAAATGATATGTTTCGGGGCGGTAAAATAACCTTCATAACACATGGGGATCATCTCAGGACCCGTTGTCAAGTGCCAAAAGTTGACACTTGGGAGCCCTGACGCTCCGCTTATAGCACTTCGGGGCCCCTAAACGAGAGGGTTCTTTCGAGGTAAATCCGTTTCCCCGTTTACCTTCATAATGAACATAACATAAAAACGAACGGGTGAACGTACTGTCAAGTCGACCCAAAAGGTGTTTCAAAACACACAAACGGTTCAGGTGGCAGATATTTCAGCTGCCCGGTTGATATGTGGGTCTGTACAACCTACTCAGGTTTGTACGATACAAAGGAAAAGGTTACTTCAAAATCGAGACTATTATCCGTTCAGTTTTCCAGTTATAACATGCATTTCGTCTGAAACGGACACAACGAATACTTCATTGGTCCCATCGTTAATAAGTCAATAATAACAAAATTCGTCTGGCATCTTTTCCGTTATACGTACCACTATTTGAAATGACAGTTCAACAACAATAATTACTATATACCTATAATTTGGACATGTAATGGACATATTAATCTATATGATACTAATCAGTTGATTCAGTAAATCTATTTATCAATTACATCCTATAATGTTCGATGTTCACTGCTGAGAAACTTGAAACTATTTTTTAAAAAAATCGACATGTAAAGTTTGAGTAGTACATGTGCTGTGCTGATTTTCCTAGAACCTGTTTGATGTGCTATGTTGTCAAATGTTTCTCCAGCGCCCACGCTTCTTATTTCTTGACGAACATTGTAAATTTTTGAAGGCGATCAACAGATTTTAATCGATGCCTATTTTATTTTTTCAGCAGGATTCGGGATCGGGTTGGAGTGACAGCGAAAGAAGCTTCAGAGATGTTCACGAGCGGGAGTACTTGGTGAATTCAGTTGTTCAGTTCCCTTAGAAAATAGTATTCACTTGATTGAAAACCATGGATTGCAAACCCTCCTATATTTATTCTTAATCGAAAAAAATGATATTCCATAGTCTAGATTATTGATTTTTCAGAAGTTCAGCATAGCACAACTACAGAGAAAGAGACGTGCAGCATAGCACAAGCAATATTCGTATAGAGCAGTATAGCTCAACACAATTTTTCAAATTATTCTGATTATTTAAACTCCTGTTGGATATGTATATTGAGTGTGTGTGGTTTAGGTTGACCGTCAGTAAGAATGATGTTGAGGGATGTCGAGGGTCGGTCAAATGAAAATTGATTTATGTGCCAACGTTTCGAAGAATATATTTCTTCATCTTCAGGGCCTAAAAAACAGTTTCATAATTCTGATTACAGTTCTATGGTGAGAAAGATGTTGTAGTTATTTAATTACCATTAGTTGTAGTTGTTGTGGAACATAAACGTTGGCACATAAATCAATTTTCATTTGACCGACCCTCGACATCCCTCAACATCATCGATATGTATATTATTATAACTAGGGAACTGGGGAGGAGAGAGAAAATGAGAAATTCCCTTTTTTTTACTACGCATGCCAACGTTGTTTTTTCAAAATTTGAAAAAACAACGTTGGCATGCGTAGTAAAAAAAAAAAAAAACATTTAATGTAAACCCCCTTTTTTATTGCAGATTTGGATTCTACGTCAAATTTCATGAACCTTTTACCTCGAAGACCTCTTTTTGGGCGCACCTAGGAGCGTCCAGAAGCGACCAAAGTTGGACTAACCGCGTATGTGCGTAATTTCGATAAGACGTAAATCCCCAGTGTGGCCCATGAAATTTCATCATTTTTGATACTGAATCCCGTGGTGGTATCAGTTTTTTTTAATTGCACTTGATTAAACCGGGATCACAGCCTTAAGCATGATCGTTTTTGAGAAAAATTACCTTATTCGGGCTCTTGATAATTTTAGTTTTAGTTAGATGAGTTTTTAGACAGGTGCGTAGCTATCTAAATTATCTTGTCCAGGCCATGTGATTTATTTTCCCTCGCCCTTTCACAACCCGGGCTTAGGACTTCATTAAGAACCCATTACAATTTAGGGTTCTATTGTTGAAATCCTATAAAATGTACAAAATGATTAAATCCGATGTTAATGGAAGCCACAAACTTACATGCAGAGGAAATTCAACAAATTATAACTATAAATTAAGCATAAATGAGGCATTCAGGATCAAAAGCGGATAACTTCAAAATTTCCAAAAAGGTATTTTTTCACAGTTTTGGCAAGTTCAGTAAAGCCATATTAATAATAATTAATAGTTATAGTTGTTCCTGGGCTAATGACGCGGCAACGCAAAAATTTCCAGAACGTACCAAAACTGTCAAAAAAATCGATGTTTGAAATTTTTGAGTTATCCGCTTTTGATCCTGAACGCCTCAAATGTAAAGTTGGATGAAACGACATCTACATTATTGTATTGTGTCGTGAAGCAATTGCCACAATGTGTGTTGATGAGTAAACATATCTATTTTGTAAATAATTACTCTGTATCTATTTTGTAAATAAACACATCTATTTTAAATATAAACATATCTATTTTGTAAATAAATACACTTTATCGGTCTATCTAGTGATAATTACAGGGTTTCAACAATAGAACCCTAAATTGTAATGTGTATAATTTGTTCCATAGAAATTGAGATTATCGAAAGTTTGGGACATCAAAAATCGTATATTTTGACTGGACCTCAAAAAACGACCAAGTACGTTGAAACTCACCAAGTTCGACATCCTGATCGTCCGTCATGATGAGGACGATATTGGGGCGGCGCTCTTTCGGAGACGGCAAAAACTGTCGGCGGCTTTTCCCCCGAGAGCAGACCGATAGGCACAGACCGGCCGCGAACGCGAGAACGCACAGGAGGAGCCTCATGATTAATCAGTTGTTCACGACGCGACCGCTATCCCATCACTGGCCCTCGCCCTCCGCTAACAGGTAGCAGGCGGGTCCGTCCCCCCCATGCGGCGGATTTCGGGGGTGGGACGTGTTTCCCCCTCCCTCCACCACCCCCTTCGTCAACATCTAACATTTCTCCTTTCCTGGTTCCCACTTCACGTCCCGACGTTTTTTCTTCTTCTTCTTCTTCTTCTTCTTCTCTACCGACAGGCGGAAGATTCGGCCCACGGGACGAAGGCCTGACCAGAAAATTGGATTTTGAGGTGTCAATATTTGTTCGACATCAAAAAATGAGCGATGATTTTAATTAAAAAAAAAAAAAAAAAAAAAATCCGCTGCAGGGGTTTAAACTGATTTTTAGGGCGTGATTCATAGACCTGCCTAAAGTAAAAACTCTGCAAATTCTCGACACAACAGTTCATTATCTTCTTTGTGCAGATCATTCTTCTGTCTAGATCACTAAATGATAGATGGAATATTTGCAGAGATGATGATCAGAATGTGATTCTGGAGTTTTTATTTCCACCTTTCAAAGTAGACAATAATTTAATTATTAACTAATATTAATTAGGTGCCTACTAGAAATTATTATTAATAATTAATAATAATTTTTAGTAGGCACCTAATTAATATTAGTTAATAATTAAATTATTGTCTACTTTGAATATATATAATTATTATATAAGGTTTTTTTAACACTAGAGAATCCACATCAAAACTATGCAGATCTATCAACCGACTGCACAACTGGACTACGAAGTGGAGGATCAGAATGAACGAGACTAAATCTGTACATGTCGACTTTACGAATCGTAGGTGTGAGTACATACCGGTACTCCTCAATGACAAAGTTATACCATATGCTAACGAAGCTAAGTATCTGGGTATGACCCTAGATGCTAAACTTCGATGGAAAGCGCATGTCAAAAAGAAGAAAGAGGAACTCACTATCAAATTCAGGAAAATGTATTGGCTGATGGGACGACGATCACCCATGTCGATCCAAAACAACCTAACTCTATACAATCAGCTCCTCAAGCCAGTCTGGACGTATGGTGCACAACTGTGGGGCTGCACCGCTCCGAGCAACCGCTTGATCATCCAGCGCTTCCAGAATAACGTACTACGCGCGTGTGTAGACGCGTACCGTTACACAAGAAATGATCGACTACATTTGGAACTTCAAATTCCCACAGTCGAAGAAGTTATCAAAAAGCAAGCATTAGCCCATCAACAGAGGCTTCGTGGCCACATCAATGACGAGGTTGTCCAGCTCCTTGATGTTGATGGCCTACTCAGAAGGCTTAAAAGAACAAAACCTCATGACCTGTGGGAGTGGAGTGTTTTGTGAAAAGTGTTGTGAAATCATGTTGTGAAATGAAGTGTGTTCAGTGGGATCAGTGAACCCATACCAGTGCATCAGCTGCACAAAACTTGAAGCCTTTTAGAAGCCATGTTACGTATCTTAGCTTCTTAACAATCAATTAACAATGCATATCAAATTTAAATTGCTAATAAGTTGTAAACTTGGTGCAATAAAAATTTTCACAAAAAAAAAAAAATAATATAATATATATTTTTTTTAATTAATTAATTAAAATATAATTAATTAATATATAATTAATTAATATATAATATAATTTAAAATATAATTAATTAAAAAACCTTATATTATAAGGTTTTTTAATTAATTATGTTTAATTACTATCCCTTGCGATTAATTCTGATTAATTACTATTAATTATTAATGTAATCTCAAAACCATTGTGATATCATTCGGAAATTTTCATAACCCAAGGGCAGGACGCGGCAACCTTTTTCCCGTGGTGTGCAAATTCTTCCAAATTCGCAAATTCATGGATTCTTAGGGGGCCGCAGTCAAAAATCATGAAATTTCATTCAAAGTGCTCATCTTGCTTCTTTGAATAAGAAAGGAGGAATTTCCTTACAAATTTTCCTCATTAATCATTATTACATTTATGGAAGACAAAATTGAATAATAGTCCAATCTTACACTGGTTCTTCTAGACATTGTGATTGATAAAATAAGTCCCTCTGTCTCTAGGGGAGTCATTCTGCCCTATTTTGAGAAGGAACGCGTCACACACGTCGTGATTCACTCTCAGTCGAACTATGTATTATTTTCTACATTCATAACAATAACATTTTGTGCGTCACCTTTCTTCATTGCAATTTATAAAACAAATAAATGTCTATTTTAAAATTACAACTCGTATTCTTCTCTGACGTCTCTCCCCGCGCTGTTCCCGTCGCTCCACCCACACCCCCTGCCATCTAACGCCATCTATTAACTAATGTGACACCAGGCGAGTGAGTAATGTGGCTTCCAACCAAGGACTTCCCGCTCGACGATTTATCGCTATGCAGCGCGTGCTGTATCAACTTAGCAATGCAAACACAAGTCCAACGAGCGTCGAAGAAATTGAAAATATAAAATAAAATCTCGAACAATCGCCGTTAATCTCGTTTTAATTTCATATAAAGTTGTGACGCTTGTCAGACGTTGGAGTTCTTGAGAATGTTTCAAATGAGGTGTTCATAATAAGAAGGTGATAACTCGATGAATGCGAAAAATGCAGTCGATTAGCACGGCAGAGAAAACCAGAGCATCAGAGAAAACAAACAAACGAGTGCAATTGTAGGAGGTTACGCGCAGTTGTGCGATGTTATGTTTTAAGGCTCAATAGCCCAAAAAAAACTTGTAAGAAAATTCAATAGATGGCTGCACCATCGACCCTAAATTTAGATAGGTGATAATTCGAGTTCTATCGAACCGATTTTAGATCTGAAAACGGCTATGGACGTAAAAAGAGCGTAGAAGTTTCGGAAATTAGTCGAAATGAGTCATAATCAAAAATTGAGAAAGTTGCGATCGTTTTTTTACATTTCCAAGCCATTTTTTCAAAAACTGAGGTAGCTCTGCAATGCACTGCATCGTCCTGAGTCCAAAACAATTTTCAGATTTCAAATCGGTTAATTAGAACCGACCGAAACGCGATTCTACGATGTAGGAGAGGCAAGGGGTGGAGGTGATGAAGGAATCGCGGCAAGGGAGGAGGGGGCAGCAAACGGGCGGGCGTCGCGCCGGTAGGCATCAAAGCACGTAAACCAAGGTCATCATTCGTTTCCTTGGAAACGTCAACACATTAGATGATCCCAATGAGGTTGGGGAACCACTTCCCTTTGCAAGTTGATTCGAACAGCGGGCAAAAGAATGGCGTTGTTTATTACCATATAATATTGTACAGTATACTTGTATATTATTGTATAAGTTTACTTGTTTATTAATGTGGTGTATTGTATAATATTGAGTATATCTCAATATTACGATAAAACTATTTTATAAACCATAATTAAAATATTATGAAGAAACTACCTACATTATAAAAATGTATTCTTCCTACCGGCCGCAATCGTGACGACTTCCATACATAATCACATACACACACACAGAAATTTGTTTAGAATGTTCTGAAACGGGTTTATATGTTGATAAAGGAATTTTTCGGAAGTCATTTCGAAATTTGGTTTTCAAGCCGATTGCAATACTACCTATCTTTTTCAAGCTTTGGTGATAGGGTGAAGAAAGTATAAATTTCAAAATATACAGGAAGATGAGTAGGTACTTCTTTTATATACCAGTAAATGAAGATTTTATTATACAGATTGTAGCAACATAATGTATCATGGTTGGTTCAATGTAGACGGCTCTCTTATTGGCATACTTCGATGTTTTCGAGGGTCAGAAACGCTGCGGATAGGGACCAATCTCAATATACTAGAGTGGGACCCGACGATGTGTGAGGCTTCCCCCACTCACTGGTTCCCCAAATCATCGCCTTGTTGCCTTCTAGGTACTCTTAGTTAGGAAGTAGTCCAAACTCCACGCTATTACGCACCGTGTTTGTACCATTTTCCATATCGTTTTCGACGAAGAGAACAGCCCCTTGCCGCTTCTCCTTCATCACCTCCACCCCTTGCCTCTCCTACACCGTAAAATCGCGTTTCGGTCAGTTCTAATTAACCGATTTGAAATCTGAAAATTGTTTTGGACTCAGGACGATGCAGTGCATTGCAGAGCTACCTCAGTTTTTCAAAAAATGGCTTGGAAATGTAAAAAAACGATCGCAACTTTTTCAATTTTTGATTATGACTCATTTCGACTAATTTCCGAAAATTCTACGCTCTTTTTACGTCCATAGCCGTTTTCAGATCTAAAATCGGTTCAATAGAACTCGAATTATCCCCTATCTAAATTTCCTTCATTTTGGTGCTGCTACGTGGTGGCTGATTTTAGAACTATACAAGGGCTATTGAGCCTTAAGTTCAATTCACAGCCTTTCGAACGCAGATCCACGTTTTGCCAGTTCAAACTAAACTGGATGTCGCGGGAACGCATTTGTCCTGCGACGACGACTGCGCCAATTAATAATAATAATTAAAATAATTGTTGGCCTTCGCTGTTTCATCCCAATTATTGATTTTGACATTGACTTCAGAATCGGGTTAACTGTAGTTACAGGAAAATCCATCAATTACCATACTACCTATTCAATCTTTTAAATACAATTTCACATCCATAAAGGTTTTTACCAGAATCAATTCCACCAATTAATCGATTCTAACAAATATTTACTGAAAATTGATTTTTTGATTTTGGTAAAAACATCTATGGATATGAAATTGTATTTATAAGGGATTGTACAGTAGGTATGGTAATGTTGATGGATTTTCCTGATCTCCATAATATGATTTTATTGATCTCTATTACTTTGATAATTAAAGTAGGTAATTATGAATTATTCATTGACTATTAATGAACTGAATCGACCCTCCAGACACATTCTGGTATGCAGGTGTCCTCTTCTTTTTCTTCGGGAGGGAACAAACAACCTCAAGATCTTCATCGGCAGATTCGAATTTGCTGACTGACTGAGCAATTTTTCCAATCATGATTTCAGCAAAAAATCGATCCATAAAAAATCCCATGAAAATTGGATGTAAAAAATCGAGTTTTGATTCAATTGATCTTTTTATTTTCACCCCTAAAGGGTACCATAATCCAATAAAAACGTTGTTAAATGAGCGTTGAGGTTTGACTTAATTCAATTCCTCCTTGAGCCTCTAGTTTTGCCTATAACAGGTTCACTGATTCCGAAAGAATTGTCACTGCCGTACTATCCAGTACTCTTCTTGATCTCCAGTACAGTATCTATTCATTACACTAACTCCTTGCTTGGATGGTGCAAAAATTTCCAATATCCTTTCGTTGTATTTTATTAGGTTGGTTTAATGTAAAATTTGAAGACCTGGAGCTAGAGGAGGTACGATACTCCCAAGTATTCATACTTTTCCCGGTACGATACTTGTCATGATTGTACGTGCTATTTTCCGATATCGATATTTAAAAAGTATAGATTCTTCGATATATATATCAATTAATATGTTTAAGAGCTCATTGATGACGTAGTAACATTTTTTAGGGCTTTCCATTTGAAAATGACGTCACTTACTCCCACCTCATCTCGATTTTCGAGCACCAGGAGTTTCCTGACAAGTACTGAACTTTGAGCTGCAAATTGAATTTGGTTTGAGCTAAAATTTGATATTACTGAAGGTTTTCAAATGCATCATGCTGCACTGGCGATCCCTTAGATTTAGGTACGCTTCTATGTACTATTCGTTATAAAATTTTCCTTTTATAAAATTTTCGTAGAGCTGAAGTATTGTAACGAGATCATTTGGAAGATTTGGAATTGTAACATATCTACGACTTACATAAGTAAGTAACCCTATTCACGTATTCACGTGTGATTCCAATGATGGACTATTTTTTCGAGGATTGCTGAATAATATTAATAAGTTATCAATATTATTCAACAATCTTCGAAAAAATAGTCCTTATTGATAATAACACGATACCCTGACATCATACGATATCCAGACACTCGAAAACAGACTTCCTCCTCAGTTAGGACGCGAAGGACTCGAAATTCCGCCTTCCAGAACGTAGTGGGGGGACCTTGCAGAACGGGTTGGACATTTTCGCGAGCCGATCCATGTCACTGCACTCATCGCAAAGAACCAATTGAGAACCTCCGCAGGTTCTTGTCTTGTACTCGCACTGCAGCGTAGCAATATTCTTCTTCGTGCATATTGTATTATGTTGCTCCATCATACAACAGTTGGGGTGGAAACAAAAAATTTACCTACAGGATCAGGTCCAAACCCGTAAACCAAATGTCGTAATTTTAGCACAACGCTAACTGGGCAAAGTGGCGCGGACGGCATACGTACGGATTTTCTTTTTTTAATCGATTTTTTGAATCCACCTAAGTATCTTGAAACCCAAACGTCATGCAGCATGACTATGAGCGAATTTTCGAAGAAATAACTGGTTTTATGTAAAATGATTCCCGCGAGAACGGAGGACATTTTGAACATTTCATGTAATTTTATTTTATGAAGGCCCTCTCTCAAAAATAAATACATTTTCTAAGTAATGTCTTGACTTGACGTTGACTTGACACTTTCTACACCCTGAAATGGAGATATTGCGACTGAAAACTCATTTCGCTGCTAGAGGGGTCTGGGTATGTCACCATTCGATTCAGCGTGAATATATGCCTGAAATATGCCTACAAATACACGTTTTTCGCATACAAACTCAAGTTTCTCAAAAACGTTCCCCCTATAAAAATAAAAACTAATTATACCGTTGTAAAGCTGAGATTTTGGGCAAGTTTTTCCTAAGGTGTGCCAGCCGAATGATTTCCGTAATAACAAAGCAAATAACTGAAGAAAAAAAAGATGATTTTAAAAAAATCTGCTTATTGTTAAATTTCGCCATTTTTTTACCACTTAGGCCAGACTATAAAAATCGATTACCTGTAAAATCGATTCCCTGAGTTTGTTGCATAGTTACACTAGACACCCTGTATACACTGTATACACTGTATACTATACAGTAACATACACGGCCCACTCTTTAAGAACCGAACAGAATGATTTATTTAATGTTATCTCAAGATCTCTCCGGCGGATTTCAAAACATATGCAGCATGTTACTTCTTTGATTGTAATAAATAATATTTATTACATATTTTCCCACATCGCTCTCCAGTTTAATAAATATTTCGCTTGTTCGGTATGTAGACGGTATGGGAGGTTCTTACAGTAGTAAGTTTTAAATCTTAAACTTTCCAAAATGACGATTTGGGGAAACTATAGTAACTAAATATTTCATGCAGTAGCATTAGTAGGGGGACATTGCGTATGAATTTCAAAAGCCGTTAAAGTTTAAGCGAAATCAAGGGTTTTTAAGAGCGCAATTCACCCACTACTGCCGTTGGGGTCGAATCGTCCTGTGTCAATGCTACTCATAGATCGAAAATCAATTTCACAGGTTTTCATGACGGAAAGTAGGTATAATAATTGAAAGTTCCGTTACCAATGCCTTGTTTACCTCGCTGGACGGCCTGTGTGGCCCTCCAGCTTTCGTGTGCGATACGCCTCGTTCATTTCGACGTTTCGTGCTGCGAAGTCAGGAAATATCAAAGCGTTAGACAACAGATAGCTTGGAAGCCGCCGTCAGATGAATGCTAATGTTCCTCCGGCCCCTAGAGCAGGCCCCCGCTCGCCAAGTTTTTATCAGTTTCAATAAAAAGGCTTCCAAGCTCCTGGTCAGGCGATCCGCGGAAACCGCACGCTCTCTTCGAACTTTCACTCTTTGGCAAACTCAGGCCGTTGGGTTCGCCCTTTATTTTAGACGAGGATGTGTTTGTTTGAGCTTTCAGTTGAACATACTAAAGGAAATCCAACGCTGAGAACGATTTGGGTCAGATGAGTAGGTACAGATGGTACTCAAGTTTTGTACAGCTTGATGCTTTCATTCACACAGTTGAGATGTGACCTAACAGAGGCGGATCCAAAACACATTTCTGAGGATAGGGAGGATTTAGACCATGTCATACATGAACAAGAATATCACTTTTAAATAGGTATCTACGTAACATCTAATAACCATGCAATAAAACGAAAACAGACAAAGGGAATGCTCGTTTTCTCCTGATTCGTTCAATATTTGAAGGCATGTAAAACTAGACACCGACTAGAAGTTGGAAGATTCGAAAACTTCTTAATTCAAATAATAAACCAAATTATAGGAAAATGAATAAAGAGTTTTGAATAGTACACTGCAGGTGCTCTGGTTGGCGTTGAAATTATGTCAATTTTGCAATTAGTAACACTAAATTTACACTAATAACATTTGCGATATTGTGCTTCCGAGGTATCGTTTTCCACGTTTTTTGAGTCGACGAAACAATTCAATTCAATTTTTATTCAAGAAAACAGTAGGTACACAATTATTGTTATATTATACATATAACAAACTTTTTTTCAGTCTAAGTACATACCTAATGATATTTCCAAAATTAAGGTGGATTTCTGAGCCTTAGGTCCTGTGACCCATCCAGGCTCGTTTCTCCCCTGCTTTTTAGTAAGTAGTACAAATTATGCATATGAAACGCTTATTTTGATTGGTATTGGGTGTTCAGTGCAAAAAATATAGGTACAACATCTACCTTGATGTACTGTAATAATTGTAGTTACCCAAAAACTGACTACACTCTAATTATCCTAAATAAAACCTGTCGATAATTTTACTTTTATTATTTCCAAGTTCGAAATACCTATTCAAGAACTAAATTTTTAAATTGTCCTGTTGATGATTTAGTCATAGTTAAGAGCGGTAACTATTCAAATAGGGATGGAGCCAGCCATGGAAATTGACGAGCGAAGAAATCATTCTGAGATTGTGGTATCTGGAGGACATAATTGGCATTTGCTCACGTCGGCTTAACCACGGATTGCTTGGTAAATAAATGTAGATTTCTATGAACATACAATACAGTTCTATGGATGTAAGTTATTCTGGGGGTGAGAACATCGAACATTAAGTATTTGGGATTATTTATATTCGTATCTATGTATATACAGTGTAACTACATATATAAGTACATAATTTTCACACGATTCGATTTTCACGCATCTGTTTTTCAGCGAATTTTCGAAGAAAAGGAAGCTACCTATTGTTCTCGGTCCAACATTTTGAAACTCGACTTTTCAGAAAGATTTTATACCAAAATCCGTTCCAAACCATCCTGAGCTCATTGCCAAAAGACACCAAAAATTACATAGGAGAAAATGAAGGGTGG
Source organism: Stenodema calcarata (assembly GCA_963920205.1). Classification (NCBI taxonomy): domain Eukaryota; kingdom Metazoa; phylum Arthropoda; class Insecta; order Hemiptera; family Miridae; genus Stenodema; species Stenodema calcarata. The sequence continues at coordinate 5,830,496 of OY986055.1, read as the reverse complement.
AAACTCGTGTACTACCCTGTATACCTATATAAGTCATTCCAGACGATAACTCTCGATAGAATTGAGACAAAAAGTTAAAATTTGCACAAAAATTCTGCCTTGGCAATCGAAAGACTGAGATCATAGATGGCCAGAGTCGGGCGAGTCTAAGGGGTGATTAGGGGAGTTATAAGGGGAAAATTTACCCATAAATGCAAAAAAATGAAATAGTTTTTACTCTGAACACGATGGCGAAGTCAAAATTGACAGAGCACTTTGAGGATGAAGAAACGTGGTCATCACTTGAGATGTTCTTCAAGGTTCATCTGCTCTAATCTGATGACAGAATGAGATATCGCAATTCTGACTTCACCATCATGTTCAGCTTCGAAAAATCTATAATGTGAAGTGTTGCAAGGCAAAAATCGATACAAACCTTATTATAAAACCAGTAGGTAGGTAAAATGGAGACATTTTACATAAAACCAGTTACTACCCGCATGACTGATGCAATAGCCAGACATAACTTCACAATAAGTAGATGTAGGTACTCGGCATTGGGTTTTATTGGGTAGGTGTCATTAAAACACACCCACTTTATCTAGCGTGATTCCAGGAAATAAAGGCATACGTTCCTGATGTCTTGTGCTAGTCATTTTCAGACGTTTGCAGAGCAGGAAGGTACCTATTTCTTGGGTAAGGGATACGCGGTTGATTGGAATATTCAATTAACTCACCGTTCAAGGAGAACCAACTTGACTCTACTTGGAGGTTCTAGGAGGTGATGAAGCCATGGAACGGGTCCTTTGAGTAGGTACCACAGATTCCGAAGGATTTCACGAATTGAATCGGAAATGAATTCGATCGTACTGAATGAAATTGAGTACCACGTATTTGTTTTTACGATTATTAATGGTAAATTAGATCGGTCTCACTTTATAGTGTCCCTCTCCATTTTTATGCTCCCACAAATTAGGCGAAATGAACAGAAGATCCAGAATAGTACCAGAGATCCTACCAGTACGTCATGAGGACAAAATGTGCCGGCAGGATGTGAAATTGAAAGCTCTTCCTGTCGAGCCCCTGGAAGCCCTTAAGAATTTACAGCTGGGATATTGGTTTTTCTAACCTCTTGCACTCAGAAGGTCTGACTGGATGACTGGCGCGAAATGGCAAAAGGATAAATGTGCGGGATAGGAGTGTCCATCCGCCTTATAAGACGGGAACCGCAGAGAACTGACGCGGAGTCCTTTCCAGGAGCGTCGATATCCCGAGGGAAACCCAACATTGTCACAGGGCCTGGCTTCCGCCTGTGTCCAAGTGCCAACTTGTTGGGAGTAACGCTGACGATCTTCCTCCAACAGAATTATGATTCGTGAGAGTAAAAAGATGAAAATATTTACACAAAGTTTCTTTCGAATCATCAGACCTTAACGAGCACTTGCAACAGAAAACTCTGGAAATTCTTCCATAACGGTTAATTGTATTTTGGATAGATTTTCTGTATACAATACCTATACGAAATAAATGGAGTAATGCGCAAAAATATTGTTTGCCAACCAATTGACAATGTACCGCAACAGTGAAAAACTCGGCAAATTCTTGGCACAACGGTTTATTATCTTCTCTTTACAGATCACCCTTCTTTCTAGATCACTGAATGATAAATAAATTATTATTAAGAATTATAATTATTTATTAATAATTAGGTATTATCAAGTAGTGTAAATTATTATGAATTATTATTAACTCGATATTTGAAACCCATGTGCTATTCGAATCTGCTGAGCCAGTATGAAAATTGACCCGACAGGCTGCTTCACGGTTCACTCTCATGTTGACGACTTTTGATCAGCTCCAACTTTGAGCCCTCACTTGCCCTGACTTGTTGGTTCATGAAACGTTTCCGAAGCCCCAAGCCTCACAAAATACTCAAAATCGAGGGATGAACGGATTTTGATTTATAATTTTCAATTTGAGGTTCGTATAATAACCCTCGCCACGCTATTTCTTCTAGAAATCGGTCCTTCCGTGAATTTCTTTCCTGCAAGAACATGTTCAAAGGCGATGAAAAGGATTCGAAGAACTAACCCAACATTGTTTTCTATCTTTCATTCCCACCACTACATTCAGTTCACCACACGCGAGGGGACTTAATTCCTCGAACAGATTCGACAAGTGCGAGATGTGAAGACGTATGAAAAGAAGGTTATAAATGATCTCCAGTTCAAGGATTTTTTCGTGTTTCGGAATTCACCAACGTCCCTTTTCTGATACTTGCTGTTCGACATTCTAGGTCAATGTCACTTTATTAACTCACTCTCAACATCGTGCATTTTCAATCATTATTACTTTTTTTTTTTCGATTGTATGTCTATTTGAGCATAAATAACATCTACTTGAACACAAATAAAATTTTACCTCATTACTCCCTCTTCAGTTACTGTGCTGATTTCGACGGGAGGGAAATACTGAACAGCTCTGAAAGAATTTGCTGCGTTTTCCCATTAGTATACCTACTTTGAATTCCCCTGGATAATTTCTGTAGGAGAAAACTTCACCAGAGAGATTTCACCAATAAAGAAAATCATAACTGCCTATCCGAGATTTGACTAGGTAACGAACGCTAATAAAACACAGACCGGTATCTACTCCCAGTTTTCACTGTTGAAAAACACCGGTTTAGTATCTTCTTTGTGCAGAATGATAGAGATGATGATTTCTGGGATTTTTGATTCCACCTACCCACGTCGGCAATGATGTTTCCACCTACCAACAACCATTCAAAATTACCTTCTTTCTGTAGCACTAAAAGTACCTCAGAACAAAACAATCGACATCACAAATGTCATGTGATGTTCCAAACAGCTGTTCCGTACTATGAACATTGGCCTGTATTTCAATCGTTTGGTTTAAGATCGTGTTGACAAGTTTATATCGGCTCAACCTTTATGAACAATGCTGGCTGGTCGTGCGGTTCATTGTGAACGAACGTCTCAAAAGATTCTAAAAACTAAACTCTAACTAAATGTGAACTAAAAACTATACCGTCCCATTTGAATTTTCCGAGATATGAATTTTAAAAAAATAGTTATGTACCCCTTCCCTTTGACCTGGGGTTGTGAAAAGCTTCGAGGATCATTGTGGGGTTCGTCCGAAATCAAATCAAATTTCCTAATTTTAGCACAACGCTAAATGGGCAAAGTGCTGGACGGATGTTTTTTTTATTCGATTTTCTGAATCTACGTAGGACCTGTCATGAAACGTAAACCAATAAATTTTGAGGGGGGTTAAACAAAGTTTTTCTTTGGTCAATTCCAATGGTTCATTGTCGAAGATAATAAACCAAATGGAAGATAGGGATTTACGGACGTTGGAGGAGCTCCACAGATTCAAAATGTCCAAAAACATTCGACGAATCAAAATTATTTTAATTCATTCATTAAGATGAACACCAAGTATGGATTTAATTTTACGCACATTCGACGTGATAGTAGTGACTAAACTTTGAGGACTTTTGAGGCTTTTTCTGATACGATTTGAGATAAATCTCACATATATCTTGAAAATATCAATATAATTTAATAAGTATAATTAAATATTTAGACAATTTTCCCTGCTTCAGTGGGATAAATTCTTGATCCTCAAATTTTAAAATTGGCAAAATAAAGCTCAGTGTCACGCGTGGTTTTTTCTCTCGTTGGAAACTTAATCAAATTACAAGCCTACTTAGGGTAATTATTCATTCCTTCGATAAGGCCCTTGTCCCCTGAACCCTCCCACGACATCCCGTTTTGGACTCTCTCAACCGAGCTCAACGAAACTGGACGATAATTTTTTCATTTTTTTCGCCCGAGAGGAGTGGGGTGAAGTGGCGCCCAGTTTTTCTCGTCTGATGGCCAGGTAATGGCCTTATGATGGGTGGGCTTCTCTGATAATGCCCTTAGAAGAAAAGCGACCCCTTACGCTCCCTCCGACTAAGTTTTCGAAACTGCCGCCGTTTTTGCGCCTCAAGTGCGGCAGTTAGCGGCAGATGAGCGACGACTGACCGCCACGACGTTTTTCACTGTCTCATTTAGAGCGATCAAAAACAGTAATTTCTGTAACGTACGTAGTTTTTAATGTATGAATTGTGTTAATTAGAAGAATTTATGAGGATTTTACCGGAGTGACTTCACAAAGTGCTGTCGCAAATCATCGAGATTTTTATGAGTCAACATTCGTGAAGTTGCTACCCGGAATCCCTGAATGCAAGTAGCTAAAAAGATTATGAGGCACTATGCCATCTACCATACCATCTACTATACCTGTGTAGGCGGACGGAAGTACCCACCTACCCAGGGTATTTCTGTTCTAGGACCTAACTACCCAGGGTAGTTCTGTCCGGCACAACTTAATCTCTCTAAACATTTGCAATTTCTCGAATTTGCAATACTTGAAGCGGTACTCCAACAGGGTAATCAGGGCTAAACTGGAATCACCGGATCCTTGGAAACAAGAAATCGGATACCGAGGCCCAAGATCTTCTTAATATCAGTTAACATCAGTAGGTATCGGTGGAGTCGGTCTCGAGGCCTTGTAACTTACAGAACCGACTTCAATAGCAAAATACTTACTAACTGATCTTAAGGAGATAACCACGACCAAATGCTCGGACAATAATATTGTGGAAAGAACAATTTATTACTTTTACTACAATAAGAGTTTTTTCACTACCATCACAAGTGGTAATTACCACTTGTTAATCAATTAATTGCAACATAGCTCAGCCCAGGTTGTAAACAATAGCCAACATCCTCGGGGGACTATTCAGTAGGGATGGGTATCGGTTGGAAAAACATATCGATGTTTTTTTTTTGTTTTTTTTTGTGCCAACATTGATGTCTTAAAAACATCATAATATGATAAAAATATCGATGTTTTGTCGTATAAAAACATCAATGTTTTTCCCGAAAGTATCTTACCTACTGTGGAATAACTGAGTCCATAACTGTCAATTTTTTTGGGGTAATTTTTGTTCTTATTTTAAGAAATTAAACATGAAAAATGTAAAAATTTACGTTAAAAATTGATTGAGCAAAACTTAACAAACAATTTACTTTATTTCGAATATTTATTGTTGGGCAAATGCAAAAATAGCAGTTTTTCAGCCATATCTTCGGAGAGGCGATTTCTAAGAAACTTGTACTGGGGCCTATAAAAGGGGCTCTGCCCTCAATAAAACATGCATTACATCTCAACTTGAGACTTCATTCACACCTCCTTACGTGATGATCACACATATTATGATATACTATGTGAAGTTTAAAATTCAGAATGATATTAAGTTCATTACCTACTATGAAGTTCAAAATTCATTTATATGTGATATAGAAGAAGCTCGTTAGGGAAATTCGTTTCTTCATCTGTCTCTTTTCGGTATCGGCAAACTATGACCGTTAGGTTTAATGTTGGACTATTGGTGGTTTTGGTTCCATTCCTACTATCTTATCTCAAGTCATCCTTGACTGACATGAAAAATATGTAACTTGAACATTGCAGCTGCTACAATAGTAAAAGGCAAAGGGGCCCCGTAAAAAATAGTGTAGAAGGTAAGTAAAGCTCCTAACAAGGGACAGAAATAAAGCAATTGCATAGGTACTGAAACGTAAAATAGGTTTATAATTAATGGTATTTCGGGAAAAAGGAAAAAACATCAGTTTGTGATAAACATCGGAAGAAAAACATCAATGTTTAAAGAAAAACATCGAGTGTTTTAAATACCCATCTGCACTATGCAGCTGCCCGAAACGCTATAGCACACTAACCCAACATTAATCAAACCCATTCAACAACAACACCATCGTCTTCTCATCAAACTGTCCACTGTACAGTGTACAGCGCCAGTGCTGCACAGCCCATACAACGTGTGTTTGAACAGAAATATGTGTTTATAAATCAATAATATGTCCTGTGGACGTAGCCAGAACCTTGTCAGCGCCCAACGAGGACTATTACCAGACGGTCGCTGTTACTCGAGAAATAACCGTATTAGCCATGCCTAATAAACTGAGGGAAATTCGGAAGTGATCTCTGTTTCGTTCACCTATCTAACAAAATTACCAAGTTTGCACGAATGTACTGGAGCCGATCCCATTCGACGATCGATAATGACTTTTTTATGCGCCGCTCTGGGCGGGATGGAAAACAGATTTTTCTGAGCAAATAATAGTTGGGCTTAATAGAGTCCCATCTCCTCATCCCGTGGTCCCATCCTTGTCATTGTGGAGTCTCCAGGGGGTAAAAAAATATAACTTGAAGGTCCTTTGCTAACATTGACTTTGGAAATTACTAAGCCAACAAAGGGTGGGTGGCTGGTGAGGTCAGAGACGGCTGGCCAGGGATTGGGAGTGGGCGAGCGAGTGCCTCCTTCTGCCACCGCAAGGAATTACGCGTACCTTGAATAAAATTATATATGAGTTATATATATCTAAGTTACGGTAGGTTCCTTGAAGTCTGCGTGATCGGTGAAGTGTTCACTGTTCCGATGCACTGTTCACTGTTCTGATGCACTGTTCACTGTTCGGTTGATAACTTCTATATATATTATATGAGTTCTCTCGTTAAGTTTTTAAAATAATGAACATAAACAAGGAAAAACGTTTAACCCTTAATTAAAATTGGGGGGTTTCCATTTGAAGGAGTTGTATCTGAATCCGTCCGTTCGCCGTCCATTTACAATATGCATGAATATTCATTTGAAGGATGGGGTGAATAGGGTCACTTTTCAACTTCTTCGAGCTGTAACTTTCCACCTAGGCAAAATAGCGTCCTGTTACCAACGGTATTTTGTGTTTCTTGGCTTATATTTTCGATTACCTACGTAAGGAATATTAACAATTTACAGTGGAGAACGCAGTTACGCAAAAACTGTTCTGACCCGAATAGAATCACGCATGGTTTTCCATAAGCAAATCGACATTTTCACCGATTTACCATGAGCGTGGACCAATAGGGTCTCGAATCCTTTAAAATATATATAAAATCCCATATGTAGGAAAGTTCGCAATACATTTTTTGTGAACTAATAATAAAACGTACCTACCTTGTTTTTTGGAGTCTGGATAAGAAAAACTCACCATTTATTAACATTTCTGTTTAATGAACTCCTTTATTAGGTACCACAAAATATAAAAGGTAAGTATCGACAAAGTTTCGAAATCCAAGGCACAAAAGGTATAGGAACTCATAGTTTTCGACCAGAAAAATTAACGATTTTACACTATTAAGGAGACTTGAGGGGAAAATCAGTTCTGGTTGAAAATTGGTTCATTGGAAATTTGAATTACAGAGGGTTCATTATTCAAAATGGATTGAAAAGTCCTTATATAGGTGAAACAGAGAAACTCTTTTTAATTTTTGGTTGAAGTCGGTTATAAAGTAAAACAACGAGAAGCCCTAATTAGGTAAAATATAAAATTTACATTTTGGGATGTTTCACCTTTTTCCTTCATTTAATGAATAGGAAAGAGGGAGGGGGTGGATCAATACCAAAGGAAAGAAAATCACAAATCGAACTGAATCCTTTGGGAAACGTGATAGAAATGTTCACAAACAACATTGTGAAAGGACTTAGACCGGTACCTTTATCACAGTTATCAAGTTTGGTCCCTCACGAGCTGATTTTGGCTCCGTGCTAATCGTGATGGTATAAAAAGCCATGGCTGATGGTCGATAACTTCAGACATCGATATCTACCCAATCGATTCCAGTTGGAATCAGCTGTTTATCTCCGTTCATTGACGGTATTTTTTAATTTTTACGATTTTCCTGAAAATTGGCCCTGTTCACCCCAGCGACCTTATCCACCCCATCTTACGGTACGTTGAATATTAGATTGGAAATAGAATCGGTAGTTCACCGTAGCCTGTTTCGGTAGGATTAACAGGCTGTTCCGTAGGCCCCTTTCCGAACAATGGGCGGCTCTTGGCGAAAACGATTTGGGTCGATTGGCGTCTTAACATTGTCAAGGAAAACACGTGTTCGAGGGCGTTCGGAATGAGACTGATTGGTTTACAAGATAGGGGCGGTTTGTTCACAAATGATAAGTGCCGACGTGGGAGGTAGGACGACCCTCACAATGATAAGCCCTAAGCGAACAACCCAACTCCTTCATCGTACCTCGTATACTTGGAACGAACTTCCCTTCCCAAACCGTACCATTCTCTACAGGAACAAAAAGGAGAGAAGATTCGTGCGATTCACTCTTCAATCAACGCAGAGTCTGAACTGAGTAAACAGATTTTGCAAGCAATTTCAATTTTTTGTTTAATTGTGTTTAATGTGTTAAATTGAACGGAGTTATGCGTATAGTATAGGGCTGCCATCTGTCCCGATTTATCGGGACATATCCTGATGTCCCGCGCGTCCCGTCATGATTTTTGAAATGTCCCGATTAATTTTTTTGCCGTCCCGATCTTGTCCCGATTTTTGAAGAAGTCAAATCTTCAGACGGTTTTGTAAGGCGAAGATGAAAACTGTAAAAAACCCTCTTCGCCTGTATCAAGCAACACAAGGATGTCCTTCGCTCAGTCGGTGGAAAAGATAAATACGTGCAATGAATTTTTTAGGTACACTCCATTAGAAAGGAATTAATATAATATACATCTTCCTATTTGCATACCTCCGTAGGTACCTACTTTTCTTTCATTGTATTTGGTCAAGTGTTCGTTTAATTACAGCTCGTCCCGATTTTGTTTTGAGGCTGTCCCGATAAGTCCTGATTTTAGCTTACACCGTCCCAATTTACCTGAAACAGATATGGCATCCCTAGTATAGTAAGTACGCTGCGAGTGGGTGCTGGTGACCCACCAATAGTGCTGCCATCTCTTATCTCCGAATCCCACTAACTCGTCGTTACATGTAGCTCATTATATAAATAAATATAATGAGACTCGCATTGATAACGAAACTACGAATGAAAACTTTTATTCACTGCTTCATTCGGTTGCTCAACTGTCTAAGGTTACTTGAACTACTGGAGTTGCAACAGTCCACCAGATTTGGAAAAGCTCGTCGTATCTGGGAGATTCGGGACAAAATTAAATTAACGTTTAAACAGAACGTTTAAAATATAAATCAACGGGGTTATATAAGTTTTGCCTGTGAAGGGTGGCAAGAACTGATGAGGACTGAGACTGTGAGTTTACTACGTTGGGCACGATTTTTGTTCGACTAGTAGTTTGGCGGGACGAAACGCACGTATCTGAAGACGATTGTCGTGAAATACCTGCATAATACAGATCAAAGGAGAAAACAAATCTAGGAACTCTGTTTCGTCAGTTCCATTGCCCCTACCTGCTGCCTTACTGGAAGAGCTGCTAAAAATATCTCTTGGCATCATGTACTAACTGGAAAAGACCCGGACAACAATGCAGGGTTCAACCGTACAACTGTTCTATCTTCACCAGAGGCACTGATTCTTCGGATACAGGTTCTTTCCAGAAATGTTTCGAATGGTTTCATATAATACCTGAAAAACGCTGATGAAGACGTACTCCGACCTTCTGAAGTCCCATTTTTTCAGACAATTCGAGTTGAAGTTTTGATATTGGAACTCATATTGGGTAGAACTACTTTTTTTTTCGTTTTCTCTTGTCTAAGGTTTTGGATATGGGTTGACTTGTTTCGTATACGCAAATAAACCAAATTTTGCAGTGTATCTCAGCTATCGCTATGATGAATTGTAATATTATTATTATAATACATAACTCAAACTTGAGAATCAAACTTGAAGCTAAGGCCAAATAATTGAACGTTTCTGCCAAGTTCATCCAAATTAGTTCAGAAGACCGTCAGCAGCGTCCATTGAGCCTTCTCCAGCAGCACTGAGCGTTCTGGAGTCTGTATGGTGAGAACCTTGAGTTCACGAATTCAATTGTACATCCTAAATATTCATAGGTATTCATTATGAAGAATTTTAGTGGATTCCGCCAATTTGATCCAGTAGATTCAAGTTCAATCCACATTGACCCCATCAGAGTCTGCGAATTTGGAAGAGGTAGCAGATAATCGAAAAACCTTAAAATTGATGAAATGGGTATAACCAAGAGTAATGGTATAACCAAGATGTGATGGGTAAAACCAAGAGGCTCCGGACCGGCAGGCCGCATTTTCCCACTATTTTTTATGGATTGTTCTGTGTTTCAGTGTTCCACCCATCCAAACAAAGTGAAGCACCTTTTTCGGCCTTCCGCCTCCGGGAGTAAGAAGATTTTTGAACGAACTCGGCAATCAGAACGTTTACATGGAAGAAAGCGTGTGGCCCATCTGTGTGTTTATACCATGTTTGGGTGGTATAAATATTACTTAGGAAGTCTGGTTTCAGTCAGACTATAAAAGGTTGGGAAAGATATGTGTGAGATGATTGCGGAAGAGCTCGGATCGCTTTTGGAATGAAAAATGCTTTTGTCCTATAAAATCCAGTCCATTCCAAACTTACCGGCACACTTTTGGCTTCGTATCTTGATTCGTTCTCCTGTGAGGAGTCAAAGAAATTTTCTTCATTAGGGCGCTGCTACGTGGTGGCAGTTTTTGTAACTTAAAACGTTACATGTAGCTTTAAGTTAAAGTATTACGTATCTTTGGATATTTTTATCGAGCTTTTTATTGAGTTTAGACATAGGAAGAGTTTCACTCTCATGTTACACATAAAAGTTAGAGCAACTCTTCGGGCTAATGAAAGGGTTGATGAGGATGCCTGCTTTGTGATACTACTTTCCACTCTTTACCGGTCCCCTGAGAGATTTCAGAGTGGGCGGAAAGACTTCAGAAAATTACACACTGCCGTCTTGCTCACGCCAGGAGGCCGACAGTCCAAAATGTCTAGAGATTTTGCTGAACGTCTGAAAGGATTTGAAAGTATTTCGTTTACGTAGTTGTTAGTTTTGCCGTGCTGTTGTACAGCGCAACACACCTCCACAATTTCTCTCGCCGAACCTCAATTACTTGATACTCACCGCTACTGTTGGGGGCGTAACTGTGTGTTTTTTTTACCATCAATCAAACAATCTTCAGCTCCCACGTAAAGTAAAAACTATCAATTATGACAATTCCGAGTAATTGGTCGTGGGCCAGGTGCGATTACCTGTCCGAGGCGCGTGTGGGAATGTATAACGAACGGATTTGCAAATGCCAACGTTCTCGAAATTGCTCCGGCGGACTTTGATAGGACTAAATGACAACTGTTTGGCTTTGCAAATGACTTGTTCGCCTTGTGCTGAGAGGTCTTTAGCATCTCCAATTTACATAACAGACTACGGCCACTACAATTGGAGTCCTCCTTAACAATCGACGAGAGCGGGCCTCTAAAACGTAACGGGCAATCACGGGTGGAGTCTTGATAAACGACATTGAGGAGGTACCGTGTCTTCGTCGACATTGCAGCCGAACGAGTGGGCACAATCAGACAGCAACCCTCGATTGGTACGAGGAGTCAATAGGTGAACGAACTACTTGCACTATTTAGTCACCCTCCATTTCTTCCCTCATACTGCTGCCATATTTACGAAGGGTTGGGAGCTTTGTAATTCCCTCTGTTCGTATATGGCAGTTCCCCTCTACCTCATGAAAACTACCCTAAACAGAGGAAACTAGCGGAAGCCAAGAATTATTTTAAATACATTAGCACACAACAGAAACAAACTTATTTAGGCAGGATTAAGGCGATATGACCTCAATTAATATCAATGGAATTCAACTTCCAGTGGTCACTGTCCACAAATTCTTGGGGATATGGATTGACAGTACACTTAACTTTTCTAGACACGTTGTCAAAACCAGTAGGTAATAAGAGCACATCATCAGAGCACTAATTTTTGTGTTTGACAGTCATTTTTGGCCCTACTGCTTCCTACCTCCGAGTTTTTCATTTTTCAATTTTGAAAAGATGGCCAACTACAACGATTTTTGTCCGATGAAAACTACAGAAGTCTCATTTCCCTAGCTACGGCTGGGTTGTTAAGTTAAAGTTATGGTAAAATGTAGGTAACGCGTTTCGAGAACACTTTTTCGTGACAGTTTTCTATTTTAATGTGCCAAAGCAAATACATAAAATGTCAAAAATGCATGGAAGGAGAACGAGCGATCTGTGGCGGTGATAGAAGGCCCGTAAAAAGCGGTTGTGGTGTTGACACGACCCTCCGTTTCTTAAGTGAATGATGGTTTGACAAACTGGATATCAAATTGATTGTTTGAATCACCCGAGGAAATCAGATAGTCCTTGACCCGTCTCATGACCTGGATAGTATAGCGCTTGGTGATAATCTTTATCATGTTTCCAGCTGAAGTGCGTGGAAACGAAGCTTACTATGAATGGTGCTTGATATTAACTCCGGTAGTAGGATAGTAGGACATTAAACTTGAACTTAACGGGTTAGTACAACTAATTTGATTTTATATCACTTTACCCTTCACTTTAGAATGTAGCCTTTCAAATGCCTTCGAGTTTCACATTCTACGATGACAAGGTTGGATGAGAGGGAGAATACAATTAGCTTCTTACAAATATTAAATGATTGAATAATTCAATCAATTTGAATTACAAAGCCCCAAAAATGAAAACAAAAACAAATTCCGGAGACTAGAATAGTGTATTCCTGTGTATTTAACGACGCCGAATCCGAATCTGAGGTCCAAAATAATCGTATACCCCCCAATTTATTCGCTTGGGGAATTTTAAAGGGGGTAAAAATACCTATAAATTCCAGAAACGATACACAACTCATTTTGAAAGGTTTCTTTTACGCTGAAGACGATGGTGAAATCAGAATTGCGATACTTACCTGGTTCTGTTCTCAAACTGGAGCTGTTTGAAGATGAAGACGCGTGGTTGTTACTGGAGATGTTCTTCACGTTTCATAAGATATCGCAATTCTGAGTTAACCATCGAGTTCAGCGTTGAAAAATCTATTAAACTGAGGTGTCACTCGGGAAAAAAATGGAGACGAAATTCACTATTCGGGTTTCCGGAATTTGAAAATTTTGTTTTTTCATTTGTGGGGCTGTGTTATTTACCAGGCCTGAAAAACACATTTCTAGTGACGCTGTTAAGTTTCTTTTTCCATATCGTGAAACTAGGCATCCCCACGAAAAAGGCAAAAGGGCTTAGTAAAATAAGAGATAATGGCATTATACATTGTAGTAGGTAAGTTCCTAACAAGGGACAGAAATAATGCCATTTACATACTGAAACTTAAAATAGCCTTGTAAGGATAGGTATTCTGGGAGAAGTGGAGTTTAAATTGATTTCAATTTTTAGAATTTTTTAAGATCATCTGGAGGTTTGTATGACCAGCCGTTCGTTCACAATGAGGGCTCACAGTTGGAGCTGATCGAAAGTCGTCAACATGAGGGTGAATCAATGATTCATGCAGCAGCCTGTCGGGTCAACGTTCATATTGGCCCAGCTGATTTGGAAAAAAATGTCCTCCACCCCTAGCGCCAGCCAATCAGAGGGCAGAACGCAATCCCGAATTGGCGCTCGCCTGTGAAGGCCAAAGTGGCACCACTGCCGACTTGATTGACGGCTTTTCCCCCACTCTTATAATATTTTTGAAAATAAAGTGCCACTAGGTTTTTACAAATGTGATTTTCTTTTCCTCCCATTAATATTTTTCCAGAAATATCACGAGTAACTACAAACGTTATTGACTCATGTGTATTACAATGTTATCATGCCATGTTTCTCATCTGATAACAGTAACGCATAAATTTTCAAGACTTGATCCTGAAACCATCCAATACAGTGCGTGCTAAGCCACTTACACACCTTTCGGGCTTGATCCAAGTTGATCCACAACCAAATTACTCCTCACGCTCTTTGACCCAATTTAAGAAGACCTCCTTCTCAACATTGTCCAACACTGAGCCTCTCCCTATAATAGGCCTAATGCCTCAATGATGAGAGCGATTCGTTTAATTCTCGAATAATAGTCCCCTTTCGATTTCTCAACGAATCCGAGATGCTGTCTTCAACGGAGCTCGGGAACCCTGAAGACAATTTTCATTACGAAAGGAGTGGTACCTTTTTCGAAGAGTAAATAAGCGGGTTTGTATTACCATTACATCGTCAAAAAGGCTTAAGGGGGAACTGTTCAATTTCGTTTTTTCTCCGTTCGTTTTTTTTTTTTTTTCAAGGCCTCGTACGATGGCTATAATCAGGGCTCACGATGCAGGTGACTTGGCTGACCCAGTAATCACGAAGCTCGTGGCTTGGGATCACGCTGAGATAGAATATCAGAAGAGTAAGAATGTCCCGGCACATTCCTGTTTGATCATGCACATCTACGCGTGCATTATGCTGCACAGATTCTACACACATGTTGACACCCAAATAATTGTTCATTGACACCCACCAAGTTCATCCAAATTATCCAGGAAGGCCGTCTTTTTTCTGCGTCATCGAACCCTCTGGAGACAGAAGAACCACGAGTTCACAAATACAAATACAATTGGGTTTCTGGCAAAAACACGACTAGTCACGAAAATCGAGTTTTGAGCTTGTTATGCCATCTTGTGGCCACTGTGGATACCTGCGATCCTCAATATCCGCTTTCACCAAAAACATAACTTGTCAGCTAGTGAGGACCTCTGAAAAACTGGCGTTTCTTCAACAACAAGACAAGTCACGAGTGTTTCGGCAAGAACACGACTAGTCAAAATAATGATGAAATGGAACAAGCTTCAAAAAGTTCGCATACTTCTGATATCTTGTGAGAACAAGTCAGTCGAGCTGAAAAACTCATATTATGGAGCACACTGACCAATGGAAATCGCATTCATGCCGCTGGGCCAGTCCAGTTAGTGCACGGAACCATGATACTTTGATGACAATAATGATGGATATGTTGATGATTGATTGACCCATAATCTTTTTTTTTGTAATCTGCGTCTTGTTTCTTATGCATTTTTTTGAATGAAACAATAAGAAGAAGAAAAATCATTATTTTTGTTCAATTATCACCATTTCATTAATGGAGCAATGACTTGTCTTCTTCTGAGTGGAATTCTTCAAATACATAACAAGGCAAATCGTTTTTCGCCACTTCATAAATTATATTGCATTGAGCTCATCCAAACTTATCTGGCCTTCATCCTGACTGTAAACATCAAGTACAGAATGAAATTTAAATTTCTAGTATAGTGTGTAAACACGGTAATAGTTTTTTTCATTTCCTGAAAAATCAGCTGTTTTGACTAACCGTGTTTTTGCCAGAAATCCTTCAATTGTGCAGATTATCTCTTCTTCGGAGCACATGTTTTTCCCAGTGGCAGCAACGTTTAAACGAATCCAACTTTTATGGGTTAGTACGTATTTTATATGTGAAATAATAAGAAATAGGTATTAATCTTGTATTCAATTTCATTTAACAGCCACGTGCGACAGGGAGAAAAACTGAACGAATCCTGCGGCGTATCACCATAATAATACGAACTCCGCGACGGGAGATAGCGACAATAGCGAGATTAGTGGGATAGGGGCGGGACTTCCACGGAATCTCTCTCGCCCTTTTTGAATTTTGAAAGGTAAGCCCTCGTCCCCCACTACCCTGTAAATGGACCAAACATTTCCATGACAATGGTTACCGCGAGCTCAACCGTGTTGAAACAGCCTAATAAGCATAATCCGACGTAACTTAATACGCGTCCGCAAGGAGGCGTGCGGGAGGGCCTAAGCCGCGGTGGAGGTTAGAAGCATACTTTATTCGTAGGCTAAGCTTTGTGAACGTTTCAGAGACGTATCTGTTGTATCTGTACGTCACAAGTTGAGATAAGTACGGTGGGTTAAGGATGAGTAATTCAACTGAAACCTTTCATTAGAGAGCTGCTTTTACGTACTACTAACGATTTTGTAAAATTACTAATGAAATTTCCATCTGTTGATAAAAGGAAAACGGATTCAAGGCGTGTGTGTGTCTGTGTGTGATCGTGGGGAGGGGGGGGGGGGATTGTCGTCGTCATGACATCCTCCCCTGAGAACTAAGCATGGCTAATACGGTTATTTCTTGATAATAGGTTATCGAGTAACAGCGACCGTCTGGTAATAGGTTGTGGTATTAGGTTATTTTGGTAACCCAGTCCACGTTGGGCGCTGGAAAGGTTCTCGAATCACTGGTAACCTATTACCAAAATAACCTAATACCACAATATATTACCAGACGGTCGCTGTTACTCCAAACTAACTCAATACTCAAATAACTTGTCGACAGTTATGATCGCACAACTTTCACGCATTCGTTAAACGTTAAGCGAATTTCGTTTTCCGTAACCTATTACCTGGTATTACCTGGAATAGTCCCAGCCAACCAATTATCACGGAATCTCCACAAAAAGGCCCTCAAAGGCCTTTCCCCCAAGTTGTGAAAACAGTTATTCCAGTAATAGGGTATTTCTGATAATAGGTTATCTGGTATTAGGTTACTGGACAGTATTAGGTGATTTGAAGCGGTTACGTTAAATGTTCCCCATCCCTACCGAGAATCAAAAATCGGCTAATATCTTAGAAGTTGCCTGGGCGACGCCCAGCCTTATTGCCCAATAGCCCTAACTTTTCGGCAGAATATCTTTCACATCCCAATTCTCGATGGGTTACTCAATAACTCTATACTAAGGCGGAGTTCGAAAATGTTTTATCAAAAAAATGCAAAAAGCAAAATCGCTGAAAAACGTTGATTTGGCCATGCACAACTGTGGCGTAGCCAGAGTGGTGGGGTGGGGGAGATGTTGAACGAAATAGTCATGCAGCATGGTCGTATGAGCGAATTTTCGGAGCAGTAGGTATTCGAACGAATATGTAAAGAGGAAGTAGTTTTACGCAAAGTAAAATTTGGGGAGGTGTTGGATACTTGACAAATTTTGTCTCCATTTTTTTGCAGAGTGACAGCTCAGTATAATATACTGAGCAGTCACTCTGCAAAAAAATTAATGACTTGATTTGTCAATCTATATTATAGATTTTACAACTCTGAACACGATGGTGAAGTCAGAGTTGCGATGAAAGGTGAAGGACATCTCAAATAACTACCAAATTTCTTCATCTTCAAAGTGATCCACTTTGGAATAAGATATCGTAATTCTGACTCCACCATAGTGTTCAGCATGAACAAACCTTTGAAATGAAGTGTGACTCGTCAGACTGTTTCTTTTTTGGGTAATTTTTCCGCCTTAAACCTCCCCTAAGCCCCCCTGAGAGTGGACCGATTCTGCCAATCTATAAACTTGAACTTTCGATTGCCAGGACGGATTTTTTGTGCAAATTTGAACTTTCACTCAAATTTATCAAGAGTTATCCGTCTGGAATGACAATATATTATATAGGTATATTGTATACATATTTTTGGTGTCTTTTGGCAGTGAATTCAGGACCGTCTAGAACGGATTTTGGTATGCAATTTTTTTGGAATTTCGAGTTTTAACAGTTTTGGATCGTGTACAATTCTTTGAAAATTCGCTAAATGATTTCTAAATCTAAATATTAAACCTAAATCTAAATATATAATCTTAATGATTATGAAAAGTGTTCAAATTAACTTAAAACACTCTATTTCGTACCCTGTTTGTAAAAAATGTTCCCCATGGAAACAATGTACCCCCCAAGATCCCCTTATTTTGGGAGCCCCCCCCCCTTAAGTCTGGTTCCGCTCCTGCGTCCTTGTTTTATTTGGTCAGGCCATGATATGGCTCCATACATCATCTCGTAACCAAAATCCGCAAGTTCGTTGAGGCATTCGAAAGATCTTCAAACTCCCACATGAACCAAGATGTAGGAACGCAGAGAGAAACGAGAAACGGCGGTAAAAATTAAATAACTTGTTCTACACGACGGAGGTCGCGTACTTGGGACGAGCTTTGCGATGTCACTGTCAAATTAGTTGCTGTCAGATTTAGAGCGAAGCCCCTGGCGCGCCCCATTTCACGCCTGATGAGAACAACTACTGTCAGGCCTAAAACGGTCGAAAGCAAATTACGAAACAGACGTGATTATAGTGATATATCACTTGAGGGCGGGAAACTCCAACCTGACAACGAACAGTTTCTCGGTCTGAGAATTCCCATTAGATGAATATCCCTCTACACAACAAACCCTTGGAAATCCACATTAAGTTTGATGTCGAAGTGTGAGGTAGTGGAAAAAAAACTATGAAATGAACAAGCAAAATGGGCAAAAAAAAAAAAGGAGTTTGACAGCCTACTAGATTTGAAATCGACCACCACAACGCAGAAGGCGACTTTCAACGTCAATTTTGACTACAGCCTTAACTAGTTTCTAAATACACCATGGTGCATCAATGATTCAATTGGACTAAGTTTAAAATTACTCAAGTTTCTTAAGAGTTTCAGAAATTAATGTGTTTTATAACTGGCTTTTTAAATTATGCTGTAATTATTTATCCTCCTGAACCCAAATCAGGATAATAAGGACACATTTTTAGTTTCTTAGTGAGAGATTCAGAGCGAGGTTTATTATAAAATATAATTATTTCATTTTGAAAAGTGTTGAAATGCTATATTATAGCGTTTCAACACTTTTCAAAATGAAATAAACACTTTCCAAAATGATATGAAAACTTTCCAAAATTAATTAAACACTATTCCAAATGAATTAAACCATTTTAAATGTGATTTAAACTATGTCTTACACGAGTTGAATTGGGGAGAATATGGAAAGAAGACCACTATCAAGGGCCCGCAGGACCTAGGTTAAAACGTTTTTGAAGGATATCTCAGGCTGTCACTGACTTAAACATTTGAAATAAATTTATAAATACACTATATTAACAAGAAAAAGCCCCCTCGTCGTCCAATTTTTGAAATTTATACATTTTTTTATAAAGATTTTTTATTAAAAAATCGCGACGATGGGGCATTTTGGAAGGGTAATAGACCGCAAAATGCAAACATCGCAGCTAAAAAATGTAAAATAAATGAGCTAATAAATTCTTTCAACACCCCATTTTATTGGATGTCTTGGCGCTTCTATAGTGGCAGATTTTGGTGGTTGAAGTGGTTCAATCTGAAAAAGCTGTACCTTCGACAACATACAGGTTACTATCGCGATGATCTGCTGATCAAGACAGCGTCTAACTTCATAAATCACTTGAAAATCACTTATTGCCTGTAATTTACGCTAGTAACCTCTATTTCGGTTTTACTCAGTGGTTTATTTATCAAAACTTTTGACATTTTATGTCTTTGCTTTGGCACATAAAAATAAAAAACTGTCACGAAAAAGTGTCCTCGAAAAGCGTTACCTACATTTTACGATAATTTTCACTTAACAACCAAGCCGTTGCTTGGGAACCGAAACTTCTGTAGATTTCATCGGACAAAAATCGTTCTCCATTCGATCGAAAGCTCTCGAATTATAACGGATTTCTTGCGAATTTGTTCTTGGTATTTATGTCAGACATATATATATTTTTATGTTGTAAATAGATATAGTGAGCACTGCCGCTTGTTTTGTTATCAATAATTGATTGCTTGAGGTAATTTGTTACTGAACGGTTTATTAGGATTGGATATTAATTGGATTCGGTGGTTGGTGAGGTGATGAGATTCGCGAAGGGGGGAGAGGTGTTTGATGAGGGGGGAGTTGTCTTCCTTATGCTCTCCCTCTCCCCCCCCCCTCCGCCACAACTGCTTAAATTTAAATTGTGGGTGAATGTGAATGTGGGAGTGGGTGAGAAAGAGGAAAGCGGGCAGATGTGGTTGGTTGGCGAGATGATGAGATTCGTGAAGGGGGGAGAGGTGGTTGATGAGGGGGAGGCGGGAGTTGTCTTCCTTGTGCTCTCCCTCTCCACCCCCCCCCCCCGCCGCAACTGCTTAAATTTAAATTGTGGGTGAATGTGGGATTGGGTGAGAGAGAGGAAAGCGGGCAGATGTGGTTGGTTGGTGAGGTGATGAGATTCGAGAAGGGGGGAGAGGAGTTTGATGAGGGGGAGGCGGGAGTTGTCTTCCTTATGCTCTCCCTCTCCACCCCTCGCCACATATGCCCCTCCCCTCGCCACAACTGCACCCGCCTCGCCACAACTGCACCCGCCTCGCCACAACGGGGGGGGGGGGGATGTTTCATCTTGTTTGGTGGTATCAGCTGTAAGTCTGTTCAACTCTCTACGTATAAGCAAAAGCTGAACTATAACCGCCGTAACTCTGATTCATCTCAACCTAATTCTATGACCTTTCAGGGGTGAGTTTCATTGCAGCCTCGTTATGATCACAACAAATCTATGCCCGCTGCAGCAGACATTTTTCATTCAGCCGATAACAGATCAGTTTGACCTCATTTTATTAACGATTCGTTAGTTTTCAGAAGCGCATCGAATTCTCTTCATAACTGGGTAGTTCGAGGCGTTAAATCCGACGTCTGGGTCGCTATCTTGATCACATCTCATAAATCCCTCTTAATGAATGCAATCCCAGAACTTTGCATTTCCTCTTCGTATCGCAACTGCATCGGAAGATCTGGCGCGAATGAATAATTTGAATACGCCCCTGCTGAAAGTCATAGAATTTAATTTGTTCATAACTTATAAACGACAAGTTTAGAATGAAAATAAAATAAAGACAGAAATGACGTGGTTTTTTGTAACTGGCGCCGGCGCCTTTACGATGATGTGTCAATGTATAAACAAATTAATCAAAATGGGGACTCACTTTATGCAAATGAAATGTATAATATACAGTTTAGAATGCAATCGGATAGACCAGTGGCGTTGAGAGGCGTATATTTACATAAGCAATCTGTGTAAAGCTGAAAGTTTAATAATAATTAATGACTTGTCGTCGTGAACGGGTAGAATTATTCAATTCATGCGTTCATTCGATAATGTCCTGAAATAGTTTCGTTCAGATTTGACGCGACTGTATTTCCTGCTTATTGCTTATTTAATCCTCCCATGCGGAAGCAAGTGTAACTATACAGAATTCGAATATTTATTGCAAAATCACAGTAAAAAGCGTAACTCAAACAAGTAAACGGTTCAAAGAGTGCAGAAAATAAGGAAACGCGCAGTGAGGGGCCAGTAAGTGGGGGAAGGTAAGCACACTCTGGTCTCCGCAAAGGCCGCTCTAGTTATTTCTATACTTTACTGCAATACTTACTTTCTTTACTTCTGCTATACTTTATTTCTATACTTAGGTACTGCTCCTGCCCAGATCTCTGATCAACCGAGATCAATTGAACAAGTTTGACTTACCAACAATATTGAAGTAGGTACTTAGATAGTTGATGCGTGGAAGTAAGCTCTGTGCTGTACTAGTTAGTAGTTAAAAACGTGATATCCCCCCCCCCCCCCCCCACAAAAACGCTCCGCGTAAAAATCACCCATGGCTTGTCGTTTTTATTTCTAAGCATCTATGTATTATGTAGATAGATGTGTAGTAATAAAAACGTCTCTGCATGGCGCCAATGGGAGATTTCGAAACGGTTACGGTGCTTGTGAAGTGGTTAGGACTTCCCTTTAGTTGGAAGGAAAAGAGCGGGATATCATCACTTTTTCCGACCGCTGTACAATGATATTTTTACACGGAGTGTTGTCAGGGAGAGGGGGGGGGGATCAATAATATCCACCGAATCGTGTCGTAAACGGAACCGCGTAATATCCGGATTTAAGCCTTCATAGAGCATTCTCAGAAGGGGAACTCAATTCCGGATGAGTTATGTCCAAAGGGGACGTCACCCTCGGGATCAAATACTAATACGGTCGTGGGGGAGTCTGCTAATGGGTGACTTCTGTACGAATTAGACGCGTGCGAGAAAGGCAGAGGGGTAAGTTGATAAACGCGACCACTTTGCATTCCTCGGGGACACCGGACCCTTACTTGAGTTTAAAATTCTGAGCCAAACACCGAATCCGTTCTAATTAGAAGAGACTAACGAGTTATAATGCATCTTCCTTAATCATTTTTATGGACACTGAATCATGATCAAAATAAAACGTGTATTGTCAAGATACATAGTATTCTCCCCGCACATTACACCTATTCTCCTAAAAAATAAATTCAAAAATGAAAGGCACGTTATAAGAAATACCCTAAATCACTGTAATTAAACTTCAGCGATCTTCATATTTTAATAACTCCGCCAATAATTTTTTTAGAGATCTGTCCTTTGGTTTCTGACCCTCTACCAAGGTGGAAAATTTGTATTATACATTTCATGGAAATCCAAGGGGGTCATGGTATCGGCTTGCTTTTCTTAAATACTCTTACTCATTGGAAAGTTTCCACAAATGGCTAACCTTCCAGTTTCAAGACGAGCTAAAAACTCTCCACGGGTGCAAAAATTTCCAAATTAAACATGAAATGAAAAATTTGAAAAATGATAAAACTCTCCAGCAAAAATCCTATGATGCGGCAAAAAAAATCATGATTGTAGGTGTTGAAATCAAAATTTAGCAGTTTTTTGCGGTTTGCGTCTGTTTCTTTTGAAAGGCCTATTGAATTGTTTATTTCTGAACGTTACCACACATTTTCCACTCGGTTGGCAAACGAGGAAAGCAGATGTATCGACGTGAAGAAGCCGAATAGCCTCACAACAAGTTGGCGTGCGCCTGTTTCAGAACTCCGTCACCCTATTGATATTCAACCCTGACCTGATCGCGTGAAGAGCCGAAGAGGGTACAGCTCAGGTAAGGAATCTGTGCATTCCAGTCTTCATCAACCGTGCCCTAAGAAGAATTTCATCGACCCTCACGTACTGCTGGGTAACACAACTCGTCGGCAGACGTTCTGGTTCTATGATGGGCCAGGCATATTGCGAAAAAAAAACTCTGCAAATTCTTGACACAACGGTTTAGAACCTTCTTTGCGCAGATCACCTTTCTGTCTAGATCACTAAATAATAGCTGAAACTCCAGATCATCATCCAAATTTAATTTGTTTGAACGAATAGGTATTTTGGTTTATTATCTTCGATAATGAACCATTGGAATCGCTCAAAGAAATTTTTACCCCCCCCCCCCCCTCAAAATTTGTTGGTTTACGTTTCGAAATAGGTACCTACGTAGATTCAGAAAATCGAATAAAAAAAACTTTGCAAATTCTTGACACAACGGTTCATTATCTTCTTAGTACAGATCACCCTTCTGTCTAGATCACTAGGTCTAAATGTCTAGATCCTAAATGTTAGATTAATTATTATTATGAATGATCACTAATTATTAATAAGTTTATCAAGAACCTAGTGAAAATTATTATAATTTATTGTTAGGTATTAATAATTTGTATTTACTATCAATATTAATTATTATTATTTATGATTAATTAATACGATATAATTCTGGGGTTTTTAATACTACGTCGGTAATAATTTTTCTATAAAAGAAGTACCTACCAACAAACATTCGAAATTACGAGTAGGTAACTTCATTTTCGTAGCACGAAACGTGCCTCAGAACAACAAACTCGACATCACTTAAGCCATATGATGTTCCAAAGAGCTTGTTAGTATGAAAATGGACCTGTATTTCAACCGTTTGATTCACGATCGTGTTGACAGGCTCAACCTTTGAGCCGTCATTGTGAACGAACAGCAGGTCGTACAAAGCTGCGGATGGTCTTAAAAAATTCTTAGGAATAAACTGTATCTAGGGTTATGAAAAATACACGGATAGTCATATGATTCGGTAGTGGTTTTATTCAATTCAGGAAGGAAAAATACATTAGAAAATACTACTTTCCCAGAAAAAAATGCACCGTTTGTCTGCGAATATTCAGAAAATTCAATTTATAAACCAAGAATAATTAAGTTAACAGGCACCTGATATTAATTAGGAATGCCTTAGCCCTATCAGCCCAAAATACTTTTCATACCTATTAAGTTTAAAGAACAATTTTTCATTTGAACACAATTTATTTTACTTTTATTCAACCGCACGCTTCATGAGAAAATTGTACGAGAAAAATACGTACCTACTTTTTCATTTTTGACATTTTATGTCTTTACTATGGCACATAACTCGAAAAGTGTGACATTGTGACGGTGACGGTGTGACGAAGAAAGCGTTATGAAAAATTTATAATGATTTTCACGTACAACCGATTCGTTGCTACGGAACTTCAACTTCGCCAGTTATCATCGTACAAAAATCGTTCACCACTAGTTGGATAGCTCTCGATTTACCTAACCATATTACGTTAACCACTGAGGAGTGCGTGGCCGACAAGCTGCGGTATGAGAATGATTGTTTAAATAACTGTTTACACATACACACAACAGTTATTTCTACAACAATGAAGTACGAGGTACGTGGTATGTGGTGTGGGTGTGGGAGGGGGTGCAAAGACATAAAATGTCCCTCGTGGTACTCGTACGAAAGCTGTACCCACTTTATGGTTGCTTTTAATCACGAAACCAATGACTATGACTGGCATTTATGAAGCCAAATCATCTAAGAAGAAAAATTCAAATAAACACCTCGATTCGATATGAAGTCTATTTTGTCTCCTTAATTCACCTCATCCACGGGCCTCTCAGATAATATGACGTCGCAACACAAGCGACCAACTACGTCAAAAGATATGACGCCAAACAGGTGCCGCCAAGAACACCTCAAAGGATATGACGTACGTGGACCGGCAGGGGTTGGATGACGTCAGACAAGTGGCCGGCAAGAACACCTCACAGGATATGACGTAGTAGACCGGCAGGGGGTGGATGACGTCAGACAAGTGACCGGCAAGAACATCTCACAGGATATGACGTACGTGGACCGGCAGGGGGTGGATGACGTCAGACAAGTGGCCGGCAAGAACCCCTCAGAGGATATGACGTGCGTGGACCGGCAGGGGGTGGATGACGTCAGACAAGTGGCCGGCAAGAACACCTCACAGGAATGATGACGTGCGTGGACCGGCAGGAGGTGTATGACGTCAGAAAAGTGGCCGGCAAGAACACCTCACAAGATATGACGTACGTGGACCGGCAGGGGGTGGATGACGTCAGACAAGTGGCCGGCAAGAACACCTCGAAGGATATGACGTACGTGGACCGGCAGGGGGTGGATGACGTCAGACAAGTGGCCGGCAAGAACACCTCACAGGATATGACGTACGTGGACCGGCAGGAATGGATGACGTACGTAGACCGGCAGGAATGGATGACGTCTGAGGGGTCAAGGGGAGCCAAATATTCGTGTTGAATGTTCGTGATTTTTCAGAAATCAGCTTCAAAGTTCACCAGTGAAAACTCCCCTTTTGCTCACTGCAAAACAGTTCCGCAACCCCATTATTTGGTTTATCTTCGATAATAATCCTTGGTAATCGCCCAGGAAAAAATACCCCCCCCCCCCCTCAAAATAATCCCCCCTCAAAATATGAGAGTCTACGTTTCAAGATACGTAGATTCCAAAAATCGAATTAAAAAAAATCCGTCCGTCCGCCGTCCGAATCACCGAAACTAGTCTAACAGGGTGGGTACTCATATTTCAATGGAAACGGACGATTTTTTTACATTACTCTTGTTTTCTTTTATCTGAAATTCCCTTTGCATTTTAGGGGCGACGCTTAAGACAACGTATTAACACTTCGCTGCTCTCTATTACGTACAGCCATCTGGATAGCATTTTGGTAAGTAGGTAGGTATGTATACTTGATAAGATTTCATGTCTGTACTGGGTCCATGTTATCTTCTTGTTGTGGAATTGCTTATTATAATCATGGAATTGTTTGGAGTTTCAGTATTAAGTTTGTTCTGTTGCGAGGGTAACCTCAGTCAAGGTGCCGACTGCGGTCTTGCCAGCAGCACGGGCTTGCCCATCAATAGCAATAAGTTGACGTGTATATTTTGAAAAAAAAATGGTAGGCAGTATGTAACGTCATAATATGATGTTGACATCGTTCTTACGGACGGTCAAATAAATCACACACACTTGTAACGTCATATTTTGCTTAGTTATTAAACTATTTACTTTTTCTGGTCGAAGTGTGTGTTATGTGATTTGTGTCAATAAATATATTTATACCTATCAAAAAAAAAAAAAAAAAAGGTTAGGATTTAGGTTCACCTCGTTAGGCCTTGTTTGAAAGTTGATTTTGTATGCTCTTTAACCAAAATAATGGGTCCTCCGTACCGCTCAAAGCGTAATTGTCGAGAGGGCGGGCTGGAGAATTGGAAACTGGTCACGTTGGCTTATGTCTAATCGCAGTATTCCCTTTCAAGAAATTCACAAAAGAGATTTAACATCCGAGGATAATATTGCCCTCATCTCGAACTGTGCGTTTTTAAATAAATCACCCCAGGAAAATGACCAGCTACAAAGAGTTGGAAAAGCGGTGGGACGCCATTCTCGTGACAGCAGGTGAATTAAAGGGATGGGACAATTTTGACCCTTCTTAAATCACTTGCGGCCCTGTGTGTGGCCCTGGGAATTGGAGTAAAATATAGCTTTTTCTTCGCTGTCGTCGACGCACTTTTCCCTATCTTTTTCCCCTACTTTATTTCATCTGGAGAGTAGGTACCTGGGCTGGGGTTTAACTTCATCTTTCCAAGATTGATGTTATTTGTGTAAGGTGGCCAGTTTAGAACGGCTGTGTTATCAACGGGGCATTCGAATCCTTTTACAGTTCAAAATGATGCATTACAAAGGGATAAGGAATACATTCGAAAATATTTTAGAAAAGTAACGTCATAGAGAAGGATGATGATGTGTAACATAGACAGCTGTAGGTCTTTTCCCAGGAAAAATCCAGAAATCCCATACGTTTATTTTTTTTAAAGGCATTTATTGGCACAAAAGACATAGGTAGTTACATTCATTGATATATAAGCCCTAAATCCTACAACCCCTCTAAGGGTTGGAGTAGAGTATCAGCAAATATGAATTATACAAAACCAGAAAACAATACAAAATGCAAGATTACTCCATTAAAATAAACATGGTTTCCATCTTTACCTCAATCACCATATTATGGGCGAGAATAATCGAAATAAAATACATTGAAGGAACTTACAGGAAACTGGGGGATGTGTATCACAAGAATGAAGAATCCCTATTAACAAAACAAGCAGAAAAGTAACCTATTGAACACGTAGGTCATGGCATCCTCAGTGCACATTACAACTTTCCACAGTGGAATTCGCCATCTTCATCCGACCAAGAGATGGATCCTTATCTGTAGACAGGCAAAACTACCCACATTAACAAACGCTTTCTCCAGAGGCTGCAATTTTCTGCGGGAATGCAGCTGCCGCTGCGGAGAAAACAGCTCAACGCTTGCTGAAATCAGTAATAATTTTGAACATAGAAACCTGCTGAGAAAATACAATGTGAGACGAGTTGCGCCAACATCCTTGTTTTGTCGCAGCACATTGGAACAATTTTCGTCCCTCATGTCATTTTGTTTTGGGTCACTCGAGGAAGCCTAATTTTCACGTTCACTTGAGATGGAGCGGGGGAACCATATTTGACACCCGTGTGATAAGGGTCCGCATTTCACCTTAATTCCCCCCCCCCCCCAGTTCTACCTTAAAAATCCACAGCAATGCAGTATGGATATTAACGGCATATATATTATTAATGGCAGAAATAACATTTATTACTGTTCTTATGTAAAATGTCTCAATTGAAGAACATCTCAAGTATCAACCACGTTTCTTCATCTTCAAAGTGCTCCAGTTTTGGAAAGAAATAAGATATCACAATTCCGATTTCACGATTGGGTTCAGCGTAAAAAAATAACCTGATGAGGTGCTACTTGTAAGATTATTTCATTTAGGGAATCCCCCCCTCCCCTCTGATCTAGTGGATATATGCTCACGTTGTAAGTTTCCTTAATGAATCTCCTTTAAAATATCCAAACGCCCGTTTGTCGTTTGTGATATATTTTGACAGACCAATTAGATACGGTATCTTTTCTGTCAAGTCCCCCATATGTTAAACCTTGTGTCGTCCCCTCGTTATCCCGCTAATGGTAGGATCCACTCAATTTCCCATTATCAATACAATAACTAGTTTATGAGTGAGGGTTGACGTCTAGTTCGATAATTAGAAGAAACTCTTCTATTGTCCCTAAAATACATGCATGCAAGAGAAATTATGGTCTTGACTAGTCGGATTCGTGTTTAGTGATGAAAAATGACTGATGATATGAAAAATGACGATGTTTGTTTGAGAACC
Organism: Stenodema calcarata; assembly: GCA_963920205.1. NCBI lineage: Eukaryota > Metazoa > Arthropoda > Insecta > Hemiptera > Miridae > Stenodema > Stenodema calcarata. Next base: position 5,802,363 of record OY986055.1, on the reverse strand, counting down.
CTTGATAGACAGCGGGACACCATACACTCGGCTTGATGAAACTTATATTTTTTATTAATTAGAAATATAAATTTTATGTTTTTCAGACATTCATAATCAGGGTAATGAGATTTATTAAACGAGATCCATGCAATTGAGCATTTATGATGGGTGTCGTGCCGTTAAAAAATGTATTTCCGTCATTGAAAAAAAAAAAACACTGAAATTTTCATTTCAAAATCATTCTTTACCTAATACTCTAGAAAGCGGTGCGAGTACATTTCAAGGCCGTTTTTCCAACATAGACAGATCTATTTGAAATGAAATGATCTTTTTTCGGGTTTGAGGGGTTTGACTTCTTGTATTATTGGGATCCGAGTTCATTTGCAGCTTCACCGCCCAAATATGTCAAAGTCATTATTTCTTATCTAGACTCCAGTGTGCACTAAGTTTCGTCTTCCTGTGGATGGAGGCCTTTTGACGAAGCCTAGGCGGTTTTATCTGCCTGTCTACTTATCCTCAATTATCACAACCCTCATCCAAGCGGCGAACGCTCCTGGTAGCGGAATCCCTGGGAGCATCATCATCATCTCCAAAATCGAGGTGGTCTTCAACCGACTCCAAAACTCCGCTGACGCCGACTGCCTCGAGTTCCATCGTTAACGCGTCATGAGTCATGATCGAACAATCGTCGAGAGCCCTGACAGTTTTGTTCCACTCGCTTCGTTGATGATCGTACGTCATCTTCGTCGGGAGACCTACTGTTGTCCATTTACGCCTCTCAACAATAGAATCGACATTTTCTTTATGAAGGAGAAATTCCGTCTGGGTTTCTGAATAGAAAAAAAAAATGCTCAGGCGTGAACCCACCTTCGCCGACCAGAACGAACAATATAAAGCAGCCGGAAGATTCCTGAGGCCCACTACAACTGGAACAGTTCATCATTACTATCTAAATCATTCGTTTGTGGTAAGAACAATCTCTTATTGATATCTTCTTGAAAGGTTCGACCAGAATGAATTGATTAATAACTATCAATAGCTTCGTAAAGCGTCGTCTAATTTCTCAAACGTACAAAATCGAGACCTTGCGATAAACGAAAACAAAAGAAACAAAACTGCTTGTACATAAATTGCTGTACCTACCAAATACTTATCTTGATGGCCAGATTCGTAAAACTCGTGGTCTAACTCAATTACCAAGACTGGTCTATCTTAATTTAGCATAATTGTATCGAGTCGCTGAAACAACCTTTCGCAATTTTACAATACCGATTGAAGAGTTTCCGTAGCAACGACATGGTTGTAAGTGGAAATCATTGCAAAATTTTTCGACACATCGCTGACTCCCAAAAACGTGACTCTTTTTGCCAATTAGCTCAAGGCTAAAGCATGTTCCATGCTAAAACATCATCTCGTCATCAGCTTAAGCTACGTTTCCATTCCTACAAGTCGCGGGGACTTGTGCCGGGCACATGTCCCCGGCACATGTAGCACGGTTTTGTTTTACTGTTTCCATTTCCTTGAGACATGTCCCTGAGATGTTGGGTAAAAATAAAAATACTCAGTCCCTGTTCGACACTGTGCTGAGCAGGTGCGTTTATTGTGTTGGTACAAACATGGAAAAAGTCGTAGCTGCCTCCGCCTTTGTGGTTATTGCGGGTGCATACTGTGAACTCAAGAAAAAAAGGCGTAAACGTCCAAGGTGGTGGATCAGAAGTTTTTTAGCGAGACGTGATTCAGAAGGGGCCTACAATTCCCTGATGAGAGACTTACGTCTTCAAAGCGGGTTTGACAATTTTGTTCGAATGACGGCAGCAGATTTTGAGTTGTTATTAAATCTGATTGGTCCCGAGATTACCAAAAGTAGGTCATGTCGACTTCCAATATCTCCGGGAGAAATGTTGGCTGCCACCCTACGATACTTGGCAACAGGGGATAGCTACAGTTCAATCATGTACCTACACCGGATCTCAAAAGCGTCAATTTCAAGATTTATAATCCATGGTCAGAAGGATGTAAACAGTGGTCTGCGCATTCGCAAGTCCCGGGCACAAGTCGGAGGCCGTTTCCATTCTCCGGGCACAAGTCGCGGGCACATGTTTTGTCGCGCAGTCGGCTGCAACATTTTTGTCAAGGGCACTTGTGACGCGACGTGTGCCAGACCGTTTCCATTCTGCAACTTGTGCCGGGCACATGTGCCCGGCACAAGTTGCAGAGAGTTTTGTTGTAATGGAAACGGGGCTTCAGAGAAAACAAAAAGATCTTCTATCCACGATTCATTTCACTAGTTTTGGGTTGGCCTTGTATCCGGCCGGAGCTTGTCGATTTCTTACGTTTTTCAGGGTGCTGAAAAAAAGAGTTTTTCCGAAAAGTGGATAATATCCATTTTTAAATAACCAATAACATAATAAAATTAAGATATAATGTTATACCTAATTATATTTATAATAATAATAATACTAATAACATAATAATAATAACAACATAATAATAATATTATTATGTTCCCATTTGATAGATCGCCCCTCAACTATAGTTGTATAGAACACCTGCAAATTTTCCAATATAGCAATACAATAGTAAACAAGGCAAGTTATCACAGGAAAAAATTGACTATGTTACATATTGTTACATATAATTGACTATGAAAACTAGGAAGTTATAAGTTAATGACACGTTAAAACGTCAATAAAAAGGCACTTGTTCTCTTTGAACCTGATGCCCCTCAATTGGGGTAACGACGAACAGGACAAACACGGATTTTATAACATTCACATTTTTGTCTTTGTAAATCATTGTGAAAAGCTATAGGGAATTTACAGGTGCATAGAGAAAGCCTGTAGAAGTTTTCCTTCGATCTTTATCGCCATCTGAACTCCGTTTTCGCTCGATGAGCTTTACAGGTGCTGTGTGTACTCGTATTAACCTTCCAGGGAGCACAGAGAAGTTTCAGAGACCATTGCGAGTTGGAGGTTCCGATGTGTGCGTGACCCGGCGAAATCCGAGGCGGAGAGAGGAAATCGTCGGATGCGGGCGTGAGCAACGCCAAAAGCTTTCTTGCGGGTTTATTAAGCGGCTATTGAGCGAAATTAACCGCTCGTAAAAGACTCGGCGAAGTTTGACGAATCTGTAAATGCGTGGGAATACGTTCGTAAATGACTCCAAACGTGCCCACCTTTAGTGTTTATATCTTGACAAATAAGGTGAGAAACAAGGCGGATATCACCGAATCGGAGTTGCGACTTCGGATCTCCATATAGCGAAGACAAAATAAGGACTTTGCAGTCCTCAAATTGGACTGAACAGTCGCTTAAATGAAGAGAAAGTCGGTTGTGGATAATAATCTGAGCATATCACGCCAAAATCAAAGGCACACACATACGGCGGATCACAATTCGGAATTTTTTCGGGTCGTAGGATACATCGGATATATTGGTCGTGGGATCTCCAACAATCTTTTACCATCTCTACCCATCTCTATCCATCTCTAACCATCTCCAACCATGTCTAACCGTCTGTAACCATCTCTAATCATCTCTAAATATCTCTGACCCTCTCTAACCATCTCCGCCCATCGCTAACCATCACTCACCATCCCTCACCATCTCTTACCATCTCTGAACATGTCTAACCATCTCTATCCACCTCTAACCATTGCTAACCATCTCTAACCATCGCTAACAATCTCCAACCACCGCTAACCATCTCTAACCATCCCCAACCATCTCTAGCAATGGTTAGAGGTGGATAGAGATGGTTAGACATGTTCAGAGATGGTAATACATATTATGTTGTATAATATAATATATTATACAACATATGCTCAACTAATATTATTATAATATAATATATTATATTATGTAGTTGTGCACAAATACCTAGTATAATAAATAACATAGAACTTGTCTATGAGGTTCTTGACTGCTGTCAAGCCTCAAATAAATGTATGGAAGTAGTTGAATAACAACGAAAATATTGATTATTAATGTACAAGTTGTAAGGGATCAATGTAATAAATGTGAGGTGAGTAATTATTAATGATTCTCAGATTACAAAATCACTTTTCTTTTCCCTTTGAGTCGATGCATGCTTATTGGCGCAGCCTGTTGTAGAACTGAGTGATTGTTTCCTGGACTCCCAGTATACACAGGTCGCTGTTGAGGGATTGGTTTCTAATGAACTAAGGTGAGCTCGGCATCATTTGAAGGCATGCCTGCAGATGCAGAGATGCATCTGTTCTATTGGACTTGGATCCTTTGGACTAGGGTATTTGATGCTGATCCCCACAGTACAGAGGCATCGGTCGAATCATGGTTTGGTAAACAAGCCGTTTTGACTGAAGACTCAGTGGGGATTCATTTCTTCAGTTGCTTCAGAAACGAAATTCTGCTGCGAATCCGTTTAATTAGTGAGGATATGTGGAGGTTCCATGTCAGTTTTGAGTCCAGCTCCAAACCGAAACATTTGACAAAGTTTTCGAGTCGAATTAGTTCGCCTCCAAATGTAATGTTTACATCCAGTACTTTTCTTTTTAGAGTGAACAGTCGGTAAGTTAAGAGACGGTCGGTAATGGCAACTAAGTACTCGTAATATGAGCATATCACGCCGAAATAAATGTTAGACCATCGGTGGATCAGTTAAATCAGCTCCTTCATCGGAGAGGGCAAAACACACGGACTGAGGTTGTACAAGGTAAATTAGGTGTAAAACTTTATATAATATTTATAATTATATAAGTGTTGGTTGGTTAGTAGAACTGCAACGATTAGCCTTAATAGTTTATGCGACCACAGAATCTACACTTAGAGCTGCCCCTACTGAAGAGAATGTCGAGAGAAAGCAATCGCAAGGTCCCAATAAGTCATAATAAATGCCGGATCCATCTTACGTATGGACACTTCGCCCGCTACCATAAAACTTTTATGAATGATGGCGCGAGAAAAATTGACAGTTTTCCGTCAAACTTTTCAAGTGGAAGCAATAAATAACGTGAAGTGCTCTTCAGTGGCCACGTGCAGTTGGGGCAGGTACGTGTATTTATACAGGTCCGTTTTTCTCGAAGGGGTGGTCGACGGTAACGCCAGTGACAGATAAAGAGTAGAAGGGAAGGTAACACCTCGGTTCATTGAAGTTCGGCCGCTCTCATTGAGAAGGTTTTTCCCCGAAAAGTGCGGGAAAACGGTGTGAAAGACCCCCAAAGCCCATTATTCCCTCAACGGTGCCTTAGCGAAAGAGGTACCGTCCCACACCCACGCTCAAGTTTGAGTGACAGTTTGGGCTAACCAGAGGGGGAAACCTGAATAAACAAGAATGGAATCAGGATAGAGCATCCTATTATTTGCGAGCGGGCGAACATTCCGAAGAATGTAATACTCAGCCCATGGACAGTTTGTTGTTCTGGGTCTAAAAATACGTTCTGAGGGCAGGGAATAGAGAAATCAGGCATCAGATATGTCCCTACTGAGGTACCTTTAGAGATGTCAGTATGAATAAAAGTGATTTTGAACAGTTGAAATTCAACATACCCATTCAAAAAGCAAAAGAGACAAGAGTAGTTGAAACATGTTCTATTTCCTCTAAAAAATTCTTACACACACCGCATCTTCATTTCTTTGCTTAGGCAAACCCCTTACAAAAACTCTTCAAGGCCCTGTAGTCCGTTATGCACGAAAAAGGTTGAATTTGAGTTTTTCACTCTGAAAAACTAACAGACGACTCGTAGTATAAGAGATAAGTTAGAAACAGGTCCACACTCATAATATAATATAATTTAGGACAGAAACAAGTAACTCAGTAATTTGGGATAGAATTCTCAGTAAATTAAGTAATGTTATCATAAATATTTGGAAGTTGTATTGTGAGTGATTTTAATTGTCATTATGGGTAGGTATGTAGACAACTCGAAGATTTCAAGTACACAACTAGATTGAAGAAAATTTCGTCGGGCTTCATAACGTATCAGCAGGGATCCAATTTAATATACATATTCTCCCCTTGAATCAGCCTGTCTACTTCTAACAGCCAATCAGAAGCTGTTTCCTTTCACTTGGTGACAACCAATCACATTAGACCTTTCACATTGTAGCCCCTGTCCTTCACTTCAAGAGCCTACAGCAATCTGTTTCCCCTTCTCTTGTATTGAACCAATCCCATTTGACAAGCAAGGTAGATACAAAAGTAGTTGAAACATTTTCTATTTCCACTAAAACCTCTCAGTGCTGGAGATGCATTACAGAGAGGTGAACTTATATAGAGACCCCGAATGTGTAGGGTCGAGTGGATTGATTGTTACATGTGAATGGGAAACTGAGAGCTATAGAGGACTTTCTAGGGGCCTTCTCTATAACATACCGAAATTTGAGTCATATTCGAGCCCTTACCATCCTTTTTTCCTACTAAATAGTTGTTTGAGTTGTTATTAGCGCCTGGACACGTTGTGTTCACAACAAATAATTCGTTATTACCCAATAATATTATTATACTGATATACCTATTGAACGTTATTATTCTCGTATGGAATAAAATTTCGTCGTTATTATTACTGCTATATTTCCTCCCTTCGAAATAATCTCGTGTCGGTTCTGAGCAGTAGTGGACTTCTACTTCACACCCAGGTGATGGAAAAGGTGTTCTTTTGAACATGGAAAGGCCTCAGGGACATATTTCCTTCACTGTTGTGAGCGAACCCGCCTCGAGATTGTGAATGGAAAGAAGACCTTCTCTAGGTTTTATTGTCCGACTGAGTGGGCTCTTCCCTTTAGGCCTCGAAATATTTGCGCTGGTGGTCACCCCAACTGTCACTTTGAATGGGCTTCCACTGAGTTCCTACGCTTTGTGAAGGTGTTGCCCGAAAACCCCCAAAGTTCGTCTACCGCAGTTCCGCTGGCATGTTACTTTCAGAATAATCGAAATTATTAAACTTCCGGAATCCGAAGTGAGGACCATTAACTGACAACCAACAACATTTGGACGACGACTGATTGTATGAGACAGAACTTACCCTCAAATCGTGAGACAAATTTCGAACCGTGCATCAGTTGTTAATGAATCATGGCTCGCAGCCTCATAAGGTAACTTTCTGTCCTTACTAGCTGTGTACCCGCGCTTCGCAACTGTAGAACAGACACCCCCTTTAGAACAGGCCCCACTCATAACAGATACTACCTCAGGATTGACAAAGAGTGGTTGTTTGCTACCGTAAGCCACGGTTCAAGGGTGCGTCCCAAGTGAAAATTATGGTTTGAGTAATAATTGGTTATTGTTTGATTAGTGGGCGAAAACTTAGCTTAGTTAGAAATTAATTGATTCCCATCACTCTCTATCCAGGCTTTGGACTGGCTACTTGGAAATCTATTGAATGTACATAGTAATAGATTTGCATGTAGGCGAGTTTAAAATCCTAGGTATTTATTTTACATATTTTACATATATTTACAGCACTATTTAGATCGGTCAAGTAGTTGTGAAATCCCTGAAACACCCCCCCCCCCCCCCACAACTTACTAAGGACTCTCCCTACCTGGTCAGAAACCTTCCCCAATGTTCACACAACACAATTTCAAAGTTTCACTCCAATTCGTCAAGTAGTTTTTGGACTGCCGATAACCCCCCCCCCCCACACACACAACCTGTACCTACCTCCCCCCCCCCTCTCACAACCAGCACCCCGCTCCCTCCCAATAACATCCTGATTGAAGTACCACTTGAAAGTACTCGTCGAGCTGAATCCAGAGACTACTTACAATCGGATTTACGTTCAACCGTTTAAAAGTTATCCTCATAGAAGTGATTATAACACGTTTTAACCTTGAAATGGTTTTTGCGATGGGACCCCCCGCCGAAAAACGACAGGAAAAAGTGACATGAAAGTAGCGCTATGATTTATTATGATTTTCACGTACAACCGATCGTTGCAAAGGAAATTTATTTTCGCCATTATTCATCGCACAAAATTTGTTCACCACTTTTTGGAAAGCTGTGAATTTATTTGACACCAGACCACATGCCACGCTGCCAATTTCCCCCTCCTTACATTCCGGAGAACCATTGGTTACGAGTTCATTTTGTTGAGAAAACTTCTTATTGGAGTGAAGTTCTGGCTTAGTTACCTACGACGAAAATGATGCTAATGTACCTTGCCTAACTACTAAATTATTAAAAACCAATTACACTCTCGCTGATCACGAATTCGACAAATATGCTTGACGACAAATGTGCTTGACAACCTGATGTTATTATTAATAATTCGCATCTTTTTTTATTCGTTAGAAAAAGCAATATTTAAAGAGTTCATCGCGAACTGTTCTTTAATAAGGAGGTATCTTAAATAATACGGTGGAAGAAAGAGAAAGAGGGAGAGGGAGCAAAAACCTTTTCAAGGTACGTCACATTTTAGCCGTTAGGCTCTAAGCGGAAATCATCCGGGGGTGCAGGGGGCGAAGCCCCCGCCGAGGCGCGCAGTGCCGAGTTTTAGTAGTATTTCATTCATAGCGTTTCAACAGATGGACAGATTTAAACGCGGATTTTTTTTTCTGCGTCAAATGGTACCAGCCGCAACTTTCTACGTTCAGCCGTTCTCAATAATTGAATTATTGATGATGAGACAAACAGACAGACAAACAGACAGACAGACACGATTTTATTATATAAAAATAGATATAGATATAGATTATGTTCATCAAAATCCCGAAACATTCTCTTTCGCAGATCATGACGTAGTGGATTCCCTGAAACCGGTCAACCAAATAGAACACAGAAATATCAATCAATGAATGAAAAACACAGGTATAGTTTTTTCAATGTGGAAATGAAAAGTGTAGTAATGTCAATTGAAGCACACACAAATTAATTTCATCAACAAAATGATGGATTTCCTGTTATATGTCGAAAAGATGTTATGACGATTATCTCAACCAAAAACGACTTGTTATATTATGTTGCCTTCTCAAGCTTTGTAACTCAACCATCAAAGGGAGGGAGGGAAATGTAACTTTCAAGTGCTATATTATGGACTCCCCTATGACCACCGACTCCCCTTGCCGCTTAAAGTGTAAGTCCTTAGGAGGCTACCTCCCAAATTTCAGCTTCGTAGTATGAATAGCATAGAAATTAGCTTTAGGAGCCACTCAGCTGATCCACCGCCTGGGCAGCATCCAGCTAAAGTCCTAAGGAGGCTACATACCAAATTACAGTTTCATAGTGTGAATAGTATTGAAATTAGCCTACGAGCCACTCAGCTGATCCATGGCCTGGGCAGCATCAAGTTGAGGTCCTAAGGAGGCTACATACCAAATTACAGCGTCATAGTGTGAATAGCATAGAAATTATCTGTAGGGACCACTCAGCTGACCCGGGACCTGGGTAGCACCAAGTAAAAGTCCTAAGGAGGCTACAAACTGAATTACAGCTTCCTAGAGTAAATAGCATAGAAATTAGCTGTAGGAGCCACTAGCTGATCCAGGGCCTGGGCCAAATTACAGCTTCATTGTGTGAATACCATGGAAATAAGCTGTAGGAGCCACTCAGGTGATCCATGGCCTGGCCAGCATCAAGTGAAAGTCCTAAGGAGGCTACCTACCTATCAAATTACAGCTTCATAGTTTGAATAGCATAGAAATTAGCAAGTCAAACGTTCTACGACATTCAACCATTTGCATTGACTATTTCTGAGTAATCCCTCTGACAACCAATCTTAAGATGCCGCAACCCTGCATTGCAAGTATTGAATAGAAAGGTATCTGGCTCTGCATACCGCATATCGTCCTATTGGAAACGAGCGATAAATAAACTGGGAAAACTCGGGGAAGCTTGGAGTTTTGCCGATGGCGGAGGAGTTAATTTGAAAGGAAGTCGCCAAGATCATTTCTCAGATAGGAGTCGAGGGACTTGATTTATTGGAAGTGTCATATTATGTTTTAGGTCGGCTCGAGGGACCCACTTTCCAGCCCTACCTGGTGTTTACCTAAGCGGGGGGTGGTCTCGTTTGAACGAGCCAGGAATTTGGTTCGGATCGATACTAAAGTTTGACTTTTTGCGAATTTCCGCGCGGTTTCTGGGTCGTTTCATCTTCATCACAGCATAATTCTTTCTTCCCTTTCTCTTCGTTCAACTACCGTAGGGCACGATACTACCGTAGGGCGCGACTCCATCATTTCAACCCAACTTCGTTAACTCCGAAAGACACGGCGTGGAAAAAAACTTACGTCTGCAAAGATCGTTGTGTTCATAAGATAGGTACCTAGTGATTTATTTGTCACAATGCCCACAATTTTTTAGACGTTAGACTAAAATCAAGTCAGATCGAGGAACGAATAGCACCACGTCAATCAGCGTAAAAAAATAATGGAATTTGAAGTGCCACACTTGGGATTACACAAAATCTGAACTTTGGCCCAATCGTGGCCGCCGGCGGCTCACAGCGCCAGTTGTGTGCGACCGAAAAAATCGGTTGACGGGTCAAATTTCCATGAAATTTTACGTAGAATCCAAATTTAAAATAAACAAGGGGGTTCCCTGTGAAAAAAACCAGGATCGTGTGCATTGGGCCAATTTGGCCCAGTCGGAAAAATATGAATTTAGCGCGGCTGAATGCAGGATAAAATAAAAAAATAGGAAACATGTGTTTTTGCATTTTTTAAAAATCCCTCACAATAAAGAATTAAAATTCATATCCACCACAGACCACCCTGTATATCGTGGGGTAGGTAATGTAATATTTAATATTTTAATTTCTATATTATCAACCTATGTCGCATCATTTTATAGTTATTTCGTAGTTATTTAAAATAACTTATTTTATTAGCGCTCGAAGGGGAGTAACCACCTGAGTCATGGAAGAATGACCTTCCTTCTTCCATGCATCAGAGTATAGTGGAAGTCATGGTGTTGACACAATCCCTTCTGAATGGGAACGAACACTGAAGTATCCATGCTGTTGGGTGACGCTAGTCAACCTAAACCTTACAGTGACGTCAAACTTGGTTACTATCTTATCTTTTGTTATCTGTGATCGTTGATTTTTAGTTTTCCTTCATTATCCATTCAACTTTTCGGGAGTTGAATATTTTTGTGGGCTGCATAAGTAGTTGAATAGTTACTATGTTTGTGGTATTCTTGTATTCTTAAGTTCCTTTTCATCACGTGAATCGTTCATAGTTTCATTAATTCAGTTTCGTAATCATCCGTTATCCGTTGTTTTCTTAAGACGCACACATTTATATGATCGTAAGTGTGCTTGTCCTTGTACGTTGGCTGCAATTGACTGCCAAGTCTCTATTATTCAACAAACGTAGCCAAAAAATCGCGAACGGATTCCCTCCCATGAGGGACCTCGATATGAAACTTGAGCTTGTAGACACCTTGAAAGGTACGTAGGTCCGTACGGGAATTGTACATAATTAAGACGGTTAAATTATTGTGTATGTTATTTAATCGTGTGTATCTTTATTCGATTGATTCATATTCAAGCATGCAGATGTAAGTACTTAGTGTATACCCACGTTTGGTTTTGTGGGTGAAGACCAGAGTTTCTTCGTTTCGAGGTGACGGTTTAGTCAGAAGATGTCGACGTTTAGGTAGTTTGTATTTATAAATGGAGAAACGCTGGATGTCATAACTATGCACATCCTCAACCGCTGAATCTAGGAACTTGAAACTATGAAGACGTTCATACTGGAGGGCTTTTCAATTCAACCCCGTTTGGGAAAGAAATTCGAAAGCTCAGCATGGAACACATACTGCATTGTATTGGTTTTGAACACAGAATGTTTTGTTTCTTTGATATTCAATGATAAATTCATCTGGTGACTCGTTTTCCGTAGGCCACTCAGGCAAGGTTTGGTGCGCCAGATGGAATTCGTCAGGTTCTGTGATTGCGTCTTGCGGCGAAGACAAAACCGTGAGACTCTGGGGAATGTCAGGAGGCCAGTGGAAACTGAAAACCGTTCTTCAGGATGGTCATCAGAAAACAGTGAGGTTTGTACCTACTCAATTTGTCAACCATTTCATGAAGTCGTTTTTCACCGTTGGTTTTCTAAATGTCACCTTTTTAAGCTGATGGATCGTATAGTGATTCAAAACAGTGCGTAATGATTTCTAGGCCGATAGGGATCACATGATTATTGGCCCGCTGTTGTTTTTTACAGTAATGGCTTGCACTTTGGGGTTTTTGAAGAGTTTGTCTCACTTGATGTTTCGAAAATAGGACAAACTCTGGAAGGAGCTGTTCTCTAGTAGAGAAGCAGTCAACCCTCTGTCTTGTTTGTGCCTAGGAGCTGTAAGGTAGCATACACGGACATAGGTAACTCTGTATTAGAGAGGTTTGCGAGAGTTATCACATCTCTGGTAACGTCTATGGTAACCCACTTTTTCCCAAATGTTCAGGAAGTCAAATTTCCCTGTATTCTTCACGTGAGCCAATTTTTAAGAAACTAAAAATAGTAATAAATTCATTTTCCACTGTAGAATGAGATAAATTAATCGGTTTTTTTAAAAGTTTGAAATAAGGTGGCAATATGGCATCAAACATCCTATGGTCCAGCTGAGCAGGGGAAAAACTAGGTATCTATGCGCTATGCGGGTCTGAATTAAGGTTTCTTACACCTTATTGGTCAATTAAAACGTGATTTAAAACTCAAAACGACGATTTATTATCACAATAGGTTCTACAATGGAAATAGTGAACCAAAACATTGAAAATTTCAAAAGTAAATGAAAGGTTTTTCAAATCACTGCATTTTCCTAAGATTGGCGAAATAAGTTTGAGCTGATGAACTACAGAAATGCTTCAAGGATTGGACGTCGTCGGATTTTGGTTTTGACAGTGGGAGGCGTCGTTTATAGGCTTTAGCAGGAAAAATAAATGCATTCGCTTGCAGCTGTTGACGTTGACTCTTCACGTTATTGCTATTCTTTTTTTCGAATTAGGAATCATGATTGTGCTCTAGTAGTTTCCACCGTAGGTTCTGTGGTATAATATACTATGGAAACAAAGCTCCATTAACGTTGAAGACCAGGACAATGAGAGAGGTGAAAATGGACAAAACCCATCCCCGGCTAATAATATTAATAATATTACCCGAGGATGGTTATTGCCCATTTTCACCTTCACCTCTCTCTCTCTCTCTCATTGTCCTGGTCTTCAACTCTAATGGAGCTTTGTTTCCATAGATCGTATTTAAATATTCTCACCAATTTCTAACAAGGTACTTGCCTAATTTTTCAATCATGAATGGCTTTGGAACACACAGGGCAATGTTGAAAAGCCTGGTTCAATCATTTTGGAGTTTCAGCTAGAGACTTTTGGTGGAGCCCTACACCGGATACCTCGTTTTCTCACTGTATGCTTATCTTTCGACAGCGATTTGAGGCCGTTTAAACTCGTTTTTCCCCTGTATCCGCCATCCAAAAATCTAGCATAAACCATAGCTAAACTCATTTTTGAAAAAAATCGATTTACCTCGTTTTTTCCCTGTACTCTTCATATAGAATAAGTTAGCGCCTTGATTAGGTTGCCATGTCAATGTCCTTTGCGTAGAAAAAGTCTGGACTTCAAAATCACCCTTCACCTCAAACCCCCTGATTGCAGTACCTAATCCGAATCTCAATTTCAGGGACTTATCATGGTCACCGTGCGGCAAATTTCTGGCAACGGCGAGCTTCGATGGGACGACAGCTATTTGGGACAATCTGGGCGGCCAATTTGAATGCAATGCAGCCCTCGAGGGCCACGAGAATGAAGTCAAATCCGTGAGTTGGTGTCCCAGTGGAAACCTCATCGCTACCTGCAGCCGGGACAAGTCCGTGTGGATCTGGCAAGTGGAAAATGACGATTTCGACTGCGCTGCTGTTCTCAATGCTCACATTCAGGTATTATTGGTACTACCGCTACAAATACCTGGAAAGTCACTGTATGAATTATTGTCTTAGGAATAATCCGTTAATTTTGCAGTGTTCAAGATAACGTAGTGTGAGGGTCCAATTCCAGAAGACATCTTATTTCGTTAAATTCGTGCCTTTCTTTTGGTTCGAACTATACTGCGTTATTTTCGTTAAAAACATGGAAAGTAGTATTCGTGGATTGTATTTCCGGAAACTGGAGTACCAGCCTGTTTTCACCTTAAATGAAGCTTGACTATGATTCTTGTTTATCTCTGGGTGTATTAGTTCATAGTGGACCCCTTAAATTCAACCCTTTAACGGACAGAAGTTGAAAATCCGTGTAATATTTTTTTTCTCGGTTCTTTTCTCTTTACTGGGCTCTTGAAACAGGGTAAATGGAGAAAAAATAATTATTTTGGGATAGCATAGATTTTAGGATCGTGTGCTCTGGAGGGCACATTGTCTGTTTACCGAAAAGCAAGGCATGGATGGGCCCTGGAGGGTACGTCATCCGCGATCCGGTATACGAAGCTTGTACCTTGGAGAGTACGTTGTCCATTTTCGGTAGTGCTAATAATACCACGTTGACCACGAAATTCAACATCACAAAGTATTAAATAAATTTACTTGAACAAACTTTTGAACACACAAATTCCAAAATTTGAATAATATAAACGTTTGAAACTTAAAGAACACTTGGTGTATCTCTCAACATATATATCACTAAATATCTCTCAACTCTTCTGTTCTGCTCATCATCATCACTATCGCTCTCTTCATGGTCTGAGACCACCATTCTTTGTATCTAGCATCCCTAATGTCATCGGTATATAAAAATGATTCATCGTAACGCTCCGAAATAGATGTGCCCTGGAGGGCACACTGTCAGCTTCTCAGATGATTTTCGAGGAAAAAAGGCCTTGGACATTTTCCCAGCAAACGGAAAGTGTAGTGTGCCCTGCAGGGCACTGAACTAAAATCAAGTGTGCAAGTCTCCATATCAACCATAAATTGCAAGACAAGAACTGTAGAAACACAAACAAAAAATCGCAGGATGGGAAACTTAGGTTCTAAATCAGTCAGGTAAACTTACAGACATCGCGCCGTGTTCACGCTGAGGTCACAAACTGGCTACCTTCCTCGCTGATACACAGATATTTCCTGTCTATCGTTAGTCACGCTAAAAACCACCCCGAAGGTACGAGTATAAACAAGATGAGTAAAGGTAGGCTCAATGGCCGAAATTACCACAGTACAACAATTATCCTTTCCTCAGGATTAAAAAAAAACGTGTACCCTGAAGGGCCCATTGTCCGTTAAATGCTCGTTTCATTGGAGAAAAAATGGTTAATATAATTATTATTCTTTATTTATGTTTAATTGTTCTTAAAAGAGATTTCAGCCAGCAAATATGATTGGATAAACGTGCCTGTAACTGTTCGGGTGTGGTCTGCTCAATGACGTACTTCGTCGAATTTGCTCTTGGATGAACATATTTCTCTCTGTTTATGGAAGTTCATTGACTATCATAAAGTGCTTCTTGATCCTCGCCCACATCTGTAGCACCAGCTTGTAATGCCTTCCTTACTGATACAAGTGTAGGCTTTGACTGATATTGACTATACATTGAGGATTTTAGGGGTAAACTGACTAAATACAGGTAAGGAACAGGACCTCTTGCTCATTACCAAGCTAACTACGGCCTGAGAGCAGAGGAGTTGTCCCTTAATGCAGGAAATGATCTCACTCCTGACACCATGTTTAATTATTTAGGGGTCAATTTTTAATTAAGACAACGAGGTTCAAGATTGACTGAATTTATTGGTTAGGAAGGTTCGCCTGTTGTAATACATCGCCTGCTCAACGTCATCAAAACAGTACCCATAAATATATCGCCGTTTAAGTGGCAACATGACCTATCTCACTTTTTGTTACTTTACAGGGGACAAAAAACTGCCTATTTATCTATCTGGAGTATAATTTGATTTCATTTGCCTGTCTGGCGCGAAAATTCATTTTTTGTAGGGTAAATAAATTTTTAAATGATTAAAAACCGCTAAAAATTGAGATAGGTCATGTTGCCGACTTAAACGGCGATATGAAGCATACATGGGACTCAATTTCATCAGTTTTTTATTTGATGTTGGAGTTAATTTGAGTTCATAGGTACTGGTATGGGAAATTGCTTATCTAAGTCTTCTAATATCTTCTAATCTGGTTCCGGTCCCAATTTAATGTCCCTCAACGTTATACAATAGAAACCTACCTATTCCTTCTGGAAATAACATGCTACTTTTAATGTTTAATAGGACGTTAAAAAAGTTGCGTGGGCTCCTGATGGAGATGTGCTCGCATCTGCCAGCTACGACGAAACCATCAAGATGTTCAAAGAGGATCCTAACGATGGCGAATGGAACAACGTGGCCACTCTCAAGTCGCACAACTCAACCGTCTGGTCCATTTCTTTTGACAGCACCGGCACTCGCCTTGCAAGCTGCTCTGATGATGGGATAGTCAAGGTTAACATACTTATATACAGTGTTAGTTATATACAGAGTAGTGATGAGTCGATACCGAAACTCGAAACTTTAGAAAAGTTTTGGTTTTGAGTTTGAGAATCGAGACTGCCAGGACTTCTGAAAGAAGAATTCTCATCAAAATATATGATTAGGCTACTAACAATTATTGATTCACTGGAGGTTCTGGAACTAATATTGTTTTGAGAGTGATAGTTAGTCAAATGGTTTATTTGGAGTAATTGGATTTACCGTTCTTTAACATAACCATGCAAGTAAATAGTGGACCACTGGTGGACCTGTTTAAAAGTTTAGCGAGTTAACTTTCGAGATTCGCGATTGATTTTTTAAAAATTGTTTCGGGATTCGAAATTCCTGGTTTTGACCATCGCTAATACTGAGAGTGCTGTTTCTAGTCTGTTTGAGATGGATTTACTACTAACATTACTCAATCAGGTGGGTGAGTGAAGAGCACTTCGAATCTGCTGAAGTGAGAATTTTACAGGAAGACGGAAAAACTGAATCAAATCCATAGTCATGCAGCATGGCTATACGAGCGAATTTTCGAAGAAATAATTGGATTTATGCAAAATTTCTCCAGTAAAGAACATGATGTCCATGAAGAACATCTCAAGTATCAACCACGTTTCTTCATCCAAAGTGCAATTAGTTGCAGCAACTAAGAGCAATTTTCAACTCAAATACATCGAAAAAAAAACAAAAAAGTAGACTTCATATCGAATCGAGGTGTTCATATGAATTCGAATGGACCTTCAAGAAGAGTAATTGTCTGCTGAATTACATGGAGAAATTTATTTTATTATTTTTCTTGTATATATTACTTTTTGTTTAATCTAAGTTTCAAACTTGGCTTTGTGACATGCCAGGAGAATGAGAAATGGGGACTTCAACCTTGAAATAAATTATGAAGTTCTCATAAATTTGCAGAACAACAGCACCTATGAGATACCTAATGTATTTTCTTCTAGAGAATATGAGATGCATCTTTTTTGAAATATTTCATCTTAAACAGCCAAAAAATGCTAGTGACAAGAAAGGGTACATCTTTGTGGAATGACCCATGTATTATTTTAATAGTTGATGTGTAGTAATAAAAACGTCTCGCTACTGTCACTTGTAGAGAGGTTAGGGATAACTATTGATATATAACCATGGATATCTACATATTTTCCTTTGTCTTCCAGATCTGGCGTCAGTACCTTCCAGGCAATCCTGAAGGAGTCGCCACAATAGACAACGACCCTACGTGGAAATGCGTCTGCACGCTCAGCGGCTTTCACGACGGGCCTATCTACGACATAGCGTGGCACCCAACAGAAGACCTGATAGCCACAGCTTCTTGCGACAACGGCCTTCGAATTTTCAAAATGGATCCCACCTCTGAACCTAACGAACCCTCTTTCTCACTCGCCACTGCCAACTACGCCGCTCATACGCAGGACGTCAATTCGGTCAAGTGGCACCCAACTGATCCCAAACTCCTTATAACAGCTGGTGACGATTCGACAGTGTCTATTTGGCAGATTAAGTGAGTCGATATTTAACGTGAACAACTGAACTCATCTGTAGTTACATCTACTGTGGTGGTGAATATGTATGGCGATATTTTCACACGCCAAAACAATGAACTCGTATATATCTACATACGGTATAAGTGGTAAATGAACATCCGTGGTTTGTAAATATACACTATAGTTGTCCTATATTGGTCTGTAATAAAACCTTTGTATTAGCTTACTCATTACTCAATGTATTCTTAATTTACCTTTGAATTCATAGATGCGCACTTGTGGGGTCTAATGGTGTCTATTACGTTTCTTTTTGGCTACTCAGACAATCAATTAATCAATCAATTAATATCAGGCATTTTGTGGTTGTTTTGGGTACCAACACTTCTATCAACCTACTGATGACATGCTGAGGCGGCTCAGATTGAATTCACAAAGGCGATGAAGGTTTATGGTTTCCTTCAGCCTCACCCCGTACTCTGCTGTAAACCAGGAGAAGGAATTGAATTAGACATGCGGACAGTGACACCATCAAAAAACGAAGGGCTGTATGATGGAAGGTTGGAGTGTGGCACTATTTAGGTACAACTGTATTTCTATTGG
The DNA here is from genome assembly GCA_963920205.1 of Stenodema calcarata. Taxonomy (NCBI): domain Eukaryota; kingdom Metazoa; phylum Arthropoda; class Insecta; order Hemiptera; family Miridae; genus Stenodema; species Stenodema calcarata. Next base: position 5,783,855 of record OY986055.1, on the reverse strand, counting down.
TAGCTCAATCAACGTTTTACTCCTCCAAACGTATCGATTGAATTTCTCACTCATATTTACAGGGATAGAGCTGTGCTATTTGCTGTAGGTATATCTACTATTTGCTAAAACTACTAGGAGTAGGTAGACTGGGGCCTGAACAGGACCAGACTGGGATTACAACGAGACCAGACTGGGTCGAGAACGGCTCCAAACAATGGAGACGAAATTTGTTTTAAACCAGTAAAATGGAAACATTTTACATAAAACCAGTTCTTCGAAAATTTGCTCTTATAGCCATGCTGCATGAATGTGGATTTTGTATCTTTACTTACGTTTTTTGTCACTTCTTCTACCTTCTAGGGACGTACCTTCATAACGACCTCGCAATACCTGTTGATGCCTAACAAGTTCGGCAGAAAGTCTTATAGAACCTGTGGCTCTATCCAATTTTAGATCCTGTTCTACTTGTAATTTGATACTCAGCCTTTGGTCTTTGATATTAAGAATTGTCTCAAGCAGGGTCACAGTGACACGGTCACTTATCGTATAGGTTACCTCATTCACAAGTTTCCGCAAGGTTAGGAGACTAGTTACGAATGTTGCGATAGGCGAGAACTTAGTTTTCGGCGTGAGAACTTAGCTCTTTCAAAAATTATATTTTAACGTGGAATAAATAATTCGTCAAATATTTGTATTAGGACGTACCTGTACTCTTCTAAAACTTGGCCATGAAGATTGAGCGAAAGTAAAATTTCTTCAGCTTTTTCACTGGTGAGAAATATTAGGGAATCCACTTACCACTCTGTTCCTCTAACCCCGATACTGAAGTGAACGACGTCTGGGGAAGGAATCGAGACTGATTCCTTGAAGAATCGTTATCTTTTACCAGCAAAAGCACAGGCGACGATTTAAATTACCCATGCCAGTTTGCGGAAAATACCAGTACTGTTGTGAAATCCAAGTGTTTTGGCCCATTTTTCGCTGTAACTCCAAAAATAATTGTCCAATTCAAGATTTCTTTCTATCATCTTAAAGCTGGTTGAAATTACTATCAGACCGCATAATATGGGGTCTGATACTAAATTCAACCAGCTTTATTCGAAATTTCCTCTGTCATAATCGTATAGCACTTTTAAAGGGGGAGTTTCATATTATGAAACTGCCCCTTTTAAAGTGCCTAACATTTTTTGCGGTTAAACTTGAATAATTCAATGATTATGATTGATCGAAGGAACCAGATAATATCGAAGTTGACCATACCATTGAAAAGCTATTGAATGGAAGTTTTCATTAGATTTGCGAGTGTCCAGGATTTTTGTTTGAAGAGTAGTAACGTTCTACAGATTTTCAGAATTTTTTTTCGTTTCGCCTATGCTTGAGCTGATGTTATGATCACTAGATGGTACTTCTCACGAATAAAGGTACACTAATCTTATAGAAAGTTTAACGTTGATTCTGACAACGTGGCCAAAGGTTTATCAGAATCGATTATAACAATTTTTCGTCGTTTTTTTAATCGTTTTAGGCCTCAAACCGCAAAAATACGATAATATGTAACAAAACATGTCGTTCTGGTTAAAATATGGAGAAATATGTGAATAAACCCAAATATGTACTTAGCATCGAAATGGTCTAAATCGACTGAAAATCGTTCAAAACGTATAGTGGTTAAAACCAATTGACGATATCTGGTTCCAGGAAGTATAATATACATATTATGTAAACACATGAAAATCCCAGCCCTACCCCTCGCAGTCTCACAGAGTGACTGTGAGAAAAGCGCCATATCCATAGTTGTTAAGCTTGAATGACGTCAGAGTTGTAGAAGGTTTTTTTTCCCGCTGAATCGATTCCCGATGTACGTCAAGTATAAGTAATATCTCTACCATCCCGGAGAGCTCCATTCTGCACAAGACAGAAATTACAGCCTTCGTCCTGCGAAATTCGCTTCTTCTGTGACTGGAAACCCAGTGCGAACTGGGTTTTCCATTGACTTTTTGGGACACCTGTAAAACCTTTGTAAACCATTTTAACTAGTTATATGTTTATTTATAATGGTTATTTGGAGTAATTACATTCGCTGTGACAATAGAAATTATTATTACTCATCAATTCATCTTCTGATATCCATTTGAATAAATTCAATGTTCTTTATATAAGTGATCACAATCAAGATATTTTGAGTCCATTGTCCAGAGTAGGTATACAGGACAGGAAATTAACCATCATTTCAGGGGTTCAAAACGAATTTCATCAGAAATTAGTTGTAGAATCGATCCCTGGCTGGTGGTACGACCTTAACGCTCACACCCTGTATATTATAAGAAACGACAATGTTGAAACTGCCATCTGGACTGACGAATTCTGGTTGTGAGCCATTGTAATGAAATTTGCTTCTTCGTAAATCAGTTTGGCATCTAAAAACAAAGGCTCGCTGGAACAAAGCCTTTGTCATACCGTTTCAAGCTCATTTTTCATTCGACGGGACACAAAACAGGTCGACTACCTAATGACCGGCGGTATTTTCCCTCAGTTCGTCACCGCCTGCTAAACAAACTTGGGGAATCCTCGCTTTTTGGGAACCGCCTCATTCCAATAACCCTCATGAAGGCTGAAACGAATTTTTCCCCTCACCATAACCTGTATGAATAGTTCAACAGGGGCTCCCCCCCCCCCCACTAGTTGACTCAGCTGTAGACGTAGTTGGAGAGGGGGCAGTGCAGTTTGGTTTTCTTTACAGAAGGATCCCTCGTATAAATACTCAATCACTCTCTGGAGCCAGTTGATAATCGAGTTCTTCTCTACATCATAATCATGTCACGCAATCTCAAAACCACTTTTCTCGCCACATGCGTGCTGTTCTGCGTCGTAGGTAAGCTCCCCCATTTATTTATAAATAAATTTCATTTTGACCGTAGATTTCACACAATTTCAATAATATACACTTGAAGGCTACAGGGGAAGAATGGTATAATTCCACTGTCAATTTCGAGGTTTCAATGCCGTCTAGAGGCTTTCTGGAGTAGTTTCACGTGGTAGGTCGGTACTGGTGAAAAACGATTTCATTTCATGATGGTTTGGAATAGGTAAGTTGATAATTTTTTTTCATACCTTGGCAACGTATCATGAGATGGTTAAGTTAGTTTGTGCTCTCCTGAACATTTTCCAATTTTGGAATCGTACCCTTCTTCCCCTGTACCCTTCACTTGTTAACATTTTTTCAATGATTGTTCATCTCAAGAAATTACCAATTTGTACTGAATTTTCCTAACGATTACCCTTTCACAACCTAACAAACATACAACTTAATACATCCCAACAAACATACATCCTCATATTATATCAGATCGTACTTTTTATGTACGACCAAAACCAACTTTTTTTGTATTGTTGATTGGGCGCAATAAAAGACTTCATACCTAACCAGTACGAAATCCTCACCATTTTCAGAAGAGAAAACAATAGTCCGTAAGGTACCTACCTATTAATTAATGTGGACCAATGTCTAACATATAGAGCGTTATAATAATTTCGAAAATTTGCTTTTTCCATCCTTAATATACGAAAATTACAAATATTTCGGATGATTTTGGACATAATTGCCTCTTTATTACTTGGTTGGTTTGTAGGCCACTTTAAAAGTTCGATTTTAGAAAAAGGCCTGGCATACAAGTGAAGTATTTTTGGAGGTTTTCAGTGAAAACCTCTGCAGCTTTCATAATATGAACAGGTATATTACACCTTCGGATGTTTACTACACCAGTCACATCAGTGTTGTCATAGGAGACAACACAGCAGTTGAAAAAGTTTGCCCTGAACCGACCTCCCAATATTAGTGCCTTTTGAATTCTCTTGAACGATGGTTCTTTGTCCGCCTCCTTATTGTGGAATGTTGTTTAAAACCCACAGACATTGTAAATCATGTACAATTGTGATTTTTCCTACTATTTTTATACAATTTTACACTTTGTGAAGTGACGATACTGTCCACCCACTAGGTTTTTAAAACACCTCTTGTTTTTAAAACACCTCAGATCACCTGGTTAATTTTTTCAACCAGGAAAAATTTTCTTTTGGTTTGTTATTAGCGAATTTTTGAAGAAAAAGAAGCTATTGTTTTTGGTCCAAAATTGTTAAAACTTGAATTTTCGGAAAAGTTTTACACCAAACTCCGTTGCAGACCATCCAAAATTCACAGTCAAAATACACCAAAAATCGTATGCATATAACGCGTATTTGCTGCAATAGTGTCATATCTCCAAATTGCATGCTTCGGGGTAATCGAAAAAAAAAAAAAACATTTCAACATTGAAATATTCCGCTACGAATTTCACTAAGCGAGGTTTCAAAGCTCTCATTTCCGAGCTTTAAAAACTGGCTTCGTGAAATGGTTTTTTTTCGATTACCCCGAAGCATCTAATTTGGAGATATGACACTATTGCAGCAATTGAGCGATATATGTATGTGTCATTCCAGACGATAGCTCTCGATAGAATTGAGACAAAAAGTTCAAATTTGCACAAAAAATCTGTCTTGGCAATCGAAAGTTTTTGATGGGTGGAATCGGGCCACACTAAGGGGGGTTTTGGGGAGTTTTAGGGGGGGAAACTACCCATAAATTCCAAAAATGAAACAGTCTGACGAGTGACACCTTATGTTAAAGGTTTTTTACGGTGGACACGATGAAGTCAGAATTGCGATATCTTTTTCCGTTCTCAGACTGGAGCACTTTGAAGATGAAGAAACGTGGCTGTTACTTGAGATGTTCTTCAGGTTTATCTGCTCTAATCTGATAACGGAATGAGATATCGCAATTCTGACTCACCATCATGTTCAGCGTTGGAAATCTATAAACTGAGGTGTTACTCGGCAAAAATGGAGACAAAATTTGTACTCGTACTTCAAAATGGAGAAATTTTTACATAAAGCCAGTTATTTCTTCGCAAATTTGCTCTTATTGCTATGCTGCATGAATTTTCAACCCTTCATTCCAGGATATTTTACTGTTTTATATCTAGTAGGTGTCATGTGTACACGTCATGTGTAACTTTAGGGTTTCGGAAGCTCTTCGGGCTCTGTGTGCACAGCTGGAGAGCCAATTAGCGGTTATTCCCATAAGCTTGTTTTCATTCGGATGACTGAGTTGAACGACGAGTATCTTCTATTAATAAATTGCTAACACTAGGATAATTCCCTTTCCGTTTTGTTGCAGTGGCGGCCAGCGCCAAAGATTTGGAAAAACGTGAGTATACACCAGATTTCAAAGCCTAAGTAATGTGTGGTAGAATAGAAATTATTAAATTATTATTACAAGCTGTACTTGTGCGTATGAGCTTGAAGAATGTGTGGTTCCGTGATGTTTTCTAGTGTGTGAAGAGGGCAAGGAGTGGAAAGAGCAGTGCCACACTTGCCATTGCTCTTATGGGAAGCCCGTTTGCACAAGGGAACTCTGCGATAGTGAAGCAGTTAAAGCTCCTGCACTGCCCACCCCCCTGACGGCAGAGACCTCTCCGAAAACAAGTAAGAATAGTTTGAAACAGCTTTATGTTATTATCACAATTGTTTCAGTGGTGTATGGCAAACTCTATTAGTGCCAAATACAATGACTAATTACTTCAGTTCCTACGCAAGAACGAGGTTATAGATTATTCCAGGAACTGCTTACTGGAAGGTATACAGGGTGTCTACAGTAATTATGGGACAAACTCAAGGAATCAATTCTACAGCTCATTTGCAACAAAAAGTGCCTCTTAAGAGTTTTTTCATTACTTAACTAAAACACCGACTTTTTACACTTTTAAGATTCTTTTTCGTGTTTCCGACCTTGTCTCAGTAAAACGACTCTAACTCCCCTAAAGTTGGCTTTTACGTCAGAGAGATAGCAAATTTAACGTTCTATCCAACGGTATCCTCAAATTTTATTATTTATATTTATTTAATGGAGTTAAAGCCGTTTTACTGAGACAAGGTCACAAACACGGAAAAAATCTTGCAAGTGAAAAAAGTCGGTTTTTTAGTTGAGTAGGTAATGAAAAAACTCGAGGAGGCACTTTTTGTTGCAAATGAGCTGTAGAATTGATTCCTTGAGTTTGTTTCATAATTACTGTAGACACCTCGTATAAGTGACCAATCTTCACTGTTGGGGTTATTCCACATTGAAATCCTTTCAATTCAGGCATGCTTCCCAACTGTTCCAAATTAAATTTACAAATTTTGTCTGCTCCAACTCTGGGGAGCCAAAGAAATGTAGATTTCACGGCAAAACTCCGCTCATCTTGGTATGGTCTTTTTGATTCCAGCTGGTAGCTCAGGTCTGAGCCTGCATTCGTCGTTCAGTTGGTATGTCATCGCCTTGACCATTCCCACAATTTTCTTCACAAGGCAATAATGAGGCAATGCCGCCAGCCGGTTTTGTAATTTCGAGAATACAGACTCAAGAAAAAATGGCGTTTTCGCTTTATTTCTCCTTCAAACCGTCAGTGAATATGACAACGTGCATAACCGGCAAATCAATAGTGCAGCAGTTATATGGGAGGAAGCAAGACACTTTGACAGGTGGATTGGATCAATCGGTTTAAACTTGGCTTATTCAAGTCGCTAAAGTCTACATTTTGAAAACCAGATTCAATCATAACTCAATCAAATTGAGAAATAATATCCATTGACTGACCTGAGGGGAAAACTCAATCATCAAGAGTTAAAAACATCCACGTGCTACAAGACAGAAGAAGTGGACTGAATGAACTAACGGTCGGTTGGACTGACAAGTTTGCAGCTTCAACAGATCACGCTGCTAAGGCAGTCTTGATGCTGCACCTACCATTTATGAGTATCTCAATAAGAAAGATCAACCAAGTATTGGGTACGCAGGCCTGAGGTGCAGCAAAGTCAAGTGTTATCAGAAACCCAGCCTTCATTGCTGTACAGAATTGCAGATGTCTTCCAGGGGGCCAGTCACGAGGAGCTGTGTCAGAAAACGTTCGCGATGATTCTAAACAAGACTTGATGGTGCCTTTTTTGACTCCTAATCGAGGAATTATTAACATCACAGCCCTCAGCAGGGTGTCCTATACCCTCAAACATATCGACAACAGCAGCAAAACAACCCTTGGGAGGTACAGAGTTCAATCACCAGGCCGCATTGAAGAGCCTCTGATCTCGAACAGTTTGACATTTTTGACATGCTGCGATGTAACAGGTTCTATAACAATCACGCTACCATCTCTTATGACAAGTGGGTCAACATCTTGATATTTGCATCAACACAATGGGTCCTCCCGAGGAGATTGAATTCGGCAAAAAACAAAGAGCTCTGGAGCTCACTCAACTATTCCCCAATCAACATAGTTCCCACCCCAGTTGTAAAAAGGTGACAGTCGATAAGGTTGAATATTTACGTGTTAACCTTTGGGAATCGAATAATGCATTTATCCGTCAAATCAGTGGAAGATGACGTGCTAGCACTCTTGGGCCACGACCCTCAGAAATTGGGTACGTCTAGATAACGTTTGGATCGTGCCATTCCCCTTCTCAATACTTCACCAACACAGGCTTTCCAAGTGGATGTTTTTGTTCCATTCATGCTGTTGTTGCCACGCGTTCAAAATGTTCTTTGAAGAGCCAGCCGGTTCGTGTGGCCAGCAGTCAGGGTTATGGATCAAAGACGTTGAAAAGCCCTTTCAATGGGTCAAGGTGGTATCGCTGGCCAGTGTTAGCTTCACAAGCTTTTATAGGCTGCTACACTGGCCTACAAACTACATACAGCAACTACCCACTTCTCAGCACAGGTTGAATCTAATTTTTAAAAAACTCAACTTCTCGGTTACTGCTTCATTCATGACCTTCACCCAAGTCATTAATAACTCGTACATGCAACCAAAATTTAAAACTTGAGCCAACACAGCTGATACATGCAATTTACTCACGCTACCTTCCTATGCTTGATTCCAGGCTGTACACCCGGAGAGAAATGGATGGAAGACTGCAACAACTGTATCTGCGATAACGAGGGGGAACCTGAGTGCTCACGAAGGATCTGCGGAGGAACCTCAACGAAACGTCCTCTGAAGTAACGAGTGTGTCGATTTTGTGTGCAAATCTTCAACACTAAATTGTTATAATAACTAGCAATTATTACTAGTTAAAAAAAGAAAATAGAGGAAGAAATCCCGAACAAATTTTGTTTTTACCAAGAAAGTAATACTTAGTCTACATTAATTTTTTTAATACATAGAACATTATTAATCAAACGTGCTCATAAATTCTCGTACAACCTTCATCTAACCTCTTCTTCCAGGGTACAACGTTCAGGGTTACTTGGGACTCGCACCTAAAACACGGACTTCTACGTATCAAATATAGACTAGGTATCAAATAAGCGACGATTTGTTCGTTTGGATATGCTCGCCCAGTGGAAACGCAGCTTTACATACACTCAACTGTTAACCCCTTAGCGCCCATTGTACCTCAGGGCAACCTAAGCTTATTTTCTGTCAGGACAACCTAAAAGTGGATATCACAGGGCATAAAAACTGCTGTTAAACCTCACAAGTTGGAAGTTGAAGGATCAGATCGAACCCAGGCCAGGATACGATATTTTCTTCAAACTTTCTGCCCTCAACATCACGCTCCGAATGTGGCCTTTGACTGTATTATTTCCTGAGCATAGACCACTCACCTAGATTTTCCTACCACACTGATTCAAATACCTGTTGCATAAAGTATAACACAATCCTTAAGACTACTGTGTAAAGTGAATGAAGAAAATACTGAAGATAAAACTAGATAAACTCAACCATAAATAAAATGGTATATTTACAAAAAACATAACCCAGTCAGATCACAGAAAGCAAGAGTTCGTGACAGACAAAATATAAGTCAATATTTGTGAGTCTTTGAGAAAATATTTGACTAACCTATTTCATCAACGACTCACAACATTTAAATTGCCAAACGACTTTGTGGGATACATGAGTACTATAACAGGATTAACAGTCAACATTTTGGTAACGTACGTACAAAGTTGTTCTGGCAAGTAACACCCTGAATAATGACTAGGCATTGGAACAATATTGAATTTCACCACAAAATTCATTTTATAGTGCAGATAACAAGCATAAATATACATGTGCATTCCTACTCTCACCACCTACTAACAAACGCCCGAGCATAACAAATTCTGTGAAGGTATCGCTTCAAGTTTTACCATTTTTGACAGTATTGGACCTTTTTGCACAATAGTTCCAAGAGATCGGAGTTTTCCTCGTCTAAAAAACTGTCATTGATGATATGATTCAATAAATATGCAGGTTTGGCTCTTGTGAGCAGAATCATAAACCGTCCCCAAAACTCTTACCAAGCATAATAATTTCACAAAGATGCAGTGCAACAATATACCTACTGATGTTTAAAACTAATATCCAGAAGAATCACTTAGTTTGACTCGTTACACTGGGTAAGAGATGCACCCAATTTCAGAAATTCGTACTTATTCAGGTATAAGTTCAAGATGAATAACTTATAAACGAATAGGTGTGTCTGAGGAAGTTTCAAAGTTTTTTTTAACCTGTACGTGCACGGGACTGGGCGGCGGTAGTTGCAGAAACGGCCGCTGCCGCTGTGCTGCATAGTAACCATCTCACAACTAACAGTGAAATTAGGCCCATCATTTAGAATAAACTTGTATAATGAAACAACCGGATTGATATAAATTTAGTCAATGTTACCCACATTCACCACTACCATTTCATTCGATTTTTTATGAATAGCTAGCCAAATGTAGCCAATTAAAACACTGTAGATTTACACTTCTCTGGGGGTTCTAAATTCATTATTATTCAACGTTTAGGAACTTTCAAAATTTTCTGCGTTAAAGCTAAGACGAAAGAGGTGAGTCAAAAGGCGTCAATGGTAGAGATAAATATCAAGCAATAACTAATATTATTGTAGAAACGTTTTGCAGGTTCATTTCTCGCTTAAGGGGGTTATGACGCAGGAACGACTAGAATAAAAGCCTTTTACTTGTTGGAAGCATCCGCAGGCTCGCTCGACCTTACTTTTTGACTTAATCCTAGGGAAGCTTAATTTTTCTAGGTTAAAAGTGGTACATATTATGTATACCTTATGTATACATACTTCCTGACTGCATGCAAAGCTTTAGAGTAGAAAATGGAATATTTCTTCAATGTTATAAACGAATTAGAAAACTAAGGTGAATAATACATAAAGTGTGTGTGGCGTGTTGACCGTCAGTAAGAAAAATGATGAGGGATGTCGAGGGTCGGTCAAATGAGAGATGTTTAATGTGCCAACGTTTCGAAGAATTTATTTCTTCATCGTCAGGGCAGTAGTGTACAAGATGGAGTTGGACTCCAACGAGGGAAGCTCTGGCCTCTAGATCACAGATACAACCTTCAAAAAAAATTCCGATTACCTATATCAAAAAATTTGTTTATCATAGATGCGGTTGAATTTTTCTATTTGTACATTTCTTGTGCTGTGGTGGAAATTATCGTAGTTTTCCTTGAAACGAGCAGTAATAAAATCAAGTAGAGGCTCAGGAAGATGCTGCGAAGCAGCCTGTATCTGTGATCTAGAGGCAAGAGCTTCCCTCGTTGGAGTCCAACTCCATCTTGGTTTTCTGTTATATATCCCCGAACACAATTACCTTCATGGCCCCAAGAATTTAGACCTGTGGAAATTCTTCAGAAGCCAGGAGAAACTGTCTTTGTTCCTGGAGGATGGTGGCATGTAGTGCTGAACTTCGACACAACTATAGCGGTTACCCAGGATTTTTGCAGTAAAACAAATTTTCCAGTGGTTTGGCATAAAACATTGAGAGGCCGTCCAAAGCTAGCTAAGAAATGGTATAAAGTGCTAAAGATGGTGAACCCAGAATTGACAGCAATAGCCGACACTATTGATGTGGATCTGGATACAGGAGTAGCATCCGACTCATCTAGTTCCTGCTCTTCTAGTTCAACAAGCTGTGATAGTAATGACAATGATTCTGACAGCGCACAAGAATCACTTACTCCTCATAAAAAACGGGAAAATGAACTGCCATCTTGTACACTACTGCCCTGATGAAGAAGAAATAAATTCTTCGAAACATTGGCACATAAAACATCTCTCATTTGACAGACCCTCGACATCCCTCACCATTAGGTATATAATACATATTATTTAAATATGTGTTTGATTTTGATTAATGAATTACGAGTATACTCATTAGAATATATTTTGTGGTTATTCTTCGTTTATCCTCCAATAAATCACAAGTTGGGTTTTTGCGTTTGAGTAAAACATTTTATATAGGGGATTGTGAGGCTTTGACAACCCTTCAAATCTCTGACAATAACGCATCGGTTAGTGGCAACACTGATCATAGGAGTCACATCGAACTGATTGTAAAACCAAACTTTTCTATTTGATATTCTGACTCTGTGTCCAGCACTATTGGACTTGATTCCGAGCTTTTCAATGTAATGGTAATTTACTATCTGCTGAAAGATGTCACCTTTAAAGACTCCTGGCGTTTAAAACCAAAAAACTGACCTTTTGCAGAGATACTTACTGAAATCAGCCTTCATATTCGTTTTGATATCAAGTTTGACTACTCTTGAATCACCAAATGATTTTTGATGAGCTTAGAAACCCGAATAGGCTCCAATGGGTAGACAATAAGAACTTATCTCATTAGGTTTTGTACAATTTCTACTGGGATCGTAGAGGATTTTTAAAGCACTGGTTTGAAACAATTCGCTCCTTTAAAGTAGTTTTTGAAAGGTTAATGGGACATTTGTCACCAGAGGTTTCTAAGAATAGTTGGTACACTTGTACTTCAGTAGCCAAATATCTGGAGGATAGATTGAAACCTTTAAACTGACTTATTCAACCAATAAAGACTAGAATATGTGACGGCTGTTGTGCCCCTGTTCTCGATCTTTTTGATTAACCGCTCTGGGGTTATATGGTTCTGTGGAAGCACAGACCCAATATACCCTCTGGGTGGGCATATTGCCACCCCCCCCCCCCCCTTGAAGAGGGGACTCAGCAGCCATTCATTACAAATATGATTAGATTCAGAAGACACACTCCGCGTCAACATGTGATCAATTTTTAAATAGTGTTTAGTAAACGATAAGAATGGAATCAACACAAAAGAACTGAACACTTCCAAGATAATGGAATGAATGGATAATGAAATGGTTTGTATCAAGAGCCTATCAACCGTTTAGCCACCTATCAAGATAAACGAAGGTTGCCTACGTGCAGAGGAAACAACGAAATCCGCTATAGTAACTATTTGGTCATCAACAGACACAATAAGAGGCACAACAAAAGAGAGAGTGACAATAAAAGGCACAGCTGATCGCTCATCAGGTCCATTTGAATTAGAAGCGAATCAGTAACTACTGGGCCGTTTATATTAAATATAAATTTTGATGTTTGGTAACATGGGATTTCTGCGCCCCTCAGCAAGTTTTGTTTATAATCACATTGGACAGCTCACCCTGGTACGATGTGGGCTTTAGTAGTTTAAACATCGAAGATTTTCCCGACTTCCACATTCAGGAGATAAAAGAAATAACAATAATAAAATTAAAATGACCTCTGTGAGTTCCTCCCACATGCCTGTACACCAGGGTGTTCTATCCACAACATAATACCCACATCTACATAAAATTACAAAATGTCGGACATAATCGACAACAATGTTGATCTGGCTAAACTAAATATCGGTTTGATTAATAAAATCTAACAACATTTCAATAACATACAAAGAAACCACATCCTCGGGTAGAAAGTAGTAGGAGTAAGTTAAAATACACCCCACCGCCAACATAGCTGTACAATTTCTGTAACCAGGCAGTCACATATTTGGTATTACAATATAAAGTGTATTTTTTTGAAGATTTAACCACCATAAACTATTGATATTAATTACAAACAATTCGGCAGGTGAATGAATGGGGTAAAAAAATATTAAGGAAACACTTACGACCTTATTCTCACGACGGAGTCTTGATTTCTTGTTTCACACAAGATTTGAAAGCATCCCACCCTTCCAGTTTGGCTGCCATCTGCATAAAACCATGTTTACATGATAATGAGGAACAAAACATCGCAAGGGAGTTGGGACTCAGAATTTGTCTTAAACTTGATCTCGTCACCACGAGCTGTTTACTCTGCACAACTAATTGATAACTTTGAAAACTTGTCTCAGAAACCAGAGTCTGCTCTGTGTTGCACGAGGGAGCCTTATTTAACACACACAAGCAATGTAGGTAGTTGGATAGAAACAAGTGGTCTTTGTCAGATATGGTCAGAGCGAATATTGGGGGGAAATTGAGTAGAAATTAATATGTTCATCTTCTGTAGCAACACCTCTGGAAATCTGGAGTGTTCCATGAATAAAGTGGGGTTTCTGGGAATTCTGACATGTGTCGCTGGCAATCAGAACACCCTATTACGTATCGTTCAATCTCCTTATCGATATTTGACCACCAAATGGTCAATCTGGCTAATGATTTCATGGCTACTAGGCCCGGATGCCCTTCATGAAGCTTTTCTACAACAGATTTCCGTACGTTCATTGGAATGATAATCCTTCCTATTTGGCCAAAAATGGATACCTTCTTTCAAAAGTTCGTCTAAAGGTGTACTGGGAAAGTGAAAATGTCTTAAGCCATTTGGTTGAGCGGCAAAGCATCCAATAAGAAGAAGGTTACGAGAAATTTATCGAAAAATCGAAGAAAAATAGACATTTATTTGAGATCTAACTCGCTCTTTTTACATGTTTTAACGGCGATGCATTTGACGGTCCAAAAAACGCCCCTCGTCTCATTTTTTTGATAAAAAAATTTAGCCACAATTTAAAAAATGTATTTTATGAATTTAAAAAACCGAAAAACGAGGGGCCTTTTCTTATTAACATAGTGAATTTAGACATTTATTTCAAAAGTCTCAGTCAATCACAGCCTGAGATATCCCTGTAAATATTTCCAGCCTAGGTCCTGCAGGCCCTTAAACACAAATTCTTAATTGTTAACATTTAAGAAATAAGTGTGTAAGAGTTAGTTGTCTTTACTAGCATTTTTCAATGGGTCAAAATAGACCGAACCTGTTTGATCATCTTGAATGTTATTGTTGGAAATATCACCTTAAAACCTCGATGCAAACGGTCTTTCATGATTGCAATGAACTCTCGGTAACTCAGCTGTCCATCGCCGTCTTCATCAAAGATTGCAAAGACAGTGTGGACGAGATGCTTGCTGAGGCTCGTCTCTGTACAGATGAACACGGCCCTTTGGAACTCCTCTGGGGAAACATAGCAAAAATAAAATGAATAACAAAGAAAACAGCAAAACTAATGTTACGCCAATCAAAATAAATAACACAGAATGCAGGGAGCACAGAGCGGTGAGTACTCAGGACAACAAACCTTTGTGGGTACCCGTCGATCATTTACCTTGTGAAATGGGTTGATCTGCCAATGTGTACATTCTCATGGCGATCGAAAAGTCCTCCAGGTTGTTCAAAAACTGGCAAAACACTTTGAACTGGTCAAAAGTGATTCCAGGGTTGGACGTCAACCTTCCTACCAACCTCTCCAAGTACATTTCGTGTCTGTAAACACATCATGTTATTAGTGGTTTCTTATGACATGAATAACAGAATGAATTGGTACAGGCAAATCATGGCAAAGGTTTTATTTTGTCTTGAACTGCGATGAATGAAGGTGACATGTACGTCACATAGCACATTCTTCCATTGGGTCCATTGGGGAAAGCTGAAGAAATATGCCCATAGCTCTGCTAGTCGTACAGTCGTGCTAGTCGTAAAGATTTGGTTGTAAGCGGAAATCATTGTAACTGAAAGAACTATAACTAAGAACCATCACTCGTACGCTTGCATACGAGTCTGCAACACATTGGGACATTTTACGTCTTTAGAAACACAAATGCTTAGCAACGATAGGTTGTAAGCGAAAATCGTCAGAAAATCAACTGACGTCAGAATATAACGCTTTTTATAACGCAACACTTTTCGAGTCCATGTGCCAAAGTAAAGACATAAAATGTCAATAACATAACATTGAATTACAGAGGGATGCAGATACGCGCACAAAACAAAACGTATTATGTATACTGTTTACTTCAGAAATCTACCTTAACGAGGATAGGTACTTACGCATCAGAGTCGAGGTGAGTGTAACGCAGAAGGATTCTGGCAAAATCGACCTCACTGATCGTATTCTGACCTTTGGAAAACTCATTGAACTCCTGCTCCAACACTTCGGTTTGTAGATCGGCCATAAATCTGGAAATGGGCAAAATATTTTTTTTTATGTCGTGAGGAGGCTTTGACGAAAAGTGGAAATACATCATTAATATCTACAATGTTACAACGGTTTCGGCTGTTACGCCATCGTCATGAGGATGGTGAGTGGACCTCTATTTATACATGGTTCAAAAGTGAAAGGTGACTCCTGATTGGATAAGTACAAAGTGAAAGGTAACTCGCTGGGATCTTTCAAGTGCCTTCAAAGAAAGGAATCAGTAAAAGGAATAGGTTAATCAAAGGGGACAGCCTAATTTTACCTACATCATTTACAAAGTCATCCAAATGGCGAATCCTGTGCATTCCTTAAGACTCCAATGCATCCAGTTTTGGGCCCTTATTAGAACTATGGGCTGTCTCAGCTGATGAGTTATTCCTACCCATTTCGTAATTGATCCTATCGACTTCTTCAACTAAATTATTCTCAATTGCCTCCCTCCCTCCCTCTTCTAAAGCCCCGCATACACTGTCAGTTTAATTGAAGATAATCGTAAGGCTGACGATCAGGGCCACCCACAAACTTATTAGTTGGACTGCAGTTGGCCAGGATTGAAGGTGTGTGTGCGTCGGGCAGGCGAGGATTGGACGAGAGACCGGCGACAGGCACCGACCTGTCAGATGGTGATCTCAGGTGCCCCTCTGCTACACACTGTCAGTCGGCCTGCAGGCGAGTGATCTGCGTTCTTCGGATTTTATCATTTCTATCAGTTTTCCGACGGATCGTTTTCCCTTGGGATTTGAACTGACGAATTTGGATTGAGGGGTGGAGATGGACAGCAAACCAACTTTCAGATAAGAATCCTTCAGCGCAAGGTAGAGGTGTTTGCAGATTTTGGGTATGATTTTCCCAAGTGCTTGAGGTGAAATTCGCGTGGGAAACTTCAGATGTTCGAAACTTTGGCCTGTTGCCAACCTTTTGGTTTATTATCTTCGATAATGAACCATTGGAATCGCCCAAAGAAAAATTTTTTTTAACCCCCCCTCAAAATTTGTTGGTTTACGTTTCAAGATACGTAGATTCAGAAAATCGAATAAAAAAAAATCCGTCCGTCCGCCGTACGCCGTCCGCCGTACGCCGTACGCCGTACGCCGTCCGCGCCACTTTGCCCAGTTAGCGTTGAGTTAAAATTACGAAATTTTTTTTATGGGTTTCGACCAACCCCACAATGGTCCTCGAAACTTTTCAGAACCCTAGGTCAAGGGGAAGGGGTTCAAAACGAATTTTGAAAATTTGAAAATCTCATATCTCGAAAAATTCATATAGAACGGTATGTTTTTTATTTCATATTTAGATAGAGTTTGTTCCGTAGAATTTTTTAAGACCATCCGCAGCTTTGTACGACCAGCCGTTCGTTCACAATGACGGCTCAAAGATTGTGCCTCACAACACGATCGTGTATCAAACTGTTGAAATACAAGTCCATTTTCATACTAACAAGCTCTTTGGAACATCATATGGCTTAAGTGATGTCGAGTTTGTTGTTCTGAGGTGCGTTTCGTGCTACGGAAATGAAGGTAATTTCGAATGTTTGTTGGTAGGTACTTCTTTTATAGAAAAATTATTACCGACGTAGTATTAAAACCCCCAGAATTATATCGAATTAATTAATCATAATTAATAACAATTATTATTAATAATAAATACGAATTATTAATACCTAACAATAAATTATAATCATTTTCACTAGGTACTTGATAAAATTGTTAATAATTAGTGATAATTGATAATAATAATTAATCTAACATTTAGGATCTAGACATTTAGACCTAGTGATCTAGACAGAAGGGTGATCTGTACAAAGAAGATAATGAACCGTTGTGTCAAGAATTTGCAGAGTTTCTTCATTACTGATTGCCTGGCGCAAATGAGTGACCACTTAAGTCATTCCCAGTGAAACCAATCGTAGAAGTTTTTGGAAATTTTCTTCACTCATCCCTAAAGAATTGAAGAGATCCTCGTGGTGAGACTGCCTTAGTTCGCGGAGCAATGTTAGGTGAGAGCTAACGTCTCTATCTTGGAGCCACTCTTTCACCCAAACCCTTTTTTTTTTGGGGGGGGGGGGGGGTATCTCCAAAACCGGAAAGTAGGTACTGCAGTACGCATTCCCAACTGACAGTCCGCCTGCGGGCACCGGACCAATAGTGTGTGCGATCTTCTGGCGATCATCTGCAGTTCAGTACGTCCGCCTGCATGCGATGGACTGGAAATGTGCGTTGCTCGGCGATGTTGGTCTTACGTTCACCTGTTGAGCCGATTACCTTCAGATAATCTAACAGTATATGGGGGTCTACGATCATCCCTCATCCTATACATGTCTGCCCTGGATATTCAATCAGTCACATTTTAATGGATATACCCCACTCTTATCTTCTAACGGGACGGTTAGAAGATAAAATCTCCATATTAAGGGGAACTTACCCACTTCTTAGAATCTGGTTCCCTATCTTCCCTCGCACGATTTGAAACCGCCAGATGGAGTTTCATTAAACTTACTTTTCCCCATATCCTATGTATTGGAGACTTATGTATCAGAGTAGCCATTGTTCTCCGCTATCGTATAAATAAGATTTTTCAGTTTTGTAATTTAACTTGATCCATTGGTACCAAGTTGTTTTTTGGAAACTTTTTTTTAACTGGGGTCTAGACAAGAAAATAATGAGATGGCTAAAATGATGGGATTGGAAAAAGCGGACAATACACATTTTTCAAGGTAATTTAAGATTCAAAAGAATTACCAAGAAAATTCAAACTCAATCAGCTGTTCATTTACTATAAGGGGAGGGTTAAATGGTGAACGGCGAGTTAACCCATCCAAAGTTGAGTTGAACCAGCACAAATGAGACCAAAAAGAATCCCTAGAAACAGAGGACGAGAAGGAGTTTGACCGTGATATTCGTGGGCAAATAAGGCAAACTGAAGGGGAACGAGCAGTAGCTGAAATGTACAGAAAATCGCTTCGAATCGCTGAAAATCACAGTAACAACAAGAACATTGGTTGATTACCAAATATTGAACAGAATAATCATAATGTGGTTATAAGTGGTCTGTTTACAACCATAAGATACATCTCAAAAATACAAAATCCACGAGGAAATTCTGCAGTTAGATAATGAAACACTGGTAAAACGATTACGTACTACATGAATCATGGATTGATTCATCTCAACGTGGTATCTCACGTAAACAACTTATTCAATACATTTCAGTTCCTTCAGAAGAGACAGTTGGTGATATTTAAGTGACACGTCAGAGCCACCACCGTTCCATCAGGTGGAGAGTGATAGACGCTTTGCTGAGCGTTTCCAAATAAAATCTTGTTACTTAAATTAAAAAATTTGTTTTGTGATGAAGACCATGATGAAAGTGATTTTACTAGGGGACTGCGGAGTCGGGAAGACTTCCCTCTTGTACAGTTACGCACACGGGAGATTAGTTCAAAACTACAAATCGACAATCGGATCCGACTTCATTCTGAAGGACGTTGAAGTGGCCGGTAGAACCGTCGCGATGCAAATTTGGGACACGTCCGGTCAAGAGAGGTTCCAGAGTCTCGGAGCTGCGTATTACAGAGGGGCGGATTGCTGCGTACTCGTTTTCGACGTGAGCGACCCGAAAAGTTTTTATTCTTTGGACGGATGGAAATCTGAATTTTTGATTCAGTCGAGCCCCAAAAACCCTGAAAATTTCCCTTTCGTCGTTCTGGGAAACAAGGAAGATCTACGAGTAGATAACAATCTGGTAAGTCAAGTGACGGTGTCACGATGGTGTCAAGACAAAGAAATTCCTTACTATATCACAAGTGCCAAATATGGATCAAACGTAGAAGAGGCTTTTAAAACAATAGCGAAATGTGCTTATGAAAATGATTCGACTGTATTTGTTGAAGATGAAAGCTACTCTGACCAAGTCTGCATCCGAATTGGAAACCGCATAACAGGTGAGAAAAAATGTTGTTAGGTAGAAAAAAGAAAAGACCTGGGGTATATTATTTATTTATTTTACCGGCAACATATAAAAAAATGTGTTTAAACCTTTTGCAAGAACGATCCCCTTTCATGTCTCAACTTGACTGGACTACAAGTCCGACCTCTACGATTCTGAAGACAGGAATCACTAACGCTCATTCGCCTGACCAAATTCCTTAATGGTCTGCCACAACTGGAAAATCTTCGGAGATTTTGTCAGTTCAAAAACAGCCATATCAAGTGATATGTCATACTAAAAGAGCGCATTCCTCCAATTTTTGCATTTCTTTTCTTGTTACCACCATTATTTGTATTGTAATTCTACCATTTTCACTTCTTTGTTCCTCCGTCTCCAGTGTAAATTCTATTTAATTATTTATTTATTTATTTGTTAAGTGTAATACCTGTACATCGTTTGAGTTATTCTAATGGCGTGAGATGGGCCGATTGACCTTTACACAATACATTATTTATTTTATAATCATTTCTGTTATATACCTATTCCAGTTCCTTATCTAATGGTTATTTTAGAAAGAAAATATGTCATAGACACATATGTTAGGAACTGTGAGTCAAGGACGGTTATAATCTTTCGAAGATATGCATAAATAAATTAAGAAAGTTTTCCTTGTTTGTCACAAAGATTCACTATTCAGTTCTAACAAACAGCTGTAGGAGAGAAGAACAGGCTTCATTTATAATATTTTACTTTATGAGTGCCACATATCGTGAAATTATGATAGTGTAGCCAGAACGCAGGTATCAGATTTGGTGTTTGACTAAGTATAAGGAAATTCGTTCCATAAATAATGCCACAGGACCGGAAACCCATACTAAAAATAGTCCTACTTGGAGATAGCGGTGTTGGCAAGACATCTTTAATGCACAGGTTCGCCAAGAAGATGTACATGCAAAACTACAGGGCCACAATTGGCGCAGACTTCCTGGTGAGAGATGCCCTTTTGGACGGCATGAGGGTTTCATTGCACATTTGGGATACAGCCGGTCAAGAGAGATTCAACAGTCTTGGAACCGCCTACTACAGAGGGGCCGACTGCTGCGTTCTTGTGTTTGACGTCAGTGATCCCAAAACCTTCGTATCGATCGACAAATGGAAATCCGAGTTCCTCAAAGTGGCTGCTCCACGTGACCCAGACACCTTTCCTTTCATCCTTCTGGGGAACAAAATTGAGCTGAAAAACTCAAAAATTCACCCCAAGTTGATACAGCTCTGGTGCGAGTCCAATAAAGAAATACCATATTTTGAGACTAGTGCAAGGGACAACGTCAACGTCAACGAAGCTTTTCAAACCATTACTCGAGTCGCCTATGCTCATGGAGTAATAGAAGACAATTACCAGGTGGTAGATTTTTGTGACGTAGAAACTGATCTTCCCAAAATTGCTACAGCAGAATCGTGTTGTTTATGAACCACAGTGAACAGTTTTTCAATCATGATGTATAATTTGTAAAAATAAACGCTCATATCAATCATCAAATACCACCAAAGTTCCTGTTGATTCTTTTATTCTTATTTTTTAAAATTAAATTGAATACCTATATATTAGCCAATTATTAGGCGAGGATGGTTTGGTGTGAATACTATTTGGTATGCCGACGATACAGTATTGCTGAGAATTGGATAGGGCAAATGAAGGACGCCTGGAGTATGGATTGGAGTTAGATACAAACAAAACCAGTGTTATAGTCATATGCAAAGCTCCATTTCCATCCAAAGATCTTTCTATCAAGGCTCTTCTATAATCCCAGTTAGTCAGTTCACGTACTTGGGGACCAAACTATTAGAGACGTGGGATCATTTTGTAGAGTCCAAGTCACGTATACAATAAGAATTGAAGGTGCAGAGGTTTGGAGCAAGCCGGCCAGGAGATATTTGGGAGTGTGCGGATGGGATTTATTCCTATCACAGAAAGAAAATACAATCCGAAAATACATGTCCGCTGGAGTCATGCTGGACACAAAGATCACTTTCTGGATCACCGGCCTACGAAAAATAAGAAAAAGAAGTCACGATTCATATTTACCAAGATGAGGCTGCTTTTGTGTAGCAGGACTGCCTACTGACCTGAAACTGCGCTGTTATGTATATTCTGTGAAACTATATGGTGTAGAAAGCTGGACAATGTCTCAGGATACTGATAGAAGGGTTAAGGTCTTTCGATGTGGCTATGCCGGAGGATATAATTAATAATTTAGGATATTAATAATTCCGTGAAAACACCAGGTCACCAACGCTGAAGTCCTCCAAAAAAATGAATTCTGAGCCCGAGCTGTTAGCAACAGTAAGGCACAGAAACCTGGAGTACCTTGGACATGTCATGCAAAACGAGCAAAAGAATAGGTTGTGGCATAGTTGTGGCAAAAGAACGGAATAGGTGAGATAGTCCCCAACACCCTGATTGGATTGGGAAATGAGAGAAGAGTAGCCAAATTACACATTAGTCTTTGGTTAAGAATTATTTGAGGGCAGAATGTGGAAATCCTTACTTCCTGAATCCTTCATAATGCAACTCGTTCTTCCCTTTGTCGCCAAAGAAGTGCACTGTTAAAGTAGTGTCCACGTTATGCTGACGCTGAAGCCCTTGCTCGTCATCCACGAAATCTTTGGTTGCAGAACCAGCCACGGTCAGCATGTCACTGTCGTCGCCCAGCCCTCGCTTGTCTTTCCAGGCGTGACTGAATATTTTCTCCATCTACATGAAAAATTAACACACTGATCAACGAAGTAGGTAATTGATTTATTTCAACACATGATTTTCAACCTTCTGACTTGTACACAGTCCCAAGTCACGTCGAGCAACTCATATTCGAATATTCAGCTTTAATCCACCAATCACATATGAGTCAATGGTAAAAGTGTAACTTTGAAACCACATGAGAGTACATTGTAATGAAAAGAGCTAGTCAAAGAGGCTCTCTAAATATTTACAGGCATGCCTAATGAAATGAGACTGGAGACTACCATGCATGGGACCTTTTGGTACCATTGGCTTAAGGCTTTCAAGAGCATGAGGGGCAACTCTAGGATTTACTGACTGAATAATCCCCACTTGGGTTTGTTGGGCATGATCAAATTTATGAACTGAACGGTATAGGTAATACTGGAAATATGTTAAAAAACAACAAATAAAAATCACCAAACCAAAATAAAAACTTTGGCACAAAAATGCAAATCAAACTGAAATCAATCGAAAAGGGCACACTCTGAAAGTGTCAACATTCTGACAATTACTAGCATCGTTAAAATAGTTGTACGAAGAGCAGGAAAACTAAAACAAATAATGTGTAGTTTTTAATAACAATAACGAATACGAAGCGGATTATTGGTTGTGGGAAGCCATTTCTTCGTTTTATACTGGTGGGCCCTTTGTAAGTCACTGATTGTATTTAGACTCCCCGAAGATGCATAAACGAAACCAGTCGGATGGAATAGAAATAAGATAAGGAAGTAAGTCTTGTACGATTTTCTCCTTCAACCCCACCAATATAAGCAGATTGTGTTAATCTACACAGAGGCATAGTAACGAGAGTTATCACGAGGGCTAAGAAAATATTGATTTTCTCCTTGCAAAACAGTTACTATAATGACATGTGACTCTTTTTTTGGAGGTAGCTCAAATCAATAGAAGCCTACATCCCTATAGGCTAGCTACATCCTAGATTGTTGAAAAAATCAATATAGAAATGTGTTGAATGTTATTGTTGAAGTCCAGGCAAAGATTCTGGTAATGGTTCACCATTTACTTGTAAGCCATTGAAATAGTTGTAAATATCCTGAAAACAATGAAGTCAGTTGATCATAATCATGTAGATAAATACACGTATAAGCAAGAAGCGTTGCATGTGGTGGTGATGTCCCGATGTTCCAAAAAGAAAATGAAATGATGATGAAGCAACTTGTGAGATGAGTGAGGAGCTGGTGCAGACATGGATCGGCACTGGATGAGACCTGAGCAACGTCCAGGCGGGGAATCAGAAGGGAAAAGTGCTTAGAAGTGGTTTAAGTTAAGATAAGATAACATGTTGGGAGGCTTGCTATAAGTAAAGCACCTCGACCTAATTAGATCTATTGTGCGCTCCCAGTAATTAGAGCTCCTCTCTGAGCTCCAGTTGTTTTACCAACTTCCAGAGGCTATTAAGATTCCTCATGTAGATTTCTGGTTCAGGTTTTTCATTGCCCAGGCACAAAAACCGGAGCCTGGCTAGTCCTTCACAGTAGCATAGGACGTGTTCTGGCGTTTCTCATCTTCAAGGCAGAACCGGCACTTGCTGTCCTCGGCCACCCCGATCTTGCAGAGATGCTTCCGGAGTCGGCAGTGTCCAGTCAGCAGGCCTACCGTTACCCTCAGCCTGGTGCGGCTGAGGTTTAGTAGGTCTGCAGTGGCGGCATGCAAAGGTTCTTTTATGAATTTTTTCGCGTGCCTCTGCCCTGTGGATCTATTCTATACAGCTTGAGTTTCTGATAGCAACCACTCTTTTATGGTGATTTCCTGAGGCTCTTGGATACTGAGGCTTTTGGCGGTCTCCGACCCTTTTTTGGCCAGTGTATCCGCCTCCTCGTTCCCCTTCAGCCCAGAATGCCCAGGCAGTGCCAGGCTGGCACTCATACTAAGGAGACATTGTTTCTGTCCGATATGCTGTCCAGGGCATTCTTTGCCTTGAGCCTTGACTTTGTGTCTTAACACCCGCCGATATTGCTAAGGAGATGCCTGAAAACTTCCTTCACTTTGTGAAAGAAGAGGCCATTAGTAAGGTTCCAAACTGAGTTGGGGATTAAGTCACAATAGATCTCAGGTCTCAGTGACAAGTCACAATCATCTCAGTCACAATTATTGTGACTATTATAGATCTCAGGTCTCAGTGACAAGGGGTTCCTCCCGTCCCTCTTCGGAAGGGAAACCACAGGATTAGGTACAACTATCAATGTAAGAATATTACTTGAGGCACGAAATGGGCAGGAAGAAGGTAGAAAGAATTTGGGTCCCATTGTTCAGAACTAGCGAATAAACGAAGGCAATGCAAGACTGTAAGGACTGCAAGAAGGTAAACTCTAGATCCAAACATCGAGGTAAGAGTGAGTCTTACTCTTTATTCACTAACCCATCAAAGGACATGAATTCTTACAGTTCTTCGTTGAAATTCAGAATTCTAGTACAAATGCATTGGAAGAAGGTGCATTTTGGCCACCATCTTATTCTTTTTTACATCATATTACGGGCTCTAATCATCGCTGGGAATTTGTGGGGGTTGTGAGCCAATAAGATTGTTTTAAATGTCAAAGCCTGATCAAAACAAGTTTCAGAACGTAAAGTGTGTGTGTAAACAGCTGAAACAAGAACAGACGACTTTCCTGAAGTAAATTCATTAGCAAAGGTCTCCAAACCCCACTGTATGATGTCGTATGAAAATGACAATGAGAATAAATGATATGTTCCCAAAAATCGTCCACACGATTCTATAGCGTGACCGTATGTATGAATGAAGCAGATGAGATTGAAGCGATTTCAAGTTATTATTATTAAATCTGATGAAAAGTTAATCGGAAAAAACCCGCAGTAGCAATATTAGATACTGGACAGTTATACAGATAGTTCACCACGTTTCAATAATGATGTTAAACGTTCATTTCGGAACTCACACTTTTTTGGGTACCATCGCCATGGACGAGTGTGGTCGAGAAAATTCCAAGTAGCTGTCAAAAAGGGATGGTTAACAATTGTTTACAGCGGTTGACGTAGGAACGAAAAAAATACAAAAAAAGGAAACAAAAACTCCTAAGCAGGACAAACTTTGACGTGAGAAAAAACGTCGGTGTAAATCAGGATCAAAAATAAAAATTACACTTTTCTGATCTCGGGATCAGTACTTGTAGATTATCGGTTTCCAGAGGCCTAATCTAATACTGAATCACGACGGATATCAGCAGGTTGATGTCACCCTAAAATGTAACTGTGTATTTAGTATAATACGGTACATAATAACAAGTTGGCAAGAAATTAAACATAAATGTCAGCAATTGATTTCTCTCGTCGCCAATTGGGTGGATCAGATTTGTTCTTCCATTGATTCGCAGGGGAGCAGCTAAATTTCGTTTGGTGTTTTTAGAGACAAGTGTGTTTCTATTGGTAGTCAAGGGTATTCTATTGGTAGGTAGTCATCTAATGCGAAACACTCCAGTTCTGCAATGTGATAGCACCAAAATCCAAGCAGATGTTCGTGTTAAATAGTAGGAACCCATCGACAGGGTGTATCTCAACTGGACCACAAATACATGATTATTGAAAGATAATGCGAATTTTGTTGTCAAATGAAATAATGATACGAATAAAGAATTTCGTAGCTAATAGTTGTCAGAAGATAGGGATTTCTAACACACTACAAAAATAAAAATGATGGAATCATCGGTAAGGCAAGGCCAAAAATTGAAAGAAACACGATGGTATAAAAAAAGGAAAATATAAAGCAATGCTTTTGCGTTACACACCGTTAATAATAGTACGAGTAGTACTTACTACGAGAAATTCTGTTTTATCAATTCGCTCGTTACCGTCAGTGTCAAACATGTTGAATGCTATTCTAAATCCAGCAATAGGTTCTGAAAAATAAAATAGCGAGAGTTGTAGGTAAGTGATCAAGATGTAGGTGAATGTAAATATATGAAGGGTTTTCAAGAAGAGGAATATTGGTGTTTACTTACTAGTCAGAATGGATAGAAGGAAAAGATATTCTGTATATGAGATGATTCCTGCAAAAGAGTGAAGAGTAATATTAGAAGTCACATCTCATAACAACAACTAAATAAGATCAACTCGTAAGCACGCTTTTCGAGAAAATGAAAACAGCCAGGGCCTAACCAGGGGCCATGTGATCTGGGCAGTGGAAGGTTCCTCTAGCCACTTAATAAATCGTCTGTTAAGATCCCACAAGGTCTAACTCACTTTTCCCAACTTCATTTTACCAGCGCTATTACAATATAGCTCTGGTGGATATTAAGAAAACTCTGCATATTCTTGACACAACGGTTCATTATAGATAATTATATTTAAAGCTAACCTAAGCAGCCATGGATACTTGTTTCGAAAAGTTGCAAGATATGAAAGCTAAATCAACTCTCCTCCTCATTTCTGATCTCTTTGCACACCATCTTAACGTTTCTTCCAAATCGCACTAGTGAGTCTGCTGCAGAATTGAACCAATATTTTGAACATCAATTGGTAAACACAACGTAAGTAAGTGTCATTAATTCAGCTCGTATGGATTGCATACAGTGATACTTGTTTCTTGCTCCTCATGCTGAAGACATGGCACCCCTCCCTAACGCCATTATGGCACCAAAATAGAGAGTCAATTTTTATGGCCTAATAATTATACTTCAAAAATGTCAAGTCGTGAAACCAAACATTAACTGTATTCTATTTAAATATTGGGTGCTATCGCTCGTGCCGCCGTACCTACGACAAGATTAGACTGTAGCAGGGATTCAAGATGGGACCGATCCCCATCCGCTGCACTGAAACCTGGGCTGATTGTACGGAGCGTTGCCCTATAGGCCGATTTACACAAAGACCCTGAGTCCAGTCCACTCCCTCTAACAGACTTATGATCCCTTCTATCAGGTTGTTTACCGATACGATTTTCTCTCCAGGGAACTAAAGATTCTGTATCGTCGAGCTTCAAGTGGGCACTCGAAGTCTGGCCAAAGGAACTCCCGTGTACACACAGACTCTGCGCAGATGTTTCCGGGAGCACCCGTGCCCAGTCAGCATCCCCACCAGGAGTCTCATTTTTCTCCTTGGCAGCTCCACTGCTTCTGAGCTCCTTCTAAACTTCACGAAACTTTGTGCCTGGTTGTCTTCCCAATGCCTCCTATGATGTGCCCTAAACCATTCACCCAAGGAGGATCCTACCAAGCATTTGGCTATGCTCAAGACTGGCTCCGGCCCCGCAAATACTGTGGAGGCCCCTTTTCTTGCCATGCTTACGAATCTTACTTTCTCTTAGCACATTGAGCACATCACAGGCAGGGCGTTGAGGGCTTTGGGATTCCTCAAATGGAACACACATGGTTTTAGCGACGTGCTGACTTCGTCAATTTTGTACAAGGCTCTGGTCCTCCACTTGCTTGAAGATGCCTCCCCAGTTCGGTCTCCTTACTATGCTGTGCATAAGTATTCGTTGGAGCGAGTGCAGAATACATTTCTGCGGTACGTTGCGGACCAACTGGGGATTCCCTCAGGTGACGTGAATTACGCACAACTGCAGGGTTTATGCGCATGCTGCCACTTGAGAGGCGTCGGTGCATTGCCAATCTCACCCTGCTCCACAAGCTCCGTAATGACCGGCTTGTCTGACCTGCTCTTCTTGCCAGGGTGGGCCTTGTGGCTCCACGGGTTACAACCAGCTTGCCTCCTCTCTTCAACGTGCCTTCCTTCTCAACTAATTATCACCTCAATCGCCTGTTTCATCGCACCCTGCTCCTGACTTCTTACCCGGACTTCCACTTTTTCTGTGACCCAATCTCAAAACTAAAGACAATGTTTGCCTCATCCTCTGCCACTTTTATTCAACTATTATATCTGAACTCTGCCACTCTTTCCCACAGTGTGGTGCTTACCCCTTTTTGTACATTTCATTTGCCAGTATTGTTCAATTTATTTTCATCATTGTTTCCTAGTAGTACTTTGGTTTTTCTTTTTTTCTCATCTGCATTTGCTGTACATTTTAATTTTCCTTTGTAATTGGGCTTGCTCGTATTTCCAAAAATAAATAAAAATAAATAAATGCTTACCGTCCACCACAGACTAAAATTGTAACCAGTTATCATACAAAACTGTATCTGCGAGTGTATTTTCGGTCTAAATCAGATGAGATATATTTTTTACCATTATTTTTCATTGAGCGAAACATCTTTGAGGAGCCATTGTTCAGCTTGGGAGTCACTGCGAGGACTTTGTCGAGTTCTTTCTGTGTCAGAGTTCGTCTCTCCCGAGGTGCTAAAATACAGACAAAACTAGATTGAGGATATAAGTTCAACATGGGTCCGGCAATTGAATTTATGGATATTATATCAAACAAACATCTGATACAGGTAATTAAACTAATTCTAATATTCATACCAAGAGATCCCGATGGATCCTCCAAATATTTTGCAAATATACAGGTACACAGGCTTAACTATACACCACATATTTAATTTGGTTGATTGTCGATAATAATTCGTATAACATGCAATTGCCGTGAGCTAAAAGTGCCCAAACTCAAAATCTTCTTCCAAATCAAATAGGGGACACAATTGTTCGAATTGATCCGAAAATTCAGCTGACAACTCACGTTCGGGTTGTTGGTGAATGATGGACTCGAGAAAGTCGTACGGCGTCATGTAGATCTGCCCATCAAACTGGACAGAGGCGAATTTCAGGAACCGCCGCTCCCTCGACGTCAGTTTTACCGCCTTCTCCTTTGGTTCGTCTTCTTTCTGAAAATGAGCAAATAGCAAATTCAGTAACGCAGTAAATAACAGTCTAGTTGTGAGCGATGGGGAACTTCGGATGAAAGCCTCCACTGGTCAGTTGAAGCAGTACAACAGACGGCATTCTCTATCCTTTATGAGGATAGAATTACAATGTTGAGCTGTTTGTTCAAATAGAAGTAGCAATTATGGGTATGAGGAAACTACGCTAACGACACAAGAAATATTTGCAGAAGGTGCCCGAGAGATATGTAAAAAGCACAATCCTAGATGTTTTGACGTCTTTTATAACATGAGACTAGTCACACGGAACATGGCGGTATTGGTAATTACGGGAGCACTTGGTGGAAATTCGACAAGATAGGTAGGCAGACTGTTAAAGGTGACACAGCATGGAATAATTACGAGCGACAATCTGCAAGTCGTACATTGTCACATAATGAGCTCGTTTGTCTCCATTCATCAACTGCAACAAGCGATAGTAGACTGCCAAAGTTGTACCGCTGGGAGTTATGAATGGTTCTTCACGTCTAGACGCAGCGGGCCCTATGCAAAACAGGGGCCCCTCAAACATGAGCTTTACACAACTGAAACCTTGAGACTCGGAGCACACCCTCCTGTTGAACATTAGCTGGGTCTCATGTATCAGTGAATCAGGGTTGTTCAGAGGATCTCTATCCTAAACAGTGCATTATGTAAGTGGAGTGGCAGATTGAATATAAACCTAGTGGCACCATGTGCTATGCTCAGTCATTAAAGGTAATCCTTACAAATTGGTGGGTAGAGTACAGAAACTCGTGACGTACGCAACTATATTTTAGTAAAGCGTTTAGAATGTTCTTTTTCTTTCACCTAATTCCCACCGAACTCCACTAAAAATTCGCACTCCGACAAATTACACAGGTCTGCAACCAAAAAGCTGTTTGATTATTTTCAACTGATTCCCATGTATTTTGGTGTGCTGAAAACGAAAAAAATACTGAAAAAAATCCTAGACGTCTGGTTTGACCACAAATCGTGAAATCCTTCCTACATTATCGCGATTTTTCGCGATTTCGCGTATTTTCCTAAATCTGTTAACTTCGACTGTATTTAATCGCAGAATATTATTTATGACCAAATAATAACCATAAACACGACTATAAACGAATTCACAGCACATCTGAAGTCTGCAGTAAAATAAAAAACTCCCAAATTATGTCGAATCCTAAGTAGTACCAAAATGGAATTTCGAAGGTCCAATTTGTAGGTACAGCAGTTTTATTTCAACTTTCATCTTGAACAAAATCAATCGATGAAGAAGGATGATGCTCAAGCAAGTTCTAGAAGGGGTTTCTAAATAGGTAAACAAGAAAAATCGCACCCAGCGCAAGCAGTTGACAACCAGATTCAACATGTTACAACCTGTTCGTGCAGGCTCCGGCATGCCTATGCCTGATCCAAATGTTGATCTCTCGTCTTCTTTTGTCTTCATTTCTCTTCATTTAATATCACGGATTTTGTGAAAAAAGTGTACTTCGCCTATTTCGGATTAAAGCTTGGGGATCAAGATAAGGTTTGGGCGCCTCATAAAGTGTGCAAGCGGTGCGTCGAAGATCTTCGAAATTGGTTCAAGGGTAAGAAAAAAGCTTTTCGTTTTGGGATTCCGATGGTATGGCGTAGCAAAAGAACCATAGTGACGACTGTTACTTTTGCTCCTGTGATGTTAAAGGGTATAATTCCAAGTGGAAGCATTCTATTTCTTACCCCAATCTTCCCTCTGCCATTCGCCCCATCCCACATGGTTCTGATATCCCGGTACCCAACCCTCCTGCCACCTTGGAAGAAATCCCTTGCTCCGATGAAGACGAAGTAGTGATACCTGAGCCAGTCGATGAATCAAGTTCGGACTTCGAAGATGATACTGAACCAAAACCTTTCTCTCAACAGGAGGTTAATGACTTAGTAAGGGACCTTAATCTTCCGAAAGATGCTGCTGAGTTACTCGGTTCAAGGCTCAAAAGCAAGAATTTATTATCGCGAGGGGTGTCTTTTTCGTGGTACAGACATCGAGAGAAGAATTTCGTGCCTTACTTTTCTCAGGAGGATGACCTGGTCTATTGCACTGATGTTGAAGGCTTAATGGGCCAGTTTAAGATTCTGTACGATGCCACTGAATGGCGTCTTCTTATTGACTCATCGAAAAGAAGTCTAAAGGCCGTTCTACTGCACAACCGTGGAGTTTATGCTTCTATCCCTGTGGGTCATTCTGTACATTTGAAGGAGACCTATACAAATTTGGAAATGGTTCTTCAAAAGTTGAAGTACGGCGACCATGGATGGCTGGTATGCGGAGATTTCAAGGTTTTGTGCATGCTCCTTGGTCAGCAAGCTGGATTCACCAAATACCCCTGTTTCCTATGCCTATGGGACAGCAGAGACCGTGTGGCTCACTGGACGGAAAAAAAAGTGGCCCACAAGGGAGCTCACAGTTGGTGAAAAAAATGTCCTCAGGGAAACCTTGGTACCCCCCCATAAAGTTTTATTGCCACCTCTCCATATAAAATTGGGATTGATGAAGCAGTTCGTGAAAGCCCTCCCGAAAGATGGGGAATGCTTCAAATACTTGGGTACTAAGTTTCCAGGTCTGTCCGAAGCGAAACTAAAGGAAGGAGTTTTTGTTGGACCAGATATCAGAAGGCTTATAGCAGACACGGACTTCATCGGCACAATGACTCCACCTCAGAAAGAAGGTTGGACTGCGTTTACTGAGGTCATCAATAAATTTTTGGGAAATAAAAAGGACCCTAACTTTAGGGAGATTGTGGGGAGAATGCTGAAGGCATTTCAAGCTCTTGGCTGCCTGATGAGCTTGAAAGTGCATTTCCTCCATTCGCACCTCGACTATTTCCCCCAAAATTTGGGAGCTGTAAGTGAAGAGCAGGGTGAGCGATTCCACCAGGACATCAAGGAGATGGAGAAGAGATATCAAGGAAGATGGAGCGTTACGATGATGGCCGACTACTGCTGGATGCTGCAGAGGGACCTTCCAGATGCTGCCCACAAGCGGAAATGTACCAAGAGAAGCCTCGAGGGAAAGAGAAAGCGGTTTTAATATGTTAATGTGAAGTTTAAAGTTAAATTTTGAGTTTTTACACGTTTTTGCAATTAAAAAAATGCACCTACAAGCGTCAGTTTTCTTTTCAGTAGGAATATATACCCCTGATGATGGAACTGAAATTGTTCGAAACTGTGACGTCCTGGAAAAAAATGGAAGTCATTTTCGCATTCAGCGCACCAAAAAACATGGGTATCAGATTGATTAACCAAAACAGCTTTTCAAAAAATATTTTTTGCAGACCTGTGTTATGAGTAAACATCATTGTTCACGTTCTTCAACATACAGGCAGAATGGCCGTGTCACCGAACCATAACCGTGTGGGTGGTGCTGCAAAATTGGTATGAGCCAAATAATAAAGTTAGAAGTCTCAATTAGAGAGGACCTCATGTGCTATTCTATACAGATGAATGAACGAATCCAATCAAAATTTACCATTGGAATCTTAAAGATTAAGGGCCTGCAGGACCTAGGTTGGACTCAGAAATGTATCGAAAATCGACATTTATTTGAGATCCTGCTCGCTCATTTTACATGTTTTAACTGCGATGTATGCATTTTGCGGTGTATTAGCCTACCAAAAATGCCCCCTCGTCTCGTTTTTTCAAATAAAAAAATTTAGCCACAATTTAAAAAACTTTATTTTATGAACTTCAAAAAACGGGCAACGTAGGGGCAATTTATTACTATTACAGTGAATTTAGACATTTATATCAAAACTCCAAGTCAATCACAGCCCGAGATATCCTTCAACAACTTCCCGACCTAGGTCCTGCATACCCTTAAGACATTTATTTAAAAAGTCCAAGTCAATCACAGCCTGGGATATTCTTGAAACTTTCCAACCTAGGCCCTGCAGGTCCTTGAAGAGCTCAACTGGAGAATGCTGGAATGTTACATTTTTTCAACATTTTTGTATGGTATGGAGGCTTGGACTTTCAAGAAAAGAGATATGCATAAGATCCAAGCATTCGAAATGTGGTGCTATTGTAGGATGTTGGACATTCCTTGGACAAAGTTACAAATACTGAAATCATTAAACAATGCAGACAGGAAAGATGCCATATTTTGGAAATATTATCAAAGGAGAGAAGTACAATTACAGCTTATTTTCAGAAGAGAAAATAGCAGGAAACAGAGGAATGTTGAACTACAGGTTGGACGGACCATATCAAAGAATGGAAC
Source organism: Stenodema calcarata (assembly GCA_963920205.1). NCBI lineage: Eukaryota > Metazoa > Arthropoda > Insecta > Hemiptera > Miridae > Stenodema > Stenodema calcarata. The sequence goes on along the minus strand of OY986055.1, from coordinate 5,750,790 downwards.
CACTGACCACGATGATTTCCAACCTCCGATAGGAGAGGAACAAGAAGAAGAAGGTGAACGCATCCTTCATTAAAAACGAATTTATTAAGATGTTAGAAGACCAGCAAAAGTACCATTTGTAAGTTACATGGAAGTTGGATTTTTCAGGATATGCGCAGTACCAGTCCGAACAAATACCAAGTACAGCACAAGAGATTTTAGATTTATAAGCAAACTGACCCAAAGACAGAGTATAAGAGTTATCATATTATATGCTCCAAATACGTTTTTATCGGGAAGCCCTGATTTACATTAGAAGCCTCATCATGAGGATGGGATACCTGCAGGGGGAATAAAAACTTTCCCCATGGACCAAGGAGGTGTATCTTCAATTCAAGACTTGGACAAGGCGGTCCTATTAGAAGATGACCTAAATTTAATTGTGACAGCGAAGCCCCAGAGGTTTTTTCTAACAACACAAAACAGGCTAATAGACGATCGTTATAATAAATGATATATTATCGTAGGTGGTAGGAGAGGGGGAGGAGGGCTACTTTACGAGCCCATTATGAAGTGACCACCCACCCTCCTTGAGCCTAAACCAACCCTTCTTCTACCGAACAACGTTCATCATCCTAATCGAGCAGAGGAATCTAAACATCTTTTCAATATTCTATTCTTTAGTTCAAAAGGCTCGATGTTATAAGAAACAGGAGAAGTGAATGGAATCATCAGAATACAAAGCGTGGCTTGCCAGACAATCTGAATTGCTAAAAACGTGGACAAAAGGAAGCATCAAAACAGTTTGAAAACGTAATACAGCGTTTTCACTTCGAGTGGATTGTTCAGAGCGGGTGGTGTTGTGTTGCTGGGTATCATGTATAAACCTTTGATGGTGGAGTGGGAACATGACATAACTCCTTTTCCTTGCTTTACAGGTGGCACAATAAAAGTGATTTCTCGTTTTGGCGAGACACTGAACCAGGTTGTGATTCAGTATATCGAGGGTGAACTGGCGATATTATGTTAGAGGTTCGGCTGTACAGGCTGTCAGGGTGAAGGTCGTATCACCGGCCAGGGATCGATTCTACAACTAATTTCTGATGTGTCCAATAACTTTTTTTTTGTACCGCTTAAAATCCTACTTTTTGAACGTTCAAGATTTTTTTCACTCAAATGACCATTAAGTCCCTCATTTTTCAGTCAAATGTGATTATACCGTTGGAAAGAGCGTTAAATTCCCTATCTACCTAGTGCTGAATGAAACTTTTGAAGATGTTGATCAGATTCAGATGTTGAAAAATGAGCCCGAATAGGAGATGTACAGTTTTTTTAAACGTTTGTAAGCCTAACTGAATCTGCCGGTTAATTAAAAGAAAAAAGTTTTATTTAACACAAGGTACCTAGATAGGGAATTTAACGCTCTTTCCAACGGTATAATCACATTTGAATTTTGTCTGAAAAATGAGGCCATTTTACTGACCTAAGGTCGAAAACACGAAAAGTCTTAAAAGTGAAAAAAGTCGGATTTGAAATGGTACAACAAAAAAAGTGATGGGACACTTTTCATCAGAAATTAGTTGTAGAATCGATCCCTGGCCGGTGATACGACCTTCACCCTGTATACGAAATTCATTGCTGAATCGATCTCATAATAACCATTGACCATCTTTGTTCTTCATTGGTCCCGAAAGACTAGTATTTGGATGTGCCAAATCTGAAACAATTCATACCCGTAGATTGTCACACGTTTTTTCAATTGAATCATGAAGGCGAGAGCAGACGAGAAATAGAAAGGAAATTAGTAGTAGTAATAGAAAGCAAGATAGTTAGTATTAACTTGATGTAAATTAGAGAACTCTAATTTAGAATTATAATGAAAGAACAAGCTCCTAGAACCATAGATGCACAACATAAGCCTATCTCAACAGAGATCTCAAACAACCTGGTAGCCCACCTATCTCAGCAAAAATTGAATGTTAAGTAATTTTAGCAGCATTTTGGGGAGAGATCAGTTTTTTGTGTCTCCTGTCAATTAAGATGAGTTAGGTCAATTCATCTTCGATAAGAAACAGCCGAGATGGATCATGTTGATATTACGTTCGGGATAGGCAGTGTTGCTACAACTCGTTTCTTTTGTTTTCCTGGCAAGCTAATGCTAAAACTAACGTTACCAATCGATTCGGCGAGAAATTTATTGTATAGAATCACCTCGAACTCAAATTGTCCAAATGTCACCCTGTATAACATACTATTATGAACCTTTGCTGTGGCATGTATATTGGTTCTGAACGAGCTCGAATTCAGTGGGCGAATCTATGAACAATTTTATATTAGACGTACACGGTCAGCCACCTTCACATAAATGCATAGGTAACATTCCCCTTGACATTGCCGAAGGGGCATCAGGTTCTTATGAGACTACTCGTACTACAAGAAGGACAGGCTATCCATCGTCCCAACTTCCACTCCTTTCAAGTTATATACCTACGTCATTTCTCGCCCTGTGTAGAAACGTTAATGACGGATTTTCTCGGTGGTCTCAAATTTCGCTGTCAAAACTAATCAATTAGAAGCTCAGTTACAAGACGTCACTTTCTCCAGAGATGATCTGACAGGTTATAATTTTTTAATACCACTGCGACCCACATGCGCGTCTTTACCCCCATGGGCGTGCCTTTTAATCTCACAGCTTCCAACATTGTTAACCGTGATTACCGTTTTCTTGGGGACGCGAGTCGCCCCTAGGCCTCCGGAATGACTCCCACGCGGAATATTCAAATCCCTTGATAGCCTCTTAGATGTTCCATTACTGGATCATCCCGGTTAGGATGGGTGATGGGTTCCCGACACAAAAAGAAGGTACAGGTCCTTCTTCCAATCCTTCTTAAAAGGAATGCAACGAATGAAGAATATGCCGTTCGCGTGGCTGTTGGACTGGTTTTGAAGAGGCTGGGACTTTATTGGGGCTGTGGACTTTGTGAAACTTATCAGGTGCTCAGTTGTAGACTCAATGAAACGGCAACGACTTAATCTTGCACTGTGTATGCAGAAGTATTATACATTTTACTTAGTAATGCATAGTATGTACAAAAATCAAAATAAGTTGAAATTAGCAGGACAGCTCACAGCTTATCTTGGGAGGACCACAGGAATACACCAGATTTGGCCCTAAGATGAAGCATAATTTACATTGCATCATAAACATTATAACCTACATAAAATATTATAAATCAGAACAGTACAATCTGAATACAGTAGACGCTCTCTTAACTGGCCTCGACGGGACCGAACCAACCCAGGGGCCGGATAACGACAAAGCCGGTTAAAAAGAAGGTAGTGAAAACCCCACTAAAACGAAAAAAACATTTTTTTTTTAAATTTCCATAAAACTAAGAAAACAAATTTTATTCTGTATTAGACACACACAATATATTTAGTATAATGTACATAATTTGTACATTGTACTACCTAATGTGTACCTACAGGAAAAAGCCACACATCACTCCAAAATATTTTTAAAATGTAGGCCTACAATGGATTAAAATATTCTGTTATTTTTTGCTGCTTCTTGTGTTGAATTGACTTTTTAATAGCGTAGTCACGCCAAACAAACAATGCATTCCAAGTAGAGGCCGGATAAACGACGCCGGTTACTGCAGCGCCTACTGTATGTACAAGTAAACTTCAACGAGACGTCGAATCCAGATTTCTCTACGCTCAGTTGCATTTGAAAGGTGACCATCGCAATTATAGAATTTTAGAGATATCCGGTAATTGTTAAGGATATCAACCCTGTTTCCTGGTGACTAGCACGCGGGCGACCCCCGCAAGCCTCAAAAAGGTGGTCTGGTCAATGGTCTTGATGTTATTTCCACTGTGACTTGGACCTGTATCAAATCCACGACCTTTCCTCACTATTTTCTGCCGCCCCTCTGTCCCAGTAGATGGTCTGCAGCTGTTGGGTAATTTAATATTGCCCATAAAAATAAGGAACGTTCGATCGATCACAAAATCGTTTTTGAAATAAATGCAACTACAAAACTAATATTTCTACATATTCTATAAAACACACGATAAAAATTTATTTTTGAAACCCTCAACTTGCTTAAAAGTTTTAGGTCCACTAGATTCAGAAGATTTTACATTGAGGGACCCCATAGATAAAGCTAGTCAGGTACCTACATGTTTTGATTGAAAATAACCAAGAAATTCTTGAGCTTCGTCCATCTCTTGGATAATTCGAATCTTTCTCTCAACCTGTAGAATTTACACACAAGGTAAACAAAACGTTGTTAATTCGAATAAACTGAATTTAATAATTAATTAGTTTCAATACAGCTCAATTCATTACATCTCAATTGTAATGGAGGGCCTCAAGTTCACATAATTGTACTTTCTTTCCAAATTTACGTGCTCTATTATTCATGCTATAATTCCATACCTACTCTCAATATTGCAGCAATGGTAGTTACGAAAGTTGGTCCCCCAACCTAACTTGATAGGTAAACCCTAATATGGGGTAGGTAATTGGGAAACTAATATACTTTTCGATTTCAAAGAAGAGAATTCATTTTGAGGCAACTTTACTTCAAAATAAAAACTGTAAATGGGTGACAGAAAATATCCCACAAGTACCTACGTGTATCTAGGTAGGAACATAGTAGGTAGAGGTTTAGTTGCAAAAAAGAGTAGTAGAATGCTTCACTGAATTTTAATGGCCATGGATGACTGAAGAATGACCAAGTAAGGCACTCACAACAGAAAGCTAAAAAAGAGGAACACGATAGGAGTCGGTGGGTAGAAAACCTTGAGAGAAACAATCGATCTCGGTTGTTTTACACCGACAAAAATGTTTCACGTTTTTGTGTGACAAAAGTGATAGCCGCAGGGGCGCTTAACACGTTTCCTACAAGGGTAGAAGGAGGTTTCTGTGAGCTGGTTGTTTTTACACCTCGAAAGTCCCGACTTGTTTACGACGTCGGATGACATTTCCCTTTTCAATTCACGCGCGTTCGTCTTTTTTGGGTGGACGTTTGGGGGTCGTGCGGGGCCTTTTGGGGTGAAGACGACCGTAAAATACCCCTTTTGTCTCGCGAGGACCTTCGGCCCTTAGGACAGGAAGACGAGATCTACAACGCCCAATGTTATAGTTGAGACACATTTGACATACTTAAGAGAGGGCGGAATAAATATAAGCTGGAGGATGAAAATACGAGTCGAAGTAGGTCGAGATATAAAGTATCACTCAGAATAACACGGCCATTCTCATAAGAAAACTATCCGCTATAGAAGATTTTGAGCAGAATTAGTCCAGTCAATATAAACACTCAGTCAATGTTGTTGGGACCCCTACGGGTAGTGCGTAGCAAAATTGGCCACCCTGGAAACCGTGTGCCAACTTCGTGGAGCTCGGAAAACAGCGACATTTTTGCCCTAGTTTTAGTTTTATGCCAAAAAAGCAGTTACGCACCCTCTTTGCGAAAAAAGTTATTCGTTCCTTTTTTCAAAGTAGGTATATGAAATTCCCTACAATTTCAGTGGTAATGTAACTCAGTAGATCAAGTAGAACCCGATATAGAGCACAAACAGGAAATTTGTGGTACGGTAATTTTTCTAGTCTCGTACCGGCCAAACTACTGGTCCTGGTCCTGCAAAAAGGTCATGAGAGAAGAATTTAAAGACAATTTAATAAAAATACCAAAATGGTGCTTCTAGACCGAATGATTCTCTCAAAAACTAACAAAAACCAAAAAACGGGAAAACCGGTATCCTGGACCCAACGGAGTTGAAATGTGCACGGCGTCATAAAGAGGATATTATAGTCTTATGCTTTATTTTTTTTAAGACCGTTAAATTCTGAGTCGATGAACCTTATATAACATTAAATTCGGTCCAGCAGTTTGGCCACCACACGCGTTCAAAGATTGGCTAACCTGCAGTAAGTTGCACTTCGCGAAAACACGTTTGTCGGTCTCTTTTGGCTATAGCTCCGAAACTATCATTCCGATCCAAAAGTTATTATTTTCGTATGAAAGTTAGTTAATTCTACTTTCAGAGCCCATGTATGAAATGTTAATCAAGTCCCTTAAAATACCCATACCAGCGTGCTAAAAAAAACCCATACTGTTGTGAAATCCAAGCTTTTTTGGCCCATTTTTCGCGAAAATATTTATCAGATTCAAAATTTCTTTTTTTCACCTTAAAGCTGGTTGAATTTACCCCGGTTTGAATGGCTTTCCCGCAGGAAGCTAAATGTGCATATTTTGGCAAAATTTGACGATTTTGACATGTTTAGTGGGTATTTTCCGGGATTGAATCAAAACTAGTGCAAAAGGGTTGGTGTTTCCCGAGCACCACGAAATTAGCATACGGTTTTCAGGGTTGCAAATTTATGAGCGCACTACCCGTAGGGGTCCAGTCCAAACAACATAATATGTTGCATACGGGCATGTATCAACGATTTTTTTTTTTTTTTTTTCCAGAATGCAAAGTTTGACGTCTTTATTGACTGGGCCGAATTTCCCTCTCCGTCCATTTCCCTATGGAAGGCTTCCTGGAGTTGGGGATATCCCAGAAGGAAATAGAGAAGTTCATAATGGCGAAATCTGATTCAGCCAAAATTCAGTTTCTGGAGGTGTCAAAATTCACTCCAGAATAATTATAATAATGGTGTACTCATTTGGGATCATCTAATCTATTATTATATTATAATGCATCTAAACTGGGCGTTAAGTGCCGCTATTTTGTAGTGGCCCAAGTCGTGCGGCCAAATATTAACGGCCCATCGTGCGAAAAAAAAAAGATAGGAAAAAATTGAAAACTCGTGAGACGCCTGAACGCACTTTTATAATCGAAAGTGACATTTTAATCGATATTTTGACTGGCAGGAGTGTAATTCCTGATCTCCCTCTTCGAGTTGGAAGCGGGAAAACGGGTCTGAGACCTCCTCGGAGGAAGGCGTTGAGCAACAGGTCTTCTAGAGCTCATCATCATCACCATTAGCATAATGTTGGCAAGACACGCCCTGAGAGGCCCCTGCATCAGGGAGATCTCTTGATCCTCAGAGGACGCCGAAGCTCATCACACTATCGGAGTGGCAAATTCATGCGTACCTACAGATGAACCCCGTCATTCACGTGAATAAGACAAACTGTTCGAAAATGCCATTGAAAGTTACATTAGCTACAGAACATGAGATAATCTTTAATAAAAATTAGTTCTACAGCTGATGACGAAAATCAGACCACAGTACGCACACGATGGCAACACAAATATTAAACAAGCAATCAAGACTGTTGTGAAAAAACTCTGCAATGGTTTATTATCTTCTTTGTGCTAATCACCCTTCTGTCTAGACAACTAAATGATAGATTATTTATTATTATGAATTATCATTCATTATTAATAACTATTATTAAGTAGTGTAAATTATTATTAATTATGTTAATGATTAATAATTATTCGTAATCATTAACATAATTAACAATATTTATTAATATTTTTCAATAATTTATTATTATTAACTATTAGTAAGCTCGATATCTGGAAACTATGAGCTGTTCGAATCAGCTGGGCCAGTATGAACATTGACCCAACAGGCTGCTGCATGATTCACCCTCACGTTGACGACTTTTGATCTGCTACAACTTTTGCTCCAGGATTTTTCCTTTCCCAAGGATTACTTGAAGGGGCGAATTTGAAAGTTATTAATCAGTGACACGCGTTATAAATGACGTGCAAATATGTACGTACTTAACTCGGAGTGATATCCAACGGACCATGAGCGGAGGCACCATTAGCCATCCGGACCAGGAGTATGGAAAACGTGGATCCTTCATTGATACGATTCATACACCATTTAACATTCAGATCATTAGAAATCTAAGTTGGGGTTAATCGAGGATAACTTCCTTCCTGAGCGTTGTAGGGGTAAACGAGAGGAAAAGTTCATGCAATAAGAAGATTCGAAGTACTCGTATATCGACAAATCAGGCTACTGCCTGATGTACACCACGAAATATCGAGCGTTTGATTAAGGTACCTACTCATATGAAGCAGTACTTCATCGCATTTATTTGAAAGATACAAGTACAAGAGGTAAAAGAAAAATTGATTGCTCAATGCGATCATCCCTCTTACGAAACTTGTGCTGAGGGATAAAGTCACTCAACACCTTTACATAAATCCACCTCCAACTACTGAAGTCCATTATGTTATTTTTTTCAGTAAGTACATTCAACTTGTTTAAATTCTACTCATCATAATATAAAATATTACCACTTTAGCAATTATTAAAAACGTAAGTTACACTTCTTAATATTATTTTTAGTACAAATACTTTGAAAATTAGCTTATTAATTATCTATTAAACTTCTAATACACTCCTTGAAAATAATTCAATAATATTCTTTCTTAAATTCTGTCTACCAAGGCCAAGTTTGATGTCATTCGGAAGACTGTCGAACCCCGACTGTGTGTACCCTTATACGAGAAGAAATGTTGCCCGTTCGCAGTTAGACGAAATGGAAGCTTCAATTTAACAACATCTTCCAATCTGGAACTACCAAAACTCCTTCGTATTTTGCCAAGCTTTTAGCGATATTAAGGAGAACAATTTTTTGTTACATAGGTGCAACATCCAGAACATTGAACAATTTAAAGGTTTGTTAGGTGGGGAATCTCACCCTTTTATGTAGCAACTCTTAATTATTCACTTTTGAATGATACATGAAGGTTCAAGATGATTTAGGCAGGCAGGTCCCCATGCAAGAATACTGTGAGAAATTACTGATTGGACTAGTGCGTGGTAAAACATTCGAAGGGTAGCATCCGACATAAAATTTCCTACTTCCAAGCTCATTGGAAGGATTCTCCGGAGCTTGGTACATATATTATCAATATGGCAGTCCAAAGTCATACACTGGCCAACCATTAACCCCAAATACCTCGTTTGAGACACCTGTCGTCCAACACTTGGGCAATCGCAGTTCGCTGAAAAGCAGTTAATACTGTCCAACCTGGGGGCAGAAATGTTGCGCAACGAAATGGCTATGTAATTGGACTTGCTAAAGTTCAGTTCCAGACCAACATCAACAAGCCATTTGTTAATCCTGCAACAGCTGCGAACATCAGCAACAACAGCTGTATCATCAGCATAAGCGATGATATCTCCTTCAAGTTGAACATCGAAAAGACTGTTCATGAAGCATACAAATAAAATTGGTCCCAGGACTGTGCCTTGAGGAATTCGAAAAGAGAATTATGCCTTGTCACTCAAGGTCAGTCCTACTTTTACTTTTTGACAACGATATATCAAATAACTTTGAACCCAAATAGCAACTTCCTTCCCAATCAGTGAGTAAATACCTACAACTGAATAATTTTTTACGTGATACACAGCCAAAAGCTTTACACAAATCTAGAAATATTGCTACTGGTTTATTTCCTTTATCAAGTTCGGAGGTGACTTTTTCTGATAAGGTGGCAATGGCATCCTGGGTACCAACACCATCTCGGAAGCCAAATAATATATTGCAGGAGGATCCGGTATATGACTCCAGCATCGAGACGGACCAATTGACACAAATAGTTGCAAGCGATAAGACGAAACGCATTGGAGCCTACAATTGGGTAGCCACACTGAGGAAATATTATGGATCTACATACTACAGTAGTAGGTCTACTACTTATGCATTGTAGTTACAAATAAGTTCCCCAACGACAAAAAGGGGCGTGAGAATGGCGAGCGACAACTAATCGCTGTAGGCAGCTGTGAGCACAGCTTTATTTTATCGGGGCTCCTTAATCTTGACTAATCGACCGCCAACTAACAAACCAGATGTTGACCCGTTCGGACGATCAGTCAGCCGGAGGTACCGATTTTTCCCCCTTTTCGTCGTCACTTTAACCGACAGGTTCCAGACTTCTAAATGAGTGGAAATTTGTAAAGCGGTGCGTCAAACCCTCTGTGAAAACAACTGAAGGAGACGGGGTTGGAGCAAAAACGTGAGATAACAGAAATGGCCGAACCTCAAATACATTCGTTTCCTTAACGATGGCAGTAGTAGTACTGAGGTATCAATCATATGGATCCGTGGGGTTTGTTAAATAGTGCCTCTACAAGTACAATGTTTGGAAAGTGGGATAATCTAACCTTTTCGTCAAGTGTCATTGAGGGGAAAGCCTCAGGCATAGTATTGTTATGAAACGTGTCCCAAGTGGTTGGGGTCATAACAAGTCACAAATATTCGTTCAACTTCGATTGCAGATCGTTCAACTTTTCAATTCTAACTTCAATTGATTAAAGCCACATTCTACATGCAACGTACCTATCTCATACGGATCAAATCTTGTCCATATTATTGAGAACAATAAACCGAAATGTTGTCAGTTTTGTTGTTTGGCTACAAACAGAATTGATCGCTGTCTGACTATCTTGTAATGAATTGAATTTACCTCTGGCAGACGTACATCCCTTAAACTGATTATCACGTTATCACATCACTTGAACGACATCACATTCCCTTACTCAATCGATCATTACTTAACTGATCATCAGGTTATCACATTACTTGAACGACAACACATTCCCTTTACTTTAATCGTAAATGGACAATAATGAAAAGTAACGACATGAAGGAGATGATAAGAGTGTTGTGAAGGCGATTCGGCACCCGAAAGAAGTTAGGATCCGAGTGACGTCATCGGCTTTGACCGTTTCAACTTGTTTACTGTGACCAATGAACCAGTTTTAACCTTCCATCTGGTTTAGTGGTTAGGATATCTGGCTGTCACAACGAAGGCCCGGGTTCGATTCCGGCATGGGAATATTTTTTTTTACTAAGAGTATGTTTTTTACACCAAATTTAACCCCAGGTGGGTTGATCTATATGTCCAACTAATCTATATGGTACTAATCAGTTGTTTGGGGGATGTTTTTATTCCGCAACCCCGTCCACTTGATCTACATGTCCAACTAATCTATATGGTACTAATCAGTTGTTTGGGGGATGTTTTTATTCCGCAACCCCGTCCACTTGATCTACATGTCCAACTAATCTATATGGTACTAATCAGTTGTTTGGGGGATGTTTTTATTCCGCAACCCCGTCCACTTGATCTACATGTCCAACTAATCTATATGGTACTAATCAGTTGTTTGGGGGATGTTTTTATTCCGCAACCCCGTCCACTTGATCTACATGTCCAACTAATCTATATGGTACTAATCAGTTGTTTGGGGGATGTTTTTATTCCGCAACCCCGTCCACTTGATCTACATGTCCAACTAATCTATATGGTACTTATCAGTTGTTTGGGGGATGTTTTTATTCCGCAACCCCGTCCACTTGATCTACGAAGAGTCCCGAGCGAGAAACGGAAAAAAACTAGCATGTAGGAAGTAACTGAAAAACGAAACAGACTATTTTTGTAGGTTAGCAGAAGAGAAATAACGGTTATTTTGTAGCCGAAAAAAATAACGGTTATTTTTTCATAACTAACGTAACGTACCGGAAAAGTATTAAAAAGTATTAAAGTATTATGGAAAAGTAGCAATAACGCCCACCACTAAATCGAATCACGATCCCGACGAGTCCAAAAGCCCGAAACCCCCCGAAACGGTCAAAACCGATGACGTCACTCGGATCCTAACTTCTTTCAGGTGGCCTACCCGTTGTGAAGGAGGTGATAAGAGAAAGAAAAAACAGGGTTGTAGTTGTGGCGGACACCGGTCTGCAAGGCACGTGGTGGAAGTAAGGGAGATTCAAAACGAGCGCCGGATTTGAATTACCTGCCATTTTTCGTTATTAGCCCCGTCAATGTTGACACAAAAGAGGAAACTTTGCATAAGCGCATTTAACCTAAAGTTATAGGTGCTGCATCTATTGTACTTTGGGTGTGAGACCTAAAGTTATAGGTGCTGCATCTATTGTAATTTGGCGCTCACATTGGGTTCACTGGAAATGTAATGTGCTGAACTTTCCCAAACGTTTTTCAAACAACAAAAAGAGCATATTTCAGTCACAGAAAGCCCGATGGCCTGTTCCAGTAGGCCTTGCCCACCAACACCAGGCCGTACTTTATGTATTCTTTCCCATAACTCGTGCGGCCGCTCCCTCTGCGGGGGTGCACTCTACAAAATGACGTGTTTATCGTCGGCAGACGACTAAATATTCTTGTCACAACCTCCGAAAAATTACTGCTTTTACGGGAGAACGTTGGTTAGAGTTTGTTTAAATCCGTCTAGGTACCTACTGGCTTCAAGATTAAAATAAGCTAAATTCTTTTATTCCAAAGAAACGCCGAAATCGCAATTTCGTATTACGCCCGGACTTATTACGGAGATTTTGCAAATTTTACGATGTGCTGACCATTTTTCACGTAGACGACGAAACCAGTTGGCTTTTAGCGAATTTTCGAAAAAAATGAATACCTAGTTCTTGGTCCAAAATTTATAAAACTCGTACTTCCGAAAAGTGTTTATACCAAAATCTGTTTCAGACCATCCTGAATCCCCTGCCAAAAGACACCAAAAATGTATTTATATATATGTAGGTAGGTATATATATATACCTACATCTATTTGAGTCACTCCGGACGATAACCCTCGATAGAATTGGGATAAAAAGGTCAAATTTGCACACAAAATCCGTCCTGACAGTAGATGGGCAGAATCGGGCCACTCTGAAGGTGGGGTTTGGGGAGTTATAAGGGGGGGGGGGGGATTACTCTTAAATTCCCAAAATGAAACAGTCTGACATGTGACATCTCATTTTGAAGTTATTTTTTACGCTGAAAACGGTGGTGAAATCAGAATGGCGATATCTTATTCTGTTCTCAAACGGAAGCACTTTGAAGATGAAGAATTGTGGTTGATACTTGAGGTGTTCGTCATGGACATCAAGTCCTTCAATGGCGATATTTTACATAAAACCAGTTATTTCTTCGAAAATTTGCTCTTATAGCCATACTGAATGACTGTGGGTTTTGCAGCATGGCTATAAGAACGAATTTTCAAAGGAATAACTGATTATGTGTAAAATTTCTCCATTTTACTGGTTTTTGTAACACATTTTGCCGAGTAACACCTCAGTTTATAGATTTTTGTACGCTGAATACGATGGTGGAGCTAGAATTGCAATATCTCATTCCGTTATCACATTAGAGCAGATGAACATCTCGAGTAACAACCACGTATCTTCATCTTCAAAGTGCTCCAGATTCTTCTTGCTTCTGGTTGCTAGTGTTAGTCCTGAGGTGGCTACATGCAGGAATTTCAAGTCTCTACCACCACAAGAATGACGATAAAAACGTAACATTTTTGTGTGTCACGCCAATTTTGGAGCGGCACCCAGCCATAAGACCATGCAGAACTATTTCATGCAATTATATTAGTTTTGGCATTCCCTTATCTTCATTAGCCTTGAAATTTAACCATAGGTCGTCACATATAAACCATCTGACTTTTAGATAGTGAGAAAGCGAATAATTATGCGTTTGAATTGAATACTTAAAAATCGATTATTTGCTTTAGATTAATCGAGCATCGATCATTCAATACGATTAATTAGCCACTACAATTATTAGCTTGCGTTATGTTATAATCGATTATTTGGTTCTGATGTTGCAACACTAGCCCACAGGTCAACGTCGCACGTAAGGTCCCCTAAATCTCTCTATTATATATCCTCCTCTTCCTTTGAAGGTTTCGTCCATTTGGTACTTGAGTGCACTTCTTATTCTGTGCAATAGTCCCATGCTTACACTATAAGAATAATTCTAATAGGTACTATTAAGAACTAACGAAGGTTCACTCCCACCCCCTGTGTTCCACTTACATCCGTCCCGTTACGGATCTAGAGATGAACGTTCCAGGAAGTGATACTGAAGAGGTCAACTATTTTTACGGGGAACGTGGTATATATTCGCGTGTTAGTGGTATTAAATTTCCGCGCTCCGCCCCTCCTATGTTTACCCTATTTTCGAGGTAAACCGATGAATCTGGGATAGATTCACCTGTTCCCCATTGTAAACATTTAGTCATCATCCTCTTTGGTGAGAAGATGTTTACTACTGGAACTTTTGTCGGAATTCGTGTTTATTTGGACACGGGAATTGGTCTGTGAGGGAAAATATTATTTTTGAGATGATATCTACTCGTACGAACAGGATGCACGAGAAAACCACAAAGTTCGTACAGACAAGCTTAGCTGATTAACCGGGCGTTGCCTAGGCTTGAGAGGAAAAATCCACGAACATGTATAAGGTAAATGTACCAGTCTCCACCAGAGCACCAGTTATCACCACTCCCAACTTTGGACCGGAATATGTCTTTCATACAACGGAAAAGAAGAGGAGGGCCTTGTACAATGGATTAGGTTGATTGCAGCTAGAGGTTTCCCAATCGCAGGTGAGCAGACCCAATACATTCAAGGATGGCAGAACAGGGAGGAAATGGCTTAACAGAGCGCCATAAGCATTAAACTGATACAAAGTGAGTTTACTTGTGGCCACATGTATAGATTCGATACATAATCTTACAGCGGGAGGCCATATCATATCAAGATGATACAATACTAAAAGTCGCACTAAATGTTTCTGTATCGTCTTGAACCATGGTTTAACTTGCTTTGAATGGTCAAATGGCCTCGTACGGTGAAATGCAGTCGTGAGCAAAGGTTATTTTGCTGCTGCTGTTGGACTTTTGACCTACCTGGAGGAGAATGTTCAACATCGTTTTCAATTTTCTCGTCAAACAGGTGCAGCCCTTGTGTTCCTTTGTTATAACGCCAGATTGGTACACGTGGCCTGGAGGTGAGAAAATTCTCACCATGAGCCCACGTGTGTAGATTTGATACAACAGCCATTTAGTCCTAATTTGCTCTTCATGTGGCCTAAAAGTAAATCATGATCATCAGTTAACACTTGCACTTGATAGAGACATTTAAATAATTCCTGGCCTGAGAGCTACTTACTCGAAAAAAAAACACCTGGCCTGAACTGGTAGACCTGTTATTCTGGCATGGGGCTATAGGTGTTAAGGAAGAACCCTAGCGTTTCTGTGAGACAGCCAGAGAATCTCACGACCAGCCGAGAACTAATTGGTAAAGAGCAAGTTCTGGCCTGGTTTAGTGTCAATTTCACGCTGCAGTATTCAAGCGTACAGTTTCGTGGGGAATCTCAAAACCAAAACACGGCTGGTGCGATAAATTCGTTGAAAGTTCAAAAACCAATATTGCCAATACAGAGAAGCAGCGGCAGCAGCCATAAAGGAGCTAAAATGACATACAGATGTGTGTGGCCAAAACAAAACAACTAAATACGCTAAATCATTAGAAGTAAAAGCATTGGAGCCCTTACTATATAAACTATTATTGTCATAAAATATAAAAAGGAGAAACCAATCGTTTTGGCAAAGATCCAAAAACAAAGGAGGAGGAAAATTCGTAGATAACCAGCGCTTTTGTCTCCAGATTACGCTTGAGACAAATCTCAGGACTTTGTCTCCTCTTCCATCTCCTTTTACGAGACAATGCGAAACCCAAGTCCCCTCAAGTGACAATCGATTCCGATGTATTTGGGCCGAGGAATGGGGTTATTAATATGTTCGATTGCGCCTTTACAAAAATGACACATTGTGTTTTTTCGTCTGCGCGAAAGGTTGAGAACAAAGCGGCCGCACGGGCCATTTGATTGGTCGAATTTCCGTTTGGGGGAGGATGCACTGAAGAGGGTTCTTGTTTGCGTCACGTCTACTGCTCCTTCAACTGAAATACATCACGATGTTTTCTACTGAAGACTTTCAACATTGTCGCAACTCTTCACTTCCAAACCAAGTAATAAACTTGTACAAAACGTTTCCCGTTTTCCGAACTCAGGAAGGAATATTTACTGAGCTTCTGTTTGGATCTTATGAACTTCTTATTATTCTGCCTTCTCAGTGCAACTTCATACTGTCGCATATTAAAATAATTATAGTGACTTTTGCAATGGGGCCTGATTGTTACGGATAAGCCTTTCAGGATCTGTATGGGCTTTTGCAGCTTTACTAAACTATTCAAAAACTATTTTAATCTTTAATCATATGCACCTTAAGATTTCAATACATCAAAATTAACTGAATTTACGATCAAAATTTGGCTATCACGTCACAATTTTGTTTAGCTCAAAAAATGAGTAAAAATGAGTAAAAGTATAGGAACAATCACTCCTAAAAATTCAAAAAAAAAAATTCATTTCACATCCGAATCCATATTTACGTGTCTACGGACCCTTTCAACTTGAATCTACCGCTAGAATAGTGTCAGACCATTTTGATTTTTTTCTAACCTCAAAAATCATGGTTTTTGAGAGTTCAATCGATGTGAGCCGATATAGAGGGGATTTTTGGGCCGCTGATCACGAATCTTAAGTCAGATTTGCAAAATTCGAGGCGTCGGATCCAATATGGGGGACCAAAACCCAAAAAACCACTTTATAAGTACCAAATTTGGCACAAATTGGTTGACTTTCGAAACTTTTGTTAGCAATATTGGATCCGCCATCTTGAATTTTGCAAATCTGACTTCAAATTAGTGATCAATGACTCAAAAAACCCCTCTACACAAAATTTGGCTTATATCGATTGAATTTTCCAAAATCATGATCTCCAGTTCTCTTTTGAGGTTAGAAAAAAGCAAAATGGTAAGCCAGTAGAGAGGTATTCTGGTCGCACTTAAAAACTCAATATTTCATGTGCACAAAAATTACCGAAATGAGGCCTTACTACACAACTTATGGCTGATACTTGGTCCACATAATAGGTATGTGGGCCAAGTATCAGCCATAAGTTGTGTAGTAAGGCCAAAACCGCCCCCACGCCGAAAGTCGCTCCCACGCCAAAACCACGAATATTTAAAACCATCCCACGCCAAAACCATGAATATTTAAAACCATCCCACGCCAAAACCGCGAATCTGCAAAAATTCGGAATTTTGGATTCTTATCCCATTCAATCATGATTATGATCAAGCACCTTCTCCAGAAATCCCATCACTCCATCCCAACTGGAAAGAAGTTCACTCAGCGGAATGCAAAAGAGTCTCATGTGATGTCATTATGATGCACTACTTTTAAAACCCGCTGTTTGGCATTCAGTTTTATTTTCGATTTTTCAAAATCCTGTTTGAAATTAATTTACCTCAGTTTTCAATTTTCCAGTTACCTACTACCAAAGTAATAAGGACGTGAATAAGATTTTATGAATGGTCGCTACGCTATTATGTTATTTTGCATTTAGAAACTGAATTTACACACATAAAAAATACTAAGTACGCCAAAACCACGAATCTGAAATTATAAAATTGAGGTCATGATGTGTGCTGTACATTGCTTTTCGGCGTTCAACCTATTCATACAATAATCAGCAATGTTGTAACATGAAAGAAACAAGGTCTAACAATCAATATCGAGAATCCGTCTCCTTGAATTTTTGATGTGAACTTTAGAAAACATCAAGCTCAAAACTGTAAAATTTCAGATTCGCGGTTTTGGCTTGCGATGGTTTTAAAGATTCGCGGTTTTGGCATGGAAGGATGATAGGTATTATCAGCTTATTCCCTAATGTTCTGCTGGTACGGCATTAGAATGTATTGTAACATCCATGATGTCTATTCTTAGATAATCGAGAATGAATATCGCAATGAGAACACTCGGGTCGTCATTTGAACATTGAACGTTCATAACACAAATCCAAGGTCACGGCTATTTTCTTCACTGTCTCATCAGTCAGTCTAAAAAACCTCCACGTTTTTCAACCAAGAAAAAAATAGTTTTGCGCTAATGAATGAAATTTCCACGGAGGCACAGAGTGTGCTCGGAGGAGGTATCACATGTGGTGGGTTCGTGACGAACAGTAGTTGATAGGTCGTCAAAGTCATACTGTAGATCATATTTCATAGACGGGCGACCTCCTCGTCCTTGAAGGGCTTGGGACCCTTCAGATTCTCACGACTCTCGAGATGGATCGTCTCGAGTAGCGGCCTTCGCATTGAACCATTTGCATATCGAATGTATCTTTTATGCAAATGCAGCTTGAATTTGGGTTCAAAAAAAGTCAAAGGACTAAAATCATTTCCTTCGCGTTGATGATGTAAGATTGTCAGCGACAGCTCCGTGGCAGCAATCCCAAGTACGTTATTTCAACGGCCAGTCGGCGGGAACTCTCACTTTGTTATAGGAAGCTGAGTGAAAAATGAGAACCACGATCCCATAGAGTGTATTACCCATTAGAGTCACCTCTCCCTCATTCAAGCCACTAATAATTAGTTATTAACCAATACCGATAAGCACGATCGATTCGAAAATGGTTAATACCGAAGTAGATTCGCGAAATGTAGCAATTACACACCATACAGTGCATAGGCAGACCTTGCTGTATCAATCATACGAATCCCAGCAGTTAGATGAAATGTCCTTGTTTCAACTAATAAATCGTCGGGTTGAAGATGAAAGTAACAAGTGCACTTTTTTTCACAAAATGAGGTTTTTGCTTATCAAGACACTACAGTGGGTAGGTACATAATGTATAGGTAGCTGGAAATAATAAAATTATTTTATAAATAATAAACTTATTTAATAAAGTTTTTCCATGCAATTCCATCAACTTTGTGATATTTATTAACTGCAGGGTTTTGAATAAGTTGTTTCTATCCAATGTTTATTGATATTTTGGTGACTGTTCCTTGGGGAACACCATAAAATGGGTTTAGACCTAAAAATGATTATTTATTAGCTCTAATGTAGTGAAAAAATGAGTTTATACACAATGATCATGTTCGAATCATCACTATTTCCATTCAGGTAAAAGTAGTCAAATTACCACCTTGAAGGTTCAAAACCTGAAAAATATCAGTTACCTACGTGGGATTTTATACACTGTATCCTCCACGTTTTATTCAGATAGGAATGTTACTCGTATTTCAGACTTCAGTACATGAAAAACATTTAGGTTTGAACAAATATTAGGTTAGCAATCCACACTTTCCTACTAGTCAAGCTGATCGAAAACTTTGGCAGGCTCTCCTATAAAATGTCGAAAAATGCTCTTGATCACTTTTACCTCCAACCCGACGAAATCATATTCCAACTTACACAACATTGTTCCGAAATCTAGGTATTTCGTCGTTCAAGATTGAAGGCCTTTATTTGCCTGAAGTATTACATTTACTCACAATTAATTTGAAGATTGTACGTAGGTAGAACTATGTTCCGGCGACAATGTTGTGTTAAGGGAATTTTCAATAATTTATTTCGATAATTTTTCAATGTGAATATGAAATTTTGTTAAATTTTGGTGAAATAAAATTTATTTAATGCTTTGGAGTGAAGAAAACGGGTGGCCAATGGAGTAGGCGGTGGTGCAACCTCAGTGTCTGTTTCCCGACCGCTTCCGTTCCTGTTCCGACTTGTCTGCAAGTTTTCGGTTGTGATTTTCGCTTCAAGATTTCGAAAGCGTTTTCTCCCCCAAAACGTTTTCACGACTTCCAAGGCTCGTGGGAGTTCTCTCGTCGCCTGAAAGGATCCGATAAAGTGTCAAGACATTAAACTAAACACTACCCCCCTGACGCTTCCTCCTAAAAAACAGTGATTCCTAGTACAATAACCGGAAGAAATAGTGACGACGGGGGAGATAATGATATGAGGAGGCCTTTTAAACTAATAAGGAGAAACGGGTTCTATCCGGGGATCGGTTGATAAATTCTTCGACGCGAAGGGCGAAGTAAGGTGTTATATCTCAAAACGGATCTCTTCCTGAGGTCTGATATCCGGAGTAAGGAAATTGAAGGGCGAGAAATAAGGTGTGCCGAAGAGATATCATTTCCCAATCTTTTCCCGGTCTTTATGAGAAAAAAAAAAACAGTTAAATTGGTTTTCAAAAATTCTCCGTCACGCTATCATGTCGACGGAAAGGAAGAAGGGCTTGATATTGTGTCACGTCATGGGTCTTCAACACCTCCTAAACATAACTACAAGAACAAGCAGGATATCTACTATCAGCAGAACGTCTGTTGATGGAGCAATTAATAGCAGTAACCACAGAAAACCCTACTATACTACGTAACTGAAGGCAGTAACGCTATCTAATGCTTGCTGAATGAGCAGCTGTTATGTATCAGCGTTTGTTTGGCAGTGTTGACTGGAATTAATGAGGAAACCTAAATTATATCTGTATCATATAATCAATAAACCTTGACATTGTCTAAACGATTGTGCTTAAATGTGGGGGCTCTCTGTTTCCAATCGCCCTTTGGGAATTTGAATGCAAATGTCAGATGCATTTAGGTCTTTAATTCCTTTCCTGATTGCCATCATAGATTTGAAGAGCCCGCAAGAATAATTGGAGAATTGGTTAGGCGTTGAAGGAAGATGATAGGATGCCAGAGGTTAGGTAATTATAGGTATTTTCCGAAGGAAATTGAAAAATAATGTGAGAATAACTTATCGATTATTTTCGACTATTAAACATTTTTTATTTATTAAACATTATTCTAATAAACGTTTTGAAATTTGCTCAGAATAACTTGTTCAGTTACCACAGTAATAAATAGTTCATAAATAGTTGAAAAAAGGGAGTAGGTGGACGAAACTTCCCGTTGTCTCGTACCAACTCGTCATAGAAACTTTGTAGAGAATAGATCTCCCTTACAGGAGACCTTTTAGTCTCTTTCATTTTCTTACTGAGAAAATAACTCTTCCCCTCCATTTATCTTTGTGTTGAATGTTTACCTTATTCCTCAATACAACAAAATTTGTTGAATTTAATTCTATTATTAATATTACATATCAACAATAGAATTCGTTATATTGAAGAATTTTATCACAACCTGATGAACAACCAACTTTACGTGCATGATGTTTCGTAAGCTTATGTAAGTGAACTTTGATATAATGTCTAGTAATATCCTAATCTGTTAATATAATATTTTAATATATCGACAGCCCCGCTGCAGTAGCCTGTAAGAACAATAAGGCCACTGATGAATTTGGGCCTTGCGCACACGCTAATAGGGACAGAATCGAGCTACATCGCTTCATTTCTCCTCAATGGATGTTTGTAGTAGCCTGTACGTTGATTACAGTTACTGTTAAAAAACAGTTTTTATCATTTCCTGAATATTTTTGGTTTTTGAACATACAGGCTTTTGCAGCGGGGCTGCAAATACGAGTATAATAGTATTTCATAACGTATTCTCAGTATCAACTTCAACGAAGAGTCAAGAGAAAATAATCACAAGAAAACCAAGGTTGACCATGGTTAAGGCGACATCAACATTTTTGACAATTACGGTTACTATGGTTACGTTGATCTACGGTTATTGGTTTTTTTTTCTTTTATTACTCACATTTTTGACAGAAATCCAGCCCTAAGGCACATCCATGTTATGAGACGAAGACAATTTTTGCTACCTCACTCAACTTATGACCCCACTTCTCAAATTAGTGGAGATGCAAGTCCCTAGACAAAAAACTGCAGTTAATGTGTCTGCTGTTTGTTGATTTGGTGATTTGATACAGAGAAATTATCAAACAAATTTTCGGTGCTTTGTAAAGGCAGTAACATATTGGGTACAAGTGTCGCAACAGAGTTGAAAGTTCCAATGACACCCCACAACTTCAATGTATGCCGTCATCGGGCTTGAGAATCGAATCGGATTATTGGTCCCCGACATCCGTTTCGTAATAACGTAGTCGGATTTGATGTGTGGGCACCGGCTCAAGATTAATTGGTCCGATCGAGATTCGGATCCGCTGGAGGTCCAGTGGACAGGTGTTGACAGTGAAGTCCACCTTCATCTTGTCGTGTTCGATGAGGCCTTCACACGAAGAAGGGAATGATCGATAAGAATCCCGACATGATTTTTTGATTACGCACGTACTGTTTCCATTTCAAAAGTCAAAATCAATTTAGCGCTTCAAACAACCAATGACACAGGCCTTCGTTCATATTATTTTTTGCCAATTCGATTTTGAACTTTTTGTTGTGCTGTATCCGAAAATGACCTCAACATTTTCTTATCACCCACAATTTTTTTCAAAAACTTGCTCCCATATTTTATGTAACGAAGACAAGTTTTCCCTAGAAAACCTTCGCTGGGTCAAACAATGAGAGAGTGAAAGAAGAGTGAGATCCACCATTTTGAATGTTTGTCTGTGGTTCACTGTTTTATCTTCTGCAAAATGGACTCTTATGGGTATCTTGATTTATTCAACGAAAAGTCACATACCAATCACAATATTCAAAAAGAAATTTAAAGATATGCTACCTACTGCAAAAATATGATGTATCTAGCTAATATTGTAGAAATGTTTGTATTGCAATACAGTATTGTTTTAGTATAATAATAACTATTATTACGTAGGTATTTATAATTACCGTTGATTGAAACCGACATGTATCTATTTAAATATTGGTATAAATAGCCAATAGCATAGAGAAGCCACTAAATTAAATTTATTTCGTTTAAGTTTTATAGGAAACAAGTTCTATAGGTATTTACGTTGAAGAAGTAGGTATTTTTAAAATGACTGCCTTATATATATTTTTTATGTTAATTTGTATGATTCATATTCTGTAAAAAAAGGTGGGAGGATTGCAAGGTCCTATTTTATGCAGGTACGAGTATATAAACGTATTCATTCATTCTTACGCCTATGTCAACTCTCCAGACGGTTTTTGTTATGTAAGCGGTGAGTTTGTTATCAAAAAACGCAGAGGGAGCACAACTGAATTCGTCACAAACGCTCATCACGCCTATTGTGGAGTACGGCTTGGTGATCAGGACAACAATGAGTCAAACCAGCATTAGGTATGCTTGGTATGCTCGTTTCCAAATACATATCCCCACAGTGTGACAGTATGACTGTCTCATAATTAGACTTGAATCGAATGAAAAAATCTGAGTTTTAGTGTTGTGGGTGAACTAGTAGAGCTATCCTATATTAGAAAACTCATTGCCAGAGAATTGACATTACAGAATCTGATGGGCTTAGGTAGCTACTTAAGCAGGTTTTTTGTTTAATTGAACGTTTTTTCGGCCAATATTTGATTAAAATTTAAATATTTAATATCGATATTTTTGATCAATACTATCGGTTGCAAAAAGTATCGATACCGAGTATCGATAAATATCGTCATTAATACCTTACCTCCGATACTATCGAATATCGAAATATCCATATCTTGGCTACCGATGGCCATCTCTAGCTTCACCTCCATTCGGATTAGGACGTGATAGTCATGTAGAACCTCACAACAGGCACATTCATCACTGACGCTGTGGAATTTTACCAGATGAGTTTTTAATTGGGGTTTACAGTGGCTAAATATTAAGTTCATTTCTGTTTGACATAGATTAGTTTAAAAAATGGAATGTTACCAAATTTGCACAGTGTATTCTAAACTCGTTACAATTCTTTAAAAATTACGTGGATAAACCCAATTTCCTCTGGAAGGACCAACATTTTACACGTATACTGATACCATTTCCAAGGGCCTCGTCACATCTGATATTTTGGCGCCAACGATACCTCGAGGACCATCAATTGGTCCTTTTGTGGTCTCATTATGACATTCCAAGGCAGTAAATTTTACGCCGAGAGGATTTTTCATGTTTTCGTCCCTCGGGGATCCGAGCGATGAGACCACATAGAGTTGCCCCCTACGGGTCGAGAACCCATTCCTGGTCCAGGGCGGCAACGATGTTCGGGGAAAGACGATTTTTTGGGGGCGAGCATCGAGGTTTTACGACCAGGGAAGGAGTTGGGTCATAAACATTGACACCTGTTGGAGGCAACATGTTAATTAAAGGGTCGCGCCGGGAGGGTGTTCTTCGCGTTAAACCCCAAAAACCGCCAAAACCCGAAAGCGAATGAAAAGGAACAAAACTATACGATTTTCATTACCTACCGCACTGTGTGATGTTCTGTTGGAACGAGTGTTCCAATTTATAACAGATTTATTTGCTATCCCTCTGCGTCCAAAATTAACAATAATGGAATTCTATACTCATAGCACTCAGTTAGGATTCTAGATGAGGCTCTAATTCGTATACAAATTATTCCATAGCGGTTTATTACTTTCTGTAGATCCTGTTATGTATACGATTCCTTGTATACATTCATTTCAGAACAAGAAACTCGATATGACATAAACCTTGCTGTTCTAGGATGGAAAGAAATGTCAAAATAACTCACATGAATTCCATCATAGTTATTCAGGCTCAGGGGCCCCCTAACACCCCCCCCCCCCTCCCACCCTCTTCTGGGTTTTACACTATAACTCTGTGACCTGAACTATTGTTGAGAAGGAGATGAGCAATCTCGGAACACGTAGACAAAATTGAAGGGACATTAAATTGTTTTCTTATGTGGACTGGAAATCCAACTACTTCTAAATTTCACTTGTTTCATTTTTTAGCGTGAAACACGCGTTTACCGAAGCCTACCAGACAAAAATCGTTGCGAAATGTTCGTAATGATTTACGATTACAACCAAGCCGTTGAAACGGAAATTTATCTTCGCCATTTTTGAACAAAAAACGTTCATCACTCGTTGGAAAGCTTGACTCATCTGAAGAATGTACTCATCTCAACCTACTAATTTCCTACTCTATACACTCCTCCTGGCCAGCTCTTGTATGTTGGCCAAAAATACTAGTTAGGCTCGGGTTTAGTTACCTATTAAGAGCAAAAATAAATTGAAATCAAATTTGTATTTGTAACGAAGCGCATACGAGGACTTAACTCGTAACTAGGACTTTTCAGGAGGGCTAAGTAGGGGGAAATTGGCCCAATGAAATATGGACTCCAGTCCAGTCTAGGCTTTTTTCCCTCACTATTTTGAGAATTTTCCAATTGATCGAATGTCTGGGAATTCCTGCAACCCTGGCAAATCATCGAGCGTGTCTGTAAGTACGACGAAATATCTTTCTCGTCCATGATGCGCCTATTGCCTCCCCATGTACGATTTTCCTGGTGGAAATTACAATTTTATCCAGCTTCCACTGGATCATCTTCATCCTTTACCCAAACTTTTGTGAGATTCGCTGTCACGGTCAGAATATTTTTTCCATTCCTTTTCCTCAAAAACATACCAAGCACAATCTCCAAAGTCAAAATTTCTAAATCGTGAGGGGGAGCTCCATTAGAGCCCGTTGTCTTTGATCTTGATTTAAGGTACTATCAAAGTCATTTATAATTTTCTTTGCCTACTTTATAATTAGTAAATAAATTGAATAGATCACATAAGGTGTTTGGCTGCGAAAGCTGATCGCTTTTATTTTCCATTACCTTTTCCATGTCCAAACAAACTGCCATTTCCTTTTAATTTCCAAAATCATTGCTCCCTTTTTATATGGGTCGCGTAGCACATAAAACTTCAGGAGTACTTCAGGAGGGACGTCCTTAACTTACTAGCGTTACTGTAGGCAAGCAGGATGTTTGGAGGCCATGATGAGAAATATAAGTGCGGAATAGATCGTCGGGACGTCTGCGTCTGTAACCATCAATTGTATTCTGTTATCATTGGCGATGCGGAGATAAGCGAGAGAAGTCGATGAGTGAAGAGAGCTATTGTGATGCTTGAAGGGGTCTGTCGAGTCGCTATTCTTTCAGAGACAGAGTTCAGTGCACTCGATCGTCAAAACGGAAAATCAAATAGAGTCGACCAAATCCAAAAACTGCGGGTTGTTACGAGATATTGGCCGGTATTCCGACTCATCCAGAATAAATTGCACGAAAACGGTTGATATAAAACATTACAGACGAACATTTGACGAAAATAGGCCATACTCATTCAAATTGCTTATTTTCATCTGCTTCAACTCTGAAAGCCCGTGGACAGTTCTGTTCAGCTATTGAACGAAAATCTGATTTGTTCTTCCTTCGGTGGCTAGACAGTGGCAATGTTACTAAAGCCTGTCAAAAGGTATTCCAAAGAGCAGAAGAAGAATATTATTGTTCCAAGACCATCCATTATATCCATGTACAACAAGCATATGGGGGGAACGGATCAGATGGATGGGAATGTGTACAAATACCGAATTACAATAAGGGGTAAGAAGTGGACTTGGAATATTATTACTTGGATGCTGGATGTTGCAATCCAAAATGCTAGGCTGATGCACAGACACCACAACAACAAAAATACAAAACTTGACGAGGTGTTTGGTGCAGTATTATTTAACAGTTCACGGTACTCCGACTTTGGGACCAGGACGGTCAAGTGTTCCAATCGCCTTCCGAACTAGGGTCATTCAAGACATCCATTTTGATGACAAAGGACACTATGTTACCAACACTGCCCTGTTAAGGTAAAACGCCTTCAAAATTCAAATCATTGCAGAAATTCGCCTCAAAGTTCTTCACTGAAACTTTTCATGTAAGTAGACTGCAACTCATTATAAAAACCCAACTTTTTTGTGAGATAACGATATGACCTCTTGATATGACTTACTCGCGACTCCACCAGGAGAACTTAAAAAATTGACCAAATTAATTTTTTTGTTATTTTTCCCGTGTTTTAGAGGACGAGTTGGTAATAAAATCCAAAGATTCACAAAGATAATGACACAAAAATAGTTACGAGCCTCAATATGCCCACCCAGAGGGATATGCGGTCTGTGTTTTCACAGAATGGTCGAACGAAAACATCGAGAACGGGAGATCAGCAAACCTCACGGTTATCTAGTAGACGTCTTTGGTAGATGATCTACTAGACGTCCAAATAATTACTTTTGTTCGGTCCAATAGACGTCTATTCATCTAAATATGTAGGCATATATGCAGGCCTAGATGAACTTGCGACGTATAGACGGCGTCTATCGACGTCTAGACCGCCCCTATCGACGTCTATTGATAGACGCATTAGATGTCGGAAGATCATCTACCACGGTCTATGGAGATGAGCTGTCTACATATAGACAGAGATAAACCATCTAATGACATCTAAATTTATTCTACGACGTCCACGTCATCCCATAGATAAACTGTAGACAAAAAATGTAGGTAGGTACATCTATAGAATGTCTACCGATAGATGTAGACGAAGAAGATGAAGTTTAGACCAAAAATAGACGTCTACATTGGTCTAAATCATGTCTACAGACGAATGAAGATCACGTTAGATGATCAACAAGATCAAGTAGACGTCTATTTCCTAAGTGGGTAGTTGGACAGAGAGATTATTATTATTCCTAACTATATAATCCTTAATTCTGAAATATGGATAAAACGGAATTTTGTCATAGTTTCTATTGAATAGAAACTAAAAAAAAAATTCATTCCTAACGGATTATTAGATCCTTTTTGTTGTAAAAATAATAAATGAATTATTACTATTGCATCAATAATAAAAGGTAGGTAATAGGATCTGGAGGGTAAAAAATCGCTTGAGAGTGGCGTTATCAATTGACACCACCACCACAATCATTTTACTAAATCTTCTCCTATGTAAGGTAATGCTGATAATAAGTTGGTAATAACTGTGGCTCCTCATAGTGATATTTGGCCTCTGAGGCACATACCCTAAAATACTGTTGCTATAAATATAATAATACTCCTATGTTATGATTAGTTTATAACATGAACTAATCATAACATAGGATTACAGATCATAATAGCTGTCGGTCCCGTCGCTGACGGGCAGAACTCGGGGTGTGCCCATCTACCTCTGTTACCTGTCACGGACGGGCAGAACTCGGGATGGATCCATCTGCCACTCTTACCAGTCGCTTTATGGATTAGGTATACCTCTTACATGTCCCTTTATCAACCCTTATAATCTTAAATACCAAAAATAATATTCATCTGTCTCACGGGAAGGAAGAATTTAAGATTTTTATATTTCGTCCTCCCTATAAACCTCCACCCCTATACATACGGGAGAATTGAGCCGATCCATTGAGCCGTTTTTGCGTGATTGAAGGACAAACAGACAAACGCACAGACAGACACCAAATTCAAAATCGGCAGGGCGTTTTGTATAAACGTATACAAAATATTGATGCTCCGTTTGCGTGTAGGTATATTTTGTAGTAATCATAATTTACCATAATTTACATCTCGGCAGATATGGACTACACTTGAAAATGCTAATTCAATATTCTGGGTGTAGTGTATAGATAGGTAGCTAAAAAGAATAGATACCAGTTAGGATTTGGATCCCTAAACATACCAATCCTAATAATGATCCGAAATTTCATAATAATAAAATTCTTCTAGGTCTGGGTAGATCAATTATTCAAATATTTATAATTTTTAATAAGGGGTGTGTTTTTCGTAGGTATAGGTTTATTAATTTAAATTTTTATTCGTATCTATATTTATATATTTTATTTATATATATATTTATATATTTTATTTTATTTATCTATATTTATTTATTTATATATTTATTCGTACTATAGGCCCCTCAAAAATGTTTACTAGGTGAGTTGAGACAATTATTCTCAATAATAAATAGTTTACTGTTACGATAACAATATATAAACCGTAAATGCTTGTATATGTATGAGTAAGTACGAGTAAGTAGGTAAGTCATGCAGGAGTAAGTATACTTTCATTTGATTTTGAGTAGTATCGAGTATTGCTTTGGAGACCAATACCGAGTGCTGGTATTGTGAACGTTACGTGTCAACAAGGATAAAAAAAACTCTTCGTTATCTTATCAGCTGATACCAAATAATCAGATGTTACAAGTTTGTTGTGACTCACAGCAAATAGTCATGACAACAGTTAGTGGGCGTAACGAGCCAGTTTCGTGTAAGTGCGTTTCCTTTAGGTGGTTATCCTAATAGGTGGTTTTTAATAGGAATAGGAAGATTCAGGGAGAAAACCACAGTGGGATACGGCAGGAGGCTGCGGTTAAAAATAACTCTACGCATGACCGATGACAGAGTGCACCAAAATAATAACAAAATGGCTTCGGCGTTATCATAATCGTGATTGTTTTAAAAAGCTTGTTGACTATTTGAATGTCAAAGGAAACTCACTCTCTTGACTTTGAAAGCGTACACGGTGTCGAGTTCGTACCATCGGGCGTACGACCAAGCGATGAGACCCATCGTCGCGGCGTATCCCGCCGTCCGTCTCCAGTCCCTCGTCTCACGACCGGTCTGACGAGACGTCCTCGTGAAAGTCCGCCGGCTCAAAAGGATCGTGAAGAGACGACGCGACGCCATGACCCTGATCTTGTCACGAGGGAATCGGACGTCCGACGAAAAACAAAACGACGATGAAAACGGACGGAAACGCTGAGCGACACGGGCGAAACCTGCGGGTGGAGACGACGCGGAGCGGGGGACGTTATCAGCTGGTCGGGTCTCGTATCGACAAGGCCGCCAGCTGATCGCCCAGTTTTGCCAACCTGCTCGACTATTTATTTCCCGCCTCACGTTCCGGCGCGGGAACTGTAAATTTCTCCGCCTTTTTCTAATTCTACTAGTGCAGCACTACCGAACGAGCGAATTCTCAAAGTGTAAATTTCGCCGTTCAAGTGGCAACATGACCTAAGTATCTCAATTTTTAGCGGTTTTGAGTTAGTTACAAATTTATTTACCCTACAAAAAATGAATTTTCGCGAAAGACACGGAAATCAAATTATAAATAGGCAGTTTTTGTGTCTCCTGTAAAGTAGAAAAAAGTGAGATAGGTCATGTTGCCACTTAAACGGCGATTTGCTTTCACACCAAACAAACGATAGCAACTCACAGTGTACAATGTGACGTGATGAATTGACCACGTCACCCCTTTTTACCAAATTTTCAATTTACATCCAGTAGTTTCAAAATTAAGTGCTTCTTCCCGGTCTCATAAATTTCTATCCCTCGAATATTGTCGAGCCTTCAGGTTTTGTGATAGTTTCATTTCTTTGTACATCATGTACCACTTGAAGGGTAGATATTAAATTTATAATACCCATACAAGTAGACAATTGGAATGAAATCGCAGCTAAATTCAGTGAATTGGTAATGGGATAGGAATCTACTTACTGGCATCATTGGCTATACATTTACTGGCTGAACCCCACTAACGACCTTCCCTCAAAATTGTAGAAGGACCGTGAAAAAATATGTTATGCTTTCTAGTCCGTTTTGAAAACGTGGTATATTTGAAAACATTTTTTAATTTACTCGTAATTTATTATTCGGCTTATGTCCGCAATAATCTGTCAGAGGTGTCAGTAATCTGTACCAGTTGCCCCCCCCTCCCCCTGCTCTGAAATAAATCAAACTATTCATAAGTGATAAGCACATCACTTGACAATAATAATTTCAAATTCACTCTCATTTCTGCGAGACCGGTTAACCGCGTCAGCACCATGATATACATATCATGGTGCTGACGCGGTTAACATGTGCGAGGAAGTATCCTGCATACTGACTCAACATTCCCGATGTAGCCGAAGTCATCCAACACAATTACAACAACCTGCACCACACTATGACACATCACACAAATCAGCTAATAACCCGAATAGTCAACAATCAGATCGGACCCAAACATCAGAAGTTGACTCGAGAGACGGAGACCCCAAGATTCCTCAATTCCAGCCAGCGTACACAGCAAACACTTCTTTCCATTTGACACCATCGCAACCAAAACTACTGGGAGGGCAGTTGATGGACTGCAACCCCTCATCACATCACACGCCAATTAGAAGAATACACTACCTTAGTTCTCCAACCTTCCCAACTGTAGTGTTCATAACATAACAATAATGTTTTTACTTACTGGAAATAGAAAAAAAAATCATAAAAAAAGGATGCTCCAAGTGGTCCCTTGTTATGCCAAAAAGCTGAACAGTTGGCTTGAAGTGGGGAAAACCGACTTTTCAGCCTCTAAAGAATGTTTTCATCAGTTCATACAAGGGGAGAATTTGATTTTCGATAAGGCTCGGGGAGAACAGGCTGATGTTGATTTCCCAGCTCCTCACAAACGCGAAATGACGTACCTAGCACTACTAATGTACCAATTTCACTCCATATTATATTAATTCACCTATAGATACCTACTGTGAAAGTAACTAACGTCCACAAGCTCGTCCACAAGTTTTTACGAGGCAACTGACCATGCTGAGCAGATCGACATCCTTTGAAATGAACAAAACCCCTTGGAATTGAAATTTATCTAACAACACCATCGATGTTTTGAAGGGTCTTCCGAGTGCTTTTTCTTTTCAGACAAAGAGTGTCTGTTGATTGATAAACTCCATTAAATCATCATGTAGCCAAGAGATTGTCATTCCTCGGTAAGTAGTTCTTGTTATGTTGACGACTTGGTTTTTGTGTGGATTGAAACACGATTACGAAGCGCCTCATTATTTCCACCAGTTTTGTCACGCCGTTGTGTTGCAAATATTTACAAAACATTCACAAAAATTCTATGGCAAATGGTTTGTAGAACCATAACTAAATAAAGAGAAAAAATTTGTAATAATATTTCCAAGGTGTTCCAAGGTTTGAGGATTTCCGTGGGCACTGTTGTGTGGAATTATTTTAGAGGTTTACGTCAGTGATGACGGAGGACCAGCGATACGATTTTCCCTACAGCTGGATCAAGAGAAAAGTGGGAGAGGCGTTCAGATAACGATGATCAGACGTGATGACGTTTTGAGACGTCAAAATCTGCGATATTCGCCCAGCAGTGCCAACTTTTCTGCGACAAATACCCTCAGAACACATCGTTATTATCAGTAGGATTTCCAAAAACTCTTTTGATGTCACTATGACGATCTAGTTCATCTATTAGAGAATACTATATGGATGTGTGTGCTAAATGTATTACATTTATGTATTATTTATGTATGTGAATCATTTATAAATGATTTACATAGTGAATTTAAAATGTTCTTTAGGACGAAAGTTTCGTAAGAAATTCTCAATGACTAAAGATTCTTAACAACGTATGATTCTTAAGGACAAATGATTCTTAACAACGAATGATTCTTAAGGACAAAAGATTCTTAAAGTTCTTAAGATTCTTAAAGTTTCTTAAAAACGAAGTGTTCTTAAAGACGAATGTTTCTTAAGAACGAAAGATTTTCAAGGGCGAAAGATTCTTATGATTTAATACATATACCTACCTATTTAATTAATATAATCTTTCGAAAAGCTTTCGTTCTTAATAAACTTTTGTCCTTAGGTACATTTCGTTTTAGCGAATTTTCGAAGAAAATGTAGGTAGCTATTTGAGAATCTTTTAAGAAGCCACAGTTATCATAAATTTGTTGATAACTGTGGACACATACATACATGGATACATATACAAATATAGTAGTTTGCGGGTGAGGATGACCAACACTAGTCGTTGTTATCATTCGGTTTATTGCAACGTTTCAATCTTGAAACAAGATCCTAATCATGCATCCTACATATAAATATAAGTACATATATGTATGTCATATTGTGATGTTTGGTATCGTTTGGCAGTGAATTCAGAATGGTCTGGAACGGATTTTGGTATACAATTTTTGCGAAAAGTCGAGTTTTAAAACTTTTGGACCGAGAACAATAGCTTCCTTTCCTTCGAAAATTCGCTAAAAGCAAATTGGCGCTTTTGGCGTGGTGGTAAAAATGTACAATAAGAAACGTGCGTTTTCTCTAATGCCAACATTTGATAATGTACAAACATGCCCGAGTTTTTTTTTTAAATTGCATTTACTCATTTACATACATACAGTAGATAATGTACCATGCATATTGTTTAATGTTACTCCCCTCTTTAGGCATGGTTGAGCTGAGGGAAGGAGTTGATGATAACAATTTTCTTATATGTTTTTATTTTATGTAGGTAAATGGTATTGTGGTATCAATACCATTTATTGATAGGTTATATGACAAAAATGTGCTGGGTACAATGCTAGTTATTGTATGTTAAGTGTACAGAGAAGAGGGATTGACTTCAGGTAAGATAGGCAGGTGGGAAATGGATGAGATTGTTGTGAAGTTCTACAAAAATAAGTTGCTCTAACTTCTTATGAAAATTTACTGTTATAATGGGCTTTGAGACGGGCTTTAAAAGTTTTTAACTTAAATGTTAGAGTAATTCCTTGGGTAGTCTGTTAAACAGATGCGTGCCACGGTAGTCGTAGGCTTTTTGACCGCAGTTAAAAAGTCGGAAGGGCACTCGAAGGAGCGACTGCTCTGTTGATCTTGTGCTGCTAGCGGCTTCTTCGCATTTTCCTTCTTTTTTTGTCCCGAAACATTTTTATAATCGTCTCGCTGATCTACTCGCCGATTGTGTGGACCTTGAATTCCTGGAAAAGGGCATCAGTGGGAAATCTCAAGACCTTTTGGATCAGAACCTTAGTCACTTTTTCTTGTACAGTAAAGAGCTGATCAGTCAAGTTCAACAACACCTTCAGTAAGGCATATTCGTTCCGTCTTACCACCCAATCTGTTGTTCCTGTTCCACTATCAAGGTTAAAAGTTACTTCATGCCTCTTTTGTTGATAATACTACCTGATAGCATAAAAAACCCATCTATTCATCCCAGAGCAGTGTACAAAAAACTGTTTTCAGCTGGCTCATATCCCAAGGATATCAACCCTGTGAAAATGTATTCAGTAGTATATGACATATACTATACATTGTATAGTGACGGTCCTGATATCGATGTATTGTAAATATTAGATGACTAGTATATGAAATTTAAAATAGTAACCAGTTTGAAATTTGATATTCACTGCTGTAAAATGTCAAGGAATTTGATCTTAAGGAAATCGGTCCGCACGGTCGCATAGTATAGTACTATATTCGGTACTCGAGAGTCGGCTCCCCCACCCAGCACAGAACTGCGTTTTTAGGTGTGGGGTAGTTCCTGGTTCTAAGGCTTGTTGTTTAGTACCTATATTATGTGACAGAGTATGGTAGTTTATTTTGATAGCCACGTATACTTTATGAAGGAAGAAATTCATTTCATTTCATTCCAGTTCGACGTGTGGTTCTGGTGTGTTGTAGTTACCCTAGTTTACGTACTTATGCGTCTGTTGGCAGGACTGCACGCGAGCTCGCGCCGCTGGGTTTGACGCGTTCGTGGGAGGGGAGTCGACTCGCTGATACAACAAACAAAAACAAAAAAAAAAAAAAACGTTTGAAAGCGAAAAAAGCCGGTCGCGGATTAGTGGGGATGCAGAATGTGACGGTCGTCGGGAGGACGACGAGGAGGGGGGGGGGAGAAGTTTGACGGTGAGGAGAAGGGAGGAGAGTGGAGGGAGGAGAGAGGAGGGAGGAGAGTGGAGAGGGGAGGACTGGAGGGAGATTTGGCGGCAGCGACCGCGAGAGTGATTGAATAGGTGGAGAAATCAGTAGGACGTCGCGAATGTCGAGGGTGCGGGGGGGGGGGGGAGTAGTGAAGGGGGGGGGGGAGCTGTACAGTTTGATATTGGCAAGTTTAAGGTCACGGGGCTCCCCTGATCGCGCGCACGTAAGCCAGTCGGAGCGCATCACGACGCCGGCGCCGCGAGATCGCGGGCGCCGCTCATATTTCCCGGATTCGCGGATTTATTCAAACTAATCCGTTTTTTTTTCTTCTCTCACTCTCGTAATTTGGCACTAAAGACCTTATGATTTACGGTGTTATCGACCTTACGATTTCGCTCTTTTGACACGGAATATTTCGAATTCTTCCGTTTTACGATCTCATTCGACACAAATCCGATCGACCGAAATTTGAAGTAACGTGTGATTTGGATTGAGGTGACAAATTAGATTGTTTTTTGATCGAAAATGATCAGTTTTTAAACAACTAAATTCTACAATTACTGAACAGTCAAATTATCGCGTGGTTATCCTAATGAAAGTACTTTCATGAATCGTTAAAACCTACGCACCGGTACCGAAAACGAAATCTTCTTAATAATTAATTAATTGCATCTCTAAAGTACGAGAAATACCTTCAGAAAACCCAAAATTATGTGCTTTGTGCCATATTAGCGCACCACAGTCGCCCAGAACCCAAAAAAACTCGATTTTTGTTCGATTGATGGACGAACATTCAATACAATTGGACGATATCTTTTCAATTCTAAGATACGAAAAATACCTTCTAAATGTCAACTCATTAAACTCTCATAATCGGCGACGCACAGACGCAAAAAAACTCGATTTTGATTCAATCAATGAACAAAATGCAATTGGACGAAATCTTCTTAATTCTGATGTGTAATTCGAAGGTCAGAAAATTATGTGTTTTTGTGCCATATCAACGCTGCTCAGTCGTCCAGAACGCAAAAACTCGATTTAGGTACCTGCAGAGGTAGAAATCCTAAAAAGCGTAATCATTTCACAATGATTTTGACAAGAAAATTATTGATGAAGAAAAAAACTCCAGAAGCAACTCCACCGATCACACCTTTTCTTAAGCCAACATCACCTAACCCTCACGATTTTTTTTTATCGAAGCATTATTAATTAATATTCGTGGTAGGTTATAATTGAATTATTCGTGGTAGGTTACTTCTGGGGAGCTTACAGTAACCGAAAAGGAGTAATTTTAGTGTGAAATTGCTAGTAGTTATGGAATTACTCGTAAGTTTCTTAAGCAACGATTTAGGTTTTTTAACGAATTTTCGGGGAAAAGGAAGGTATTGTTCTCGGCCAAAAATTTCTAAAAACTTGAATTTCCGAAATATTTTTATACCGAAATCCGTTCAAACCGCTATTATTTTATACCATATTCCGTTCTCAAACTGAAGAACTTTGAAGATAAAGAAAGTGGTAATTGAGATTTTTTTATGGGCATCATATTCTTCAATGGAGATATTTTACATAAAACCAGTTATTTCTTCGAAAATTCGCTCTTATAGCCATGCTGCATGACTGAGGATTTTGGTCTTGCAGAAGGTCGATTTCATCCTAATGAACCCCTCGATTCAAATTTTCCTTTTCTTTCTATTGAGCCAAAGTCATGAATCCTTTTATCGAATTTTTGAATAATAGAAGGTACTGTTCTCGGTCCACAATTTTGCAAAATCCAATTTACAATGAATTTGTACACAAAATTCCGTTCTAGACCATCCTGAATGCACTGCCAATAGACACCAAAATGTTTATGCCTATGTTTCACTTAAAAAGCCTTACCTATTGCTATAGTTAGTGATGACAATCTTAATCTCGATTTCATCCTAATGAACCCCTCGATTCAAATTTTCCTTTTCTTTCTATTGAGCCAAAGTCATGAATCCTTTTATCGAATTTTTGAAGAATAGAAGGTACTGTTCTCGGTCCAAAATTTTTAAACTCAAATTTTCAAAGAATTTGTACACAAATTCCGTTCTAGACCATCCTGAATGCACTGCCAATAGACACCAAAATGTTTATGCCTATGTTTCACTTAAAAAGCCTTACCTATTGCTATAGTTAGTGATGAAAATCTTAATCTACTTTAATCTAATTTCTAATTTAATCTACTTTTAATACAATTGATCTATTTTTGATTCTGAAAGCTTTGACGCACGAAGGGATGGTGTACTAAAGACCTCTTCGCATATAATGAATCTGCATATAGTCCTCGTTATATATAACGAGGACTATTCGGAAATGATGTGGCGGTTGATTAATTAACCCTTGTTGCAATAGGTCGGAGAAAAAAAGTAATTATTGAAAAGTAATTATTGTTGAAGGCACTTCAACAAACCAAATGTCAACTATTCTGTGTCTGACAGAGGGGAATCAGTCGGTTGTTTTATCCTCGAGGCCGGCGAACGCTAGGTGTTGCGATCTTCACCGCTGATTGCAAACTTTTTTTCGTTTTTTGTTGTTCGTTCATCTTCTCTGTTCCAATTTGCAAGAGGGCTGGTCGGGGTTAGGCAACGGCCTAATGAGCAGAGGCGACCTGAGGTTCGTCACGTACCTCATTTCTCGGTCGACAATTTCGCGCTGAGTTCAGCAAAAGTCCGTCTGACTCGTCAAGGTCGCTCGAGTTTGATTGATGATGACGTGAAAGAACCAACGAAAAAATGTTTAATCCGAGCTCTCGCGACGGCGTTCATCATTTTATTGTCCACGTTAGTTCGAGTTTCTAATCATACATTAGACTGCGCCAATCGACGTCTTAGTTTACTATTTGCACTAAATTACACTACTTTACAAAATTTTGGGTCGGTCTTGGATTCAGCCGGAGCTTGACGATTTCTTTCGTTTTTTGGGAGCTGAATCCGAAAGGCTAAGTTCCTTGATAGGCGAAATCGGGCCACTACAAGACAAGGGTCGTTGGTGGGTTTGGGAAGGTTGGGGGTGTAATGTTGCGACAGTTTCGGGAATTAGGATGTATAATATATGAACGTACGACTTCTGGTTTGCAACTATATCGATTTATTGAAAACCCACAGATAGGTAGAGAGGTGAAGAGGGGATAGGAGTGGGAATGAGAAAAGGCGGGAAGGCATTTACACTGACGTCACCAGGTTAGTTACCTTCAACCATGGGACTATGACAGGGGGGGGGGGGGATTACCCACAAATTCACAAAATGAAACAGTCAGAAAAGTGGCACCTCATTTTGAAGGTTTTTTTTACGCTGAACACGACGGTGAACACATAATTCCATCTTATGTACATATTTATAATAATATATAATCGTATTCATATGTACGAGTACAAGACAGATTTTTTCGCCAAGACTGATTTTTCTGTGCAAATTGGAACTTTTGTCTCAATTCTAAGGAGAGTTATCGTCTACAATGACACATACATAAATATAAAATAATAGGTTGTATAAAATGACCAAGCTAGTCTTTGTTTGGTGTTTATTTTCTCACGACGTTTCGGCAATGGAACAAAGCCCTATTCATGCGAGGTTACCTACAATTAGATGAGAACAGAATTAATACTTACATGCTATGTCAGGAATAATACTATTTATAAGATACGTTGTGATTGCTACTTACATGTAGAAGTGAAAAGTTTTTACATTAAACTGAAGAACTGTTGTGGAGAAGTAGACAAATGGAGGTGGATCAGTTTGTGGATAATATAAAGATGAAACTAACTAACTGCTATGTGGAAGTGATTCTATGAGGAAGGGGTACATTAGTGTGTGTGGTGGAAGATAAAATCTACTGAGACATGATGACTATGAACAGGAACTTAGAATAATTACTATGAACTAAGAAGTGACAACAAAAGCCATTTTTGTATATTATAAGCAAACAATAACAAGAAGAAAAAAAAAAAAAAAAACATGAACCAAAGTTAACAACAAGAAAACAACAGTAACAAGATAATAACAGCAGATTGCAATTGTGAATAAGTAACAACAAGAAAACAACAACAGAAATGAAATGAAGTACAATTATAGATGATTATAGTTATTATAGTGATTATTGTAATTATTATAGTTATGAAAAGATTGATTGCAGATGAAAGTGTTTATGATTAACTGTAATTTGTATAATGATTATAAGTGGTAGAAGTTATAAAGTGGTGGGGCATGTTGGAATGTTGTGTTGTTGTTGGAATGTTGTTGTGTTAAGGGTTAGTGAGTTTTATTTGATGAGTCTGTGGTATGTTGTAGAAAGTCCTTTGACATCTTTTTTAAAATTTATGTTGTTGTTGTTTTTGTTTTTGTTTTTCAAGATATACGCCATTTCTTTAATTTTTCTTTTTTGGAAGTTTGGCTCTATGCAACATATTTCCCACTGTTTTATTTCAGGGTTGTGTTTTGTCGTAACTACATGCTTCGCCAATGCTGTTGCGTAGGAATCATCATCAGGATTTTGAATGCTTTTAAGTATCGCTTTTGGTTTATTATCTTCGATAATGAACCATTGGAATCGCCCAAAGAAAAAAAATTTTTAACCCCCCCTCAAAATTTGTTGGTTTACGTTTCAAGATACGTAGATTCAGAAAATCGAATAAAAAAAAATCCGTCCGTCCGCCGTACGCCGTACGCCGTCCGCCGTCCGCCGTCCGCCGTCCGCCGTACGCCGTCCGCGCCACTTTGCCCAGTTAGCGTTGAGTTAAAATTACGAAATTTTTTTTATGGGTTTCGACCAACCCCACAATGGTCCTCGAAACTTTTCATAACCCTAGGTCAAGGGGAAGGGGTTCAAAACGAATTTTGAAATTTTGAAAATTTCATATCTCGAAAAATTCATATGGAACGGTATGTTTTTTATTTCATATTTCGATAGAGTTTGTTCCGTAGAATTTTTTAAGACCATCCGCAGCTCTGTACGACCAGCCGTTCGTTCACAATGACGGCTCAAAGATTGTGCCTCACAACTCGATCGTGAATCAAACTGTTGAAATACAGGTCCATTTTCATACTAACAAGCTCTTTGTAACATCATATGGCTTAAGTGATGTTGAGTTTGTTGTTCTGAGGTGCGTTTCGTGCTACGGAAATGAAGGTAATTTCGAATGTTTGTTGGTAGGTACTTCTTTTATAGAAAAATAATTTTTCTATAATAATAATTATAATAATTATTATTATTACCGACGTAGTATTAAAAACCCCAGAATTATATCGTACTAATTAATCATAATTAATAATGATTATTAATAATAATAAATACGAAGGATTAATACCTAACAATAAATTATAATAATTTTCACTAGGTACTTGATAAAATTATTAATAATTAGTGATAATTGATAATGTTGGAGGACGAACAATCCGACACCTTGTTATAATTAGTATTATCATGTTGGCAGCCATGTTATCACTGCTCAACTAGAGAACTCTCAATGTTTCCTTCTTCTTCCCGTGTCTTGCGACCTTGTTATACTGTGTGCTCTTTTGCTAAAATATAATCGGTGCCTGCCTATTTAATTCTGCGGAGTTATATTCCTCACTACCAATTTACGGAGTCTTTGGATCATTCGGTGAGTGTATTTGTTAAGATTATTTCAGGGGATTAACCCCGTGAACCTTCATGCTAGCAATGGTTGGGTTCGCGAAATCGTCGGAGCCTAATGGCGGACGGAATGAATCGATTGGCTTTGTTACGGTGTTCGGGCTATCTGAATAAAAGATCGTAGTCGGGGTTATTTTTCTTCATCTATTGCGTTGTGTTGTACTGAGCACTTACAACATGGAATGAACCCTAGGAATTTTCCAACTAGAACAACGGTGGTTTAATACGGGCAGAGTTAATATTGCGAACTACGTTGACGAACGAAGTTGATTTAACCTGCCGAGTGGGTGGTTGGAAAATTTAGCGATCGGTGTTAGGTGGCGGAGTCAAGGGGCGCCCCAAAGTAAATCCCACGACATATCCACCCTGTATTTTTTTTGCGCTTGCGGCTGGGGTTCAGATGAAGAAATAACCAATTTACGGAGTTAATTGACAAAGATGCGGTGTCAATTATGGGTCAGTACGTGGGCCGCTAGTTTTCTGCTGTCGTCCTTGGCGTTGCGGGATGGGATGGTTTCTGCGATGCCGACGACGACGCGAAAACGGCAAAGGGCCAAATTGGGTGGATTTTATTGATGAAAAGGACCCAGCCACGGGGAAACGGTGTTCGGGGAAGTCAACGGGTTGCGCTGCCTGTGACTTCCGTAAATAGGCCAACCAAATGATTTTTTCCCCGGGCTTATTTGTTGGTTGGCGATTTTCCCGATATGCAAAAGATTCTGAGGCGGATGAATCAAGTTGTCGGCAAATAACGGAGCCTGACAAACGCCTTTTTGTGACTGGGTTACCCTATGTGGCGCGATTTTATGCGATTTGCGGCGAGTATAAAATTCGGCCTGAGGGTTTAGCTTGACCTAACTGAACGTACTCTTGCGGAGGTCGGAGTCAATGTTCATGAACCTTGTCACTGGAGGTAAGAACGACGGATAACGCTGCGAAAATGCGTGTTCGAAGTTTACTGTAATTTTAGTAACTGATTGCGGTGCGGTGATAATTTGAGTGATAACTGATGGCGATACAGTTATTCATTCTGTTTACAGTATCAGGCTCTGTGCTGATAACACTTTGCGTTTCTCTGTCAAAGGGAGCCGTGTGTATCTGCAGGAAGGCGGTGAAGACTAATCACCGGTATAGGACAGAGAGGAGATCTTCCATCCAGATCTCGCGGAGACTCGATCTTTCAGATAGCAAACAAAGCGTATAGTAAAAATCCATTGGTTTACGTTTCGGGGTACTGCCATCGTCTCGGGAATGTTTGTTGTTGCGGTGTAAACAAACATTACATGGTATCACAGTGCTACGGTGTTAAGCACTGTTTTATCAAACGGTGTTATGATAACGGTGTCATTAAACAGGGTCGTGTAAATGGTGTTTTGCGGCAAAAGACGGGAAGAAGGTAAACGAGGTTACGCTAAATATAGTACCTTACTGGCAATTTGGGAATAGCGAACCTTATGCGGCCTGAGACGATGACCTGCCCCGACTGGACTGCCTGATTTTCAGCATGTGCATTATTGTTTTAGTGCTGGATACATGCTGATTGCGGAGAGTGCTCATATAAATTATGCGGCGAATGTAAAACGTCAGTTCCGGACGATCAGGCGGTTCAGTATCAGTTTCTTTTTAAGTCTGGAACAGTACCGGAAGTAGACAGTACGGTATGACATTCCTGGTTAACGGCTACGGGGGAAATTTGCGCAATCCCGGCCGAGCGTTATCCATGGTTTTTCGCGTTTTTCCATGTTTGCGAATGGAAAATTCGTACACACAGAAACCCGATATGGAGATCGGAGGTTGGTTCTGTGCGAAAACGTTCTTTTGTACAATGCGGGGTAAAGTGGAGTGTACAAAATGGAGTAAAACGTTATGTACGATAACGGAGTAAGACGTTTTGTACAATGCGGGGTAAAGTGGAGTGTACAAAACGGATGAAAATGAACGATGTAGGTGGAGTACATGTAAACGGTTTGAAAAGTTAAAGGGGGGAAAGCGGGTGGAGATCGTATACCCCAGATACCCTTAAGTTCCTTTTCAACGTTACATACCTACAAATAAGTGAAATAACACAGAATTCAGTGATAATATGTGGAATGGTTATTATCAAACGGTGAAGTAATAATTTTCCGATCATGTTACAGGAAAAGAAAAACATGGATACGGAAAGTCTGGCTCGTTTTGAGGAGAGGTTCATGGCCAAGGTCACCGAGCTAAACAGCAGATTTCTTAAAGAGGCGATAGAGGAGTTGACTCAACGCGGTGACGAGTTACTGGCGAGGGCTGAGGCCTTGGTGTCGATGCGGAGACACACGCCAGAGCGTATGGACTTCGCGGAGACTGGAGCGGTTGGCGGTGATTGCGGTGGCTCGGGGAATGGCGCGTCGTTGGATGAGGGGAGGTCGGACGCTAAGCCCCAAAGTGTCACTCAGTCCCGAAGGCGTTTCGCGGACATCACTCTTCCTCGCGCGCAGAATAGGTTATCCTCGGATTCCTATCCTGTGTGGAGGCGGAGGGTGACATTGGATCTGAAAGCATGCGGAGTCGACTTTCTGATAGATCCATCTCGGGCGCCCCCCTCTGATTGCGACGCGTCGGACCTTACCCGAATCAAGGCTGCGGTGATGGCCTACTTGATGTCCAATGTCGGAGGTGACTTGGAGAACGCGATCAAGAGTATCGATGAACCTTGCGAGGCTCTGGACATGATAGAGAACGTCATTGATCCACCGTCCTTAGCCAAGGAACATCGGCTCCAGATCGCGATTATTAACATCAAGTTTGATTCGCGGAGGGAATCTGTGATTGAATTCCAAAACCGCTTCAGATCTCTAGTGGAGAACATACGTAAATGTCCGGACGCTGATCTGTCAGAAAAAGCTGTTAGAAGGCACTTGGTGAACGCCATTGCGGAGGAGTGTCCCAAGATTTCAGCTGATGCGCTCGAGGATCCGTAGCTCAGCCTGGCAAGGCCCTTGTCGGGGGCAGGCGAGCGGAGGGCAGGTCAAAGAAGCGAAAGGCTTCATGGCGTCCGGACTTCGAACGGTCGAATAAAAAGGGTCCTGGACTGTGCTACAATTGCGGCCTGCTGGGACATCCTAGGAGTCTCTGTCCCAATCGTCCCGGGGAGAAGGTCTGCTACAACTGCGGAGACAGCGGACACTTGTCCCGGGAGTGCGGGAGACCCTGGACTAATGAGTCCACAAGGGTTAGAGGAGACAAGGGACAGTCCGACGGAAAGCGGGGTAGCGACAGTCGACCCAAGTCCAGCGGTGACAACAGGACACGACCAGCCTCTGAACCGAAAAGGCGCAATAAACGCGGTTCAAGAAAGTCTGCTCGCGGTGGTGCCGGTGGCCGTGGAAATGAACTGGGTACTCGACGACCAGACCAACCCTCCCAACGCAGGTTGACCGAGTTCCAGGCCAAATTGGCCCAAAGAGCTGCCGATCGAGGGGAAAACGAGAAGCGGACTGCGGCGCCTTCTCAACCAATGCGGTCCCCCAATCGGAGCGACGAAAGGGCTCTATTGTCGAGCTCACAAGAGTCTCTGCTTTTGGGAGGTAAGCAATTTCCACAACTGAAGTTTATTGCTGATTCTGGTGCAACCGATCACATGGTAAATGATCGTGCGGTGTTTGCTAAATTAACATGTCTCCCTAGCCCTGTAAGAATTGCATGTGCAAATGATGATCAAAATGCGGACTTGATCATACAGGAAGCGGGTGACATTGTTTATTACTGCGGAGAAACTAAACGTTATGGTGTACTTAAAGATGTGCTATATGCCTCCCAGTTGGGGGAAAACCTGTTTTCTCTCAGAAAGCAGACGGTGAAAGGTTTTCAAGCCATCTTTGATAGAGAACGTCTGAGAATTGTTGACTCTAATACGGGGCAGACTTTGAAAACTGGGCGTTTTGAAGGCAAGTTCTGGTGGTTGACGTTTCATCTCCCATTATTGAATGCGGACGCGCAGGTGGTAGAGAATTTCCTGGCTAAGATGAGTAGGAAAGCTTTGGTCACCCAGACTGATAACCAGTTAGAAAATTTGTCATTCGGTGCTAGACA
Source organism: Stenodema calcarata (assembly GCA_963920205.1). Taxonomy (NCBI): domain Eukaryota; kingdom Metazoa; phylum Arthropoda; class Insecta; order Hemiptera; family Miridae; genus Stenodema; species Stenodema calcarata. The sequence continues at coordinate 5,706,849 of OY986055.1, read as the reverse complement.
AAATGTGGCGGGCCCTTCTCACATTGAAGAAGTGAGACCAGAGTCAACATGGCCTTTGCCAAATAATTCTCAAACGGAACCGGGGGAAATAACTCTTAATGCGGAGTCAAATGAGTTAAGAAATAGCGGTGTAAAATCAATCTCTCTAAAAAGAACGCTCGCATTAAATGATACGGTGCCTCCCCCAAAAATATCAAAAATTGCGACTAATTTGAGAGATGATAAAGGTTTACTGTGGCATTTGCGGTTGAACCATGCCTCGAAAACCTATTTGGAACATGCGGCGAGATCCCTTCCCGAATTAAAGGCGGTGAAATTTGGGTCGAATATTTTGGACTGTCCAGCCTGTTTGCAGTCGAAAGCCAGAAGCAAGCCATGCAACTCGGAAAGAACCCGTGCAGTGGAAGCTTTCTTAAGGCTTCATAGTGACTTGCTTGGACCCATCAAACCCTCAGCACTTAGGTCACAAGCGCGGTATATTGTGACGTTTACGGACGACATGAGTCGGTATGCTTTCGCCTATGAAATTAACAATAAAACACAAGTGCATTTGGCGTTGAAAATGTGTTTGGCGGAAATTAGGAGTCTTACTGGGAAACACACCAAAGTTGCGGAGATAAGGGTTGATGGGGGGCTGGAGTTCAAAACTGAAGGGATGCGTCTAGTACTGGAAAGCGAACGAATTTCTCTCGCAGTCTGTGAGCCTTATACTCCTCAGTTAAATGGTACTGCGGAAAGGCTGAATCGTGAAATGCTTGAGAAAATTAGGGTCAATCTGTTGTCGTCTGGCATTCCTGCTCATTTTTGGGCCTATGCGATGAGACATGTGATCCATGTACACAATAGGACTCCTAACAAATCAATCGGCTTTAAGTCTCCTTTTGAAATGGCTACAGGTAGGCTACCCTCCTTAAAATTTCTGCGGCGTTTCGGTTGTGAAGCCTACATTCTAGACAAGAAACCTACTGCCAAATTGGATCCAAAAGCTGCGGTCGGATTCCTCTTGCAGTGCGGTGAATCAGGTTATCATGTCTTACACGCCAAAAATCAAGTAGTAATTCGGTCGAAAGACGTTGATTTTGTAGAGAGTAGAACATATGCGGACTCTCTTCCTTTGAATTCAAGAGACACTGCGGAGAAGCCGGACATTGATTTTGGGTTGGAGGAAGTACATGATGAAAATGTCACACATGCAATAGATAGCTCTTCACAGGCGGAGTCTATAAGGGAGCAATCTGAGAATGTTGAGATGAATGACGACATTGAGCGAGATTTGAACCCTAACACTTCGCAATCTAGGAACGACCATAAGCGAAATCTCATTCATGAGAATGATCGATTTCAATTTTTCGATGAATCAGCAGATAAAACACTCATTGATGAAAATGATGAGTGTAAATTTTATGAAACAAGCGAGGACAGCGGTCATGCATGTTTCTTTAGCGGAGACACGACGGGGGTATGCGGAGACCCTCAAACATATGCGGAGGCAATTAAATCTGCTGATTCAGAAAAATGGCAAGAGGCCATTAAAACCGAATTTCAAGCTCTGGAACGCTGTGAAACCTGGAAACTCATATCCAGGAGCGCGGTGCCAGAGGGGGTCAAACTTCTAAAAACGCGGTGGGTACATAGGCGTAAGGTTGAGGCTGATGGGTCAATTAGGTACCGAAGTAGGTTGGTCGTTAGGGGTTTTGCTGACAACCATAATTATGAACTTGCGGAGATTTATGCACCGGTGGCACGTTTACCAGACGTCAAACTTCTCCTTGCTATGGCGGTGAAATTTGATCTGGATCTTGTTCAGTATGACGTTAAGACGGCTTTTCTGAACGGGCATCTGGAAAAATTTGTTTATTTAGAACTTCCGGATGGATATGCGGAGTACCTTGGTTGCGGTCCGGACTTGAAGCGGGGGAAAGTTTGTGAAGTCCACCGAGCGCTTTATGGTTTAAAAGTTTCTCCAAAGCGGTGGTTTGAACGATTCAGGGCTGCGGTGGATAAGATTGGCTTCAAGCCCTACCCTTTTCAACCCTGTTTGTTCATTTGGAGATCTGGGGGCACAGTGGCAATCATGCTACTCTATGTGGATGACATTCTGGTGGCCTCTAACAGCAAACCCATGATAGAGCAAATAACGACCATGCTGAAAAGTGAATTTTCGATAACGGTGCTAGGTGACCCACAAAAATATTTGGGTTTAGAAATTAATAGAAAACGGTCTGAAAGAATAATTGAAATTACCCAAAAGTCTCATATCTTGCATATGCTTAGGAAGTTCGACCCCAATTCGAATAAAACGGCGTCCACCCCTATGCTATCAGATGGGGAAAGCGGTGAAAATGACGCGGAAGAAGGAGATTTAAATAAAATTCCTTATAGGCAAGCTGTTGGGTCTCTCCTTTACCTACAGAGTGGGACTAGACCCGATATTTCATATGCGGTGAACGTTCTTAGTAGAAAGCAATCAAATTTTACGTGGGCGGATTGGAAGGCCATCATAAGGGTGTTGCGCTACTTGCGGGGGACAATCAATTTGGGGTTGGTATTTGCGGATAAGTCCGATTCCATTGATTGTTATGTAGATGCATCACTAGGAATGTCTGCGGAGGAAGGCCTTTCAACCACGGGCTTCGTGGTTCGGGTTTTTGGTAATCCAGTTACTTGGAAAACCAAGCGGCAGAACCACGTAGCACTTTCGTCGGCTGAAAGTGAATTTGTTGCAATGTCTCAAGCTTGCAGGGAATTAGCCTCAATCCGAACCTTATGTTACTGGTTCACCGGAGTAAGGCTGGTTCCCACCATTTATGAGGATTCTAGACCTGCTATAAGATTAGCGGAAGTGGATGATTCTTCAACCCTGAAACACCTAGTAAGGCTGAGTTATCTATATGTGCGGAGAGAATTTCAGCAAGGAAATATCAGGATTGAGTGGATCTCCACTGAGAATCAAATAGCAGACAGTCTCACGAAACCTCTAATACGTGCGAAATTTGTAAAATTTCGTGATTTTCTCCTAAAAGAATGCTGATACGTTTTATATGTTGATTTCAGAACCACTGTTCAGTGAAATCTCCTAAGAGACTCGAAAAGGAGAAAGACTGCGGAGAACATTTGCGGAGACTGCGGAGAACAACTGCGGAGAACAATTGCGGAGAATAACTGCGGAGAACAAATGCGGCGAACTACGACGGTGAACATGAAGATAATGTTGCGGTGAAATACATGCGGAGAAATTCAGAGCTACGTGGAAATCGAACGCTCAAGAAAAGAAGACTTCGCTAGAAATCTTCTAAGCAAACAACTTCCACGACATACATCGAATCTCAAGCCAACCTCTGAAGAAGCTCTGAAGAGATATCTACTAAGAACATGAAGACCCTAAGATGGAAGAATTCGTGCGGTATCGTCTTGAAGGGGGGTGTTGGAGGACGAACAATCCGACACCTTGTTATAATTAGTATTATCATGTTGGCAGCCATGTTATCACTGCTCAACTAGAGAACTCTCAATGTTTCCTTCTTCTTCCCGTGTCTTGCGACCTTGTTATACTGTGTGCTCTTTTGCTAAAATATAATCGGTGCCTGCCTATTTAATTCTGCGGAGTTATATTCCTCACTACCAATTTACGGAGTCTTTGGATCATTCGGTGAGTGTATTTGTTAAGATTATTTCAGGGGATTAACCCCGTGAACCTTCAGATAATAATAATTAATCTAACATTTAGGATCTAGACATATAGACCTAGTGATCTAGACAGAAGGGTGATCTGTACAAAGAAGATAATGAACCGTTGTGTCAAGAATTTTTCCTTTTCACGATGTATTTGAGTCCACAATTGCTCTTCATGAAGGTCCATTCGAATTCAAATAAACACCTCGAGTCGATATGAAGTCAACTTTTTTTCCTTTTCACGATGTATTTGAGTCGACAATTGCTCTTCATGAAGGTCCATTCGAACTCAAATAAACACCTCGAGTCGATATGAAGTCAACTTTTTTTCGTTTTCTCGATGTATTTGAGTCGACAATTGCTCTTCTTGAAGGTCCATTCGAACTCAAATAAACACCTCGAGTCGATATGAAGTAAACTTTTTTTCGTTTTCTCGATGTATTTGAGTGGACAATTGCTCTTCTTGAAAGGTCCATTCGAACTCAAATAAACACCTCGAGTCGATATGAAGTAAACTTTTTTTCGTTTTCTCGATGTATTTGAGTGGACAATTGCTCTTCTTGAAGGTCCATTCGAACTCAAATAAACACCTCGAGTCGATATGAAGTCAACTTTTTTTCGTTTTCTCGATGTATTTGAGTCGACAATTGCTCTTCTTGAAGGTCCATTCGAACTCAAATAAACACCTCGAGTCGATATGAAGTCAACTTTTTTTCGTTTTCACGATGTATTTGAGTCGACAATTGCTCTTGTTGAAGGTCCATTCGAACTCAAATAAACACCTCGAGTCGATATGAAGTCAACTTTTTTTCGTTTTCTCGATGTATTTGAGTGGACAATTGCTCTTCTTGAAGGTCCATTCGAACTCAAATAAACACCTCGAGTCGATATGAAGTCAACTTTTTTTCGTTTTCTCGATGTATTTGAGTCGACAATTGCTCTTCTTGAAGGTCCATTCGAACTCAAATAAATACCTCGAGTCGATAAGAAATCAACTTTTTTTCGTTTTCTCGATGTATTTGAGTTGACAATTGCTGTTCTTGAAGGTCCATTCGAACTCAAATAAACACCTCGAGTCGATATGAAGTCAACTTTTTTTCGTTTTCTCGATGTATTTGAGTCGACAATTGCTCTTCTTGAAGGTCCATTCGAACTCAAATAAACACCTCGAGTCGATATGAAGTCAACTTTTTTTCGTTTTCACGATGTATTTGAGTCGACAATTGCTCTTGTTGAAGGTCCATTCGAACTCAAATAAACACCTCGAGTCGATATGAAGTCAACTTTTTTTCGTTTTCTCGATGTATTTAAGGCGACAATTGCTCTTCTTTAAGGTCCATTCGAACTCAAATAAACACCTCGAGTCGATATGAATTCAACTTTTTTCGTTTTCTCGATGTATTTGAGTGGACAATTGCTCTTCTTGAAGGTCCATTCGAACTCAAATAAACACCTCGAGTCGATATGAAGTCAACTTTTGGTTTATTATCTTCGATAATGAACCATTGGAATCGCCCAAAGACAAAATTTTTTTAACCCCCCCTCAAAATTTTTTGGTTTACGTTTCAAGATACGTAGATTCAGAAAATCGAATAAAAAAACTCTGCAAATTTTTGATACAACGGTTCATTATCTTCTTTGTACAGATCACCCTTCTGTCTAGATCACTAGGTCTAAATGTCTAGATCCTAAATGTTAGATTAATTATTATTATCAATTATCACTAATTATTAACAATTTTATCAAGTACCTAGTGAAAATTATTATAATTTATTGTTAGGTATTAATAATTCGTATTTATTATTAATAATAATAATTATTAATTATGATTAATTAATACGATATAATTCTGGGGTTTTTAATACTACGTCGGTAATAATTTTTCTATAAAAGAAGTACCTACCAACAAACATTCGAAATTACCTTCATTTCCGTAGCACGAAACGCACCTCAGAACAACAAACTCGACATCACTTAAGCCATATGATGTTCCAAAGAGCTTGTTAGTATGAAAATGGACCTGTATTTCAACAGTTTGATACACGATCGTGTTGTGAGGCACAATCTTTGAGCCCTCATTGTGAACAAACGGCTGGTCGTACAAAGCTGCGGATGGTCTTAAAAAATTCTACGGAACAAACTCTATCTAAATATGAAATAAAAAACACACCGTTCCATATGAATTTCTCGAGATATGAGATTTTCAAATTTTCAAAATTCGTTTTGAACCCCTTCCCCTTGACCTAGGGTTATGAAAAGTTTCGAGGACCATTGTGGGGTTGGTCGAAACCCATAAAAAAAATTTCGTAATTTTAACTCAACGCTAACTGGGCAAAGTGGCGCGGACGGCGGACGGCGTACGGCGGACGGCGTACGGCGGACGGACGGATTTTTTTTATTTGATTTTCTGAATCTACGTATCTTGAAACATAAACCAACAAATTTTGAGGGGGGGGTTAAATTTTTTTTTTCTTTGGGCGATTCCAATGGTTTATTATCGAAGATAATAAACCAAAAAATCCGTCCGTCCGCCGTACGCCGTACGCCGTCCGCGCCACTTTGCCCAGTTAGCGTTGAGTTAAAATTACGAAATTTTTTTTATGGGTTTCGACCAACCCCACAATGGTCCTCGAAACTTTTCATAACCCTAGGTCAAGGGGAAGGGGTTCAAAACGAATTTTGAAAATTTGAAAATCTCATATCTCGAAAAATTCATATGAAATGGTATGTTTTTTATTTCATATTTAGATAGAGTTTGTTCCGTAGAATTTTTTAAGACCATCCGCAGCTTTGTACGACCAGCCGTTCGTTCACAATGACGGCTCAAAGATTGTGCCTCACTACAGGATCGTGAATCAAACTGTTGAAATACAGGTCCATTTTCATACTAACAAGCTCTTTGGAACATCATATGGCTTAAGTGATGTCGAGTTTGTTGTTCTGAGGTGCGTTTCGTGCTACGGAAATGAAGGTAATTTCGAATGTTTGTTGGTAGGTACTTCTTTTATAGAAAAATTATTACCGACGTAGTATTAAAAACCCCAGAATTATATCGTATTAATTAATCATAATTTGCAGAGTTTTTTGTTGTCATACTTATGGCCTTTCATCCTTTCTGTACCTAGCTGTCTGGTTTCACCAATATACGTGGAGTTACAATCTTGGCATTTGGCAGAGTATACGATGTTACTAATTTCTTCTTTTTTCATGACGTCTTTAAGTTTTGAAAAATGTTTTCTATTCCTGTTGTTTGGGTGATTGTAAAAAGCTATTCGTGTGGTAGGGCTGTAGGTGTTAAGTTTTTTCTTTTTCTTCACACTAGTCAATCCCATCAACACTATAAAATAATATATATTATTTAGAATCCGAGATCCTATTCACGATTTTGTATGGTCCGATCCGCAGTTCGTCCGATTTCTTCCTGTTGAGTCGATTTCCGTTCTCCACGTATACTCTGTCTCCCACTTACAGCTTATGATATTTTCTATGTTTGTCGAATATCCGTTTAATATAATTATGTGATTTCATTGTATTTACGACAGCTTGTTCCCTGTCTCTTTTCAGGTCTCCCTTTGTACATGCTGATTTCAATACTGGTGGTATATTTCAGTTCACTGTGTCGCCTTCCAAATGGTATTTTGGAGCGAACTTGGTGACTGTGTGTTCTGTTTCGTTATATTTGTCTACACACTTATGTGCAATGGTAGTCCAAGCTTGTTTTTGTTGACTCTCATTTATTCGACATCTTATCTTATTGACCAAAGTTTGGTTCAGTCTTTCATTTAGTCCGTTCGAAAATGAGATATCGACAGCCGTGAAAACCAGTCTTATATTCTTATTTTATATATATTTTTTTAAATGATGAAAAATGATTTTTTTTCCGATCACCCCGAAGCATCAAATTTGAACATAATAGTGTCATATTATGACACTATTGCACCCAATGAGCGGTATAATTTTCGGTGTCTTTTGGCAGTGAAATCAGTATGGTCTGGAACGGATTTTCGTATGAAATTATTTTGGAAACTCGAGGTTCACAAATTTTGGACCGATAACAACAGCTTCCTTTTCTGCAAAAATTCGCTAAAACCGTTATAATTGTGTATATTAATATTATTTATAATAAATCAACGAGTGTGTTGGTGGGTGGTGGACGTACCTACTGATTCCGAGTTTTCTCCCTAAATTATTTTTTTCATTTACGGTTTCTTCTTTAGGTGCTATTTACCAGCACTTGACACCCCGAATCAATTGGTTTACTCGTTTAATAATCTCAACACTGCAGTATCTTCGATTTCTTGTTTACAACGTTTCAGGACTATAATGTACACCTTGTCAAATTTGTTAGTAAAAATAGCTTTATACTTGAATGTTCGAATATCTGTAGCTTAGTTTGAACTCGAAGGAGGTCTGGGGTGGAGCTGTCGTCCGGTTTTGCAAACCTGCCTGGGCATACAGGAAATTCCTTGTGAGCCAATTTAATTTTTAAGCATTTCAAGGGCAGGCAGTCTGGTTTTCCGTAGGTTTGATTTGAGCTAGGTACTTCGAACAACTGACATGTAACATGTATATAACCGTGTACTTGTTCTCAATAAACTTATTTCTTCTTCGTCTTCACTGTCTGGAGTGTAATGAGTCACTCCAACACGCATTTCAACAGGTGGAACTTAGCAGCGATCATTCCGAGATGTCAATATACAAACCGGATTTACGTTACTGTTGTGTTGAAATGAATAACGTATTATGTAAACATGATAAGGGGGTTTCCAAAATTTCTTCTGACGTTAGTTTTGATTTTCTTTGCTGGTTATTGTATGGCCGATCCAGGAGGATTTACCAAAGCTGTTCAGATGATGCCAGATCACAGTAGGGGAATGGAGGAAGCAAAAGTCGGGAAAACGCTGGAGAGAGATGTAAGGCAAAATATAACACTTATAACAGAATATTTATAAACTCAAAACATAAATCCCTCATAATATCGTTACCAGCATGTCAAAAGCACCAATCTACTCTTTTGGATTTAATACCTGAATTTTTCTAGGCTGAGAAGTTGGTGGCTGCTGACGAACTGCCGTGGGTAGTTATGGTATTTGGATTTTACTCGCTCGATACTTACAAACCGTTGTGCTTTGGCGCTCTTGTCACTGCGGCCGACGTTGTAACATCGTGCTCCTGCGTCGCTCTACGAGTCGGAAATCCGTCATCTTATTTCATGGTAAAGCCGAAAGCTAGCATCGTCGAATGGGATGACGATTACAGGATGGTCATTCAGATTCTAACTCACGATCACTGCAAAAAATGCTCTTCGATGTCGTACAACAATATTGCGTTACTGACGATAGAAGCCATGATCATCATGAAAGGGCTGGTTGAGGCTGTGCCTCATTCAATTTTGGTTCCCGAAGAAGGTTTAACATGGGAGGAGCTGTACGGTGACTGTTACATCCTCGGGTTGGTAAGAAAAAGTGTCTTCAACAGTGTTAACACTAATTAGTCACTTGAAACTGGTTCGAATATCGCCGATCCAACTAGACGGACAAGGTTGAGTTTGCATAACCTTCAACTCTTCTAGTCAGTTTAATTGAGGCCAAACCTCAGCAATTCAACAAAAAATAGGAATAGGAACTCAAAGTGACCTGGAGAAAGCTGGAAATCGTTCAAATACCTTAAGATATTCCTGAAAACGAGTAATCTGAGTTTCCCCCTGCCCCCTCCAGGGGTTGAGCATAGCATTTGGTGTAAATATTAAAAGCAATATATCCTGCGACGACCTACCCCCTCTCTTCCCCATTTTTAAAGTTGGACCAATGTATAAGGAAGTTATTACTGTCATAATGCAACCAAGTGTAGTTCATGCGAGTGAGAAGAAGCTGCAATTCTTCTGTATTCATTTTTCCCCATTTTTCCGATGGAAATCTTGGAGGAGGTTATGAAGAGGTTTTTTTGCCATTTACAAAGAACCCAATGGAACCTGGAAGTAGAAATATTTTTGCATTCTCGGGACCTTTCTGAAGGGTTTAAAAAAATTGGTTCCCAAAGTCTCAAGAGCGTGACAGAATTATGAAATTTTTCAGGAACTAAAATCGTCGGAGGTCACCGTTTCTTGGTTGAGGCGTTAAAAATCCGTCAGGGTGAAGGAACGAAGCCGGTCCCTACATTTCCAGCCCCTTCAGAGTGGAAAATTCGTCTTTTTGCACTCCTCGAGAAGAACTTGACCATTCCTGAATGTTCCGAAGATATTATGTTGGAACGATTTGCTGGCTTTGTGAAAGTACTGAGGAAAAAGTGGTCCCAATCCAACAGCTGTTGGAGTCGATTTTCGTCTGATCACGAAACGTGGCTGAATGGCCAAATACAAATTAAAATAAATGACAATGTAGCCGTGACATCTTCTGCCATGGGACGGACCTCAAAAGAGTTGTCGGAGGCAGCATCAATGATCGCTCTCTTGAGGAACTCACGTTTGCTGCAATCCAAAAACTTCGACAAGAGGGGAAAAGAGACACATCCTCGATATTGACATCTCACATGAGCGAAAAACTGAAGAAAGTTCGACAATTTCGATGTTTTTGGGCCATCAACCCCTGGGGAGGGTGTACAAACTCAAGTTACCTGTTTTCAGGACTTGAGTCTTAAAGCGATTCCCAGATTTCTCCAGGTCCCTTTGATGTTTCGCCTTTCATATCTAATTTTACTGGAAAACTGCTCAATTTATTCAACCAATCTGTTTGTTTCAGGCCACGGGTTTTTCCACGCCGTACTTCGGCTCGTTGGAGATAAAGAAAATCCCTTTCGTCGTTTGGAAAACTCCATCGGCTCCAAACGATTTGGGAACCGTTCCCATCTTCGGGAGCAGCCTCCGTCACTCAAATTCCTCGTTTTTTCACGAAACCCGGTTCCCCGGCTCACCGTTGGTCTGTCAACGCGATCATAAGTCCGTACCCTTTGGTCTCTATTCGGGCTTAAATTGTCCGCGGGGTACGAACGTCACAGAGGACTTTGTAAGACAAAACTGTTCCGCTCCGGTCAAGAATTGCGATGATTGCGTGCCTCCACTTGAACCTCAACACCTCATTACTGATTGCTACCGAGATGAGCGCAAGACGTACGAAGTTGTGATGAGGTTCGAGTCATTGTACGACTGGGTCAGCGACCACATTTTTCAACCACTGGACGAAAATAGGGTTTTCCACGTACGTGGTATGTCACGATCCTCAATTATTCATCAAAGCCAAAAATTATTTACCATCATACTGTTCTTGAAAATAATATTTTAATTATATATTTCTGGGAAAATCTGACCGTTGGCCTACAAAAATATCTACACAAGGCCGGATTTAAAAATACAGGCCCCTAGGCACCACCTGTGGTGCGGGCCCCAAGCTCGTGGTTTGGTGGGTTGAATTTGAAAAATTAGGTGCAAAATGGTGATACTAAGGTAATATCCAGTACGGGATTATTGCATGGAAGGGGGGAGGGGTACGTATCCTGCCAGCTTGGAGAAGATCAATGTGCTTCAGAGACTATTAATAAGAATAATTCTGAAAAAACCTTGATTATATCCTGGTGTGCGTCTGTACAGTGACTTTAAGGTTTTCACGATTAGACAACTATTCATAAAGTCCCTCCTACTGTTGTATTATAAATCTCCTTGTGTCGTTTTGGACTTGCACAGCCATGATTATGGTACGCGCTTTAGATCGGTAGGTAATGTCGGTGACTCTAAGCCAGCTTTGACGCTGACAACCAGGAGCCCTCAATTTATTATTTACATGTTTCATCGCCGTTTGATAAGTGGGTTAAGATCGACTACTCTTTATTCTCGCCCATCTTATAAGAAACGAATTTTTTCATGGTTAATTGAGCTTGGGGTAAAAGAGGCTGAGAATATCATTCTGAGTATCTACTCGAGAGATGAATATTCTCGGAATCTGAAAATCTAAAAACTCTGCAAATTCTTGACACAACGGTTCATTATCTTCTTTGTACAGATCACCCTTCTGTCTAGATCCTAAATGTTAGATTAATTATTATTATCAATTATCACTAATTATTAACAATTTTATCAAGTACCTACTGAAAATTATTATAATTTATTGTTAGGTATTAATAATTTGTATTTATTATTAATAATAATTATTATTAATTATGATTAATTAATACGATATAATTCTGGGGTTTTTAATACTACGTCGGTAATAATTTTTCTATAAAAGAAGTACCTACCAACAAACATTCGAAATTACCTTCATATCTCGAAAAAATCATATAGAACGGTGTGTTTTTTATTTCATATTTAGATAGAGTTTGTTCCGTAGAATTTTTTAAGACCATCCGCAGCTTTGTACGACCAGCCGTTCGTTCACAATGACGGCTCAAAGATTGTGCCTCACAACACGATCATGAATCAAACTTTTGAAATACAGGTCCATTTTCATACTAACAAGCTCTTTGGAACATAATATGGCTTAAGTGATGTCGAGTTTGTTGTTCTGAGGTGCGTTTCGTGCTACGGAAATGAAGGTAATTTCAAATGTTTGTTGGTAGGTACTTCTTTTATAGAAAAATTATTACCGACGTAGTATTAAAAACCCCAGAATTATATCGTATTAATTAATCATAATTAATAATTATTATTATTAATAATAAATACAAATTATTAATACCTAACAATAAATTATAATCATTTTCACTAGGTACTTGATAAAATTGTTAGGTAATAATTAGTGATAATTGATAATAATAATTAATCTAACATTTAAAATCTAGACATTTAGACCTAGTGATCTAGACAGAAGAGTGATCTGTACAAAGAAGATAATGAACCGTTGTGTCAAGAATTTGCAGAGTTTTTTTTAATTCGATTTTCTGAATCTACGTATCTTGAAACGTAAACCAACAAATTTTGGGGGGGGGGTTAAATTTTTTTTTCTTTGGGCGCTTCCAATGGTTCATTATCGAAGATAATAAACCAAAATGAGATGTTTCTGTATAATATATTATGTATATTTCTGTATAAACATATTATGTTGTTTGCATGATAGGTATTTTCTTAGATCGGCTCTTGCGGGGCGCGACGGGCATTGCCTATAGCCCCGCAATAAGGTTTAATGATGAACTCATGCGATTTATATGTATAATATACATATTATATTATTATTATTGTATTGAAACTTGAAATAAATAAATAAATTAACGCTGAATATTCTGTATTGTGTGTATTTCGTCATTTTAATGGTGGACCGGCTCCCTAGGCGCGCGATCTACTCCTGTTGTAGACTACTAATACATTGACTACTGATAATACTGCTACTGTTGAATACTACTGATACTTAGTGCATTTGCGCTCATGCCAAATGTTTTGTAGACAGAAATAGTACGGTACTGGATCACATATTTGTGATAATTATTGATAAAACGAATAAATTACATAGGTATAACATTTAAAAAAATTAATTAATTAATTAAACCTTTACCAAATGACCAAATGCCGCTGGCAGGAAAATTGTTTATTTCATTTTGAAAAGTATTTATTTCATTTTGAAAAGTGTTTAATTCAATATGAAAATGAGCATTATGAGCATTTTATATATTATACATTTTATATATTATATTATTTTATATTTTATATATTATTAACTCGTGGATTTGAATTTAATTCTTTATTGTGAGGGATTTTGAAAAAAACTGAAAAACCAGTGTTTCCTATTTTTTATCCTGCATTCAACTGCGCTATTTTCAATTTTTTCCGACTGGGCCAAATTGGCCCAATGCACACCAACTTCGTTTTTTCCAAATTCGTTCCATTGAAATCCAACAGATTGAAACCCCTCAAAAAAGGAACATGTTGTTTACTGTTTTCAGCCTTATGGACGAACGTAGGTAGCGACAATGTGATGGGAAGGGGGTGAAGTCGGGATGGATGGGTGGGCAGTTCGGTTATGATAGTTATCTTCCGATTTCTTTGATAAATACTAACGGATAATCACTGTTGGTACTTTGGTCATTAGAAATGGAAAGTTCTATATTTGAAATGGGAAATTCTCAATTTGGTTTGGAAAATTCTCAATTTGACTTGGAACGAATGAGGAATCGAACGTGTCGACTGAGTCAGTCAAATCGAACGGAGTCGATCCTCGTAGTGTGGACGTAGCTTTACGTATCATTCATGAGCAAGGGAAGAGGTGGTGAAAGGGGGGAGCGGTGATGGACGAACGGAGGGAGGGGAAGTGGGCAATTGGCGGTGACGGGTGCGGGGGTTGTCTGTGACTGCCGGCGGGAGGAGGGTGGCGGTTGGCAAGAGGTGGGTGGCGGTTGGCAGGAGGAGGGTGGCAGTTGGCAGGGGGAGGGTGGTGGTTGGCAGGGAGAGGGTGGCGGTTGGCGGAAGGAGGGTAGACTATTCACTGGCATATTCCCTGTGTTTTGCCAATATTCACTGCTCTTTAGGGACCCAAACGACCCCCCTCAAACCTGTTATAACTGGGCTTGACAACTCGTCTCGTTATCAGCTAAAGATCTCATCATTCACTCGATATCTCAATATCCCCTTGATATCACGTTGTCTTCCCTCCTTCCTTCCTCCTGGTCCCTCCTCACTATTCTTCCTCCGTCCTTCTTCTCCTTCTCCTCCTCCCTCCGCCCTCCACCATTGAAAACAGCTATCATTAAAAAAAAAAAAAAAAAAAAACGCACCAGCTTCCTCCGAGATGTTGAACGTCACCGTTCAAACTAAAGATCAGAACAAAAATCGTCTTCCTTTCCGATCATAACACCACAAACAAAGGAAACGATTACAGTGCGTACAGTGAGCATTTCCTCATCAAATTCAAGGTTTTCCGAAACAAATTCTCAAGATTTTTCAATTCAAATTCAAGGTTTCCCCATTAAAATTGAAGGTTTTCCAAAAAACGTGATCTAAGGTAGGTGCCTAACGATTGGCTATCAAAAATCCGGAATGACAGTGAGGTTAAGCCCGAAGAGGTTAACACCGTACATTATTAACAGGCGATTGAGGATGCTACTGAAGAAAATCCAGGAAGAACGTTGAAATAAAACCAGCGCATTCTCTCTTCAAAAAACATCAATTTATCAAAATCGACCGTCGACAAGGGATTAAAAACGTTGTGTTGTGTTGTGATCTGCCAGTATTTTGTATGTTAGTAATTATTTTAATAGAGAAGAGACCTAGAAGAGGAGGGAGCTGCTTCAACAACTACTGGATTTCAATACCACGAACTAGCGTTTCTGATGACAGCAGTCTAATGACGATTTCTCTGACAACGATGAACGTGAGTCCGTGGAGTCTGACGTTTACTTCGGCCAAGGGAAACAGACACATACTGGCTAAGCTCAACAACATCACTTCCTACATCTAAAAAAACATCACTTCCTACATCAACAACATCACTTCCTACATTCCGAACATTGCCTGGCCCAGTTCGAGATGGTAGAAATTCTTCTACAGAAATTGAGGCTTCTCTATAACTTTTCTCCCTCAACATAATCGATTCAATGGTCACGAATATAAACTTAGGTATACATAGAACAGAAATCTGGTCGTTATTCGAGAAAATGAGATTGTCATGGAACATCCCGCACAGAGATAATAGACAAATTCACAAATTTGTTTAGTGAATAGGCAAAAAAAATTGGTTCGTCGGTTGATGAATACAAAGTTCATGAAGAACTTTAAAAATAAGACGACTAATTGAAATATGTTGGTTCTTGAAATTATTTTGGTGTGATATTCGTTTTTATATTTTGATTGCCAGTTCTTGAAATAATAAAATATTGTGTCGAAGCGTATGTCATCTGTGATCCTTTTGCAACCAATCTAGAACATAATGAAATTAAAATTGTGTACGAAATACGATAAGGTTAAGATCGCCCATAATATGGACAATATTATTTGAATGAGATGCTCCAAATAAAACCAGTTATTTCTTCAACAAGTCTGCATTTCAGTGGATTTTGTCTACCTGCCTTCTGTAGAATAGCTGGAACTCCTTCTCTTATTGTCCCTTGGATTTCTAGGAAGTTCGATTGTTGAGAGAGGCAAAGGGACGAGAATATTCCTGCAAAGCAAAGCCTCCTGGTCCTCAAAGCCTACATCGAAGTCAACTTATGACGTCGAAGGGAGATCCTCCAATCAGAAGGAAGTATTCGAGAGGCGACGAGGGCTCACAACGTCAGGCCTTCTCAAGTACTAACATGTTTTCCGAGAAACCCTTTCCTGTTGTACAGTTCTCATTTCTCCTCCTCAAACCCACCAGCACGGTCAGTGTCTTCAGTAACTTTGCTCGGATGTGACCTACTGGTGCTATGGTGTGGCTTGTGGCTGTCTGTAGTAGATCACAGCAGGATTCGACCAGCAGAACACCATCCTCAGTTCTTCCTTGGTATGTTCGTACTACATCCACCTATTTTATCCTCCTAATTATCACACCCTTCAAGAAGGTCGTAACCATTACTTTTATATCACCAAAGGTTGGACCAAAAATGCATACAATCAACCGTAACATAGCAAACACATTCCGTAACATAGAATTGTCGTGATTTTATTCAATATAAAACTCGGAAGAGTTCAATTTTGGGCTCATTGTTCAATTATGGGGCCCAATTTCAATAAATACCTAATGGTCGGTGAAATGGTCAATGAGTAGGTAGTAGGTAGGTACCTCACTTTGAAAATTCGCTCATTAGGTCATTCTGCATATTCTGTTATCTTCAAGTACCGAATTTGAAACTAAAATAACCGGCAAGGATTTCTTCATCGACCTGACACTTTTTAAATGGAGTCACCCAAGAAAAAAATTACTCCGTTTACCTACGTTTCAAGATACTTAGGTATGTACCTAAGTACGTAGATTCCAAAAATCGGTTCGCTTCGTGCTAAAATTACGAAATTTGGTTTATGAGTTCAGACCACACCCACGATGCTCCTTAAAATTTTTCATGACCTTAGGTCGAGGGGAAGGGGTTCAAAACGAATTTTGAATTTCTAGTTCAAGTTTGAACAAAGTTTTTTTTTCTTCAACTTCCTTGAAATTTTAAATATAGGACAGAACTGTATGACAGTGCAATATTCACTCTGTTTCTTGTCTATAAAACTTTTTTAAACAATACCTATTTGTTTAATTTAAGTTGAATGATGAGCTACAGTTGCATCTATAATTTCGTGAATTAGATTAGGGTGATCTGCTCGAAGATAATAAACCGTTGTGTCAAGAATTTGCAGAGTTTTTGATTCGGAGTTCAACACCGCTGTATGAAGACAAGGCCAAAAACAAACTAAAGGCTCGATTTTACATTTTTACAAAGTTGTAAATCTTGACGGTTGGGTGCCACGGGCTTTGCCAAAATTCTCATCCCGAAATACCTACTTGTTTTTCTGTTCAAGTTGGTTCATTCCTATTTTCAAAACCTCAGACAATAACAAATTCTGCTGTCTTGATTGGATGTAAAGCAACGTACCAAGTTTTCTCGATACATCCTTCAAGTTTTGTTAAAATCGGACCATTGTTACTGATAATTATTACTAAAATTATGAGTCGTGATCTCCAAAATACTCTGGGGGTTCAATCTTCAACATTCCAGTGGCTGCAGAAATCAAGTTGGATTACATTCAATGTTGGAAATTAAATGATCCTTAAGTAGGTATTAGTATATTATACTCGTAGTATTAGAGGTAACTAAAATTACGCCAGATGTTTCCACCCCTCTCGGCCCGATTTTTATTCTGAAGGAACAGATTTTGGTTTATCATCTTTGATAATGAACCTTTGGAATCGCCCATAAAAAAGAAAAAAAATTATCCGCATCAAAATTTAAGATGTTTTAAGATACGTAGATTGCAAAAATCGAATAAACAAATCCGTCCGTCCGCCGTCCATGGCACTTCGCCCAGTTAGCGTTGTGCTAAAGTCAAGAAATTTGGTTTACGGGTTCAGACCACACCCACGATGAGCCTTGAAACTTTTCATAACCCAATTTTGAAACATTGAACAATTCATATGGATAGAGTTTAGAGATATTTAGATAGAGTTTAGTTTTTTTTTTAAATTTTAAGACCATCCGGAGGTTGGAGTAGATCAAAAGTCGTCCACTTGAGGGGAAATCAGTTGCAGCCTGGCACAGGTGATTCAAAAAGCACGTGGTTTCCAGATATCAAGTTAATTAATAACTTATAATAATTATAGTTCATTAACAATAATTAGTAATAGTTTAGATTAATTTATGATAATTGATTTTTTTCTGGGCGATTCCAATGGTTTAAAACCGAACTAAAAGAACTACTTAATAAAAGAACTCTCTAATATTAAACCGAAAGAGATGAATTAGAATGTTGTTAAAAAAAAAAAAAAAAAAAAAAAAAAAAAAAAAATTAAAATGTTGTTAATAATTACGTGCCTTAGAATCCCCATAAATTACAATTTCGCATCGCATAACTAATGAAATTTTGATTTTATTCATGACCTTCGTGCAACACCCATTTCGAAAAGTCGTCGACATTGTTCAACTTGACAAGGGCAATCTCTCGTCGCTGCCTTCCCGTACTCCGTACTTCTTACCCGTACTCCGTATCTTCCCGTACTCCGACGGTTCGCACTATTTTATAACGATCTAAACCGACGGACGACATCTATTTCAAACGCGGATTCCCGACCTTCACCCAGTCGGTTTGCGTCATTTGCACGGATGAAACGTTTTCAAGGTTCATTTTATCCGTTCGAGTTGCAAAAAAAAAGTGTGAACGTGACACCTTTCACGTTCTCGGTTTGGGGGAATTGGACGATAAGGCGAAGCAGACCTGGTTCAATCTTGCGTCATCCAAAAATGAACGAAGGAATTTGAATGTTTTGTTAGTTAGAATAACAGCATAAAACACCTTAGTAAACTACACGTGAGTTCGAATATACAGTTCGACGAAACGATTGATACTGGTTGGCGTACGAATTTCAGTACAAAAGTCATGAGTTGGAGATTGGAATTTTCAAAACTGCAAATTGACTGACATTGAACACTTATAATATAAAATAGTTTTCAAACGACGAATTATTATTATTTAGGGATCCAGACTCAAAAACCATTAAAATAACTATATTAAAGTAATTACCTACTCAACTTTGTTCATCTAGGCTTCACAGTCTTAGCTAAATGTAACATCTTGCATACGAGTCTGCAACCCTGTGGGACATTTTATGTCTTAGTCAAGTGGTGATCACCTGTGTGTAAACAATTATTTAAACAATCACGCTCATACCGCAGCTTAATATGGTTAGGTAAATCGAGAGCTATCCAACGAGTGGTGAACGATTTTTGAACGATGATCACTGGCGAAGATAAAGTTCCGTAGCAACGAATCGGTTGTAAGCGAAAATCATCAGAAATTTTCGTGACGATTTCGTGTAACGCTTTTGTGTAACGTTTTTCGAGTTATGTGCCAGAGTAAAGACATAAAATGTCAAAATTCAGTTATCAAACGTCCAGAAATTATTATGAACGTTAATGTCCTAAGAAATCAATATCAGGATTATTATTATAAACCAAATCATATCGTGAATAAGAAATTCGATTCGTTACTTACCTGTATTATCATCATCGCATAGAAATAAATTGTTTGACCTGTAAATGATTGATTTTTGATTGCTCATCCGCAGACCTTGGACTTTCACATTCAACAAATTAAACTCGTGTTTTCCGCTTGCTATTGAAGAGACGAGAGATTGGATGTAATATAAATGAAAACAAACCAATTTCAATAGTGGGTTGTATTGATTCACATTAGCAATTAAGAAGATGATGCATTACAACTTATGGGCAGAATACTGTTTTTGATTCAACACATTCTGGTTTGGTAACTGCTCAGCGACTAAAACATATCAGGGCTTTCCGCTCAACACGGAGCGCAATAATTTATCAACACTTAAAAACCTACAATTAAAAAAAATCGAGTTAATTATGAACACAGTGATTGATTGACCGTTTAGGTGCCTAATTAGAAAGTACAAAATTTATTATTGTTACTTTTTGTTTTCATCAAATTATCTTACAAAATACGTTTTGAAAGATCGAGGACCGATTTCCCGATTTATTGAAACACAAATTAAAGCCCCAATACTCGACATCTAATACACAAACTACGATGGCAAAAATTAAATATACAGAATATATCGAAAGTCGTCAGTACATTTTACTAGCTATTACTCCAAGTTACAAGCTATGTCTCGTTGGAGTTTTTCAATAATTTAATAATTGTTGTTATTTTTCACGGACAATTAATAATAGCATGAAGTTTAGTGCTTATTTCAAATGTTTCCCAGATTTCAGTGAGTTCAGACTTGTCTTTCAGGGAATAACACAGAATGACAGAATTGGTGTTTTTATTAAATTTAGAAAATAATATTTTTACAATTAGGTACCGACTACAGTTATAATCAGTTTTTATTTACTCCTTAATCGTGTAAATAAGTGTATTGAGTATTAGTTACGAAAAATTAGAAAAAAATAAATAAGTTTCGGTCTAAACGTTGGTTTAAAATACATTCTAGGTGTTACATTATATTAGTGAGTGTCTTGCTAGTTCTCACCGGTTTGTAAGGTTTAAATAAGGTTTGGAACTGATCAGCAATAGGTGACTAATGTAGATTGCTATAATATTATATCTCTCATCATTTTCACTTCGACTCATTTCCAAGTTGAATCGCAAATATTTTCGAATTCCAAATGGTACTTTGAAGTGTGGCTGCAACCCTAAACATATTTTGTTCTTGTGGAAAAACTAATATTTGAACATCAACATCAATACTTCACATCAACGCTACCGGATAATTTGAACTTTACACAGAGTCTATACGTTCGCGAGCGAGTTAAGTAGCAAAAACAGTGTTTCACGATAATGATTTATTGTTAAACATGTAAAATATCTACTAACACTAAATATACAGATTCTAACGAGTTCACTCGGATGCGAATATCGGCGATAATCAAGATTCCTTATATATACAGATCTATTTAGTCAGCTTACCAAACGCAGCTTAGTCGTGTCGCAAAAAAATAGTACGCTCCAAAACACAAACACAAAATACATACAAATTTAAGATAGTTTGTAAGTAAAATTAAATACGTTACTTTATTGTTTTCACTATTTTCATTCTTCTCTATATAAAATGCTAAAACCTACATCTTACAACGGGTTGTATATACACATTTATTAACTTTTTTTCCATTTAATAAATCAGTTCTGAAATTCATTTCAACCTATGCTAATTAGGAAACATTCGATAGCTGGTCCGAAGGCGGAGGATTCGATGAAGAAATGCATTTGTCTCGTAGGGTTGAGATTTTTAAAAATTATTTCTTTAAGGAATATCACCTATCATTTGCCTTTTTTTGCTCTAACTGGCAAAAAAGGGAAATATTTTGAGCAAAAATATCGTGCAAAATAGTGAATGGTATGGAGCTGTCAGACTACACAAAAATTTGCACAGCATTTCTGTGATGTAAAACCATTCACAACAAATCCACCTACAAATATTGAGTGGTTAGCAAAAATTTCAAATATTCCACAACAAATATTTAACACCTCTTTTTTTCGTAAAATATTTCTCCTCGCATCCTTCGATATTTTTGCTCGAACACGACAACTTCATAATATTGTGCAAAATTTTTGGCGGTGTGAGGGCCCCTCAACAGTTTGTACTGGACTATGGTTTGTACTGGTTTATGGTTCTGGGATTTGACCTCTGATGACCGGGTTTGAGCCGGTGCAGCAGTGCAGTGTTTAGTTGAAATAGATAAAGTTTCAATAACTCCGTTCATTATTTCTGTGCGAAGATGGCAAAAGGTGATATAGAGGGTGAAGTGGCAACAAGGCCTGGTAGGTACCTCAAATGGGGCTGAACCACACGGCCTACCTGAGATAGGGCTGGTCAACATGGCCTAACTCAAATAGCACAGAATAACATGGCCTAACTGTCATTTTTTGGCATATTGACTTTTTAGCGAATTTTCAAAGAAAATGTAGCTATTGTTCTCGTTTTTATGAAGAGGGATTCAAATTGAAATTAATTAAAATTATTCATCATCACGTAAGTTGTCTGTGTTATATAATGGCACCCGGAAGTGTCTATAGTTGCAAACATTCACGTATATGTCCCCAAATTGTATAAATAAACAGTTTTTTGTGTCGCAAAATTAAAAAAACAAACAAAAAACAACACTTAGGCCGTGTTGTACAGCACCATTTGAGGTAGGCCTTGTTGCCACTTCACCTTCGATATAACATTTATTTTTTAAATCGGTATTCCTGCTTCCTCTAGTATTTTATAGTGCATTTCAGACATTTCTACATCGAACAGGCGTCTAAACCTTCCTTGAAGTTATGAAAAAGAATTAGGTCCCTCAATTCCGAAAACCTGTTTTCGAGGAACCACTCTCTGGTAGGGTCACTCGGAGGCTATTTGAACAATACTGGGTATTCAATACAACACGCAAGAACCGTAAATTCCTCGAACCCACGTTATTGTTGTCAACGCCGTCTCCATCTTGTGGTCAATCAACATTACTTTTTACAAGTCAAATTATAAACTGCTGGATTTTGAGAGTCCCATAAGATTCTAGACGAAATTGGAATAATGAGCTTGTGTGTGTATACAAGAAGGAGCTCGATTTTTGAGCTACTAATTAAACATTACAATTGGCGCCCTGAAAAATTTTAAAAAGTTGACATGTCACATTTTGCCATCTTAGCACAGATTTCTAAGTACACCGTCTCTAACGTTCATTATCTTCCTTCGTTAAAAGTACGTTCTGTTTTCTAGCCCGTACAATTCAGGTTTCGTACGGAGTGGGACAGATCCGAATCGACGAATATGGTGAAAATGTTCATAATGGTGTTCTATGAACAAAATCAAATTCGGAAAAAAAATCCTACATATCGCGATCTTGAAACTTTCATTTGAAAACGTGCTGTTCAAATGAAGTCAGATCGCCTGTTGAATCCTTGTACATAGTAACATTCCGACGATGCTACTGAGGGTTACAAGAATGGTGATGTTTATCCTGCTACGAACTACTAAATTAAAGGGTGATTCGAAAGTAGCGCCAGATTTGGATTACCCGCAATCTTTCGTATTCAACCTAGTTTGTTGATAGACCTGTTATAATTTTTTCAATCAACTAGGTATCTGGCGATAAGAGATTCCTGCTATGGATGGGATATCGAAAGACAATGTCGATATTGATATCGGTGTCCTAATATCGATTTTGATCAATGATAATTTTATTATTGAATGATCCATGTAGGTACCTTTGGAGTGTTTGTTTCAAACCCTTCGTCCTGGTTTTGGGTCTCTCAATTCTTATCTAGTTTTTTCGGCTTTTTCATTGGGGTTTTTAACAGTCAAATTTCAAATCTGATAAGAAAATCTCGTTTTTGTTGAATCGATAATATCGGAACAAATTATCGATATCCCGATAATATCGATGTTAAAATATCAAATATCGGACCCAAAATATCGATATCCCATCCTGAGTTGTTGTTGAACTGTACTCAATCAAGCAAAGAGTTTCTATGGCTAAAGTTCATTATAAGCAATGTTTATTAAGCATCGTGAATGCTAAGCGGAAACAGTTTGTAGACTTCGATCATTGTTCAGCAAGCCAGTTACTGGGTATTTATGGCAATCTCTGGCGCGTGGCATGTTGCGGCATATCAATGTTTTCCAGAATTAATCTCTGGGCAAATTATTATTTTCGTGATGAACCATTGGGGTTCATTAAGCCCGAAGTGAATTAAATCAAAATTTGTCAAGTGATTGAATGCCTTGATGTGGAACTCTGCTGAAGAGTAATTGTGAACATTACTGAAATAGTATACGCATGGTGACGCGGTGGGGGTGCTAATTTGCTGGTTATTGTTTGTCATTCTAAATGCTGATTTCAATAGTATGGTTTTCTTTATACCTACTCAATTTATTGTTTTTTAATGAAGTTATTAATATTTTAAATTCAGTGCTTCTATACATAACATACCTACCCACCATCCAGTAACACAATGCCTCAGATGATGTAAAAAAAAAAAAAATAAAATAATTGAAAAAAAAAATCAAACGTAGAAATGAATAAAATACATTCTTTTCCAAGGAACTGAATTTTGGTAGCTGTACGTATTTCCGGCCTTTTTCAAATTCGGACATTTGAATGGTGGATTTATCGGGACTGTGGGATGGATGGAATGATTTATTGCTGATACATGACTTTAATTCAAAAGATCCAAATATATATCCAAATATATCGAGGGAAGTTCGTATATTTGAACTTGCAAATTCGTAAAAGAAATTTTTTAATCGACGTCTTCGCATGAGATACTGAAGGTTTCGGATGAGATTCCACAAGTTCGAACCAGCTTAGAAAATCTCACTCAAACTCTTTAATAAAACGACGTATAATCGGTACTCGGCCGACCGGGCACTCCCACCTCTTGTGATTATATTATTCGTACGATATCATTAATAGTCGACTTTAAAACGTTAATTATTATTTTAATTAATACAATGAACTGAAAATCACTTTTAACTGGGGTTCCTCATCATTTCGACTCTCCAGAATTGCAATGCAGATGAGGCGTGGGGGTTTTGATCGGTTTTTCGTATTTAAGAGTCAGCGTTTTTATACTACTATCGCGGTGGTTGTTTTGATTGAAAATAGTTTTTTTTTCTTTTTTAGCAGCAATATGGGGTTTAGGTGGATTGTATAAAATAAGATGAAGTCAACTTGACACTGAAGTTTGGCATACAAGGCGTGTTTTCTCAAGGTCGAGTTCTGGTCTTATTAATCAGCATTGCCTGTGGCAGAGCTCACCGAATGAGGAACTCCAGCGTCCAGTTTGGTCGAAGGGGTCGTTATAATTTATAATAATTATGAATAAAACCGGGCTAATCGTTGTCGTTGTTGTCCTGGAAGAGGTCGGTGTGGTCGTCGGCGAGGAGCTCGTCTTCGGTTGTCATGGTAACGTCCTCGTCTTCCCCTTCCTCTTCCGCTTTCTCTTCTTCTTCCTCTTCTTCTTCTTTGAGCCGGACGGCCGTTCTGTGTTTCCTGTGTCTCAGGCGTCTCGGAGCCCCTGCCGCCCCTTCCAACCGCGATTTCCTTTTCCTTCCGATGTGGAGTCTTCGCTGGCAATCTTCTCCGGGTTCGCACTTCCTCCTGAAAAAAGACAAAAAGGCTTGTCATTCAACAATTTATTTTTATTTGTTCAAAAATAAGCTCACCTGCTATGGGTGAGCTATTTTAAAAAACATCCCACAGCGCATTTGGAAAGGTCCTCTTACTGAGAGAAAGTGTAAATTATGGATACGTCTTTTCGAATGAAAAAGAAACTCCTTCTTAATACAGGATCATATATTACTTCAGGTAGTAATGCTAAGCTGGGGTTTATTATAAGAAAAATATTATTATGATTCATAATTCATACCTATTATTTAAATGATCAATGTAGCCAGTGAATTTAGCGTCAATATAAGAATCATTTCTCGTAGTACGAGTGTCTGTTTCATTACATTTCAAGTTGACAGGTCGAACAGCAAAAATATTATCTGTACAAGGCACACAGCTGATGTGACCAGCACCGTACTCTAAAATGCGTATGAGGCCATCCTAAGGAACTGTGGTTCAAATTTCAAGTCCGCAGATCGACCAGCAATAAAGTTATAAATTTTGTCGTATTTCATCTTCCCTCTAAACTACCCTAAGGGCCTGCAGGACATACATTGGAAGGTTTTGTAGGATATATCAGGCTGTGATTGACTTGAAGTTTTGAAATATGGGGCGGAGTGGGGGGTCCGCCACTATAGAAGCGCCAAGACATCCAATAAGAAAGTTACGAGAAATTTATAGAAAAATCGAAAAAATTGCCTCCTCGTCTCGTTTTTATTAAAACATTTAGCCACAAATAAAGAAATAAATATTTCAAAAACCGGAAAACGAGGGGGCTTTTTCTTATTGTCATAGTGAAAATTTATGTCACTCACAGCCTGATATACTACCCTTCAAAAACTTTCCGACCTAGGTCCTACAAGGGCCTTGATAGTGGTCCGATCTCGATGGCGGGGATCTTCAGCCCACTAGATTTTCATACAACATTTCAAGAATCTACTGGGAAGTGTTCCAAAATACATTGCATTTTTTCGTAACACAGCTTTTAAAATGACCCCCAGTCCTATTTTTCACTGCCCGATTAGAAAAGCTTCCGATAGCTGGTCGCTACATGGAAAAGTAGACCACGAAATTCGTACAGCTCTAGACGTGGTAGTGCAATTGACCAAATCGATGCAGAGCCTGATTAGTCAAGATCTATCCTATAATAACACCTGCTCGCTTTGCTTGCTCGTCCAAGTTCATTTATACGGATTTAAATGACCAATCAAGGCCGAGTTTGGGACTCAAACTTTTCTTTGCACCGTCCGTCCACAATTGATTTTCGAACTTGGAAGAACAGGTAACGCAAATAAATAAGTAATAAATGAGTAACGGTTGATTGAATCAATAAAAGCTAGGTTCCCAAAACGGTTTCGTACGATTCCTCTCATCGCACTTTCCTATCTTCCGTTTGCTCCAATCTATGTAACCATTCTAGCAACTAACCCATCCATAACTGACCATCCACAGACAGTCAAACGCACTTTGCGTTTTTCCTCGTTTGGACCTGAACGCCCAAGAGGTGAGCAATCGTCGCCTTTTATCGTGACGGTTTGAATTACGTCCTGACGTGGTCCGACGTATTGTTTTCTCCACAGGTGTCGTGAAAGGACTCCGATTTGCAACCACTTTGCGTGAAACGAGCAGCTTGAACGGCGTGTTGTTGAGGAAACCTTTTGAAAACTTTCGAAGGTTATTCATTGAAAAGTCTTTGGTTCTGTTGGTGTGACTGGTATGGCGGGGAGGGCCGTTTGGAGTCTTCCTTTCAACGTCTCATTGGGAGGATAAACTTGAGGGTCTAACTGATTTTAAAATTCAATGTCACAGATTTGTGCTGGTTCGTTTATCACTGAGTGATAAATAATTTGGTTGCAAATTTGGACTGGATGTATGATCTCACCAGTGGAAACATCACAAGGAAATACGATCATAAATTCAGTTGGATCGTTATAGAGATGGAATGACGTCGCTGAGCTAAAATTGAAATGGATTGACATCATGATTCTAGTTGGCGTGATACGATTTGGGAGTTGAATCTGGGGATCCTTCGAAAATGGCAAGAAAATGCTATTGGCAATACTGAATGTTGTTTGCATAAAAAGTAAGTAGGTACGAATTTCCACAAAAAATCGGTCTTGGCAATCGAAAGGCTAAGTTTGTAGATGGGCAGAATCAGGCCACTGTTTAGAGGAGTTCTAGGAGGGGAGGAATGACCCATAAATCCCAAAAATGTAAGAGTCTGACAAGTGATTCAGCATTTTAAAGATTTTTTAATGCTAATGCTTCTAAATTATTAATACCAGGCAATTATTGGATACGTAACAAATTTTGTCTCTCTATTTTGCTTTGTAACACCTCAGTTAATAGATTTTTCAACGCTGAACACGACGGTGAAGCAAGAATTGCGATATCTGATTCATTCCTCAAACTGGAGCACATTGAAGGTGAAGAAACGTAGTTGTTACTTGAGGTGTTCATCACGGTTCATCAGTTCTAATTTGATAACGAAATGAGATATCACAATTCTGACTTCACCATTGCGTTCAGCGTTGGAAAATTTATTAAAAACTAAGGTGTTCCTCGGCAAAAAAAGAAGATAACATTTGTTATAAAACCAGTAAAATGGAGACATTTTACATAAAACCAGTTATTTCTTCAAAAATGCGCTCTTATAGCCATGCTGCATGTCTGTGAATTTTTTTAGGTGTTGCCTTCGTTTGATTAGTTATCAAAAATCTCAATTAACGTACTTGAAATAAAACCAACCTGAATCGACAAAAACATCACGAGTAAGTAAGCGTTATTTACAGAAATGTGGACGTACTGCACAGCACATACAAAGTTCTATGCAATAACAATAAGCGACCATATCCGGCTCACATTATTCCATCACCTCTAGAAATTATCGGAGGCTTTGCTATATTATCGATGGGATCCCCGGAATTCCCTTGTTGTGCCTACCATTTGCGCCTTTAATGTCTCTACCAAGGACAGTCAACGAGATTGCAAAAACTCGCAAAAATGCGTAAATATGACGAGATAAGAAGTTGTGGTTGTACCACGACGCCGTTAATGGATATTTGCTCACTATAATTTTGAAATACCTCGTTAAATCTTTGTGGCCGATGGCTGTTTTATGACTAATGTTTCTTTTATGTTGATAACTCAACAGATACGGAATTCAACGTCCAAATGCCAGAATTGTAGGGGGCATCACAATTATTCCTGAACAGAAGGTTTAGTTGTTAATCAGATACTGAAAATAATCACCTCGTGATTAGGAGGTTTTCTCTACTATCAGAACACAGACGTACGTACATTCAAAAACGTGTATACCTCACGGTCGTATTCAGGTATACAAACACCGCAAGTGCAAAAACAACAGGAAGCTAATTTACATCTATCACTACGGACCCGACAAGTAACCAAAATTGAATCGACCACAACTGCCAGAGGTGTGGAACGGTTGAGCTCGCGTGGCTTTGAGCGAAACTGAGGGAAAAAACAAACATTTTCCCGTAATTGCAATGCAGAATTACAGTGAATTAATTCATCAAAATATTTATTGAGATCGTTCAAACTAGTAGTACTACAATTGCTGACAGTCCTATGTTTTTTATCGACATAGTTATTTGGCACACTAT
Source organism: Stenodema calcarata (assembly GCA_963920205.1). Taxonomy (NCBI): domain Eukaryota; kingdom Metazoa; phylum Arthropoda; class Insecta; order Hemiptera; family Miridae; genus Stenodema; species Stenodema calcarata. The sequence goes on along the minus strand of OY986055.1, from coordinate 5,678,338 downwards.
AACGATTGAATTGTTCAATTTTATTCTGAATTCTAAAAATGAAGTTTCAGGTTGTCATTGGTAATGTAATTGGTATTAAACAATGTTCCATTTCATCTAACCCCCCCCCCCCCCCCTAATATTTCAAACTTCATTGCTGTTCCTATTATTTGAAATCTTGACGATTCTGTTGTGAAGCGGTCTGAAACTTCAACCGTTGTAAAAACTGGCCCGCCAAAAAACGTCAGCCGCAAAAAGGAATGATATCCATTTTGCCCGCCAGCCACATATATATAGGATGCTCGGTGCTTCGCACCTCGCTGTTGAGTGTGCATATAGAAACCTGATCCTCCTACCCCTAACCTCCACCGTCAATGTTTTCCTGTTCCCTGTCTCCTTCCCACAACCCCCTCTCACCCTTAGTTCCCCTCGGTTTCACCTAATATGTTTCCTCTGTTACACCGGCAGGGAGCTTTACGCTTCTTTCAATGCTGTTGGCGGGAGCTTTTTGCAAGGCTTCTGAGAATTAGATATACAGATAGTAGTGGTGATGATGAGTACTTGGTGCTGGTACAAAAGTAAAGTAATGAGCCATTTCAGGCTGCCTGACATTGCAAAAGCAAGGCGTCTAAGAACTATAATATAATTATAGAATATAATTATAATTAAATTAATTATAATTATAATTAAATTAATATATTTATATTTATAAATAATTATAATATATTTCTAAAATATATTTATAATATAATTGAAGCATTACTTCATTATAGGTGTACCACCACTGATTAATCGTGACCACCGGTAATACATATAATATCATAATATATTATAATTCTCAGAAGCCTTGCAAAAAGCTCCCGCCAACAGCATTGAAAGAAGCGTAAAGCTCCCTGCCGGTGTAACAGAGGAAACATATTAGGTGAAACCGAGGGGAACTAAGGGTGAGAGGGGGTTGTGGGAAGGAGACAGGGAACAGGAAAACATTGACGGTGGAGGTTAGGGGTAGGAGGATCAGGTTTCTATATGCACACTCAACAGCGAGGTGCGAAGCACCGAGCATCCTATATATATGTGGCTGGCGGGCAAAATGGATATCATTCCTTTTTGCGGCTGACGTTTTTTGGCGGGCCAGTTTTTACAACGGAGTTGTTTTTGGGGGGATATCACATCTTTTTGCATGGCTAGTTTTCGAGTGGTACTTATACAATACGGTACAATTTAACAAAAGTACCTACGAGGTAACTAGTAAATTTTTTCCTAAATGAAGTTTTATTCTAGTCAAAATTTAATAAAAAATTAGTACGCCTTTTTGTTTCTTCTTTTTGTGACAAGAATAATTATTTTTTGGAAATTATTGTTTATCTGAAATGTGTTTGAAAAATAAGTAGTTTTAAAATTTTTGCGAATTGGTTAAATAGTAGTTTTAAAATTTTCGATTAATTAAAACAATCAACAATTTAAAAACAATTATTAAAATTTAATACAATTATTCTTATTATTAAATTTAAAAAAATAGAAAGAATTAGACATTTGAATAAATTTGAATTAGAAATTTTTTGAAAATTGGTTGCATTTTTTCTTGGGGATTGTGCAAATTTTTGTTGTTGAGAATCATTACAATAATTGTAATTATTGGTGTCGAAGAGAAAGAGGAAAGAGAAAGTTTGCAAAAGGTAAAACGCACGTTTTTACACCAACAATCGCGAATAACTCGAGAACCGTTGGGAAAAGTGACAAAGTGCGCTACCCTCATTCGAAAGCCCATAAAATTTCCTATCGATCCTTAAACAGGCGCCACTCTACGACAATTTTTCTGACCACCGTTCAACTTTGATGTTTTCGGAAATTAGCCAAATCAGTAGATGTGGAATTTATTCACGTATTTTTGGCTGTGGATTAGTCAAATCGATTGAGATTTAGTTCAAAATTATTGAGCATATTCTAGACAACCTAGCGGACATTTTAAGACCAACCGCACCAATTTTCATCAATATTTGCGGCAGTTGTTGTTGAAAATAGAAAAATCACCATAACTCCTTTATTTATCATCTTAGGAAGCATTTTTTGATCTCAAATTAAACAGTTTGAAAAGCTGAACACAACTAAAAAAGAAAATCTGAAAAAGCTTCAATTTTGAAGGAGTTATGACCATTTGAAATTCCTAAAAAACACTATTTCCCCCCTAATTGGGAGGGAAATGGGGGGAGGGAGAAAAAATGTTCAAAAGGCACTCCCTTGGAGCATAACAAACGTGTGTGCAAAATTTCAGCTCGATCCGATTTGTCTGCTGGGCTGTAGCCCCGTCAATGAACAACAACGACAACAACAACGAGAAGAAGAAGAACACGAAAAACGTGAAAAATAGTGGTTTTAAAACTGTTATACCCCCGACACCTGATGTTCCCGAGAGCTGAAATTTGGTTTACGTCCTCACGTGCCCCTGGAGAGTTGGTGTACAAAAAATCAACTCTCGAGACACTCAGGGAGCCGCGCTACGATAGGGTGAAAACCCGAACTTGTTCCGTCGCGTAATCAGTGTCTCAGTCGCTTCGGTTTTTTGGGCTTCGGTTTTGTTGGCGGGCGGGACGCTCCCGCGTCCCTAGATATTTGTCGTATTATTCCACCTAAATTTAGTTGAAACTGCTCATAGAAGAGAAATACAACGCCAAGCATAACACGGACAAGCAAGCCAATGATATTTTTAGTTAAGACTTTGTGACAGCACATAAATAACCAAAAATGTTCCACTCAAATTTTGATCACCACAGTTTTTTTTTTTTTGAAAAACGGTCAACTTCAAACTGAAAACCACATCCTATCTATACCTACAAATATCTAGGTAGTCTGCTAACGCTGCTATTTCCGAGCTAAGAAGGCCTTCGATATTTTGGCTCAGCTTAGCCTTTCTGTAAATCGAATACAAAGCTAGAATATTCCTAGTGAATGAAGTAACTGTGTATATACTCGTAATACACAAATGATTTGCATCAGACACACGAGTGGAATTTGAGAGTTTTTAGTTCGATCTCCCATATTTTTTAAATATATTTTGATTGCCCTTCGTCCCTCTTTTTCGCTCCAACACACCAATTCTCAATCAGTGTCTCATCGATCACTATGGTTTGTGAATTGTGTCATAATTTGTATTTATCTTTGATCTTTCCATTTCTAAGAAGAATATTGAATGATTGATTTTTTCTTGGGGTTTTCATGGCAATAAAAATCCACTAAAAGTACGTCATATCAGAGTAGGGGAGACCGGGGCTGGTTGGCGTAAGGGGTGGGATGGCGATCTGCTTTCGTCCACCAGGAGCGCTGGAGAGCTACCTTCTAACCACTTGACATTCTACTCCACAGGTAGTTGTTACTAACTTTTCAGTGTTGTGTGTTGCTCTAGATAAGTTTGCTTCACAGCTTGATAAGTATTTTAGTTTTCTCATTAGTTTCCCATTAGTTTTCTTCTCTTCTCCAGAATAGGCATGCCAACCAACATTTTCAATCTTTGCTCGAATCTGATTACTTTAATGTAAAACCCCGTCTCGATTTTACTTCCCTTGATCATTGGCAGCCATTTGTGTTTTGAATTCCAGCTCGGGGCTGGTTGGCCATGATGTTTACATTGACAAGCTAAGATAAAAAATGGAAGAAATACCTATACTGCTGTATTTCTTCCTGTTGAAGATTCGTCAAATATTATGCAACTCTTCAATCTTCCAATTTATTGTTGGTGAAACAAAATCAACCCATTCTTATAAAAAGTTGCAGAGTTTTCACTCTGCACTTCAATTAGCACAGCAATATGGTTTAAAAAAAGGCAATATGAGTGCCGAGTGAGTAGAGTTGAGTTGCAGAGCATGTTGGTGGAACAGGCCACTGATACAATTCTTCACGTTTCTGATGCAAAAACATTGGCGGGTAGTTCATGGTTTTTCGTTCAGTTTCAAAATTACGCGTAACGTAAAGTCAAAGTTCTCACCTCAGTGGCCTTTTGGGCGGTGGCGGGTCTTCAGCCGCATCGTCGGGCTTTTTCTTCCGCCGTCGGGCTCGGCCTTTCGGACGGAGGCGGCATCTCGGAGGCCGTGGGTGTCTCGGGGGCGGTAAATGAAGGCAGACGGTCCGCCCGTGTTTCGCAGATTCTTCCGGACTGACGGACTGAGTCAAAACCCGCGTGAACGTCGAGAGGCGACCCAGCACCGTCCCCGTTCGCACTTGGACTCTCCGCACTTCTCCTGCACAGATGACAATATTTCCTACATTTTTGACTTGAAGTAGGTCTTATACGGACACAAAATGAACCAAAAATACCTGACCCATCAAAGATGGTAGTAAAGCCCATTTGTAACTACTTTATTTGGCATTTAAAACGAAATAAGGTAAGGAGCTGAGAAAGTGAGTGCATTTCAACTCTAAAACACTCCTCCGGAGCTGGTCAGTTTAGCGAAGAGGATTTCGGGCCAACATTCAAGGCATGAACCTCTGCTCACTTTTGATCCAATTCGTACGTTCTGCCGTTTCGGCATGAGGGTCATTAAAATATAAACGAGGCTTTTGCCAGAACAAAATTTGCAATATTTAATATTGCAGCAAAAAATGAGTTTGATGGAGATCTTATTGAGTAGAGTAGAAAACTTTCAAATTTAGTTGGGAAAAAAATGTTTACAACTGAACAAACATTTTGGATTAGCATTCCGTGGTATGTGAACATTTCAGATAGAATTGGTAAAATATTAACTTCTAAAGGGTGTAAAACTAAACATAATCTCAAATCTTCGTTAGGTTCAGTCAAGGATAAAATTAATATGCAGAATAATAGTCGTGTAAATAAATTGAAATGTTCTTGTGGCCGAACTGGTAGGACAAATGAATTTAGGGTTAGTGTAGGAGATTCAGTATTTGCACGTCACTTGAATGAATTATACGATAGCTAATTGGACGATTTATTGACTTCCCTCATTTTTGCCAGAAAGTATGATGGATATACTTGAAAATTATTAACAGTGAGCAAACCTTTAAATGATGTAATTCCTTCAAGGTCTTCTCCATTGTTGCGACAATTTTTATAATTAAGTAGTTTATATTCTAACAAGGAAAAATGATTCGAGGGTTTACATTTCAAAATATGTTGATTCACAAAATCAAATTTAAAATGGCCATTAAATTCGGGTTACGGCCTTGAACCAGTCCAAGGATGATCCTTGAAACTTTTCATATCCCCAGGTCAATGGGAAGGGGTTCAAACTGTAGATGCCTTTCAGACACTAAAACTCTACTCCTAAAATTTTCAAACATTTTATCGGAGACCACTTCTAGCGCTTTTGCAAAATCCTGGCCCCCACATGACAACATCACCATGTTTATTCAGCGATATGCCATACTTACTCATTAGGGAGTCCCAATCCCTTGCCCAAGACACGTTACACCTAAGGCACTCCTTTCCTAATATTTTTGGTAGTCTATGATCTGGCAATTTGAACACTTTCATGATATAGTCAAAATGAGTTTTCAATGCATACAGGAACAACGGTTTTAGGTCCATTTCCAGGAATAACATATACGTTGGCGTATTCCGTGGGAGTGAATACGCTGAAGTGATCTGGACAGAAGATAACAAACCATTGTCCAAGAATTTGCAGCGTTATTCTACATTCAAGTCGATCTGTCTAAAATATCATGAAATGCTCGAATTCATGATGATTTCGTTAAGCTTAAGTTGAACTGAATTAAATTGGACATCAATGGTTCTTACCTTTTCGAGTCATGCCCAAGTACAGCGTCCGCTTCGTGTTGGAGTACTTAGTCGATGAATACGTATTATATGAGTGTTGTTCGATTTTTTCGTTGAAAACGCACTCGTCAGTGAATTCCCTCTGTCAACACACGAAAACAAACCAAACCAAGAGATATTAGAGAATCAAAAACTAATAAATTTCGTTATTCTAGACAGCAGACAACAAAAATAAGAACCACGACGTCTTGACTATTCAAGAATAATGGCGATACTTAGTAGAGCGGAACTCGGGAAAGTTCGGATGGGTGGACCCCATTTCGTGGCGATTTCTCATTTTCTATTTGGGCATTCGTTCTCGTAACAACATCGCGAAGTCTTGTACTTTTGAATGAGTTGGCAAAGTTAGTAGAACTCGTCATTTTAACGATAACAACGTAAATTCTGAACTTTGAGGACTTGAAATATCCTTCGCTCGTAGGCAACCCTGACACATAGTGTATGAATTGATAGTCTGAGGCGTTTCTGATGATATTCATGTACCTCGGGTCTATTAATAGGCAATATGGCTAAAATGCAATCATATTTATAATTTGAAACTTCACATTTTCTAATACGACCTTGAGATATGATCATTGACCGCCTATACCGTGATTCAATAATTGGAGGGTAGTTGGGCGTTGGCGCTAAGGAGTATCTTCATCGTTATACTACACTGAGCACCATTATCGTCAGCCACCATTTTAAATCAATCTACAAGACAAAAAGATTTCATTACAAATATTCGCCAAAACTTGCCGTAATCGAAGTCGTTAAGTTCGGCAATTTGACTGGACGGAAATTGGATCGAAAGATGCCCTTCCGAGATAACCTCCGACGGCGGAGGTAATTTGCAGTCTCAATGTTCAAATGGTTCAAATTATTGCTAAAACACCCTGTTAGATCGTCGATCGAATAGCTGCTGGGATGAAATTCCCGGACATTTGCTGGACTTAATGACCGGCCGATTGTTTTAAATTGCAGTAAAAGTAATGAAGTTTCCCTACATAGAGAGGACTGATTTAAAAATTAATTTACAACGTCCTGGGCGATGATTGGGGATCGCTTTACGTTGGAGGATAAGGTCATTTGAGTTTTATTCAGTAAATTTGACAAACCTTTAAGCTATTTCATTCATGGGAGCCATTGACTGCCGTGAAACACTCGTTAGATCAATATGAACATCGTATTCAAGTATGGAAACTTATTGAGTGACTTTGATTTATTATGCAAGTTGTAATTTATGCGTTCTCATGAGTGCTATCGCCTTACTTAAGGTCTTTGTATTTTATTCATGAGAATCATCACGAAGCTTTGATGAATATGCTACATAGTGCTATTATAGGCAGTGTGGTATCCACGTGCCGTTTCACCCTCTGACTACCAGTGGAAATCTGCAATTCGGAAACTCTAAACACTGCTGTGGGGTTTGTAAGACAGAAATGGTTGAAATCCGCTGATTGTTAGGCATTACTGCACGATTGTCTAGTTTTAACTAGTAGTGTACACTGGCGATATTATCACTTAGTAAGTTCCAACTATAATTCAAAAGGAGGACTTGTGTTAGTATGAAGGGAAGAAAAGGACGACACTGATAACTAGGACATGTCATCCAAAAATACTAACCATCTGGTAAATCTAAACAAGGGATGGCCATCGATAGTCGATAGTATTGAAAAAATCCGAGTTTTAGTGTTGTGGGTGAACTAGTAGAGCTATTCTATAGTCGAAAACTCATTGCCAGAGAATTGACATTACAGTTGGGATTAGGTAGGTACCTATTTACATCGTTTTTTAATTAATTTTTTTTTCAATCGATATTTCAGTAAAATCGATGTTTTTGATCGATACTATCGGTTGCAAAAAGTATCGATATTGAGCTATACGATATCGTCATCGATAGCTTACCTCCGATACTATCGAATATTGAAATATCGATATGTTGGCTACCTATGGCCATCCCTAATCTGAACCTCCTGCTGTTGAGAATATAAAGAGTGTGGGACACCTAGTAGGTAGGTACATTAGGGTGTTGTATCTTGTGTGGAGTTGAAACTTTCAGCCAAGTGAGGCAATTTTACTTGATAAAACCACACTAAATACGAAAGATCCATATTTTATATCAGAGCTTATTTTAAGTTTATTTATCACAATCGTTCATTGAATTAGGACAATCATGGTTCAGGAGGTTTATTATTGATTGGGCTTGCCAACTAATCAGGTGATAACCTGATCCTATCAATCAGGTACCTACTAAATTTGACTGAATCTTGAAATTGAATGGTCTTCTGAGGAATTAGTTGTTCCATCTTCATTCTATTTCGTGAATTGGGTGAGATTGAGGAAAATTATCAAAATCATTTGTCACACAACTCAAGGAAGTCACCTTTAATTGGGACAGTGTCCAATTTCAATTAGATTACAGATCTCGATTTGGAATTTCCGATTGAGAAATCCTCTACTTCAAGGTTCCTTCGACCGCGTCTGGTTCGTCTTGACGTTTTTTTATCGCCCATTGTCTTATTAGCCCGAACAGAATTTTAGGGAAGGAGGCGATACAAGAAAACGATCTGTTGAATCGAAGGTAATGGACCGGGGGATTGTGTCTATTTCGGGCGTCTCCCTTGATTAGGGGAGAGTTCAAAGGCGGAATATAATGGACGCTGGCAACATGTTTGGCGCGCGGCTTGGCACGTTGATGTGTGGTGGATAGGCCCCTCGAGTGATGCCCATCACTCTGACCGCTTCGAGTGAGATATCTTTCAACGTGAATATGCGCTATCATATTTTCATCCATTCAACTCATTCCTACGCCCGCCGTTAGACACGGTAATCAAGTTGGTGGCAAACAGAAGCGTCGATGTGGACATCGTACAAACTTGCATTTGGGGAACTAGCAGTGGGACACTCAACTATCTTAATACCAGTGGGGTCCCGAGGTTCCCCCTACCATGCTATTTGGTGAGCAAAAAATCGTAATAAATTTATTGTTATGTTGTAAAAATACATTTCTCATCCAAGCAATACAGATGGTCGTAGGAGTAGCAACGAATCGGTTGTAAGCGAAAATCATCAGAAATTTTCGTGACGATTTCGTGTGACGCTTTTCGAGTTATGTGCCAGAGTAAAGACATAAAATGTCAAAAACCACTAAAATCATCAGACGTTTAGGTGTAACAAGTATTTTCCATTTGCGCATGAGCAAAAGACATAAAGGCTCCAATTTACAGAAATTGAACGTAGGACTACTTTGATTCCTATAGAAAATTCTCAAATTAAATTCACATAGGACCGTGACGAGCCAAGTCGTATTGTATCAACGATAAACTGGCGAGCTTAAACCGCACTTTAGCCCCGTGAATTTCTTTAAAAAAATCAGAACCGGATAATTCGTGGTGCCAAGATTCGGGGACGTGAGCAGACATTCAAATAATACAGAATCACGCGTGCTCAGTATTGGAACGCTAAATGTGTATGTACTGTGCTCAGGCACTTCGTTCATTTTGACCACGCCAAAGCCCATAAAACCGTGAAATGTAATGCGAAGGGATCATAATATTATACCTACATTATAATGCAATATACGAAATTGGCGTCTCGACAAGTAGAGGCGTTCCAAATGATGAATTTGTGGCCGTTAATTTGAAACGAATATGTTGGTAAGCGGGGAACGTGTTACATTACTCATACGTGATTGAATCTCGTTAGTGACCTATTGACTCATCTTGAGTACCTACCAGTGTAAGTTCACCAGTCATTCACGTCCAATTACGATACACAGTTGGATGAAAAGGCCCCGAGATAACGAATCACTCCGTTTGTGGCGGAGGAACAATCGTCCTGGCGACCATTGTGGTCGGCGCGGGGGACAGAAGAACAGAAGGAAAACCTTACGTAAAACCTTCGGCGACAAACCACTTTCGAGATCCGACGATAAAAATGTAAACCTGATTGAGCGATCAAAGGTGCCCTTTCAAGAACGATACCACCCTCCGACCATTCATGCTCCTAACAAACGGTCACAATTTGATATATAAACGTTCTTTTCATGAGGTCCAGAGGAAATATTCGTGGGGGGAGGCGACAGCGATGAAAGGATTGAATTATAGTCGTAAATACTTCATCACGATATGGGGGAGCGTGCGTTCCTCAATATTCATGAGTGCGTCGAAACACTTTTACCTTTCTGAAAGCCGGATTCCGTCAGAATATGAAATAAATAATGTTGGGATTCCGCGGTTGTAGGGTTTTTTCACGATTTTTTCTACTTGAATTGATACAATCAACTAGGGTGCCGTGCCCTAAAAAACCCTAAAAAAACTCTGACGTTTATCTGTGCTACCCAGATTCAGGGCGTATGAGTACGCTGTTCTGTTTGAAGTGTCAACATTCATGTGTAGTCAGGGAGGAGTGAAATTTTCAGATTTTCATACTACGAGGCTTGTCCGGAAAGTAAGTGTAGGCTTGTACTCAATTTTTGTAGGCTTCAACAAATTTATTTAAAAAAAATTATATCAATTATAGTAATCCCTCGGTAATCCTGCGGATATGGGACCAGACCACTGCCGGATTATCGAAAATGCCAAATTAATGGGAAACACCGAAGAAAAACGCAGTTATCATTGAAAAATCAGTTTTAATTACGTACATACTTAACTTATTCCTTGGAAGTAGACGGCTGAAAATACTCATCAATGGTATTTTGCTTCTTACTGTTGAGAGACGCTTTGAGTACTTGTTCGTGTAAACTTCTTGAAACTAAGACTTCGTTAGCATTGACACCATTGACACGCCAAAACGAGGCGATGGCTGCATCAGGAGAGATTGTGTACAAGTACAGCTGCTGCTACTTCTCCTTCAACCTGTTCCTCGTCCTCTTCCTCTCTTGTCACTTCCTCTATGATCTCATCTTCTGTCATAAACTGGTTGTTTTCTTTATCTTCACCAATAAGCCATATGCCTACGTCATCAGTTGTCAATGGGTTATCCGGTTGTTCGTTAACCGCGATTCGCAGTGGGTTAATCTCACTTGGTTCAGTTGCTTTCGGGTTCAGTTCATCTTTTTTGTACTGATCCAGTAGTGTCATGTCCGGCCATAGGTTTTTCCAAGAGCAAAATTTGCTATTTATTTAATGATGATTTTCTCGTGAAGATTTTTAACACATTAAGTGCTATTTTTCTACATAGTCCACATCTCCCTTAATGCAGGTAGTGAGACGGCAAAACTCTACCGCCACCTCCTTTGCTCACTTTTCGACGTCCCCCTTCACCTCCTCGTCAATTCAAAATTTGTTTCTACCCATGAGCTTCTTCAGGGAAGTGAAAAATTGGTAATCTGAAGGCGCCAGGTCGGGGGAATACTGGGGGTGGTTCAACACATCCCATCCAAATGAGTCCAACTATTTCTTCGTCACATTGGCCGTGTGGGGTCTGCCGTTGTCGCTCGCGTTTTGGGACTCATCTTGCGTACAGTTGATGAAATCCAAGTGTTTCTGCGATTTTTTCGTGCAGCAAAGACCTTGAAAGTTGCGGAAACATTGCAGAAAGTTCATCCAGACTCAATCTGCGAGTATTTTTTGACAATCTTCAGTCTTCAGTCAAAATTGACGGTCTCCCGCTCCTTACATTCGTACGGCCGATTTCAAACTCCCTACACTTGTACACACTGGTACGATTCATATGGCCTTAATGAAATTCAATAGGACGTGAACGTATTGTAAATGTCAGACAATCACGAGCATTTAGACATTTCTCAAATATTTATAAGTGGATGGTAGACCAGTTGTCATTAATAACCATATCACGCATAACGACTTTTCACTCGAGTTACTTTTTACACCTTCCGGCGGCTCAAGGTCAAAACATCTCGACATTTTCGATAACTTTCTTCGTCCAACTGGTTTCATGTTGCAAGACTGATTGGTTGGAATTGCTCGGGTATTTTAACGACTGGAAAAGACCCTTCAAGGAGCTGTGACAAGGGAATGTGTTAACCACTTGGAACATGAAGTCATTTTATCTCCGTACCTCACAGAGTAGTTATTACCTACCTAAGAACGTAGGCCTGGGCTGCGATCTTTAAAGTGTGAATGGAGACATTATTCTTTTACGTGGAAAACATGTCAGTTTTGCAGCTATTACCTCCTTGACGGGCGAATTTCCACAAGAAAACCTATCAACTTCTATTTACAAGTTGAATAGCAGTGTAGCCATAAATACACATTTTTACGTGGTTATCCGAAATCCGTCCTTTTTCACAGCAAGTTTTGCCTATACAAGGTTCCACATAATATGTGATATTATCACGTTACTTTTTACGCATCTTCACTGACCCATCTCTCTGTGCTGTTACATCTCATGAACTTGAATCAAGGTATATTAGGAGACTTGAGCTTGCAAGAAACACGAAAATTGGAGAAGAAAAAATATGTGTAGTACTGGAAACGTCTCTCGGGAAAACGTTTCCATTTTGGCGCCGCATTTAATTTGTTAGAATTGTATGCTGAAGGGAAAGTCAGTTTCCCATAGTCAGTGATATTTCAGGCACTCACTAAATGGCCGCCTATGGAAACTGGGCAAAGTTCTAATTTTCATTAAATTTCGAGGTTTCAATTTGCAACATCATCTTCCGAGCTATTGCTCATCGTAATCGAGCCCCGTTACCTGATTTCAAGAATTATGAGATCCAAAGACGGGGCAAAGTTTCGATTATGAATTCGTACACAACTTCGGGGTAGTTTTAGGTTTCCATTTTTCTTTAGTTGATTAATAAAGGTCTAGGGCAGGGGTATCCAAACTACGGGCCAAATCCAGCCCGTGACAGCTAATGGCTTAGCAATACAGTAGGTACAACATAATATGTTATTATATTATAACACACAGAAGTCATTGAACTAGCGAATTTAGCAAGCGAATGCTCGGCGACTAGTCTAGAAATTAAAGATACTGGCAGGAAAATTAAAATGTTGTTGGGACTTTGGAACTCGCTGAAGTAATCCATAGGCCCCAAGGCTAAAAAGTTTGGAGACCACAGGCCTAACTTTGGAGACCTTTTTTTGAGGTATACGCCTTTCTGATATGACCACGACGACATTATGTCAACGAGCCTTGTAATTCTGGAACGATTTTTGAAATTGCTTAAGAATTTCTTGCCTAATTTCCTTCATCTGAGGAAGAGAGTACAGAACTAAATCAATCGCGACGAAATCGTAGAAACCCATCTGCTTCAGATTTTAGCTGAATTTCGGATTCTCTGTTTCCTATGTAATTTGTACAAAGGTTTTCTTTGATTACTCTCCGTATTCCTTGGTTTATTTACTCAATTTTAAAGTTCAATTGATTGGCAATAATTAAAAAAGTACGTTGAATAAAATTTTGAGGTTTGGCTGGTTTTACTCCCGCCAATGCATTAAGTAAATGAAAAGGCAATTGAGTAAATATAAGGGGTGATTACGGTTGTTCACAGAAAATATTGATAAACACTGTTGATTTACTGTTCTGATGATTCAAACGAGTCAATGGTGACTATCATGTAGCAAGTTTTGAATTCCATATCACATTCGTGGGCTCCCCGCAGCGCGCGGGTAATGAACTAAAGCAGATGCAACGCCCTGGAGAACTTTCTACACATGGCGCGGAAAGGGAAGGCGAAGTGAAGCTGTATAACAAGCGATTAGCGCGTTACAACGAGGACGTGATCACGTGTTAATGGGCCGCAGCGTTGGAACCGTTCCAAAAGAAATTCTTTCGCTCCTCCCGTTGCTGGAGGTTAAAATAATCTGTAGGCCAACCGCGTTGGTTTTTAGTTGAGATAGAGCGTGGCCCTAAGCATAGGACTCTTCTGAATGTGAATAGGAGGTAATGATGAGTTATTATCATGACCACTACATCGAATACCTATTTGATGTCATACTCGACAATACTACCGAATACTTCGTATGGATTAATGGCGTTTGTTCTCACCAGTGAGTTTGTCAAGCACTTTTATGTGGATAGTGGTGTTATATTTAATCCTCTACGCTTTAAATAAACCGTATTTCATAAAGTTCTAGATTTTTAAAGTAGGTATGTAGTCAGTATTTACGACAAGGTATATATATATGAGGTGCCTATTCATAATGATCTAACATCTCTTAAATATGAATTAATGATTTGGCTCGGTGGAATTATGAAACTCAGTTTCTAAATCGCTAATTTGGACTATTTCAAAAAGCACAAAGATGAGAGCAGTATAAATACAAGTACCTACATACTAAAATTGTTCAGTGTTACTATGTACTTACTCATATTTTAGTGGAAATAGACAATAGTAACATGGAACTTGTCATAGAATTTAGCCGTAAGGCTCAAAACGAAAGAAGAAGGGGGATCCTTCAGATATCTAGCTGGAAACGAGCGTCCGTCCGTTACGCTACCGCCATCCTTTCACCCGACGCCAATTCCCGTGGTGGCAGAGCCTTGAAATTTGGCATGTAGCATGATCACCTGAATTACTTCTACAGCTAATTTCGCTGCTATCTACACGATGAAGCTGTGATTTGGTTTGTAGCCTCCTTCGGACTTCAACTGGACGCTGTCCAGGCTCTGGATCAGCTGACTGGCTCCTAAAGCCTATTCATGCTATTCTATCTTCGATAATTTCTATGCTATTCACACTACGAAGCTGTAATTGGGTATGTAGCCTCCTTACGACTTACACTTCATGCACCATATGCCCAGGATCAGCTGAGTGGCTCCTAATGCTAATTTCTATGCTAAGTGTGGCTAAAACACATTCCATACTTGTAGAAATTTAGCCATACTAAGGCTCAAAACCAAAGATGAAGGGGGGTCCGTACGGCCGAGTTTCGACTACTCTTGTCTTCTTGTTTTTTGACATGGGTTTCCACGATTTCGTCGTGACTAAATTAGTTCGTATTGGAATATCTCAGTAATTTACATGAATTTGGATTCAATTAGTATGTTGTTCTTTCCTCTCTCGGGATTGTCTTGTTATTATCCGATTTGGATCTAGAACCAGGTTCTTGTAGCTGCAGGACGTTCCAAGACCATTGTAGCCGAATTGGTTGTTTTTGCTGTATTATAGCGAATTGTCCTATATACGTACAGTACTATTAAATACTGTATGGGTATACTGGACAATATGGGTCCCTCAGAGGTTCGTTGGGTTACAGGACGGAAAAACGGATGAGTGTCTTAAAATTTTCGGTGTGGACGACAACTCACATCACTACATCATGTCGCATCTTGTGCCCACTACGTCTCTGTACCGATTAATTGAACGAATTGTTACAAAACCGCAGCTGAGATGCATGAGGTGCCATTCAATTTGCCCACGCAGTGACAAGCGGCAGTTGAATTAACTCACAAAGTGAAATACGGTCGGACGCACCGAACCGCATGTTGCAACTGCACCCGAAACGACAGCCGCCCCATTCATCGGTAATCGACGTGAAAAATCGCCTCGGACCCGCTAATGGAGGAGGAAGAGGACTCTCGAAACAAAACTGGAAAATAAACCAAAAAAAATCACACTCAGCTTTCGCCGCTTGAGGTCAGTAAAGTAATTTCGAAATCTATTGAGTTGTCAGGGCTTGGAACAAACACACAGCGAGTCTCATCCGTCTTCCTGAGAGGAGCGTGGGTGCATTTGCCGTGACAGCTCCCTGTCTGCAGTCAAATACTACCGGCAAGAACGAGAGATAAACGGCCTGAAACATGGCAAGACGAATGTACCTCATTGCGGGACATTTGTGTGAAATCAAGGGCGTCCACTTTTATGCGTTTTCAACAAATTTACTCTGCTTCAAAAATCTCTGGATCCGCCCTAGGGACAACTGCCTGTTTCATAATTTTATGGGCTCTCAAACATCTTATTCACTTGAATGAGTTGCACTGGACTTGAGTCCTTCCTAGTCAGGGAATTTAATTTTTAACTTTTCTATTCTATTCAAAATTATAGGACTATATTTTTTTAAGCAATTTTCATCATTTTATAAATGCATTTTTCACTTACCATAAGTATATTCTCCGTTACTAACGAATGGCGCCTTCTTCCGGCAGACGTCACATAGTTTATTTAATTTTCTTGTATTTCAAAATGTATGTTTTTCAAACAAAGTTTTTCTTCTTTCTTCCTCTTCGTCTTCACTAGACGCCAGTTATCCTCACAAGGTGAAAGAAATCGTACAGAAAACCCAAGGACAGGACAAAGACAATTTCCAATGATACTGACAAGGGACCATTTATTTTGCCTACACTGACTGATACCTGTACCAATACCTAATGAAGTCATTTTACTGGACCATCAGTTCTAAGTGTTTCTGTTTGGTTTTGTAAGGGAATGAATTGATGGGACCGCGAGTTTTGCAGAGTGATTCGGTCTTTGATGGGGTAAGTGAAGCCTGTTATTAGTCTTCAATTACATCGAATACAATTCTCATTAACGCGAAACCAGTTTATGTGCCGTATAGGCTCACTTCGTCGAACTGTACGTCTTCAGTCTTGCGTGAAATGAAACTCGAGGGTATAATACGAGATATGCCTTCGTCCCGAGGCAGGAAAAAGTGGTTGTCCAAAGAAGTTTCCACTTGTCATTTATATAAAACTAATTTCTCTCGCTTCAACGCTCATTGTGCAAGGGCCATAAATTCCAGAAGCATCGCAGAACAACTTGTTGGCCGGGTCCCATCTCTATCGCAAATGAGATCTTTTAAAGTGCGTTTTATGCTCCATTCCCCTGATCTTGTTTTGCATACTCCGCCCGCGGGTTTTGCATATTCAATTGGCGGCGCAATAATAATCATCGTTCCGACTTCCGAGTCGTAAGAAAAAGCGAAAGGAAGGTCGAAAGAAAAAAGAAGCGGTCGAAGACGTTCCGAGTCGAAACGGGTGAAATGGATACGGCTTTCGGAGTATTTACGGCCTATAAATTGCATTAATTGAAACAGTTGCGTCTTGTAAGACAAACAACATGAGCTGTATTTTACAAGGTAATAAAATTATCAGACGTACTCGTATGTGTTCAACTATTCTGTCTTGTGATCCTGCATTAGTACTCGTATTAAAACTAGAGTAGTATCACAAGACCGTTGAACTTATCGTGCGGAGGAGGCAATGCAAATTTCGATTAAAAATTTTGTTCAGGTGTGACTATAGGTGGCCTTGCTTCCGAGTGGTAGCTTGGGAGTCTCATTACGTTGCGTCGATAATAATATGTAATGGGTACTCGTATAATTACTCTTGCGGATAAGTGTATAGCAATTATTAATTATAATTATTATACCTCAAGCATAGCCATTGTCGAGGCAAACACTCTTCTTCGACTTGAAATGATTATAATCATTTCAAGTCGAAGAAGAGTGTTTGCCTCGACACCGGCTTTGCTTGAGGTATGGGGCTATATGTGAGAGAAGATTCTCAACACCTCTCGGGATCTATGGCCGATTTCTAATTGTCGATTGAAATCATGAATGTAGTCCATGAAAAGACACTGAATTTCTTCTTGGTGGACATATAGGTATTTCTTCTCACTTACACGTGCACCAACGTATGTACCTACAGATGAGCTTAAATATTTACTCATTATTGACAATTGTACCCCTAACTTTTACAATCGGTACGATACTAGTGGAGATGAAAAATGTGAGTAACAAGGATCCATGGAAACCGTGAACTCCATTCAGGAATCTCTAAATTTCGATACCAAAATTAGATGCCAAATAATATTGGTTCATACACAAAATGGTTTCAAAGCCAACGTTTAGGTTGGCTTGCGGGGGTTGTAGTTAGAAATGGCTCATGGGTGAAATTCGTCACATTTGGAATAACATTTTTTAAATTATTGAAGAGCGGCCTCAAAGAGCTTCAGAAACCAAATTAATTTGTATTCGGGGTTTTCGAAAAATTTTCCAAATGCTTGAAATATTCTGACATTGTCTAAGAAATAGTGTGGTGTTAATCTTCGGAATGGTTGCCCCTGATAGTCTCGTCGCTCATGACAGTTACCGACATTCCAATACCGGATTCCAACTAATGTTTCGGTGACAATGAAAGGAAATTTTAAACGGCCTTTTGTCACATTCGCACCCCGTAAAAAACTCGACCACCGAACAACCGTCTTGAACGCGTTTTCTTCTCCTCTTTCAATATTTTTATAAACCATTACGAAGGAGGGTGCTCTCCGAAAAATATCGCCGTCAGTAGCCTAACAACCGGCGAGTATGCGCAGAATGCCGGTCTCGAGCCGGCCCGAACGGCTTTTGTGTAAACCCTTGAATGGAGCTGGTCTGGTACTCGAGGAACTTTCTTCCGAGGCGGGGCAGAAGCAATGCGAAATGACTCCTCAGAGTTTATCTTAAAAATAAATCTCCAGTCGAGGAGGCTGCTCGTAATATTTCTCTGGAGCCGCGTTTTGACGGTTTCGCTTATTTTTCGGGTAACAGCTAATAAACCTCGGTGAACGTTCAACAACCCCGAACCCCGCCGCAAGTTGTGAATTATTACTTTACCTCGAAGTAAGGCCTTCCTACTGGCTGCACTTACTCGTTGCCAATGAGAAGCATAATGTATTTTCAAGAGTTGGTTCTTATCTGCAGGTCCAGAAGACCACAGACTGTGGACGGCCAGGAGATCTTGCTTCCTGCTACAGTTGCAGCCAGGCCCGGTTCTTTTAGCGAAAAATCCTTCTTGGTAATCGAAAGGTCAACTACGTAGGTGGGCTTTTCCCATCTCAGGCTACTCCAAGGGGGGTTTTGGAGAGTCCTAAGAGGGAAAAATTACCCATAAATTCAATCAATGAAACGGTCTGACGGGAGACATCTCATTTTAAAGGTTTTTTACGCTACATACGACTGATTGATATAGCTTTATTCGCGACCATTCTTCCACCTAACCAGACTTACACCTAAACACAAAAGTCTACGTATTAGGTTTATAATATTACCTAACCGTACTTAATATGGTCAAGTAGGAATAAACAAGTGAAAATGATTGCATGAAAGGCTATAAGAGAATGATAAAAATGATGATGGTAATGTAATTTGATATGTGCCGTGCTGAACTGATTGGAATTCTCATATTTTGAATAAAACCTTCTTCAACTTGCTTTTGAATGTTACATAGGTAGTACTTTTCTCCTTCAATTCGGAACTCAAACCACTATAATGTAAAATAAGTCGACAGAGAAAATAATTATGAAAAACTGTAGTTCTACGTGCAGGCAAACGGTAGTTATTGTCTATGTTTCTGGTATTTAAAACATCAATGCTAATGAAATTATGAGCCAAATGTTTTGTAATGTCACTATTCGATGCATGCTAGTTAGGATGCTTAACTGAATTAACTCTTCTATTTTTAAAATATTTACTTGTTTAAATTCTGATAACGATGGTGAAGTCAGAAATACGATATTTTATTCCGTTCTCAAACTGGAGCACTTTGAAGGTGAAGAATAGTTGGTTGTTACTTCAGCTGTTCTTTACGGTTCATCAGTTCCAATCCGATAATGGAATGAGATATTGCAATTCTGATTTCACCTTCGTGTTCAGCTTTGGAAAATCTATAAACTGAGTTGTTACTAGGCAAAAAATGGAGACAAAATTTGTTATAAAACCAGTAAAATTGAGACATTTTACATATAACCAGTTATTTCGTCAAAAATTTGCTCTTCAATTCCATAACGATCAGACCGGTAGTGTCTACACAGACATATTCGAGGACCTTCTCCATGAAATACTTTTTGGATTTCCCTCACTTTGATGGTATTTGATAAGGAACCAGTTACATTGTAGGCTTATGATAACAGCTACCTACTGTTTGAATGACAAGGCGTGTTGGATCGCCATAGCAGCCCATGCGATGTTCAGAGCTCTATATCAGTACATTTGAACAGTCGTGATATT
The DNA here is from genome assembly GCA_963920205.1 of Stenodema calcarata. Lineage (NCBI taxonomy): Eukaryota > Metazoa > Arthropoda > Insecta > Hemiptera > Miridae > Stenodema > Stenodema calcarata. The sequence continues at coordinate 5,658,691 of OY986055.1, read as the reverse complement.
CTACTGACAATCCCACCTCATGAGATAATGGTCTCAGCAAGCCAGAATGCAGCACCTATTTGCTTGTTTCAGAACTATATCCTATATCTCAACGACAGACCGTTGAAATTTAAAGGTTATTTGAAGATTTAAAAAAAAAACCGTGAAGTGGTACAAACAAAAACGAACAAGCAAGAAGTTGAATTTGTCAATTGTCGACAGGACATGCGAAAAAGGTCGCAGGTCAAGCCGAAATGGAAATCAGAAAGGAACACGAATTTTATCGTTTGGGGAACTACTCCACAACATTAACAACAACAACCCGGGAACATCAAACTGAACTATAAACACACAACTGTTGAGAATACGTGTAACAAAAAGTACGTCCTTCTCGATGTGGGTTTACATCACCTATTGCACCCATATTTCAACAGAAACACGAGATGCAATTGTAAAGCGCCTTTGAATACGTGAGTTGTCCAAGAGATGAAGTATTAGTGGGTAGTCATTGAACAAATCGTTACAATAAGAGAATTTACGGGATTTTTTTTCTTTTTGTTTTTTAGAAGAATTGACTTCAGTGTGAGGTGTTGAGGATTATAAATGCGGTACCGGCTCAGACTAACATTTAATACAACCTTGAGTCGGATTCAACACCAGTGAAAGTACGTACTTTGAACGAAAAATTAATGGGAGGAACCAAAGAATTATTGAGATCTTATGCTAAAACCGTGCAGTTGTTAACGGGTGTATTCTATAGGTCAAGCTGGTAACCAAAAATCCGTTTTGTTTTTCCCTGCGTGCCCCCTCATCCACGCCTTTTCACAACCCAAAATAAAATTACCTCAAAACCGGACCCAAAAAAAGCACCTACACGGTGCATAAACGGGTTCGTAGCAAATTTTTATAGGGCGATCTAATTATTTGGATTCAAGGTCGCTATGAACAAGGCAGGTCGCGTACGGGAGGTCGCTCCGAAATAAATATTCATCGGTTTTTGATCACCCCCTTGCGTCGTCGAAACCGTCTCCGTTTTGGTTTATTTCCCGGTCTCCAGTAAGTCCCAGTAAATCAGAGGTTTTTTCCAAGCCAAACCTTTTTTTTCCTCTTCAACTTTTGATTTAAGCGTTTTTGCGAAGTCGAATGTGATCAGTTCGATCACAGACTGATCAGGGTCGTGATGTTCCAACTAAAAAAAGGAGACCACGTGATTGTGACATACTTGGAGTTATAAATTTACTTGGGACGTTAATCTTGATGCATACAAGCCCCTTAAATAAACTTTTTATGGTAACGTGAAGGAGAAAGACATATGTGATAATTTTTGTACAACAAGAAGCGCTATATATAGGTATTATAATATTCTTATAAAATCCTTCCAGTACCTCATGATGGAAAAAAAATATATGAAATTAAAACATAGTCATACTGCCTGGTGTAGGGCCTCAGGCTGCAATTGCCTGCCCTCCTCCTCTTCAGCTTGGACCCTGTGAAAGTCAGAGGAGTCAACTTCAAAAATTCAATAAGTACGGTCAGGGTTCGAAAATCACTTGGGCCCATTTTCTCTGTTATTACCGAACAAAATCAATTAGGTAGGTACTACCGGTATATTTGCAATGAGAGAAGAAAATAGATGATGAAGTAAATCGATTACCTAACAGATGAAGGCTGTTATAGGTAAATACCAGGGGCGTAGCGCAAGAAATGAAGAATGTAGGTTTCAATTAGGGTTGCCAACTTTTATTCGGAGAAAAGAAGTACTTTTCAGAAAATTATTGAAAAAAAGTATTTTCATAAATAAAAGTACGGTCCAAAAGAAAATTTTGAATTCCTCGGTTCATCATCACCACCTCAGCGTGCGGAAATGAGCAGAATGAGCAGCACCTTATTAGGTACCTACTGCTTCTGGGTCGCCATGTCTTCTATATAGATTCAATTGGTTCATTATTGATGAGAATAAACCAAAATATGACGTTCAGCTACTAACGATTGAATTCTCCCCATCATGTTCCTTGGAGATTATTCTAAATTGAAAATAACATGAGTGTGAAACTCATTGCCTGAGATGACTACTCCGACTAATCGGACAAAAACGCTGTATACAGAAAACCTACTGTTCATCAAAAATTTCTATAACTTCGTTTCCATAGTTGGGTATTAGTTAAAAAAAAAAAAAAAAAAAAAAAAAGATTGCAGCATATTTATTTATTTACTCGTTTCTTCAGTGTCTCGGACACTGAAATCCTAGTGTAGTAACGACCTCCTCTCGGTGGGGAACGCTAGTTGCTAGGTAGGGAATTACCAATAATAAAATTACCAATTTCAAGACGATAAATGACCCCGATGAAGAAAAAAAAGTATTTTAGCGTACTTTTTTAACATAAGACAGTAGTACAATACTTCTAAAAAAAAAGTACGGTTGGCAACCCTAGTTTCAATCAACATTGATTAAAAAATTTATTAAAAATAACAAAATATTTAATCAACAGTAAAATATTTAATTGAAAATTTGAATCGCCCGCTCATTATGTCACAGTAGTGCCAACCTTCCCGGGTTTGAATTGAATGAGGTACCTACCCCTAAGTCCAGAGCCACGCTACGCTCCAGATTAATACGCTAAGGTAATAATCAAATGTTGATGATAGCTAGTGGTATATGACATGGAAATGACCTATTCTCTCAGAATTGATATAAACTGTAAAACATCTCCAAGGTTTGTAAGGGCATGGGGATGATGGGATCCAAACTTCCTCAATGCACTGCACTGAAATGGGGTCAATTGACCGATTATTCGTCGAGATCGTTTATTTTTGTTTCGTTGGACATGCACCGGAGCTCGCTTGATACCAAAACATCGTTAGGCGAACGGAGGCGGCAGGCAGTTGGATAGTGTTATCGCCGCCGACAGCTGACAGGCCTAGTCTCGCCCCCACATCGTCTATTTCGTACCGACAGTAACGAAGGTCGGGAAATTCTCGGTAAGAGATCGTGGATTTACAACAAACCACCCGGTACTTCGTGGCTGTAATGTCATTTAAATATTACGCACAAGTTGTTAATTAATGCTTTCCATACTAATGAATAAGCAGAGACTGCCAAGTCATCTACTCGTACGTTACTCCCCATTACGTCTCTTAACCCCTTAAGGCGCAAATCAAGGATTTTGATGAAACTTTTTTTCAATGCAGGTCACCTCCAAAGATGGAAAAGTACCTTTATTTCACAGGAAATATTGAGTTACCCTCAATTTGTTCGTTTATTTCGATCCGTTGCGCTATAACTGAAGATCATGATGTGCACCTTGAAGGATACATTGCCATTTCTGCGATCAAAGTGAGGAATAAAGGAGCAAAAATGAAATTCCGCAATTTAGTTCCACTAAACGAATGGAATTTTATTGATATTAATTGTAATTACTACATAACATCTTATTCTTAAGGCACAAATATAATATTGGTTGGTGCCTGTAGGTATAGAATAGAAAAAATGAAGTTTTGTAAGTAATTGCTAATTTGTTAGATAGAATATTACAGCATTTCTTGTTTGACCCACTAATAGAAGAATTGAGGCAAGAAATAGAGCTCGTTCCTCCCAGTTATCAACATTTTCGCTTACCTTAGTTCTGCTCAACCAGGTTTGAGTGAAATTTGTTTCCAGTTAGAGAAACGTTGGATTTGACTTTGGTCAATTTGGCCCTATTTATGTACAACATTCAAATTTCAAGTCAGGTGTCAATGGTTTCAATGTTCACGGAAGTAAATTCACACGTCTTGATGATTCGATATTTATCATAGTATCCATTCTGAGTACTTCAATTAGTCGATCCAGTATCCAGTACTATCTTATTCCAACTTATCTTACAATTTACTTCAACTAGACCTCAAAATAGTCCGATTTCACCACCTTTGTGGTCGTATACATCACTGGTGTCTAGTTCAGATTTACTTATACATTTTTTGGTGCTATTTCGGAGCCAACCTTTTTTCCACAAAACCCCCTGACCTATACTAAAAAAAACCCTGAAATAACCCTGACTAGGAAAAAATAACCCTAAAGAAAAACTGAATACATTCCTTCCCCCCAAAAAATCCCTTTCAGCGAAAAACACCCTAAATCTAGGTGGAAAATCCCTGACTTGGCAACCGTGTATTGGACAGAAAGATTGGTTTACTCCCACATTATTGGCTTTGGTATTTCAAGGCAATGTAAGAAACACTGAAGATTTGAGGTCCAACAGGCCAACGTTTAAAACCTTCACTGCGTTCCGATAGATACCTAATTCAGAACTAAAATTACGAAAAAATATTTTCATGCAAATACTGGTCTACAGGTCAGGTACAAACAGTGGTAAGAACACCTACTAAGTAAAAACATACGTTAATAATCAAATTAGGTCAGATCGTTTCAATTTGATTTACACCACTCTCACTCCTCACATAGGTACTTCGGGTATTAAATTCGTCTCTTTGAGATCGTCCAACAAAATTTTTTTTTTCGTCACCTCTCAGTATGTAAGTATCCCCGTAAATCACTATTGATTATAGCCCTACTAGGCATCTAGGCATCATCCGAAGCGACTCTTAGTTTACAGGATTATGTAAAAATGCTTCCTCGAATACTTGACTTACATTTTACAAAACCGGAACCGGGTGTATTCAAGTTTCCCTTGAAGAGATACTTAACTGATTGTTACGTTGGTGAATAAATTTCACAGGTTCAACTTTTTTTTACACTATCTTCGAGAGCCGATTACGGAAACAGACATTAACGGTGATTAATGGTGTTCAAAATACGCTTTCAACTATGTCGTTTTCGTATTCCCATTTTTTCCCACAGTCAAGATGTGAGTGGCGACGATTTTATGGCTTTTAGCGCCTCCACCCTCGAATTACTCCCCGAAAATTATGACCCGTCGTGAACGATTTGCTGTAGATGAGTTCCCTTTCCCCATAAATTTCCTGGTGGTATCGTAATACTAAAGAGTTTTAGTTAAAGTCTAATGGTATGTAAATTGACAGTTGGTTATGGAATTGGTTCGTATCATTTTCAGGACACTTACCGCCGTACGGTGCAACGAAATTATATTTGATGAGGCAGCCGTCCTGCAGGTCTGTCTGAAACTTGCAACTCACTGAGATGGCGGATAGTGCGAAGGCCATTCTAAGAGAAGTTACTCCATTCCGTGGATTCCAGCTATTAAACGTAGGCCTCAAAGTATGAAACACTCGGTACCTCGTGAAATTCGTGAGAGTTCAATTGCAAGAATTTAATATTCAAGCTTGGCTGCAAGAAATACTGGTCGCATTTAGCAAACACTCAACTTGTACACCGCTGAAAAACCGAGAAAATAATCTAGAAACGCTTTCTTGGACAGTGTGGCAATGTGGCAGTGAGTTGGAATTCCTCAGAGCGCCATCCTCTGGAGTCTAAGACGATAAAGTTTCCAAATACGGACGACCAGAAGTAGTCCACGTAGTGCCACATCAGCCCTGCTCTTAAATCCGTATAGACACCGACCAGATAGCCATTTATGGCGACGATTTCGTCTTGTAATGGAGTTGAAAGTTCAAGGTTAGCAAGTGAGTAGAAGAGTAGATATTTACAAGACTGCCATAAATACAGCTAAACATATCATAAATATAGATTCCTGGTTTCCATGTTGGATTCCCTACAAAACAAGCCCGAACAAGAAACAATTAATTTGGTATTTGTTCCAATTATACATGAGTGGAAGTGAATTTGAACTGAAACGTGTTCAATTGGTATCAATTATTATAACGTAAACCTTCAATGAAAACCTAGCATTTACGTGCTAACTACGGTTTACTAAAAAATGTTGTGAAGATTAGTGATACGAGCCTGCATTAGGTACCGTAAAATAATAAGTGCCACGTTTTGAGGTTTTTTCAATATCCCGGTCTCAATTCTTGAGCGATTGCGCTGAAGTCTTCAGGGGACCTTGCTGAATATCTCAGCAATAGAATAAAAAAACAATTTTTTTGGGTTGATAGGGGTGGTGGGGGAAATGCGTGTTTGTGGCATATTTTCACCCCATGTGACTATGTGCCACTCCGATTTTGATGTCTCCACGCCTGCCTAGTGGACTCTGGCCCATTTTCGACCCCGTTTTCTAAAACTACAGAAAATTTCCTATGCAGGAAACATTTGGTCACGTCAACATGAAAAATTACAGGAATATTTCAGATGACTTAAAAAACACCTAATTTTTCAAACCAGCTGATTTTCATTTGGGCAATAAACAAAAGTCATTTCTATTAAACATTTTTATTAAAATATCTTCGAAAAACTCCTTAAAACATGGGACTGAACAAGTTGTATAAATCACGTCTGCCTCAAATAAAACGTCTCTCTCAGAAATAGGATAACTTTTTCATGGAGGCAATAAGTGCCAATAAAGAGAATTTTGACTTAGAAAGATACATTAATCAGACTGTATAAAAGGCTTGAAAAATTGACTAATTGCTTCGAAAATATTGCAGCTTAACGAAAAAACTCTTTGCCTACCAAATGAACTCAAGATCCTACCGACCAAGGGTTGGCAGACGTTTGTTGTAGATCTAATTCGCCGTTTGAGATCAACTTTGAAAACTCCGTAGTTTCTAAATATAATCGGAGCAAAAATATTCCATTCTACCTGGTCCTTTTGGTACCGTAATTCGTCAGGGGGCTGTGGCCATATCCAATGCTTCCCTTTTCGGCTCATTGTTGAAGTACAGACTTCATCGGGTAATCTCCAGCTTCATCGGGTAATCTTACACGTTTCCCTTTGTATATTTTGCGTGGATTTGATGCGAAATTCAATCAGTTAAGTACATTACAGTCAAATAATTAAAATACTTTGGCGCACTTCAGAGTTGAAATTAAAATATTCAACTTCACCTGTGCAACCGATTTGGTGAAATCTCTCACTGTACCAAACTGAATAAATGGTGGGTTCCCAAAACGGTACATCCAATGAAGCCACCGAAAAACCCTCTTCGAAACTCCGAGCTCATAATGTTAAACACTGTTATTAACGAGAATTACATTAGCATAATGCCATCTGTGCAGCGGCGAAAGTGTTGTAAACTGAAAAAAATTAGGCGGCGCCCCGAGTTGTGTTTTTCGTTGAAATTGAGACATCAAGTTGTCGAGTTTTGCCCTTGACATACGTGTTTTCTCATTCTCGTCGTTAGTATTTAGTAGAGAACAAATCGTTAAGAAACGTTGTTGAGAATTCGTGTGTGACCGCGAAGACCTGATTTTCCTGTGTTGCTCATCTAGTTAAGACATTAAATACCGGATTTTAATCTCTAGTACTGATTGTGTTTCAAGTTTTGTAACTAATATCAAGATCAATATATTACAACAATAAAAATAATAAAATAAGAATAAAGCTGCAGGTTATGGTGCATATAACTTAGGTTTAAAACTAATCGGCTTTATCAAAACTGTAATTAAACAGATTTCTTCAAAGTGGTCAACCTTGATGAATTTATGGCAGTTTTGGTGAATTTTCGAAAATGTCGAGGCTACGTTCTCGGTCCAAACGTTTTTAAACCCGAATTTCCAAAAAACGTTTCACACCGAAATCCGTTTCAGATCATCCTGAATTCACTGCCAAAATGCACCAAAAATCATATGTATACATATTTATATAGTGGAGGTTTTTTTGACTAGGAAACAGTAGTGTAGTTTGCGGGTGAGGATGACCAACACTAGTCATTGTTATCATTCGGTTTATTACAACGTTTCAATCTTGGAAGAAGATCCTAATCATGCATCCTACAAAACAGAAATATGGGAGAGTTATTATGGTTAAATAGAAATGGTGACTTACAAACTAGTTGTGAATGGAATACAGGTATAAACTTACATGATAATTATCCGATTGCTACACATAAATACGACTGGCGAGAGACCTCGGAATTGGTAATCGGAATTCGTACGTACACGTGCGCGCAGCCGTCGAAATAAATCCGATCCGTCCGTTGCGAACGCTCCGTCGAATGACGACAAGTGCGTGACTACCTTGAGAAGGATACGGTGCCCCCCTACAAGAGAGATTCGGTCCTGCGAAGTGTTCGGTGTTTGAAAGATTTGGTGTTCGGCCCCTCCCGCCGCCTTCGGTGTTCACCCCCTCGCACGGCCTTCGAAGTTCGCCCGCTCAGAAGGATTCGGTGTTCGGCCTCTCAAGCCTTCAGTACCTACTTGACCAATGTTTGGAGCAATGAAACACGTTTAGTTCTCCTATAGCCTCCCTCAAGCCTTCGGTATTTGTCCCCTCGGGATGATTCTGTGTCCCCCCTCCCAACAACCTTCGGTATTTGTCCAATCAGAAGGTTTCTTCGTCCTCCCCCCTCCCATCAACAATTGGTATTTGACCCGTCAGAAGGTTTCTTCGTCCTCCCCCCTCCCTTCTACAATTGGTATTTGTCCCGTCAGAAGGTTTCTTCGTCCTCCCCCCTCCCTTCCACAATTGGTATTTGACCCGTCAGAAGGCTTCTGCGTTCTCCCCTCCATCCAGCAATTGGTATTTGACCCGTCAGAAGGATTCTCCGTTCCCCTCGACATCCAGCAATCGGTATTTGACCCGTCAGAAGGATTCTTCCCCCCCTCACCACACTTATGCCATCGGTATTTGACCCGTCAGAACGATTCTGCGTTCCCCCCCTCACTCCTGCCGTCGGTATTTGACCCCGTCAGAACGATTCTGCCTCCCCCCCTCCCTCGTATTATGACAACCATGAGTGAATATTCCTCACATGACGTATGGCATTTATGAGTGAATATTTCTCACGTGACGTACCTATTGAATTGATGAGAGAATATTTCTCACGTGACGTACGTCATTAATGAGTGAATAATTCTCACATGACGTATGGCATTGATGAGCGAATATTTCTCACATGATGTATGGCATTGATGAGAGAATATTTCTCATGTTATATTGTTACATGTGGTATGGCAGTGCAGAATGAATATTTCTCACATGACGTGTGGCATTGATGAGCGAATATTTCGCACGTTATATTGTTACATGTTGTATCGCAGTGATGAACGAATATTTCCCACATCACGTGTGGCATTGATGAGAGAATATTTCGCACATGACGTATGGCATTAATGAACACATATTTCTCACATGTTGTATGGCAATGACGAACGAATAATTCTGATGACGTGTGGCAATGATGAGCGAATATTTCTCGCGTTATATTGTTACATGGTGTATGGCATTGATGAGCGAATATTTCTCATGTTATATTTTTGCATGTTGTATGGCATGAATGAACGAATATTTCTCACATGGCGTATGGCATTGATGAACGAATAGTTCTCACGTTATATTTTTACATGTGGTATGGCAGTGTAGAACGAATATTTCTCACATCACTTGTGGCATTCACGAGCGAATATTTCTCACGTCTATGAGCGTTTGAAAAAGTGACTATTTCTACGATTTGACAAATTTTCCTTTTCAAGTAGATTTTTCACCCGTTTTGGCGAATCAAAAAAATTTGGTTTTTCATTAGAGGGATAGGAAATTTTGCCTCCTTCCTAACGGCGTATTTAGATTTGAGTTTTATGTAAATTAAAGGAGGTGTGGCCATTGTAGTGTAATAAAGTCGAAAACACGAAAACTCCCTTTTTCAGCTGAGTAAAAAAAATTGCTACAGGACATTCTCGACCTGAAATTAGCTGTAGAATCGATTCCTAGCCTGTGACCGTCACGAAATGAAATACCCTGTATTTATGCTTGTGTCATTCAGGAAAAAATCTCTCGATAGAATTGAGAGAAATAGTTTAAATTTGCACAAAAAAATCTGTCTTGGCAATCGAAAGGCTGCATTACTGGATTGTTATGACTTCTGAAGATTTTGGTAAGTGGGCCGCCTCAGTTGGAGGAACAATAACTTTGCGAAAGTTTAAGGGTTTTCCGTTTTCCCCAGCGTTTTCCCCAGCGTTTTCCCCAGCATTTTGCAAAAATCCCTCATCTCATTTGTTAAGTGTTTTCGATTCCACTGGGTTTAAATCGCCTTCTTTCTACTATCCTTTTTTCCTCACCTTGTGATAATTATCTCCCTTCTGACCACCCGTTTTAGCATCTTGTTCCATAGCCGGTTGGCAAAAGCTCTGATTTTCTTTTCTTTGCAATTTGGAAAATAGAAAAAAGGTTTGAGAAATTCCGGAGGCGAGTTAATTAGAGGCTGATCAGCTTTGATATGTGGTTTTTTAACCTTTCTTGTTTTATAAATCCGCTATCCTCTCCTCAACAAGCTTCTTCCATCATCAGTTGGTGTTTAATGGGTGGCTGCATCTGTTTGAGATTCAGAAGTATTGGACCAACACATCAACGATAATTACCTACTCAATCCTGTTACAATAACCAGAAATAGCTGAGGAGTCATGCTTGTTTACTGTTCTGGGTGTTCCCTAACAAAAAAAGTGATGGGAATGGGATACTAGATATTCGGATTTCGGATTAGCTCGGTTGGGCGATACATCAGGTTATTGAACTCTTTTGAATAAATATGAAATGAAATGAACTTTTATTTGTATCAACCTTAAAGGTATTACAAGGAGTTGGTATTCTAAAATCTACAGTTAGTATAATTATAGTAAAACAGTTATTACTTGTGCCATTATAGATATGAATGCACGAGGCATACACAGCTTATGTACCTACTAAAACCATTTTCAATATTGCTGTTCGATAAAACGCTATTTATATTGATCAATGATCTAATTCGGAATCGTTCAATTGTTATTCCTTTAAAATAAAAAGTTACTTCCAATCTTAAATGTATTTTTCAATACCGTCAATCCCGAAACTTTCTAATATACATAATATATTTGGTTCCTTAAAAAAACAAAACAAAAGCCTAGTGTTTGCCTAACAAATAACTAGGGCAAAAACATCACTTCAGAAACCATCATTTTTGTAACATTGGGGCTTTGCTATGTCCAAAATTCCATCCAGACTCCTGTCGTCCAGTAAAGCACCGCCCAAGTCCTAAAAAAGGCTTGGGTGGCTCTATCACTCCTGAAAATAAGGCAGCTGCACAAAAGTTGGGTTGATGTGTCTTTCTCCCCGGAATTGTAAATCGGACTCACTGCCTCCCCATCAAATTTAGTTTTAATAGCTGTCAGGTTGAGGGATACATTTTTATGTCCAGCCATCTTAATCTGTGCTATCAAACGCTTGGCCTAAAATGAAGTTTCCTACATTCCAAATACGCAGATGTGCGTTGTGATTCAGAAATCAAGCCTCAAAAATATATGTTGAATTCGTTGAAATTTGTTGAATTCCTGAACTTTCGTGAAATCTTCAAATAATGACCCTGTCATCAACCCAGTTATCAGTCTGAATAAATATCTGGATAGTGGGAAAACAATCTTGGTGTTTATTGCGCACAGCATAAATTCTGGCAAAAATTTCCCATATACCAGTCAACTGTTCTATTGTATGCTGCTTAGTAGAAAGTACACTGTGTAGATACGTCTCGTTTGAATCAACATGTTGAAATCTGGCGAAAAGCCTTCGATTGTTGTTCGTATAAGTGGGACGCTCGTTCGAATTGAGCTAAGATGAAAATGGCGAATTCATGGATTTATCGTGGCTAGATCAGGAAATAACAAATTGAGCGTTAGTACCTACAGCATTAAATCTAGCATCATTATACCTACACAAGAGCGATATAGTATAAATCGATCCCAACCAAGAATTGGAGGTGCAATTTCTCCAAGATTGACGAGAGCGAACGTTTTAGGTCCAAACATAAGTTCGGTATTACAAGAGCAAAATAAATAACCAATTGGATTTTATACATTTTCTACTTCTACAAATAGATCCCACTCTTATCCCCACATTACCAAGCACCTTAACGAGGCCCACTTCACCGTTTCGGATACGTTAGATGTTATTTTAACGGCTTTATTTACCCGTTTTACGACCCACCAACGGACCGGTGGTGGGAATCTAAAATAGAGCAGTAAACCCACCGTTCTTGACAAATTGTCTCAGAATCAGACGTGGGTCGCAAATAAAACTTTTTTTCCAGCCTCTAAACCAATTTTACGGTTTTATAGGAAGCCCTCGGATGATTCGAATCGGTTTTTAAAGACGTCCGAACGGGGAAAAAATTCGATTGGCTCCTTCATGACAGGATTTTTAACGTTGTTTTCTCGAACTCCTTTGCATACTTACTAGACTTGAATTTCACAATAACCGCATCGAGGGCTGTGGGAAGGTTGGCTGTTGAAAAATCGAAGATCAATCACGGAAAAAAATTTAGTCTCGTTGAAAATCACGTTAATCTGGAAATCCTCGTGTCAAATAAAGTTAGGTTCACTTTGTAAATCACGAAAGAATCGTAAATAATTGAAAGGAGGCAGTATATTTGCCGGACAGAAAAACCTTGAAAAAAAATCCTTCACTGGCATTTGGAACGTGTTTGTAAGTGTTTTGTTTCTTTTAAAGTTTGTTGATTTCATCAATCATCTACAAAGAAGACATCTTTTAACTGCGTACAAATCCCACATTTGTACCTGTAATAGGTGGGCATAGAGTGAGTTAGGCGCGAAATTCTCAAAGGGGCAAATGAAGCTACCTATTCGTTGAAATGAAAATAACCGGCTATTGTAGTCGTTAAATGTTATTTTCAGACGGAAAACGGTGAAGAGACGACATTATAAATTCTGCTCGCCAACTCTTCCCCCGCACCCGCCTTCACTCAGTCTCCCACAGCAGGTGATCAATAAATTTTAAAATAATGTCTCGGTGAAGAAAGTTTTTCAAAAGGTCTCTTTCAAGTTCAGCACGTGGAGAGCTTTTTTATTCTTCGGCAGAATAGTTTTGGCAGTGACGAACGGGTCCGGACAACCGAAAAAGATCTCAATTAAGAGTACAACTCTTTAAACTCCAACACTAGCTTTCTAATGATTGATTGACCTCAACCTTTACGAGTACGTTCAAAAGGTTTCACACCAGTTACGTTTGGATTGGAACCCATGGCCCTCCAGCAGTCCCTTGGCCCTTCATAAGCTAAACTGTTGTATAATGTATAAATAATTATATAATCATATATGTAATTTTAATCGGTGTAACAATTACATTTATGTGACCGTCCACTGGAAAACGTACCTTAACTCCTGGTAGCAATTTTTTCAGCGGATCGAAAAAAGAAGTCAGGGCCGAAAAATCGACATTTCGGGTTATTATCGATTTGTATAGGACATCTAACGTAGTTTCTGAATCTGTAAGCCGTCTTACGAATCGATTACTGGAAATCAACGATACATCGCCAAAACCAACGCGCGGAATAATGTTCATTAGCTTCCCCGGGTCATCAACTCATCTCTTGAAGAAGAAGTTTCTTATCGTTTTGTTGTGTTTGTTTGTTTGATAAGTCTTGATAATATGTATACAATTATGTATACAAACGGGGGTGCCTCGGAAGAAGCTGGGACAGAATTTTTGAGACTGTGGTAACATTCAACACAAATTTCTGCGATTGCCCCAGTCTCAAAAATCCATCTTTTAGATGGAATTCTAATACATCCCTAACAATAGCACTAGTGCTAATAAATAAGAAAAAAATTAGAACCAGGTTGAAATGGTGAGAAAATTACATCAGAATAGTTTTTAAAACTTTGCATTTTTCTTAAAAACAGCTTTTTTGCAATTCAGAGGTTGAAAAAATTATAACTTTTCAACGGATCAAGATATAGAAAATCTGAAAACGGCATCGTGTGCAGAAGGTTTTTATCTCTCAGGAATGACAATAAACTCGATTTCAAAACTTGGAAGCTAAGGTAAGTTCTCCTGTGGACGGTCACATATAATTATAAAATCAAATTTCATCACATGTCTTGTGAGATCACACGATAAGTCATACTCTATACAAAATAGTTAATAAGACCAATTAACAATTCAAATTAGGTATCTGATTGGACTACCAGTGATTGATGACTGGAGGGAAATGTACAGTAAATTTAATGTTGATTTCAACATGGGAGATCAGAGATCTGAAACGTTTGAAGAGTTTTCAACGGCAGTTAGTCTCTAATTTAGTACTGTGACGGGTTATTTTATTGTAGATACGAATAATTGTATTGTACAAAACGAGTATAAAGCATCATTTCATGTGATCATCTCAGACGCCAGTGTGAGACTTTGCCTTGCGTTTAGATGTAGCTCTTTCATCATTAAACGGAGTAAGATATGTCAAACCACTACCAGATATGCCACACCACTCAACTCAACTTATGGTAAAATAAAGTAAAATAATAAAAGGAACCTGTCAAATAAGTACCTAGGTGAGCTTACCGACGAGTAAGGGATTCCGCATATGTCCATGCAGAGGAACATGCAGGTTGCTACGCCCTGTATCTTCACTTGGCCCAGACTGACGGAGCTGCGCTGTAGCACCGCTGCAACAAAACACTGCGTTAATGTAATAACAAACAACTATTTCACAAATTAACGTGATTATGGTAAACACTTAGGGAATTGGGTAGCATAATATGTATATTATACAACGTGGGATATTTCGGTGGTTGGACCATTACATTATCCATCCTCCCCAAAGCTTCTAAATACCGATAAGGTAACTTACCGATTGATATCCAATCTATAATGTATTCGGTAATGAGGAATTCATCTGCGACCACGAAACTCTCACGAATATCTTTATGGAGTGTTTTTGGGTGTTTGTAAATATTAATATACCTACATGTATTGTTCGTAAACCATGGTTTGACCCCTCAAACCATCGGGTTGTCGACTTCTATACCATCAGAGGTGATTTTCTAGAGGACGAGTGGATATTTGTGAGGAAAATTAATTTCCACAGTTTCGTAAGTTAGGTATCATTAAAACAACCTCAACTATTACTATCACGAACCTTTTGTTCCAACAAAACTAGAAGCCCGATATGACAAACTACAGGTAAACTATTGACAAAGAAATCCTTGACTAGGTATAACTTTTGTTTCTATACTTATCACTTTTATCCAATCGTAACTAAGAGTCCTTTGGCAACAGTTTGGACAGTTTTGTGTCGAACGGCGATAAATCAGGGACCATAATGAGGTTGCATATCAAAAGGGCGCTACCTTCACCTAATAATTTATTGCTCGAGTATAACTAAACCACGGTCGTTATCCTCCAACTATTATCGTGTTTTACTAGATTTAAATTGAGTAAAATAATTTATATCAATCGTAAATCCGCGTTTCTGGAAATTCTTTATTGGCAATCAATAAACTCCGTTGTAAAAACTTTGAACAATAAGGTCCGAATAAAAGAACGGCTATAAAAAAAAACCTCAAGACAGCGGAGAGTGATCTTTTGGTGTATAGTTTTTATTACCAGGTTGGTGGACATCATTTGGTTGTTTGGCGCCTACGTTCACACGATTCTGCTACATAACAGCCTGTCTTAGTTTTCGTGGGGGAAAAAAAAGAAGAAAAAAAGGTTTTTGTGGATTCAGTGTTACCAGTTCCTAAGTCTGATCGTCAACTTATTCAAATTTGGGGAGAACTCATTATGAGTCTCAGGGAGATGTGAGGATCCCTTATAGTCGAAATAAGGAATGGACTGGGAAATGAACTGATATACGTACATAGTTGTTTCCGGTTTGTTCAAAATTCCATATGTACCTACGTATTAATGACCTTAGTGATCAATTTGGCTATGAATCCACTCGATTGATAGTTATTTGAATGAAAATGGACAATAATACATCCCTTATCCCCCAAAACACCAATTGAGAGAGTGCCGATAGTTGTATCAGTGTCAACCAGTTAATGAGTGTTTTATTTTTATTAGCGATTTTTCGCAGCTACTGTTTTTAGTCCAAAATGTTTAAAACTCGAATTTCCGAAAAGTCTTTATACCAAAATCCGTTTCAGACCATCCTGAATTCACTGCGAAATCATACTCGTATGTACCGATATATATTTTATGTATGTGCCATCCCAGACGATAACTCTTGAATGAATTGAGATAAAAAGTTCAAATTAGCACAAAAAATCTGTCTCGTCTTTTTTTTTTTTTTTTTTAATAAATTCATTCGTTGATTACTACAATTAACGAAATGCTACATTTGAGAGAACCCTAGAGTTGGGGGGGGGGGGGGGTGTCACACTTTTTATGGTAAATTCAACACAAATCCAGCACAGATTATAAAGATTAGTTCCATGTAAATACTACAATGTTATAGGTGTTATACCTACTCATTATAATTCTTAAAAGTTAAGGTGTGTACACTATGAACTATTAGGTGTTTAGGAGAGTTTTAGGTGGGAAAAAATTACCCATAAATACCAAGAATGAATCAGTCTGACTAATGGTTTTGAATCTATAAACTGAGGTGTTACTCGGCAAAAAAGGAGAAAAAATTTGTCATAGAACCAGTAAAATGGAGAAATTTCACATGAAACCAGTTATTTCTTCGTAAATTCGCTCTTAAAGCCATGCTGGATTTTCATTAACGATTTTTGAGCCACAGCAAGGGGCTGGAGAGTAGTGACACCCAAACTTCCCGAGGCAGGAATTAATTTTCGCTCATTGTACGGTGTGTTTTTCATTATATCCGTTTTTGATGGATCAATTACACAAATTCAATGGATGGGTTCATTGATGACGGTATCTTTCGTGATAAGATAGTTTTTGTTGATAGAAAGTGAAAGAAACTGTTGAATCAGAACCAACTGACATTAGAGTGAAAAAAAATTCTGCGAAGAAATCACCCATAAAATCACAGTTAGATACTGATCTATAAAAAGTTCGTTCAAATTTAGACTGATTTCTCGGTAATTGCTACATCGGGAATGTCACATATTCAAATGAACCGATTGTATTGTAATCTCACTCAATGAATCAATAACAATTTGATCAGATATTAGCTAATTCTAAGTCGTCAGAATTAGGATTATAATATGTCTCGAATGTACTTTTGGAAGGGGATAAGCCGTTAACTAGCAAAGGTTTCAAGAATCTACAAGTGTTTTGCGTCGATTGAAATAAAAATGGCGATTTTCCCTCTATCGATCCATCAAACATCGTTTTTGTCAAAACACATTTAATCTTCTCATCAGTAAATCTTCAGTGAGATTTTCGCACTGGCGACCGGAGTTGAATGACCTGTAGTAGAGAGGACTGGGAGTTTGGTAATTCTGTATGGTGTTACGACTCGTAAAATTGATGGGATAGTGTATGTAATTATAATTCATAGCTATAATAATCTAAGAGCTCATTCACATCAGATAGCATAATCTGAAGAGACGACGTCAGTGGAAGTGACGGATTTATTACTAGGGTAATCATTTCACAGTGAACGTCGATAAGATTGTATAGGTGCGTTGACTTAACCAAAATATTAGAATGCGATTCGTAGCAAACCGTCAAATTTACATTATTTTTATTTGACCATCAACCCTGACGATATTTTCCCACAAGAAATATCGCTCTAACGTTCGACAATATTCAGCCCATGTTCGGGTCCGGCGGCTGTAAAACGCCTGGACGCCCCCCAGGTCGGGTTTCATAATGTCCGCTCGGTTTTCGATAACTTTACTCGAAGAAAAACGCTTGCACTGCCGCTTATCGTGTCTGATAATCTGATCTGGATCACATACTTACCGGACCAGACGGTGTTTTTGCACGCGTAATTCGAAACGATAAATTGCACTTTCGGTTTCACATTTGCATTTTTAACGACCTGCTAAGAGAATTTAAGAGCAGTTGCATAAACGGCATAAGATGAATACGGTTTAGTTTGCCAATAAGGCACCTTTATTATTGACACATCACACATAAGAAACCTTCACATTCCCATCGGTTGTGGGATCAGTTCAATTTACATATAGATCAAATCGGAATTATTATTAGTATCTATTATTTTCTACTCTAACGAAATTGAATTAAATTGAACAATTTCGGATTAACATCAGTTTTGTGTAAGAAATCCTCGAGTTAGGTCATATGCACAACTTGAAAAGTTTTAATTTTGGTAAGAGTAATTCAGCAAAGATCTGAAACGTCAAAAACAAGCAATTCTGAGTCATGAGAATTAAACAAGACTATTCTGTACTATTTTGACATGGATATGTCTAAGGCGTGGAGGTCTATCTGTGAAAATGTAACACGAAAAAATGCAACATTTCTATTTCGGTCGATCCACGTACAACCTACACGGTGGGAGGGAAATATAACTTCCGCAATTTTCATCGCGAAGAAATCGTTCGCCCCTCCTTATTTATCGTGAGACATATCCACATCCTCTTATCACATTTGATTATTGTCATTTTTTACTCAGTTTCAATATTATTCAATATTAACGTAAATTAGAGAATGAACGAATTTGATTGGAAGTCTCAGCAGAGTATCAGAAACTCCATTCAATTAGAAGTATCAGCCAAGTATATAACAACGACTCCTCAACATCAACTCTGCTACAGCCGGGTATCCCCTCAAGTATAATATACATATACTGGCTACATATATTATTACCTGCATCAAGTGAAAAATTTAAATTTGTCTGATTCCTTTCTGGGGATTTTTAGGTCGGATTTGCCTCAACTTTGAAGGAGTGACTAGAAAACGGACGTGGAGGATTGTCAGTTATTGTCAGTGTGTTGAACATTCTGTTGCTCATAGTCCTCATAGTGCCCAAAGATCAATGCTGTAAACAGAACCAATCATTAATCAATTCATTGATGTCATACATCAATATCCTCCTATTTGCAAATTTGGTCTTCTTGAAAACCTCTAAAGTCTCTAAATTATAAAGTCTCCCCTTTATAATTTACCTGTCTATGTGTTTTGACCACGGAATAATAACTTTAACCACCTATATATCCCGAAAAATCCAACATAACACACGAAATTTTGTTTTCTTTTATTCAATCATCAAGTTTAAAATGACGTCAAGTACTGTAAATGACTAATACGCGTCGAATGAAGTTGAGAACCAATTCGAATAGAAAATATAATTTTGTATAGAAAATTGAAAATATCAAAGTATAGAACCAATTCAAATTGAAAATATCAATTTGAGTTTCCCCACATCACTCATGATAGCCCTGATGAAATTTCAAAGCTATTGAATTCAACTCAGATTTTGTTTGTGATGTGGAAGTGGGTGCATCTTGTACGTCTGAGTATCAGATTTATCAGAAAATAAAAGTTTTAATCATTAGACACTTCAACAACCAGGTAAGCCTCCTCTCAATCACGCACTTACCAACCTCATCGTAAATTATCCGCATGGTCAGTTGTTGGCATCATCATTATTCATTGGAAGGAGTTGATTGATTAGCCACCTTCGATCGGACGTTTCTGTCAAACATTTAATATCAATAACAGAGTCGATGAAATCAGAACACCAGGAGCGGGATAATCGTGGAGTTATATCACCTTCGGGTCGCACACCTCGTAGGTACTTTTACGAGGTAAGATCAAGCGATTTTCCCCACTATTCATCTCGTATATTTCTTTTATTCATAACAAGAACGTTTCCTCTGTCTGCCCACCTCACCTTGGATTGGTCGTAAAACAAGAGTATTGTCTTCCACTGACAACCCGATAGGCGCGGCACTAGAAAGCCGAGAATGTCTCACCGCCTCGTTTCATAATCCGCACGATTAAAAATCATTCCCCGTTTCGATTTAAAAAAAAGCCCGACAATAAAGAGAAAAAAAGCCACTAACGGCGATCTCGAAATCAGCAGTGAGAAATCTGTTTTGGGTTTTTTTCTGCTCAACGTTTCGCCAATCGAAACGGCGCTTGTTGTACGACGTGATGTGGGGTTTTGAATTCGGCTTGCAAGAATCAAAATCAAGTCTGGGTATTTCATGATTTGTATCATTAACCAACAAGGATCGTTTAAATGGGAACGTTACGAAACGTACAGAAAAAGGGGCTAAATTCCTGGTTTCCGTTGTTAGATAATACTCCGACGAGAAAGATTTTTTTCGTCATTGATTGTAATGGGCAATAACTTCAATAAGGAAAAATATCTAGAATGCTTTTAATATCGGCTAGGGAATCGTTACATTAATGAGAAAATTGATAAATTGATTCAGTAGTATAAATGTACTAAGTAATTTAATTATTGTTAACAGTCAGAATATAATTTCTGTGTACATCATCAAATCAGGCACTTATCCGAGGATTCTTCCAGGTCACCGTTAGTCTTGAAGAATAATAATACATATTATGTTCATTGTCACAATTGCAACTAACTGGGTCTGTGACTATAGGTACCACCCCCTTCAGGTCAGTAGGTCAATATTTAACGTAATCGATTCAAATCCAACACCGGATAACATATTACCAGAAAACCCCTATTACTGGAATAACTGTTTTGAAAACTTGAGGGAAACGACTTTTAGTGCCTCTTTGTCACCGGCCATTCGGGATTCCGTGATAATACGAGTAAGTTGGCTGGGACTATTCCAGGTAATACCAGGTAATAGGTTACGGAAAGGTGTGCGATCATAACTTTCGAGTAACAGTGACCGTCTGGTAATAGGTTGTGGTATTAGGTTATTTTGACAACGCGTCTGGAAAGGTTCCCGAATCGCCGGTAACCTATTACCAAAATAACCTGATACCACAACCAATTACTACACGGTCGCTGTTACTCGATAACCTATTACCAAGAAATACCCGTATTAGCCATGCCTGCAAGTCAGATAAAATTATATCCCCGAAAAATGATACACCGTCTTACAGTAACGTCTACACAGGTTACAATCCAATTTTTTTTTTTTTAAATATTTCTTTTCTATTACTTACTGATTTTCATGTTGACTCTTACTGGGTCACAGTTGACCTGAGGAAGCATTTCTGTTAACCGCAGGTCATGTGAATTTGATGGTGTATGATCAAAATGTATCATTTAATGCGTATGCCGTACACCTAAGTTCAAGTCATCTCATATGAATGTTTCGGCTCATGTAGGTTTGAGGTGTCCCTTATTCAAATAGGGTTTCATGTAAATTTATGGATACTAATAAACTAAACGGTCCCCACGGTTTTGGCTCATCATTTGTTATTACCAGAGTGAATGAGAAAGCACTGACTGTTTTTGGTCTGAACGTAGTGATGACAGAAACACTTGACGCGGTTATGCCGATGAACGTTCCCGAGGCGCCCTCTTATATTCCAAATCGGGTCAGATGAGATCCGAGTTGTTTGCAGAGAGAAAGTGATGCGTCCAGTATAATTATCCTAGCTAAAGGCTTGTGTCTCTTAATATAGTGAATGAGTTCGAGGGTATCAAAATTATTATAGTAGCAGTGATTGTACCTAAAAACCACTTGAACTTCACCTCAGGCGGTGCAAGCCTTTCGTAAAAGAATTCAAAATCTGTATGAGTTCCTCACGAATTTTTCGAAAGAACTACGTGCATCGAGGTGACTGAATGACTCATAAAAGGGTCATAAAATCGTCAGAATCCCATTAAACGCTGCTGGTCGATCGCAAGTTCACTGATTTCATACCGCTCCGATAAAAGAAACCGACTCACATTCTGCCTGTAAATATCGACAAGTCCAGGGTGGGAGCAAAAACGGTTTCTTCTGTTACCAACAGGATGTCGAGCACTCGTAAAAATCGGGGGCGTTCACCACGTGATCCACCTGTTCGCTCGATTTTTTTCTTCCCCTTTCCGATTTGATACTGCGTGTGAACTAGAAGGACGAGAAAAATCAATAAATGTTTTTAAGGGGCGCCCATACGTAGCAAAAGATAGTTGGGGCACCATAGCCACAACATAAGTTGAAGGAAATAGTGAAACATAAAGAACTGCACAAGAAAAACTGTATTGTTAGGTTGTCAATGCAGAGCAGAGGAAAAATTACATTAACTTGGTACCAGTAAAATTAAAAATGTACAAAATTAAAAGTAATATTATAAATAGTGGAGTACATCTTAAAAACTCATACCTAACTCCATGAACTACAAAAGAGACGTCAACAGATTAGCCTCAACATACCATAGACTCTTAAAATGAACCATCCCATTCACAATCCAAATCATCCTCCATTCTCAATAACACAAGTACCTATAAAAACCTCCACACCGTAACTTTATAATATCCATCCCAACAACATCCATCCATCTCATGCATTACTTGTCAATTACTTGTCAAACATTACTGTGTCGTGATAGAATGTAAAGCAATCGGACAATTATCATGTAAGTTCATAACTAGTTTGTGAGTCACCATTTCTATTTAACCCTTTATTCCATTCATACATAATAACTCTCCCATATTTTTGTTTTGTAGGATACATGATTATCGTGTTCCACGATCGAAACGTCGTAATAAACCGAATGATAACAACGACTAGTTTGGTCATCCTCACCCGCAAACTACAGTAATATTATATATCGTGGGGTAATTGGTGGAAGTGACAAAGTAATATTTTACTAATTTTACAGGAGAGCCTCCCAAAGTTTCTCCGTTTTTCTGAATCGAGAAATGGAATCGGATTTCAAACAACTATATTTTGCTGCCAAATTAGAACGAACGTAGTAGGAGTCGCTCCGACTGTATCAGAAGCTGTGGAATGTATAAATATGGTGGAATTCGGTCTTCGGTGTTATCAATTTTCCAGTTTACCATGTTACGTCATCTGCCAGTCCAAAATGTCAAAAGTTCCTTTCAGTTGAATTTATGTGTTGAACCGAATATCAACGTCATTTCGACTACGTCGTTGAAATCGCCCTTTCAACGACAAGCTGTGGTTGTCGAAGGGCCCGAAGCGTGCGCCGTCTTGTGCAATACTTTCCGTCAACACGTTCCTCCGGTCATTTGAATTGTTGATAAACCGCATTTTTGAACCGATGATAGTAGCCCACCCGTGGCAACACGAACAACGGAAGGCTCACAAAATTACAAATGGCCTGTCCCAGACCCGACAATGACCGCCGGCGCATCGCCGAATGGTGTGTGTGGAAAGGCACGAAAAAAATTAACATTTTCAACAACAACAAAAAGTGGGGAACCCTCTTGGTTATGAAAACATCTCGAGGATGGTAGGATTTTGAAACGAAGCGTCAAAGACGGCGATTGACTTTATGGCAGGCCAAACTCCTCAGCGGCCTAAAACACCTCCATTTCGGTCGTCCTAATTTATGTAACAAGCTTTGCTCTGAACTTCGAAATGTCCCTTTCATTGCGTCGACTAAACTCATTCAAATCGTAAAAAGCACAAGCCTTAGGAAAAATCGTTTAACCAAACTCGGTATCTCAGACAAAAACCACAATCGGACGTTCGGACTGTCACCGACGATGTCCTGGTTTTCTAGCCAACACGCAGCATGAGACAGGACAATGCTTTTAAACGTCTGAAAGCTCCGTCTCATAAAGGTCTCAAGGGACGTCTCAATTAGGCCGAAAACAGGAAGCGCGGCGTTTATCCTTTTTTATTTTTACTGAGGGTTTTTTAAATGTAATTTATTAAAGCGATATAGTTACCAGAGAAGGTGTTCTCTATTAATATATTCAAAAAGGCGCCACATCGGTTTGGGTATGGGCGAGAGGACAAAGAATAATTTTTCAGGACGACTCGTGTAGACATCGTAGTGTTTCCACGAACTACCTAGTTGATTTTGTTCGAGGGACTAAAGAACGAATTTTACTACTATAAGCCACATTTCGGCTTCATTACAATGTTACTTCCAGTAATCTAGTAATTATGTGTATAAATTACAGTGTATAAATTAATCTAATATTACACCATACTATGAAACCCAACAAATTCATTTATTCAAACTCTGTCTCGAACATTATAAGCAAACTTGTGGCTGTATATTATTATTAAGTGTGTGTGATTTGTTGACCGTCAGTAAGAATGATGTTGAGGGATGTCGAGGGTCGGTAAAATGTTTACCCGACCCTCGACATCCCTCAACATCATTATTATTATCGTTATTAAGATTATAAAGTGTCACAGTGTAAATACTTACTGCAACGTTATTAAAAAAATCCGGATTTTCGGAAATAGGGTGTTGTTATGCTCTAAAATTATTGTGGGAGGCCGTGACGTCACACGTACATTGTGTGCGTCCGTCTGTGTGTATTCTGGCGCGGGCGTGTGAGTGTGTCTCTGACTGTTTACCGTGGAGCTGGTCACCGCACTCTTTTCGCGTATGCCCTTGTTATGCGCAGGCGTCGCTTTCGCTGAAGTACGGAGGCCAGAGAATTTATAATATCCATGCAATTCTGTTTGGTTTTATGTGTGCTGGTAGGTTTCAGTTGTTCGTTTCGTTTACCTTCCTAAAATAAACGTTTCGCGAAGTTTTAGCAAACAATTCAACAGGTGCCAGATCTCAAGGGCTCGTCACCGTGTGTACTAGACATTTTAATGTTGAGAACTAAAATAGATACCGACCAATGGTTATCAGGGTGTACCTAGTTCAAAAAACCTTTTGTTTTTCCTCTGAACATCATGATGTAGTGGCTTTTTATCGAATTTTCAAAGAAAAGGAAGCTATTGTTTTCGATCCAAAATGTTTTAAACTCGAATTTCCAAAAAATACCAAAATCCATTTCAAAACAAAAGACTGCCAAAAGACACCGAAAGTTTTAATGTAATACGATGTATTACAATGTTATACAATGTACATAACGTGTCATGTTATGTATCCCCAAAATGATCTTATAAGTGCTAGAGTCATTCTAGATGACATTAAATGTGATCTAGCTAAATCTCTTTTTCATTTTTATGGTAAGAGAGTTAGGGGGGGGGGGGGGTGCGGTACCCCCAAGTTCAGAGCCACGCTACGCTCCTGATAGAAACTTAACTGAAACCTTGAGAATTCACTTGAATACGTATGAATTTAAACAAGTACAGGGGTTAAATAAGTCAAAGCTGTTGTTATTAGTTAGTACTACACTTTAATGAAACTGAAACAACGCAGAATACAATAAAGCAAAAAACGTGAAGTACAGTACAGTACAGTAAAAAAATGTACAGTACGAAGTTAAAGAATATTACACACTCTATACATATGATGTTGAGGGATGTCGAGGGTCGGTCAAATTCATTTGACCGACCCTCGACATCCCTCAACATCATTCTTACTGACGGTCAAACTAAACACACACTCTATACAAACTGAGGGCTCTTAAAAAAGTCTAAAAAAGTACATACTGCGGTGGTTGCATTTGGCTTTTTTTTCGGGACGTGAATCCGGATTATCGACGTTCTAGTGCAGTTAGACTTTGTTCATAGTTACATAAACGAGTGTTGCGGATATCAATTGACTGAAGTTGGCGGAGGCTTAGTTTATCTTTTTGTATCGCACCACCCCCCTGTTTAAATTCGGAACCGTAAATCCCAATTAGTCCCGCCGCATCGCCCGAATTAGCGCAGAGCTGTTTGGCTAATTCAATCAAAGGCCACTCTGCCGAAAACGATCGCCAACCTCCGGATCGCTATCAGCGGGGAAAAGGGAGTCTCCAGAAGCACCACCGAGTCTCGCAGGTGCCTATTACATCCTCGATAGACCAAAAGATAAAACTCCGAATTCCATTTGTCACTGCCGTCGTCCCTATCCATCTTTCAATTAGCACGAGCGGCTTCAGCCTCGACTGCCCTCCTGTTTCGCGAGATTTATTGGATGGAACTAATTTATCACTGAGGCCCCAAGATGTTGAAAAAAACGAAAACTGTATCTGAGACAATTTCACCTTGAAACCACAATGGCGGATTAATTTTTTTTTAACCACATAAAATAGCCCTCTTAAGAAGCTCTTGATTACAAAACAGGAAGAAAACCAAAAGTGCAAGTGGACGTTATTTATTTTTCCTTCCGAATAAAGTAGGGCAATAAAGCACTGAGATTAGAACGCTGTCTCGAAGGTGCGAGTTGTTATTTATTCAACACCTTCCAAAAGTTGACAGTTGATCTCTTTTGGAGGGGAGCTGCGGATTCTAAATGGCCCGGCTCATTGCGCCGCTAATAAATTACAGCCTTCCGGTTCGGGGGATATTTTTCCGTCTTTATCGGCGACACTGATAAGTAATTAGCAGGTGGTTTTCGAGATGCGGTGGATCCTGAGTCGAACTAAATGCATTGGGCGTAAATGCACATCTGGTCGGAGTTCAGTTGGATGAGTCAACCTGTGTTTATGGAAATCACGGGGCATATGGAAGGAACAAGTGATTCTACTACCCTATGAGATGGCATAGGGGGTAGGGGGTACTCACTTAGGCTGTACCACCTGTCACATCTGTGCCACAATCAAAAATTATTTTCTGGCGAATTTCTCCTACAAAGTTAAATAGAACCACGTGCCATCGAACCACAACTAACAACTCTGGCCAACAAAAAAATGGTGTTGTTTGGTGCAGAGGGGGTAAGGATCGGTGTTGGGGTTTTTCAGTGTGCTAAACCCAAATCTGAAACCTGTAAGAAATTCTTACAGGATTTTTCATGCTGAATCTGAATGTGTAACTAGATTTTTTCTATCTTCCGTTGTTTTTTTTTTTTTTTCTTTTCAAAAATAACATTTAAAAATTATAAAACAGTGTTCTTTGGAATTTTTGTGGGTACTTTGTCAACTTTACCGCTGTTTCTCAAGAAATTGAGATTATTCTTTTCAATCTTGAAAGGCCCTATTACTACTGGATTATTATTGAAGTATCCCCACTGCACCAATATCCGCCTGCCCTTCATCAGGCAAGGGATTTTCTTCTGATGATGACAATCACAGCTGTCCTTCATTCTTCTGCGGTACTTTTATAGTTCTGATTGGTAATAATTTCTGTGGAAACAGCATAAGCCATATGCCATTCTCCGGGAATACGGAAATCTTTCTAAAAGCCGCGGAGTGAGGAGAACATCCAGTTGGGGTGTGTCACTGCTGCTTCAAGACATAACTTCCACCCGTTCATAAGAAAATATCTTGAACAAGAAAGTCGTGAAAATGTTGCAATATCTGTAGAGATGAAATGAATAAAATCTAACGACTTGAACCTTAAGTCTGAAATGAGGACTAGCAAACTGCATTGTCCCAAGCGAAACCCGATTTGATTCGTGCCGATCAATTGAGTGAAACTTCAACTGCCGCTCTAACAGTCAATCTTTGTTCTTACATAAAGGTCAATTTGGCCACGTCGTCAGCAATCCAAATATTCCATTCGTTTCAATGTAGATGTTCAACTCTCTCTGACCTGACACATCGTCATGTGCTGATTTGTAACGGGGAAGAACTCGTAATCGTAATGCGATGATGAACGAGAGCACTGACCTAAAACACAACTGTGTATGAAATACAGTTGGACTAATCCTGCTAATTGTTAAACTACCTGATGATTTTTGAACACCGAACGTTGTCGCTATAATTTTCCTTCGTCGGTTGCTTCGTACGCATGTAGGGTTACAGGATACACGTTTTCTGTGAATGATTCCTTCAAGAGCAAGTTGTCCTAACGCGGTAAATGACTCCATCAATGGGTGCACGCTTAAGAGGTGTCGCAGGGTGCGTGACTTGGGGGTTTTTGTATTCAGCATTATCGGGGAATGGTATCTGGCCGTTTTAATTCAAACCATCAGAAAATTCCACTCACCAGACACTATTGAAAGGTTGTAAGAGTCGTTTATTTGGAGCCCTCTGTGCAAGGTGCATATTGATGCGATTGAGCGAATCCAAAACAGGTTTCTGAAGTATGTTTTCTACAAGTGTTTCCGCCCTCTGGTTGTGGTTGAATTCGGCGATCGGCACATGTTGGTTGCTCTTAAACTCAATACATTAGCAGACAGGAGAAAAGTTTCCGATGTTATTTTCGTCCGATGTCCCTTCTTTGCTTGAGCAGTTGAACTTCAGAATCCCTACATTTCACACTCGCAGTAATGATGTTTTTGTACCGGACTTTCGGAGAACAAATTGTGGTATTAACAGCCCAATTGTGAGGATGCAGATGACGGTGACCTGTCTTTTGCGTTGATATGGATATTGATGTACATGTATAGGGAGAGGAAGCCATCAAGAGGAAATCGTTTAGTTACTTTTCAGAAAATATTGTGTAATTGATTATTATTGTATTCATTATGTGTTTTGTGTTTAGTTTATGTTAAGTCGATTCGACCATATTGTGATATACATTTTATTCTCTCTCTTTTCTTGTAATTGGGATCTTGGATCCCGTTGAATAAATGAATAAATAAACTATGCATATGAGCTTGAAATACTACAATAATAGCTTAATTATTAAGCTTGAAAACGTTCCGTGGTTTTTCTATGAACAGTAGAACTCCAATTATCCAAATTCCGACTTCCCCAATCGCTTTCAAAATTTAAAAAAAAAGTTTTTGCAATAACGTTTTATGGGAAACCCAATCTCGGGTCCTATTCTTTGTGAAAACGCTAAGATCTGAGCTGAGAAAGCTAGCGGATGGCTGAGAAATTTTAAGTCCATGCACGGTGTCCGTGAATTAGATTCAAGTGGCCAGAAATTACACGTCTAGCGGATACGCGAATTGGCTGCCCGAAAACCGATTACAGTCAAACAACTTACTTTGAACGAGCTGGGCTGCAACCAATGAGTTACAAGTACAGCTTAGCATGTAAAAGCTCTTTTTTTAGAGATATTATTCTCTCTCATTTCAACATTGCATAATAATATATTTTAATATGTTATATTAAAATTCATAACACACCCTTTTTTCGAAGAAAAGAAAAATCCAATCCCAATCGGTTCCCAATTGATTTAGGGAATTGGAGTTCTACTGTATAGAAAAATTCTCTTCGTCTTCTACTCATAGTCAAACTTTAGCGACCCTCTATTTCCAGAACTGGTTCCATGGTTCCGGTTGTGAACTGTTACAGTTCTCGCCGCTATCGATTAACGTTATAGCTCGTGTACAAATTAGCCTCGTGAAAAATAGACCGCTCGCATTCCGAATATCGATCCGGAAAAAAATGTCATTCTCCCAAAGCGGACGTTAGTTGTGAGAGTCGTCACTTGCGGCGAACCGAATCGGAATCTCGAAAACCGGTCAAAATCATGTCTAGAAAAGCTTTTTGTCCCCTCCGATACCGATCTGCCGGAAACTAATCGAAAAAACGCATTTTTCAGGATGTCGGCTCTCCTCATGAGGAGATCTTTTACAAATTAGGCAAGTGGTTTATGGGGACAGTTAGTAGTGAAGTATCGGGAGGTCTCTCGGGAGAGCGGCGGATTTTCGGGTTGTCACAACATGCTCGTCGTAAATCCGAGGGCCTAAAAATACCGTGAAATGTGTCGGAAAAAGAGCAAAACGTAGTATTGGCCCTCAGGAACATCTCAGCGTTTGAATGAATGTAATTTCTCTTTTAAATGAGCTGTCGTGTTGTCGAACACTTACTCATCTGGTTCTAAATACCCAATCCCACGTGCCTCATAGGTTGGCTGATTGAGATAAATTCACTCAACATAACCACTCTTACAAATGTTCGAAGCAAATAGCCTATTAAAATGGCTTGTGTTTTTCTATGTTAATAGTCATTTAGTAGAAAATAGGCTACTGGTAGGATAGTTTCCCGTGTACAGTAAATCTGCCATAGAGTGGTATTTCATAACTGATTATTGGCATCCGTGAAGCCCAGTTTACCTGTTGCTACGCATTTGATCAACCTACACTTCTTTTCCAAGGCATCTCAACGAGTCTGTATTTTCCTTATTACCCTTTAATATAATTACGTTCAAGGTGAATCCATCAAGAACCGATTCTATCGAACTCCACATATTCCTAAGTAGGAAAATCATCTTTGATATCACTGATCACAAACCAACGAATCGTAGGTTCATCACTGATCACTGATAGCGCGTGATGAATTTCGTTGGGTCACTCGGAAAGAAAGCGATAACTCTAGAAAGTAGAGTTTTGGATTTGGAGTATGTTATTTCCCGATGACCTACAGCTGTCAATTACCAAACCGATTTTGAGAAGACCGATAGCCGTCATAAGTTGTGCCCAATTACGTAGGTACCGTTGCTAGTTGACTTATTGGGCTCCATTCGAAATGTTGTTTTTCTTCATCCGGCTGTTTCCGTTTGCTGATTCCAATCCCGCTCATCTCCACGAGTTAACCAAACGTTGACATGCTACGACCGAATTTTCCAAGTAATGGGAGCCGGGCATTTTACCATTATAATCCATTTCCCATTAAAAAACTAGACTATTCATTTACTTATATTCAACTACCTTCGGTTTATCATTTTCAATAATGAACCATTGGAATCGACCATAAAAGAAGGCTTCAGGGCGATCTGTGCTGAAGATCGCTCTGAAGCCTTCTTTCATGTCATAGTTCTGTATTTAATATTGAGTCCTATAAACATTGGTCTAAAATATTGTTCGAATAGGTGAACATAAATGATGGATAATTAAATGAAAGTAAATTTTATTACTTTCATTGATATAATTCTGGGTCATCGAATAATTATGATTCCAAACGTGAAATTGTGAATAATTGGTACAAGTTAATGGCCCATAATTATATCAATGCAAGTAAATGGCCCAGAATTATTTGCAGCTTTTATTTACGAAAAATTGCAGTTCCAGATTGGGGTTTGAAACATCTCAATGATTATTATCACATCAGTTCGCATATTTAGCACAATACTTGATTATGCGGCGTTAAGTATAACTTTTTCCACAAAGATTGGAGTTTTGGACATTGATCGGCGTAGGCGCATATTTACCTATCTCTTGTATCGCAGTACATAAAAAACAAGATTCCATCTCGTTATTACATTGCGATTATCTATTCCTTATTCAGCAGGTATTTGGAATTGAACCAAATGGATTCTAGGTGTTCCGATCACTTTGATCGAAGACTCGAGGGCGGTGAATTCACATTCCTTGAGGAGCACTCATCACCTGTTACGCCTCAAAAAAATCACACGGTGTTTCATCATTTGTTTCCGCTCCACGACCGTTTATTCTTAAGGTAAACTCGGCTGCCAATATTGTTTGCGACTCGTCTCGCACCTGTTTACCAAGTTCTATTTCCGTTATGGGATCTTTGACCCTTGCAGTACTAATATCACCTCCTCCGCGCAACAAAATCTGCCATCTTCTTAGAATAGTAGCTCGATAAAAATGACTGTATTGTAACAATGTGAGCTCGTGTTTTCGGGTTAAGAAAATATTACCTCTTGAGATTTTTCATATTATGGAATAACCCGATTAGTAAGAGGAAATGAAAAATCTCAAGCGGTAATATTTTATGTTTCTATAAAACAATAAGTTCGTGATTTTCGGTAGGACTAAGGAAATGAATGAATAACTACTTTCAGATGGACGCAGTACTAGTGCCGTTATGACAATTTTTAATATACATATTCATATACACTTCCTGAATGTAGGTATTGAGAACCATTTTAGACGATACGTAAGTACCAATATGTAAATAATCTAGACGAGAATGACGCCTGGGCGATTAATCGTTTCTTCTTTGAGAATCAAAAATAATAGTAACTATAACAAGACACTGTAATTGAACACTTTGTTAAAATGTGATTTCAATCGTTGTTTGTTCGAAAATAAAAACAAAAACTTCGATTATTTGGAAATCCATTTATTTCAACGGCCCTAATCTCAAAAATACCCAACGTGCCATTAGGGTATCTGGAACCCAACGTGTCATAGGGTGTCTGGTACCCAACGTGTCATAGGGTGTCTGGTACCCAACGTGCCATTAGGGTAACTGGTACCCAACGTGTCATAGGGTATCTGCTACCCAACGTGTCATAAAGTGTCTGGTACCCAACGTGCCATTAGGGTAACTGGTACCCAACGTGTCATAGGGTGTCTGGTACCCAACGTGTCATAGGGTGTCTGGTACCCAACGTGTCATAGGGTGTCTGGTACCCAACGTGTCATAGGGTGTCTGGTACCCAACGTGCCATTAGGGTATCTGCTACCCAACGTGTCACAAGGTTGAAATTTACCTCTGTGTCACAGTATTGCCTATAATTTCACGTGTTGCGCTATGGGTGTGATAACTGATGATTCGCGAGGCCATCAGTTATCTCAGCAATCTAGATGAGATTAGCGGCTGGGTGACCAACTCTCGCTCGTAAAAATGTGTTCCATGTTGTGACGTATGGATAATCCGGGTTGTGCGAAGTGAGTTATTGGATACTCATGTCCTATATAGGAACAATTGTTATTCATGAAATTTACAGATATTGTTTTAAGCCCTTTGAGTCAGTTGAACGTAGAGTTGTATACTACCGTGCTATGCAAAGCAGCAGTCTGTTAGATTTTTACGAAATTTTACCAAGTAATTCACAACGGTAAAACATACTTAAACAACGGTAAACATATTTTCTCGAAACTTCTATTCAGCCGTTTTGCGTTAAAGCACCCATTTTTGGCTCACCACGGCAGTATAAACTTACGAAATGGCCACCGTGTAAATCTTTTGTAACGTACAGAATGTACAGTTCACTGTTGTGATCTAAACTTGTGAATTCATATGATCTGAAAAGGCCTAAAATAGTTGTAGGTGATTATGATCTTGTTCCAAAGCAACAACCCGTTTAAGCGTAGACTTCTGGAGTTTGTCTCGTGGTTCTATTATAATAAAGTTCACTGATCTGCGATAACGTCGAAATGACTGCCAAGTCAAGTGGGGATGTCAAGGGGTGGCGGGCGATGCAGAATGGTTGAGTGCAATGACTCCTCAAGGGTGAAATAATTGCCATCAATTTGTTCTCCGTCGGGTCCCGTCTTCCTTCGATGACAGTTGACATCGGTTCTTAGGGGAGCCTGCGCAACAGCAGACTCGTCACCCGTGTCAACGGGAGCACCCAATAGATTGATGGAGATTGCAGGAAGGGGTTTGCACGTACGCGTCTTTCTCAAACGGTCCTACGTGCGACGTCATTTGCAGAAATGAACGTTTCCGAAGAAATAGGAATGAAGATGAATGTTGCCTAAGTTGAAGATCCAGCTTGCCTTCCGTAGCATTAGAGTACATAAAACTTTTCATTGAATAGGTCTTTTCAAATTGAAATGAACTATTCACGAAAATTTCCATTGTTTAGAATCGAGAATTGGTTGTGTGCATGTACACAACTGATGTAAGCAAATGATGTGTCGCTCATTTGTCTTTATATGAATCGATCGTTTCGAATACTGAACGACTTTTTCGAAAATTTTCGTCGTTTTCGAGTCAAAAGTAGATCGTGTGCAAGGCTCGTTCACTTCAAAATGGGTAGATCTTTTCTAACTGAGAACAAGTTTGTGCGTAAATTTTCCTTTTTAGTCGTTTTGGTTGGTCGCTTCAGTATGAATCAATATTTTCTAATTGAGAACAACTTTTTTCGAAATATTTGTGTGCATGGATCATTCGTTCCAACATTAATCGATCGTTTCGAATTTATAACAATTATTAGTAAGTTAATTAAAATGGAAAATTTTGGTTTTTCGAGTCAAAAGTTGGTCGTGTGCAAGGCTCGTTCGTTTCAACATAAGTAGATCTTCTCTAATTGAGAACAACTTCTTTCGAAAGTTTTCGAAATGATCGATCGTTTCGAATTGAGAACAATTTTTTTCGGGTCAAAAGTTGGTTGTGTGCAAGGTTCGTCCGATCCAATATGAATCGATCGTTTTGATTTGGAATTCTTCATCCATGGTGTATTTTATTTTTACAAGGAGTCCCAAAAACGACTTTTTAAATAAACTACATTCAACATTCATACTTTTTCAACATTTTATATCTACTTTCATACCTGATACTTTTATCGGTCCTATTTACACCTTAAATTTATAATAATAAACTATTTCATGCAATTTTAATCGTTTTGGCTTTCCGTTATCTTCATTAGCCTTAAAATGTAACAAGAGGTCGCATGAAAACCATCGGATTTTGGGATAGTCAGAAAGCAAATAATACTATGCGACGAAATAAATACCTACTTAAAAAATACCTATTTTCTTTCGAGTGATCGAACATTGATTTTTCAACACCGATTAATTGGTCACGTCGATTACTAGGTTGCGATTAATCATTTGATGTTAGAACCGAATATTTGGTTCCGATGTTTCATCCCTAGCTTAGACCTTAGGTCGGGGAGGTTTTTAAGATCACCCGGAGATTTGTACGACGTTCACACTATTTTAGCTCATTCCTCTAGTTATTTCATCTAGTTATGGGACTCACAAGGATGTTGTGTTCAAAACAGTGTTGTAGACTGAAGATATTGCGGAAACAATAATTGTTGCGGCGTTTTTCAGCTCAATATCTGCTCGCAAGTAAAAACCCTGCCATCAGGCGGTGTAATTCTGGCTCATTCCAAAGGCCGATCTGATTTGTCAACAGGGAGCAGTTACGCGGCGAGAAATGCTATGAATGCCGGAACCCGAGGGAGGTTTCACCGTGAGAAACGCGACGTTTAACCCTTTGACTCGACCGGTGTCCCCGCCGACCTGCCTCAAGTAATTTCCCTTCCACCGTTCACCCAAAAACTACTCAACGAGCTCCCGAAAAATCGCGGCGCCTCGTTTACTCCCGCTCCTGCGTATATCTTTCTTCGTGCTCATTCTTTTTCGGTTCTCTCTTTCCTGCTCTCGGGAGTTGATTATTTGTTCGTTTTTCCTCTGGGACGCCGCCTCATTTCGACTAATTGCGATCGGTGGGGTCGTTCGTTCGGGGCCCGTTTCAATCTCGCACATCACGGGTGGTCTTTGACCTTCTAAACCCTTTTTCACGGGCGACGCGTCAAGAAACTCCTGTTATTACGGTCAGTCGTTATGAACTGGCGGACGCTCACATGAATCAAATATTGCTTAGTGGATCTGTCATAATAACATATGGTATAATGGGCCATTCGAATGTGAAGAAAAAGACTCTGGATGGAGTATACGTATTAAATATGTGTAGATACTTTTTCGCACAATTCTGAAGAGATAAATTTTTGTGCTGGGACTTACGTTTTTTAAAATACAGTTGATTCCGATTTTTCCCCATTAGCAGCAAATTAGTCCTTGGAAATTCTAATAACAATTCTTCAAATTTGCGACTGTGTCCAAGAGTACCTTTTGAGGTTAGGTAGGAACTGGTCCACGGATGCATGATCTCATAAATATTATAAAAATTCCTCTCGCCTGCGCATGAATTCTGAAACCATGAAATCATTCATCTCGAAGGCCAACAAAAAAATGTGTTGTTTGTTGCAAAGGAGATGAGGGTTGGTGTTGGACATTCCAGTCTGCTGAATCCAAATCTGACACCCGTTTTTCACTATCAGGTCTAGTTTTTGAGATATCCGAGATACAACTCATATACCTATTTTCTAGCTACGTTTGATGATAAAAGTTGCACTTTAGAATGACCCTGATCAATGTTTTACTTTCAAACACTTTTTCTATGTTTTTGGAGGTGCAGAATCCGAATTTGTAGCTTGATTTCAGCTGGATTCTTCCATTCCTTGGAAAACAGCAGTAAAATTGACAAAGGTTTTCTGGTTTTATTTTGGTATACTTTGTAAACTTCACCGCCTTTTTCCGTGAAATGAGTGGGAGGAGATGGCTAAAATCGGGCTGTGTAATTTGGCCCGACTTCTCATTTCTGATTAATACCGTAGATGTATATTATAATAACAATGAAAATTATTGTTGTTTGTCATATCCCCGAGGTACTGCACAACCTTGCATGATAGGTATGTAGATCAAGTCGGATCTCAGTCACAAACCTTGAGATTATTATTTCCATCATCTTGTAGAAAGCAGGCCATAGTTTATCTAGAAAAATCGATTATCCGGATTCAGAATGAAAATCTTGATTAAATTCTCGAAGGAGCTACATTTATGGACTTGTACGAATAAAGAGAGGGGTGTTTAACAAATTAGAATGGTACGCATTGCATCACCATGTGGTGTAATATAATGTGTAACATGTAGGTAACAATACTTTCCTTGAGGTGATTGAAAGGGTGTTTCGATTGTGTTAATGTCCGTATGACAAATTTCGAGACGGTCAAAAAACGCTCTCTAAAAAAACCGTGTTCCGTTAACCCATCCAGCCATAATTCCTTGTGTGAGCCTGATAAATATTATCGAGAGGCGAGAGTTTTGTCATTGAGGACTTGAAGAAAAAAAAAAGAAAGAGATAACTTTCCGATGCAAAGAAGCAGTTATTTGAGAGGTGTCCCTAGTAATCACCGGGGGATACACACGCGGTAATACCGACCTTCAGGCGCACCATTCATTTATCCGACAGACTGATATAGAAGAAAGTGCTGGGTCACCGAATGAAAAACGTTTGATTTCAGACTCGGAACCAAAAGAAGGATACGAGGTGGTGTTTCATTGTGAGTTTCTTCTCAGGGGAGGCCGGCGCTTCACCAATTATCTCGGATAATTGGTTGTTTTGTCCGTTTAATAGTGACGATTAAGGTTGGACGATGTTTATAGCGTCCAGTTGATAGTCGGTTTTGTTGGGTAACTTGAGGGAACTCCCCCGTAAAAGGTGTGAAGTGTTGGTGTGAGGTTTTCGAAGGAGGAAAAAGAAATATTTGAAGATGCAAAAAGGAAAAAAAAAATCACAATAATAAAAACAGTAGAAGAAACAAATCACAGTCAAATTCAATTTAAAAAATAGAACGAAAAGCGCGGAGAATCATTCCCCGATGTGATCAAGTGAATGACCTTATGACGGACGTACGAGCAGACCATCAATAGTCCTCGCGAGGTGAGGGGTAGTCGGTAACTAGCTCAGTGGTGGTCTCGGATAACTTGTACTTATACATATCTCATGCTGGCTGCAATAGTGTCATATCTCCAAATTCGATGATTCAAGGTAATCGAACTTTGAAAACCATTTCAACTTTGAAATATTCCGCTACGAATTTCACGAAGCGAATTTTTAAAGCTCAGAAATAGAACTTTAAAAACTTGCTTCGTGAAATTCGTCACCAAATCTACAGTAAATACATAAAACCTCGTACGTTCCAAATCGCACATGTCTGGTCCTCCGGGCTTGAGGACTTGAGGTTTAATACCGACCACAGAGGAGTTATCAATGATGCATGGGCCTTTTCTTAGATCGAGGACTCACGTTGGGTCATATCCTACCCGAAAACTGTATTGACCAAAATGAAACATACGGCGTTTTGTCATCACTGCCCAAATATGACACACTTTCATATTGTAAGCACATTATAATATGATTATCAGTATGTCCTGATTGGCAGACTGTTTTGGTTTATCTGTTTATTCCTCTTGGGTTTGAATCTTGATTGGAAGATTCGTTGGCCCATTGGTCGATTCTAAATACTTCGAATCGGTTTTTATTGAACCAAAAAGGTGAATTGATATATACCTTCAGAGTATTCCTTGGGATTCCTACCTATGCTGGACCTGGCTCTCTCTTACTCCTAACTTTTGTGGACGTGTGTAGGAAAGAAAACCACAGTTAAACCACTTTGAAAAATTCAAATCGAACGGTATAGTGTTTAAGTAGAGTTTAATTTTTAGAATCTGGAGCTTTGTACGTTCAGCCGTTCGTTCAGAATGATGGCTCAAATTTGGTGCAGGTCAAAAGTCGTCAACGTGATGGTGAATATCGAAGTTAAATCGAAGTTAATGTTTTTTGAACCCCGCCTCGCCCCCCTCCTTCAGTGACGGGGGAAAAATCAATGTTTTTTGAACCCCCCCGGGGGTAGGTACCTATACAAAAGGGTAATCTGTACAAAGAAGATAATAAACCGTTGTTCCAAGAATTTGCTGAGTTTTTGGAATTTATGGGTAAACCCCCCCCCCCCCCCCCCCAAACCCACTTAGATTGGCCCGATTTCGATTACCCAGTCTGATTTTTCGTGCAAATTTGAACTTTTTATCTCAATTCTATCGAACCACCGCCCATTGGAGATGGGGTTCCTCTGCATCCATGCACATCATATGGCATGTGAATGGTAATCTTTGGATATCCGCTAAGCGGCTTTGACTGCCAATACCGGCCACGAGGGGGCCCCAGTGCATCGAAAACGAACCAATAGCGCTTTCCTTCGGGATGAATGGGAATATGAAGAATATGGACCCCCCACATTAACCCTTATGGACCCCTATCATTTCGATCCAATCTTTTGAAATCACCCGACCATAAACCGCAGGATTACCTTCTGAGGCCTGAGCGGTGTTCCCTTTGTCAGGTAAAATGAACGATAATAAATTCGATAGTTGAATACAGGTCTTTAGCATCCGCTGAATTGGAAAACTACGCTTGTCTTGTCACAACTCCAAGTTGTTGTCATAATAACCGAACCCTGTCACCCACTACCTCAGCAAATCTCAAAATTGATGATAGTGGTTACTCGTGTTCATTTAAAACGGGAAGTAAATCATGAGACATCATTAAGTTTCGCTGTTGAATCATGTACCAAAAAAACTGAGCTTTACTCACTCATTTTGATTTTGGATACTTGAACAAAATTGATATCTGTGTCCACGAATCCACCTTGCTCAAATGATTTTCATGAAATTTTGATTGGTTAAGTGTTCATTATTGAGTCCATTCAACCAATATAAGTGGAATTTTCATCGGTCCTAAGATAAGGACGTAGGATACCACCCCCCAGCAAACTTTTTTATGCCTTTCACTAAAACCCATTATTGGGTTCACTAAATAGGACGTCCGATTGGGTGGTTTTACTCTTAGTCACTACACTACCTTTCCAGACGAAAGAAGGGGAGCTCATTTGAGTTTCGTAACCACACCTCAATAAATGTCGGGCTTAAACCATTCGACAACGACGATCCGACGTTTAAAACTAGGTGTTAGTGTTCACACTGCGTTCCAAAGAAGGTGCCGAAGGATTGGGAAACGCAATCGTATTTTCGTCACGGTTTTCTTTCAAGCAAAACTGACGGTTTTATAGGTGTTTATCGCCTTCGTTAAGCCTATTTGACACCCTCTCGAAACAGTCTGGTGGACCTCCGGGTTCGCCCGGTAGATCAAGTATTCGGTGGCATCCTGCATTGTGTCGTCGTATTATTATAAGCTCTACTTTCACCACTTGTGAAGGGTAACGATGTCATGACTCTCAAGTCACTGGCAAGTCGAAGTATTTAGCTGCAAGCCCTATGGGAAATACCTGTAACTGAACTGAATCACTCTGGATGAATTCGTGGAAACTCATTTCGAATAGAAAACATGGCAACTGAAACGTTGACAATTTCCTCTGCTGATTGAAGTATTTATTCTGTCACGACTTAGACTGGATCGTAATAGGAGTTTTATGCGAAAGGAGTCTTGTCAATTGGCCATCAAAGCCTGCTGCTTACTTAGGAATGATCGCTTGACGGAACGTCCAGTCTGACGGAATGATGATAATTCTACTCGTTTTATGGCCAAACTAGACGAAATTGAGTGTTGTTAATAATAATGAAAATTCGACGTCACTAAATCCGGTTTGAGTTGGAAAATGAGGTGATGAGATGCACTTTACCCAATCCGATCTGTAGAAATACTAAATAATAAGCCATGCAATTCTACGCATTTTCATTGTGGCAGCAGTTCAAAACAAGTACCACATACCGCCAGTTACATAGTAAGTCAGAGGCCAGTCACATATATCGCAGCTTTAGATCAGTCCTCAGGAGTGAAAACAGCTAAACGAGGTTGGAGCCCTGATTACCTCTGCATCCTTATACCTCATATAATCGTACCTACTAACGATCATTAGATTCCCTTGAACATCGGTAGGTCCCACATAGTCATAAAAAATAAATAACACACTGAGATACGTTGACAGCAATAAAGCCCCCTAAATCTTCGAGTTCTTCTTACAAAATTTCTTCTGCGAACTCGGCATTTAGCAGCAGGCGCTCTTCATTCGATTCATCATCGGAAACCTTTCGGATTCAAAACGGTGTCGATTTCAAATATTTGCGTTCGTGTTTCAGATTCTTCACGGTCCATCGGCACCACTCAACGTTTCTGTATTTCATCCAACCGCACTTTTTAATTGAATAAGCGCTCTCAAAGGTTTCTTCCCCGTATCATTTCAACAGTTACGTGACTCGAATCGCGTTATTTTATTTGTGTAGTTTGTGGCTCAAATCTTAACGTCAAAATACTTAATCTTAATGGCTAGTTCCGCTTGAATAGAATCCAAGTACAATTAATACACGACCCAGAGGAATTGGTCGTCTCCAGCGCATTAGGGAACGATTAGGGTTGGAATTGTCAACCGAGTCTTCAGAAATATTTCAAAGCAAATATGTAGAGCGCGTTTGACGGTGATTGCTCCGATGCCAGTTTCAGTCTGATATTAAATATTTATATAAATTTTATATCTTGATCTGACGATAATGTATTTGTGTTTTCTACGTTACTTTACTCTAAATAAAACCTAAATAACATAAATTATGACTGGAAGGCGAAGGAAAAGATGGTACCTACCACAAAATATATAACGCTGATTGATCATTTCACTGTTCACTATGTGTGGATTCATTAGTTACCCGACCCACCACCTCCATTTTTCAACTTCTATCAACGATCTTGCACCGTTATCTAGCACCATATGCAATTAGAAACACATTTCGATTTACAACTTCAGATTGAATGCGGAAGTAACCCGTTGTGACCTTAACTCTGGGCTTACATTTATGGCGTTATTATAATGAGACGGGGATGAGCATTAAATGGGTGATAAATCAATATTTAGGTTCGTGGCTTTACTCCCCGTGATATAATGCAATTGATTCGAAAAAGAAAAGGTTTATCGTAGATGTTGGCCCTAGGGGTTCCTAGTTCTTGGACCACACAACGAGCCGGCCTCACGGCTCAGGCTGCGTTTGTCTACCCAGGGGCCACTGAAATAGCTCATACGACGTACACACAGCGTATGTGGTGTGATGTGAGTTATTGGGATGTAGCACTATGAAGTCGACGCTAGAACAATGTTAGTTCAATCTATCAAAACATAATAACTCGCGACGGTTGGGGTAAAACTTGACTATCTGACTGAAGAAACCTCATTCTACTACGAGGTACTCATTCTAATACACCAGGTTGACGTAATATTAATTTATTTAGGACGTATTCAAAAGCCTAATTTATTTAGGATCTATACGTAATCCATAGGTATGAATCCATTTTAAGTTTACACAACAGTAGGTACACATTGTCACTCACTGCAGGCTGGCCAATCACACGGCTAGTGACGTTACGAAACGGGATCGGAAGTGGAAAGTGTGGTTATGGTTACTATAGGATTCGGGTGGTTTGACAGCGTAGCAGTTAACATATTTGTGTCTAATTTAATCTCCGGTGAAAAGTAGCTTTAAAACAGATTCAGTCTAAGGTTGTTGAATATCTGAACAGTACACTCTTTTTGGCATTTTGGTCTGTTTCTCTGCTCTCTGTCCTCGTTGTTCCTCCGATTTTTCCCTCTTTGGCAAATATTTCGAGGAGTGAAGACTGGTTTTTTTCGGCATCTCTTCACTCTCAACCGTTTAAAAGTCAACAATAATCGGGTATATTGCGGCGGCAAGGGAGCGCTTCCATGAGAAAGAACCGCGATCAATCACCCCCTGACTGCGAACAACCAATAAAATGCGAGGCCCCCAACCTCATCGTCTTTGATATATGAATGGGAATAATGTTTTTCTGTTTTGTTCCGACGGAAAAACGAATACGAATCAACTTTCGGGGGGGTTTCGCCTGTGATTGATGCGCTATGTGGGATTGAGTCGCATCTCGGCGATGAACGCCGCGGAGCTCAAAGTGATGTGGAAAGACAACCTATTTCTCAGGAGAAACCATTCGTCTAGCTCTTCGTATTATTTTATGTATTCCTCTGGCTTTATTCCCCTGCTACGGACCCTCCATTACTATACGCCTATGCATAATTAAGAAGGCGGTTGTACGACGCTACTTTTCTCATGCATCCTCATCACACATCATTCTTCACTAAATCTCTCGTAACGTCCGCTCAAACCGCATCATAGTCGGTTCAGCCGTTTGACCTTGACGATGAGACCAATATTTTAGAACAAAAAATACTTTTTCGCATTTCTTTGCAGACCTAGAGTCCGTCGATTTGCGATCTGATCTTGAAAATGCTATCTTCTGCAATGTTCTTCAGTGACATGTCTGTGGAAATTTCAGAAGGAAGACCAAATTTCTCCACGGCATGGAAAAATATTGACTAATGGATATGTTTTCGGTGTCACTCGTTGGTGACCCTTTGCACACCCGATTTATCCGGCTACTCATAAAATGGCTTCAACTGAAGCCACGTTCAAGCGGTGTCGTTGTTTATTAGTATCGAGTTATACCCACCGCCCAATGACTATTTTCTGTTTGCAACCTTGGTTTTAACCTTGCTGTCGATGTCGAATTTCAGACTGACCCCCAACCCAAACAGACATATCCATGTCAAAATCCAAATGCCTATGGACCCATGCCAGACCTATGGATCTTAAAGATTTCATCGTAACAAAATTTTTAGAAATTAGGTGTAGGAGCCCCTCACCTGATTCTAGACCTATTCTGCTTCAAGTGTAAGTCCTAAGGAGGCTACATACCAATTACAGCTTCATATTGTGAATAGCATAGAAATTAGCTTTAGGAGGCCCTCAGCCGATCCTGTGTCTCTCCTGCTCTATTTAAATGTCCTATGGAGGCTACATGCCAAATTTTAGCTTCAATAGTGAATAGCATAGAAATAGCTTCTTCTTCTTCATAGAAATTAGCTTTAGGAGCTACTTATCTGAAGCCTGGGCAGCGTCATGACCCCCATTGCTGTTTATTGGTATCACGTTACAGTTTTTTCCGTGTACACATCCCTGTTAACAAATGCTGAACACTCCAATGACGGTTCCCCTCTCGAATCAGATACGAACGTGCGTTTAGACGAAGAGAAACGTGTAAACCATCGAGTAGCATTCGACTTCCTGGTAACATGATGAATGCCAGTAGAGGAACATTAGCGAGAGCCATAAAGGCCCCCCGTGGGTTTATTGACTCTAACCAGGTGTAGAGAGCATTGGAGGGCTTAGATCATTAGCCCGGCGTTAGCACCCAGTGAATCAACTGTGATAAGCGCCTCACGATCGGGAATCAGGTATAATATAGCTTTAGATAGTCAATAAATTGTGATTTATTAAATGACCCCGGTAAATTGCCAATTGTAATGGGAATAACCTTGCCACGTGTTTGAATACATGACATTTGGCCTGTCTAATGGTGCTTTTTATAGTTTTTATGAAGATTTATTCTTAAGACACAAAAAACGTTCCAGAGAACTTTCGAAGAAATAACTGGTTTTATGTAAAATGTGATTTTTGGAACATCTCATTCAAATATTAAACTTATAACTTTCGATAAAATTGAGATAAAAAGTCCACATTTGCGCAATAAATCTGTCCTGGCAATTCAAAGGCTAAGTCCGTAGATGAGCAGAATCGGG
The DNA here is from genome assembly GCA_963920205.1 of Stenodema calcarata. Lineage (NCBI taxonomy): Eukaryota > Metazoa > Arthropoda > Insecta > Hemiptera > Miridae > Stenodema > Stenodema calcarata. The sequence goes on along the minus strand of OY986055.1, from coordinate 5,615,271 downwards.
CAACTCTAATAGGGGTTCAGGGGATTGAAATGGGCTGGAATTGACTGAATGTAAAGAGTCATGTAAGGCACTTTTTGCGTCCGGTCATTGAGTCATAATTTTATTGTACTGTAATTTGACATTTCAGAACTTTCATTACTACTTTAGTTTCAAGTTGTTCTGTATATCCCTGTACACATGCGTTCATGCATCATCTTGTATACATCCGTACGCAACCGTATATACGGAGGTATATAACTCTGGTACTATTCAAATTATGTAATTCTCAGTGGTTATTGTCCTCATTAATACGTTATGTTAAGGACAAGGGGAGCCGTTACATCAAATCTTGTAAAATTTCCAGGCTGAGTGAATGCCCGATGGAATGAACCAATGCGTTAATTGCGTTATTTCGATTCCAATTTTTCTCTGTCTCAGGTTGAGATAAGTTCATCTTCCAGTTGGCACATTGAGATTACAAACGCAAAATCACATGATTTATGAGCTTTTTGTCTCATAAATAAATTATCTCGCGGGTCCCGATGGGTTCTACATTTAGACCGCAATTTCCCAACCGAATCGAATGATGCGGGTCCCTTCGATTGAAGAGCGAATTCGGTCGCTGAAAAAAGACTGGCGTATTCCGCAACTTTATGTACGAGTAAAATCAGTGCGTCGTTTGAGAAACGCATCTATCAACTTGAACATATTACAAGAAATAATGACGTGATTTCATCATTTCGAACAGTAAGGTTTCTCTTTTAGACAGTTATCGCTAAACAATTTGTTCGTGAGCAAAGTAAAGGCGAGAATGCTAACCGTAGGTTTTGAAAGGTCCAATACGTTTAACAGTCGAATCATAACAACTTGCGGTTAATGAATCTCTATTTGATTTTTATGTACGAGTAATTTTTTTTGTTTAAGGTTGGTGAATTATCGTCATCAAGTTATGGAGATTAGGACTTGGTTTTAAAACTCGGGTGAAGGTACAGGGAAAGGTGATCTCGGCACAACACAACTTATTTGTTTATTTGAAACAAACACCCAATTACAAAGTTTATATGAAAGATGCAAATCGGATATACGATACCACGATACAGTGAGGAAAATTAAAGTAGTTGGCAAATGACAGGGTGTGGCAAAGAACGTATGAAAAGAAGAAACAGACTTAAGTGAGTGAGGAAGCAAGGATGCAAGCTCTAAATTTACAGGAGAACAAATCCAGGTCCTGAAAAATGCTCATCAGAGTATTCACAAAATGGGGGATCCGGCACAGAAGACGATTTTTAAATCAGATAGTTTTTTGAGGAAAACGGGACGACTAGTGGGTGAGACAGTTGGGTCGTAGCACTTGGGCCTTATAGATGAGAACAATTTGCCCGATGTTAGTGAACTCTCTAGTGCTAGGTTAATGAAACCCAGAGTCCTCATCGCACGACCTCGATGTTTGTTGAAATTTAGCTGCTGATCACTAACAGTCCCAAGATCCTTCATCTCGTCAGGGGGGACTACAGAGGGTGTAGTCGTTGACTACAAGAAGGATATGGAAGGATAACCGAGAATTTTGAGGGGTTCAGGAATAAGTTATTTCTAGTGCACGAATCCTCCAAAAACTCAATGGTTCTCTGTAACACAGTTATCAATCAAAGTTATCTACTCAATGGTTCAATGCAACACAGTTATCAATGGAGGCAACCAGGCAGTAAAGTACGAGCAGGCACCTGACACCCCGATGAACAACCTTTGTCATGCTATTAGTGGCAAGAGGAAAACAGAGGGCCAAGATGACTCCCCTGAGGAATTCCAGACGTGGCAATGAAAGGGGAGGAGAGTGCACACCTGATCTGAACACGAAACTGAGGCTCGACAAGGTAGCTGGAAATCCAATCGAGAAAGGTACCCATGTACTCCCAGTGATTTCAACAGAGATAGAGGTGACGATGAGAGAGCTTATCGAAAGCCTTTGCAAAGTCCGTCGAGCCCTCCATAAACCCCTCCAGGACGAACTCCTGCAGCTCCATCAGGTTTCTGACAGTCGATTTCCCCCAGATAAAGCCATGCTGCTCTTCAGCTATGAATGACGAGAACTCATACTTCAGTTGGGCCACCACCAACTTCTCCAAAACTTTAGATGTCGCTGACTGTTTGATGTTGCTCTTGTCGCCACTTTTAAAGACAACTTATTGTTATACCTTGTTATCATCTTAGCAATTAGTACTTAGGTACTTATACAAGTGACGTCTGGTTGGGCATCACCTAAAATGCTTAGTCACAAAGTTGAATCAGGGATTACCTTGAAACACTCGAAAGTTAGAAATCATCTACCAACGACGTATATTTATCCTCGAACCAGAATATTTTAGTACCAATGACGAAAGGCGGGGACCCGTGAGTCCCGCGAGGTCTGGATATTCCATTATTGAGCCGCTCCGACTGTTATTGAGCCGTTCGGGGGTTTGAACTCCAAAAACGACAACGGGTTTTACGGCTCCGGACATCGTTTGGGTGGAGCACCTCTGAGAAAGTTGGGAGTTCGATAAACATGAAAAAAGATGGTCGATGAGCGGTGCGTCGAAGGTTTTACAAGATCTATAAAATCTTAATTCCAACGAAGTAGGAGCGTGGAGGGAGGGGAGGGGGAATATGTTTAATATTCATCGACAAAGGTGATGATTTTTTATCTTTTTACAGGCATCGTAACGGACAGATACTTAGCCTAGTATTAATATCATTGTGGGAAATTTGATAGGGCTGTTGACAGGTCGTACATACCCCGTATATACTCGTAGTAGTCGTACGTAATTGTAAATCATCTCCGAAATGTCAAGCCCAGGACTAGGGATGGTAACGATATATCGATACATTTCCAAAATATATCAATATATCGATAGAAGTATCGATATATTTTTTAAATATCGGTAGAAAAATTAAGCGGACGCCAATGAAAACGCTGATAACTTAATATTTCTGTCGGCCAAGAGAGAAATGAGGGGACACTGCTGTCGCACTGCTGAGCGAAGAAGGATAGGATAGGATGTAGGATCATTTTTTGAACAACCACCCTATTGATATCTGGGAAGATTACAAATCGGTATATCCAAATCTACAAAAGACAGCCAAAAGAGCATTCTGTGCGCATTCCCTGCGACCTCAGTGCCTTGCGAGAGGTTATTTTCGAAGGCAGGAAGTACCCTCACGCAAGCGAGGAGTCGACTGTCCCCAGAACTCCTCTCTAAGATTTTATTTCTGTCTTCTATGCCACCAAAATTCTGGTAAAAATCATTACCTACATGAAAATGCATTAATTTTGTAAATTGTATAATAAACTATTAATCACGTAACTCCAGTTTATTTGTATTTATACAATTGGATGAATTTTTCTAATCACTATAAGAAAATCAATACGAGTGTACCGATATATCGATATATTTCGGCGGTATATCGGTCTATTCGATACGTGAGCAACGATACATCGAATGACCGATATATCGATACATTTCGAAAAATTGCCATCCGTACCCACGACTCGCTTTCAGTAGCTCACCCTGCGGTTTGTCAAAAATATGACATCAATGTAGGTACAGGTAGTGGTAGGTAGTTGCTGTTTTCGAGTGTGCCCTTTTTTCTAGTGGGTGCCCACCCTTTCGAAAACGTTGTTTAATCGGAGTTCAACTACCTTCCCCTCTACGGGAACCTTTTAATTGGTTGGGCTCCCGGAATTATTATCTCCGCCGGCGGTTGCTTTTTACGATTGTGTAAAAGTGTAACACGAGATCACACTTCGGAGAAGCGGCCAGTAAAATAAAAGAATCAGTCAATTAACTGAGTAATCGACAACAAAAATGCTGGTGAGTTGTCTGTGTTTCATGCGAGGTTCTGACGCTCAACGGTTTTTTAGAGGTGGAAATCTCACCAGGAATGTAATGAGGTACTTTTTATTATCATAGTATGATTCCTTCATCAGCAAGTAACCAGCTGACCGCTCGCTGCTGATGCCAGTCAGCCAGGTCTTACAGTCATGTCAGCCTGTATTCTAATAGTCGTTTGTATAATCTCCTTTTATATTTTTACAGCTCTAAACCTACTTTTGTAATTAAAAAAACTGCAAAATTCTATTCCCGACAACGGTTTATCTTCTTCGTACAGATCACCCTTTGGCGTAGATCACTAAATGAATTACCATTAATTATTATTATGAAGTAGTGTAAATTAGTATTAGGTAATAAGCAGTAATAATTATTGATAATCATTAGTAATTATTAATAATTATTAGCAATTATCATTAATTAACTCAATATCCGAAAACTATGATTGAGCTGTTCGAATCAGCTGGGCCAGTATGAACATTGTCCAGATAGGCTGCCGCATGATTCACCAACATGTTGACGACTTTTTATCTGCTCCAACCCTGAGCCCTCATTGTGAACGATCGGCTGGCCATACAAAGCTGCGGACGGTCCTGAAAAATTCTAAAAAATAAACTCTATGTAAATGTTCCATTTTATTTGAATTTTTCGAGACATGAATTTTTGAAAATTTCAAAATTCGGTTTTGTGAATCTACGTATCTTGAAACATAAACCAACAATACTTCGGTGACATTGCGATTTTGGCGCTTGCTTAGGTAGATGCGACGTTATTTTTTTTAGAGCCAGAACTCTCAAAATCTTTAAGGAACCCGAATTTTTGATTGACAAAAAGATTCCTTTGACAGGAAATATTTTACAACTTTCTCCGGTAACCTTATTCGATGAGACGGTGGCAGGTGAGTCTTGATGGCGATTTCATCGGTCGTAACGGGTTCCATCGGTTACAACCTGCTCTGATCGACATTTTGAGCGGAGTCGGATCATTTCATGGAATCTACGCGGTGTTATCGAATGATTCAACCGTTTCATCTGAGGGTTACGGTGATTACGGTTGACTCGGGCGAGAACGTCTCTTCCGAGTGAAAATTCCGAAGAAGAGACGAATTTTGAAGTACAGGGGCGTCATTAACATAATATAGGTAGGTAATATTACTAATCGTTGATATTACTATTGGCCACTTAGACCATCAAGATGTCTTTGATAAACGCTTTTACTGGTTAGACCAGTGATAATTTTAACTGCGGTCTAGCTATCCGCCGGTTCAACTTGGTAATTGATAAACCGGCTCTAATTGTAGTAATTGTACCAAAATTGTCAATCATCTCCTGGATGATGGTTTTCACGAACTGACATGGCAGGGGAGTAGATTTAAGACGTATGGGTCAAAGTTAGACCTCACTACATTGTTATTAGACGCATAATATCACTTAACCGCGTTTTCTTTAGTCGTTCCAGTTTTTCAAAATGACGTCTATCAAGTTGGGATCGAAATTCCCTTTTATTCTCTCATACGTGAATGATGTTCCATCACCCTGTTGTCTCACCTTGTTTCCGCTTTTGGTTTATTATCTCCGATAAAGAATGATTGGAATCATTCCAAACATATTAATAATATGTTCCCTCTGATATATTCCCTAATTTTTAATAAGAAATCTTTACTATTGTGAGGGTTATTAGTTTGAAAAGCTGTACATTTGATTTATGCACCGAGGATGTTGGGGGGAAAACGAGAAACATTGTGGCTCGGATACAATATAAGTACGTCATCGCTTATATTTCCCCACATTGAAATACACCACGTTGAAATATTAGAGGTATCAGCTCTGTATTTCACAGCTCATTGGTGTGATAAAATGCATTAGTAATAGTGCGATTGAAGTAAAATCAATAAGATCAATAATAATACAGTGGGTACATTGAAATCTCACTTCTAATGCATACCAGGATACATCTCTATCTGGACATGGTTATTACCCCTCTCAAAATTACGTAGATTCAGAAAATCGAATAAGTAAAACTAAATCCGTCCGTCCGCCGTACGCCCAGTTAGCGTTGTGCTAAAATTACGAAATTTGGTTTACAGGTTCGGACCAAACCCAAAATGATCCTTAAAACTTTTCAAAACAAATTTTGAAATTTTGAAAAATCCATTACTTGAAAAATTCAAATGAAACGGTAATCCGTTAGTTCATAGTTACCATAGTTCATGATGTGATGTGAAAAATTCTAAAAATTGTCACGGAAAAAATGTTCAATTTTGAGAATTTTTTAAGACCATCAATGAGGATACGCTGAGATGTTCACCTTTTATGAGGACAATATACTCGTAATTTATTTGTATATATACGTTTACGTTCAAATTCACGTGGCAGTTAGGAATGTTTTTGCGTGGGCTCTCTTTAAAGTCCAATATGGTATTATATATTATTAGGTTCGATTTTGTTCCCACGATTGACATTTTAAACACCCGATCTATGATACGTCTTGTTATTGTGTACGACCGTGTTATGGCTTGTGCGGAAGCTATACTGCCCACCCACTTGGCAGACCGTTTCAGCTTCAGACAGCAGCGGTGGTATTCGCCGTCGAAATTGATCAGGTGATTGATTGAAGTGATTTTTCATTAGCTGTATCGCACTTGATGGGGTGATGCGGATGATGATTTGAACGCGAAGCGATGGGAGGCGACGGATGATCAAAGGGCGTTACGAACGAAGTGGGAAAGATGGTGTTGCCGGGAAGTCGTTCACAACGCGGAATCCCTCATCTCTGACTTTATGTAGGTCGATAACTCGCCGAGAGAGCTGGACCGTGAGACAGGTGAAGAGAATCTCTCGGCGGCGACGAAGAAGAAGAAGAAGAAGAAGGAGGAAGCCGGTGGTGGTGAACAGGTCCTCAGACCGTCTGGAAAGCCCCGAGTCAATTAACTCCCCCGTCCCGTCGGTATTTCGCGAGTCAGCTGATCCGATCGCTCGCGGCAAAGGTCGTATTGCGTCAGGATCATCAGTCATAACTCGAGAGTCGTTCAACTTTAATGCGCGAGGCCGTTCGACCGACGGTGTAGAGTTCAAGAGCAGCACAACGCGAATTACAGAGTTCCTAGTCAAGTAGCTTGACCCACTGAGCGGATTTTCGAAATAACATGCACCTGATCAAAATGATTTGCGCATTTTGACAACTAGTTGAGCGTGGTCGGTAACTAGCCCAGTGATGGTCTCGTCAATTACACAGCCCCATAAATGAAAAACATATCAAATTCTGGAGACCAGAATAGTGTATTTCCTATGTATTTTTCGACGCTGAATCCGAATCTGAGGTTAAAAAGATCTTAGGGGTAGGCAACGCGCGCCCTGGTGGGCCCTGGCAAGGCTCTAAACTGAATAGCTGCGCCCACAAACCGTTCTGAATATCTGAATTTTGAAAAAAATATCAATCAAATAAATAAATATCAAATAGACATCTCAAACTATAGCATTTATTTCGTACTGCATTAAATAAAATCTATACCTACGCAGTATTACCAACGTAAAAATGTTGAATAGCAACCTTAGCGACTGTTTGCCAGCTGCAGTAACGAACTTTGAACCCGACTTCAAGCAAATAGTAACCAGCGAAATCCAGTGCCAGGTGTCACACTGACTTACCGTAATTTTTGGCCAATTTTTGTTCGATTTTAGTGTCAAATGAAGTCTTCAAAATAATTTTTGTTACAAAATAATAAAATAAGTACTGGCTGAATTAATTATATTACTTTGATTATATTAACCTCTATTATTTTGCCCTTCAATTTTTATTTTATGTACCAAAAAAAGTACCATTTTTTTTAAATTTCCACAAACATAATACAAGTTATATAAAATTTATATAACTTTTATATAAAATATAACTTCATTTAAAATTTATATAACATTTAATGTTCATTCAGGAAATGTAGTTCCTCTGTTTGGAGATCCGTGCACAGAGGAAGGAATCATGGTACATATTAACAAAAAATATATACGTATTAGCGGTACTACAATACGATTACCATAGATGCTTAATTAAGGGAATTAATCACTGACTTGGTTAAGTATAAATGCGCAAAGTTGTGTTTGAATTATTGTTCTATATTAAACCAAAAGTGAAGAAAGATAAGGGAGCGGGATACATGAAAACTTTATAAAACTTCGTTTTTGACCAAGAACTCAGAATTGACGGCTTTGAAGTTTTTGATTCTTAACAATTTTGGGTTCTACTGTTAAAGTACCTATTTAACACCACTAAAAAAGTAGTGACTCTGTGTCGTTGAAAAGTTTAAATGAGGAATAGGCACTATCCCATAATCTTTCGAACGGGTAGGTACCCTATATAATCTAGGGTAGGTATGTCGTGCTTAATGACGAGTTGGATTATAGAGGATTTGATGTACAACAGGCGGAGATTGCATAGACAGAAAAGTATCTGACTACAAGAAACTCGATATCATGAAACCATGCGGTTCCCCAGTATGAAAATTGGCCTTGCAGACCAACGGTGTAGATTCCACCATTTGATTTATAACCTTTTTCGAGTTTCCTTCGAATAGCTCGAGAGTTCAAACGCACCCCTGATTCTTGATCTTCATATTGTGATCTTGCTCATTTAAATTTAGGCTTTATTCTTCTTTCCTCAAATGCCGATTGTCACACAGCAATTTCATCAAATTCCGACTGCATTCCATCTTTCTCCCCAGCCAAAAATAGTAATAATAGTCATTCGAGAACTAACGAATTCCAATAATTTGCCCAGAAGGTACATAAGATCACTACTTATTGAATTCAAATTCTCTAAAATTAAATGTTGATTTAGTCTATATGTGAAGTTGCCCTTAGAATCTTCAATTAAGCAACTATCCAAAATACGAGTAGACAATCAATACATGAAGGCTTATAAGCAACACACAAGGTCATAAACGGCGCATAAGAAAATGACCGAGGAAGTCATTAAATAAGCAGAGAGTGATGTGAGTTGAAAAAAATCAACAGATTGAGAATGCGGTATCGGAAGTTTCGACAGGCTGAGTGGCCGTATAATTTATTCTAACGCATTCAATATTTTGGTTCATTGAATATAATTTACAAGAAATCATCTTCGGATGCAAATTAGGAACAAGTTTTTGATAACTATATTTCGATATTTGAATAAGAGGGCGAGCGTGGGTTGTTAGCTCTAAACACTGGTTCGATAAATGAACAAGGAAATGAGGGTGAACTGTTTAGTAGGAATATTTGGTTCAAAGGTTTGCTATAAAGGCAAGTTTCGACACTAATGAAGTGATTGAACGTTTAAGATCAATATTCTGAACCGTTTAGGCGTTGTATCCACTGGTATCCGCGTTTCTTATGAAACGAGTCAATAAGGGAAGTCGTGAATAAGAGAGAATGAATATTTATCGATGGAGTAACGTCCCATGACGTTGGTAATTTGGGCAATTCGCAAATGTAAATGTGCACCTAATGGATTTACGACCAATAAATGGGAGTCGAGATCTCTTTCATTGAGTCGCCTGATCGATCGTATATTGAGGAATTGAGGGTCCCAAACGGAGCGTTTTCATCAATCATCAAAATTGGGTCGACTGATATTACTTGGAAATGTCTTCTCGTCATGCGCCAATTGCGTAAAATATCTTCTCGTAATATAAAGTAACATTTAAAACACCTACAAACAAGTTCAAATACGTCATACGTGTGATTTATTTATTATACACTACACGGGCAAGCCCATTAAACAGAATGATTCGAGAAAACAGCGGAACAGAAAACATATTTAAAAGAATTGATAGATACACTCATATGACGGCAGCATACTAGAGCATAAATGAGATGGTTGAGTCGGCAGAAAATATGAGACAGTTGAAATAGTCCAGTCCGAAGAGCATTTAAAAAGACCGTACCTTGCAAAAAGGGGTAGGAAAGATTTTATTGTTTTAATCAGTCTTTGTGGGATCCAATAACATGAATTCAGAGTTTGCACACAAAATTTCGAACGGCAAAACATTTAGTAGCCAAAAAACCTCGAAATTTTCGGACTTTTTTCCGGTTTTTGGCTTATAACTCCAAATCTGGCACTCTTACGCCAAAAGTCACTATATACAAAACTAAAGTTGATAAAATTCCGCGTCGATTAAAAAAAAGATAGTCCGTAATCGTCCGGATGGGAAATGTTTTACGATCTTTTCGCGATTTTTTTTCCAATTTATGCAAAAACTGACAGTAATCGATTTTCAATGTGTTGTACTGCTACAACATCAAATCCAATCGCCAACCCCTCACCCTAAAATTCTGACTTTCTTTTTTTAATCGACGCGGAATTTTATGAACTTTAGTTTTGTACCTAAGTATATATAATGACGTTTGGCGTAAAAGTGACAGTTTTGGAGTTATAAGCCAAAGACTGAAATAATCCGAAAATGTCGAAGGTTTCTGGCTACCAAAAGTTTTGCCGTTCGAAATTTTGAATTCATGTTATTGGGTCCCACACAGACCGATTGAAACAATAAAATCTTTTACAACACTTTTTGCAAGATAAATTTCTCTACGGACTGGGCTAAAACTACAAAAGAAAAAAAAAAGTGCACAGACAAAATAATTTTGAGAAGATGATGGAAGAAGAGGTAATTGATGACATAAGCGAACGTAATGAGTGAAATGAGTACAAAAATCAAACGTAATGAGTGAATGAGTAAAAAAATTAAAATTAGGATGGACTTCCAGGAATAGATTGGCTGGAAGTTGAACTCTGCTTAGTGGACGGTGCTGCAGGTAATTTGTAGTTGCGTAGGGGGCGTAAAACAGGGTCGACGATGAAACCGCAAGTCGCTGTAACTTGCGGCTTCATCGTCGACCATGTTTTAGCTGTAACTCTCTATGGTGGGGGGTGGGGGTGGTTGTAGTGAGAGGGCGGGGGTTGGCTGTAACTCTTAAGGCGGACAGGGGATGCCAGGATGGTGGTGAGGGAGGGGGCGGGGGTTGGCTGTAACTCTTAAGGTGGACATGGGAAGGAGGGAGGGGGATGCATGAGGGTGGCGAGGGATGTCCGTCGGCGAAGGGAGGAGGCGGTGTGGTCCCCGACAGCCAATAATTATTCTTACTACCACCTTTCGACTATTCATTGGCCGCCAGAATTCCCACTATTCCGTCATACACGAGCCGATATTTGTGGCAGATTTGGTCGGCCGACCTCGTCCTGCCTGACATCGTTAACGATCAGGAGTGACAGATGAGATCGCTCGCCGTCCGTGAAAAATTTATCAACAGACTTTCCATGCCCGAGATCTGTCAGCCGATCTCATCTGCTCGTTACTGGGATGAAATCTGGAAGATTTTTTAGATATTCAGGTCTGTCATTGACGTTCGTCTGGCAGTTTCGAGTCATCAGTCGGATCCGAAAGTTTATAGAGATCGGTGACTGATTTGCAGTAAGTTGACGTCATAGTAATAAACGCAAATCGCCGCGTTTTGCGTCGGGTATTCTTCTCATTGCCCATAGAACGAACGGCTAAGCGAAGAAAACAAAAGTTTTAGAAAAGTTGTGGGTTTTGGAAAGGTCTCAAAAACTCGAAAAAGGTTGAATTGAATTGAATCGAATTGAGGGGTTCATCTAGGATGAAATTAATCTTTGAAGACCTAAAACGACTCACAAACATCGAAAAATTATTTTAATCGATTTTGATTAAGGAAGAAAATTGAGTTAGATTGACTGATAGGAATTTCCGTCAGTAGGTAATTGTGTACAGAGATGAACCACGTTACGTCAATTCCTAACAGTTATGAGACTTACAAACACTTGAACAGTGAATCATAAACCGCAGTGGAAAAAATTGCAGTGTTATAATATTTGTTCCCAACGTCACCCTGAGCTGTTTATCAATTTTTTACCTTTGTTTTACTGTGCTAGTGATACATTATTCAGTATTTTCTGTATTACTAATAGTACTAAGAATTATGTAGCAGTCATAGAGCAACTCCCATAGTGCATATATCGCATTGTGAATTATGAAGATTTTTCTCTCTTCAAATAGTGTGATTGATATTTTCCTTCATCCCCGCCAAGAGCTCTGGTACAGCAAATACAGACAGTAAGTCTGTATTTGTCCCGACACTAGTCTTATCTCTAAATTGTTACAATCAAGTGTCGTCACTATTCCATATGATTACTCGACAATCTTTCCGTACAGATTTCAGTTGGCGTGTAGTCCGTCGAGTAACAATTTTGTTATCTCGACTTGTGGCTTTCAGTTTTACACGTCACCGTGCATGAAAAATTATTGCACGCCAATTATTCAATTCGAGTTCCTCACCGGAAAGATAACCAGGGAAAGATAAACTCTCGTTCAGCTGATACGAGACGTAGTGCAACGGGTCATTGATCTACAGGATATGCGTTTTTCAAATTTACTCTAACATTGTTGTCTTAGGTCCGGTTCCGCCAGAGTTTTCAATCAATGTTTAATCATTCTAATGATTAAATCGGAGATCTCATTTGACCAACGATGTCGCGTTTAAAAGTGCAAGTTGAACATCTAGGGCTTCTTGCCAGTCCTGCTTTACTTTAGCTACTGTAAGCATATTCTCAATACTCGTTCGACCTGACCGTTTGCTCTACTCTAACCTGTTGCAACAAAATGAAGTTGAATATTATGGGGATCACAGGACTCTTTGAATTCGTTGCCCAAGTAGCATCGTTCAGGACGTACCGAAGCAACATTAGAAGAAGAAGAAAACATGTTTATTGCCAACTAACTTGTATAGGTACAATTAAGTTAATGAAAATACGTTAATGTAATTTACATGAATACGAATATAATTAGGTGGACAGTAAATGTAAATGATATTGCCAGAAAGTAGGTACAATATTTACAACAATCACAAAATTGGTGAAAACAAAAACATGATAGACATGGGTGTATCGTCCGTCTGCCCTGTGGTTTGAGCCATCCTTGTTAATATCTACGTTATTTTGATTTATATTTTCATTCTTATTTTATTTATATCTATTTCTTACGGTGCGATCACTAATTCATGCCTGTGCTTCTACTACATGATATATATTATATCTAAGGTCTATTGGCCACTCACTACCAGTTAAACTCCGCGACTACAAAGCAACATTAGCCTTGAGGGCTTTTACACGACCAGCAGAGCCAATGTGATAGGAAATATGCAGTAACTCATATTTTGGGAAAGCATCAATAAAAAAATTCAGCATGGCTATAAGAGCGAATGTTCGAAGTCTAATGTCTCCATTGCAGGACTTGATGTCCATGAAGAACACCTCAAGTATCAACCACGTTTCTTCATCTTCAAAGTGCTCCAGTTTGAGAACGGAATAGGATATCTCGCAATAGTGATTCACTATCGTGTTCAGCGTTAAAAATGAGGGGTCACTTGTCAGAATATTTCAGTTTGGGAATTTATGAGTAATTCCAGTAATTTATGAGTAATTCTACTTGAGAATAGGGTGCAGTTCTGGACTGAGCCTTTGAAACCTGGCAGGTGATCGAGTTTTCAAACGAAAATAAATAAACGAAGATAAATAAACTATTAAAACTATCCAGCCGAATTTGGATGATTAGCGTCCATAATCAACGCTCTACTCACTTGTACATTTGGATAATAACCATAAACATACAAATATAAAATTTCCACTGCTCCTGGTTGGAATTGACTCCTACTGTGATCCACAGTCATCCAAGTCACATTTTACATAATCACCAACAGTTTCCGAAAATTTGGAATCATGATATTTATAAAACATAAAAATTAACATTAATCATAGGCTCTTATGAAGTGGAAAGATTCCTCTATAAATCCATATTCTTTGCCAACACGTCATGCAACATGAAACACACATAAATCATAAGAAATGACGTGCATCAATTAACTTCCACTCGGGCCTCACTTTGAGTAGGTATAATGAATGTCTACAAATTTGAATAGTTTATTAAAATGATAATATTGTCAGTAGAAGTCTACTGATTTTGTATTCGGCCTTTGGACAAGGATTGAGTTATCTTCATCTACTCCTTGTTAAAGCTCTGATATAGATGTTATTGAAGATTATTCATAACTCAAGGAGCAGGAGGATGCGTTCGAAACAAGACTAAAACCCAAACATAAAACTTACCACGGGTCAGTGTGGGATAGTACATGTGATTTATTGTCGTCGGCCCAAGATGAATAGCTCTGTCACTAATCCACCTAATTGCCCCAGCACTCTCTCACCTTATTAATCTCAACGGAAGGGGGTGTTTGTCCGCATCCCTGCGATGATGCCTTCATCGACACCCCAAAAAAAATAACGTCTTTCTCACCAGCCCTCACTAAACTAAGAACAGGGCGGCTAGTTGTGGTTTTTACCTTTTTTAAGGGGTATGTTTCGTTTTATTTCCGAAAGCCTCGGAGAGTGGGAAAAAGAGAGGTCATAACTCAGACGGGGCGTAGCCCCAGTTTCGAACTGTAAGGCGTTCAACGTAGGAACAGCCCCTGTAACTCCGTCTCCATTATGTTCCTTATACAGATCCGGTAGATCTCATTATGATTATTTTCTGTTTTTGTTTTTCCTCCGGTTTCTTCCCCGACGACGCTCAAAACCGGGACGAATAAATCTCCGTAGAAAAGGTCGATTGCCGTCAAAATCAATTAGAGCGAACCGAAATCTACAAGACGCCACGGAACTTTGGTACAATTAGGACATTTGGAACGTCGCCGGCGAGTTTTCTTTCCCACCTGTTTTATGACTGATCGTAAAACTAAGAATTCGGATGGGGGTAAGATACAGGTACAAACGGGCAATTAGGAATGGTGTAGGGCCAAGACCTGAGGTAACTCTGTTAGTTGGGATGATGGACGAAAAGCGATCAAGAAATTGACCGGCTCACTTCCTGATGGACATTAGCTCTGTACTCATTTCTAAGAACCATAATTAAGGTTGATCCACATACTACGGATTATTTCTTGTAAATGTGACGCAACAACAACTTTTACACAGTATAAAACTCTGATGAAACAGTGTCATAATATGACATATTATGATAGGTACAGTGTATTATAGTCGTTGAATGTAGTAACCCTCGTGGCCCTAGGGTAACTCAAACATTACTTGATCTTTGCAATAAATCTAGTCGGACTCTAGTCCAAACATTGGACATATCGTTTAGTCAAGTAATCAGTCACCAAACTCGCATTATTAGACTACTCTGCCACGGATAATCAACAAAAATTAAATTGATTAAAATGCTGTTTATTACGATCTAAAATATACGACGTAATATAAACAGTACAGTACTCGTCTGAAGGCTTCGATTGTTGTGACTATGAGGTTTCATTTAATGATTGATGAGAATCAAATTAAATTTTAAATACATGAAAAACCTCAAATCTTAATTTGAGAACGACACCTTATAATATAACATTATGTATAACATTATAACATTATGCCATATTATGGCATAATGTTTGACATAATTCTATCATTCTTCAAACATACAAATAACAGAATATTCGGTAGTTTTCATATGATGGGACTACACACAGTAAATTGGACAATTTGGATTTTAGTGTTGATATGCACGACCAAAGGTTTTCTGCTCCCGCTCACAATCAGTATGATGTGCCTCCATTTGGATTTTTTTAAATAAATTATTCTCTAAAGATTTTTCATTTCAATAATACAACTTTAACGTTCAACGTTTTAAGTTTACGGGTGCCAACTGTAGGGTTGCACAAAGAAAAGCAATATACAACCTTTACAAACGTAGACCATTAGACCTCCTCACGACTCACTAGTGTGGAGTAATGTGTAGTGGATATAGGAAGTGATCTATAGACCACAAAAAACGCTCTAATGTATTAGAAAAACGTTGCTAGATGTTGGTTGTAACATGAATAATGAATAATTTTTAAATTTTTTTTTTTTTAAAGACAGGGAACAGGAAAACATTGGTGGTGGAGGTTAGGGGTAGGAGGATCAGGTTTTTATATGAACACTCAACAGGTGCGAAGCGCCGAGCACCCTATATACGTGGCTGGCGGGCAATATGGATATCAATACTTTTTGCGGCTGAGGAGGTTTTTGGCGGGCGAGTTTATACAACAGAATTGCTTTTAGGGGTGTTCTAATACAGTTGTAACATAAATAAATGAATAATTTAAAAAAAAAAGGATATCTCGAGGATTCTCTTTAATTGGGAGTTGGGAAATACGAGAACATACCTATGAAATTACTACAATTTCCTGGAGTTTTTCTAGGGGCATATCTACTGAGTTGTTTCTTATTTCTGATATTCAAGCAACAGCCAATACTATTCGGCCCGAAGCCAGTATATGCCATCATATGACGACGTGATAAATACGAGTAAATATGTGCGACATTGTGAACTTTCCATCGCCCCGTCAACATTTCTGACCCCAACCGGGTTCGGAGACGGTCTGAATCGGAGGCTTCTCAGACGTTTAACGCGGAATGAGTATGCGCCCGGTTATGCGACCTTAATTATTCTTTGCCGGTGGTCCCTTCGAAAACATTTGGAGACCCCTAAAAGGCTCAGTGGATCGCACATAAATTTTTGGAGCGTTTCATAAAAGAAAAAAAAAGTCACAACCAGAGGCGATTTTTGAAGGATCATTTCTCTTGAATGTGTACCGATTTTTTTTAATGCGAAATCAACACAAAAGAAAGGGGGTTCTACAGTTTAAAAAATGCGAGGTAAAATTTTACAAGCAGAGTTATAAATTACTCGGAGTTATATCTTTCAGAAAGATATAAAAAGATCTACAAATTTCCACCGAAACTAAGACTCGAATGTCAAACAACTCTCCTCATAATCTGCTCTCATCCTGCTCTCTCGAAATTTGGTACGTCTACCATCCGAACGGATTCACCCTTAAATACTGGGTGGTGCAGCTTTATCTCATAACGGGTTTTACATCGTAACCTACTTAATGTAATTTTTTTGTTAACTTTCTGGAAGAAGGTTGATAGAGCTTCAAATAACAGGTCATTGGTTAACGAAATATTAATATATGAATACTAGTAATTTATACTTCAAGAAGAACTCGAAAGAAAATGGCGGTAATTTGTTCGAAATCACTAAACAGGGGATGCGCTGAAATGTCAATCGGTTCAGTTATGAAAACTAAGATATCTGGAATGTTTTTGGATTTTTTGGACCGCCCGAAGGGGTCCTACAACGCATTTGTAGTTACGCCCTTTGGGATCTGACTCGGATAGTATTAATTACTTACGCGGTACGTATCAACTTTAGAGACCTTTGGCATACAATAAAAGTTGTCGGGAATGGTCCATTTAGGAAAAATTTGGAGCAGTCAAAATCTGATATTTTGAAAAATGTAAAAGGGTAAAAACAAGGGTAAAAACATGAGAATGATAAGTAGGTACATTACTTTCAATAAATTTTATTTTGTTAAAATAACGTGTTTTCTTAAAATTACAGGTCCCTAAAGGGCGTAACCACAAGTGGGTTGTGGGACCCCTTCCCATGGTCCAAAAAATCCGAATTTTTTTTAGATATCTTAGTTTTCATAACTGAAACGATTAAGATTTTAGCGTATCAACATTTCGAACTTTCGTGAAAAGAATACACCTCTATTATCGGGTGACTGGAGGCTTACTAACGAACTAATCAATTTTTGATGACACCGCAGATATGGTGTAGGCTTGAGGTGAAATTGAGGATAAGAGCAATAGAAAATACCTACCACATGGATAATGGCTAAAACTGTACTAAGTACATCACTTTTAAAATGCTCAAAATCAACAATCAAGTAGAAGGAAGTACGACTTTGTGTACATACCAATAAAGATCAATTGTACTGTGTTACTTTAACTTGTTGAGTTTCCAATTACATGGCATTATTACTCTTTCACGGATGCTGAAATCATTGGAATAGTTTAGCCCCCAAGACACCTCCAATAAGATCTGCTAAGGCACTATATGGTTTATTGCTTCGAGGTTTATCAACCAAACTAAAATTAGGGCGACTCCAATGGTTCATTATCGAAGATGGTAAACCAAAATGGACATTTTCCATTCTAATGTAGTTCACCAGAGTGGATTATCTGGACTGGAAGTCCTAATTTACCGTTGAATTTAGCGCATTCATCATGTTCCATTTTTAAACTGGTTGTTTTGAGTGTATTGAGTGAGTATTTATAACCAAAAGTGTATGTACGTTGACCATCCTTGGAGTTGTGGTCAGTGAATTTCTATGGGCTAATGCATTTGAATAGTATCTGCAGATTCAAAATATACCATACTGAAGGATAGTATTCTTCGTATGGTCTCTTCAGTCTACTGAATAAGTCAAATTGTTTATGGTGAAATCTTGTGCTTCATAACTCACCGTCAGAACCCCGGTAGCCTGTACTTGAAACGGCGGAAATATGAATGTCAATAAATCGAGGTATTGGTTCTCGCACCGAGAACCATTTTATGGACCAACTTCTCCCGTAGAGGCATCGAGAAACCGTATAATGTCACCGGACTATAGAAACTCCACCAGACTCCAGTACTAAGATCTTTTAGGTGAAACTTTTCTTCATTTGAAAGTCCTGTTATGTGAAGAGACATCGACTTACGAGAACCGTATTCTAAACAGAAGCAGTCCAGTCAATGAATGCTCAAACAGGGGGTGGGAGTGTAGAGTGCGTTGAAGAGGAGAATCCGCATTCCTTCGAAAATGTGTTCATTGAGACTAGGTATTGAACATACTAAAATTCCTGGCTTTTAGGGCGGGCGCAAGGGGGTGGATTTTTCAGTTTTTCGCTTAATACAACGAAAACGGTGTATTTTTTCATATGCCTAACATTCTAATTACAAAATGAAAGCTGTTAAAATTATCTAAAATTTTGATTCTATACGTTTTGTAACATTTCTCAACAGTTTCCGAGATAGTCAAACTCAAACATCGACAATTTGCAAAAATCGGCTTTAACCCCTCGTTTTTTGTCAATCATTGCTCTGTTCCTTTGAAACCGTTTATCGGAGAAGAAAGTGGTAGGAGAGGAAGTTGTAGAGGGTTGAATTAGCTTTAAGAATATATGGCTGAATGTCAACTTATCCCGAGTCGTTCTAAATTGGAGCAATTTTGAGAATTCCGTCAAAAACTTACATATCCACCTTTAAATGCACTCTCATTTCTCTCGTCATTTTTTATTAAAGTCCTTCAATTTACGCCTAAATATTCAGTATTTAGTACATGTAGTCACTGCATACTCATGTACACCGGTTTATATACCTACTCACATGTTACCTATATGTAAATATAGTGTTATGATCTTGATGACTAGTGGAAGTATATGGATGCGTTGAATGACCAAATGTAAATATACATATAAATGGTACCAATTAACACAAATTTCTCCTTCTCTTTGACTACAAAATGGCTAATATTCAGCTTTAGCAGTCACTAGGTACTCCAACCTGGTGTGATGTAGGTATAGTAGTTAGAGAGAAATAGAATTTGGCTATAAAAAACGAATTTTTCATTTAAAGAAAAAGGTATGAAAGGTAGACATTCAGTTATTGTCAGTCATTCCCTGAACGCTCTATATATAGATATATACGATAGAAAGAATTAAATCGCTAAAAAACTTAGGTTGGGTGGAATCTTAGGAACCCCCTCCGAAATAAAAGCTTGGATCCGCCCCTGATTGAATGTCACCCTAATGATTGGCGTGCGTTGATGCTGAACAAATAGTCTGGGCGTTCTATTACTTTTTTCCTTAGTTTTGAGACTACTCGTCAGAGTTTTCTTTCACCGGGAACGTCATTAACCTTATCATGCTTGTGATAATAAGTGTTTCAAGAAAAGACCTGCGTGGTTTCGGTATATCCGCTCCAATTAGGAACGAAGTGTTTTAAGAAACCTGAATGTGTCAAATGATCGTACGATATACGCCCGTGTTTAGGTTCGTGTGTGCTTGTGGATTATTAGTACGAGGGGTGTTTTACCTCTGGATTGCTCGGTTGTAAAGGGCGCGAGCTCCCGAAGCGGCACAAGACAGTCACGCGAGCCTCCGTTGGACGTCCGCCAAAGTAGGTACCCGCAACTCCGATTCCGCCGCTCGAATCACCCATATTGGCTTCAGTTTAATCTAAACAGTACAGTTTCTTCCCCGCTCATGTTACAAAAACCGTGTAGCCGAGTTACAGGAGCAGGTTCTCAATGAGCAGACTTGAGATTTTGTTACTGACTTTTTGATTTTGATACAAACTCCACCTTCTGATTCGACTCTTCATCGAGTGGATAAACCAATTTCGGGCTTCTCGCTCACCATCATCATCTGAAATAACCAAAATCTCCACTTTCCAAGTTAATAAAATTTAATAATAATTAAAAGATCATTTTTACTCAATGGGCCCAGGCAGTAATAATTACACCTCTTAGACAATTATTGTCTAAGAGGTGCAATAGGATAAGCCCATCTGCGACTGAACGATGCAGTCTAGGTGCTCTGTTGTATTGTACTCCATGACCTCGTCCATGACATTCAACTTATTCTTAACATTTATCGGTAGAAAATTTCAAATAATATCAGTAAGTACGTAGATAAACCTAATAACATACCTACTATAATCTTCGTAAATAATCTATCAGTGTGTTTCAAATACAACCGACTGTATTA
Source organism: Stenodema calcarata (assembly GCA_963920205.1). NCBI lineage: Eukaryota > Metazoa > Arthropoda > Insecta > Hemiptera > Miridae > Stenodema > Stenodema calcarata. Next base: position 5,594,755 of record OY986055.1, on the reverse strand, counting down.
CGAGTACATCTGGTATAAACACGTTGTGTTCTTCCCTCATCCATTAGAAATACCTAAGTATGTCCATTAAATGAACTAAGTAATCGGATACATAAAAATCCTTCCCATTTGACTTTCTCAAAAACTCCCACTCATTAGTCATTATTATGTCAACCTATACAGCCCCTTCATCGGGCCTTTTTAGAGGTCGAGAATAAATTGATTTAAATATTTCACCGCCCTGGAGACACGAGAGATAAAAACCTTTGGGCTCAATTAGGAGATTTATTGTCGAACTCGGAGCGGCCATGGTAATGAGAAGGGCCCGTGTTAAATACACCCTGGTTACACCCGGTTCTTAGGAGGGTTACGTTATAGTTACAACGGGCTTGAAGGTTCATTTTAATGCACCTTGTTTACTAATCCCTCGGTAGTTGAGATAGTTTGTTACTGCCAGGGGCTTTATCAGTTTTGTTGTCGATTTGGTCTCTTGACCAGGATGCATTGAAGGAGGCAAGCACGAAGTGTTACAATCGGTACACCTTTCTCTAACAATACGTGTACTGGGTTTGAACCGTTAACTGTATGAGTGTAGGTCCAATTTGCCAATATTGGAAGTCTCCGTGATGAAATACAGTGAAATCCGCATATTAAGGTGCGTTTCCACCGGCCGAACGAACGAACATATCCGAACGAACAAATGTTTGTGCGTTCACTGCGTTGGGCAACGCAGGTTAACAACCGTTTCCACCGGCCGAGCGAACGAACATATCCGAACGAACAAATGTTTGTTTGTTCACTCAGTTCGGCAACGCACGTTGGTAACCGTTTCCACCGGCCGTGCAAACATTTCCACTGGCCGTGCCCGCACGAAGAAATGATGACGCCGAACAAACATTCGTTCGCTTCGGTGGAAACAGCTCATTTTGTTCGTGTCGTTCTTCCACATTTCTCATTTCAATTTCCACGTTTTCCACATTAATCATTTCAATCCTAGGAAATTTCAATTCATTTCAATTCTAGATGGACGAAGATTTAGTTTGTATTTCGGCCGCTTTTGTTGTAATCTCTTTGTTGACTAAAAAGAAGAGGAAAAAACCATGCCTGTGGGTTTCAAAATTTATCCAGAAGAGGGTGAAAATCAATATTGACACTCTCCTTCAAGAATTGAACCACGAGCCGGTGTAGGCGGACGGAAGTACCCACCTACCCTGGGTAGTTCTATCCTAGGACAAATGTACCCACCTACATTGGGGTAGGGTACTTCTGTCCTAGGACACAAGTACCCACCTACACTGGGTAGTTCTGTCCTAGGCCAAATGTACCCACCTACATTGGGGTAGGGTACTTCTGTCCTAGGACAAATGTACCCACCTACACTGGGTAGTTCTGTCCTAGGCCAAATGTACCCACCTACATTGGGGTAGGGTACTTCTGTCCTAGGACAAATGTACCCACCTACACTGGGTAGTTCTGTCCTAGGCCAAATGTACCCACCTACATTGGGGTAGGGTACTTCTGTCCTAGGACAAATGTACCCACCTACATTGGGTAGTTCTGTCCTAGGCCAAATGTACCCACCTACATTGGGGTAGGGTACTTCTGTCCTAGGACAAAAGTACCCGCCTACACTGGGTAGTTCTGTCCTAGGCCAAATGTACCCACCTACATTGGGGTAGGGTACTTCTGTCCTAGGACAGAAGTACCCACCTACACTGGGTAGTTTCTTCCCTTTATCTGCCCTAAAAATTACTTTTCATGCATTCGTGTACTCTGAGCTACTTTTAGATCATTTGAGATGGCAATAAAGTCAGTATGCGACTTATATTTAGATCTAAATATCGAAGCCCTAGCAAACCTTTGTTTTTACCCGTGCTCAAAATTTATGTTCTGAGAACATGTCAATTTCTCAAAAAATAATTTTTTAAATTTTACAATTCTGAAATAAAAATTATAAAAAATTTACAATTCTAATTATAAAAATTTTACAATTCTGAAAAATAATTACAATAATTGTAAAATTTTTCAGAATTTTTCTGAAATAAAAATTATTGAAATGAGCGATTCCCTTGGAAAATAGGTAATTATTAATTTCGACCCTCTGGAAAAAACCATGCCGATGGGTTTCGAAAATGAAAATGATGAAAATGAATGTTGACAGTCTCCTTCAAGAGTTGAAAGAGTTTCGAAATTTTTTCCGGATGGAATCACGGAACATTTTTCACGGTTTTATTAGCTCCAGAATTAAATTCATTGGTCCACTCCATAGCAAAATATAACGAATGAAAAAGTAATGAAAAAGTCGAGAAACCCGAACTAGAAAACCGAAATCAACAACCGAGCGAACGATAAAAAGATCGGCCTGGGCCGATCGCTGAAAATGGTTGACGAACGAACGTTTGTTCGCATGTTTGAAGGATCACCTGTTTCCACTGGCCGAACACGCCGAACGAAGATTCGCTCGGTCACCTAGTGAACAAACGAACATTCGCTCGTCAGGTGTTTCCACCAACCGAACGCCGAACGAAGATTCGCTCGGCCACCTAGTGATGACGAGTGAACAAACGAACATTCGCTCGTCTGCTGTTTCCACCAACCGAACGAACACACATTTCTTCGTTCGCCGGTGTTCGTTCGGCCAGTGGAAACGCACCTTTAGAGACACTTCGAAAACTCAAGAAGTATGACATTGTTAACCTACCAACAAATCAGAAATCTCCATGGGCATCGTAGGAGTTTCAAAAACGAAAAACTTAATACCACTCAATGATTCGAATACCACGTATCAGAAAATATCCAACTTTTCAGGAGAGCAAAAGAACGTTCAAGTCCGCGTTAATGTTGTCATTCTGGATTTTGTTTAAATCGTGTTGTGCCTTGACAACCCTCTCCAATAATGGGCATAGAAAAAAATCCCTTAAATGGCTTTGTGAACACGACAACACTCATACGTGGTATTGTCAGCACAAAAATGGTGCGGTTAGTGGCTAATTTGAGATTATTGCAACAAAATTCAAATTAAAAACTTTTTCTCTTGAAATTAATTTATTACTGAAGTAGGTAATCAATTTATTACCGAATCACCACCGCTGAAAATTTAGAAAACCATTAAAAATTATTATTACATTTTATTTAATAATTCTAGTGTACTCACTTACAATGTAAATAAAATGAAAAATTCCAAGAAACTGAGTTTTAGTAAATTAAAATCCAATTTGAGGACAGTGTGCCCAGTGGTACACTTCATTCTTCATTATTTTCACCCCTCCCTCTAATTCCCTGATAAAAATGATACGTGTTATTCGAACGCCAAAATTATCTTAATTCTGATACGCGGTACATATTGGATCCCTTGACGAGAAGTCTGATACGAGGTGTTGGAAGCAGTAAACAAACAAAACTGATACGGGCTATTAGAAAACTGGATATTTCTCCCATGAGCAATTTTTCTAGAGACTTGGCGATAGCACCATTCGATTGGGCGTTGAGAAATACTTTACGGTCCATTAAAAACAGAATTTGGCCAAAATGATACGTGGTATTAGAATGAGGGTATCGTTATGATTCGTATAAATCAGCTGTTATGAAAATGGGCTTCTACGCCCTTGTTGATATTTTTCGGTTCTACCCTCGAGTCCTCATTGTAGACAAACGGCAGGTCGAAGTTCGTATGATGGAGGTTTTATAAATTCAATATTAAATATTGAATATTGAATTTATAAAACCTCCATCATACGAAATTTTGTGTTCTACGGAACTTGAACCATAAACCAACCAGTTTTAAGGAGGTAAACGAGTTTCCAATAATGATTCTGTAATAATTACAGAATCTTTATTGAATTATTGAAAATATTGAATTCAAAATATTCAATTATTGAAAATAATAAACCGAAAATCGCTTGGATGCTATCTGACATTTGGGTGATTTTCAGCACTGTAATTAACTGAATAAATCACATGAGTATAATATATATAATATGCGGTTGCCATTCTGGTTCTCGGTAAATATGTACATTTGTGAGTCGGTTTCCAGCTCTTGCTCTCCACTTATAATCTTGAGAAGGATCACAGCCCTGGTGTGGTTGGGCGTCTCTGAACGTATAAGGTATAACTCTATACATAAGGCTTGACATATGTCTCAGTTCGTTGACCCACAAGAGCGAGCATTTCTATACTCTCAACCTCTGAGCAGCAAGAGTCGTGATTTTCCACGTCTTAATCGAACTAATAACTTCCAGTAAAAATAGCACTTTGTCGAGGTCACTCCTAACAACAGCCACGATTTTTTAAAGCAACGAAACTTTTGGTAGATGTCATATCGTCTGAGAAACCCTAAAATCAACCCTACAATATCAATCCGGACCCTTCTGAATCCCCCGATGCCCTCCCGGTTTATTTGATTAATTCCTTCCAATCCACTTATCCGACCTAAGTGCCTTTTAATCCAAATGATAGCCCTTCTTGAACTCCCGATAACGCTCTCGGCATTCCTCCGAAAAACCAGACAAAAAAGTCTGGAATCCCTTAATTCTTTCACCTAGCTAAGACTCTTCATTAATCCCAGTGTTATCCACCGTGTAAGAAAAACAGCCGGAACGGGTTTATTATGAAATGTCGACGGGTTTAATGGATGCTACCCGACTAAAGTCGCTAGTAGCCGCGTCGCTAAATCATCGTCAGAATTACAAATATCTTTGAATATTGATTGAAACCCATCGGGGAACCTTTTCATTGATCTCTTTATCGGCTCTTTAGAGGACCATTTAGGAGTGTGATGAACGGGTGGATGTTATGGAAATCAAGGAATAAACTAGGGGAAATCACTGCAAGAAACCGACAGACGTTGTAAATCAACTTCCCGTCGGTCTGGTTAACCGGCTTTAATAAAATGCGCGACTTTGTAAAAGGGCTGGCGACTGTATTCAGGAAGACGTTCGAGATCAGTGATGAATATTAGGTACGAGTTTGCTTTTGTCGCTGCAATAAATATGCGGAGAGAAAATGAAATAAATCTTTCAATATTTTAATATCCTTGTTCTTTTGTCGTCAAAATCAAGTTTCTGTCGTCTATTCGAACATAAACTTCCAAATAAACGTTGTTAATGACAATTAATTGTGGAATAAAGTAACCAATTTACGTCTACATACAACGGGGGGACTTTGGACGTCACCATTCGATCTTCTTACCCGTATGCGTCAAATAGTTTTGACTGGAGCCACGCCGTCATGTCAATCTTCATTCATCATGAAAGACACAAAGTCAAATGAGTCAAGCTGCAGTGATTCTGAGTACAACATAGACATCTGCACTCGTTGTACAGCTACGTTGGGAATATTCTACTTGTAAGAAAGATTGATGTTAGGAAGATGGAGATCAAAATTACCAAAATCACAGAAAGTAGTAACTTTAGTGGATTTTTGTGGAACGTACTGCGGGTGGGCAAGATCTGAAGGGTCGCCCACTACCCGTACCTTCAACCTCCATACCTATAAAATTTATTGTGCTCCATCTCTAAACCATTATAACTAATATTTCATATTAGTTATAAATATCAGTTATAATATAATGGTGTAGATATGGCTTGACTTGCGTTGCCAGGTTTATGTTTACGTTTATTGTCCCTTGGAAATGATAAATAAGTATTGTAGCAAATACTTCCTATAACTCAAGTTTGGGTATTGAATCTTTTTTTACTTTTCCAAGAATTTGAGTAAGTAGGTACGCTGTTTTCTTATTCGGAAACCATTCTCACAAACATGAATCTGTGGCTACCTCTAGACAACTTTCGAGTAGTTTTCGGTATGCTGACAGGTACTACCTATAGCCTACATTGTAATGTGCCTTTCTCGTGTGTCTTTGCATGAAACGTGCCTACTTCGTTCTCTTTGAGTATGGGATTGCCTCCTTATGACTGGTTTCATTGTTTTTATTGCAGTGAAAATGTATTCTGACTCCATTAACCAGGACGTTGATATCCTCCATGGAATTTTGGTAGAATTTTGGATGGGAAGACTGACCTACCACTTGCTTATACCTACTGTATTCTTTGTTATTTGGTAGGCAATATAAGAATCCGAAACCATCCGAATAAATTATTACAATTCCTTCTTAGTAAATAAGGACTTTCTGCTCAATTTAAAATTGGGTCACTTGGGCCATATCATACATAGGTTCAATTTTCAGTAGGTGTATTATACCTACTGCAAAGTTACCTGATTTTATATTGAGCAGAAAGTATCTTTTTACCGAGTAATGTCCTTTGATATTTTATTCACTCTGCAAAAATGTCTTTATTCTTTATATTACCTACTATATATTCTTGCTCAAGTATTGTACTGGTAATTTTATATTATCTTGAAAATATTATAAAACAATAATTAAAATTTGCTATTGAAACGTTTTGTTTTCAATAAAAACTATTCGCAAAGTTGTTCTTTATTCATTACTACTAGTGGCTATAAATATCGATTCCATGCTACGTCTAGTCCGTTTGGGTCGCCTACAACCCATTTTATTACTCGATAACCATTAAAGGTCAGAGTCTGAAATTTAGCATGAATAATCTGTAGCTAGGAGTTAGGAGAAAAATTTTTAAAGAAAAGCGTGGCGTGTTAAAATAAAATTAGCGACAAGATGAAGGATTTTTCAACGTGAAGATGTAAATGAATGCAAAATGAAGGCGCGGAATTCCAGAGGCTCATTAAAACCCGATCACCTAGCCAGCCAGCCCTCTGACGTCATACGCTCTTACGGCATAGGCTGTGACGTAATAGTTGGCCTCCTGCCAGCCGTCTGACATCATACGCTCGTGCGTCATAGGCTCTGACGTACTAGTTGGCCTCCGGCCAGCCGGCTGACGTCATAGGCTCTTACAGCATAGGCTTTGACGTATTAGTTGGCCTCCTGCCAGCCGTCTGACGTCATACGCTCGTGCGTCATAGGCTCTGACGTAGTGGCCCGCCGGTCGCTTGTGTTCTGACGTGATCTGAGGGAAAGGGTGAATCAAGGAAACAAATTTTTCCCGTTTCAGTTTATGTGCCAAAGCAAAGACATGAAAATGTCAAAAGAATGTCAACTCCATCCTGTTGTTGATACAGTCGAGAAATAAATGCTTGCATACGAGTCTGCAACACATTGGGACATTTTATGTCTTTAAAGAAGTGATTCAAGAACCTTCGAACAATGCTACATCACCTACCCCAGTAGCGCAGTTGTTATAGTTAATTGTAGGGTTCATCATAAATTATGAAGCTTGCATTCGTATAGACAATATAAATTATTGAGAATGATCACCTGTGTGTAAACAATTATTTAAACAATCACGCTCATACCACAGCTTGTCGGCCACGCACTCCGCAGTGGTTAACGTAATATGGTTAGGTAAATCGAGAGCTATCCAACGAGTGGTGAACGATTTTTGTACGATGATAACTGGCGAAGATAAAGTTCCGTAGCACCGAATCGGTTGTCAGCGAAAATCATCAGAAATTTTCGTGACGATTTCGTGTAACGCTTTTGTGTAACGTTTTTCGAGTTATGTGCCCGAGTAAAGATATAAGATGTCAAAAGTCAAACATTTAATTTCTTTGTCCAGATTAATTCAGACCTGAAGGTGAACGAGCTATTAGAAAATTAACATACGAGAGAAAACAGGAAAAGTTTGAAGTAAGGAAAACAGATTGAAGTTGAGCGTTGGAGGATTTTAATAAATGCCTGGTTGCGAAATTTGCCCAAACCTACAGTTAGATCCTGATTAAGTTCAATTTCTGTTAAGTCCAGGATGGAAATCTCTGAAACCGACTCTCAGATTGGATACTTTATTCGATCTACTTCCACCTAGTTTGCTATTTGTCTTTTCACTTATCGCCTGCCGCCACTCAGAATCTGCTACCTTCGTCACCATCGACTTTGGAAGCCGACTCCGAGTATTAGGCCTAGAAGACCTTCAAAAATAGAACTAACTCTCTCCAATAGTAAAAACATTCGAGTCGAACCCATTTGTCAGTTGGTCTCGCCCTGTCTGTTCCTTTCAACGCATCGGCGCTCCTTGCTAATTGACTCCATTCATCAGCCTCCGGTAGATCAATGATTTTCTCTTCTTTTTTTCCCCCCCGTCAATAGTTACCACATTCTGGTAATTTATAGTCGTTTTTCGGGTAGAGTGCGCGGCTTCTGTCCCGTTCTGCTTTCTTAAAGGAGCCTCCTGTACATGCTTAGCTCCACTGTCCGGCCGTCTCTCATAGATATGCTGACTTCTATTGTCTGCTAAACTACTCACTCATTGTGTCTGAGAGAGACTTGAAAATACCGTTACAAAGTATTTCCATACTACTCGCATTCAAGCAACACGTTACTGATTCGTGACTGTTTCATAATACGCATTCCTTTGGAAATTACGCATCATATGATATTATCACAACGTCTCATTTGCTGGCGCATGCTCTGCATACTATTGTATGAGATACACCCAAATTCATCGAATATTGTTTAGGATTGTGTAACTTCCGCCGTGATCAGTGAGTGCCAAATGGAACTCTGTGGTAGAACTGTATTGGTACAAGTGGGGTGATGCCAAATGTACAAGGTCTCCCTAGATTATAACTCTCTAATTATTGACTCTGGTTATCATGACAGACTCAAAAAGTGTGACGTCCAGACTTGCTAGTCTGACCATGGGTTCAGAGCTGAACTTCATTGAAGCAGCGACACTACGGATCATGGGCCAGCTTGGGATCCAGGAGACGTATTGCTGGGTTCGAAATCACTGGAAATGAAGCTACTGACCAAGAAGCAAACCTTGACGTCTCTCCGACCTATTCACGACCCACTCCAGAGTATTCACCTAACGACCTGAAACGATATATCGCCCAAAATATATTCCGCAAAGGGAAGATTGAATTTATGGATCACCATGCAGGGGGCCTATACAAGTCGCTGTTCCCAGGTTCAGGAAACCTTGGCTACGGATGCTCCTCACAGATCCTTCTATTGAGGAGTGGACACAGCTACTCAAATTCCACTTATGCAGAAAGAATACTTATAGTCCAATCTTCCCAATGCTGATTCTGCGGGGAGGATCCGGAGACCGATCAGCATATAGTCCTGGAATGTACCTGCCACTCGCTCTCCAGGAGGAAACTACTAAAAGAATTTAAGAAATTTAATAAAGAATTCCGTTGACAACCCTTTCAATCTCGACACGATTCTGGCGTCCTCGAAAATAGAAGTCTATAAATTATATATTTAGAGTTCAACTTTTGTAATACTATTAATATCAACTTGTGACCAACTTACCTTTATTCTCCAATTTATAGTAAGTATCTTAACTATGTATCGTATTATCTTGTAATGAAAATACCAACCTGTAACGGCTGTGTTCGAATAGAAGCAAAAGCCAATACACGAAAGAAAAAGTCTCTAATATTCACTGATTTCAGTCACCTGATAGTCACAGATGATTTGGCTTATGTTGATTTCTAACGATGAAGATATTCGATCTAATAGCAATTTGTACTGTGGTTTTGGGAGGAGAAAAACTCGAAAGGCTCTGGATGCAAACAAATAAACCATCGATTGCCTTTCTTGTTTTAATCAATTCGTGGTTTGCACTTGATTCGTATCATGTTACAAACTTATCAAACATATCAACCTGATGCAGTGAAACCAGAGGTGGTTTTCGGTTTAAATGTTATACTAGAGAATGGCACTGGGCTGTTGGGGGGCATGGGGCAGATAAGATGTGAAACGAGCTGGAAAGGCGGTCACTTAGCATAATGAGAGGGTAATCGCTCCTGCCCTCCGCTCCCTAAGTTACTAATTCATCCCAAGATACAAGCGGCTATCACTCATCTTTCCCAATCATGTCACCCTCAAGCGAACGTCTGTTACGAATTAACCGGATACTTGAGTGAAGATGAACTCGGCCAGTGATGCAACGCCTTGTATCGTTGTCTAACATGTTTCCCCTCACTGAAAGTGGCCAAATGGTTACCAAGCGAGTACTTTATCAGAACTTCCAAGCGGTGTATTAAACAATTTGATAAATTGAAATTGCCAAATTGCTAATTTTTAATCAGAAACTTGCAAGGTTTGTCGAAAAAACACCATTTGGATCGATTAAGCTTCGGGCAGAGCTACTGCACTTCAACGGTAAGCCATGTCACTGGCCATAATGAGGAGTGCTCCATGTGCAACCGACACGAAACAGTTTTAAGGAGGGAAAAATTACCCATAAATTCTAAAAATGAAACAGTCTGACAAGTGACACCTCATTTTAAAGGTTTTTGTTTTTAGGCTGAACATGAAGGTGAAGTAAGAATTGCGATATTTTATTCTGTTATCAAACCGGATCACTTTGAAGATGAAGAAACGTGGTTGATACTTGTTCTTCATGGTCATCAAGTCCTTCAATTTAGCCATTTTACATAAAACCAGTTTTCTTCGAAAATTTGCTCTTATAACCATGCTGCATGACTGTGGACTCCTTTTGCCTGTCTTTTGTATCTGTCCCGACCACTCGTTCACTTGCAAAAATGTTTATTATCTTTTTGGGAACAAGACGCCTCCAACAGACGGTTAGGAAAAACCATCTTGTGTAGTTTAATATTTCAACTTTTAATTTGCTTTCATTTTCTAGTAATTATCAATAAACCTTTTCCTTCTTCTTCTTCTTCTTCTTCCATTTAGACTTGATGGTACAACTATTTTTGATCTACTGCACTTGAACGGCACCTGAAAGAGGCTGGTGACGGTTTTGGGGAAAGTGATGAGACGAGTTAAGTAAGAATATTGGGAAATATTAAGGAGGAATATCGGCAAACATGACTACAATTTCCGTTTTGTGCTGAAAGAGCAGGGGAAAAATGAACCAAATACCAGGAAGAATGTAATATATTATTCGCATAGCCGCAGTACATTACAGCTAACTGTCAGCCGAAAGGGTGAAAACCACTAAACCTCTTTTCTAGTCCAACTTTGGCAAACACGCTAATAACACTACCAGTTTCCCTCTCACGAAATAATATCCTCTCGCAAGCCATTCCTATTGTTCTTTTCTCCGGTTTCTTTCTCTCCCCTGTAAACACCCTTAGTTTCACCCTTATCGCTTGAAGAATGTTTTCAATTTCGGCGTTTTGCCCTTTTCGGGGGAAAAAGGGTTGAGAAATCTCAAAAATCCGTGGGCCAGTGCCAGACTTCTGAAAAAAAAAAATTTAGCGTCTCCCCCAAGTTCGCATTATTAATAGTCTTCATCTCAGAGTCTCTCACCCGTGTAACGTCGGCTATTTCCACGACTATTATCGCTCTTTCTTTCTCATTTTTGCTTTTTCCACTCCTGTCTTTGTGCATCTCGATGTGAAAAAAAGCCTGTTTGCCGTTACAAAGCGGTTGAGAAGTGCTTTTATCTCGAGGTTTCCTCAAGCCTCTCAGAAAACCCTCAGACTTTATACGCTGAATCCGTTTGCAAACAATGGCCGAGTCGTTTACCGGATTTGTAAACAACGGCAGACACTTTCTGATCTTGAAAAAACAAACAGATGATCCACAATGTATTCTCGCCTCGTAAAACGTGGAACACAAATAACCACATGATGATCCTCTGTGGTTGCAGAGTTTTATCGATTGTGACTTGATGGAATGTGCTGTGGAAGTTGGAGTGTATTATCGAATTATATAAAATTAAGTTACCACAAACAAGTGAGTTCCGATTAGTTTCAAGGGAATTTTTGTGCATTTTTGCTCAGGAGCTTTAAAAAATGTTAATTGGACTCTGAAAGGTGATTCTATCTAACCAGGCTGCTTCCTACTATCGGCCACCTACTTCATGTCTCGTAATAAACCACCAGATTTACTGTCATATAAATATCAGTTCGCTGATGACTGACAAAGGAACGCGAACCAGTAGCGAACAAGTGGGCGGAGCCATTGGCGGACGCCGAGTTTTATGCAGGGAATCATGCGAAGCTGTCGCTCCGGGCGATGCATCCTGGCGGTGGTCTCGTGTTCTTATGGCACATCCCATAAATATATACGTCGCTCTTCCTCCATCCTTAGCCGTAATTCCTTCTGAACCGATATGAGAATGAGACCTACCATAATTTCTGTTTTATTCTGTCGTCGGCTCAGCGGATCTCTGATGTCTGAGGCCAAGCAACTTACTAAACAGCCCACCAAGAAGTTGCAAAGTAGTTTTTTCAAGATTTGAATGTCGGCTTAGCAATGTTTTTAAATACGAATAAATACAATCGTGAGACCTCGATTATTATTAGATGTTTTTTTTTTTTTTAAATAATGGTTTTGATGGTTTATTATTAGTTGCATACCGCAGGACCGACCCCCACCCTGACATCTGTGACGACTCAAGCAAAAACATCACTCCGACTTAACCGAGGGCGTCAACTGAAAAACTGCAACAACAGCAATACAAACATCAGCATCAATAACTGCACAAAACGTCCCCCCCCCCCTCTCTCGTCATTTGCACCCCCTCCCCTTGATAATGGTGTTAAAATTCAATTCTGTGATTCACTTCTATTTCTTGTTGGCCTCCAGTCAGTCAGAGTCCAGTAAAGTGCTTTTGAACTCATGCATGTTCCCCACTAGGAGGTTATTGGACTTGAACTAGGAGGTTCATTATTCATTTTTGTACATTTTTGTGCAAAGCAGACATATTATTGTTGTATATGTCTGCTTTGCACAAAAATGTTTTGCACAAAAAAATGCTTTGCACAAAAAAAAAAGAAAAAATCATTAATCCGATTGTAGTTTTCGCAAAAGTAAAGTTATGCCATTCATTAAGGTTATTCAGCGTGATCTAATGGTGACAGATGTGGTATAACATGCATTAACGAGTATTTTCTCGATTTTCGTCACACATTACATGGCCCTGAGTCTCATCCTTAAGCATTGTGAAAGCTTCAGTACGCTCTGCAATTTACTCATTGTCAGATCACAGGACAATCGGCTTTGTCTGATCATACAGAACAATGCGTACACCGCCCTGTTCCTGAGTTCGATTTTGTCATTTGCGTTTTGACGATTCGTAAGTCAAACCATCAAATTATCAACAAATTGTTGGGGTTTATTAGACGATACAATACAATTATCAGCCGTGTAGAGAAAAGCCTCGCAATCATGTTATTTTGGATTTGTGAGCGTTTCCACTTACCCGACTCCAATGAATTAATCTACATCTATAAAATCGAATGTATGTCTGTCTGTCTTGTCTGTCCTTGATCGACGGCTAAACCGCCGAAACGATTTTGATAGGGATTCCTTCATTGCGATGAGCAAGTTCCAAGGATGGTTAGAATCTCCGAAACTTCCTATTTTGATGAGAACGGGCCTTTCCTTCGCGACGCCGCCCGGGTAGACAATTTTTAACTAAACCCGGGTAAATAACTAATAACTAACATAACCGAAATAACCTAATAACTAATTCCGGGCAAACTGGGAAAGGGCTGAAATTCATGAGAACGGCAAAAACGGTGCAGAAGGTACCGTGGTGGTAGAGATTTCAAATTTGGCATTTAGCCTTCTTAGGACTACTTGTAGCCTCCGTAGGACTCACGCTTAAAGCAGAACAGGCCCAGGATCAGCTGAGTGGCTCCTAAAGCTAATTTCTACGCTATTCACTATATGAAGTTGTAATTTAGCATCTAGCCTCCTTAAGACTTTAACCTGACGCTGCCCAGGCTCCGGATCAGCTGAGTGGCGGCTCCTTAAGCTAATGTTTGTGGTATTCACTATATGAACTGTAATTTGTCATATAGCTTCCTTAGGACGTTAACTTGATGCTGCCCAAGCCCACGATCAGCTAAGTGGCTCCTAAAGCTAATTTCTATGCAATTCACTCCATGAAGCTGTAGGTAATTTCGTTTATCAGCTGTCAAGGTTAACTATCAATGCACTGAGTTATTCGCGCACTTCGATCGAGGCAACGCCCGGGTAATCTACCTAGTATTTCGGGACAAGAAAAGTGTTGCCAAGCCAATTCCATCTGTTGATGATCCCAACAATATCATCTCCCTACTGTGCCTTGATCCAGCAAAAAGTACGTTTGAAAATCCTGATAGGTAAACCAAAAAGGCAACTCGGCAACGTAGCAATTGAACAGCCGCTTTCGTTCTCAACAAAACTCCAAGTCACAACAAAATAAAAAATTGTATTTCTTGGAGTTGCAATTCCATGCCGCATGTATGCATACACTCATTGTTTTACAAGGTTTTGTGTTGTTTCGTTAGATTTTCAAGATTAGTGGCTCGGTCGCACTGTTGTATACGAACTGATGAGGATAAAATTATAGCAGAGTGAATACGTGCGTGAGTAAAAATGTCAAATTCCGGCATAAGAACCAGGAAATCATCCAAAAGTCCGGATTGCTCGAAAGCCGGCAGCGCTGGGCGCCACAAGACTTCCTCGAAAACTGAGATGAAAACGTCCAAAACAGGAGACAAGTCTGTGTTGTCAGGAAGTAAAACCAAAAATAAATACGCGAAGAGTGAATCAGAGTCTCTTCGTAAGTCTGACGCAAAAAGCTCGAAAGGGCTGTCGAGCGATCGTAAAGGGCCTTCGGAGAGCAATTCAGGTGAGCCATGAAGTAGTAATCGTAGTCATCAGGATGGGCGAGAGGCATCTAATTTCCATTTTACTAAGTTAGGTACTAAGTGTAAATGACGTACTCGGTTATTGTATTACTGTGTTATCGTATACTGTAACCAGAGTTGGTGTACGTCCTCAATCATATGCCTTCGACGCAAAAGATGAATTTGAACTCAAACACGCATGTACTATTCATTTGGACTGAAAGGGGTCTTCCAGACTATCGATAATACCAAAATGTGAGTTTTTGCGGTGGAAGGGGGAGGGGGGTCTTGAACACCTGCCCTCACAGCCAATATCTCACTCGATGATGACGAAAATCTCAATTCCAAAAAATCAATGTACATTATGAACTTGATTGGTACCTAACGGAAATTTTGCATGAATTGAATCTGAGTCATCAGTTGACACTTATGTTCTTCTATTTCTATTCAACAGAGAAGGATCCCATAAAGAAACCGGCGCGTCAGAAAAGCGATAGAAACGTCGATGGGCCAACTGAAGTGAAGAAAGTCCCTGCGAAGTCTTCACGTGTTTCGGATGCGCCACGTAACGTTCGAGACCTCCTGAACAGGATCAGCGGAGAGAAAGAAGCGACAGCCGTTTCTCGCAGAAGCGACGTCAAGCCCGACAGGACGAGAAGTCGAGTTCCGTCAAATTTACCGCAGGAAAGTGTTCCCGGTGAGTAAGTTTTAATGACATTGTGAGAAATGAGTTGACGAGATTTAAATGTGTATAGTAGAAATCGAAGTACCCGATAATTATGTTGAAGTACCCAATAATTAAGCTTTTCCTACATTATGATGAAGCATTTATAGCTAGCGAGATATTGTGGGTTATATGGTTAGCCCGTTGATATTTCCTTGAAGAACTATCCAAAGGGAACAGTGCTAATAAAGCAACATCATTTTATATTATTTGTTCATTCCGGCCCAGACGATTTTGGGCAATTTTCAAAATAAACCGATACATTTGATACATCGCAGCCGATAAGCGCCCTCTGGAGCGACTAAATTACAAATCTGACATTATATTCGTGATCAGGACCGTTGATTTTTGGATGATAGGACTGGAGTTTCATATTGTTTAATCAAAACGCCCTAAATTACGACATTTCCGAGCTATACTATAGGTTTATCTATGTCTAAAAAAATGTTTGAAATAGCAAATTCGACGTATTTTTTTTCTCAAATCTGAAGTCAAATTTATCCTATCACCGTTAGTTTTTATCTCTATCCTCAGAAAACTATGAAAAAATGTGATATTTTGGTGTTTTTCGGGATTATTTCGTCAAAATCGACTGGGACCACCCCATATTTGGAGTACAGATTCGGATTCAGCGTCGAAAATTACATAAGAATAGGTGGGTCTCGTCAAAAGAACAGACCGCTTTTGTTTGTAGGAAAGCAAAGCTCTCAAAGCAACAGTCTTCATATTTTCAAATTTCTTCAAATTTTGGTACTCCTGAGTCCTCTAAACCAGAAGCCAGGCGTTACTCCTCTAAACGTCCTTGTTCTGATGTTACTTGGTTTCGGTTGGATCCTTCTGGAAAATTTCTACTGGTTTTATTTTAAAGGATTTGAAATTGTAAGAAGTTCGTTGAATTGTATCAAATATTATTTAAAAGACTGTCCTCGTTTTACTGGAGGAGAAAAATATTGCTCGTTAGTCAGGCAATAACTGGTCACTGGACGCCTGGAACAGGCCCTGACTGGGAGAGGAGTGTATATACTATACTTATTTGTTGCTTGATCTAGAAAGAGGATGAAATAATGTGTCAATTAACACCCCAACACTCCTCACTACACCCAACAACGGATCTTCGTTGAACACTTAGCTGATATTAGCTGAAAAGGTTTTACGTGTTAGGGAATGTGGAACTTGCTACAGAAAAATAATTAATTTTACTTGAGCGATTACGGGACCTTCCTCACTCTTGCATTCAAACTTTTCAAGACAGGAACGAAGTGAGAGCAAAAGCTGCAGAAGCCGCCCTCGCGAGATTGGATTTTTCTAAGACCATCGGGTTCGTCAAAGAAGGGAATTCATGCAGCGCGGATAAATTGGCCGTGCAGTCAGTCCTTTTCGTCTGCCCAGTCGTCAGCTCTGAGGTGCTCCCGTCGAAACTCTGGAAGCCCAAAATCATCTCTTACCTGGCAGAGATGTCTAAAACTGAGAAGGAGCTGTCGTCAGTCTTGATGATCCATACACTCAACAGCCAGAAGGACAAGGTGGATGAGTGTGTCCAAATACTGACGACGTACATCAAAAACGTCCTGGCCAACCCAGAAGAGGAGAAGTACAGGTTCATAAAGATGTCCAACAAGGCTTTCACAGAGAAGGTATTAGTAGGTGTACATTCATAAATGTAGAACTGTGGCCAGACTCGTTTCAGAGGTTTGACTGAAGATATTTTCTCCCCTTGGCCTACTTCATTATGAATTCATACTGCAGAGCCAGGATTCTTCCTAAATTAGCTAGGAAACACTGATGGGATGAGAAATGTTTTATGTCCTAAACGTTTCCACTGCTCTAGAACACCATCAGTACATCATAGAGAATACTAGCCCCATGTTCCAAATAAAGCCACAAGAGAAGCTTTGCTTTCCAATAAGTGACTAGGTCAGCTAGATGTTGTGAAATGTATTCCTCTACCTTCTTCTTCTTCTTCTTGAGGTCTTGCCAATAAAAGGAGCCGCCGAGTTCTTGAACGCCGCTGGTTTCCGGAAAGAAGCGAAGGAAGACGTGGAAGGTGCTGTGTTGGACGTTCTACACCTTCCAGGACCGTGCGACGCTTTGAAGCTGGAAATGCTGACGGATGCTTTAAGAACGGCTGCTCCTATTCTCCCCCAGGTCGATCATCATCATTTCTATCGATACACCAACAATGGAATTTTTTAAGATAGATTTTAAATTACCCATAAATTCCACAACCAAAAATGAAACAGTCTGACTAGTGACACCTCATTTTCAACATTGATTTGTGACTGTTTCTGACATAGATTTTTAATCCGAAAATTCAATTAATTTAGGTGCACCGAGATGCGATGGTTCTCAAAGCCCTAGAAGCAGACCGGCGTGTCTACCTTCCCGACGATTTCTACGACTTGACGGAGCAGGAGCTCGCAGAAATGTACAAGAAGAACCTCCAAAAACTGGACGAATTCCAACCGCTTATGACTAAAGCCATGAGGGAGAAAGAAGAGAGGAAGCATCTGGCCAAGTACAAATACTCGGTACTTAGAATTCGTTTTCCAGACGCAGTCTACCTCCAAGGTTTGTGCAGTTGATAAGCAGAATGAGGAATATGACATATGACATTGTGATGTTGATCTACTGCTCATAGCTGCTGTTGATCTGTACTGCTTAAACTTTGCCATCATCAGTAAAACATGTAATATTAGCTTTCAATTTCTAGGTACTTTCGGCCGCTACGACACCCAAAAATCTGTGAAGGACTTTGTGGATTCGAGTTTAATCAAGCGTATGGCTTACTCGTTGATCCCACCACTCGCCAAGCAGCCACTGGTGGAAGCCAACGACGATAAGACGTTACTCGATCTCAAGCTCATACCATCGGTCGTACTCAATTTCATACCAGAAGATAACGACAAGTTCCCAGAAGTTTATTTAAAACCTGATTTGTTGAAGAAAATTAAAAAGCTGTAGCCCTCAATCAGTGGCGTTACTTAGTAAAATTCTAGGGATGGGGGGGGGGGAGAGAAATCTCAATTTTTCCAACTGCTTAACATAGATTTCTCAACAATTTTTTATTTTGAGAAATCAATTTCTCTACCATTTGAAAAATCGACTTATTATTACACTACACTGCACTCACACTCAATTCAGTATTTATTAACTTATATTACCTATATATATGTGGCTGGCGGGCAAAATGGATATCATTCCTTTTTGCGGCTGACGTTTTTTGGCGGGCCAGTTTTTACAACGGAGTTGTTTTTGGGGGGATATTACCTACCAAAACATAGCTAGTTTTACATAATATGTAAAATACAATTATTCAATTCTAAAAACTTAAAGTTCTACTAATTCATAGTGAAATTGTATTAGATTAAAAAAAAAGTTGAATAAGAAATGTTTCAAATCCAATAAACTCTACATACCATTGTGGTAGCAGACGTAGCAGTGTGAAATTTCAAAGATATAAAATAGTACAAATGAATATTAATTAGTAGCCAACGTCCAATAAGGAACAAAATTTCTCCTACACAAAACTCGAACAAAATATAGCGCTAATTGATTTCTTAAAATAAGGTGTAAGAAACAAAGTTTATTTGTCTAAGTAAAAAAATTTCAATCTTTGATGGATTTTCGCAAATATTTTAATTTTATTTCATTTAAACATAGGTTTTTCTTGTATATTTTATTTTCCTAAGGCGACGCCAATCGAAATTATGTTCAATAGTTGTCGCGCATCACAGTTTAAGTTTCTGGATTCTTCAATTTCACAAGGGTTCAATTGGCATTTGACAAGGGTAAGCATGCAAGACATTACGTTCAACAGTCGCAAATATCGGTGCTTGGACATCGATCCCAAATTTGAAGTTTCTTGTAACGTCGAACTCTTACGAGTATTTAATTGTTAATGATTCAACGGTGGCAAATTTTTTATTTGAGCGAAAACGATGTTTGGGTGCATGAGGTTCGTGTAGTCGTGGGCTTTGAAAGAGAAATTACTGTTCACGAAAATAAATATGAACGTCGATTTTGGTGGAGTGGAAAATAAAAATGAACTGTAACAAGTGAACTTGGACAAACCCTTCTCAGCACCTGTGGGGGTGGCATAAATTCGGCAAATCTCACAGTGAGAACAGTCGACTGTTTATGACCGCTCGTTGCCAATTCAGTGACTTGGACGCAGTAAGGAGTGTGCGAGTGGGAAGCAGACACGGGTTTGGAAGCTTTTAGTTCTTTTCGGGATGTTGAATGATTTGCGTTATTTGTGTAACTGAAGACTAAACCGAACTAACTTTTTGTTTCAGTGGACGTTTTATTTCTGTTGCTCATATGGTATTCAACAACTGATCAGGAGAACTTCAAGCGTGAAATATAGAAGAATTACTGAATGAGTGGGCTGAAAATGTGGTAGAAACAAAAGATTGGTACAACGTACAAGTGGTAACGTACAACTTAGTCAATGGAGTGAGATTATTTCAGTCCTCAAGTTCTAACTTTACTTTGCACAGTGGTTTTCAATGAAATATCTCCCCCTCACATCGAGGGGACTTAACGAAAATTCAGGAACTTTACTTTACCGTTTCGAATTGATAAATCCAATGCAGCATGGATATAAGAGCTAATTTTCGAAGAAAACTGGTTTTATCTAAAATTTTACTGGTTTTATAACAAATTTTGTCTCCTTTTTTGCCGAGTAACACCTCAGATTATAGATTTTTCAACGCTTAACACGACGGTAAAGTCGATTTGCGATTTCTCATTCAGTTATGAGAATAGAGCAGATGAACCGTGAAGAACATCTCACGTAACAATCACGTTTCTTCATCTTCAAAGTGCTCCAGTTTGGGAACGCAATAAGATATCTCAAATCTGACTTTACCGTCGTGTTCAGCGTTAAAAAATCTTTACAAGGAAGTGTCACTGGTCAATTGAATCCCCCCCCCCCCCCCTAAAACTCCCCAAAACCCTCTTAGCATATGAAATTTTCAACGATGAACACGATGGTGAAGTCAGAATTGCGATATCAAGTTCAGTTATCGGATTAGAGCAGATGAACCGTGAAGAAAATCTCAAGTATCAACCACGTTTCTTCATCTTCAAAGTGCTCCAGTTAGAGAATGGAATAAGATATCACAATTCTGACTTCACCATCGTGCTTACCGTTTAAAAAACCTTTGAAATCAGGTGTCACTTATCACTGTTTCATTTTGGGAATTTATGGGTAATTGTTCCTTCTTTGAAATTCCCCTACCCAAACCCCTCTTAGAGTGGCCCGATTCTGTCCATCTGCGAACTTAGCCTTTCGATTGCCAAGACAGATTTTTGTGCAAATTTGATTTATCTCATGATTTTTGGTGTCTTTTGGCTGTATATTCAGGAATGTCTGAAACGGATTTTGATACAAAAGTTTTGGAAATTCGAGTTTTCAAAATTTTTGACCGAGAACAATGGATACCTACCTACTTTTATTCGAAAATTCGCTAAAATCAGTTTTCAATCCTTTGCCGTGTTTTACACCACTTGTTTTCATTGTTTCATATCTCTTGGACGTCAACGTCATATTTTGATTGCCCACAAGATACTGTAGTTGTCAGAACATGAACCCTTACTATTTAATTTCGGCATTACATGGTGTATGAAGTTTATAAAAATATATGGACAAAGAAAAAGTTCAGACCCTCATTCTTGGATGTACCGCTAATTCGATGTTCTTTTTCAGAAAGGAATTTTCAAGATTCAACATTTATTGAAAGCAGGGCAGAATCATCTTTGTCTCGACTCATCTCTTACTGCTTCTTGAATAATGACAACGTGAAGAAAACGTGGATTGTTCTGCTGTGACACACATACACAACTGGATGTTAATGTCTGGTAATATTTTCAATTATCATTTTTTCCTCGTATATATATATATATTCAATCACTACAACCTCAAATAGGTCTATTTAAGACATGAAGTTTCAAATCGTTTGTTTTTCGCAAGAGGCAAGATGCAAATCTACAGGGTGTAGATTTGGGACAAACTCAAGGAATCAATTCTACAGCTAATTTGTAACAAAAAGTGCCGCTTTGAGTTGTTTTCATTACTCTACTAACAAAACTAAGAGGGTAAGAAAATACGTCTTCGTAATCTGAACGTATCGAGATACCAAGATTCATCTTATTGAAAAAGCTTTGTTAAGGGTCAATGAACAATCAATATCAAAAAAACCAAATTAAAGTTCACTTATCTTGAGTTCGGAGGCTCCTCGACGGAACATACCTTGTACCCACCCTGTTTTCCGCGATATCGAACGGTTGTAACTGGCCAGAGAGTGCCACCATTCGTTTCAGCGCCAAAAATGCCTAAATTGCGATACCGAACTCGCTTCGGTGGAAAATGTTGATTTTCACCTAAGAGCCCACGTTTTTCCAGACTCAAACTTCACGCCGAAACAACCCCGTACTAATAGCGTAAAATACGAAAGAAAAAACGGTAAATCCTAAGAAATTTTGAAATTTGGTCATCACTTAGGGCTGTCATAAAAAATCTGAATTTATGTCAGGGAGATAGAAAATTTAACGTTTCTTTCCAACAGTATCCTCAACTTTTATTTTACATATAAATTTAAGGTAGTTAGTGCTGTTTTACTGAGACAAGGTTGACAACATGAAAATAATCTTAAAAGTGAAAAAAGTCGGTTTTTTAATTGGATAATGAAAAAACTCTAATAGGCGCTTTTTGTTGCAAATTAGCTGTAGAATTGATTTCTTGAGTTCGTCCCATAATTATTGTAGACACCCTGCATAGATAGAAGTTGAGTGCATATGGTCCGATAGAACGCTGCCGAAACCTTCTGCATAGAAATATCAACACGTGAAAATTGGGAGTGTACGTTTGATGGGATGAATAATAACGTACCCACGCCTCGAAAAGCCTTTTGAATGTATTCGTCAAACTCTCACAATCAACTGTCGTCCGGAGAATGAGGGAAACTCGAGACGGCAAACAGTCTTCCCAGTCAAAGATTACGTTCGAAGGTCGGCTAATCCGCCCTAAATCGCTGCTGGCCCTTTTGTTGAAGAAGCAGCTGTCGTTGGTAGGTCAAGAGGTAAAGACTGGCAACGTTTCGCTACTGTTTGACAGTAGCGGGTGGCGGTTGTGAGGGTTCAGGAAGATGTGGAGAGCGTTAGCTCCGCTCGAGTATCAGCTTACAGTTTCATTGTCGTCACGACCAACCTCTTCGTGTTGAGTTCCGCGTTCCCCTTGTGTCAAGTTCCTTTTTTTCCATGAAGATTTGTATGGCAAACAGGAGGCGTTACTTAGACGGTAAATAACTACGAAGAGAAAACGGAACTGAATTGTTCGGTTTAGCCTCATGTAGCGTGAAATTTGTTGATTTCCACTCTAAGGTGAAATTATGGATAGAATTCACTCATATCACACGTTGTTCAAAAAATACGGTATGGTCCCTCTCGGGGGACTTCGGGATTTCGAGAAATGGTGAACCAGTAATGAATGTATTGAAAATCTTTATTCCCATACTTCGTCGTTTTCCATTCTCTATTCCTAGTCACATACAAGTGAGGTTTGAGGTAGAGTTGCTTTGAAGATATTCGTCGATTTGATTACTGTTTTCTTTTTGCCCAGTTACCACACCATGAAGTTATTTCACTTCTCTAAAATGGTTTAAAATGGTCTAAAAAGGTTTATCTTTGGAAGACGTAGAGCTCTGTCAGCTCCCTCCAGATGGTGAGGGAAATGACAGTGACGAGAAGAGTGAGGATGAAGATGAATTCGATCTCAATCATCTACCTGCAATCATCTATTCTTCGTCAAGAAGTTGAAGTAGTTGGGGTAGATGATGGTGAAGATGAAGGTCTTGAACATGTAGTAAAGTTATCCTATAATACACCAGAACACAATTCAACTGTAAAACTACTCGTTTTCTGTTCATAACTTCCAATAATCTTGACCTAGGTGAACACAATCAAATTGTTGGCGATTCCAGTCGTTTAAAACCTAACCACGACTTTATACTTGATGGTGGGGGTTAGAACCTTTTGATATTACTTCTAGGAGGTCTCTAGGATGTTATAGAGGAACAATAGCGATTTTATCTGCACTGTGAGTGTCGGAAATTATTAATAAAAAGTGGTCCCCTGGAGGAGATTTAGGGAATTGGCAGGTTAATATGAATTCAATGTGTTTTGAACGAACTGAACAAAGGCAAGATCGTGGGAGGCAAAAGTCACAAAATTAGTGTTGATTGCCTGTCCACAGCTCCGAGGCAGAAGCAGAGTCCGAGGCAGAAGCGGAGTCCGAGGCAGAAGCAAAATACTCGTCCGAGGCAGAAGTCCGAAGGCAGCAAAAAAGTCCGAGGCAGAAGCAAAGTCCGAAGCAAAAGTCCGAAGCAAAAGAAGTCCGAAGGCAGCAAAAAAGTCCGAGGCAGAAGCAAAATACTCGTGAAAACCACAGGCAGGGAATGTGAAATATCCGCTATGAAGGAGATGTCAGTAGAGGACCTAGGTTGGAAGGTTTCTGAAGGATATCTCAGCCTTTGACTTGATGTTTTGAAATGCGGGGGTTGTCCGCTACTTAGATAGATAGATAGATAGATGTTTTATTGTGTTAAAAAACAAGTTTTTCACAAGAGTTCACATATATGGAAATAAACTACTAATACTAATAAATGAAATACAAATTTCTTTAAATTCAGATAAAGTAGGTGCATAGTAGAAAGAAAAAAATAAATTCTGATTTGAAAATTTAGCTCAACAGCCAATAGTGTAAGGCACAAAGAGAGAAATTAAAGATGACTAGATGAGGCACATGACATCAAAATCAGTCTAGACGAGAAAACCTTCGTTTACAGTAAATGCCCGCTGTCGTAAAACCGTCTGCAGAAATCCCACTAATTTCCCTACCTCTTTCCTATCGTTACATAGCAGAACTGAGCGGAAAACGGATTCATTTAAAAAAGGGGCCTCAAAGTATTTAAAGCGTTCGAAGGTATAGACTTTGCAGGAAGAGATGAGGTGGTACAGTGTATCAGGGCTGTCTGCATTGCATATCGAGCAACTTGTGGAACTGTCAAAACGGTTGACTATTCCATGAAGGATGACTCGGCAAAAAGAGGGGTTCGCACACCTTATTTGGCACAGAAGTCTCTTTGTAAATAACGAGTAGTCATTCTCGAGGTACAATGCACTCTGCCGTGGGTTAAAAGGAGAATTTCGTGGGCAGTAACTGAAGGAAGACGAAGACGACCTCTCCAAATCAGCCTGGTGTAGTTTATTGAGAAAGGCATCTAAGAAATCCTGCTTTTTCCCCTTAATCATGGTGCGGTCTCTGGATGTCCACAAACTTTGTAGATTTGCATCTTCAAGGATGCTCTTCAGCTGCAAAGACCAGTTGAATTTTGGATCGGGAAAACTTTGGGTGAGGGACATTAATCTTTCAAAGCAAATTCTGGGAAGTCTATTTTGAGGCATGGCCAGGAGTTTACTCCACCAGCCGAACATCGCCTTGGCTATTAAGAATTTTGTGTGACTAAGCCCAAGTTCCAATCTAACTATGTAATCTGGCGTGTTAAGCGCTAAACCCATAAGTGACTTGAAGGCCCTAACCTGAACACGTTCCAGGATTTCCGCGTATTGAGAGGCCCACACTTCAGAGCCATAGAGCATGGTACTCACTATAGCCCCAGAGAAGAGCCCATACCAAGTTTCGGGGGATGCGGCTTGAGTTTTGAAAATAACCGGCCAGACGTTCTTATAAGCAGCAATTCCCTTATTAACAGCAAACTGGGCCTGCCGGAAAAACAATCCTGACCTGGAGAAGAGAACTCCTAAGTAAGTGTATGTAGAAACTGTCTGCAATTCATCCAAACCACACCAAAATCTGTTAGAAGCCTGTCTCCCTTTACGCTGAAAAACCATTACTTTGGACTTGGAGGCGTTGATAGTAAGATTATTCAAACTACAATATTCGCTCAGAGCTTCGAGAGCACGATTCATATTCCGAGGAGTATCAGCGAGTAAGACCTGATCATCTGCATAAAACAATGAGATCAGAGAAACAGTCCCATCAATACTCACTCCTTCAATACCTTTTGAGAGCATGAACGAATCAAAATCTGAAATAAATAAGGCAAATAGGAGGGGTGAAAGAATATCACCTTGCAAAACACCAGAAGTGATGTCATAGGGCTTGGAAGACTCAGTCCCCAGTCTAATAGAAAACACTGCCTGCCCATACCAGGTCCGGACGAGATTGATGAAACGAGCACTAACACCCATTGAATGCAGCTTATTCCACAACAACTCATGAGAAATGCTGTCAAAAGCTCGTTTATAATCGATGAAGGTGCAGTACAGTTTCCTTCCCCTCAATCTGGTTGAAATGTGGGCCATACTGGCTAAGGTGAATATTGAGTCGATAGTCCCTCTGCCCTTCCTAAACCCATTTTGATTTTCTGGCAAGAGATCTTTATTAGAAGCAAAGGATAGCAACCTATTGAGGAGAATTTGAGAGAGAATTTTAGCAAGGCAGTTAATGAGTGAAATACCACGATAATTACCCACATCAGCTGAGTCTCCTTTCTTCAATAGCAAAAAAACCTGAATTTTCGCCCAGCCAGAGGGAACGACTCCAGAAGATAAAATCAAATTGAACAAATTCAGAATGTATAAGAGCCCTTCCTTCGGCATATTTTTGAAAAACTCATATGGAATCAAGTCCTCTCCGGGTGCTTTATTGTCTTTGAAGGAAGCAAGGGCCTTAGAGAGTTCGTCTAAAGAAATTTCAGAGTCTAAAAGTGGGTCAAAAGTTCCTAGAAAATCGGCGTCCCTTCTAGCCCCCCGTGCTGGGCATAACTCATTGTAAAAAGCTTCAATTGCATCCATTTTAAGCCCGCAGGTACGCGCTGATCGCCCCTTGAGTCTTCTAACAGCCATCCAAAACGATTTTGAATCACGGCTGGAAGCCAAAAGCAAACGTAAATCAGAAAAGTAGGATTTCTTTTTAGATCTAATAAGTTTTCTGTAAGCTTTTCTTTTTTCCAGATACTCATTTATGAAGGGCTGGGTAAAACCTTTGCGCCGAAGCTTTCTGAAGCTAGCTCTCATCTCGTATTTTGCCGAAACGCATTCAGAGTCAAACCATGGGCTGCGACGAAAACTAGGACGATGCGGTTTAGAGGGCAGAAACATGTTCAGATCCTTAGCGCACTCAATTATGAACGTTTTCAGCTCATTGTATATCGTGTCCACCGAATCAGATTGGCATATAGCTAGGCAGTTTGAAATTAAGTTATGATATTCAGCACACTTCTCGGGCATCCATTTCAATTTCGCCGGTAACCAACCCGGGGAATCCTCTGAAAATGGAGCATTCCAAACCGACAGCTCCTTGTCCGCTACTTTAGAAACCCCAATAAGAAGAAAAATACGAGAAATTATCGAAAATTTAAATTTAAAAATCGAAATTTATTTGAGATCCTGCTCGCTCGTTTTTCATGATTTAACTATTAGCCTTCCGAAAATGCCCCCTCGTCTCGTTTTTTTAATACAAAAATTTAGCCACAATTACGTATATAAAAAAAAAAAAAAAAAAATATAAAAATTCATTTGAGGGACGTTTTCTTATTGATATAGTGAATTTATGAATTCATTTCAAAAGTCTAAGTCAATCACAGCCTGAATTAAATATCCTTCAAAAACTTTCCAACCTAGGTCTTACAGAGCCACGTCAAATAGGAACCGAGATATGGAAACCTGGAAAACGTTGTGAAATGACCTAGAAATTAAACAAAATTTAGTTAGCTCGATCACAATTGGGTAATGTACAGTAGCTGACATACATCAGCAGTTCGTACCTACCCTTACATGTATAATATCGTCAGAAGATCGGAACACAATGTGTTCATCATAAATTGTAGTGTACAAGGAAGCTGACAGTAAGTGGTGAAATCGTACAATGCCTGAAAATACTAAAAATGTACTTGTGCTTCTTATGAAAATACTAAAAATGTACCTACTTACCTACTTACCTACTTGTGCTTCATATGTCATAAGAAGCACAAGTCCTTTTTTTTACAGTTTTCGGGAATTACTGAAGGCACTTACTGTCAGCTTCTTGAATCACTTGTGTACTACGATTTATGATGTTTTCTCTACCATTGATTATGAGTCGAGTTATCAAAAATGTTTGGACGATAAAGACCTCTAAATCCCATTAAACCCACATCACAAGACCATTCAGACGGCAGGAGCAAATGCAAAGCCACAGTTTCCCTCCGGTTGTTTCACAGAACATCATGATTGTGATCCTCCGGGATAATTTCCGAAAATCCCAATTTGTGTGGAACGGGAACTTGAATAGACCCACATTCCTTTGCTTCCCATTCGGCTGTTTTGACTTCATAATCTTACGATGCTACAACGAAGCCTATTCAGCCGTCTTAAGTAGACAAGCTGAGAACGAGAAAATCTAGTTTCGGAAAAAACAAGGGGTACCTATACGTTTACAGGGTGTTGAATAGGGAATTTTCAATATTTTTACATTTAACATGATTTTTTTTTTCACGAGTCAATTTAGAAGTATTTTCTTGGTCTATACGAGCTTGGGGCATCAATTTTCGATATATACTCAAAGCAAATAAAACTTTTAAGATAAAGTGAGTATCATAAAACGTAGTATGGGAAAAGTCGTGATAGGTTTTTCCCCATTCTAGTCGTTGATCTCCCTCTATTAATTACTGTTGGAAAAATCTATAAATCCCTACTGTTTAATGAATGAAGAAAACTTGGAGATTCCCCCAATGAAGGAAAGCAGTACTGTCCATCTGAGCTGTTACTGCCAAACGCATCGTCCACAGAAAAAACAGTAAGTCTGGAATCAACCTTGAATCCCCCTTTGAGAAACGTTGAAAATACCGCAGATGTTATTCCTAAGGAACTCTTCGGAAGATTTATTCCCAGCTGTTACTCAGAATCCCTGATCACTCATAAGTAGTGACAACTGAACGCTGTTTTATTTCGAATTACTTGTCTTATGCAACGCATTACACAGTTCATTCGGAACCACAGTCATTATCACCACTCGGCTAATTCGTCTGATAACCCAATTACCGTTGCCGGACCGGAATGGGAATGCTGCGGGTGCGATGAACCCTGTACAAGCTCCTCACTATAAATAGGCTAAAGGTGAGACTCCTTTCAGACGGCTGAGTTAAAATAAGCTCTATTTAGACATTGCTGAACTCCTCTGTTTGTTCATGGGATTTCACCTAATGACGTCATCGTTCTGGCATCTGAAACGTTAACACCGCCGCGGCGGAACCTCGTCTCCCTCCGGCGAAGACGTCGAATCGATTTGATTTCATCATTTTCTTGACCGCCTGTCAATCGCTGAAGGATGATCGAGCCTCTTGTCGATCGTAAACACAGTATCGATCAACTATTAGTAAGTAAAGTAGTCGTGCGAGAGCAGCGAGTGAACTTGCCATTGGAAACCAACTGATCTTAGATTTAATTTTTCTATCCGAGAACGTGGATTAATGCAGGTCCGATGACTAGCAGTGCTCCTGCCGTCCGAACGTTATGAATACAACATAATACGTATCCACACATGGACAATAAACTATCATAAATGAAAGTTTTTTGTACATGTGTAGATATGACTACATGTTAGTTGTAACTACCAGTGAATATGAAGTAATGAAATGAGGAGAAACGCTACTGCGCTCCGAGATAAGTAATGCATATTATCTTGGACAATAGATATTAATTGTAAGTAGATTATTTAGTTATTGTTAATATTAAATAATATATTAGTATAGTTACATACTTAAATTAATAGTCCAGTTCCACGAGTAGAGCTTGTCTCCATGTAAACAAGTAATTTACTAAAAGCATAATATTATATTTTATTTCAAAATAAAAGCATGTTTTCTACGGACAGGGAACATAATAAGAAATGTAGATTTTTGTTCACCCAATGACTTCATATCAAGAACGTTCGGGCTCAAGAATATATTTTATATCAATTTACGTCAGTTAATTCCCACAGTGTCTCTCATTTGCACTGATTGTGGGAATTAGAGGAAGCGATGGTAAAATGGCAACGCAATTCGATCTGGTTTGGATACGTGAGGCAAATTAAATGACCCCGCAACCTTCGCCGCAGACGATCGCGACGTACGGCCGCGTGAATGCTACGACTGTCTAATTGTCAATTCCGGCCCACATTCACGCCATTTACTTCTGAGTCGACAACAATAAGCTGAGGTTAATTTATTACCTCGACAGGCCGACTTGAGATGTTACGGTTCAACGTGTCGAGAAAACGTGGCTCATAATTATGACATTCTTAGATAAACCACAGGAATGAAGTTTATTGGTGACTTCTACGAAGCCGTGATGTGATACAAGTGGAGTCAGATTGGGGGAAATGTGTCGTTCAACACCTCACATCCTCCTGTGTCATACCTTCACAAAAAGTCGTATAACTTTGTGTAATAGGTAGTAACAGGTTAAGTAAAAACCTTGAAATTCGGCATGAAGCCTCGTTAGGACGCTGAGTGGCTAATTCCTATGTTAATAACACTATGAAGCTGTAATTTGGTATGTAGCAGGGGCGTAGCGTCGGGGGAAGCGCAGAAAATAGACGTCTACTAGATATTGTAGATCATCTAACAGTTAGACCTACAGTTACTGTAGTCTACGTGATCCTCATTCGTCTATAAACATAATTTAGACCAATTTAGACGCCTATTTTTGGTCTAAACTTCATCCTCTTCGTCTATATAATATGTAGATACGACGTCTACATAATGTAGACTGTTGATTTGTAGACGTCTACATAATATATATTATATCGGTAGACATTCTATAGATGTCAATTTTTTGTCTAAAGCTTGTCTATGGGTTGACGTAAACGTCGTAGAAAAAATTCAGATGTCTTTAGATGGTCTATCTCCGTCTATATGTAGACATCTATTATAGACGTATATTCATCTACATACGTAGGCATATCTACAGGCGTAGATGAACTTGCGATGTCTAGACGGTATCTATCGATGTCTACACGGCGTCTATCGATGCCTAGACGGCGTCTACCAATAGATGTCGATAGGGCTGAAGATAGAGGCGGTCTAGACGCCCTTTAGACGCCGTTAGACATGGATAGACGCCGTTAGACATGGATAGACGCCGTCTAGACGTCAATAGATGCTGTCTAGACATCGAGAGGCGGTGTAGACGTCGATAGACGCCGGCTAGATGTCGATGGCGCCCTTTAGACACCGTTAGACACGGATAGCAGTGACATGATTGCAGTGAGGCCACAGGGAACTGGGAGATTATAGCGGGGTGGGGGGAGGGGGACGACATCACCAATACTGCGTGTGTATTCTGGCGCGAGTGTTTGTATGTCTGTGTGTATTCTGGCGCGAGTGTTTGTATGTCTGTCTGTATTCTGGCGCGAGTGTTTGTATGTCTGTGTGTATTCTGGCACGAGTGTTTGTATGTCTCCTGACTGTTTTACCACTCGGCGGGCCACCGCATTCGTTTAGTGTTTCCAAATGTAATGCGCAGGAGTAGGTAGATGAAACGCGGAGGATCGTTAATATCCATCGATTCGATATTGATCAACTTTGATTGGTTGTTCTTTGTTGATGTTGTTTGATTGTTCCTAGTTTTCAGTTGTTCTTTCCGTTTTTATAGATAGTTTAGGTAGTCCTAAAATAGATAGTTGCTGCATCAACTGTTCAATTGTGAAGAGTTGAACTATTATAGTTCAGAGGACGTTTAGTTCGCAAATTACTTGCTAAGAACGGCTTCACTTTTTCATTTTTAGGGCGAGAGAGTTAGGAGGTGTGTGGTTGTGGGGGGGGGGATGAATTGAGTGAGGTATCCCGATGTCCAGAGCCATGGTACGCTCCTGGATGATACAGTTTCCTCACAAGATTGTTGAGGGCGATCGGAAGTTAGTTTATACCCTGGCAATGATTTTATCCCCTGAGAACTACGTTAGTGGTGGTCAAACTTGCATATTTAGCTCCCGGACCCATGTCTTAATTTAGACGTTAGATTTGTTCTAACAACGAACGTACTCCTACATAGTCCACCCAATTCTAATTTCGAATAAAATGTTATGTTTACATCATTTTACAACGTTGTGGGGAGTGCCGGAACTCGGTAGGACGAACGGCCCGAAGAACTATCCCCTTGCGCAATGGTAGCCCATACCACCCAAGTCCAAGTTGAAATCCCTCTTTTAAACCCACTAAATCAGTACTCAGTGTACGAGAATGTCTCTGGAGAAGATAAATTCTGTTGAAACGTTCAAAAATCTGTGTAAATCAAAAAATAAACACAATGCCACACAGGGTGTCATACGACGCAATCTTTCTGGTGGGGAAAAATAATGTTGTGTTGTGTGAGAAAGTTGATTCAAGCAATCTATTCGTGTATTATAAGATGCAGATACTATTGATAAATTTATCAAATGTTTCCGATAAATTTCAGTGAATCTATTTGTTATTAATAAATATGACAAGCAATTCTGGTGTTCTATTGTGACAGTATCATAACGAACTGTGGCCTTGGTCCAGATATGACACCTGACCCACATTTCACAACGCGTAAATCATAAATCGTTTTGAAGTTTCTCGGCGTTCTGACGCGTTTTGGGGGGACGAAACAGAGAAAAAAGAGTCAACTGGCATATTTACTACACCTACCTACTTCTTTTTTTGATCCTAGACTCCTCCTCTCGTTTAAATGTCCTTTATCTCTGGTTCCCGAACTTGGAAAGAAACAGAAGGAATTATAGCCGGGTCTTGTACGTATCAGCTGTCTGAAAAGGGGTCTTTTTTTCGGGTCGAGTGAGTTACAAGATCTCAACCCACGTGCATCGAGGAGACATCCGCACGAGGCCGAATGCAGCGTGTTCCTAGTTTTTTCGTCGCACTTCGAAAAAAAATTAGATGTCTCCTCACCTGGAAAGTCCTTATGTTTCGACCTCTACTTGAACCCCCTGAAATAGAGCAATCAACGATTTCTTTATTTTTTTATATTTTCTTTCGGGTCAGGGCTCTTGAAACGTTCAAAAATACAAGGTATTATAACAACACAATGAGTTCATTTTGAAGGGGTTTCATACCTCACAATCAAAAGAACGCCGACAAGTCGTGTTGAATTTTACGGTTCAGTAAAGTGTCCTCGTCTCATATCTGTTGCAATCGGAAATGAAAAACGAGTACTCAGTTATGAAGAACAAAAGAGAGCCAAAAAAACCGTGTTTGAAACCGTTCAACAAGCTACAAGGCAATAAATCACAAGTTTTTTTGTGGCGTCTCATATTGTTAAGACCATGAGAGGTCTTGTTTATGATTTGTTAACGATCAAGGACGAATAATTTTCTTTTGGTCAGTTTTTTTTTCGGTTGAGGGTTTTATAATGATTGGATCCTTTCACGTGAAAAGATTAACTTGGGAGCGGGAAAACGAAGGGTGATGAGAGTTGTAATTGGGCCGTGAAATGAGTTTGATTGGTCGTAAAAGGAAAGGTGGTGTGATGGGGTTGGCGATGTTGATTTTACGTTTGATGTCAGAATTGAGTCGAGTAACACTGGACACTGGAGCGATGCGACATGAGCAATATTTTGTCGTCCCATACGACTTTCCTTAGCGCGACACTCCAGTGCCCACTGGAGCGATACCACAAGCGATACGACATGAGCAACGGAACAGATTTGACTTAATTTGCCAGATTTTGACAGATTTAACTTGATCTGATTGCGATTAATAGCTCGCTAGCACGGCTCTTCTCCCTAACACGGGCACTCGCCCACACAGGGGAATAGTTTCTGTACAACAATTTTTTCAACTTGTTTACTGTATTTATGCATTTACTTGAGAAATAAAACTTTTTTCATTCATTCATTCATCTAGATCTGCAATTTGACAGATTTGACTTAATCTAGATATCCAAACAAATTTGGAAATTTCAGTTCAAGTTTGACCAAAGTTTTTGGTTTATTATCTTCGATAATGAACCATTGGAATCGCCCAAAGAAAAAATTTTTTTAACCCCCCCTCAAAATTTGTTGGTTTACGTTTCAAGATACGTAGATTCAGAAAATCGAATAAAAAAAAATCCGTCCGTCACCCGTACGCCGTACGCCGTACGCCGTCCCCCGTCCGCCGTCCGTGGCACTTTGCCCAGTTAGCGTTGAGCTAAAATTACAAAATTTGGTTTCTGGGTTTGGACCAGCCCCACAATGATCCTCGAAACTTTTCATAACCCTAGGTCAAGGGGAAGGGGTTCAAAACGAACTTTGAAATTTCGACAATGTCATATCTCTAAACATTTTCATGAAAGGGTGTACTTTTTTCACTTTTTTCACTTTTTTTCACTTTTTTCACTTTTTTCACTTTTTTCACTTTTGAATGACCTGCAAAATCACGAATCTTTTAAGACCAATTGGATTTTTGTGCGACCAGCCGTTCGTTCACAGTGACCGCGCAAAGGTTTAGGAAAAACACTAAACTTTCGCGTCGAAAACGGCCGCTACGTGGGCCAACCGCCCAGACGCCCAGAATAAAACTACCTTTTTTCATCTTCCCGGTAAACTACAGTCTAGAAATTTTAACCGTGAGTCGGGGATAGACCACATTGCAATATTCACTCGGTTTCTCATCTGTAAAATTGTTTAAATAATACCTTTTTGTAATAATACAAATTAAATTTTGATGATGAGCTATTGACTTGAAATTTTACAAATAGGTCAGAACTGGATCACAATGCAATATTCACTCGGTTTCTTGTCTGTAAAAATGTTTAAATAATACCTATTTGTTTAAACAAATTAAATTTTGATGATGAGCTAGATACTTGAAATTTTAAATATAGGTCAGAAATGGATGACATTTCAATATTCACTCGGTTTGTATGACATGGTATGAGTATGGTATGGTATATTATTGTATGTATGATTTGGTATAATACAGTATGGTATGATAGGAAAGAAATTCGTATGGTATGGTATGAGTACGGTGAGAATATGGTATGGTGCCGATTTGCAATACAGTCTGGTATAGACAGAAGGGTGATCTGCACAAGGAAGATAATAAACCGTTGTGTCAAGAATTTGCAGAGTTTTTTTTTCAACATGAGGGTGAATCATGCGGCAGCCTGTTGGTTCATGTTCATACTGGCCCAGATGATTCAAATAGCACATTGATTTTGAGACATCGAGTTAATAAATAATAAAATAATGATTAACAATCATTGACCATTAAATTATTGCCGAAGTATACTATAGGTATGTGGAAAAAGAAACCCCAGAATCATATTGGTAAAATTCTTTGTTATTAATCCATCATCTCTATAAACGTTGTATGCATCATTTCGGTTATTATACAGAAGGGTGGCCTGTTCAAAGAAGATGATAAACCGTTGTCAAGAAGTTGCAGAGTCATGAGCTCCTCAGAGGAGGATGTTATTTTTGCTTTCTGGTTGTTGCAAAAAAGGAAAAGAAAATGTCAAATCTAAAAAATACTGGGTACACCCATATAATGTTCACAATATTAAACATAGTTCGGCAGTAGTTGCCTGTGAAGTCAAGTTTACGTGAGATCAAAAATCAATATTTTTTCATCAACACTTGTCGAGTGTAGCCACAATTCCATTCAAGCTAAAACGATTTACTCAAGTGTGAGAGGTAACATTAAAATATCCGGCATTTAGGGCTCAAAGAACCTCAGAATTTATTGTATACTAGCTGTCGGGCCCGTCGCTGACGGGCAGAACTCGGGGTGTGTCCATCTACCTCTGTTATAATATCAGGGTTCGAGCCATTGGGCCGTTTTTGCGTGATTGAAGGACAGAAAAACAGACAGACAGACACCAAATTCAAAATCGGCATGGTTCGACTCCATTTCACGCGAAACGAATAACTGCAGTGACATTTTTCAAAAATAAAGCTACGTTTCCATTCCTACAAGTCGCGGGGACTTGTGCCGGGCACATGTCCCCGGCACATGTAGCACGGTTTTGTTTTACTGTTTCCATTTCCTTGAGACATGTCCCTGAGATGTTGGGTAAAAATAAAAATACTCAGTCCCTGTTCGACACTGTGCTGAGCAGGTGCGTTTATTGTGTTGGTACAAACATGGAAAAAGTCGTAGCTGCCTCCGCCTTTGTGGTTATTGCGGGTGCATACTGTGAACTCAAGAAAAAAAGGCGTAAACGTCCAAGGTGGTGGATCAGAAGTTTTTTAGCGAGACGTGATTCAGAAGGGGCCTACAAATTATCCCAATATTTCATTAATATATTACTATTAAACCATGCTATTAAATTAACTGAGACGGATATCGATTTGAAGAATATTTGATAAGAGGGTCGGCCATGTACGTCCTGGAGTTCAGTTGAAATTGGCTTCAAGAAAATCAACTATCGCTCCCTCCACTCCCTTCCTAGCTCCATGGTCAGAAGGATGTAAACAGTGGTCTGCGCATTCGCAAGTCCCGGGCACAAGTCGGAGGCCGTTTCCATTCTCCGGGCACAAGTCGCGGGCACATGTTTTGTCGCGCAGTCGGCTGCAACATTTTTGTCAAGGGCACTTGTGACGCGACGTGTGCCAGACCGTTTCCATTCTGCAACTTGTGCCGGGCACATGTGCCCGGCACAAGTTGCAGAGAGTTTTGTTGTAATGGAAACGGGGCTTAAAGGAAACGGGGCTTAGGAACACGAAAATCGTCTTTAAATTTAGTTATATCGATTTTGCACCGTTACGGTGATAAAAATCAAATACATCTAACATACTAGTTCAACATTTCCTTCAATGGTTTACCGCGTTGAAATCATGAAAAACCAACTGTTTCTGGGCATATGCAATTTCGTTCTTAGTAACTGTCAGTTACTAACTGATGTTGGTCGTCCCGTCCTCAGAGAGACTTGTTAACAAGCTGATAAATAATACCTATTGATTATACTCGTTGTTACTAATACTATACTGGGTGTCCCACGAGACATCTCTTCCTTTTTCCCACTCCACATTTTGCTTCAAAAGCAGTTAAGAACATGTGGAAGTTCGAGACGAAAAAGTCACAGATTTTTCATAACTTTTAGGTAGTAGAAATGATTTTGAAATTTCGGGACAAATTTCAGGGAGTCGGATAAGTCGCTTCACACTGTTCATACTGGAGTTTTTAAGATTGCCGAAAAGTTAATTTCTGAGTGCTAGAAAAATCTAAACTTAGAAAATCTCCCAACCCTACAGATCTCCCTCTAGATGATTGATAGTCATCTAAAATGGTATATGGTGCTTTATAATGGGAAACTATAATAAATTCTAGTCACGAAAATACAATTTTATTCCCTCCAATTAAAATGGTATACGTTAATCTACTAAGGACGCTTTATGGGAACTAATCTGCATCATTTGCAGCAGGGTCCAACATTTAAATCGACTATGATAATCATGTAGGCTTCACTATTTGAAAAGTTGCAAGGTAAATATCAGATGACACTGAACATTTATGATTGTCATAAAACGTTACCAACAAAGACAATTAGAGCGGATTCAAAACCTTTCTCGGAGCTTTCGCCCCACTGAGTTGGACCGTGAGGCACTATACATCACGATCTCGGGATCTAGACAATTAGTACCTCACTTGGACCGCCACCAAATGTTTACTCTATGATTAGACACCGCTCTCCTCAATATAAACCCGGCATCATCTCCTACGGCTATTACCTCTCCGCAAATTACACTATCCATATACCCAACTCCCAGTTTCTACGCCCTTTCTCTTGTCCCGTTTTTATCCGTCTCCGTCTCATGGTTTCGTGGCTTAATCAGCAATTTTGATACCTAATAAAAAAAACTAAATAACAACTTAAGACAATACAATAACAATACAATACAATAATACAATACAAAACTATTGCAAATGACTCATGAAATTTCAACAATCAAGGCCTACCGTTTTAGCCTTGTGATTACAAGTGAAACCCACGACAGTATCTATGCACTCTGGTGTACCTGGACTACTCACAGTCATTTGCAATTTGCATTTGCAATATTTGTATATATCAGGACGAGTTGTAGAAAAATCTGTCAATTTCAAGAGAACTGCATGTACACCCCTGTTGACTATGATAGATTGCATGCTAATAACTTCACTTTTTGTTTTAGGCCTGTGGTCAACTGATCTTCAAAAATCATCACAGCGAGAAAGCGATGCCAACATATCACTATCTCAGTCGAGGTATGGATATTATGATGGGTTGTGGATTATGATGTGTTGTGATGTACGAGTATGAAGTGTTATGTCCGCCACGGCAAGATGTACCACCACCATCTTATTCATGTTGTGGGGAATATCACTCATCTCTCTGTTCTGTTTATACTAATACACAAGTGCACGATCTTTCCTAAAGCCATTTTTATATGTTTTACTTTTATCCGCTATATTGCTAATAAAAATAACAGGTTAAGGGGCCCAGCACGCTTTCAAGTCAGGAAGCAACTTGGTACAACTATTATTGTCCACAGGTGTAATATTTGTATATTATCCAAATCACAAGAATTGCAACCATCTGTTTGCTGGATCGTAGAAAGCCATGTTAAGGAGTATTGAATACAAATTTTGTCATCTATTTCCACTGAAATATGAGTACACTGTTAGACCGGTTTCGGTTATTAAAGCATCGTCAGTAACAAAACAATAATGTATTTGTTGCTAAAATAAGTATGGTTTTTTTTTTACTTTTTTAAAAAAAATAATCGATATATATCTGGCATATCAATAACATAACAACACTCAATCACACGAGTCACAACCAGTGTACAATCACTACACTTGTCACATAGTCACATCACGAGATCAAGGGGTTTTGTTCCATAAAGTTGCCGGGTGAGGTTGCTGTTGTCTAGGAGACGAAGAACTTCCGGATTCTGTAATCATGTTTTACAGCATGTTGCTTTGCTACTTCGCTGACAGATTCCATCTTGAGGTCTCGATGGAGTTCATCATTTCTGATGTACCAAGGGGCATTGACAATACTCCTAAGTACCTTGTGCTGGAAAGTTTGAATTATCTTACTGTTTGTTAGCGCAGCCCCAGAGCTGGACATCACACGTCCACACAGGTTTTAGGATTTGCTTGTAGAGGAGCAATTTGTTTGTACACTTATGGTTCAGAATACCTCCCCAGCCGCAAGTTCAATGTTTTGGAATTTTATATTTAGTTGTTCTTATTTTTAATAACATGCTCCTTCCATCTTAATTTGGCATCAAGAGACATCCCTAAATACTTTGCAGTATTAGAGTAGGGAATGTTCTGTTCATTCATGATGTCTGGTATCGTTGTTTGTTACTGACGATGGATTATAATCACCAAAACTGGTCAAACTGGGTACTCATATTTCAGTGGAAATAGACGATTTTTTTCAAAAAGTACCTACTCTTGTTTTCCTCATCTGTTCGTATTTGGTGTACGAATACGGGGATGCTCCATGACTTTGGATAGTTCTCAGCCATGAAACGGCTTTTGATTGTCCTCAATTGTCGGCGGGGACGGATGGGAAGTGATGGATTTATGTGGCGGTTTTAAAGCCCCCTTCTGGTAACACCAGGATTTACCAGTCGAGTTATGTTTCCTGCCCTCTCCGAGTATTCTTGGGCCGCGGAAAGGCCTAGAAGTCGCTACGTGCGCTCACACACCTGCCTAATACAGAAAAGAACTTGTTCGGAGCGCCATGTAATCGCGATGCCCTCTAGGAATTGTGTCCGAGTAGGAAAAACCACTTTCACGCCGAGTAGCTTCCATAATTCGAACTGTTTATGTGTAATTATCTGATTGAACTGGTTAATATTTTTGCCTAATCACAGCGTATGTTGAATTCCTAACGGGATGTAGGATGTATTCCTACTCCCAAAGCCGGGAGCAAAGATTTAAATCGCTGCTCTACATGTTGAGTAGACTAGAATGTATAATACTCTGAGAAAACTGATAATTAATTATTATATGTCAGTGTATCATACGATCAGCTCGCACTCTACATTAAGGATTGAGGAAAAACTATTACCGATCACCTGTTCACCTGCTCGAACGAATCCACTATTATTTTTGCTTTATTACTCCAATTATTTCGTATAATTACAGGTCTCACGCGGATATTGCTTACGGTGATCTATGCAGATGGGCGATCTACACAGATTATGAACCGTTGGGGAAACATTTGCAGCGTTTTTTGTGAAGAATATCATTCTCCTACGTAGATTCACTTAGGTAATTTATTTACTTTTTGAGTCGCTCGACCTCATGCCCATGCAATGCAGTCAAGCTCGTGACGAAAAAGGTTTTTTAACTTGTGCATGCCTCCTTGGCTTATTTGGCCGGCGGGTATTCGCGGGCGGGAGGTTTAGTGACATGAAAATTAGAAAAACCTTCGTCACCTAACCTAAACCTAACAAGTGGACCGTAAGCAGAGACTGGGACGAGGAGAAACAGTCTACTCATAATCCCTGAAGATGGCTTAATAAAGGCAAAAGCTCAGGACGAAGATTTTTTTTCAAAATTTTCAAGTCCTCCTACAACCCCACTAATACCCGCAGGTTTTTTTTAACGGTTTTTTTTTTTTTTTTTCATCTTAGGCTGAATTTAAAGCCTTGTCCACTCATGCGGGATTTGCCAAATATCGAGCATAGACCGAGCACGGACAAATATTTGTCAGTGATAGAATAATATTATGAAGATTTTATTTAACCCTTTAACGAGCAAAGCCGGTTTGTAACTTTTCGATTGCTGGTTAGGGTAAATAAAACATCATAGTTACCTACTTGATTGATAATTGAAAATTGAAACAATTGAAAATGGTGGGTTGGAAAACTATATAGCAGAGCACCTGCCCAATTGCAGATATTTATAGCCCCTTGAATTCGTGGAGAGCGTAGGTACGTATGGTTATTAGTAATAACTTATTACTAAGCTTAGAACTAAATAATACTTACCTAGATACTTACTGATGAGCGTGAGTGGGTTAAATAATAAAACAGCCTAAAATTGCAGGCTATCCATGTTTGGAAAGAATCACGAATTCCTAACTGAAAACTATAAAACGGCAAAAGGATAGTGAAGTGATAACAAGATCAAATCTATGTCAGACGCAAGGGGAAAATCGATTTCTCTCATACCATACCACAAGTTTCAATTTTTTCCGTTGGAGATCGCATGTCTCGAAACAGACCTGCCTACAAGGTCTAGTGCAAAGAGTGAATCACAGGGTGCGTGAATGAGAATCACAGGGTTTTTCTCGTTCAACTCGAGTGTTGGGAGGGAAATACACACCCGCAATGCTTCCCAAATACTATCCCTACATGTGTGGCTGGGGAAAATGCTTGGTGTTTGACAAATGTTTGTCTCGTTTGATGTGTGAAAGAAACCGCCTCCGAGGCGAGCACTCGCTTGGCAAATGTTTGGTATTTCGCAAGGTGTTTGCCGAATACCGCATGTGTGGCTGCGGCTTTATCGTAAAGATTCTAATAGAACTTGCTACGTTTAAACGTTATAAAAATAATGTAGAAAAATCACCGGAGGAAGCATTATTCATCTAGATAACTTTCACGTATTTTAATGTACGTAGAGGCCTACTTCGGCTTACGGTAGGTAACACTGTGCCTATGTGTTGATATAGTTGCGTTATTGTACAAAAAGCCAGCACAAACCCAGTAAAGTTCCAGCACAGTGTAAAATTAAATTTTAGTTTTATTGTTGATATTTAAGCAATATTTTAATGTTTTTTGACTCGAAATGGCTTTAAAAACCGCCCTTGCTCAAGAATCTGCCCCCCCCCCCCCCCCCTCATGAAAATTCTGTTTCCGCCCTCGTCTCGTGTCTATTATTGAAGGAACAAGTTCTGGTAACCGCCCTGAACTTCGGAGGACAAAATATGAGGAGCAGACGAAAGTGAGTTGAGGTCGAGGCGTTTGTTGATAAACGGGGAAACGAGTAAACAATAAATGGTGATGCTCCTTTAGAACAGGAGGAGCGGATGGAGTGTACTCGAGACCACACGGCTTTAAGTACACATACGAGCAACAGTAGCTTGAGCTTATACAAATAAGTAGTTACTTATTCAGATCCCCTGGATTAACCGTTCCACGTCATTGTGCTGATGAAACTGGTGTGTGGTTGAGTTGCACCAATAATGGGATGATCCAGGACATACCTTACGGTACTATTTAGGATATAACGAGGATAATTATGATGATTATCAAACTGATCCAAAATCGATGAGTAAAAATTCAAAGTTTAAAAAGTTCGAACATGTCTTGTACACAAGGATTCTGTCAACAGTTTTTTGAGACACCCAATAGTAAAATTACCACTCGTTATCAATTACCGTAATTTAACGTCTTCAAATCGTAGCACTTGTATTGGAGGAGAAAAATAACTTTTCCGGAAAGGGATAGAAGTTAAAAGGATTCTAAACCCTGTGAAGGTTTATTCAGCCGCCATAAGGAAGACAGTCCTATCTCAATTTTGATATTTTTGAGAAAAACGAGGTTTTGTGAATTGCTGAGTATTTTCTATACCGTTGAAGTTAGAATTGCCGTTAGAACGTTAAGCTTCAAGCACTTCTATGGAGATAGAGCTTTCTAACCTAGTCCAATCGATAGGTCTCGTCAAAATTTGTAGGAATATGTCCTAACCTCAAAAAGCTCAAAAATTTAGTTATTTTTGAAAGTTATATCTACTTTCTTTCTTAGGACGGCAGTATTGAGGTAGTAAAGATTCCCTTTATAGGCAAAATTGAGTTGGTTCTTGAATTCTGTCTTAACTGTAAAAACTAAGTTTAGCTAGTGATGCTGAGAATTCCGTGAATTGAATGAACAATTGCCTTTTATTAATCTTACAGATGCACAGCAGCGTTGGCCGTGACAAGTTGGTAGAAAAAGAGCGGGTGACTCGACTCTGAGCGGTATCTTGATCGTCGTCCTCACGACAATCAGTGAGAGCATCCCA
This sequence comes from Stenodema calcarata, assembly GCA_963920205.1. Taxonomy (NCBI): domain Eukaryota; kingdom Metazoa; phylum Arthropoda; class Insecta; order Hemiptera; family Miridae; genus Stenodema; species Stenodema calcarata. The sequence continues at coordinate 5,552,455 of OY986055.1, read as the reverse complement.
GTGAGACCTCAATGAAATTATCAGCGGTAGAATCTTTCGTAACTACCAGCGGTTTTGCATATCGGACACGATCAACTGACAGTAATCACGAGTTCACAAGTGTCGGCGTTGGTATGCAAAAAGACCCGCGATCAAGATTTCCTCTTGAGTCGAGCTGTGGCTCCCTCAGCTGACTCGGGCTTCCGAATATCACCCACAGCTGACCTCAGTAAGTTGATGAGTTACTGATTTAGTAGCAATATATTATTATTAGACTTGATTTCCTGGTCAGTTCAGGAGGCTTGTCGAAATTACAAAAAAAGTATTGCACAATCATTTTGTCTGAAGTGTTGAAGCCAGAATAATTTTGATGTGTTGCTTAGTTTGATAATTATTATCAAACTAAGCAACACACCAAAATTTGGGCATCCAGTTCAAATGCATCATATTTAATATGATGCATTTGAACTGGATGCTCATGATGTTTAGATATGTCCTATGATGGGTTTGATTTGATTGATTTTACAATCACCGAGTGATCCAGTACACGAAAAAATTAAGACGTTTTATAATTAATATAAATATTAATTATTATTAACAAGGTGTAACGAGAGTGGTTTTCCGATACTTCTCCTACGTGTTTTACATTTAATTTCCAACCTACATCGTAGACTTTTTTTTAAATCCACTCAAAACTGACTTTTTCCACTTCTAAGATTTTTTCCGAGTTTTCGACCTTACTTCACTAAAATTGCCATATCACCCTTAATTTGCGCTGACATTTAAATGTGAGAATACCGTTGGGAAGAGCGTTAAATTGCCTACCCCTTTAACGCCTAACAACTCTTTTTTAATGCGTTATTTAATCGTTATTTTAATTTGAGGGTAGGACCGTTGACATTAAAAAGAATGATTGAACTATGGAAGTTTTTAGCTTTTTGTCGACCATTACTAAATTCAGTTCACAAGTTGCTAAAAATGTCCTTCGTTTGGTCGAATGCAAAAACCCGTTCTTCGGTTAACTCAGCGTGAAAAATTACCACAAAAATTACTCAAAACTCACTAGTTCAGACGTCTCATGGAATACCCAAAGTTTAGCCCGAAAAATACGTTTTTTTTCAAATTCAAATCTCATTTTCTCTCTTAATTCATCAGCAAAATTTTTTTGATGAGTCCGTTAGAAAGCTTACATTCTGGCGCTTTTTTTTTTTTTTTTTTTTTTAGCATACCTTCATAATTCAGCTATAATTATAATTAATAAGATTACCGAGCGTTTAAAAAACAGATGAATTTGAGATTTTGACAAAATTCACTTTTCAGACTCCATTTTCACTCCTCAGTTTCACCTAAAATAGATTTGTTAGTGAACCAGATAGGCATTAAAGGGGCAGGAAATTTAACGCTCTTTCCAAGTGTATCCTTAAATTTGAATTTCTGAGCGAAATGGGAATTTTAGTGAGGGCCGAAAACACGAAAAAAATCTTGAAAGTGGAAGAAGTCGAATTTTGAGTGGATTTAAAAGAAGTTTACGAGACTAGGAGTTTCTCCCCTGTATATTGGGGAGAAGAAGTAAAAAAAAAAAAAAGCAAATTTTTGTGCATTTACTTGTGCCCTTTTCTATTTATTAGATTGGTACCATCCATATTAAACACTATCACCAATGTCACTGTGATTTGGTGAGTTAGTAATTATATTCTTCATTACTTTACTTACCTTATTACTCTAATACCTACTTCGTATCGTATGATCTTGTACTGCCTCTAAAGCCCCGAGAAAACTTACCTGCAACAGAACAAATTTGTTTGGAAAATCTTATCATAATTTTTTATAGTTGAACTAATAAAACTGCACTTATACGCACTAGGCGTTCTAGTGGAAATAGATTGTGTAAAAACAGGTCGGGATGGGGATACGATTTCATTCGCGATCGCCGATTTGAGATGAGGCCGTCCCTGAACTCGTTTAATCATTTCAATACAAATCTTGACCTGAAGTTGAACATCAGGTTTATTATGAGTAATCACGGTCGTATAAGTAGGTAAATGCAGTATAATTGAAAAAACAAAATTTTAATGAATTGACTACGTTTAGTACTTCACTGTGGAATTAAATATTTTCTAAATAATTGAGCTCCATCCAGCAATACTCGAATGATGATTTTATACGTCCACCTAACGCCTTTTTCCAGCCTTAAGCTCAGGTGATACTGATGAGTAATTATATATCACGGTGGACCATTTCGCCTTTCAAATTTTCATCAATCAACTATTCGGTCTACGAATACAGTAACGAACTTGTTCATTAACCAGGCGCCGGCGCCGTCAGTTAGAAAGGCGGAAATTACAATGAATGATAGCATTTGAGGTAGCCTGCCCAAGGTAGCCTGCATTGCTGTCCAGGAGTCCCCGAACATTTCGCCTGTCCTGTTGAGCGGCAATAGACAGCCACTGGATGATTCTGTTGTGGGTTTATCCACTAAATGTGATCGTCCACAGGAAAACGTAGGTACCTATCTACCTGCCTTAGCTTCCGGAAGCAAATTTTTCAGCAGAACGAAAAAAAGAAGTCAGGGTCGAAAAATCGACATTTCGGCGTATTATCGATTCGTAAAGGAAATCTAACGCACTTTGTGAATCTCTAAGCCGTTTTACGAATCGATTACTGGAAATCATCGATAAATCGCAAAAACCAACGAGCGGAATATTTGTACGTTAGCTTCCCAGGTTCAACTCCTCATCTCTAGAAGGAGAAGTTTCTTATCGTTTGGTTGTGTTTGATTGATTCAAATTCAAAGTTTAAAAATTGACTCAGTATTCATTTAAAAAAATTATTAACCTTTATTATCTTTCTCTTTCATTATTATGTTCGCAACAAACTAGGAATGTTGTAAAACAATTCAAAATTAAATAAAAATAAGTCAAAACGACATTCAACACAAATTTCTGCGATTGTCCCAGTCTCAAAAAAAATCCATCTTTTAGATGGAAACTTACATTCCGAACAATAGCACTAGTCCTAATAAAAAATACAAAAAAAAGAAAAGAAAAAATCAGAACCAGGTTGATAAGGTGAGAAAACTTCATAAAAACAGTTTCTAAAACTTTGATTGCTTTTTTCTCAAAAGCAGCTTTTTGCAATTAGGAGGTTAAAAAAATGATAACTTTTCGAGGGATTTAGATATAGCAAATCTGATGACGGCATCGGGTTCAGAAGCTTCTCGTTTCTCAGGATTGACAATAAACCCGATTTCAAAATCCGGAAGCAACGTACGTTTTCTTGTGGACGGTCAAAAATAGACAATTCACATAGCAAATATGAAATTGAAAGAATCGATTTCTTATGAAATTGACAAACCGGACATTTTTATTTTTAAATGGAAAAAACTCGAGGAATACAACTCTGAACTCCACAAAAATACTGCTAGGTTGATTAGGCTGACATTACTTCTTATTTCTTCTGTTCCGAAGAGATTCATCGTCTGATAAGGTCAGATGTGGGTAGTATTTACGTATTTAAGGAAACCATCCTCTTATTGGATAACAAAAAACATGAACATTCAAAACAACTATTTTTATGGAATGATATCCTTCTTGGCAACAAGCTGTACAAGGCTTTCTCGTAGTACGATTTTGTGTTCAAAACTTAGAGGGGGGTCCACAGTCGATTCTGAGTGATCCAAAGCTCACAAAAGCCCCTATTTCGGGCGTGGAATCGACAAAACGCGTGTTATTGACCGACTGCGGAGGTTGGAAATGAGCGTGGAAGAGGAATGGAAGTAGTTTTTAAAAGCTTGATACGTCGGATTGGGGGTAAAGGGACCGGTTTGGGTATCTCGGAGGTATCCGTTTTCAGTGCGGTGAGACCTAGCGGATTGTCATGCGAATGGCCTCATCACCTGGCCTCCGTCCATTTCGTTTGAAGACTCAATTCTTTCCTGGTTTTTCTTTTTCTACTTTTTTTCTCTTTTGGTGAGAGGGCCTCGGGGGAAAGGCCGTTGAGGGATAGTCAGTTTTAGTAGGTTAGCGTATACTACATTTTATACTAGGGTTGCTTTCTAAAGGTTTCCACCTTTGAGGGAATATTTGTCTTCAGTTCGAAGCACAGATGCTATTAAATAACATATGTGTTAAATTAAAATAACATTTATCTTAAATTTTAAGATAGTGAATCCGATGACAAGTTCAACTGGTCTTATAAGTCTATAATAGTTAGGCCCAGCTATCATGCGCTTCGACTGAGCATAAAATATAATTAAGAGAATTTCATAAGACGAAGAGTGAAGTTGTTATCATGAATCAAATGACGAGCACTTGAAGAACATTAAGAAAATTTACGTTCTAAAACGTATATGATCTCATCTAAATGAACAACAACCAGGTTTTTAAAGCGGTCCCATTGCAAAAAATGCTGTAAATGTTTCCACAACGGTTTATAATTTTCAGTCTAGATCTCTATTCTGTATACCTACAATAAAAAGGTATTTCTAACTATTAAGTCGACGATTATGGATCTATTCAGCTGTATTTCGGGATTTTCGTGGACGTTTTCCCGTGTTTCTGGGTTTTAGCCCTTTCGAATGTTCAGTCATATTACCACAATAATCAGGACTATAATATTATATAATTATACTCGTACAATAACATGAAAAATGTACTCTAATGGATGAGTTCTCTATGGACCAGATCACTTATGCCATCTTTAACCCAAGCCTCATTTCGATTATTATAACAAAGGAAACAAACAAAGCAAAATAATTGTTACTCATCGCACATCAGCAAAACCAGTCTACGTTTTTGTAATATTCAGCGTTGAACTCACGACGCGATTCTGAACGATTTCTCATTTTCAATGTTTGCTGAAGTCCAGGAAGTGACGAGAAGGGGCGGCTGAACTCACGAATCTTACTCTTATCTTCCACTGAGAAACGGGAATAGTTAAGTTTGATGAACTTTACTGAATTATTCATCTTCAGAACAAGGAGGATGACTAGACAAGAAAACAACGGACGACACCACTGAAACGAAAGTACAAACGAGTACCGGCTGATTTGAGATAACAGCATGAATGAAGAAGGAGAACAATGAAATCCACTGTCAAGCAGCATGGCTATAAGAGCGAATTTTCGAAGAAATAACTGGTTTTTTGTAAAATGTCTCCATTGAAGAACGTGGTGTCCATGAAGAACATCTCAAGTATCAATCTCGTTTCTTCATCTTCAAAGTGCTCCAGTTTGAGAACGGAATAGGATATTGCAATTCTGATTTCACCATCGGGTTCAGCATGAGAAAAACGTTTGAAATGAGGTGTCCCTTGTGAGACTGTTTCATGTTGCCAAACTTCCCAAAGGTGTCACACTGGTGTCTTTTGGCAGTGGATTCAGGATGGTCTGCAACGGATTTTGGTAACATTCATTTTCATTTTTCAGATTCATTTTTCGGATATTCGAGTTTTAAACATTTTGGACCGAGAACAATAGATTCATTTTCTTTGAAAAGTCGCCCCTGGCCGAAAATTGTCATGTAGAAGTCTTTAGGAAATATGAAACTCCGCGGTTGCTCCAAGGCGCTTCTGATTGGTCTGATTGATCAGGTGCACGGTGCGGTATCAGTAGCCGCCGCTGCTTCAGGGGGAGGTCTGTTTTCCATTAGAACTCATTGCAGAAGATCACATCCTCCACATTTCAAGTTCTCAAACTCAAAAATGCAATTGAAACTGAAGCCGTTACCACCCCCAAAACTCTACTGCAAATGACTTAAGAAGTACTGGAGTGAAGGACAAAAAGTTTATTCAATTTCGATTGTGTCATTATGTCATCGTGTCATTGTCACATAGTCGAATTGTTCGCCGGTGCATCAACCGTCTACTAACAGTTGGTTTTGGGTTTCGGGATAATCTCACTCTTGAAAAACTATGGGAACTTGAGTTATAAATGAATATATTATATAAGTTGAAGCCATTACAATCATCAAAAAAAAAAATCCGACATTTTCTCGGTGGTGGTCCTTGAATGTGGCTACGCGCATTAAAATCCAAGTGGATTTGTAAATCATTTGTAGATCATTCAAGCGGGTTGATTCCTCGAAACAGGAGCCAAGTCGCCCAAGTGGGCGAAATGGGGCAAGTCTCACTTCATTAGTGGAGCGAAATCCCCCTGATCTCGACTATACCTACAACTAAATCTCGTCGAAGAAAGCCTAACGACTTGAGCCTTCGACGACAAAAAAAGGATGTTTATCGGACCAACAGCCACGGGTTATCTTTAAAATCCCTGGATTAAATATAAAAAGCCCATTCCCGTGTTTTAAATCCGGGTTAAACGCCCACTCTAACTTTTTCCGACACTCGATTTCTGGGTGGTAAAAATCTATTGTAGGCGGATTTGGGAGGCTTAGATTATTATCCGATCCCCTCATCAAATACAAAATAAGTTATGTCCGTTTCAATCGAAGTATCACTTTGAGATGGTGGTAATGTAAGCGTTCGCCACGGATTCAGGCTAAAGTAGAATCAAATTCTTCCCCTGAGTAGTCAATCGTCTTCTTTCAAAGGGCCAAGCTCTACCACAGGTGGACCGATAGGTGGTAACTATGAGAGATTGACCCTTCTTCAGCGCAGGTGTCGAATAGTTCAAATTTAAAAAAGACAAAAATACTTAAAACTCCTCTATAATAATAAAACGCATTTTGACCCCACAAAGAACAACGTTTTTTCAGAGATGTGACCTTACATCCGGTTTTTGCCCGAACAGTTTGGTAGTTTAAAATCTTGTTCGAATAATAAAAAAGAGTCGTCAATTCGGAGGGCAAATATTCTGGAAGTATTACCACAAGTCTTGTGGTAGCGGTAGTTGATTCGAAATGTAATTCAATAAGTTTTGTGCGAAAAATGTCAATTGCTACTAATAGGTACTCAATTGGGCAGTAAAAATCTATTTTCAGCTGATACTGAGCCTTCTGAGTGCCGGAAGATAAACGACAGATCACGGCAACGGTGATGGGATAATCGTAGGGATTTCTAGGAAGAGATCAGACCGACAATGAAATTCAAGATCGTGATGGAGGCTTTTCGGGCCGAGCGAATCATCCGCAGAGCCAATTATGGTGATCGGTCGGAGCCAAAGATTAATAAGAACCACCGATCAAAAGTCCAGAAACTGTCGGGATATTGAAAACACCTAGCGAACCGGGCGAAGGAGAAAGAAGGCTTCGGATGGGAGAGTGGATTCAAAATATGTCAGAACGTAACACTTCTCAACGTCTGGGGGGCTGCTGATATCCAGGGAAAGGGTTTTGATAATGTCGGAGGGCTATGGTTTTGCCTAATTGGTGGGTGCATGACGGGTTTTGAAGTTTTGGTTTTGAAGTTTAAGTCTTGGATGCCGATTTTCTAGTCATTGTTGTCACAGAGCCAATGGAAGATAATAACATCTGGTGTCAAGAGCTAGGGGATTGCCGGAGTTCAATGCTTAGTCCTTGGTATTGTCACAGGCTGTAAAAAGCTGGAGTCCTGGTCCAATACTGCCATGGACCAGGAGTCAAAATACCAACGGAAGAGAGTAATAATTTAAGCTTCGAGTTTTGGTTTTTCCTTGCTGTATTCGTTTCGTAAGAAGTGAAATTATTGAGGTGTTTCTGTTATTAGACAATGAGTCATTTCTTTTCTTTATTCTGTTATTGGGCTCTTGCCTGTGATAAAAAATAATAATAATAAAATAAGTAAAATATCATCGAGTTATTATCCATCCCAGTAACTTTAAACTCATGATCCTCCATCCACCCAAGTGCAAACATGATGTAAGACGTGATATTCACCAGCCTGTCAGAACAGTAATCGGTTTTGCTTGTTGGTACAATATCAGCTGCTGGTCGTAAAATGCGGTTTTTCGTTGGAAGCTCACAACCATAAATCAAAGCTCTAATCCCGATTAAATCCCATAAAAAGACGATGATCGTACGCCGAGCTATCACTCACAGGGGATCTGGCCAGGTGAACTTACACGATGGGGACAGTTAATTTCGAACTGGCGCCGAGATGCAATCGCCTCCGAAGTATGACGGCCTGATCATGAATCTTCCCTCATGAAGGCTTAATGGAGTCCCAGTGAAAGTTAAGGAGGTTCCTTCCGTAACTTGAACGTTACTGTTAATCCCTGTAATTATCCCTTCTCCCACGACTGCCCTATTGTTTGTTGAAAGCCAAGAAAATGTGGAAGGAAAAATGATGAAGAGCGCAAGTGGGTGCTACAGACTATTCCTCGTTTCAACGAACGATCTAATGGTACATAGTAGAAAAAAAATGGTAATCGATCACAAGACGCAACATTAGGAGAAGAATGAAGTAGAGGGAATATTACCAGCACGATTCATACTCCTTGTGTGACTCGATTAGCACCTCGTCAACCCACTAATTTTGGCTGTCAGAACCCTATTTTTTGAACCTTCAATTGTACTGATATAATAATTCCAGTGTCCATATAATAATTTATATATTTCATATTATTAATAATGATTAGTATTAATAAATTTCAACCATATGCGTCCCCTTCGCCACAGCCCCTCTTGATCTACCTATGTGCAGGGCATAAAGTCACCTTTTCTTAAAAGTATCACGACCTGACCTCGATTATGTTAGGTTTAGCGAAAATACTGTCCGAATAAAAGTTGTTTGCAATTGAATTATGTATAGAATTAAATCAAGTACAGGTTTCTAGCCCGTTGAGTACCCGAGTTACAAAAGAAAAATTGACCATTTTTCCAAAACTTTGCTGTTTCTTCAAACTTCAAATACGATGGGACGCCATTTCTACTTGTCCGATCGACCTAAAACTTTGCCAAACTCATTTTCTAGCCCAACTGCGCCATTTAGGGGGTTGAGAGTTCAAATTTTGCGAGAAAAATGTTTCCCCCCTAAGGCATATTGCCACCCTAATGTGCACTCCCTGTGTTACTGGGCAGGAGCCATCACTGCCCTGAAGTGCACGTCGATCGGTGAATACTGCTTAAAGTGGAACGCTTAAACCATTGGACCAGGCGAAAATATCTACCAAGAGCAGCACACCAACGGGCATTCCCCGGTAACACAGATAATTCTTTTCACCATCTTCTCATTACCTTCTTCCTCTATGTTCCAAGGCGTGCAGATATACATATCTGGTAACACTTGCTATATATTACCTGTACCTAAGATCTGGAGTGCGGGGCCTAATACCCTCGGTAACGCTGATCTTCCTTCACGCTGTCTCAAAACCTTCCTCCGATTTACTGAACCAAGAATTTAGCTAGTACCTTCCTCCTTGGGAGAAAAAGTTTAAATAGTGAGGTACCTACCATACTGCATAAAAAAAACTGGTCCTCACAGTAATAATATCTTTTCTCCAAATCCAAATATCTATTGAATTGTAATAATGCATTCAGAGCGGCCTCGTAAAAACTTCGACGTGGGGATTAAAACTCCATTAGGTTGTTTCACTGGTTGAGAAATCATTGTCAATAGTTAAACCTCTCGGTAAACAATGTAATCAGAATCGTCGCTTCGCCAGCAGTTAACTGAGGAAGAGGGCGACCCCATAACTCACAGGCTAACCCGACTCGGGGTTCGGAGAGTGTGGTCCCGTGGTTAACCAATAAGGTATGACTGTAATCCGATTACTCGGGAACTTCGGGAGGATTTCGGCAGTTTTGTTAAGGGCTATGGGAAAAGGCCTGAGGGTATCTCGACACAAATCAATGTCCCTAACTGAGAATGTCCCACTCACAGATCGGACTGAAGGGAAAAAGAAACTGTTGATTTATAAAATTAGAAATTGTATAATCGGAATCCTGACAAAGGGCCCGGTTAGGATTGTGGGAGACAATGCGTTGAGCAAGGTATGTGAAGCTTTACGCCTCTAGAAAACGAATTTTTAAATATCTTGAATCCTTTTGACAACCGTTGATCGTAAATTAGGTCCACCAATAAGAAAATTCAACATTTCTAAACCTTGATCATAATTAATCATTTACTTCATTTTATTACCTACTGTTTCGTGTATCATTGAAACTGCTTTTTGAATAAACGTTTATTCTATTGGGGGGAAAAAAGTATTATTCATTGGAAAATCCCTCAATACATAGGGTAACGGCACCACCAGCTGCCACCCTTAAGAGCACTGCTTTGGGCTTTCTATGGTTTCTCCGTTATTTTTGGGTTTTTCTCTTCAATTCGGTTCTCATTATACACTACATTGGCCCGAATCGAGTAAACTGCTCAAAAACTCGATTGCATCGAATTCATTTGAATCAGTCGTTTCAAAAACCCGATAGTCCAAAGAAAATCGATTTTCGTTTTTTGATCGATTCTGCATCCTTTTAGTTAGAGCCTCACGTTGCAAGTTTTTAAACAAATTGCTCACTTATACATTTCTTTCATGCCATGTCTGTTAAGGTAAAACGTCAGAAGTCGACACTGCACTAATAGACACCCTCTTCAAAAGTGGGCAAAAACTAAGGATAAAGACATGGTTTGACGTTTTTAGTTGTTGCTTCCTATTATACTATTTCTTCTTAGTGTAGAGAAATAAGGTTGCCTTAGAAACACTTGGGTTTAAAGGACGCCAGAGCGCTCAAAGCTGCTATCGTTCGTTTGACCACGTTTCTATGCTGATTGTTGGCGTTTTGGCTAAGGACGAACTGGAAATGTAAATGTATTTCACTCTTATCTTACCTGACATTTAATAATATCTTTTAAATTTCTGTGTCGTTTATTGCTTCTAGGCAACATTTCTTCAGTTTATTTGCGTGTCCAATGATGTTTTGATTGGTTCGGGGAGGGTGTCGACTACTGACATAAATTTCGGCTCATATTTATTAGTCGACAGGGGGTGTCGACTTCTGAAAATTTTCAGAATTTGCTGTGCATCACTAGTCGACACTAGCTGTATTTTCTTCGAAAATATACCAACTAAGTTCACAGAATGGTCTCAAGGTTTAGAGGATGGAATTTTATTAACTTTGTATTTTCTTTTCATGGCAGAAATGTAAAAAATGGCTGGCTCGTCAACGAAGAAGAAGACGAAGGAGGCTCCCAAAAAACCGATAGGCAGACTGACCAATTTGGGTGGACAAAAATCTGAAACTCGGAGATCCTTTAGGAAATTTCACGGTGATCACGAAAGTAGTGAGGAGGAAATGGGGGTTTCAGATATCGGCCTCCCTCTGGCCCCTCTGACGTCATCACCACCTCCCTTCGCTACCACCCGATCACCTAGCTAGCCAGCCCTCTGACGTCATAGGCTCATGCGTTATAGGTACTGACGTACTAGTTGATCGCCTGCCAGCCGTCTGACGTCATAGGCTTTGACGTACTATTTGGCCTCCTGACAGCCGTCTGACGTCATACGCTCGTGCGTCATAGGCTCTGACGTAGTGGCCCGCCGGTCGCTTGTGTTCTGACGTAATCTGAGGGAAACGGTGACTCAAGCGAACAAATTTTTCCCGTTTCAGTTTATGTGCCAAAGCAAAGACATGAAAATGTCAAAAAATATGTAAATAAGTACCTAAGCACAACTGTAATGTCAATTTTCTGACAATGAGTTTTCGACTATAGTTTTCATACCTTTTTACTTAAGTACTTATTGCAATTTGAGACTGATAATGAGCTGTTTGCAAATAAAAAGTCTGATAACTACTTCATTACATCTTATTAATCTATTTTCAAGTTCCGATTCACAGTTGAATGTATCTTATTTAGATGGAAGTCAAAAAAGTGAAAACGATGGAATGACGAAACCTGTCGACTACTGACTCAAGAGATACTGTCGACTACTGACTCAAGAGATACTGTCGACTTCTAACACATGTAGGTCGACTACTAGTGCAAAACCATGTCGACTACTGAAGAAAATGTTGGTCACTGGTGTCGACTACTAGAGCATTGGGATTTGTTTAAAAACAAGTTTTGTAAATTCCCCTCTCAAACCATGTTGAATAATATTTCCCGCTGCCAGGTCTTTTAGGGAAGGATCTTGGGTACACAATGAACAGGTTTGCAATGAGAAAAAACTATTTCCCTACGTGAAAGGTAAGCTCAAAGTTCAAACTTCCTTTAACGTGTCGACTTCTGACGCATTACCTTACTCCTGGGATTTGTACAGCAGGCAAACCTGTCCGGAAAACTGCTGGAATCCCACCAGCTAGGTAATAGCCAACAACATTTTGATGTAAACATGTTCTTATTTCAAGTATGTTTTTGTGTCTTTTATATATAAGGAGGGGAAAGTGTTGTGTATCAATAGTGATAATCGATCCCTTTGATCGAACCCTATGTATCGATATAATGGAATCAAAGCGTTCCGGGCCGTGTCGAACGTTTGTAGCTCCCCAGTTTACCGTGAATTATTATTATTATTATTTTTTTTTTTTTTTATATGAATAATATCTATCTACTGTAATTATTTATTTTGTGCTCTTTCATTCGAGGCCTGTTGAACATTGAGGTTGGGCAGTGGCACGCTGAACCATGCTGACTCTTCCCGCATGACGGTCTAGGCTCTTGGCGGCTATAGGGGCATTAGGGCACCATCCTCCAGTCCTAGTTCGTTCACAAGTTTCTATGACGTGTGGTCTTTTATGTTTCCCGACATAACACAAACTAATAAACCAACACAAGTAAACACTTGAGATGAATAGACTACACTCTAATTGGCAGCACCTTAGGTCTCTGCGTTTGCTAGACACCGACTAATTTGTAGTTCTCATTTACCTGATTAAATTTTCCACTTTCTATTTCGTAGTTTTGCTAAGTAATTGTTTATTTTTCATAGAGAGGTTTTTCATTTTACAACGATGTCTGCAGGCCATGGAGGTTGCCGTTCCAAGATTATTAAGGATTGACGCTCGTGGGCCGCCAGAGACGCCGAAAAATTCGTCGAAAAATACGAGAAAGATGAAACTGTCTGGACGTACGGAGCTACTCGTCAGAGGTACGTTTCACTTAAATACCAGCACTGAGCACTGTCTCGAATCACCTCCCTGTTATTTGCGAGATCACGACTCAGCTCGTCCTGAATACCGGCTGTAACCGGCGAGTGAGGCCGTTGGAGTGAGAAAGATGAATGAAATGAAACGGTATGTTATATGAATGAGGGGAGACTCGGTCGGTAATCTCACGCTCGTTTGACGATCATTCACGCCTCAGGAGTAGCGCGGATTGACTTCTCTATCAATAGAGTTTCGTATATGCGGATGATCCTCTCGGTTGAACGATCTTTAATGATCCTTTCAAATAGTTGACAAGGTAATCACTAAGCATGAATAGCGTATCCTAATTCACTGGTAATGAGTAGGTAATTCCAGTAACAAAATTCATTCGTAGGAAGGTGTAGGTATAGAAATACGTACCTAAGTCTATCAATAAAAACCTACTTAATCATTTTTTAACAAAATAAAGCCTACTTATCAACTACTGGAAAAATGCCGGTCTCTAGGGAAAAGTATTTCCGTGAATTATCATCCCTTGACAGTCGTTCAACACTCGTTGGAACGCTCTGATTTATGCAATGTGACTGAATCTGATAAAGGGTTCATTTAGGTGAAGAAAAACAAGATTATTTGAAAAATCGTCTATTTCCACTGAAATATAAGTACAATGTTAGACCGGTTCCGGCGATTAAACCATCGTCAGTAACAAAACGACGATGGTTTAATCGCCGAAACCGGTCTAACAGTGTACTCATATTTCAGTGGAAATAGACGATTTTTCAAATACTCTTGTTTTTCTTCAGACGATTTTTGTTCTAATCTTTAGTTTACCACGTCCAGTTTGAAAGGTGACGTTCAACGTCTCGGAGGAAGCCGGTGCTTTCTTTGTAATCATAGCTGTTCTCAATGGTGGTGAGAGGAGGAGGGCGGATGAGAAGGCGGTGAAGGGCGCTGGGAGGGGGTGGACTACTAAGTATCAAGAGAATATTCTCTGGAGATACCGTTATGGGCTTGAGATCTCGTTATTTACGAGATCTCAAGCCCATACCGAGATCTCAAACCTATAACGAAATCTGAAGCCCATAACGGTATCTCAAGCGGATAACTGGTTGTGGGTGTCTTTTGCGTCTCTACAGTGCAGAGAAAATTGGCGGAATACTCGGAATTCTGGCGCCCAATGAATAGTCGGAAGGTGTTTGGAATAATACATGTATCAGATTATTCATTGTCTGACGGGGGCCGCACCACCTCCTTCCTCCACCGTCCTCCCTCCTCCCTACGCCACTGAGAGTTACAGCCAACCCCCGCCACCTCCGACCACCAGGACTTACAGACAACCCCCTCCCCACCATCATCATAAACTGCCCACTCCCCCTGCCTTCTTCCTTACCCGCTCTCCTCAAACGATTTTTCAAATACTCTTGGTTTTTTAAACATGGGTTTCCACGATTTCGTTCGTTTCATTTAGGTGTATTTCTCTGAAAATACCGATTTGTAGATTGAAAAATATACATTAAATGTATATTTTGTATGTATATACTCGAATGATCATTTATCAGTTAAACAGGAGGTTTTCATTGTTCTGACCGTCACCTTGGCGACCGATCGTCACGTCACGACACTATAGAAATAGTTGCTCGTAGCTGAATATTGAAATATTGAATTTTGCAACAGTTGCACCTCGGCATGCTCGTCGTAAATGATGCTGTTTGGTATTGCATTTGCTACCGGCGCCATTCACAGATATTTATGCCCCATAGAACCATTCAAATATCAGCTTTGTAGGTTGACTTGAACAAAAGATAGCCTCTGAGCTCAGTCAGCTGATCAGCTGCACTTTCGTCGGATTTCAGATGTCCCATAGAACCTACCATTCAAATATCAGCTTTCTATTAATGTTGACTACAACGGAAGATATGGAGGGGGGGGGGGAGTCGCTATTTTCGTACCTAACGCAATTTCGTGAACATTTTGGCAAGTTAGCTCACGGCTAAAACATGTTCCATGTCAAAACTCTGAAAATTCTTCCTCAACAATGTCCTTGTGGTTTTCTGTTAACCCTTCGAAATAATTGGTGTCTTCCAAGGATACCGATCTCAATAGTTGATTATTGAAAAGAATAAACCTAATAAACCTAAAAGAATAAACCCACTAAGAAACGACTCAGAAAAGTGTTTCTGGTTATTATTGTTATTATTATTTATTTCTTTTTTTTTCAAGTGGAGGGTTGTTTAAATGAGATGGTAGATGATGCAATGTTAACTAATAACATAATTATGAAAGCCTCACGAGGAGGGCAGTAGTTACAACCTCCTGTGGTGATGAAGATGATGATGTTGACTCCCTCATCAACCTTAAATAAACGTCATTAGAGTGAAAAGGTAAACAATCTGTTCGTATGAGCGTGCAGGTGTGCCGCAGCCGCTATCCCAATAAAACGTACCTCGTGATAATATCAGGATGAGTTGAAACCCGATTAATCTCATTTAAATCTTGATTGTTTGTTTGGTTCATGTTAGCTGTCAGGGAAACAAATTATAACTACGAGCTACTCACCGATTGTGAGTACTTTTTGCCTTTTGAAAAGTTAAAACGGAGGAATCCGTACGTAGAGGTATACGACACCTCGAGCGATAGGACGCGAGCTCGGACGGTGGAGAGGCCGATGTATAACGAGATGATGAGTGTACGTCGGTATGTGGACAGCCGCTCACTGGAGGAGGCCACATGAAATGTACGAGAAGTGGACACCTGTAGCGATATGAAGTTTGGCTTACATTTGTTCGATTTTAAACTCAAAAAACTCGATGAAAAATCTCAAAAAATTCAAATGGAACGGTATAGTTTTTAGTTGACATTTAGATAGTTTATTTTTTAGAATTTTTTAAGACCATCCGCAGCTCGAACGGCTGGTCGTAAACTTTTGTAAAAACACTAATCGTATTGACAATTACCTTCAGATTACTGTTAGAATAAGTCATGGTATGAGACTAGCAGGCCTGGCACCGCAATGTTCGGCCTATCATGTAAACACAGAAAAACATAGAGAGAAAGCCCTGGACATAGTGGCCAAATTGGAATTACTGGGAATTTATCAGTAAGAATTTTTCTAAGGGTGCCTACAGACTGGAGCTGCGATAAGAGCGAGGAAAGAGAGAGCAGAGAGTTGGCCAATTCAGAGCGTAGTGAGAGTCAGTGCGGTTCAAATCCTTCTAGACGATAAGTATTGCGACATTGGAGTACTTACTAGATTAAGTATAGCAAAAATTACTGAAGAGATGGTCAAATTAAATTTTAACCCCAAATTTAAAGCAAATTTACCAGCGATACGACCGACGAAAACAAACTGGCTTCTTTCTTCGCTCTTATCTTTGCTCGCAGACCCACTCTGCGCTCCTTCATATGCCTATCTGCGTTGGTTTTCTTCGCTCTCTTTCCTCACTCTTATCGCAGCTCCAGTCTGTACGTCATAGCTCTCTACGTCATAGAGAGGGGATTATACAATTTCTGGGACAAGTTCTATCTTCCCTGGTGCCGGTGAAGTTGAAATGATAAAAACTTTTCCTTAGATTCATCTGTGAACAGGTACCTCTGCCGTGTAATACTTTCTTTCCCGTGTAAATCCTCCAATAACCAAATCCATTCAAGGCCTCCGGATAGAAACGACATCCGCCGACAACTTGTTTCCGAATTGATTTTGTAAACACACCGAGCTTGTCGGTGCTTCTCAAAGCGTCTTTCACACACCTCACTCGTCTCGCTGCGCTGTCTCTGCGGCATCGGTGAAGAATGCGGCCCTCGGTCACAGAAACCGCTGGACCAGTTTTTGTCGAGTCTAATTCTCGAGCAATTAGCGGTGATTAGAAACATATTAGTGGACCCCGCGGCTGTTTGGGGGCAGGGCTCGTGAAAAATACCGTTTTGGAGAGCTGATGCGGTTCAGAAGGCATTTAACCACATCTTCGAGCAATGTTGTTGTGGACAGTTGACAGTCTGGAGCTCTTTCTACTCGGTCAAATCTCCTTCCCTAGAATTCATTCGATGTTCTAAAACGGAACATCCGAATTTTAGTAGCTGCACAATAATTTGTTCGCGTCAACAGCCTTTCGTATCTTCCATCCTTCCCCAGTTAACATACAACAAACCCCGATCAAATCCTCAACTCTTGTAAAGTCAAGAAAAAGGTCAGATGGGTCATTCTCATATTATTTGACCATTTGATGTCCGCAGTCTTTAACAATGTTTTTTACATGGGCTTTTGGAGACGAATGCAGTGGTATCGTTAAAAGTACCTAGCACATCCTCAAGAAAAAATATTTCAATGTAAAGTTTGAAAACGTCATGAGTGTAACTGTCTGTGAGTGCTTCATTTCAGATGGACTTCACAGGGTGGGTGTGAAGTCCATCACCATCTGAAATGAAGCACTCACAGATGGAAAAATTTGAACCACGAGGGATTTCACTGTTATATGATGCTGTTCCGAATTATGAAGGTTTTTTCAGTTACCTCTAATACTTTAAATGTAAAGCAGAAAAACATGAGTGTCCCACTGTTAGGTGAAAATAAATAATGACGATTGTTACGATCAGGATAGTGCAGGGTGTTTCATTTCGTGTCGGTCACAGGCTAGGAATCGATTCTAGAGCTAATTTCTGGTCGAAAACGTCTTGTAGCAATTTTTTTACTCAGTTGAAATATGTAGTTTTTTCATTTTTAAGATTTTTTCTCGTGTTTTAGACTTTATTACACTAAAATGGCCACAACTCCCTTAATTTACATGAAAATTCAAATCTGATTACACCGTTCGAAAGAACACAAAATTTCCTATCCATCCTTTGAAAAATAATTTGTTGAATCGCCAAAACGGGTGAAAAATGAACTTGAAAACGAAAATAGGTCAGATCGTAGGAATTTCCACTTTTCAAACGCTCATAGACCCCTATAATCCGGCATGAGAATTATTTTAGCCTGTTGGCCTAAACGTTGCGCCCAAATATCAGTATTACAATGGTATAAAGCTGGGTATTTCAATGGATTTAAATGCAATTTAAACGTCAAGTTTTACATCTGACAAGACATTTGAGAACTGATTTGATTTTACTTGCGTGTAGGTTTTTTTCCTGTTAGACATTTCAGCTGTATTGTTTATTATAGTGCTCATGTCCTCTCACGCCGTTCTTTTTTTAACTAGTGAAAACTACGCATAACAATCTGAACTTCTCTCGGAATACGAGCGCCTTTTTTCAACAATAAGAGAACGCTAATGGTCTCTAATTGCTTGTGCGACGGCCAGAATTTCAAGTCGTGGTGGCGAGCATGTGCCATTCTCACACTAACTTTCCGCGTTTGGGATCGTGTATTTGGCGTGGAATCCATTTAAAACGCCGGTATTTCCCAGAGGCGTGTGTGAAATGTTTTGAAACAGGGCATTATTTTGTCTTTCGGAGAAAACTAGGTATGATAACTCTAGTTGTTTGAGAAGTTGCCTCGCGGCGCCTCCTGAAGAACTGGAGGTGGATCAATTAATCAGCGTGTTATCCCTGTTGTTAACACTGTAGCTTTCTTTATGATCTACAGATAAATAATACATCCGCCAGACTTGTAGACCATCAGCTTCACGGCAAATATCTACACTGGAGGCCAAAAAAACCGGCGCAGTTGAATTGTTGTCGAAGAGTCAAGTTTAAATCGATAACAGTTGGGTTTGAGTCAATCGTAAGGTCAATAACAAGGTTACTAGAGATTACGTGCAGAGGTCCATCCCTGTTTTTCCTTAACTATCCAGTTTTTTCCTGTAATGCTCTCTTGAATTCACGATAGAAGCCTACAGAAGCCTGCTGATGTTAATCTTCAATCCATAGTCCGTGCTTTAGGTCCTCTACTCACCCCAGCACACCGAACGGCTCGTCTTCAATTTGCTGGAGATCACGCTGCTTGGACTGAGCTGCTTGGGTTTGCAGCAGGATCCGTCGCCCTTGGACGCCCTGATGCCGGCCTTCTGGTGTAGCTACCAGTTTCACGGTTTCCTGTAGGTTTCTATCGTGAATTCATAAGAGCATTACAGGAAAAAACTGGATAGTTAAGGAAAAACAGGGATGGACCTCTGCACGTAATCTCTGTTAGCCTTGTTATTGACCTTACTATTGACTCTAACCCAACTGTTATCGATTTAAACTTGACTCTTCGACAACAATTCAACTGCGCCGGTTTTTTTGGTCTCCAGTGTAATTGCAAACGTTCGAGTATTAACGGGGAACAGAATCTGGAACAATATCTGATATTTTGGTCGACAAAACAAACAAATTCTGGAAACTTTACACTTCTTCGACATTTTTAACCACCTATGACTATTTATGGCTATTAACACCTCAACAGGATTCATAGAGGATTTTGGAAGCACTGGACTGCATGCTACAACGTACAAAACGACCGGGAAGTGCTCTGTTTACCCACGGAAAAATATCAAAAATTAGCTGCTCAACTGCTCACTGTTGCCTGCAGGACCAAGGTTGGCAAATTGTTGAAGGATATCTCAGGCTGTTACTGACTTGAAGTTTTGAAATAAATTTCTAAATCAACTATATTAACTATATTCATTTGTTTTTAAATTGTGGCTAATTTTTAATTTTTTTTTTTTTTTTTTTTTTTTTAAAATTAAAACGCGACGAGGGGCATTTTTGGAAGGCTAATAGACCGCCCAATGCAAACATCGCCGTTAAAAAATGTATAATGAGCGAGCAGAATCTCACAAATTTCTCGTAATATTCTTCTTATTGGATTCTACGAGATTTGGTTGCTATTCGTAAAACCGTATTGATCGCTATGTCCAGACTATGGAAGTTCATGGCATAGGCGCCTTCCCATACATACGCATAGTATACCATTTTAAGATTATCACGGGGCATCCACTTTCTTAGGACAATAAACAAATGAAAATATTTCCTTATTCTCTTCGCAAGGTCTTGTATGTGTTCCTTCCATTTTAAATGTTTATCCAGCGTAACTCCAATATATTTGATATTCTCAACTTTTTCCAAACTTACACAAGAACAAAAAGTGTGGCTCAAATCAGAATTGACATCATGAGCCACTTTTCTCGAAAATTATTTTTTATTATAAAAGCTAATTTGGTGTCAATGACCCAAAATGAAACTTTTTTGAAACCCCTTCCAAATAACATCAATGCAAAAATAAATTAAGCTTCTAATTCAATGCTAATATCAATAATTTATCGATATTTTCAGCCTCGCACCCTGAAATTTGTTGTTGGAATTTGATCATTCGTCTGGCGGGCCTACGCTCCAGCTCTGGTCGTCCGGAACACCGTATTCTCATCTATTTTTCCCAGCTGCTCATAAGGTATAATTTTTATAAAATTTGTTCAAAACTTGGGAGTCTGGCGTGCTCAATATTATATGAATGCATTAGTTCTACTGTACGTAATTCGGTTTACTGCTGCTACACTAGCATGTTTAAGTATATCGAAATCCGTTTCAGACCATCCTGAATTCACTGCCAAAAGACACCAAAAATCAATTGTATAAATTTATGTATGTGTCATTCCAGACGATAACCCTCGATAGAATTGAGATAAAAAGTTCAAATTTGCACAAAAATTATTGGCAATCCAAGGGATAAGCTCGTAGATGAGCAGAATCGGACCGCTCTAAGGGGGCTTTTAGGGAGAAAAATTACAGGTTTTTAACGCTGAAACACTTAGAAGATGAAGGAGCGTGGTTGTTATTTGAGATGTTTTTCACGGTTCATCTGCTCTAATCTGGTAACGGAATGAGAAGTTTAGCGTTGAAAAATCTGTAAACTGAGGTTGTAAGCACACGGCAAAAAATTGAGACCAAATTTGTTATAAAATCAGTAAAATCGAGACAATTGACGTAAATTCAGTTATTTGTTCGAACATTCGCTCTTATAGCCATGCTGCATGACTGTGGGTTCTTCTGTTTTCTCTATCCTTAGAAGTGAAAGTTTGCTCGAAATAAAATCAATGCAAAAATAAATTAAGCTTCTAATTCAATGCTAATATCAATAATTTATCGATATTTTCAGCCTCGCACCCTAAAATTTGTTGTTGGAATTTGATAATTCGTCTGGCGGGCCTACGCTCCAGCTCTGGTCGTCCGGAACACCGTATTCTCATCTATTTTTCCCAGCTGCTCATAAGGTATAATTTTTATAAAATTTGTTCAAAACTTGGGAGTCTGGCGTGCTCAATATTATATGAATGCGTTAGTTCTACTGTACGTACCATTTTCGGAAGCTATTGTTTTCGTTAAATTATTAAAACTCGAATTTCTGAAAATGTTTTTATATCAAAATCCGTTTCAGATCATCCTGAATTCACTGCCGAAAGACACAAAAAATCAATTGTACTTATATAAATTTATGTGTGTGTCATTCCAGACGATAACTCTCGATAGAATTGAGATAAAAAGTTCGAATTTGCACAAAAATATTGGCAATCCAAGGGATAAGCTCGTAGATGAGCAGAATCGGACCGCTCTAAGGGGGCTTTTGGAGAGTTTTAGGGAGAAAAATTACAGGTTTTTAACGCTGAAACACTTAGAAGATGAAGGAGCGTGGTTGTTATTTGAGATGTTTTTCACGGTTCATCTGCTCTAATCTGATAACGGAATGAGAAGTTTAGCGTTGAAAAATCTGTAAACTGAGGTTGTAAGCACACGGCAAAAAATTGAGACTAAATTTGTTATAAAATCAGTAAAATCGAGACAATTGACGTAAATTCAGTTATTTGTTCGAACATTCGCTCTTATAGCGGTGCCTGTGGATTCTTTTGTTTTCTCTGTCCTTAGAAGTGAAATTTTGCTCGAAATTTGTATTTGAAAATGGCACATTGTCTAAATTCAGCCGTCAAGGAGGAGTAAGTTAGAGCTGGTTAGAGGGCTACATGGTAAAGCTGAACTCGATTATCTCCCTATTAGTAATTTACAACAATCAATTCGATCTCAAGTTTCTACCTCATCACTATAACTTGGCGAAACGGAGGTGCAACTATTTCTGGAGCGTGGTTGTGTTTCTTAGGATCGGTAACTGCCCAGAACGAGCAGTTAGTTTTCACTGAGGATTGTTAGGAGTTTAGTGCTGGTGCAAAGTGGCGGGAGTGATTGGGAAGTGGAAGGTAATGTGGTGAACGACCGTTCAGGCTGGCGGACGCGGGGTTTGGCAACGCAAACGGCAGACGTATTTGTGTTGCCGGGGCGTCACTCCATCTTAAATAATATACTTCTCTCACAACTGACTGCCAAACACTTCCCTTCGGTTCACTCCCACCTTCACGGTTCGGTTTCAGTGTCGCGAAATTCGCATTCCTTCAGAAATTCTTTCCCTCAAAACACGCTCGACATTTCTCATACCAAACAAAATCACTCACGACGGACGAAATCGTGTAAACCCATGTCAAGGAAAACGAGAGTAGGTAGGTATTTGAAAAAATCGTCTATTTCCACTGAAATATGAGTAGGCACTTGAAGGTACATTAGAAAAAGATGAACCTATATATAGGGACCCCAAAAGTGAAAGGTCGAGTAGGATTGGTTGCCACCAAGTGGTAGGAAACTGCTTCTGATTGGCTGTTAGAATTGAAAGGGTGTGTGTGTTATTATAGAAAATAATAAAAATGGACGCAACAATGGAGACAAACTCTAAGGAATTACAATGATTTGCCTTGCCTGACCTATCACTCTTAATCATTTCGAACTTTTCAAGTACATCCAACATGCTTCCTTTCTGGCGCAAATGAGGGAACTCGATAAACTGCTGTCTGCAAGATCAAAACTGAAGCTATGATTGAATTCATTCAAGTGAAGTGCAAAAGCTGACCCCCCTTATAAACCTCCAAATCTTTTTAATGTTCCTTAGTCCTTTCCCTAAACTTCCTACCAGTTTGGCCACAATACTAGAGTCCACACGAACATTTTAATTTATATACCCCACTTTTATCCTGCATATTAATTGCATCCTTAACTGATCCTAATAAAGATTTTAGATTACTTTTAGTTTTATTTCCTACTCTAAACCCTTTAGAAGTTGGTAAGATATTAACTTCTAAAGGGTTTAGAGTAGGGTAAAAAGTCATCTCTCCGTAATGCACCTTCAGTATTGTTTCGTTGCTGACGATGGTTTAATCACCAAAACCGGTTTAACAGTGTACTCGTATTTCAGTGGAAATTGACGATTTTTTCAAATACTCTTGTTTTCTTTATAGCGAATTTTCAAAGAAAAGGAAGCTATTGTTCTCGGTTCAAAACTTTTAAAACTGGTATTTCCAAAATATTTTAAAATTTTTTTTTACGCTGAACGCGATGGTGAAACCAGAATTGCGATATCTTATTCCGTTATCAAACTGGGGCACTTTGAATATGAAGAAACGTGGTTGATACCTACTTGAGATGTTCTTCATGGACATCAAGTCCTTCAATAGAGACATTTGAGATAAAACTAGTTAGTTATTCAAAAATTGGCTTTTATAGCCATGCTGCATGACTGGATTTTCTCATATCGGATGGAATAGGAAAGAGAATAGACCGGCTTCGTTACATTATTGTACAGGGTTTCATCTAGAAGACCCGAGTTCAAACAGTATTTTAGGCCATCAGCTCATGTCAGCAGCGCACGACGCACACCATAATTTTTTCAGTTTTAGCGAGAGGAAGAAATTGTAGATATTTCGTTCAATTACAGCACGCATCAAATCAATTGACGTCGAGATACGTATTTAAAATCATTGTGAACGAACGGCTGGTCGTACAAAGCTGCAAATGGTCTTAAAAAATTCTAAAAAATAAAATCTATCTCAATGTCCACAAAAAACTATACGGATCCATTTAAATTTTTCGAGATATGAGATTTTCAAAATTCGTTTTGAACCCCTTCCTATTGATCTAAGGTTATGAAAAGTTTCGAAGATCATTTTGGGGTTGTTCCAACCTCGTAAACCAAATCTCGTAATTTTAGCTCAACGCTAACTGAGCAAAGTGCCGCGTACGGTGGACGGACGTCGGTTTATTATCGTCAATAAATCACAAAATTTGTTGGTTTACGTTTCAAGATACGTAGATTCAGAAAATCGAATGAAAAAACTATGCAAATTCTGCATAGTTATTCTGCAGATTACCCTTCTGCCTAAATCACTAAATGATCACTAAATTGATAATTATTTGGGTGTAGATTGTACAATTACGAATGTACGGGCTCAAATGAAAGTTTTTGAAGAGGAGATTTGAAAGATTGTTGTTTTTTGAACCCTGGGTACCCTCCCCCCCCTCCCCCTTGGGTAAGGTTCAAAAAACATTGATTGTTCATATCTCCTCGTCACCAACTTTCATTCGAGCTCGAAGATTATAGAACTACCAGTGATAGGTGGTGAGAGGAGGCGGTAATCAGACGTGAAGGAGAAAGAGGGGGAACGGGTAAGGATGAAGGGTGGACGGCGGCGAGAGGAGGTCCCCCCCAACCGCACAGACAATAAATAGTATGATACATTATTCCTAACACCTTCCGTCTATTCATTGGCCGCCCCGATTGCCACTATTCCGCCAATATTTACTGCTCTTTAGGGACTCATAAGAACCAACCTCCCCCCCCCCCCCCCCCCCCCAACCCAATCCCGTTATCTTCTTGTTTGGGTTTGAGATATCCTTATGGGCTTGAGAACTAATCATGGGTTCGGTAATCCATTATGGGCTTGAGATCTCCTTATGGTCTTGAGGTCTCGGTATTTTCTTGATATTGAGATGTGGCCCCATCTCCGCCGCCCTTCTCAACCGCCCTTCTCAACTGCCCTCCTCAACCGCCCTCCTCAACCGCCCTCCTCAACCGCCCTACTCTACCGCCCTACTCAACCGCCCACCTCCTTCCTCTCTCCTTCCTCCGCCCTCCACCATTGAGAACAGCTATGATTACAGAAAAGCTCCAGCTTCCTCCGAGATGTTGAACGTCACCTTTCAAACTAGGCGAGTTTTAAGAAGATTAGAAGGAAAATCGTCTGCCTTTATCTGCTAATTCGATCATAACACCGAATGAACAACGGAAAGGATTACAGTACGTATTTGTTGTTTGCCACTACGTGTGTAATAATTAAAGCGTATACTTGAGTGATATCAGTAATTTGAGTACCACCAGTTGAGGTGTTTTTATTTAACAAACATTCGATTAACCAGTCAGAAATAATCGATAATCGCCTCAAATGCCGTAAATCGATGTGAAACACTGTTCTTTGATGGATCTTTCACACCCACCGTTCTAATTGAACATCAATCGATGCCACACCAAAAAATGAGGTTGCGGGAATGTTTAGCAGAGAACAAACAGGAGTTTTCACTGGTAAACGTTGAAGCTGATTTCTGAAAAATCAATTATTTAGAGTTGAGGCGTTCTTCCTTAACAGTGTAGACTAGTAGTAGAGACCATAGAGGTACCTCTTCAATTCCTAGCAAATAAGAAGCTTTGCAAATTAATCAGGTTTTGTTTGTTGATGTTTAAAGCACCGTGTTTTTTTTTTTTTTTTTTTTTTTTTTTTTTTTTTGCTTGTGTTGTTTTAAACACTGTATAAAACATTTGTTTTAAACATTTCCAACCCTGTTGCCACCCATAAAACCGACTTTAACTCACGGTTGGCCTATCAATTGACCAATGAAATTTTAGCCCACTCCGAATATGTGTGATACTAAATCAGCAGCAATTTATGACAGTTCAGCAGAAACTTTTCGAGGTTCGTTCCTGGCAAGAACTGACTGAACAACAAGTGGAGAGGTGATATTGAGGCCAACTCGTATCAGATCAGTTAAAAGGTAGTAGTTCAGCATCCCTAGATCACCGGCTGATCCGGATTCAACGTTCCAAGTTGAATGCAGGCAGTTTAGCAAATCTTCCTACAGTTAGTTTTACCAAGGACCCCACATTTTGAACCATAAACATTCTTTTAGAAGTTGCATTTTTTTTAAAGTTGCAAAATTAGGAGGGTTGAGGATGTAATAAATCAGTCCATTTCGGGTTATTATCTTCGATAAGTGATCTGTACAGAGAAGAACCGTTGTGTCAAGAATTAGCATTTTATTATTTGATTTTCTGAATCTACGTATCTACGTATCTATGTAGGGAAGCTGGACACCTTCAAGGTAGAACTTAAAAAACACCTCGTCGTCGTTGAGGTGTTGTAGGAGTGAAGTGAAAAGTAGTCAACCAACCTGCCAAACTCAATCAATGAGTAACTCAGAACTTCTGCCAACATGACTAATAATTATTATTTCTTATTATTCAACTCCCCACAGCAGAAGCCCATGGCTTACAGTGGGGAGTAGCAAGAAATGGGGGGGGGGGGGTGGAAAGGGTTTTTCTTTGGTCGATTCCAATGAACTGGTTCCATTCGATCGATTCAATAAACCAAAAACTCCTGTGCGTTGCAGGTTTGAAGGCAGTTTGATGCTGAGCATGTTGGATAATCTTAAGTCTCCTTTGATGTGAAGGAGTGTTCGCTGAGTTCATGCTCTGGGATTGTGAGCCAAAGATAGAAATGGTTTAGTTTTATATTCCGTCTGCAAGTGATAAAATCCGATTATTTATTAGAAAACTATTAAAATGCGTTCTCGACCTTAATTATTTCAGCTGCAAGCAACGGTAGTATAAATATTGTTTTACCACGTGCTCAGCGGTATGCATATCCAAGAGTAGGTACTGTAAACTTGGCGTGTATCAAGCCCTTCATTAAGGTGTAGAAAAAAGTTTGTTCTAAATAAACGAGCACATACACTAGTCCATAATTGTGATGGGATTCATTTAGAAGGTTTCGTAGTCGTCCCACCTATTCTGCCGTGAAAAGGAAGAAGGCATCATCTCGACTTCAAGACGTTTTGAGGAAATCGAGGTTTCATACCTATTGCAACGGGAAAAGGCCGCAATTTCAGGATCAAGTACTGTTTTTTATCGTTGAATGAAGTGATGCTGCTTTCTACTATTGAACCAACCCCTAAAATGGAGAAACAGCCTAACAATTATTTGAATTATTTAATTAATAATTATTTGTAGACCATTATTTTTGGTTGCATTCGATAGAAAAAGAGACGACGATTCCAACAGTATAAAGAAGTCAAAATCTCAAAATTCTCGAGTTAGGTACTGCCTTCTTCCTCTGGACGGCAGTATGGTGTTCACTCGAAAAGCCAACGAAGCACCTTCGTAAAGTTTCCCGTAGGCGTTGAGAAGCGGTTCGTAGCCACTTCAAATCCACTGAGCCAAAGTATTCGCGTGCTTGTTTCGAAGTCTGATTGAAAACCCCGTCAAGGCTCTTCCCGGGCCGCTTACCCACTATTATGAATTATGGGATCGGATAATACCCCGAAATTAGTCTCTTCGGGTCGAGGTGGAAAAAAAAATATACATCTCGACGCTTTGACAGGCTCGCATTAGGCTACCGAAATGATGTTTCGCGCCAGCACGCCAATATCTGATGACCACAACAACCATTTGAATGAGTCTCTCTGGTCCAGGAATTCTTGTAGGGATAAAACCCCGTGTATTGAGTCAACTGTAATAATGATGGAGTGAGAATCATATTAAGTGTTCTCAAATCGCATCACAAGTGACTTGACGACAATTACCCTACCCAATGTGATCTGGACAAAAATTAATGCATCTACCGAAATTGGTTTATTCACTCAAGATGCAACTGCTCCATCCTAGAATTTTCTAGCGGTGAGTTTCACTCATCCTGAAGCGTGTGTATCGCCTAAAGACTTGAATTTACCATCATAACACATTTAATGTACCTACTAAGCAAGTTAAAATATTTTCTTGATAAATATAGACAAGAAACCAATTTAATTGTAACTAAGAGTTTTCATGCTTTTGGAGGGATGGCCAATTGATTTTATATCGATATCCAATTTCTATTACGGTGAAGAATTGAGTCCTCTTATCTCACATTCTGCATACTTTACAGGAGAGCGAAAAAACGTTCTTATTTCTCTACTAGTCTATCCATTTCAAATTCTTTTCACCAATATTCGTTATTTTGACATAGTTTTTGGTTTATTTACTCGATTTGATCCTCCTTTCATACGTGATCTCAATATGGCTCATACGAGATTTCTATAGTATGAAATTTAGAAATTTTTCCTCACGTTAATAATCATTAAGTAAGTTAGGTATTGGAAACTAGAGTTGAACAAAACTAACTGTAAGATAAGATTGCTAGGATGATTATTACCAGTAGTAGGATGATAATTACTAGGATGATAATTACCTAACTTTTCAATCACGAATGAGATCATGAAAGAAGAAAAAAATGCTCAACAAATAACTTGAAATTTTTATCAAGTTAAAAAAATGAGCTTGGGCTAAGTAACAAAATTGGTCGTTAAATTTTAACGAGCAATTTTGTTACTTAGCCAAAGCTCATTGTTTTAACTTGATAAAAATTTCAAGTTATTTGTTGAGCTTTTTTCTATGCGCAGAATGAGCATTCTAAAGCAAAGTTTAGAAAAGGTGCAGTGTTGGTAACCTGCTAATTTGCGTGGTACTTAGGGAAAGTTCGTGTGATACTAACGGTCATTTAATAACCATTAATATAATTTAATTAACCATTAATTTAATGACCATTAGTATCACACGAACTTTCCCTAAGTACCACGCAAATTAGCAGGTTACCAACATGGCACCTTTTCTAAACTTTATAAACGAATAATTCGTAGTTCGTTTTAAATGATTCATGAGAATTATTGTAACTGTTGTGGAAATATTAATTCTATCGTATGAAGTCCGCCTCGGATTCTGAAGGGTATGAATAGGTCCTCAATAGTGAAAAGGTTGAGAATCACTGCTCTGTTGGGTCTATTTCATTGGTAATACCCTTACCTACCCCTACGTATTGCATTCGATACACAACACTGCCAAGACTTACAATAACCTGGCTCCTGAATCGTACGGTAATAATAAACCTTCGATTCCTCCGGCGATATGAATAAGAAGATTACAGCTCTAGCAATAACATTCAGACGACAGGTGACTTCAACGAGGAACTAAACCGTTTCGGTCGGCAAAGGCTTGTGTATTTCAAAGGGTGTGGGATGCATCGAAATTGGCGCCGTCCTCTGGGCGTAGGAGCCAAAACCTGCAGGGGAGTAAAAATACGGACTATAATTAAATCACTGTCTCACCACATTGAACTGCTTGTATTGTAAAGGTTAATTATATACAATCATAGAGCTATCTTTTTTCGATCGGAAAATGAATCGTTCAGAAAAGATACGAGTAACCTCCTCAACCTTGATCTAGAATGAAGACGCTATTTTGAGTGCCCAACTAACGACACTTAGCAAGAATCACAATATACTCACTAACGTTCCGACGGGCGAAAAATGTTGCTTAAAGCATTGGCTTCAGTTCTCGTTGTCTTGTTTTACGTCCTAATTGGAACATCGCTACATCCATTCGAGCTTCCGACTTTCTATAAGAACAGGAGAACAGGAGGTCACAAACCCTACTGGGTTTGTATAATAATAGTATTATTCAGGGTGTCCAGATTATGCGGCAAAAAGCGCCTCCTAGAGTTTTTTTAGAGGCTTCGTTTCCAAGTTATTTAACTTTTAAGATTTTTTCGTGTTTTCGACCTCAACCCCTACAAATGATCCTAACTCCATCGTTTTCAAAGTATTCGCAAATCTAAGGATACCGTTGGAAAGAGCGTTAACTTTTTCATCTACTCAGTCTCTAACGATGATTTTTAAAGGGAACTAAAGGGTGAAAAATGAGCCCCAAAAGTAAATTTTGTCAAAAACACTTTTTTTAAAGGCTCATTAGTCATCCATCATTCTAGTGATACGGTACGCCTAAAAAATGCGCAAAAGCCTCAGCTTTCAAACGGTGTAATTAGTTTTCATTTTTTAGGGGGACCCTTTTTTGAGAAAATTTAGTTTGTATGCGAAAAAACATGAATTTTCAAGCACTTTTTAACGCAGAATCGAATGGTGACATACCCGGACCTCCTTAGCAACGAATGAGCTATTAAATGAGGTTTCAGTCGAATATCTCCTATTCAGGGTGTAGAAAGTGTAGAGTGAACGGCATTACTTAGGCCTTCATAAAATAAAATTACATGAACTGTTCAAATTGTCCCCCGTTCTCGCGGATGCAGATCTCCATACTCCAGAATACGGTCCACTAAATGGATTTGAACAATTATTCTACATATTCTCTCACTTTAATCGAAAAACGAATAACAAAAATCAGAATTCGGGACTACTGCTAGAAAAAAATGGCTAACTGATGGAACAAAGATTCTATCTCAAGATTTCCAAACAGGACGTCTCGGCCCTTCGAGCCTCGTCTCTTCAACGGTAGGGTTACCTCATCCTCGAAACCATTGGTTTCTACCAAGGTCAAACGATTTTTGCATATTTATTTGGAGGGTCTTTATATTATTAAGAGGTAGTGATGGGGGAGGGGGAGAGAGTGAGCATAAATAACATAAATAAGGATCGGCCGTCCATAAATCTTGTTTTAAGGACGGTGCCGCAGGTTTTTTGGTGTGGAACCTTTCGGCAGTCGTTCGCTGATGGGCGAATTTCACTGGACAAATCGGAAATCGAACAATGGGAGACCGCGAATAATTATCTTAACACCTCCGCCGGTTGTTGGCTCAAGACCACAGAGCTGCGATGTCCGATGGCCAATATCTGAGCTGGAGAAATGTACGCCAACAGTCTTTTACAACGGTGAGTGATGATTTTTACAACAACGGCGACCAACGAAAAATCCACTTAGAAATCCCTCTTCGTTATCAGCCCAAAAACACTCGTCGCTATCAAGGGAAGCTACTTATATGTACCTTATTAAGCCCTTTGGATGTAGTTCAAAGGGTGGATTTTGGACTATAGTCCAAAATGAAGCCCTAACCATCACTATGAGCGGAAGAACTGTTAGGATTCTGAAAATCCGTGAGTTAGGATTCTGAAAATATAATGTCACTGGATATCACGAAATGATCTACGATAGCCTAGTTCTGGCAGCGTCCTCTGCTTTAGGAGACCCAAAATACAATTGGGCTCTCCGGAGACAGTTTTGATCTTTAAAGCTTACCGAGGCCACCCCACAATGTCCTCAATCTTCCTCAGAGTTATGCCGTGCTTTTCCTTCAGAGAGTCCCACTCCTTAGCCCAGAACACATTACTCCTCAAACACGCCCCTCTCAAGCTTTTAGGCAGCAATCCAGCAATTTGAAAACCTTTAGAATTTAATTGAAAAATGTGTCTTCAAAGCGAACAGAAACAACGTTAACGGATCCAACTCCAAGAACAGCAAGTACGTCGGTTTATTTCGAGGGAGCGAGAAAACCATCTTCAAAAATTATCTCAAAAAAGATTACCTATAATATAGGTACCCAAATTTGCGAACTAAAGCACAGTATCGCCCTCACTATTGCTTCAAAAACTTTCATTGTCGACGATAAGGGGACCCGTGGGATTGTGGAGAAGTTCCTCCATACACCCTGAATCTTCAACATGGCCAATCCCGTTTAATACCTGGTAACTACGGCAATACCCTGACCCTTGTATGTCCAGCTATCGTTCACCGCCAGTCTACTCCCATTTCTGAAAACCATGACCTTGGACATGGCGAGGAGATCCGAATCCCAGAGGCCGCAGTAATCCTCCAGGCGATTGATCTTTTTTTGGAGTACTTTTGGAAGTCATCAGAACCACATCATCAGCTGTATGTTTGGTCACCAGTTATGTATTTCACTCTTCATGTCCTTAATCCTGGAGGTTTGTTAACAAGTGGCATTCAAGAATCGCAATTGATCTGGAGTTGCATGACTGTGCCTTACGATTAAAGGACAAAAGCTAGAGACTTTTCTCAACAAACTGTATAATCCTATTGGAACATTGAGTGGAATATCCAGCTTAGACCCAAATGCCACACTGCCGTGATTACTTGAAGTGTTAGCAGTCCAATAGCCTCAGGGCGGGTTAGGGTACGGCCCACAAACCTTTCAGTAAACCAACCAACGAGGATAATCGCCACCCTGAACATCGCGTAAATAACCGCCCTCATCCTGACAGGGCTTTCGACCCAGAAAAAGTGGGTGTATCCAACAGACGCAATGCCGAAAGTGGCCCCAAGCATGGCATATGCCGATTGTTGTAAGACGTCTGGTTCTTTAGGTATCGTCTTTGTTGGCGTCGTGGTCGTCACCGGTGAAATCGTAGTGGTCACTGGTGGTTTCTTCAGCCACCTGACGACATTCAAGTTAAGTTTCGTCTTAAAGGTCAATATGGCAAGGTAGATGCCATAAGGTTCTGTCGTTTTTGTTACTCCCTCTGATTTCAGTCGGTCATTTAATTTAACGTTCTTTCCCCTGTAAACATGACTAACTTGTACCTCGCCGACGGGTATTTCGTGAGGAACGAATGTACCGACATTCGGCATAAAGTACCACTTGTCGAAACCATTTGCCGTCGAATTCACATGATACTGAGCATCTGAAAGTAATATTGGGAAACCATCAACCACCTCTTCACCAAAAGAGTTTATAAGAAGAAGCTGGGGGAGTGGTATAGGCTGTACGCGTTCCATATAAAGAACTACCCAAAATTTAATGTGAGTCGAATTTCCTGTAATGAAAAACGTATAGTGTCTCTTTTCTAACAATGTCATTTCAGCCTTTGTGATTCGAGAAGCTGGCCCCGCCTCTACAGGTAATAGGGTGCTTGTAATCTTGACAAATTGTCCGTTTCGACTGCTTTGTAGATCGTATCTACGACGAAACAAACTGTGTGAGGGCATTTTTTCAGGTAGAAGTTTTGGTGGTTCCACTTTGAACTGAACACCGACAGAGGTAACTACAAGTATTGTACAAAATCCGGGGCCCGGTGGCAACATATTGATATCATCCAGAGCTCTCGTGGTTTCTGCGATGTTTCGTTCACCACGCACTGTTCCAATCCTTCTGTTCTCCGGATTTTGGGTCATACGATAAATGAGCAGGGAAACCACTGCTACGTTAAGAAAATGGGCTACACCTAGAACCATAAATTCAATGGTTGTTTCTTTAACTGCCTGCGGTAACGCGAGTCCCAGTTCCGTGAGAGGGATTATCATGAGCTGAACTGAAAACAAAATGTGTTTGAGGGTTGGGCTTTGAGTGTTGGTTTCGTCATCTGAATTCACGTTCTTTAGTGCAGTATCCAAAGCTGTAAGAGAGAGTGCTGGTAGAAGCAGTAAGATGAAGAAAATAACATGACTGGTGCCTTTTCCCGTTCTCCTCGGAGGTTGAATCTTAACATCTTTACTGATACCGTACAATATTTTTTTGAACCCCCTTTCATTTACGAAGTCGCCAGTTACTTCTTTATGGATTCGTTCAACAAAAATTATCAAAGTTACCAAAAGAGGTGTCACCATCACCCACAAAACTATGATAAGATCCACTTCGTGATCAGAACCTGTTGCGCTGCTTGGTATACAAAGAAAAATCAAATATTTGCCAAGGAAGCTTTCGATGCATTCAAAGGTGGAGACGAGAAACCGCACATGCTTCCTGATAGGGTCCAAGTTTTGATTGAAAACAAGGCTATACGTAGCTGGGCTGACAATAGATAACGATGAACCTGTCCAGAACATCAGTGCAGATGCCCCTTCAAGCTTTGTTATGGACGTGAATACAGCAATGAACGGTGTACATAAAGATATACACAAGCCACCAAGACTAACTGCGTACTTATGACCAAACGCTTCCACCAGAAGAGCGACGATCAAAGTAGCGCCACATGCCGTGAACATTACCCAGGTTTGAGTATTCCCGAAATACCCAGGCGACAACTCATTTTGGGGAAATGTGACTCGTGATGTGGAGCGGGTCAAACCTTGGAGCCAATAGTTGATCAGATCGTAAGACCACAGGACGGAAATGACAGTCAAATCACTCGTTCGAAACCTTGTTTTTTCAGGCATCTTCATCACCCCTCACATACAGTGACAGAACAACTTCAATCAATTTATTTATCACTTCAACAGTGATTCTAAGTGGTATAGTCTTTTCTAATCAACTAGGATTCCTACCACTGAATTATCCGTGTAGAATAATGTTTGCAATTTCTATGGATACATTATAGTTAGGAGAAGAACTCACCTAATTAAGACAGTGGTAACATTTTTTTGAGGAAATACTTATTTTTGAAGTCTTATTGAGCGGGAAGAGGGCAGCAATGTACGTCATCTACCTCCCAGGCCAATCAGAGAGCATTACTTAGACCGGCTCTAACCCCCTCTCTGATTGGCTCCCAAAAGCGGTGCATGAAAGCCACCCCTGCAAGAAATAAAGTCTGTAGAAATGCTTACAGATATCCGTAGAAATCCGTGTGTATAAGTAAACCTGCTTGTTATATTGTTCTCAATACGTGCGAATTCTCCATCTGTTTGAATCCTTCGTCTGTTTCCTCCTTGAGCACCATATTGCAAGGAATCTAAACCAATTTTCTCGTGAAACCTAAATGAATAAATTAGTTGCGATAGTAGAGTCCAAGAGGTTAGATGGCATAGTAGAGTCCAGCATATTATGCTGTTTAGATGGCACATCCACTATGGACTGTACTTGTTTGAACAATTTCCTCTATTCGAATACCCAGGTCTTAACATACCACTCAAAACAAAGACTTCCTTCTCATTCTTTATAATTATCACGCAATGATTTGGGACCTTCAACGAAAACTTGATATCAATTTCGTTTATCAAGTGTCTTTCGATTCTATGGCTTAAGAATTGATATTAGGGACAAAAAACCATTTAATAATTTAGTATCCTCGATGGAAGGATGTTGTTTTCACTCGAGAGCAATAAATAATTGAGCCGAGTTAGGTCCATGCGGTCGATCATATTCCTAATGAAGACTGCAAAATGTCTCAGTGGTCAGATTTTCTGAAGCCAAATAGTGATTTCGCATTGGCCGAGAAGATTCATCAACAATAAAAAACGATTCTGCACGCATCACAAACCTTATGCATCATTATATTCATCCTCAGTAGCTGGAGTATCAGGTGACTTTCTCGTGAAATATCCAACTTAGCCCTAAATGCCACACTGTCGTGAACACCTGAAGTATCAACAGTCCAATAGCCTCAGGGCGGGTTAGGGTATGGCCCACAACCGTTTCAGTGAACCAGCTGACGAGGACATTCGACACCCTGAAGAGCGCGTAAAGAACTGCCCGTAACCTCAAAGGGCTTTCGACCCAGAAAAAGTGGGTGTATCCAACAGACGCAATGCCAAACGTGGCCCCAAGCATGGCATAAGAAGACTGCTGAATGGCATCCGGGTCCTTGGGTATTAGCTGTTGCTCCGTGGTCTCTGATGAAGAACTTGTGGTCGCTGGTGAAACAGTTGTGGTCTCTGATGAAGAACTTGTGGTCGCCGGTGAAAAAGTTGTGGTCTCTGATGAAGAACTTGTGGTCGCCGGTGAAAAAGTTGTGGTCTCTGATGAAGAACTTGTGGTCGCTGGTGAAAAAGCTGTGGTCTCTGATGAAGCACTTGTGGTCGCTGGTGAAGAAGTGGTTGATGCTGGTGGTGTATTAAACAATTTCACCACATTGAAAACAATTCGTTTCGATAAGATCGGAAAAGCCAAATATACACCGTACGGTTCGGTAATTTTCGTAACTGGATCAGCTCGGAGTCGATCAACTAATTTTGGGTTATCTCCGAAGTAGACGTAACTCACATCCACCTCTCCGACAGGCAGATCAACGAAATCGAACTGTCCGACTTTCGGTACTTCGTAATTTTGTTCAAAACCTTTTGCCGTCGAGTTGATTTGTAATATCTGTTCGTTGAGTAGAATGGGGACGCCATCAATCTCATCGTCAGTGATACTGTTTAAATAAATAAGTTGAGGTACTGGCGTCACCGGTATCGTTTCCATCCTAGGCACTACCCAAACTTTGAGGTAAGTTGAATTTCCAGTTATAAAAAATGTGTAGTGTTTCTTTTCATACAAAGTGAAGTTGTCCGAAATGGATGGCGATGACGGTGTTCCTGGTAACCGAGTGGCGATCAACTCGAATCTTTTTCCAGTTCTACGTGGTGGCACGTGGTCTGAACCGTGAATTATGGCGTTGGTCCTCAGCTCCTCAATGTCGCTTCCTCCAGCGAAAAGCGCTTGAGGTATCGTCTGCAAGCGTACGTCGACTGAAGTGAATATTACGAATGTATAAAAACCTGCACCTGGTCGATTCAAGTTAATATCCGAGCTGTCTCTTAAGCGTTCAAGTACGTCCGGTTTGGAGTTCAACATCGTTCTAAGGCCGCTTCCTACGTCGAAAATTTGATCCATACGATAAACTAGTAAGGAAACCACTGCTATATTGACGACATGCGCGAGTCCGAGAATCATCATTTCTAATGTAGTTTCTTTAAATGACGGTGTTAGACTGAGACCGAGTTCCATCACAGGGATTGTCATAGCCTGAACTGAAAATAAAATATGTTTGAGTGTTGGGCTTTGCGTGTTGGTTTCATCATCTGAATTCGCGTTGCTTAGTGCTGCGTCCAAAGCTGTAAGTGAGAGTGCTGGTAGAAGCAGTAAGAGGAAGAGAGTGACGTGACACATGCTCCTTCCCGTTCTCCTCGGAGGTTGAATCTTTACATCTCTACAGATACCATACAATATCCTCTTCATCCCCCTTTCATTTATGAAGTTACCGGTTACTTGTTTCTTCATTCGTTCTACAAATATTATCAAAGTTACCAAAAGGGGTGTCACCACCACCCACACAACAATAATAAGATACTGTTCATGATCAGTGCCTCTTGCGCGGCTTGGTATACAAAGAAAAATTAAATATTTGCCAAACAAGCTTTCCATGCATTCAAAGGTGGAAACAAGAAAGCGGACATGGTTCCTCATTGGATCCAAGTTTTGGTTGAAGACGAGGCTGTATGTAGCTGGACTGACGATAAATAAAGATGAACTTGTCCAGAACATCAAAACTGCTGCCCCAGCATCTTTTGCTATACATGTAAACACAGCAATGAACGGTGTACATAAAGATATACACAAGCCACCAAGACTCACTGCGTACTTATGACCAAACGCTTCCACTAGAAGTGCGACGATCAATGTAGCGACACAAGAAACGAAAATTATCAAGGTTAGATTGTACTTAAAATACTCCGACTGCGGCTCGTCGTGGGTGAATAGAACTCTGGTGGTGTAGTGGCAAAGGCTTTGGATCCAGTAGTTGACTAGTTCGTAGGACCACAGGATGGAAATGACTGTCACGTCACACGCCCTAAACTTCACTTTTTCAGGCATCTTCTCTATTTCTCATGTACACAATTCAGTTCGTAGTTATAAATAACATTTTTGCGTACTGTATTCTCAGTAACAGTCCACTAGTTACGTCAAAATACCAACCTACTGTAGTTTTTACTAAAGGGATCAAGTGTTGTATTTCTGAGAGCATCGGTTTTGTATCCTTAACGGGCGACTATGACATTGTTATCTCAATTCATTTGGTGGATTCTACGATTTGAAGCTGGAGACTAACGGAGATGTCAACAAGAAAGCCAGAAACAACTTTATAATGAGACATTGAATAGAAACTGTATTTTCATCATATTAATCATGGCATCGATTGTAGAGTTACTTGCCTGACCTGCTGAGGGAAAATTTGAAGGATTCATTTCTTCCCTGAATTATTCCCTTTTCAAATGCAGATCAAATTTTGTGATTTGATTGGATCCTCGAATAAAATATCCAACTTAGCCCTAAATGCCACACTGTTGTGAACACCTGAAGTATCAGCAGTCCAATA
The DNA here is from genome assembly GCA_963920205.1 of Stenodema calcarata. Classification (NCBI taxonomy): domain Eukaryota; kingdom Metazoa; phylum Arthropoda; class Insecta; order Hemiptera; family Miridae; genus Stenodema; species Stenodema calcarata. The sequence goes on along the minus strand of OY986055.1, from coordinate 5,514,680 downwards.
GCCACAGGGCGGGTTAGGGTATGGCCCACGATCTTGTCAGTGAGCCAGCCAACAAAGACAATCGTCACCTTGAAGAGGGCGTAAAGAACTGCCCGCAACCTCAAAGGACTTTCCACCCAGAAAAAGTGGGTGTATCCAACAGAAGTGATCCCCAAAGCGGCCCCAAGTAGGCCTTGAGAAGATTTTTGATAGACGTCAGGTTCCTTGGGATGGTTTTTTCCCTTGTTCCTTATCGGCAGTGGGGTTGTGGAGATTGTGACTGTGGTTATCGGTGGAGGAGACGCGATAATTGCCACTGGTGTTTTCTGTGGTTGGGACGAGGTGATTTTCACTGGTGTTTTTGGAGATGGAGACGAGGGTATTGTCACTGGTGTTTTCAGAGGTGGAAACGGCTTGATTGTCACTGGTATTTTCGGTGGAGGAGACGAGATGATTGTAATCGTGGTTTTTAGAGATGGAGACAAGGTGTTTGTCATTGTGGTTTTCAACTGTGGAGATAATGGTCCCTTAGTAATCCTAATCATATTCAGCGACATTTCATCTGTATAAACCAAGAAAGCAAAATATACGCAATAAGGCTCAGTAGTTTTAGTGACAGTGTCACCACGAAGTCTATGAACGAGATCAGACTTCGACCCCGAGTACACGTAACTCACCTCTATCTTCCCTAGAGGTAATTCCAGGACTTCGAATGTGCCAACTTTCGGCAGAGGATACAACCTGTCCAAATCCGTTGATATGATTCGAATGTGTTGATCTGCACGTGGTATGAGGATCTCATCAACCATCTCGTCAGCAAAAGAGTTCAATAAAATTAGTTGAGGAACTGAAGCTGGTGTAACTCTTTCCATTCCATCGACTTCCCAACACTTGATAAAAGTTGAATTTCCTGTAATGAAGAAGGTGTAATGTTTCATTTCAATCAAGGTGCCAATGTTCTTCGCAAATATCTTACTCGTACCATGCGACGGTGTACTTATTAACATGTAAGGTATACCATCACCATCAATTGGAATGATACCATGATACAAATTTTCTGGATTTATTTCCTCGCCTGTCCCATTGATTCCGAAGAGACCTGGTGGTTTCACCTTCAATTTTACGTCAATGGTTGTGAATATGATGTAGGTAGCAAAACCAGGACCTGGCAGAGGTAGGTCAAGGCCATTTATAAGGTCTGCACGTCCTATGTCATCTCTTCCGTTCACAAATGGTTTTTTGTGGACGTCTTCACTGTGTAGAGTGTGGTCAATACGACAATACAGTATAGAAATTACTGCTACATTGATAACGTGTGCTACTCCAAGGACAATCATGTCATTTGTCTGTTCTTTGAATGTGTGCGTTACAGCAAGAACCAGTTCGGTACAAGGTATTATCATGATCTGAACCGAGAAAAATATGTGTTTGAGAGTAGGACTGTTCGCACCGTGTTCTGACTTCGCATTGCTGAGTGCAGCATCTAAACACGTAATTGTAAATGCTGGAAGGAGCAGTAAGATGAAGAGGATTACATGAGTTACACTTTTACCCGTTCTTCTTGGAGGTTGTACTCTGATATCACTGACGGTGCCTGAGAATATATTTTTCAGTCCTCTTTCATTTATGAAATCACCAGTCACTAGTTTCCTGATTTTTCCAACTAACGTTATTAGAGTTACAAGTGAGGATAGAGCAACCGCCCACATGACTATCACAACATATTGTTCAAATACAGTGCGGTTCGAGCTTTCAGGAACACACAGGTAAGTCAAATATGTGCCGAAAAAACCCTCGATGCACTCTAAGGACGAGACAATGTAACGAACTTTCCTTCTGACTGGATTTGGGTTTTGGTTAAATATGAGGCTGAAGGTCGCTGGGCTGACCACAAACACTATGTAGGCCGTCCATGACATCACTACTGCAGCACCTTCATGCATTGTTATGCAGGTCAGTGCAGCAACCAGAGGAGTGCTCAAGGCAATGAACAGCCCAGCGAAACTTACAGTGTACTTATTGTCATACGCCTCGACCAAAAGTGCGACGGCTAGAGTCGCTAAACATGTCGTGAAGATGATAACCATTTGATTCAGCTCAAAATACGTCGACCAGTCCTCATTATATGGAAATAGGACTCGAGTGGTGTAGCGGCTTAAGGCTTTGAACCAGTAGTACACCAGTTGGGAGGACCAGAGAACGGATATCACAGTCACGTCTCCCACGCTGAACTCCATTCTGTCAGACATCGGAAATCCACCTTTATATACGATTAGCACTCTGTGAAATTACTCTATGCACATTTATGTGGTGTACCGTTAGATTCCTTCGCCAAGTCACCATGTGCGTGATATCCATAACTGGAGCTATCATCATGGAAAATACTCGAGGTATTTTGTTTGAATAATATTCATACATATTACGTTAGCATCATTTTATGGATCTAACCTTTACATGAATAGAGAGAATGAGATTGAGAAATTCACATATGAATGTGTTCATCAGCCGCTTGCACACAAGCCTTTTGGTTGATGATGTTTCTCTCGCAATCTCATTACCTCTAATCATGTAAAGAAAACATACTGCTAACTGCTCCAGTTATTGATATAACGAACATGGTGACTTGATAGTTGCTACCAGCACAGTACACTGTTTTCAGGTCCCTGGTGCTGGAATCTAACGGTAAACCAAATTAATGTTGAATAGAGTAATTTCACCTGGTAATATTCGGATATAGGGGTGGATTTCCGATGTCTGAGAGAATGGAGTTCAGCGTGGGAGACGTGACTGTGATATCCGTTCTCTGGTCTTCCCAACTGGTGTACTACTGGTTCAAAGCCTTAAGTCGCTACACCACTCGAGTCCTATTTCCATATAACGAGGCCTGGTCGACGTACTTTGAGCTGAATCAAATGGTTATCATCTTCACGATATGTTTAGCGACTCTAGCCGTCGCACTTTTGGTTGAGGCGTATGACAATAAGTACACTGTAAGTTTCGCTGGGTTGTTCATTGCCTTGAGCACTCCTCTGATTGCTGCACTGACCTGCATAACAATGTATGAAGGTGCTGCAGTAGTGATGTCTTGGACGGCCTACATAGTGTTTGCGGTCAGCCCAGCGATCTTCAGCCTCATATTTAACCAAAACCCAAATCCAGTCAGAAGAAAAGTTCGTTACATCGTCTCGTCATTTGAGTGCATCGAGTGCATGTTTGGCACATATTTGACTTACCTGTGCGTTCCTGAAAGCTCAAGCCGCACTGTATTTGAACAATATGTCGTGATAGTTATGTGGGCGGTAGCTCTATCATCCCTTGTAACTCTAATAACGTTAGTTGAAAAAATCAAGAAACTAGTGACTGGTGATTTCATAAATGAAAGAGGACTGAAAAATATATTCTCAGGCACCGTCAGTGATATCAGAGTACAACCTCCAAGAAGAACGGGTAAAAGTGTAACTCATGTAATCCTCTTCATCTTACTGCTCCTTCCAGCATTTACAATTACGTGTTTAGATGCTGCACTCAGCAATGCGAAGTCAGAACACGGTGCGAACAGTCCTACTCTGAAACACACATTTTTCGCGGTTCAGATCATGATAATACCTTGTACAGAACTGGTTCTTGCTCGAACGCACACATTCAAAGAACAGATAAATGATATGATTGTTCTAGGAGTAGCACATGTTATCAATATAGCGGTGATATCCATGCTACTCCTTCGAATAGATGACTCTACAGAAAATGAAGACGGCCACGGTTTAATATTTGGGAACGGGAGGGATGACGCAGGACGTCTAGATCTTATAAATGACATTGAACTACCTCTGCCAGCTCCTGGTTTCGCTACCTACATCATATTCACGACCATTGACGTGAAATTGAAGGTGAAACCACCAGGTCTCTTCGGAATCAATACAGGCGAGGAAATAAATCCAGAAAATTTGTATCACGGTATCGTTCCAATTGATCGCGATGATGTACCTTTTATGTTAATAAGTACACCGTCGCATGGTAAGATATTCGCGAGGAACATTGGCACACTCGTGGAAAAGAAACATTACACCTTCTTCATTACAGGAAATTCAACCTTTATTAAGTGTTGGGAAGTCGATGGCATGGAAAGAGTTACACCAGCTTCAGTTCCAAAACTAATTTTATTGAACTCTTTTGCTGACGAGTTGGTTGATGGGATCCCCGTAGAACGTGCAGATCAAAACATTCGAATCATATCAACGGAAAACGGATTGGACAGGTTGTATCCTCTACCAAAAGTTGGCACATTCGAAGTCCTGGAATTACCACTAGGGGAGGTAAATGTGAGTTACGTATACTCGGGGACGAACTCTGATCTCGTTGATAAACTTCGTGCTGACACTGTCACTAAAACGGCTGAGCCGTATTGCGTATATTTAGCTTTCTTGGTTTATAATGACGAAATGTCGCTTAATATGATTAGGATTATGAAGGGACCATTGGTGACAACCACCTCGTCTCCACCACCAAAAACGTCATTGACAACCACCTCGACTCCACCTCCGAAAACACCAGTGACAACCAGTTCGTCTCCACCACCGAAAACACTAGTGACAACCACCTCGTCTCCACCACCAAAAACTTCAGTGACAACCACCACATCCCCTCCGCCAACAAGGACCACAGGAAAAAACAATCCAGAGCCCAATCCCAAGGAACCGGATGTCTATCAAAAATCTTATTTTGCTCTGCTCGGGGCTTCTTTGGGGATCACTTCAGTTGGATACACCCACTTCTTCTGGGTGGAGAGTCCTTTGAGGTTGCGGGCAGTTCTTTACGCCCTCTTCAGAGGTTTTAGTCTTTTCGTTGGCTGGTTAACTGAAACGGCTGTGGGTGACACTCTTACCCGACCTAAGGCAATTGGTCTACTGACTCTTCAGGTGTTCACAACAGTGTGGCATTTGGGACTGTGCTGGATATTTCAAGCAAAGACTCAATCAGATCATACGATTCACTGATGAAGGACTCCAGAAGTTACGAAATCGGTCCAGTTGTTCTCTATTAAGTCTCCAGTAAATAATCATGTAAATTGTACATTACTTTGGATCTAACGGATTAGAGTGAGACAGAAGACATAGTAGAGAACTATACCTACAAGCATGGCTTGATTTGTGTATCGAAACCTCTGATCGTTGAAAAAGTCGAATAAGCATGAATAACTAACCTTAACTTTTCCGCCAAACGTTCAGTTTGGAAAATTCGATTGCCACCACTAAAATTTAAAAGAGGACAACTGCTATAGAAAAAAAAAGGTTCTTACAGCAGTCTCAATCTAATTTAAAATTGCAATCAGTTAGCACTTTTTGTTAGCACTGTTAGTACTTTTTTTCATTTAGCATGTTTATGTTATGTTGTGTGATATATTGCGTGGATTAGTGGAATCGGTGGTCCGTGATCCCAAGACATCATGATACATTTATCATGATACATCGTGAATTATCCATTCCCCTCTCATGACGTCACAGTCCACGTTTCCGTCCCAGCAGTCTCTCTTCAGCCCTTCGCCATACCATCATACTTATTCTAACATCTCTGTCATTTGGGTCATCAGAACCCCACCTGATGTACTCCTGAATTGCAGAAACTTAATTATTATGAATTGTGGAATTAAACTTCGTTAGACGCACAGAGAACTGTTGCTGCGTGCATTGAACGATACCATCAGTACGAGGAGGGGGGTGGGACAATATAAATACGAATGTCCGTAATTTCACGAGGACAGCTTGATGAAAGAGTTTCGGTTTTCTTAGTAAACCATGAAGTACGATAACTACCTATTTCCTTCGATAAATATACCAGCGAGCGAAAGGGGATTTATGAATCCGACAGGATGTGTACGTTTCGAGGCTTCCATAGAGAATGTTGAGATAGGTCAGTGGAAGGAATCAACTCTCATCACTCACAGGGCTGACGGCTGTGTTTGCGATAGCGACGGCCCGTCACGATTGAGTACGGGAAAATGAAACAAACGGGAACGGATGAAGGGAGACTTTGTGTTTTTTCAGCTCGGAGGTTGGTTTCGCGGAATGTGACAAAGAATAAAAGTTGAATTCTCAAGGGCACTATGAGAAAAGGGCACTATGAAAAGTTTGGAGTCCTCCATATAAAAACATTAGGTGCTTGATAACTAGCTTCAACTTGAGAGAAACAGCAAATGACCAAAAACAGTGACGGTTGAAAATTTCTCTCGATTTTTTTAAACACAGAACATGTTTTAGCCTCAAACTGGCAAAAACCGAGCCTCCGTCCGTCCGTCACGCTAATAATTCACTTTTGTATGTAGCCTCCTTAGGACATAGGTGCACTTTGATCAGCATAGGGCCCGGATCAGCTGAGTGGTACTTAAAGCCAATTTCAATGTTATTCGCTCTATGAAGCAGTAATTTGGTATGTAGACTTCTACTTTGGGCAGCAAAGGGCTCCTGAACAGCTCAGTGGCACCTGAATCTAATTTCTATGCTATTCACACTATGAAGCTCTAATTTGGCATATAGCCTCCAGGGCCAGGATCAGAGATGGGCGTATTCATATTCATAAATATGAGTACGACTAAAATTCATAATTTGGAAAATATGAATATGAATATGAATACGAATGAAGTCATAGTCACACCTTTTTGTGAATTTTCCCAGAAATTTACATTTTTGTGTGAGTTTTACACAAGTTTACTGCGTGTTTCATAATGTCACTCAAATGGTCCTATTTTACAATCAATTTTGCTGAAATTCGTGGTTTTCCCACATAAATTCTACAAAAATACTCGTTTTTGTAGAATTTATGTGGAAAAACCACGAATTATTTAATAATTTTGCCATTTATTGATAAATTTTGCCAACATGTGAATTGCACTGTAATTTATTTGGAAAAATCAGGTATCAGTACCAAAAAAATTAATAAATAAACATATTAGTCAAATTTACGGTAAAAAAGATAAATGTTTGTGGGTTCACCCATAAATGGCAGAATTATTTATGAAATTCCAATAAACAAAGATGTGAATTGTGTGAAATCCACAAAAATGATGTGAATTGTGAGAAAATTCACACAAAAAATGTGAGTTTTTGTAGAATTTGGGTGGGGAAAAACTCGAATTTCAGTAAAATGCATTGTAAAATACGAAAATTCGAGTGAAATTCACAAAACATTCAGTAAATTTTAGTAAAATTCACACAAAAAATGTAAATTTCTATGAAGTACACAAAAAGATGTGATTATGGCTTTATCCGTATTCATATTCATATTTTCCAAATGATGAATTTTATTCGTATTCATACGCCCATCTCTGCCCAGGATCAGCTTTGAGGATTAGAAAATCAATTTAGAAAATCGGTCTTACATGAAAATTATAAGGTCAAAGATGATGTTACGTCTAGGATAATATGTGGCCTACAATATCAAGTGTAATAACATGGATGGTCTAATGGTACTTAAGGTTTTCATGCTCAAAAATCCTTTTCCTTCCATATATGGTATACCTTGTATACATATCCGTGCCCCTGACACACGACCTCAGTGGTCTGTCTTCAGGCTCAATTTTAAAGTTCATCTTGAACCAAAATCAGTATATTTAAAATTTAAATTTTGAGAAATTTTAAAGAGGTTTAAAGAATTTAAAGAATTCGCACTTAGTGAGGCCCAATTACATGGCTACTAAGATGGAGTTCGTATGTGCTCTGAGAACCAGGCTGGAGACGTACGTACACCTGCATTTTTAGTACCTGATCTGTTGAAATTCGATTGATGGCGATCTCGATCTCGATACACGCCAAACCCGTGATAGAGTTATAGACTGGCCAGCGGTCGTTGAACGCCGGAGGCCTTGAGAACTGCGTCCCTGACTTTGTCACGTCAGCAGGTGCCACCTCACAGTCGTCGCACGCTGACGTCAGCAGTCTGTCGGTTATCTTGCAATCGCGTCTAATGTCAGACGACTCTGCACCTACTCTGAGCTCGTCGCGATCGCATGCGAATAACTGTCACTCCTTATCAGGTGGATTATCGAAACCTCTCTATCAAAACACAACCCAGTTTGCGTGGTTTATTCATGGACATATAAATCTGATGCACTAAGGCAACACGATGATACGAGACCACTAAGTTGAAGGATGGGACTTAGTGGTGTAGCCAGGAATTTTGCTCGGTGGAAAGGGAGGGGGGTGGGGGTGGCAGGGTACCAAATAGAATATTTTTAACTAATATTATTATATCAATATAATATATTGATATAATAATATTAGTTAAAAATATTCTACTAATATTATTATGAAATGAATATACCTAACTATTATTATACCTAAAAAAAAAATTAATGAACCTAATATATTGTATCTCATGTATTTCTAATTTATTTATAAATTAGAATTTAATTTAATATAATTGAAGAATCTATAAACTGAGGTGATACTCGGCAAAAAATAGCGACAATATTTGTTATAAACCAGTAAAATGAAGACATTTTACAAAAAAACCAGTTGTTTCTTCGAAAATTGGCTCTTATAGCCAGAGATTTCCTAATGTGTTGTTACCGCAAAACGCCACTCGCTACACCACTGATGGGACTGTGTTTTCTACTTATACCACAAAATTTGTGGTATAAGTATTTATTACCACTAAGTCGTATGGAAGTACCTCTATCAACATTGTTGCTTTGTATCCTACAACGTATTTCTGGTACCAGCTGGAGGGGACTGTAAGAGATCTCTAAAAGACTGTGTTCAATAAATGGAGTTTTTGAACCCCACCGGATCTCTATTGTCCCATAAAACTCTTATAATATAACCATATTATGGCTTATGGTTTTCTATCATTAAATTTTTGAATCGACCAAGGACTATTCTGTTCAAACTGTCACTGTCGTACTGACTGGGTGTGACGAGTGATCATGTGATTTTCATCGAAATCATGTTTTCTTTTTCGGCGAATGGAGTAATATTTCCATTAATTGACTCGCTAGCAAACGAAGAAAATTCCTTTCGCAAGCAATCTGGAGATCTCAGTCCTCAAAACACCCTTAAATACACAAAAGCGCTACCTAAGTAGACAAGGACTATGAGAAGGTCTATAAACGCTGTTACTTCCCCCTCGACTTATCTCATTTCAACAAGAATAATGAAGAGAAAAAAAGCCATAAATCTAACTCGTCCCTGGTTCTAAGGCCCTGGCGCCCGTTTTATCTCGAGTTACTTAATCCCTTCGAAAAAATATCCGGTCTGTTAATTCACTGAGGTTTTTCTCATGATGTCGATATTCCACTGTTTTCAGTAACTGGTGTCAGAGTAGTTTTCCAACTGTATCGATCGCTAACTGTAATTTCTTCGTAACCATAGTGTATCTCGTCAATTACCTGAAGTTGAGACACTTTCTTATTCCTCATTTCGTGTTGGATACCGTGGCGTCGTCAGAATTTCGAAAATTGGCCGCTAAAAGCTCTAAAATCACAAAAATGTGCTGGATTATACTTCAAAGACTGATACAATTATTGGCTGTGATACTAGTTTACCAAGTTTAGTTAAGCGTTTATTTAGGGTTTTGGCTCAGCGAAACCCTTAAATTCCTAATCTAAGTTTAATTTTTCCAAGTATCCTGTTAGGTACAAATTCGAGACTGATTGTTCCTTATAACTTTTTTACTTTTTTTTTTCATGAGATGGTGTTTGATCATTTTAACCATTTTGTAGTATTTTCTAGATTAAACCTGTACAGGTGGAAGTGCTAAAAATCAGAATCATTTTACAATAATTTCATATGAAGAAAAACCTCCTGAAGCAACTCCACCGATCTTGAGCCATCACCACGTGACCCTCACGATTTTTCGATCGGAGCATTAATTCGTCTTAAATCGTGGTAGGGTACTTCTGGGAAGCCTACAGTAAGCTAAAAGTAGTTATTTTAGTGTGAAATTACTGGTAGTTTTGGAATAAAATCGTATTTTGTCTCTCCTGAAATGTTTAGAAAAATGGATTAGACTGTGTTGCATCTTAACGATCTGTATTCAGCTGAACTTCGATTATACTTCAAAATCGAAGTGCACTCCCTTAGGGCCAAGATTGTGAACTAAACTGAAAAGATAACCTCGCACAACTGCGTGAAACTTACCAAAATGTCACAATGTGTTTGTTTTCTCTGGTGCTCGGCACTGCCGTTCACTGCCGAGCTAATCTATGGCATTATTTTTCCGTTCCTTGCCTTTATGAATACTCAGACGTAGGTAAGAGGTTTCAATCAATTTCTTAACTGAAATAAAAGGTTTCCCTATTCTTAAAAGAAATTCTCTATTTCGATCAGAAAGAACCTTTTTAGCCCGAATGGATTTATTATAATTTATTAATTTATGATAATTTATTAATAAATACCGTCAAATTTATTATTATTACCTACCTATTATACACATTTTACAAAAGTAATTTTGTTTTCTTGGGTGATTCCAAAGGTTCATCGAAGATAATAAACCAAAATCAAAATTGAGGTGCTGTGCCACAAAACTGTGTGTACTAACCATAGGCTCAAAGAACCATTGTCAAGTGTCTCATATTTGAACAACAAAGAGGGAGAAATTGAAATTTTGGATAGAAAACATTTTTGGGGGAGGGAATTTCGTAAATAGGGAATTTTCTAGTTGATTTTCCAGACTTGTTTTTTCAAGTTAATGTGTTATAGCTGTGTCATTCATTTTGTTGGATAAAAAATATTTGCATTTGAATTTAATTGTCATTTAACCAGTGTAGGCAATTATTAACATACTAATAAAATAAAACGCGCGTGTGGTGGTGACTCAGTCACCCCACTTGGTAGAGCTCCTTGCCTTGTGTGTCGAATTTTTTCGACGTTAAGGCGCGGTCACTCTATGCCGATCGGCACCATTCTGCTTGAGCCGCTCGGCAATGCCTGAGTAGACGTGCCGATTGGCGTCACCGACTCGCCTGAAACCGAACCGAACGATGCCGAACCCAACCCGATCCAAGTCGGTCCGGTTCAAAGAAAGCCGACCAGAACCGAATCAACGATCAACGAGTGGACGTGCTTGTCGGCTTCAGTCGAGCTTCAACCGCCTGTTGATTTCGTTGTTTTGTTTTCTATAAGTCTTGTAATTTATTTTGAAAGAAATGAATAGAGTAAAATTCACTCTATTTTAATTTAATTAACTTTAATTTGATTTAATTAAATCTATTTTATTTTAAAATTTAATTTTTCTTTTTTGTGCCTACTATTTTTTTTTTTTTTTTTTTTTACCTTGAGTTAATCTTGGAGGGCGTCGACAAGGGCGTCATAAACGTCTGGCACAAAACAAGAAATTATTTCTACTATAGATTGTTTGGAAATCTTCATCGTGTACATCAATGAATGGTACGAATCACCAGTCGCAAAAAAGCGCAGTGTGACTGCTTGGCGTCCAGTCGCAGGAATAGCCCCTCTGAAGGAGCGATTCTTCTTCGAGATTCTCGGTCCGTTCATAGCTCATGCGATTTCCCATCTGCGGTATCGTGGACGATGCAGTACCTAGCTTCTGTCCATTCGCCTTTCCTGAGTTTAGTTCTAAACATCCTCACCATCATGGCACTATCCGTTGACGATGACGTCATTGCTCATATTGGTCTTTTGTGTGTTTTCCTTACGAAAGCTTGTTCTCAAGTTATTAATTTTTTCTATTACCGAATGCTTCGTTGCTACAGGCTCTATCTCCTTCATTTTAGTCACAATTTTTCATAGGCACCATCTCTCACTACACGGTCATGATAATCTTTACCTTTCACTTTCCATAACCAGGGTAATGATTAGTTGATCAAACTAGACCCAACAAGTGGCTTGTAGTACAACTTGTGGCACACACGCAAGGTTTTGTTGATCTGCGTCGGAAAGGAATTTTCATTCGATTCCGATGGCTTGCACAAGCCTGGAGATCGTACGATTTGCTCCACACACACGCTTCGATTTATCGTCAAGTCTGACCGATTTTGCTTATCGTACGATGAATTGGACGATAAATCGTTACGTGGATGGCTGGCCTAATGTGGACGTCTTGCCGATCAGCGCATGCCGACCGGCCGCCTTTGAGACGTTACGACGTCGTAAACCTGAATACCCCTATTGTATCACTGAACAGCTGCTTGCTGACTGAATATTTGGGACATTTTGTTGACGAGTGCTGCCTGTAGAAGGAAACCATTACGATTAATTATCGCCGATGTATTGATCGTAGTGGAACCATTAAAGGGGCTCCAAACGAGACCATTAAAACTACGAGTAGATCCGTCTCTCATCTTTACACCAGAAGAATGTAAAGAAGAATGTAAGACTGTAATTCCCAGCATACCATTCACACGATTTCCCACACGCCCCTTACACAGAAAAAAAACGAACCAATTCAATTTAATCGCCTCAACCCCCTTGAGATCTGTAAATAACCGTAAGGCGACTACCGGAGATATGTTCTTTTCTCAGGCACCACGTTACCGGCTCCCGAAAAAAAATAAAACAACAACCCGATCGGGGCAAAAGAGATAAATAAACACTGGGACTGGGGTAACTGATGGGACAGTGCGTAAGTATGTAAGTGGTCGTATAGCTGGTTGAAGGGCCCTGAGGACGAGTGCGGTATGTATTCAATATTGGTGTCGTTTTTACTTTAGGGCCTTTCCCATGTGTGGGCGGAGAAATTAGTATACACAGGGGGGCGGTTAAAGACTTGTAGGGACAGTTTTGTCGCATGTGGAACCTATAGGGTTCGCTTCGGAGGCTAAGAGCACTCACGGAAATATCTCTGTCGTCTTTTTTTCGACGGAGGTCGTCGCCTTGTAACGTGTTCTCACATGTAAGACCGACCTCAACGTTCGAATTCGAGTGCGTATACTGTTACAGCGTGTAAATAATGACGAGTAAAAATAACGTCTGCTAAACGGCTGAGAAGCGGAGAACTGAGATTTAATATCGAAGTACGGTTACGTTAATAAACGTCTCCTCGAATATCTATCAAACTTGAGCGAAACCCGTGGATCCACGTAATGTTAGGCTCTAATTTGCGCACGCTTAAGGTGCGTCCACACTTTATTCCGAGGGTCTCACGGCAACTTCCCACATCGTCACTTTTGGCCAAAATGAGTTATACATACCATTCGAAGCGTCTTCCCCCGGCGGATCGATCTAACTAAGTATAAATTAGGTACCTAAGTTAGGTCAGTTACAAATTTTATTGAGTAATTCAGTAAGATAAATCGTGAGATTTATCTTACTGAATACTCAATAAACATACCTAGTCATCGGCAGGTGGTTTTTTGGCTCAACTGAAAAGTCTCCCAAATGACGATGTGGGAAGTTGCCGTGAGACCCTCGATTCATTCATTTATTACTTCATGGGCAAGCCCAATTACGTCGCAAGTCAGTGATACAGACATTAGTAGGTATACATTCATACGAGTTGTGATTATAATTGTTACGCACTGAAAATAACTATGGAAAAGGGAGACAATGATAAAACTGATAGGTAAGAGATTTAAGGAGATTGGGAGACAAAGCCAAATAAGAAATTTAGGCACCACGAATATGAAACATGAGCTCATTCTCTATATGACCGCGTCGGGGGTATTGTAAACCACAGCCTTCATCTTCGAGAGGGAATCATTACAAAAATCGAAATCGGGATTCAAATTAAATACTGTTTATTTTTAATTAACTAATTTTGATCATCTAATTCTAATGTATCCATAAAACGAATAGGTACCTACCTAATGAATTGTAAAATCTTTAGCTACAATCCAGAATAATTTTCGTACTTATACGTAAATTTTAATCATAATAGGTACAACTCCTCTCCACAGCACAAGTTTGTAACTTTCAGTGAGGAGTAGCAATCATTTAGTTTTTCAAACTTGTCGTTTTTTTATTTATTTATTTATTTTATTTTTTTCTTGCTTAGGCACTGTTTAGTGAGCTCCGACCACCTTTTTTCCCCCAGAAAACTCGATAGTTTGAAAGAAAATTGAAACAAAAGGAGTGGGGTGGGGGGGAGGGGGGCTTCCACTTGTAGAGAAACAAATCTTCGACTAAAATTTTGGTTTCCCGCGGATTGATTTTCGCGCTTTTAGTGGCTGATTTTTGAAATTCTGACTTCTGAATTCTGATTCTGATTTCTGAAATTCGTGAAATTTTGAATAAAAAAGTGTCTTAACTCCATTTTGTTCAAATTGGGGGTTAGGTAATGTTGCTTCTTAAGCGACGGTTTCATCATTTAATGATCAAATGCATCAGAAACAAGCAGTAAACATGCATATTACAACAAGCATGCTGCAACGAAAAAATACAGTTATCTTGCACGTAACTGATTTTGTTACTTCCACAATGAACCCAAGGAAAAAAAGTTTAAGCTCCCCTCAAAATTTGTTGTATGTTGTAGCAAATGCAACTGTTTTCTCACCGTCGAAAAGCATTCATAAATTTTTCCATACACTTGTAATAATACATTACTTTGCCTTTTTTTTAGTCGTTTCCAATTCTTCAAATTGCAATCGCTTCCCTTGAAATTGAGGTCCCCCCACCCCTGGAGTTTTCCTAAGCAACGCCAGGGGAAGATTCGTAAGTTGAGGTTTCCGAGCTCGGGATGTACAGGTTCTGGACTTACAGAGTCCAGGACTCAAATAAGCTCCCGGATCTTATTTGATCTGATCTGCGAAACTCGAGAATCTATCAGTCATAGAAATGTCGATAAATAGCTATAAAATGTATTGCTATTTATCGATATGCCAACATTAGAACTGGGTGACCGCCCGGGCTGTCTCCAGTGTCAGTAGGTTCGTCTGCAGTATAGTTAATGTTTTACTCGGAAAGCCAATTTTTAGACTCCGGAGTCGAACAAGTCGTTAGACTCCAGAGTCTACTTAAGTTCTGGACTTGGTTAACGCACTGACTCGGAAAGTCATTTTAAAGACTCCAGAGTCTAGAACTTCGTTAAATCACGAGCTGTCTCTGCAGAGTTATTCTCATGACCCTGAATGCTCATGACTGCTCATGACCCTGAATGCTCTGGTGACTGAGTGAACCATATTGTGTAGAAGGACGTAGTCACGTACGACCCAATATCCAACAATAAAGGCATTGATTCCAAACGAGGATGAATTCCTTGAAAGCCCCTTTACGAATCATCAATTTCTCCAACAAGTCTTATTCATTTGGCCACCGTAAATCACCATTTTGTCGGCCTTGACATAATACCGATGAGTCGGCATTCGACAGAAAACGCCCTCAAATTTAAAAGCTGACTTCAGTATAAATCAGAATTATCAATTTTCGTTCTCGTGAGTCTCTAGATGGAATTAAACCATTCGGGGCCGAAGGGTCCTTATAAGGGGAACTGTTATTCCTGAGGTCGCGGGGGGAATTTCAAGGGAGATAAGTGAACGATCTTTAGCTCCTTTTGTTAGAAGGAAAAAGCTGATCTCCGCCCTTTTCAATTAACCTGGCCCTCGAGTCACTGCAACTCTCAATAACACCCTCTTTCACCAGCTGCCTTATCGTCCAGAATCTCTCTTTTCGACGGAGGGTCAAGGGCATACATACAGTTCGTTTCAACACTGTCCAAAATCCCATTGTATCGACCTCAAATGAGTTGAAACGATCCAAATCGCGTTAACACAACTTTTGACGTTCATATTGACCCCCAACTCCCAAGACGTTCATATTACACATACAACTCTTCGTCTATTGAAATCAATTTGAAAAAATTTAGTTTTATTACAGTCTGAATATGCACTACGAAGGTGCACTCCATTAAACTATTTGGTACTGGAAAATGGTAGAGGGGCTGCTGAGCACTCTGAAAAATTAACCCCTCAATATTTTACTATAGGATATGTACCTATTAAAAGTTGTTTTGCTCAATTATGGTCTTATAGGTCATTTTTATCAGTAATATCAAAACAATATCAATTTACCGTCTTAAAACGCTATCTTATGGTTGATTTGTCTGTTTCCGGAGTGAATCTGGTAATTTTAAGGATGGTGACATGTTTCCGCAGAATTCATGTAGAATCAGAAATAAAATAGATTTTCATAAACAAAAAGTCTATTTACACGATAATAAATAATGCACTACACACTGTAGACTCTTAAAAATTATTGGAGTAAAAATTATAGCAAGAGTTAAGAGATTGGAGTAAAAGTTGAAGAAGATAACATTTTAGATAAAATAAGACCAATTTCAAGTCTCTAGGACAAATGGGGACTATGTTATGAGGAAAAAAATAATAATATTATTGTTATGAAAAAAATTGAGTTTTTCTAAACTTCAACCTCGATGCGGCACGATGTTATCCGATCGACCTAAAACTTTGGGAATCTCATTTTTTAGTCAAATGGCACCTTTTAGGGGGTTGCCACGATTGAATTTCGAAAGTTGACTTTTTGTGACCACCCTACTGTAGAGGCTGTTACACCATCATCAGTACAACACAGTCTGTTCTGTGTTGTACTGATGATGGTGTATGAGTCGTACCCGATTTTTCGTTTATGAAACTCGTACCTACTATATTTCTTAAGATGGATTTCCATTATTTCGCCACACAAACCTTACGTTATGTTCATGCAGCATCTCCAGTAGTGAGTTATAAATAATGTATAAATAATTATTGTCCAACTTCCTTAATTCCTATATATTGTACCGACTCATTTATTGCTGCCCACATCACAGCCCGTTCGATAGTCCCTCGTCCATACCGCAATGACGTTTTACGCGTAATAAACAGAGCGTTGCACTCGCCTAGACCGGGCTCCCCAGTCCAAGACGTTCCTTCCACAAACACAGTCGACCTAAATAACCTTTTACTGCTCGTCGTCCCTTATTTATTACCCTCAGACTCCTTGAATTTATTGCGGAATTACAACATTTTCGAGTTTTCAGCAGACGCGGCGTATGGTTTTAAGATCTCTCGCGGCGAGGGGTGCGAGAAATGAGACGGAATTAGGCGTTTCATACATGAGATAAATTTCGGGCGTGCGAACCCCCTCGTAGAATTAAACACAGTGTGTAGAATAAGGCTGAGTAGTTTTCGTGGTTTCATCCACCGGTAGAAACCTCTAATTGCAACAATTAACATGCCAAGCGCTCCTGTAACTCGTGTATATCCAAATGTGTGTATCGGATACTCGATGTTCATCACACATCGATGTGTTTCTTCCGATGTTTTTTTCCAGACATCGATGTTTTTTCCTTTCTCCCAAAATACCTAGGTATAATTACAAACCTATTTTACGTTTCAGTATGTAATTGCATTATTTCTGTGCCTTGTTAGGAACTTTACTTACCTACTGCATTATTTCTTATTTTACGTGGCCTTTTAATGTTCTAACAGCTACAATGTTTAGGTTGCATATTTTTTATGTCAGTCATGGTTGACTCGAGATAAAACTGTAGGAATGCAACCAAAACCGCCACCACGCCTAATGTAATAGAGCAACGTTTAGCTAAAAAAATGGCAGATTAAGAAACGAATTTCGCACGCGCCAATCCCTGATGAACTTCATCGACATTTGAACTCTCTCTGAAACGTCTTGACATTTTGAATTTTGATTAAGGATACATATAACGTTCAGCGTACGATGGTGATTGCGAGGGGATCGTAAAGCCGCGTCCACACTATGCTGGGTGGCATGGGCCGGCACAGGCCGATCGGCAAAGCCGATGAAGTGTGGTCGTGCCGCTCGGATATGCAGTAGTCCTGGAGCCGAGGCCGAAAATGGGTGTTCATTTTAGGAGAAGGTTTGATATAAAATTATGAAAATCTAGTCAATTCTGAGTAAGAAAATCCAAGTCTGCCATTTCAAAGCGGTTGCTTTCAAAAATGGCAGCTATTTAAAAAGTGACGAAAACGCACAAACATGACCTGTCTTTAGGATGGATGGAACTTTTATAGATGATAGATTAGGTATGTCCAAACATAGATGTTTTCACCAGTCTGCCACTTTCAACCGGTTGAAAATGCGTGGCAGACTCAACTTCAAAAATTGCATTTTTCGGGTGTAAAATTTACAGTATTTGGGACGCCTCAAATTTTCACACATGATTATATATGCCCAAATAAGGAGTTTGAGACTTGTCTGCCAATCTAAAGCAGTTGAAAAGTAATGGCAGACTTGAATTGAAATATTGCCAAATTTGGTGATAAATTTCATCAGTTTTAGGAAGATTCAAATTTCAATACGTTAAAGTACCTGTGGTATGAGAGCAATAGACCATGGTCTGCCTTGCCTAGCCAGTTGCTTTCTACCGACAGACTGAAATGCAAAAATTGCCAAATTACTGATCAAAATTTTGTGATTTTAGGATGCTTCAAATTTCGGCTCAACATTGTTCTCCTGCAATAAGACTGAAAAAGAGTAGTCTGCCTTCAGTAACCCGTTGTTTAAGTTAGGCAGACTGAAATTGAAAAATTGCAATTTTCAAGGTCAAAATGAATGTATTTTGGGAAAGTTGTAATTTTGGCATGTGATACTAGCATGTTAGTGTAAACTTTTTGACGCAGTCTGCCATCAATATTCCGCTGCCTTCTGGCGGCAGACTGAACTCAAACGTGGGAAAACAGAAATAATTTCAATTATTGACCATTTTTATGGTAAAAATGCATCTTCTTTAGGACGATTCAAATTTTGGCACATGATACTACATTGTAAGAAGAAACTTTGTGACATGGTCTGCCATCAATATCCAACTGATTTTTTCGGCAGACCAACAATATTAGGTATCTTACTTACATAATATGTTACAATTTGCCATCCCTCAACACCTTTATTAGCTGCAAGTAATTTTTTCTACATCCATTTTCCTTCATGTCCGACTGTAGAAAATATCTTTAATTTATAAATGAAACAAGGGAGAAGCAGAAAACAGAATGGGAAAACACTAAACTTCGCGTCGAAAACGGCCGTTAGGTGGGTCCCGGGTAGCCGCCCAGAATAAAACTGCCTTTTTTTCATCTTCCAGGTAAACTACAGTCTAGAAATTTTAACCGTCAGTCGGGGATAGACCACATTGCAATATTCACTCGGTTTCTCATCTGTAAAATTGTTTAAATAATACCTTTTTGTAATAATACAAATTAAATTTTGATGCTGAGCTATTGACTTGAAATTTTAAAAATAGGTCAGAACTGGATCACAATGCAATATTCACTCGGTTTTTTGTCTGTAAAATTGTTTAAATAATACCTATTTGTTTAAACAAATGAAATTTTGATGATGAGCTAGATATGTACTTGAAATTTTAAATATAGGTCAGAAATGGATGACATTTCAATATTCACTCGGTTTGTATGACATGGTATGGTATATTATTGTATGTATGATTTGGTATAGTACAGTATGGTATGATAGGAAAGAAATTCGTATGGTATGGTATGAGTACGGTGAGAATATGGTATGGTGCCGATTTGCAACACATTCTGGTATAGACAGAAGGGAGTTTTTTTTTCTATGGCCATAGATTTAGGCAAGTTTAGTTATTTTCCATTGTACATTGGTAACATCAACCGAATCCAGAAATAACATTATTTTGTTTACTTTTCCAACAATTTTGATTATTTATTTATCGCCACATTGCATCCGACATTTGGACATTTCACCGCTGAACACGACGGCGAAGTCAGAATTGCAATCTCGCATTACGTCCTAAAATGGACGAAGCGATTAGGAAGAAGTTGAACGAAACGAAACCTATCCATATAAACTTCACGAATCTGAAGACATACGTAATCCCATTAAAATTTAATAAGTTAATATTAACTCACAAACAGTACCTTAAGCGGACGAGGCGAAATACATTGGCATGACTCTCGACTGCAAGCTGAGGTGGAAAGCCCATGTAAAGAAAAAGAAATAAAAAACATACCGTTCTATATGAATTTTTCGAGATATGAGATTTTCAAATTTTCAAAATTCGTTTTGAACCCCTTCCCCTTGACCTAGGGTTATGAAAAGTTTCGAGGACCATTGTGGGGTTTCGTATTGCAACCTGGAATGCCAATGGACTCATGAATCACGTCCCTGAACTTGAAGCATTCCTTTTTAACTCCAAGATTGACATTTGCTTGATATCAGAAACTCACTTCACCAAGCAGAGCTATTTGCACATCAGGGGTTATCTAATTTACCACGCTCTTCATCCTGCTAATAAAGCTAGAGGGGGCTCAGCAGTTTTGATTAAAAATTCAATTAAACATTATGTGCATTCCAAGATAGAAGATGAAACCATGCAAGTTACCTCAGTCAGTATTTCGCTAAAAGGTAAGGAGTGTAACATCTCTGCAATCTACTGTCCACCAAGGCATAACCTGAAGGAAGCTGATTACACAAAACTGTTCGCACAGGTCGGCAAAAGATTTATCATTGGAGGGGACTTCAATGCAAAACATACCTTTTGGGGTTCAAGGCTGACAACAGCTAAAGGACGGGAGCTTTTTAAAGCCGGGCAAAAAGGCAACTGCAAATTTATGTCATCAGGTGAGCCTACCTATTGGCCCACTGATGTTACAAAGACACCAGATATAATAGATTTCTTCGTATTGAAAGGTGTTTCTAGTAACTGTGCACATGTAAGTGGAAGTGCCGACTTGTCAGGAGACCACTCTGCTATCATACTAACTTTAAGTGAATCCGTCATCAACAAAGAACAAGTACCCTGGCTTGTTAATCATCAAACAAACTGGGAGGACTTCAGGACACACATATCAACACACATTGAGCTAAATAGGCCGCTGAGAACAACAGATCAATTGGACGTAGAGGTGGAAGAATTCACCGAATTGATACAAGAAGCAGCGTGGCGCTGTACCCCTGCCAGTACTGTACCTTCAAACAGAGATGGATTTATCTACCCGGTGGCTGTTCGAGAACTTCTGAGGAAGAAACGCAAAGCAAGAAAAAGATGGCAGATAACTAGATTTCCCGGAGACAAGACAAAACTAAATCAGCTAACGAAGAATTTGGATTCACTAATAAAGGAAATTAAACAAGAAACACTATCTAGGAATATTCAAGCACTAACAGCTGATCAAACCACTGATTACTCCTTGTATAAAGCCGTAAAAGGCACCAAACGACCGCAGATGCCAGCTTCACCCATTAGAACAGATGATGGGAAGTGGGCCAAAAGCGCAAAAGAGAAAGCTATGTTATTCGCGCAGCATCTATCCAAGACCTTCTCTCCATTACCACAGCAAACAAATGAAGAAGAACTAATCGTACATAATAGTGTGGACAGTATTGTGATAAAACCTGTGAAGTTCCAAGAGCTCTCTGCGTGTATCAAGCATGAGCTAAAAACAAAAAAAGCGCCAGGATACGATCTTATTACGGGTCAAGTAATTAAAGAACTGCCCGAAAAAGGGGTGCGGAAGCTCTTGTATCTGATAAATGCAGCTTTTCGGCTCAAATATGTCCCCTCATCGTGGAAGGCAGCAGAGATTATTATGATTTTAAAACCGGGAAAAGAGCCAACCGATGTCAGGTCGTATAGACCTATTTCACTGCTCCCAGTCATTTCAAAACTATTTGAAAAGCTACTCAAGAAAAGACTAAATGAAATCATAGAAGGCAAAAACCTGATACCACTACATCAATTTGGATTTAGAGCCAAGCACTCCACCGTAGAACAAGTCCACAGAGTAACTGATGTGATTGAAGAAGCCCTAGAGCATAGAAAGGTTTGCAGCGCGGTATTTCTCGACGTGTCACAGGCCTTTGATAAAGTTTGGCATAAGGGGCTGGTATACAAACTACAAGGCATGCTACCTCAGCAGTACTGCCACATACTCGAATCCTACCTCTCTGGAAGGTATTTCAGAATAAAAGTAGAGGATGAATATTCACAACTCGAGAGAATCACAGCAGGCGTACCTCAGGGAAGCGTTTTAGGACCCCTGCTTTATCTATTGTTCACGCAGGATGTGCCAACAACAGGAGAAACAACCGTAGCCACGTTCGCAGATGATACTGCAATTTTAGCTGTTGCAGATTCAGTAGAAGAATCGACAGGAAAACTCCAAGAAGCCACCGTTGCTGTACATGAATGGACGAAGAAGTGGCGGATGAAACTCAATGAAACAAAATCAACACATGTCAACTTCACGAATAAAAAGATTACACCAATCCCTCTGGTAATAAATCGGAATATCATACCATATGCAAATTCAGCAAAATACCTAGGCATGACATTAGATGCCAAGTTAAAATGGAAAGAACACGTTAAGAAAAAAAAGGAAGAACTATCCATCAAGTTCAGGAAACTTTACTGGCTCATGGGACGATGTTCACAACTCAATATCCACAATAAAGTACTCTTGTACAAGACAGTGCTAATGCCCATTTGGACCTATGGCATCCAGCTGTGGGGTTGCACAGCTAAGACGAATATCAAAATTATACAAACATTTCAGAATAAGGTTCTGAGGAGCATAGTAAACGCTCCTTGGTATGTAAGGAATGATGACCTCCACAAAGACCTCCAAGTGGAGACAGTCACCGATGTCATAAAGAAGCTAGCTATGGGATATGAGCGCAGGCTTCTTAAACATCCAAATCCGGCTGCTATCCAGCTACTAGACAACTCACAACAAATTCGACGCCTGAAGAGAACCAAGCCCCTGGACCTTCTGTGCTGACAATGAGTGACGTGCAGTTCAAGTGCGGTAAAAGTTAATGAGCTCTCACCGCAAAAAGTGTTAACATTTGTGAACTAAATAGCTAGATAGTTACCTGATTTATCAATGTAACTAGTTGTTATATTATCTGAATAAACGCATGAAAAAAAAAAAAAAAAAAAAAAAAAAAATTGTGGGGTTGGTCGAAACCCATAAAAAAAATTTCGTAATTTTAACTCAACGCTAACTGGGCAAAGTGCCGCGGACGGCGTACGGCGGACGGACGGATTTTTTTTTATTCGATCTTGAAACGTAAACCAACAAATTTTGAGGGGGGGTTAAAATTTTTTTTCTTTGGGCGATTCCAATGGTTCATTATCGAAGATAATAAACCAAAATGAAGTACGAGGTACGCGGTGTGGGTGTGACAGGGGGCGCAGAGACATAAAAGGTCTCGTCGTATGACGCACTAGTTGGCTCCTGCCAGCCGTATTACGTCATACGCTCGTGCGTCATAGGCTCTGACGTACTTGTTGGCCTCCTGCTAGCCGTCTTACGTCATACGCTCGTGCGTCATAGGCTATGACGCACTTGTTGGTCTCCTGCCAGCCGTCTTACGTCATACGCTCGTGCGTCATAGGCTCTGACGTACTTGTTGGCCACCTGCCACCCGTCTTACGTCATACGCTTGTGCGTCATTGGCTCTGACGCACTAGTTATCCTGCCAGCCGTCTTACGTCATACGCTCGTGCGTCATAGGCTCTGACGTACTTGTTGGCCTCCTGCTAGCCGTCTTACGTCATACGCTCGTGCGTCATAGGCTCTGACGTACTAGTTGGCCTCCTGCCAGCCGTCTTACGTCATACGCTCGTGCGTCATAGGATCTGACGTAATTTCCCGCCGGTCGCTTGTGTTCTGACGTGATCTGAGGGAAAGGGTGAATCAAGGGAACAAATTTTTCCCGTTTCAGTTTATGTGCCAAAGCAAAGACATGAAAATGTCAAAAAAATGTGTAAATAGGTACCTAAGCCCAACTGTAATGTCAATTTTCTGACAATGAGTTTTCGACTATAGTTTTTATACCTTTTTACTTAAGTACTTATTGAAATTTGAGACTGATAATGAGCTGTTTGCAAATAAAAAGTCTGATAACTTCATTAGGTACATCTTATTAATCTATTTTCAAGTTCCGATTCACAGTTGAATGTGTTTTATTTAGATGTCGTAAAATTCGAAAACGATGGAATGACGAAACCTGTCGACTACTGACTCAAGTGATACTGTCGACTTCTAACACATGTAGGTCGACTACTAGTGCAAAACCATGTCGACTACTGAAGAAAATGTTGGTCACTGGTATCGACTACTACCTAGAGCATTGGGATTTTTTACAAAACTTGTTTTTCCCTTTTCAAACCATGTTGAATAATATTTCCCGCTGCCAGGTCTTTTAGGAAAGGATCTTGGGTACACAATGAACAGGTTTGCAATGAGAAAAAAACCGAGTGAATATTGAAATGTCATCCATTTCTGACCTATATTTAAAATTTCAAGTACATATCTAGCTCATCATCAAAATTTCATTTGTTTAAACAAATAGGTATTATTTAAACAATTTTACAGACAAAAAACCGAGTGAATATTGCATTGTGATCCAGTTCTGACCTATTTTTAAAATTTCAAGTCAATAGCTCAGCATCAAAATTTAATTTGTATTATTACAAAAAGGTATTATTTAAACAATTTTACAGATGAGAAACCGAGTGAATATTGCAATGTGGTCTATCCCCGACTGACGGTTAAAATTTCTAGACTGTAGTTTACCTGGAAGATGAAAAAAAGGCAGTTTTATTCTGGGCGGCTACCCGGGACCCACCTAACGGCCGTTTTCGACGCGAAGTTTAGTGTTTTCCCATTCTGTTTTCTGCTTCTCCCTTGTTTCATTTATAAATTAAAGATATTTTCTACAGTCGGACATGAAGGAAAATGGATGTAGAAAAAATTACTTGCAGCTAATAAAGGTGTTGAGGGATGGCAAATTGTAACATATTATGTAAGTAAGATACCTAATATTGTTGGTCTGCCGAAAAAATCAGTTGGATATTGATGGCAGACCATGTCACAAAGTTTCTTCTTACAATGTAGTATCATGTGCCAAAATTTGAATCGTCCTAAAGAAGATGCATTTTTACCATAAAAATGGTCAATAATTGAAATTATTTCTGTTTTCCCACGTTTGAGTTCAGTCTGCCGCCAGAAGGCAGCGGAATATTGATGGCAGACTGCGTCAAAAAGTTTACACTAACATGCTAGTATCACATGCCAAAATTACAACTTTCCCAAAATACATTCATTTTGACCTTGAAAATTGCAATTTTTCAATTTCAGTCTGCCTAACTTAAACAACGGGTTACTGAAGGCAGACTACTCTTTTTCAGTCTTATTGCAGGAGAACAATGTTGAGCCGAAATTTGAAGCATCCTAAAATCACAAAATTTTGATCAGTAATTTGGCAATTTTTGCATTTCAGTCTGTCGGTAGAAAGCAACTGGCTAGGCAAGGCAGACCATGGTCTATTGCTCTCATACCACAGGTACTTTAACGTATTGAAATTTGAATCTTCCTAAAACTGATGAAATTTATCACCAAATTTGGCAATATTTCAATTCAAGTCTGCCATTACTTTTCAACTGCTTTAGATTGGCAGACAAGTCTCAAACTCCTTATTTGGGCATATATAATCATGTGTGAAAATTTGAGGCGTCCCAAATACTGTAAATTTTACACCCGAAAAATGCAATTTTTGAAATTGAGTCTGCCACGCATTTTCAACCGGTTGAAAGTGGCAGACTGGTGAAAACATCTATGTTTGGACATAATCTATCATCTATAAAAGTTCCATCCATCCTAAAGACAGGTCATGTTTGTGCGTTTTCGTCACTTTTTAAATAGCTGCCATTTTTGAAAGCAACCGCTTTGAAATGGCAGACTTGGATTTTCTTACTCAGAATTGACTAGATTTTCATAATTTTATATCAAACCTTCTCCTAAAATGAACACCCATTTTCGGCCTCGGCTCCAGGACTACAGGGCCCGGACCCAAGCCGCGCTGGGCATGCATTGACTCGCAACCTGACATTGTTCTCGGTGGTTTGACTGATCCGGTGTTTCGCAACTCAAGTAAACAAGAAGCTGTAATTTACCGTGCCGGACCCAGAGAAAGCAGAGAAGGCGGGTAAACATAAACATGCATTGTCTGCTCTTCACACAACGTGTTCCTCAGTTTTCACCATGTTCTCCAATCGTGCATGTGTCGACCATACGATCAACGGCAAGACTCGTGAAAAAGTGTCGCTTTTTAAAACAAAAAAACTTAGGTCAATGGTAACGTATTGCAGATGTGTGCGAGTCGTACAAAAGAACGGCGTTAAGTGTTAGTAACGACTAACAGTGCCGTTTGTGAAATATTGAACATAATATTCAATCTCGATCCATTACCATGAAGTTTTAAGTGATCGTGAAATCTAACTTTTACAGGTGCGTAAAGCCACATTTTTTCCATTTTCTGTTTGTGTGGAAACAGAATTTTTAATACGAAAAATCGATCATGTCAGAACTACTGTCAAACAAAAGGCTGGAAGAAAAGGAGAAATTCGTGTTTTGCAGAAGATCGATGGTTGCTGTTACCACAACCGAAAATTTGACGTGCTTGTGTGACGGAGACTACTTACTTTTTTGTGAAGGGACTTTTAGCTACGCTCCTAAATTTTTCTAAAAGATGTAAACGTTCCACGCATTCAAAACCGGAAGGTACCTTCCCCTAGTTTTTTCTTTTCCACCGGAAAACGCAGTTAGGTACATTCTCACCTTCGTAAAAGAAATGGGTATTGCCACCAGAGTTAACACGTTCAACGCGGGTGATGTCATATGACATCATGCCGTCCTTTCCAGGGTACGAGTGATGTCATATGACATCAAGCAGATCTGGAGAGCGCTCCCTAACAACATTTCTCGTAGGAGCTGTTGTCAGCTGTTTTCCTTCCCGCGTTGAACGTGTTAATACCAAGCTGAAGTGGTATGTGTTATCATTTAAAAAAAAAATACATTAAAAGCATTTGTTAATTTTTACCTGCCTCTTACAGATTGCGAAACACCGGTACTGACTGTTGGGCCGTAGATTCCAAGTCGAGGCGGGTTGGGCGGGACCGGCATATGTGGACGTGCTGCCCGAGACGTGGAAGTGCCGCCCGACATATGCGGCATAATTTAGACGTGCCGCCCTGCATATGCGGCATATGTGGACGTGCTGCCCGAGACGTGGACGTGCCGCCCGACGTATGCGGCATGATTTAGACGTGCCGCCCTGCATGTGCAGCATAATGTGGTCGTGCCGCCCGGGTGGTTCCCTCAATCACCTTCTGTATTGCAACGCTCAATTGTCAAAAAGCTGACGAAAAAGCGATGACGAAAAGTTGGGAGTGATGAGGAGACACTTTCAATTTTTCTCCTGTACAAGGACTGCCCTTGGTTGTGAGACAGTGCCCACAAAGATTATGAAAATTAAAATAAAAAAATCTACAATCATGCAGCATGCCTAAAGAGCGAATTTTCGAAGAAACAACTGGTTTTATGTTAAATGTGATGTTTGAAACATCTCATTAAACCATTTTTTTGCCGAGGAACACCTCAGATTATCAGAACGAGCGGGGAGTGAGGAAAATACTTGAAAATCTTTCTCTCTGTTCTCGCCCTTTTACCTGAATGAGCCGAATCTCCGATCATGATACGAACTTATAAGTATTGATTCAATAGAAACATGAACAACAATATTAATTAATTAATAATAGCTATATGATTATTTTATGTCTTATTTTTTCCGATGAATTATACCGCCAAAAGATTTTTTAGTAGACGCATTGAATAGACACGTAGAAGGCTAAGTATGAATGCCTTTTGTACGTCAATTTTACGTCTCATTTACTTCGTCCCACTTACTAAATGGTCGTCTCAATCGAATAATAATTATTAATATTTAATACAATGTAATCTATAGCTTAATTACAACAAACCTTCATCAATTTCTTACCGGTAAATTCTTCACTTTAGCTTCACGATACAACTCACGCTGTGATAGATCAAGGTAATTGTTATATTAAGGCCCTTCATTGGTCGGAGTTATAAAAAGAGACGAAACGTCGATGTTCACGCGAACGTCTTGGTCTATTAATAGATTGAAAAATATCAGCCAGAGAATCTCGACTGTAACTTGCGCCTAGAACAAAACCCTCACTTGTAGCGAACTGGGACTAACCGTCCGTTGACAATATTAATATAATACCTAATAATATCGACAATATTAATGTAATATAATAATATATGAAGGTGAATGGTAGTAGTTGTATGATTATTGTATTTAATTATTACTTCAGTTCATAATTTTTACTCCTGATAAATTTTTAAATACATTTTTTAAACGCCCAAATTGTTGACAATAATTATCACTGTCAACAATACGGGAGTTTAAAAAATATATTTGACATGGTAAGATCATTTAAGGCAGTATTGCCTTGGATAGGAGAGAGGTCTTTGGATGTAGTGCTACGGTATCCTGTTCATACCTTGATCTCATCTGGTCTCACCCAGTTTAGGATTGTAGTAGGGCCCTAATCTATGAACGATCCTACTACACTGCCACGCTAAGCCACGAAACAGCCAGTTAAAGTTGTACACATTTGGCCTTTTTGGTGTCGTTGCATTCGAGTCGCCATTCAAGACAGCGAATGCAATAGCTAAATATCAGTTGTCGGAAGTTGAGTTTTAGAGGGAGCCTTTCAATTTGGGTAGGGCTAGTACACCCCCTAATCCATACTAGCCTGCCCTAATCCTTGGGGATTGGAATTCACGGCCTTTACCCTCTACCTTCAAGACAAACGAATTCAATAGCTAAATATCAGTTATTGAAAATTCTCTTAAGGCCATATTGACAGTTTTCGTCTCAAATTTTGCATATTTTCCTATAAAATTGGCCAAATGTGGTGTTTTCCCATAATACCGGCCAACTGTGGCATTTTCCCATAAAATCGACCAAATGTATCATTTTCATGTGGCACCAAGGCAATATGGCATTTGCTCTGTCTCTTGTATAACACTATACAGTAAATACTCCAAGACATTTCAACTGTTCTGAGATATCCAACGTCTCTATCAAACCACCATCTAAACACACTTCTACACCAGTAGTTTTTTTCTTTCAATACGACCATAAACTGACGTTACAAAGGACATCGTACATGATCTTCAGCCCACTCATTACTCGGGGCTCAGTCTAAACGATGAGAGTTGAGTGGCTCAAATTAATCATCGAGTGAAAGAATATTGGATTAATCATGTGAAAGATCTCAGAAGCTACTGGCGACGCTTCCTCCATTAAAAAGGGTGGAAGAAGTCTGTTTCAATATTCATCGTACGAAGTTGAATAAACGAGATGGTTATCTCGCATTCTGTATTCATATTTGCATTAGCTTCGGCCTGGGTCAATTACAATTTTAATTACACTTTGAATTCTAGCTGTAGTTATTTTTTCAAGCTGTGTCAACTAAGGCAGACACCTAAAATTATAATTAACATCTACCCATAGATAAGGATCATAAGGAAAATAACCAACTTAACTAGTGATAATGTTAATATTTGCCAATAAAATTTGCACACGTGTATGATATACAGGAATAAATTATAATAACATCGAATAGTCAATAATAAAAATTAAATAAAAAATACCAGACTGATACCTACAGAAATTTCATTTGATATCAGGTCCTTTGTCTGCTTCTCGAATATTTTGAGGGGGAGCTTCAATTGCGCAAATTTAAGGCTTTAGGTTCTACAGTACAGGAATAAGCCAGATACAAGGATGGTAATGGTCAGGTCAGGATCGGTTTATATAAACACATTGGAAATTGGCCGGATATAGTGATCGGGAGGTCGCTTATAGTGAAGGGTTTGAAGTCCACAGACGATACAATTTGGGACCAAGTGGATGAAGACCAGCTTCAGAAATCAGCAGAAAAACGGATCTTCTCTCTGATCTACATTTATTTAAAAAATCCGATACGAAACAAGTAAGAGAGGCTTTCAGTCCTGAACAGATTCGTACGGCATAGGGCGACTAACTTTGAGCCACTCTACGAATTTCAAGATTTGTGATGTTGATTTGTTGAGATTCGGAACATTCATTTGTATGTATCTATTGTTCTGTTTTGACAATAATTCTGCTGAATTACAAAAATTATGTAGATATTTTGGAAGATAGGTTGTTTTCCCACTCGTCGCCTAAAGAGATCTCTAGTCGATTGGTCGCTTACAGTGATCGGTTTTGGTCAGTCCCTATGCGATCACTATAAGCGACTCCCACTGTAATTGTGAAGTCCTACTGCTTCTATCTGATGATATCAGTAAATATCAGTTTATAATATCAGTATATCATTTCCACTTTTTCCATGCGAGTGAAGGGATCATGATCGACCTCAGATCTTCGTAGAGGTGGTCTTTCTCATGTAAATCATTACTTCTGATTGGCTGAGGATGGTCGGCAAACTGTCGTGTTCTTCTGTATTTTAAAAACTGAGTTGATATGGGAGCGGAATCCCCAGAAAAGCAAGATATACCTACAGAAACATCTCGTAGAAGGCGCTCATCATGGTTGCTCTTGAGGTTACCGGCCTTAACTTCCGGGAGGCATAACACGCGCCAGCAAGTTCGGAAACCACCTTACTGAACTTGTCTAACAACTAACAAATCACATGTATAATATAAATAAAAAAGTTGAGCCATTCAAAAATATATTAACCTTTTGAGATGTTTCTGGGTTTCAAAATGTGTGTTTTTTTCAGGCTTCAAAAAAAGAAAACAAAAAAGTCACCTCGTGGGTGACGCGGCCGGAACTTGAAAAAGAAGAAGTCACTTTCAACGGGACAACAAGAAGAAGAAGAATAAGACGAAGCCGGTGGAAGACAATTTTTGACGAATTTGGAGCTTGGCGAAGGAACCGGTTCGTGGCGAGGAGTAGCTGCAGTGGCGAACAGTCTGCCACTCGACGGGAGTTAGTTTTCTGACGCAAAACGCATTTGACGACTCGACGAGACGATTTATTAGAAAAGTAAGTTGAACGTGTGGTTGTGGATTTGGACGAGAGTTCGTTACGCAGTATCAAACACTGTCATGACGATATTTACATTAACCGAACATTGAATTCGGATTACAAGAAGTGCAAATGATTTTGCAATGAGTGGACCGCATTACTGGCCCTAAAATTTGAAAATCTGCGGAATCTCAACAACGAAGTCACCACTTCCTCCTGCTGTCAATGTCAATGCTGTTCGGTTGAGCTAACCGGCTGCATCATACGTTTTTGGATTATTATTGCCTCCACTGTATCAATGGAGGCAATACATCCATCTGCCCTTGTACTTCAGTAGGACTGGTAGTTGGTAATTATTAGTCCAACATACCAGTCTTACAGAAGAACAAGGGCAAATGGGTGTGAACACTTGATAATGGATCTGATACGACATTCAAATGTACAAAATGTTAAATGTTTTAAATTGAATCTGAAGAACCTACCGAAACCGTACGTACAATGTAATTATACCATTGGCTAAACTAAGAGTCTGGCGAAGAATTCGAAAAAATATTTTCATCAAAATCAAAATTAATTTGGTTACTTCAATCAACTTTAATAAGTAAAGTTAATTAAAGAAATTAATACTTTAATTTTGTTACAAATTTTGTTACTACAATTTTTATTAAATTTCTTAACCAAATTTGGTTTTGTGTCTGCCTGTAGAAAAATCCTTGTCCCAGGATTTCTCTCTAAACATCTCCCCAACTACTAGACCGATTTTTATGACATTTTCCAGAATCACGCGTGTTAAGCTTGAGATGGTCTCATACGTCAAATCCTGTAAACACCCATATCTTCTGTAACACTGTTCCGATCGCACCGAAATTCTCAGTATTTTGAAAATATTCTAATCTTGTCATTCATTCGCATTTCAAATATTTTTCACCGTTTTTACAATGGCAACTTTCCCACCTGAATAATGAAAAATCAAACGCAATATTCCATTAATAAACCCCTCAGAATATTCAAATTTTCAAATTCAGTCGTCTTTGTCATCAGTTATGTAGTATGGCCTAAGGAGCGAATACTTCAAAAACAACGAACATGGACGAACTTTTGTGTTGTACCATTTCTGACTCAATTGGTTTTCTCATTATTTACGATGGTTGTTCAAAATTTACGTTCTTCTATGTGTTGTCTCGTCATTCACTATTTTGATCCACCAAAATTTAGGGTTTTCTCATTATTCACGATTCTGGTCGTCAAAATGTAGGTTTCTCAATAAGTCCAAACCTTAATCATGAGAAACAGTTGTCAGAGAAACAGTTGTGCCATTTCGACGTATTCAAAACTACGCGTTCACTGATGTAGTAATATACACAATGGCGTTTCAAGGTTAAAAAGCGTCTATCAAACGAGAAAAAAAATTAAGGAAATTTTCAAACTGAGTGGTTGACTCCTCGCGCTCGCGATTCCGCGTTTTGAGGTCACGGGAGCAATAAAACAGACGAAATGCGTAAAGGGCCTCTGCTATCAGCTTTTATCTTCCGTTCAGTTTCACTAACGTGATTTCCGTTTTTCTACACCCTCCTTTCACTTTTGACTGAATCCTATATGAAATGGGCAGCCCCACTTAGTGAGTTCTGAGTTCTGACAGTGAAGTAATGACCCTAAGTAGGTTTACAGTTATGTTCGTTGGTACTTGGGTGAAATGTGCGAGGAAGTGGGACTCGGAAGACCGGTGAAGGAGTCGGACGAACTTGAAAGCCTGAAAGCCCTCACACCTTGACCGGACTCCAATGTCTTAGATCTTTAAACCACTCGCATTAAATTTAACCTCCCAACTTTTGGTCGCCATCTTCTTTGAATCAGAGGGCAAGAATACGCTTGTTGTAGGGATGGCCATCGGTAGCCAACAAATCGATATTTCAATATTCGATAGTATCGGAGGTAAGGTATCGATGACGATATTTATCGATACTTCTTGCAACCGATAGTAACGATCAAAAATGTCGATATTCACTAAAATATCGGTTGAACAAACATTCAATTCTCTGGCAATTTCATATTTAAACATGAGTACTTACAGGAATACGTACCTACTTAGTTGTTGATAATATTATTTGTAGTTGTTGAACTAAAACACTGTTACAATAGCATCCACTATGTTCCATTTTATTTACACTTCTTACATCTTAACTCATCGTAGGATTGATCTATTCAAAAAACATATCTTCAGGCACTACATAAATTATTTATTGTAGGTGAAAACAGTAGATTGCTCAACTCAATTGGTACCTACAATATAATTTATTGTACGAATAATAATAATGTTTGTTACAGTACAAAAAAATAAAGTAATATTTTTTAATAAATCAGGTATTATACTCGTAATATTATAAAAGAATATTGGTATTATATCTATTATAACAAAAAAATAATTAATTAAAAAATGAAATAAGGATTATTTTGACATTTTATGTCTTTACTATGGCACATAAATGAAAAATCGTCACGCGGAGAGCGTTACGCGGAGTTTCTGATGATTTTCGCTTACAACCGATTCGTTGCTACGGAACTTTATCTTCGCCAGTTATCATCGTACAAAAATCGTTCACTACTCGTTGGATAGCTCTCGATTTACCTAACCATATTACGTTAACCACTGCGGAGTGCGTGGCCGACAAGCTGCGGTATGAGCGTATGAGATAGGTTATGAGATAGGTAATTGTTTACACACAGGTGTTCATTCTCAATAATTTATATTGTCAAGACGAATGCAAGCTTCATAATTTATGATGAACCTTTCAATTAAGTATAACAACTACGCTACTGGGGTAGGTGATGTAGTATAGTTCGAAGGCCCTTGAATCCCTTCTTTAAAGACATAAAATGTCCCAATGTGTTGCAGACTCGTATGCAAGCATTTTTTGTTTATTTTGTGTGAATTTTCCCGTTATTCTTTTCTTATCTTCGATTGTTGCCCAAGAAAAAAATTCTGCAAATTCTTGACACAACGGTTCATTATCTTCTTTGTACAGATCACCCTTCTGTCTAGATCACTAGGTCTAAAATTGACCTGTACGAAGCTGCGGATGGAGGTGGATGACGTCAGACAAGTGGCCGGCAAGAACACCTCACAGGATATGACGTATGTGCGTGGACCGGCAGGGGTTGGATGACGTCAGACAAGTGGCCGGCAAGAACACCTCACAGGATATGACGTAGGTACGTGGACCGGCAGGGGGTGGATGACGTCAGACAAGTGGCCGGCAAGAACATCTCACAGGATATGACGTAGGTACGTGGACCGGCAGGGGGTGGATGACGTCAGACAAGTGGCCGGCAAGAACACCTCACAGGATATGACGTAGGTACGTGGACCGGCAGGGGGTGGATGACGTCAGACAAGTGGCCGGCAAGAACACCTCACAGGATATGACGTACGTGGACCGGCAGGGGGTGGATGACGTCAGACAAGTGGCCGGCAAGAACACCTCACAGGATATGATGACGTACGTTGACCGGCAGGAATGGATGACGTACGTGGTCGGCAGGAATGTATGACGTCAGAGGGGTCAAGGGGAGCCAAATTTCAATTGAAATTTACCCAAAAATGTTTGCTAGTTTTGGTTGTTAAGTGGGTAGAGAAAAGTGAATGTCAAATTGGGTTTGTGGTCATATCAGTGGAATTCATTCGAGAAAATGTTTCAGGCACGTTTCATTAAAAATTATATAAAAAAAAAAACATAATATAATTATTATAAATGACATTATTTATTGTTTTAATTCTTACGATTTATTTTCATGTCTTTTTTTTCGAGGTGGAAGTAGTAGCTAGGTACTAGCTCGAATCTAAGCATACTGAATGAAGCTGAAAAGGGTATTATATTACTATCATACTCGTGAATAAACATAATATCTATTATTATGTTTTATAACATTAGTAAATATTATAAATCATAAATATTATTAATTATTACTAATATTATAAAACATAACAATAGATATTATGTTTATTCACGTGTATAATAGTAATGTTATAATAAACAATAATTATGTTTAGTCATGTATGTGATTAATCAACCCACGCGTAATCATTCCACAGCAGGGAACAATCGGATGGTGTTTATTGTAGTATCGAAGAGGTATCTGTATACAGTAGATTGTACAACCCAATTGGTACAACTCAATAAGGCGGTAGGAAAGAATGTGAGGTATTTCAAATGGATTCCTAACAAACTTCACGTGAGTACGCGACGCCGCAATTTTCACTCCTCCGCTACGATTAAATGGAACTGGATCGTTGTATGATTAGTAGCAATTACTTAGTAGCAATTAGTAGCAATTATTCAGCAGATTGTAGTGTCTTTGTGTCGATTAATCGGTTATCGAATTGCGATGTTGAATAATTTAAATCTTTATATCGTCACTTAAGATCCCACATGGACTAACTCACTTTTCCCAACTTTACAGGAGAGACAAAAAACGTGTGGCCAGTCTTGATATAGACTGTTCTGCAATTTTGTTCAACATTCATCTCATTACACACTCGTATGGAGACCCAAGAATAGTATAATAAAATTGCAGAAAAGTCTATAGCAAGACTGGCCACACGTTTTTTGTCTCTCCGGTAAAGTTGAGAAAAGTGAGTTAGCCCATGTGGGATCTTAAGTGACGATATTATCCTATAATGCTGGAAGTCGATTTATTACAGTTCACATTTCGATTTCCTTGAAACTATGAGATTTGTGGTACTCCACATTGCCATCACCAATTTAGCGTGCGGAAAATAAAATATAGTTGTAATTAATTTCTCGGAGCACAGAAGTAAATTTCAGGGCCAAATATGATGGAAAAATGTGGAAAGAAGAGACATTTTTTTTATAATATCGACGGCAACTCGTAAACCTGTGGGTTTTCTGACCACAAGCCTCACCCAAGATTTCTATAAAGTTCGACTTGTGCCGATTATAATTTTTTCCGTTATTGTTGTTATGTGTGGCTAAAACCTGTTAATTGTTACTGTGATGTTTGCGCCTTGTTTCGTTCTAATCGTGACGAAAGTCCGTTTGATAGGATTTTATGAATGAATTTCCCTTTAAAGATGCGAGCCAAATAGAGCGTCTGTAGTGAAGGGGAACTGATTTACCGCAGATTGAGAAATCTTGAAAAAAAAGGTGCCGAGCACGTGTTCAATGGGAACGGTAAAGGCGCCAGTGGTGGCGCCGTTCGTTGTCCTCACTTTTTTAAACCTCGCAATTTGCTCTTACTTGTATTTTGTATCGACTCAAAATTTAACTTACTAATTACCTAATCAATAAAATTAAATAATTCTAAATTGTCGGTACGGCACATTCTGACGTAATATGCTTTAATGTTTCTGACCATTTAAGTGATCTTTCTTGTCCAAATATATTTATACAAACTCTAGCGGTTTTTGAACTACAAAAACTTTTCTGACACAAAAAAACTTATGATAACAAGATTTTGGCCGTGAAAAATTTGGATTTCTCAGTAAGTTTTGACTTTATTCACGATTTTGGTCGTTCAAAATTTGGACGACCCAATGCGTTGTTTTGTTTTTTTTTTTTTTTTTTTTAATTTTATTAGGTATTCACAATTTTGATCGCTTACAATGTAGAGATTTCTGAATGAGTCTTCTCATTATTCAGGCTTTTGGTCGTTTTAAATTTATTTTTATACAATCTTCAGAGGTTTACGACCTAATTCAAATATGACGTTACAACAAGATTTCGTTCATTCAATATTCAGGTTTCTCAATCAGTTTCTTGTTATTCACGATTTCGTCCGTTCGAAATTTGTTCATTTCTCGGTGAGTTTTCTCATTATTCACGATTTCAGTCGTTTAGATTTTGGACCATCAAAATTCAAATGTACCAATGTTTTCTCACTATTCACGATTTCGTTCGATCAAACTTTTGGTCGTTCGAAACGTTAAGATTTTTCAATGCTTTTCGTCATTATTCACGATCTCGG
The DNA here is from genome assembly GCA_963920205.1 of Stenodema calcarata. Lineage (NCBI taxonomy): Eukaryota > Metazoa > Arthropoda > Insecta > Hemiptera > Miridae > Stenodema > Stenodema calcarata. Next base: position 5,477,931 of record OY986055.1, on the reverse strand, counting down.
TCGTTCAAAATTTAGATTTCTCAATTATGATTCTTCATTATTCACGATTTTGGTGGTTCAACAATTAGGTTTTTCAATGGTATTTTTTCAACTCATGGTTTTGGTAGAAATTTCTCAATGCTTTTTGTCATTATTCACGATTTCGGTCAATGGGGTTTTCAATGGGTTTTCTCATCATTCACGATTTTGGTGGTTGAAAATTTAAATTTATCAATGGGGTTTCTCATTATTCATGATGTTGGTGGTACAACAATTGAGTTTCTCGAGGATATTTTTAATTTTATTTTTTCATTTTTTCACGATTTTGTTCGTTCAAAATGTAAATTTCTCAATGGGTTTTCTCATTATTCACGATTTTGGTGGTTCAACAATTGAGTTTCCCAAGGATTTTTTATTTTATTTTTTTTATTTATCCACGATTTTGGACGTTCAAAATTTATTTTTATACAATCTACAGAGTTTTATGACTTAACTGGATTTGGGTTTCTCGTTGATTTTTTTTATTCACGATTTTGGTCGTTTGATATGAAGAGATTTCTCGATGATTCTTGTCATTATTCGCGATTTTGGTCGTTGAAAATTTAAATTTATCAATGGGGTTTCTCATTATTCATGATTTTGGTGGTTCAACAATTGAGTTTCTCAAGGATGTTTTTAATTTAATTTTTTTATTTTTTCACGATTTTGGTGGTTCAACAATTGAGTTTTCAAAGGATTTATTTTATTTTATTTTTTTTTATGTATAGAGTTATATGATTTAACTTGAATATGAAGATACAACAAGAGTTCTGTCATTCAAAATTCAGGTTTCTCAGTGAGTTTCCTCGTTACTTACGATTTCGTTCGTTCACAATTTAGTTATTTCTACATGGGTTTTCTCGCTATTTACGATTTTGGTCGTTCAAAATATATGTTTCTTGTTTTGTTTTCTCAGTATTTTACAGTTTGACGTACTTGGATTCACTTGTACAACATGATAACATTAAATAATTCACTAGGACTCACTGGAAGGCGACGTGTCATCCGTCTCGCCGGACACGGATCCGTCCGGATTCAGCTGAAGGTAGGCGTTCACCATGTACATCCGGATTTTTCGAGACGAGCCGGCGATGTGTGCCAGGTGAGGGGGGGCACTCGCCCCCAGCACCACGACAGCCGCTGCTGACACCAGTAAAATCAGCCGGGGTCCCGCTCCAGGTAAGAACATGGCCATTCAAACCATCCTTATTTTCCCTTCCTTCTACCCCTCACTGACCCCCCATTTCGATTGTTTCGAGCTCGACCCCAAGAAAAATTGAAAAACTCAAAATTGTGCTTGTTGTTCCGAATCACTTTCGTATTTTCATATTCGAAACACTGATTGAAAAAACCACTGCGACCATCGTCGAAGAGACGAACTCGCTCTTCGGATGAGCAACGTTTTGTGCGGTTCCGGGTGATTATAATAATCCACTCGTGATTTCGATGCTAAATCTTAACAATATTTGATTATTATAATTTTTAAAAAAATATTTTTCGATATTTTATTTATTTATTTATTTATTTATTTTTTTTTTTTTTTGACAACTGACAACTGTACTTCGTGTGCGTCGGTTTTGGTTTATTTTGATTGCGGTTCAATTGACAGGATGGCGCGGATTCGTCGGACCGATCACGTGACTTGCCGGCATCGTGACGACGAGCGGGTTTTTGTCGTTCGTCGGAGGGTTTTTCGGAACGAACACGGCGGCGGCGGGATGATCACTGACTTGAAGCGGCGATGAGGTCTCGGACCGCGAACATCTCCCCCCTCCCCACCTCTTCCTCCTCCTTCGTCGTCTCCCTTACGATCCTCCTCATCGTCGTCGTTCTCCCCTTTCTCCTCTCGACCGCCTCCTCCTTCTACTCGTCATCCTCCCCTTTCTCGTCTCAACCTCCTCCGGACCTGATGACAACCCCCTCATTCCATCATTTTCCCCACCACCTGTTACCGCCTATTGTCTGTCGGAATTGAGACTATTTTGTGTAAATGATCGAATTCTCAACCTCAAATCTGACAACAAAAAAACAGCAATAATTCTACGTGAAATCCGACAACCTTTTCATTCCACAAATAAAAGTCGGTTTTGAGGCTCCATTGTTTTATTCCAGGATCATAATATGATAATATGATAATTATAATAGGATCATAATATGATAATCATAATAATATATTATATTAATAAGTGCCCATATGTGATCATTGTCCGAACTTAAATCTCTTCCAATTACAAAATATAAATTTATGTCCTAATAGCAGAAATGAAGTTGTGGCTTTGGAACGGTGAAGTAATTTATTTCCGAATGAAGTAGTGACTTATATCAGTAATCCTATGGTAAAAAGAGTAAACTGCTCGTGTTCTTCTGATTACCTTGAGGAATGCACAGTAAAAATTTCATTGGAATAACCCAAAATTTCAAGGAGATAAACAGTTTTTTCGATTATCTCGCAACGGAAAAATGCACCTTTTTGCATGAAACCATTCAATTTGAGCACGTTGAATCACTCATCAGATCGACCTGCGTGAGAGTTTTCTTACGTATTCGGCAGTACGAGTTGAAAAGAGTACAGTCAGACTGTGGAGAAGGCGACAGCCGTTGGAAGGTCAAGTTCGTTTTCGAGAAGATGTTCGCTCGCAATCTCTCAAGTGCTCACCTGGACGACTCTTATCTGACGTCTTCTATTCCAGTCATGTCGTAAATGTAAGGAATATCGATGGTATTACGGGGCTGGAAGTGGTTGGTTCATTGAGTGGACCACCGGACACAAATCCCTACGAAACCAAACAGTTGAGAATCGCCAATTCACGTGTTGAATATGTCAACAATCAAAGCGTCCCGCTGAGGTTTAACCTAATTTTATTAACTTACTTTGAAAACACTGGCAAAACAAAAAAAATCCACCGTCATGCAGCATGGCTATAAGAACGAATTCTCGATGAAATTACCGGTTTTTTTTTTTTTTGCAAAATGTCTCCAATTTTTGCCGAGTAACACTACAATTTATAGATTTTTCAACGCTGAACACGACGATGAAGTCAGAATTGCGAAATCTCATTTCGTTACCTCAAGTACCAACCACGTTTCTTCATCTTCATAGTGCTCCAGTTTGAAAACGGAATAAGATATCGCAATTCTGATTTCACTCTGGTGTTCAGCGTAAAAAAAAAAAAAAAAAAAAATTGAAATGAGGTGTCATTAAATGTGCTCCGCGCATGAGCACAAATGCCAGCTACGCATGCCAACTTTGTTTTTTCAAATGGAACCCCTCCCCCCCCCCCTTTTCATTGCAGATTCGGAGTCTGCGTCAAATTTCATGAACTTTTTACTTCGACAACCATTTGTTGGGCGCACTTAGGCAGGTGGGTAGGTATCTAAATTATCTTGTTAACGCCATGTGATTCATTTTCCCTCGCCCTTTCGCAACCCACGTTTGGGACCGGCTAAGGCGGGCTTAAAAATAAATTTTGGAAGACAGCGGTGGTCAATTTGAACGACTGCTGTGAAAAATTTATCTGCTTCATTTTTTCTCTTTTATTTCTTTTTATATCTCTTTTATCCTTCCAACGTTTTTTATGGCAGAGAAGGATTTTGTCTATGTTTTATTTTAGAGAACAATTATTGAGGAGTAGGTATGATTTATTGTTTAAAATAGCACTTCGAAAAATCCCAATTAATTTTTCACTTTCAAACACTCTTCCTATGTTTTTTGAGGTGCAGAATCCGAATTCGAACCCGATTTTTTTCTATCTGCCATAATTTTTTAAAAACTGCATTTACAAAAGTAAATTTACAAAAGTTTTTGTGTGTACTTTGTCCACTTTACCACTATTTTCCATGGAATAGAAAAAGGTGGCTAAAATCGGGTTTATAATTCGGATTCTACACCGCAAAAATAAACATAGAAAGAGTGGTTGAATGTGGAAACTAATTGGGATTTTTTGAAGTGCAATTTTTAACACCCAAACGTAGCTATAAAAGAGGTAGGTATATGAGCTACATCACAAAAACTTGACCTGATAGCGAAAAATGGGTTTCAGATTTGGACTCATCACACCGAAAAACCCCAACAGCAACCCTCATCTCCTCCGCACCAAACAACAAGTTTTTTGTTTGACCAGTGTACCTAATATGGATTAATAAATTTTAAATAATAATTTAATGTTTGAATAACGATTTAACGATGAATAAATTTTATTCCCGTGTTTATTTTTTCATTTAAAATTCCCAAGTTTATTGCATCACCTTATTCCAAATCAAACACTGGTTTGACGCGACAGACCAGCCCACCCACTTGAATGACGCGCGAAACGTCCCTGGTAACGCTGAGGTGTATTCGGGATCTGAGATGACATTCCAGTAGGCACGTACCTGCAACGATAAGTGACCCTGCAACGATAAGTGAGGTGAAAAACGTGTGCCTGGGTGCACGTAAAATGTTGCATGATAATAGTTAATCGCCACATTCGGTAATGGACTAGTAAAGCCGATTTCGTCAATCATAATGAGTATGGTACCCACCTGTTGATTTATAAACATTTAGTTAACCGGCAAAACCATTGTACGATTGAAAGCGAAATTGTGAATTTGATTGGGGCGAAACCACAGTTTTACCTAATCCGCTCCACAATCCACGTTACAATCACATTAGGTAAATTCAAGAAATGTATTCATTAACCATTTTGGACTCTGGGTACCCTTCTGAGGGAACTTAGGGCTTCTGAGAGACGTCCCTAAAAGGTCGTTCCTATATATCCAAAATTTCGATCCAAATCCTTTTGTGAGGAATGTTGAAATGCTTGCAGTGAAAGCTGGTTTTAGAAGACGCCCAAGGGGGTGAAATAAAAGTTTCTTATAAAGAGGACTGTGCTGTCCAAGAATTCAGCTCAGAACACAAGAATGAATGAATGAAAACATGCTTTTATTTGAAAATAGGTAACTTTTACATTTTTTGTTTACAAGAGAGAGAGAGAGAGACTTTATTCATTGAAAAATAGAGTGATAATACATAGAAGATAAATTATATGTATGAATAATATTATTCGGCATTAGGCTAAAAGCCCGTGTCGCCGACATAAGAGTTGCTTGCCTCTTCTGAATTAAATTGTCTCTTCCAAATTAAACTATTTCCTATTTAGATAGTAAAGAAAAAATAATAAATAAACGCACTGAACTTATACTACGTAATCAACATTAAAAGTACTTCTTCTGAAGGACATATTCCCTTTGTGAAGTAAGGTATCGATATATACTCATTATAAAGGAATCACATTCCATTCCATTTTGAATAAGCCATGTATATATAAGTTTTTTGTACACATTCCTCGAGCTAGTTGTTGGGTTTTTCATTGTTGCATCGATTCGATTATATAGCAGATGAATTATATATTTGGGACTTCTAGTGGTAAGAAACAAGTTTGTTCTAGGAAGCGCCACATTTTTTTCCAAAACAAATCTTGTTTGGTATTTATGTTCTCTAGAACAATTTATAATGTCAGGGTGTTTGTGGAAGTAAAGCGATAAACTTTTTAAGAACAATTGTCTAATACTAAATACTTTGGATTCACTATAAATCAACTTGGAAGGGTAGCGTTGCGGTTTTCCCAGCATTACTTTCAATATCCTTTTTTGGATTATGTTGTTACAAGGAGACATGCTGTAATCGTGGTCTCACATGACCTTTCGATGAGTTTTTTCTAGGCTTCTATCGATCATCGATTTCCATTCACTGAGCTCACTGTGGAGATTCAAAGGGATGTCATACTTTTCTCTTAGAACTTCCCACTGCTTCGCTCAGTATAAGTTGAGTCCGACACATGTTTTGCCAAATAGTTGGCAAAACTTAGTTGACCAATAGTGAGCCCCCCCCCCCCCTCCGGTCCCAAAAAATCAATTGTAAAATCGTATAATCTTTCCGAACCTTTTTGGCTGAAAATCGATTACTGATTGCCATTTCTACCTGGAGGAATTCACAGGGAACCCCTGAACAGTAGCAGTATCACTAGAACCTGTCCCTGAAAATTCACAGTTTGCCCCTCTCTAGTTTGGAGTGTAAAGTGTACCGAAATAATCCACCGAGCTGTAATCTTCAATAGATCTTCCCCCGCTGCATATTACTTCGCTGTGATCCTGCCAGGCATAGTCTTCCTCGTGTAATTAGTTCAACGTGACCGCGAATGAATGAGAACGACTGACCGTGGCAAGGCGCACGTAAGCCAGGCCTGTTAAATGTATTCTTAGTGTGTGATTACGAACCTCCGAAATAGCAAATGCAAAAGAACGTGGACCTTTGCGCATATTGCGTTGCACCTTGTTAGCATTCTGTGCAAGTTACATCTTGAGCGAAGTTATTTGTTTCATATACTGAATACCTACATCTCGTCAATGTCTGGGTCGTTACTAACGCGAGTCATTCAACTGAATGAGCTGTTTGGTAACTCGCTGTTTGAAAAATCGAATGAGTACAATGAACTATTTGAAAATGAATTCATTGCTTTAAAGCAAGTATTTTAATGATGTAAACAAAAAAATCCTAAATAGGAAAAAAGAAAAGCGGGAAGTGGGTGGCAAGATACGCACGAATCTCGAACGCCCTCATTGGCTAGAGCAGGGGTATCCAACTTGCAAGGCCTCAAGGGCCAAAACTAAAACCTTTGATGTGGTTGCGGGTCATATAATAATTTTGTTGAAGTAACAACAAAATAACATGAGGTATAAAAATAATTGAAACAAAAAAAGGAGTAGAAGGTACTCCTTTTTTGTTTTATATGTCATACCTAATATGTGTCACATAATTATAATCGGTCAAAAAACAAGCAAAATTGATCCTTATCAAGGAAAGTGGCAGTAACCTTTGTCATTCCGTACCATAAGAAGATCTCAAGTAACAACCACGTTTCTTCACCTTCAAAGTGCTCCAGTTTGCAACTTTCCTTGATGAGGATCAATTTGGCTTGTTTTTTGACCGATTAATCGTTGACACATGATTATGACACATAAAACAAAAAAGGACCTACGTACCTACTACTCCTTTTAATAATACTCTTTTTTTTTGTTACTGGCGGAATATCGCAATTTTGACTTCACCAGCGTGTTCAGTGCGAAAAACTTTACTTTTTGTACCACGGCTTGTTCCTTTTTTTCTTTTTAATTGTACTACTGTTGCCAATAAACAATATCATATCAATATTAAAGTAGCAAGTAAATCGTAACTGGTGCCAGATACGAATTTTCGTCTACTGAAAAGGACCCTCACGAATATTTGCTGAACAAACCCTATCCAATCGACATAAATCCGGTATTCGTACGCTTGATTTGAGGCATTTCCCGTGAAGTTACGACTCTAGGACTACGGAAATTGGCAGAAAACAACCCCCTAAGCGGTAGGGTACGTTTAACTCATTTTAGCCAGAAAATTCTGATACCTACGACTTTTTCGCTAAGGACGGCAGTAGGTACATAGTCCAGACAAGATGTACATCCGTACTTGCAAGAAAACCGTTCTGATTTTTTTATTAATATAAAACATATTATGTTGTTAGGACGTCAACCAGTAGTAATAAATAATTCAGGTTTTCAACTTTCTAAGACCGTTCTAAGAAATGGCCGTTATTGTCGAAAAACCATGAAATTTTCGCCCTTTTTTCGGTTTTCGCTCCATATCTCCATGAAGAATTGGTCTGACGGGTATGGTCACCTCATTAACTTTAAAAGAAAACTAAATTTGCTACGATTCGGTACCAAAACGAGCTTTCTAAAATTCTTCGTTCTCATGATACATCCTTTCAAAACAAGGAAATGTTTTCCAAAAAGTGAAAAAATTCTCAAAATGGTAACTTATTTTGTGGAATATCTTGTAAAATACTCATCCCTCGTCAAATATTATAAGATATGAAGTTGTAGGAAATTGTTGTCCCGAGGTCTTAGAAAGTGGGAAATCTGGATTATTAGTACTGGTTCACGTCCTAACAACATTTCTTGCAAGCACGACCCCCTTTTCATGTACTCGTACATCTTGACTGGACTATATAGTTGAACCTACCGGGAATCAGATGACATTATTATGAAAGCATGTCGCAGACTTCTGCCCCGCGTCAGGTACCTACTCTATGCGATCCCGAGCACGTACTACGTGCCACGTAGGTAAGTCAACGTCCAACCTTCGAATAAGCGTATGACGGGTCCGGGACAAACCCCGAAACCTCCGGACTTCCCGACGGAGCCGTCGGCGTGATGAGGTTCATCAAGAGGGTGACGATCGTCGTGATCGTCTTTCGTAAGTGATCTACAGTTTAGCGCTAAAGTTCGTTCGTATCGAACGAGTGTATACGTGATCGAAGCCTCAAACGCCGTACAGGATTGTGACGTGTCTGGGGCGCGGGCAGCAGACTGAGGACGTACCGAGGAGTTCGTATCTTGTTTCTCAGGTATGACGCGAATGAAACGTTCAAACGGGTGAGACGGCAAACGTGTACGAAGGCGTGGCACATGACCTCATCTTAACCGTAACACTGTGACGATATCTAGCCGCAAAAAAATGACATCCACTTGGATTCAAACGAACCAGAATTCAAGATTTTGACTGTGCTGCATAAGCAAAGGCCGCCAATAGCCCTGGATATTTGACTCTCTAGTCCAGTCAATGATTTTTTAATATGTTGTTAGGACCCCTACGGGTAGTATCTACCTAAGTTTGCAACCTTGAAACCCGTGCGCTAACTTCGTGGTGTTCCGAAATCAGCAATATTTTTGCACTAGTTTTAGTTTTTGGCCAAAAAAGCGGTTACGCAGCCTCTTGACGGAAAACGTTATTCTTTCCATTTTTAAATTACCTACATAAAATTCCCAAAATTTCAGTGGTAGTAGAACTGCGGAGACCAAGTAGAACCTGAGATAAAGCTCTGCAAAAAAGCAACTTTTCCAAAAAGTGTAAATTTAATGTTACTGTAATTTTTCTAGTCTGGTACTGGCCAAACTAAAGGTCCTACAAAAAGGCCGTGATAGAAGGAATTGAAAAAAATTTAATACGCTTTAATTTGAGATCAGAATGGTGCTTCTAGACCGAATGGTTTTCTCAAGAACAAACAAAAACCGAAGAGCGGGAAACCGGTATTTTGAACCCAACTGAATGGAAATGTGCACGGCGTCATAAAGAGGTCTTATAACCCCAGAAACATTAAATTCGGTCCAGCAGTTTGGCCATCACACGCGTTCCAAGATTAGTTCACCTGCAGTAAGTAGTTCTTCTCTGCGAAAAGTAAATCGGGTTGTTTTAGCTACAGCTCCAAAATTATTCGTCCGATCCAAAATTTCTTTTTTTTTCGTCAGAAAGCTTTCTGACGAAAAAAAAAAGAAATTTTTTTACTTTCAGACCCCACAATATGCTTACTTAATAAACGAACAGTGGGCCAAAAACACGTGGATTTCAGTGTTTGCCTGCTGGCATGGGTATTTTAAGGGGCTTAAATTGTAGCGAAATAAATTGTCTCCAAATTATTCTCCCATGACCTTGTTGGAGGAGTAGTTTGGCCGGTACGATACTAGAAAAACTCTGCAAATTCTTGACACAACGGTTTATTGTCTTCTTCACGAAAATTTCGAGAATTAGATTAGGGTGATCTGCTAAAGGTTTATCTATAATTTAATGATAGATAAACCTCTAGCTCATCATCCAAATTGAATAAAACAAATAGGTATTTTTTAAACAATTTCACAGACAGGAAACCGAGTGAATATTGCATTGTCATCCATCTTAAACCCATGTTTGAAATTTCAAGACTCTAGCTCATCATCCAAATTTAATTTGTTTATACAACTAGGTATTGTTTACACAATTTTACAGACAAGAAACCGAGGGAATATTGCATTTTCATTCAATTCTGACTTAATCTAACTCGATATCTGACTTATATCTAAAACTTCAAGTCATCGGGCAGTTGAAGAACAAGTAAGTAAGTAGTGTAAATTATTATTAATTAGGTGTTGTTAGTTATTCATAATTTTTATGAATTATTTTCTTATTATTAATTAACTCGATTTCCGAAAACCATGTGCTGTTCGAAACAGCTGGGCTACCTATCTATAAATGTTTAGGGTGAATCATTAGGCAGCCTGACGGTCAATTTTCATATTGGACCTGCTGATTCGAACATATCGCTTCTTTGCTGCCATAGTGTCATATCTCAAAATTAGATGCTTCGGGGTAATCGAAAAAAACCCATTTCAACGAATTTCACGAAGCCAGATTTTAACGCTCGGAAATTGGAGCTTTGAAACCTCGCTTCGTGAAATACGTAGTGGAATATTTCGAAGTTGAAATGGTTTTTTTTTCGATTACCCCGAAACATCTAATTTTGAGATATGACACTATTGCAGCAAAGGAGCGATATGAAGTTGATACTATTGCTGATACCGACCACGGCAGCATGGTGGTGGAGGGGTGGGGGGATGAGTCCACACCTCGGCAGCATGATATTGTATGGTGCGGCAGAGGATGAGGAGTACGGAGGAGGATTAGGTGGAGGAGGAGGTGGGAGGAGGATTAGACGGGAGGATGAGGAGGTGGCAGAAGGAGGAGGAGGATTAGGAGGGAGGAAGAGGAGGTGGCAGAAGGAGGAGGAGGAGGAGTTGAGAAGTGAGGTGGCTCTAATTCTATTCCCATGAGTCTCAAAACTACACAACTTCGTCCACAATAGAAAAGAGCACACAACAAAACTCTGCAACTTCTTGACACAACGGCTTATTACTTTTTTTTTGCAGATCACCCCTCATGGTTTAAAAAAAAGTTGTTTGTAACGATAAGTGATTTTAGGCTGGTTTATAGTGAAGATTCCAATACAAACGTACCTACGTTATGTACAATTGAGCCTTTGTTTAATTGTTAATATTTAAGCGATATTCTAATGTTTTTGGACTAGAACTGGCTTTTAAAAAACGCCCTTGCTTAAGAATTTGCCATTCCGCCCCCTTCTCATGAAAATCCTGAATCCGCCCTTGGTGTAAGAGGCTGGAAAAATGACAGTAACATAGAATTAGCCGTTTTTACAGAGCTCTATCTTGAGTTCTACTTGGTCTACTGCGTTCTACTACCACTGAAATTGTTCGGAATTTTATATAATTAAAAAATGGATTGAATAACTTTTTCCGCCAAGAGGCTGCGTGACTGCTTTTTTTGCCAAGAACTAAAACTAGTGCAAACATAGCGCGGTTTTCCGAGCACCACGAAGTTAGCACAAGGTTTTCAGGGATAAAAATTTAGGTACATCTACCCGTAGGGGTCCTAACAACATTTTAAAAAAAATGAAATGAAAAATATACCGTTTCATATGAATTGTTTGAGTTTTGGAAATTTCAAAATTCGTTTAGAACCCCTTCTCCTAGGGTTAACAAACTTTTTTCTTTGGGCGATTCCAATGGTTCATTATCAAAGATAATAAACCAAAATTGTAGATACCTGCAAAGATGTCATTATTGACTGGGCTAATTTGAATATATCAGCTTAGGTATGTACGTGGAATTAACTTCATCCAAATTGGTTGAATCGAATCAAACGTTTGGATAATATTACCCAAACTATGACATTTATAGTCAGGTTTAATGTCAGATCATTTGACTATTCGTTCGTATCGTAAGTATTGTTGTAAGTACCTATTGTAGTATTCCACAGTTTCAACTTTTGAAATCAGGCGGTCTCTAGTTTTGTAATATTCTTCCTCCACTGACTGATGTGTGCAGTTGTGTCCTCAAAGAGACGGCGTGGAAGAACCAACCGCCACCACCACGGCGCGTTCTTTTATCAATTTGTTTAGCGTGATAAGTAACCAGCAATTGGCTTGCAAACCAGTTATTATAATTTCGAATTTGGTATAATTATTTCCTCGTTTGTTGAGTAGGTACTTTGATTTGTAAAGATTGGAATAGTTCCAATTCGGGTAAGACTGAAACATTATTATTTACGTATGCATTACTTACCTGTTGTCGGAGTGCCGTCGCGCGTTCTTTGTGTTTACCAACAGTTTTAGATTATATTTATGTAACTACTTGGATATTTCTCTTTTCCATAATCCGATTGCGTCTTCATTCGCCCCATTAACGTGAAACCGTATTTATCTTAACCATCTGCATTAAATGGAGATCAACATTTCCGTATGACTCCCTTCATAACCTTTCATAAGACTCTTGATGAACAAGTACCTACCTAACCCTTGGGAAAATGTCGTTCATACCTTCGTCAGCCACTTGGCAAGAAAAGAAGAAGTTGAGCAAATTGGGATGATCCCGAATAGGAAATGAATTACATATAAGTACTTTCTTGAAATCAACGGTAAAAGTACAGTATACTCAGGCTCGATTTTTTAGTATGTTAGGTACTATTACGACCTTAGGTAAAGCAAAACAACCTAAACTAATGCCCGCAAAGACGCATTAACGTAACGAGCATCCATAATAATTATTGTATTGTTCGTTATGGTTTCCCAGTTAAGTCCATTTGATCTATATGACATATAGATGACATGTCCAACTAATACTAGAGGATGGGGCGATAGGTACGGCAGTAGACAGGTCACCGATCTATTAGTTGAACATGTAGATCAAGTGGATGGGGTTGCGGAATAAAAACATACCCCAATCAACTGATTAGTACCTTATCGAGGGTGAAGTGGCAACAAGGCCTACATCAAATGGCGTACCTGAGATAGGGCTGGTCAACATGGCCTAACTCAAATAGTACAGAATAACGTGGCCTAACTGACATTTTGGGGCATATTGACTTTTTTTTATTCATCATCTCGTAAGTTGTCTGAGTAATATATTGGCACCCGGAAGTGTCTATAGTTGCAAACATTCACGTATAATCCACGTTATTCTGCACTATTTGAGTTAGGCCATGTTGACCAGCCCTATCTCAGGTAGGCCTTGTTGTTCAGCGCCATTTGATGTAGGCCTTGTTGCCACTTCACCCTCGATATGGTACTAATCAGTTGATTGGGGTATGTTTCTATTCCGCAACCCCGTCCACTTGATCTATATGTCATATTATGTTCCCAAATTTAAAAAATAAACAGTTTTTAACCCACATTCAACAAAGAGGCCAGTTGATGGACTGCACCCTCTTATCACGTCACAAGCCAATTAGAGGACTCCTCTACTATAGTTCCATAATCATCTCAACTGCAATTTTCACAACAGAACAATAAAGTTTTCTTTTACAAAAAAAAGAAATGTTGTTTGTGTCTTCTGCAAAATTTAAAAAAATACTCAAGTCATTTTGTACAGCACCATTTGAAGTAGGCCATGTTGACCAGCCCTAGATTTTTTGAGTGGCCTTGTTGCCACTTGACACTCGATAATATCTATATAATAATTCTATATATTATATAGAATTTCCAAGTCAAATTCAAGATTTTCCACGCCAAATTCAAAAATTTCCTACCCTCACTCAAGATTTTTTCAAACCAATTTATTTACATTTTAATGAGCCACAATGTTTGTACCATGATTTGAGACTTGGTAAGTGAGAATAGAGCTGAGAAATAAACCATGTATATTGAGTAGAAAAGAACGATAATTGTCAATTATTGAGATGCTCTCCCTGGTGGATAAGAAACAAGTTGTTAGGCCCCAACAATCCAATCAATTCTTCATACTTACTTCAACTTCTTACTTATCAGAACAACACTGCTTACAAAAAATGTTAATGGAAGTCATTGCCAGCTATGGCGTCAGGAAGCTTCTTCATCATGTCCACGACGTAATTGGCACAATCGTTGCTATTAACAGTGGAGAATCTCGAATTTGGTTTGGAAAATCTTGAATTTGACTTGGAAATGCTATAGATCAGTTGGACATGTAGGACAGATGGATGGATCTAATGGATTTAACTGGGCCACCATACCCGCTTCCATCATCTTTGGTGCGCTATTAGTGACCTATCGCTCCAACCTCTAGTGAGGTTCCAAACTCTGATTATTGAAATAAGGTAGTCTTTGCGGGCATTGATTTGGGTTGTTCTGCTTTACTTAAGGTCGTATTAGTAACATACTAAAATGATAAAAGAAAAACCTGGGCTGAGGAGATTATATCTATAGTACTATACTTTTACCAAATCCACTAGTTAGTACACCTCACCTACTAAACTGTCTTGGATTGTGTTTCAGATTCACTTTTACGATGTTTATATCGCACTCAGTGTCAACCGACCATAAGGATTTGATTCACGATGTGGCTTTTGACCACTATGGAAAAAGAATGGCCACTTGCTCCAGCGATCAATTTATTAAGGTAATGAACCTTCATCTTCATTATAAATCTCAATATATTGACACTAGCTGACCCTTGTTGTGCCGTAATATTTTTTAGTTGAATAAAAAATAACTAACTTGATGTAAGTATGTGCGGATGGGGTCTATGACTGGAAGAGGAATGTAGCGCTATGGCCGATTTTGGCCTATAAAAATAACAAAACAGTAACCATCACTTCCTTAAAGGTCTTCGTCGCCGTCCATTCGGGATTCCGTGATAATAGGTTGGCTTGGACTGAAAGGCGTTGAAGGTGTTCGATCATAATTGTCGACAAGTTATTTGAGTTAGTTTCGAGTAACAGCAACCGTCTGGTAATAGGTTGTGATATTAGGTTATTTTAGTAATAGGTTACCGGCGATTCGGGAACCTTTCCAACGCCCTGGAAACCCAGTCGGCGTTGGGCGCTGGAAAGGCTCTCGAATCGCCGGTAACCTATTACGAAAATAACCTAATACCGCAACCTATTACCAGACGGTTGTTATTACTCGAAACTAACTCAATACTCACTCAAATAACTTGTCGACAATTATGATCGTACACCTTCAACGCCTTTCAGTCCAAGCCGACCTATTATCACGGAATCCCGAATGGACGGCGACAAAGAGACCCTCAAATGCCTTTCCACAAGTTCTCAAAACAGTTATTCCGGTAATAGGGTTTTTCTGGTAATAGGTTATCTGATATTAGGTTGCTGGACAGCATAAGGTTATTTGAAGCGGTTACGTTAAGTATTCCCTATGAGGCACTGGGTAATTCATGAATAATCATATTGTATATCAGCTCTTGAACTGTTATCGTACAATATAATATATTGTATAGGTACAATGTAATATATTGTATAGGTACACTATAATATATGCATTTTCTTATATCTAGGTATGGGAAATGGATTCCGATAATGTGATCGACGGAGGTTGGAAACTGAGTGCCACATGGAAAGCGCACAGCGGTTCAGTATGGAAAGTCACTTGGGCTCACCCGGAATTCGGACAAGTCCTCGCTTCATGTTCTTTTGATCGAACGGCTGCTGTTTGGGAAGAAATAGGTGAGTTGCGACCTTTGAATAATGACACTGTAGATCTAGGAAGGCGTTCCGCCCTGCCAGGCAAACAAGTTGAGAGCCCTGAAAGTTTCTTCGCTAGTTTATTCTTCCTTGTTCAGTCAGACAAGGCTACAGCCTCTCCACCTTCACTGATTGACTTGAAATTATACACAGAACTTCGTTTAAGATTTGTGTTCAAAACCATTACTTTCTCACAAGCAACGAATAAAATAATACATAGACGTGTAGTAATCAAAACGTCTCGCCATGGCGCCAAGGGGAGATTTCGAAACGGGGTCGGGGCTTGTAAAGTGGTTAGGACATCTCTTTAAGGCGGGTGGGGAAAGTAGATATCATAACTTTTCAGGCCGGTTTAGAATGATATTTGCTGCTTTAGAATGATTTTTACCTGGAGTGTATTTTGGGGGGAAACGGTTGATTAGATATATTTATTGAAGTGACACCCAGGGCTTGGTTAGTGGACTATCGTGAGTGAACGCAACTTAGGCTTGCGCTTCTATCATCAAGACCTGAACAATTTCGCCCTTCTCTTATAAAATCACTAACTGGCTCTTCATCTACGCTGCACCGAGGCAAGATGTTGTTGGAAAGGTTCGAACCCTTCTGAAGTGACCATTTTACACTAGATATGAGAGGATATTTGAGCAATGGCAGGCATCTCGAGGTGGACATAAGTAGTAGCGTTAGCGTGTACAATGCGATTTCAAGCCACAATTCCAATGGTTCATTATCGGAGATAATAAACCAAAACCTGTGGACCTGAAAAATCTCAGTTGAAGTCAAATTGCATCTATAATATACCTAGATGCAATTAGACTTCAACTGAGATTTTATCTTACTGGAAGGATCTATATTAGTCCTGGAGCCGAGGCCGAAAATGGGTGTTCATTTTAGGAGAAGGTTTGATATAAAATTATGAAAATCTAGTCAATTCTGAGTAAGAAAATCCAAGTCTGCCATTTCAAAGCGGTTGCTTTCAAAAATGGCAGCCATTTAAAAAGTGACGAAAACGCACAAACATGACCTGTCTTTAGGATGGATGGAACTTTTATAGATGATAGATTATGTCCAAACATAGATGTTTTCACCAGTCTGCCACTTTCAACCGGTTGAAAATGCGTGGCAGACTCAATTTCAAAAATTGCATTTTTCGGGTGTAAAATTTACAGTATTTGGGACGCCTCAAATTTTCACACATGATTATATATGCCCAAATAAGGAGTTTGAGACTTGTCTGCCAATCTAAAGCAGTTGAAAAGTAATGGCAGACTTGAATTGAAATATTGCCAAATTTGGTGATAAATTTCATCAGTTTTAGGAAGATTCAAATTTCAATACGTTAAAGTACCTGTGGTATGAGAGCAATAGACCATGGTCTGCCTTGCCTAGCCAGTTGCTTTCTACCGACAGACTGAAATGCAAAAATTGCCAAATTACTGATCAAAATTTTGTGATTTTAGGATGCTTCAAATTTCGGCTCAACATTGTTCTCCTGCAATAAGACTGAAAAAGAGTAGTCTGCCTTCAGTAACCCGTTGTTTAAGTTAGGCAGACTGAAATTGAAAAATTGCAATTTTCAAGGTCAAAATGAATGTATTTTGGGAAAGTTGTAATTTTGGCATGTGATACTAGCATGTTAGTGTAAACTTTTTGACGCAGTCTGCCATCAATATTCCGCTGCCTTCTGGCGGCAGACTGAACTCAAACGTGGGAAAACAGAAATAATTTCAATTATTGACCATTTTTATGGTAAAAATGCATCTTCTTTAGGACGATTCAAATTTTGGCACATGATACTACATTGTAAGAAGAAACTTTGTGACATGGTCTGCCATCAATATCCAACTGATTTTTTCGGCAGACCAACAATATTAGGTATCTTACTTACATAATATGTTACAATTTGCCATCCCTCAACACCTTTATTAGCTGCAAGTAATTTTTTCTACATCCATTTTCCTTCATGTCCGACTGTAGAAAATATCTTTAATTTATAAATGAAACAAGGGAGAAGCAGAAAACAGAATGGGAAAACACTAAACTTCGCGTCGAAAACGGCCGTTAGGTGGGTCCCGGGTAGCCGCCCAGAATAAAACTGCCTTTTTTTCATCTTCCAGGTAAACTACAGTCTAGAAATTTTAACCGTCAGTCGGGGATAGACCACATTGCAATATTCACTCGGTTTCTCATCTGTAAAATTGTTTAAATAATACCTTTTTGTAATAATACAAATTAAATTTTGATGCTGAGCTATTGACTTGAAATTTTAAAAATAGGTCAGAACTGGATCACAATGCAATATTCACTCGGTTTTTTGTCTGTAAAATTGTTTAAATAATACCTATTTGTTTAAACAAATGAAATTTTGATGATGAGCTACATAATTGAAATTTTAAATATAGGTCAGAAATGGATGACATTTCAATATTCACTCGGTTTGTATGACATGGTATGAGTATGGTATGGTATATTATTGTATGTATGATTTGGTATAGTACAGTATGGTATGATAGGAAAGAAATTCGTATGGTATGGTATGAGTACGGTGAGAATATGGTATGGTGCCGATTTGCAACACAGTCTGGTATAGACAGAAGGGAGTTTATTTTTCTATGGCCATAGATTTAGGCAAGTTTAGTTATTTTCCATTGTACATTGGTAACATCAACCGAATCCAGAAATAACATTATTTTGTTTACTTTTCCAACAATTTTGATTATTTATTTATCGCCACATTGCATCCGACATTTGGACATTTCACCGCTGAACACGACGGCGAAGTCAGAATTGCAATCTCGCATTACGTCCTAAAATGGACGAAGCGATTAGGAAGAAGTTGAACGAAACGAAACCTATCCATATAAACTTCACGAATCTGAAGACATACGTAATCCCATTAAAATTTAGTAAGTTAATATTAACTCACAAACAGTACCTTGAGCGGACGAGGCGAAATACATTGGCATGACTCTCGACTGCAAGCTGAGGTGGAAAGCCCATGTAAAGAAAAAGAAATAAAAAACATACCGTTCTATATGAATTTTTCGAGATATGAGATTTTCAAATTTTCAAAATTCGTTTTGAACCCCTTCCCCTTGACCTAGGGTTATGAAAAGTTTCGAGGACCATTGTGGGGTTGGTCGAAACCCATAAAAAAAATTTCGTAATTTTAACTCAACGCTAACTGGGCAAAGTGCCGCGGACGGCGTACGGCGGACGGACGGATTTTTTTTTATTCGATCTTGAAACGTAAACCAACAAATTTTGAGGGGGGGTTAAAATTTTGTTCTACGCTTGTTCATAACGTAGTGATGTCAAGTACCATTTCCACTCCAGAATCTGTTGGCACCACGAGAAGTTACGTACCTATTTTACGTCTTTACGCGGTGTCAACCAAAATCTGTTCAAATTTTAATTCAAATACAAAGACGTAGGGAGCGGGGGATTATTTATTAAATATAATAATTATTTGAATTATTGAATAACAACAGTGCCGTACAGCCCATCTATCTACCTACCGCCCGTCAGTAGTCGACATGGTTTTGCACTAGTAGTCGACCTACATGTGTTAGAAGTCGACAGTATCACTTGAGTCAGTAGTCGACAGGTTTTTCGTCATTCCATCGTTTTCGAATTTTACGACATCTAAATAAAACACATTCAACTGTGAATCGGAACTTGAAAATAGATTAATAAGATGTACCTAATGAAGTTATCAGACTTTTTATTTGCAAACAGCTCATTATCAGTCTCAAATTTCAATAAGTA